>OU026092.1:13906851-15391851 GCA_907269075.1 Idaea aversata | reverse complement strand
ACCTCTAAAGTATGTTGAGCGGTGTCGGAGCTGCAACTGCAGTGGTGACACCGCTCATCACCCTCCCTTTGGATTCGACACAGGTACTTACCGAAGCAGCCATGTCCGGTAAGCACCTGTGTCAATCGGAAGCTCAGCGCCCCGTGGCTCCTCTCGAGCCAATCCTGCAAAACGGGCCGTATTGCTTCCACCGTTTGGCGGCCGTATCCCGGCTGCTCTAGCCGCGTCTCCCACTCCGCAATGAGTATTTGGCGAAGCTCCGCCCGGCGTCCTTCCACCTCCCTGAGCGCTGGGTGGTCGCCCCGACTTCGCGCCTCCTCGCGCCACTCGTAGAGCGACGCGAGTGATTTCGCCTCTAGATCCCATGGCGGAGATCCGGCGAGCACGCGGGCCGCATCACCCGCTATGGTGCGGTATCCCCTCGTCACCCTGATTGCCATAAGCCTCTGCACTTGCAGGAGTTTGTTGATGACCCCATCAGGGATGTTCGCGGCCCACACCGGGGCGCCGTAGAGCGCCATCGAGCGGATGACGCCCATGTATAGTCTTCTCGTGGCAACGTTTGGGCCTCCAATATTTGGCAAGAGCCGGGAGAGGGCCCCTGCCGCCCCTATCAGCTTCGGCACCAGCTTATTAAAATGTGCCTCGAATGTCCACCTTCTGTCTAGGACGAGGCCAAGATATTTCAGAGTGGGCTCAATGGGTATTCGGACTCCTCCGACGACTAGGTGGAAGTCGGGTGGCAGGCGAGTACGGGGGCCATAAAAGCACATGGCCTCCGTTTTCCCCAAGGCCACCTCGAGCCCCAGTCGCCGGATTCGGTCCACCACATGGGCCACCCCGGCCGTCGCCAATATAGCTGCTTCGCGGCAGGTCCTCCCTCTAGCGGTCACCAACGTATCGTCAGCGTAACATGTGACGCTGAGGTTCCTGAGGAACGAGCCGCGAAGCACCCAGTCGTAACCCAGGTTCCACAGGAGCGGTCCAAGTACCGACCCCTGTGGAACTCCGCACGTCATGCGCCACCGTTTAAGTCCCGACTGGCTGTCGAAGACGACCTCCCTGTCACAGAGGTAGGCTTCTACGGTCCTCTGTAAGTAGTCCGGTACGCCATGGTACCGGAGTGCCTCCCGAATGCAAGTCCAAGGGAGAGTGTTAAAAGCATTGGCGATGTCAAGAGACACCGCCAACAACACATCTCCCTCGGACACGGCCTCCTCCGCCAGCGTCTTCACACGGAGGATCGCACCCACGGTCGACCGCTCCCTCCGAAACCCGAACTGGTTTGCCGACAGATCCGGTCCAGTCCGGGTGAGGTGGCTGACGAGGCGTGCGGCAATGATGCGCTCAAAGAGCTTGCACGCCTCGTCCAGCAGAATGATCGGCCGGTACGCCGACGGTGAATCCTCCGGCCTGCCCTCCTTCCTCAATAGCACGAGGCTGCCAACCCTCCACCGAGCGGGAAATGCTCCCCGTTCGAAGCAAGAAGTGAACAACCTCCGAAGATGGTCGCCCAGATGTCTCGAGGCCAGAACCAACGCGCGCCCCGGTATGCCGTCAGGCCCAGGGGCGGTATTCTTGGCACTGAGACGCCGGACGACCATCTTTAGTTCTGGAACTGTCACCTCGATGGACTCTTCGTCCTCCTCTTGCGACGCCGGCTCTGCGGGAGGCGGAGCCATGGTCGGCGGGACGTGTTCCTCCCTATGAGGGAAGAGCGTTGCGACGACTTCGTCAACAAGATTTGGCTCAAGCGTCTGAGTGAGAGGTGGTGCCCACGGTCTGAGCTTGCCCCTAGCCATGCGGTAGGGGCGCCCCCATGGGTCCTCACTCAGCGACGCGAGCATCTCATTGCGGGCTCTATCCTTGGCGGCAGCGACTGCTGCCTGGAGAGTCTTCATCGCCGCCCTATAGGCCTCGTAGAGCTGGGCCTCTACTGGTTCCACCTCGTCCAGCCCACGAGGGCGTCCGTGTCGACGCCTCCGGTGTCTCTGGTACTGGCGGCGCGCTGCTACGCAAGCGGCGCGTAGTGAGGCAATCTCCGCGCACCACCAATATACTCGTCGCGAACTAACTTGTGACTTGACCCGGGGCATCGACGCGTCACAGACGCTCGTCATTGCCCTCGTGAGCCGTTCCGCCTCCGAGTCAACATCGTCCAGGGCATCCGGTACGGGCACCCACGCCTGGACGATAGCAGCCTCCTCGAGCAGCACCCGGTCCAGCCGCTTCAACGCCCACCGAGGGCGGTCCATCCTGAGGGTTGCCACTGAAGGGTTGGAGGTCTGAGTAGGAATCTCAAACCGGATGTACCGGTGGTCCGAAAGAGACTCCTCCCCCTCGACAACCCTCCAGCCTTGCACCCAGGGCGCGAGAGCAGGGCTGGCGAACGTGACGTCCACGATCGACTCGCCCTGCCAACGCACACAGGTGCTAATCGACCCCCGGTTTAGGACCGTGAGACCGACGGCGTCGACCAAACCCTCCAAAAGTACGCCTTTCGAGGAAGTGTGTGCACTACCCCATCTGGTGGACCATGAGTTCAAGTCCCCCAGGAGAAGAACCGGGCGTGGTTGTATGCGGTCCAGAAGGTCCCCAACCTCGCCCAAGAAGGACTCGAACTCGGAGTCGCGTCGGTTTGGCGAAAAGTACACCCCAACGACGACTATGTCCCTCCACTGCACCGCGACGTAACCCACGCCACGGGCAATGACCTTCAGGGGTGGCACACACAGGGCACTCGATGGAATGATGGCAACTAGAGATGCCGTGTCCACAATCCAGTTGCTCCGAGGTGGAATCCAATAGGGCTCCGCCACCACAGCCACCTCAATATTCCACTCTGCCAGTGATGCAACGAGCATGTCCTGCGCCGAACTGCAATGATTGCAGTTTATCTGTAAGAATCGGTGTTTTAGGTCGTAAGCCATTAGGGACACTCGATGTCAATATCAATCTCGTCCATCGCCTCGCTCGAAGCCACAGGTGCTTCGGAGACGGGCGGGCAGGCCACAGCTGGTTGCGACGGTGCGCTCAGTGTGGTCTTCTTCTTGGACAATTTTGGTTCCTTGCAGGCCTTTGTGCCTACTTTGTGATTCGCTGGAAGTTTAGCCGCTGCACACAGTGCACAGTGCAGGGCGGACAAACATTGACTAGCTCTATGGCCGGGCTGTGCACATTGGTAACAGAGGTCGCTCCTGTCAACTTCCGATGTGCACGTTGCCCTCACGTGTCCAGTTTCAAGGCACCGGAAACAGCGCCTTCCTCTGGGCTCCAGGATCTTAATCCTTGCTGCAACCCAGCCAACAAGAAGCCGCCCACTTTCAGCTATCTTTTTTGCAGCGCTAATTGGGCAGCGCACCCAGGCCGTACCCATACCACTGGGGCCAGCACGGATTTCCCCCACCTTAACTGTCTCCAACACACAGTTCCCAGCCGCCGTTATTGCCGCGGCTATTTCTTCCCCTGTGACCGAGTCATCGAGGCCTGTTATTCGAAGCTCGGCGGTTTGGGTCGGACGATGAACTCGGGTATCCTCACCGAGAAGCTCCCGGATCTTCAGCGCGAGTGCGTCGGCCTTCTCCGAATTGCCCTCTCCAGGCACCTCGATGACTCGGGCACCCGTCGCCGCCTTACGCACCTGGAGGTACGGGATGCCCATTCCTCGCCAGTCTATTTGAGACTTGGCTTCGGCGAGGACTTTGGCATATGACAGCCCTTTCTTCTCCGCCTCGGGCTGGAGCGTGACCACTACTGCTGCGGTTTTGGGCACTCTCAGCTTCCGTTTTTTCGACGGCTTCTCCTGTACACTGCTTGAAGGCACCTTCTTGCTGGCCTCCCGCTTGCCGTTTCTGCCAACTCGCACCCACTCTCTTGATGGAGCGGGTGCTGATGGCCCGGCAACAGCGGGGGCTGGGACGGCAGGGGCTGATGGCAATATAACATTACCCTTGCTCTTCTTCCCCTTGCCTTTTCCTTTCGCAGAAGAAGTTTGTGGTTGCGGTTGGGCCTGTGAACCAGGTGGAATCGCCGCAGAAGCCTCTTTGACTTTGTCAGCCGCTAACGGCGGGCGAAGCCGTGGTGCGGGCGGTAGTCTTTCCTCTATTGAGGCAAGACGGGCACTCACCATCGTCCCTAGGTCAATCATAAGAGACCGACGAAATTCTTCTAACCCTGACTCCTGGCGGATGCGCGCCACGGAGTGACTGTCTGCTGAATCAGCAGCGGGTTGTCCATCTACGCCTGAAGACACTGATTGAGATGATGAAGAGCGCATTTTCACCATTTCTTTCTTCATGATGTCCATCTCTTTTCGAAGTTCGGCCAGCTCTTTTCGCATACGGATGTTCTCAGCCTGCAGGACAGCAGTTTCCTCCGACGCGGTCCTCTGACTAAGCTCCCGAACCACTTCTTGGACACTAGCAGCGGCCTCTTTCAGGTAACCTTGAAAGCGGCCGCACAGATGTTTACTGTTGTTGGCTACGTGTCTGATGGTTTGCACATCCTTTTCAATTCTGAGGCCAAGACCCAGAGTTGACTGGTCATTGTCCTCAGTGATCATCTCCGCCGGACTTGATGACGGCATCTGACACCGCTCCGTCGGTGTCGGATATTTTGCCCGCAGCTCCCTAGCGGTCGCAGCTAACGATGCGATCTCCTTTTCCGCTTCCAGGCGCATTTGCGCTTTTTCTGTCTCTAGCAGCTTTTCTTTGGCTGCTGCCAGACCTACATACTCCCCTGTAGTAGGGGGACGGCCGCGTCCTCGTCCTTTGTTATTGGGTGTGGCAGGTGATTTGCCTCCCCACTCCTCGCCACTAGAGCCTTCGCTATGCGGCCTCTTTTGTGCCTTGGCGCTGTCACGGCTAACGGCAGATCTATAGCCTGAAACCGAGACATTTTCGGCGCTGGAGGAGTCCGACAAATACAGTTGCCTCTCCACACTTGACTCCGTACTACGTAGTCTCTTCTCCATCTCATCCGTGCTAAGGCGGTTAAGCCTTACGACTGCAACGGGGCTTCTAGACTTTGCCCGCACTTCCGTCTTCTCTGACTCGGATCCACTGGACCCATCCACCATCTTCTCCGACTTCCTTCCCTTCTCACGCCTACTGCGTCTCTCCTTCTTCCCACTCTTTTTCTCCTTAACATCGTCAATTTTTATTTTATTTTTTAAGAACTCCATATTAGTCCCACGAGTATGGAACGAACTTAGGGTCCACCCGGGCAGTGCGTCCTTACCGCGGGTAAGCCTATATTTTGATGACCCAAGAGGGGGGCGGCAGGTACCCTCCTGGGAGGCAGTAATGACCGACACGACGAGCGAGGCGGACCATTCAGCGCACAAGCGGCGCTGACTGGACCGTCTCGCCCGATACCCTGGCCGATCTTCAAGGCCTCGCGCTGCCATTCCGCTTGCCACTCAGGGGTTTTTTATTGAAAAGTGGTTGACTCCACTTTGTTTTTTATTGAGGTTGGCTCCTCGCGGCCCGGCCAATTAAGGCAAGGCCCCCGGTCCTGAGCAAGCTCACGGGATAACGGGCCCACAACCCCTCACTTTCGCGAAGGGTAAATAACCACCACTCGCGCGTCCGCTCTACCCTCTGCCCTCAGAGGGACGTGTGGAGCGACCTCCAGGGACCACTTCGCTTCACTACAGGCTGGATTGCCTGCAGCTACTGAGCCCCCCCGCCACGACAAGGCGTGGTCCCGTTGGGGGGGAACCTAACCTAACCTAACCTAACCTAACCTAACCTAACCTAACCTAACCTAACCTAACCTAACCTAACCTAACCTAACCTAACCTAACCTTTTTTTTTTTTTTTTTTTTTTTTTTTTTTTTTTTTTTTTTTTTTTTTTTTTTTTACGTGAGGAAAATGCATTGAACTGCATCCCCACCGTCCCGGGGGGGGAGCGGTGGGGTATGTGGGGCTCTCCGGCCGTGAAGCGGCCGGCCTACCCACTAAAAACCTCACGATGTCCCGTCTCGCCGTCATGTGCCGGGGGTAGCAGGACCGCTCGCGCTTTACTGCTACTACCCCCGACGACGACTGGCCTTGGCAGGCCTCGTCTCAGAGAAAAATCCCTCGCGGGAGGCGGCGTGGACACGCCGCCGCCATCTCGGGCTCTTTTACTGGCGGCGAACCCCCCCGAGTCCACCGCCACGAGCCGTTTAGGGTGGCAACAGATCATTTCTGACCCGTCGCCTTTGACGCCTGGGGCGCTGGGTGCCACGGAGGAGCTCGCGCTCTCTCTCTGCGGACTCCTTCGCACCCATTACGACCTCGCAGAAGCGGCGAGTTGCCTGCCAGGCTTCGTCACTGCCGACCATTGCCAAAACTACGGCCGGCAGCGATAGATCCCGGCCAATGGCCATCGTTAGCGTCTGCCGATGTTCGGCCCAAGCTGGGCAGACCTCTAAAGTATGTTGAGCGGTGTCGGAGCTGCAACTGCAGTGGTGACACCGCTCATCACCCTCCCTTTGGATTCGACACAGGTACTTACCGAAGCAGCCATGCCCGGTAAGCACCTGTGTCAATCGGAAGCTCAGTGCCCCGTGGCTCCTCTCGAGCCAATCCTGCAAAACTGGCCGTATTGCTTCCACCGTTTGGCGGCCGTATCCCGGCTGCTCTAGCCGCGTCTCCCACTCCGCTATGAGTATTTGGCGAAGCTCCGCCCGGCGTCCTTCCACCTCCCTGAGCGCCGGGTGGTCGCCCCGACTTCGCGCCTCCTCGCGCCACTCGTAGAGCGACGCGAGGGATTTCGCCTCGAGATCCCATGGCGGAGATCCGGCGAGCACGCGGGCCGCGTCACCCGCTATGGTGCGGTATCCCCGCGTCACCCTGATGGCCATCAGCCTCTGCACTTGCAGAAGTTTGCCGATGACGCCATCAGGGATGTTTGCGGCCCACACCGGGGCGCCGTAGAGCGCCATCGAGCGGATGACGCCCATGTATAGTCTTCGTGTGGCAACGTTTGGGCCACCAATATTTGGCAGGAGCCTGGAGAGTGCCCCTGCCGCCCCTATCAGCTTCGGCACCAGCTTATTAAAATGTGCCTCGAATGTCCACCTTCTGTCTAGGACGAGACCAAGATATTTAAGAGTGGGCTCAATGGGTATTCGGACTCCTCCGACGACCAGGTGGAAGTCGGGTGGCAGGCGAGTACGGGGGCCATAAAAGCACATGGCCTCCGTTTTCCCCAAGGCCACCTCGAGTCCCAGTCGCCGGATTCGGTCCACCACATGGGCCACCCCGGCCGTCGCCAATATGGCTGCTTCGCGGCAGGTCCTCCCTCTAGCGGTCACCAAAGTATCGTCAGCGTAACATGTGACGCTGAGGTTCCTGAGGAACGAGCCGCGAAGCACCCAGTCGTAACCCAGGTTCCACAGGAGCGGTCCAAGTACCGACCCCTGTGGAACTCCACACGTCATGCGCCACCGTTTAAGTCCCGACTGGCTGTCGAAGACGACCTCCCTGTCACAGAGGTAGGCTTCTACGGTCCTCTGTAAGTAGTCCGGTACGCCATGGTACCGGAGGGCCTCCCGAATGCAAGTCCAAGGGAGAGTGTTAAAAGCATTGGCGATGTCAAGAGACACCGCCAACAACACATCTCCCTCGGATACGGCCTCCTCCGCCAGCGTCTTCACACGGAGGATCGCACCCACGGTCGACCGCTCCCTCCGAAACCCGAACTGGTTTGCCGACAGATCCGGCCCAGTCCGGGTGAGGTGGCTGACGAGGCGTGCGGCAATGATGCGCTCAAAGAGCTTGCACGCCTCGTCCAGCAGAACGATCGGCCGGTATGCCGACGGTGAATCCTCCGGCCTGCCCTCCTTCCTTAACAACACGAGGCTGCCAACCCTCCACCGAGCGGGAAATTCTCCCTGCTCGAAACAAGAAGTGAACAACCTCCGAAGATGGTCACCTAGATGTCTCGAGGCCAGAACCAACGCGCGCCCTGGTATGCCATCAGGCCCAGGGGCGGTATTCTTGGCACTGAGACGCCGGACAACCATCTTTAGTTCTGGAACGGTCACCTCGACGGACTCCTCGTCCTCCTCTTGCGACGACGGCTCTGCGAGAGGCGGAGCCATGCTCGGCGGAACGTGCTCCTCTCTATGAGGGAAGAGCGTCGCGACGACTTCGTCAACAAGATTAGGCTCAAGCGTCTGAGTGAGAGGTGGTGCCCACGGTCTGAGCTTGCCCCTAGCCATGCGGTAGGGGCGCCCCCATGGGTCCTCACTCAGCGACGCGAGCATCTCATTGCGGGCTCTATCCTTGGCGGCAGCGACTGCTGCCTGGAGAGTCTTCATCGCCGCCCTATAGGCCTCGTAGAGCTGGGCCTCTACTGGTTCCACCTCGTCCAGCCCACGAGGGCGTCCGTGTCGACGCCTCCGGTGTCTCTGGTACTGGCGGCGCGC
This sequence comes from Idaea aversata, assembly GCA_907269075.1. Classification (NCBI taxonomy): domain Eukaryota; kingdom Metazoa; phylum Arthropoda; class Insecta; order Lepidoptera; family Geometridae; genus Idaea; species Idaea aversata. Next base: position 15,383,432 of record OU026092.1, on the reverse strand, counting down.
TGCTACGCAAGCGGTGCGTAGTGAGGCAATCTCCGCGCACCACCAATATACTCGTCGCGAACTAACTTGTGACTTGACCCGGGGCATCGACGCGTCACAGACGCTCGTCATTGCCCTCGTGAGTCGTTCCGCCTCCGAGTCAACATCGTCCAGGGCATCCGGTACGGGCACCCACGCCTGGACGATGGCGGCCTCCTCGAGCAGCACCCGGTCCAACCGCTTCAACGCCCACCGAGGGCGGTCCATCCTGAGGGTTGCGACCGAAGGGTTGGAGGTCTGGGTAGGAATCTCAAACCGGATGTACCGGTGGTCCGAAAGAGACTCCACCCCCTCGACAACCCTCCAGCCTTGCACCCTGGGCGTGAGGGCAGGGCTGGCGAACGTGACGTCCACGATCGACTCGCCCTGCCAACGCACACAGGTGCTAATCGACCCCCTGTTTAGAACCGTGAGACCGACGGCGTCGACCAAACCCTCCAAGAGTACGCCTTTCGAGGAAGTGTGTGCACTACCCCATCTGGTGGACCATGAGTTCAAGTCCCCCAGGAGAAGAACCGGGCGAGGTTGGATGCGGTCCAGAAGGTCCCCAACCTCGCCCAAGAAGGACTCAAACTCGGAGTCGCGTCGGTTTGGCGAAAAGTACACCCCGACGACGACTATGTCCCTCCACTGCACCGCGACGTAACCCACGCCACGGGCAATGACCTTCAGGGGTGGCACACACAGGGCACTCGATGGGATGATGGCAACTAGAGATGCCGTGTCCACAATCCAGTTGCTCCGAGGTGGAATCCAATAGGGTTCCGCCACCACAGCCACCTCAATATTCCACTCTGCCAGTGATGCAACCAGCATGTCCTGCGCCGAACTGCAATGGTTGCAGTTTATCTGCAAGAATCGATGTTTTAGGTCGTAAGCCATTAGGGACACTCGATGTCAATATCAATCTCGTCCATCGCCTCGCTCGAAGCCACAGGTGCTTCGGGGATGGGTGGGCAGGTCACAGCTGGTTGCGGCGGTGCGCTCAGTGTGGTCTTCTTCTTGGACAACTTTGGGTCCTTGCAGGCCTTTGTGCCTACTTTGTGGTTCGCTGGAAGTTTAGCCGCTGCACACAGTGCACAGTGCAGGGCAGACGAACATTGACTAGCTCTATGGCCGGGCTGTGCACATTGGTAACAGAGGTCGCTCCTGTCAACTTCCGAAGTGCACTTGGCCCTCACGTGGCCAACCTCAAGGCAGCGGAAGCAGCGCTGTACCCTTGGCTGTAGCAATTTAACGCTTGCTGATACCCATCCAACCAGTAAGCGCCCGCCCTCCATCACCTTCTTGGCCGCAGCCACTGGGCAGCGTACCCACGCCGATCCCATGACACCAGATGCTCGGCGAATTTCACCGGATTTAATTTGCTCTAATGAGCACCCTCCCACCTGCGCTATTGCTGCCGAGAGTTCCTCCGACGTCACGGAGTCATCCAGGCCGGAGACGCGGAGTTCAGCAGTCGCGACTGGCCGGTGAACTCTGACACGTTCTTCGGACAGAGTCTGCCTAATTTTTTCAGCCAGAGCGTCTGCCATCTCGCCTTTGGCCGCTCCGGGAACCTTTATGATACGGGCTCCTGTCGCAGTCTTGTCTATACGAAGGCTTTCGATACCCATCGCACGCCAATCGATCTTTGACTTGGCGTCCGACAGTACCTTAGCATAGGTCTCACCATTTTTCTCCGCCTCTGGCTGGAGGGTCACAACGATAGCTGCGGTTTTGTGTACGCGCAGCTTTGCCTTCTTTTTCTTTTCACCCTTTTGGGTTTCCTTCTTTTTGGGTGCTTGTTTGCCGTTTTTACCGACAGTTGTCCAAGCACCGGATGTCGGCTTGGCAGAGGAGCCGGGGACAGAATCTGGTTGTGTTGAAGGACCAACACTTTTGTTCTTGTTTACACCTTTTCCTTTTTTGCCCTTGGCCTTCGTCGCAGGCCCCGTCGGCTTCGGAGCTGGTCCAGTCCGTGGCATCGGGACTGGAACTTCCATCTGAGGTGGAGAGGGGCTTTTCTCCTTTGCCCGGTCAGCCGCCAGAGGCGGACGAACAATCGGGGCCGGAGGAAGTCTTTCCTCCAACACCTGAAGGCGGGCATTCATCATGGTCCCTATCTCTACCATTAGGGACCGCTTGAGTTCCTCCACGATATTTGTCTCCGAAGGGCTTCGCGCCACAGGCTCGCTGACTGCCATGGCCTCAACTCCAGGGGACTGATGAGGCGAGGAGTGACTGTTTCGCACCCTTGCCATGTCTTCTCGAATAGAGGCTATCTCCTTGCGGAGCTCCGCAATCTCTTTTTTCATGTTGGCATTTTCTGCCTGTAGGAGAACAGTCTCCTCCGACGTTGTCCTTTGGCTCAACTCCTCTACCACGTTGGCGACACTGAGCGCAGCGTCCTTGAGGTATCGTATGAACCTACCATTTAAATTCTTGCTGTTGTCAGCCACATAATTAATGGAGCTCAAATCTCCGGTAATGCGCTCAGTGAGCGCCTGCGTAGTCTGTTTTTCTGTCGGGACCACAGCTTCTCCTTCTAAGTTGCCTTTCTTACATTCCGACCTAGTTGGGAATTTTAGGCGCAACTCTCGAGCGACAGATGCCGCTGCGACTATGTCCTTTTCCGCCTCTAGTCGCATATGCTCATTTTCTAGCTCAATGAGCTTCTGTTTTGCCTGGGCCTGCCCCACATACTCCCCTGTAGTAGGGGGACGGCCGCGTCCTCGTCCTTTATTACTGGGTGTGGCAGGTGATTTGCCTCCCCACTCCTCGCCACTAGAGCCTTCGCTATGCGGCCTCTTTTGTGCCTTGGCGCTGTCACGGCTAACGGCAGATCTATAGCCTGAAACCGAGACATTGTCGGCGCTGGAGGAGTCCGACAAATACAGTTGCCTCTCCACACTTGACTCCGTACTGCGTAGTCTCTTCTCCGTCTCATCCGTGCTAAGGCGGTTAAGCCTTACGACTGCAACGGGGCTTCTAGACTTTGCCCGCACTTCCGTCTTCTCCGACTCGGATCCACTGGACCCATCCACCATCTTCTCCGACTTCCTTCCCTTCTCACGCCTACTGCGCCTCTCCTTCTTCCCACTCTTTTTCTCCTTAACATCGTCAATTTTTATTTTATTTTTTAAGAACTCCATATTAGTCCCACGAGTATGGAACGAACTTAGGGTCCACCCGGGCAGTGCGTCCTTACCGCGGGTAAGCCTATATTTTGATGACCCAAGAGGGGGGCGGCAGGTACCCTCCTGGGAGGCAGTAATGACCGACACGACGAGCGAGGCGGACCATTCAGCGCACAAGCGGCGCTGACTGGACCGTCTCGCCCGATACCCTGGCCGATCTTCAAGGCCTCGCGCTGCCATTCCGCTTGCCACTCAGGGGTTTTTTATTGAAAAGTGGTGTGCTCCACTTTGTTTTTTATTGAGGTTGGCTCCTCGCGGCCCGGCCAATTAAGGCAAGGCCTCCGGTCCCGAGCACGCTCAAGGGATAACGGATCCTCACCCCCTCACTTTCGCGAGGGGGAAACCAACCACTCGCACGTCCACTGTGCCCTCAGCTAATCAGAAGGACAAGCGGAGCGCCTTCTCGGGGACCACTTCGCTTCACTACAGGCTGGATTGCCCGCAGCTACTGAGCCCCCCCGCCACGACAAGGCGTGGTCCCGTTGGGGGGGAACCTAACCTAACCTAACCTAACCTAACCTAACCTAACCTAACCTAACCTAACCTAACCTAACCTAACCTAACCTAACCTAACCTAACCTAACCTAACCTTTTTTTTTTTTTTTTTTTTTTTTTTTTTTTTTTTTTTTTTTTTTTTTTTTTTTTTTACGTCAGGAAAATGCATGAAACTGCACTTCCACCGCCCCGGGGGGAGCGGTGGGGAGTGTGAGGCTCTCCGGCCGTGAAGCGGCCGGCATACTCACTAAAAACCTGACGATGCTGCCTACTCGCCACTTTCGCGCCGGGGGTACCAGTACCGCTTTCGCTCCGCCCGGCTTCCCCCGACAGTGGTTGGTCCTCGCGGACCCAATCTAATTTTTTATGACCGCCACGAGAAAGGCGACGTGCAGCACGCCGCCGCCTCCTCAGACCTCTGAACTGACGGTGATCCCCCCCGAGATCACCGCCAAGGTCGTAAATGTGGCGCGTGAATCGCTGCCTACTGTACGCCGTGCGCAGATTGGAGAAGACCACTCCGCTCCGCCACCACCACGGTCAACCCGAGACAACCCCTATGGACAGGGCATCTCGATGTCCGGCCCCTCCGAAGTTTGGGGAGGAACCGGGGCGGCCGGAGGACGATAGCCAGGTGGTCTTAGGCCCTTCTTCTTTTTGGGTGTGACGCAAGATTTGCCCCCCACCCGATGCTCAGCCGGCTTGCCAGCTGCAGCGCACACCGAGCATCGCACAGCAGCGCTGCACGAGTCCGCCTTGTGACCCAGCTGACCGCAGCGATAGCACTCACCGCTGCGGTCCACTGGGGACCTGCACCATGTCTGGGTGTGCCCAGGTTCCAAGCACCTGAAGCACCTGAGCCTCTTCGGCTGTAAAAGCTCTACTCGGGCCGCGCTCCAGCCAACAAGTAGACGGCCCTCCGCGCCAAGCGATTTGGCTGCCTCGATTGGGCAGCGCACCCACACCGTCCCGGAACCCCGCGCGTTAGTTCGAATTTTGCCCACTTTGACTGCGTCTAGGGCGCAGTTTGTTTTACCCGCTATCGCGGCAGCAACTTCTTCCACTGTGACTGTGTCGTCGAGGCCTCTGATGCGCATTTCGGCGCACATCACAGGCCTCGAGACAATAACACCCTCAACATCGCGAGCGAGGACTTCACGAATGCTGTCAGCCAGCGCATCCGCTTTGCGGCTCCTGTCTTCCCCTGAGACCTGCAGCAATTTCGCCCCGGTGGCCGTTCCGACCATATCTACGCCAGTTTCAAGACCTAAACTGGCTAGGTCCACCCTCTGCCTGGCTTTGTTTATCACCGAGGCATAAGTTACACCCTTTTCCAGCTCTGACTGTGGCAGCATAATAACGACTGCCGCAGTCTTTGGGGCGGTAAGTCGGGGTGTGCGCTTGGACTTCCCACCGCGTTTACCCCGCTTCCCCTTCTTTTTCACCTGGGGGGAAGGTTTTCCTCCCTTGCCCACTGTGGTCCAGGCATTATCGGCCGAAGTCGATGGCGTCTGGGCCGGTGCCTCCTTCGGAGGAGCAGCTTTCTTAGCAACTCGACTCACCCTTGTCTCCTTCTTCGACGCAGCCTGCGCAGGCGCAGACCGCGAAGGTGCATCTTGCAAAGGCGCAGCCTGCATAGGCGCGGCCTCTACAGATGGAGCCCTCGTCACTTCTCTGGCCCTGTCCGCCGCAAGCGGGGGACGAAGGCGTGCAGCTGGGGGCAGCCGTTCCTCTATGGCAGCGAGTCGCTGCAAAATAATGTCGAATCCCTGTGCACCCTGGGGCGCTCGCTCGCCCGCAACGTTCTCTCTCCTCTGCGCGTTCTCGCGGCGGACGTTCCGCATCTCCTTTATCATTTGGGCCATCTCCATACGGAGATTAGCCACGCACTGATTTAGCCTGGCGTTATCAGCCTTTAGCTGCGCCATCTCCTCCGTCTGTGTCCGGGTAGTCAATTCCTCAAGTGCCACCTTGATATTGGTGGTGGCAACGTTAAGGAATTTAATGAACTCCCCCTTGAGGTGTCCACTGCGCTGGGCAACCTCCCTTACGGCCAACAAATTGGACGCAGCCTTGTCTCCGATAGTGGTAGCCGTCTGCGCCTTCGGATCGCCGATTGGAACAACCAAATCGGCGATTTTTACCGCCTTGCTGGTCGAAGGCCGTGGCGACCGATCACGAACCAGCCCCTTTTCTGCTTGGAGGCGGATGATGTCGCGCTCCGCCGCCGCTTTGGCTTCGATTTCCTTGTGGAGACCGATGTGTTCACCTGAGGGCTGTCGGTCTCTCTCAGGATGCCCCTTATTCGCCGCTCTTGCGGCCGCCAAGTCTTCCTCAGCCTGTCGGCGTATTAACGCTGTCTCAGCCTCTTCCAAGTCCTGCCTGGCCTTACGCAAGTCAACGTATTGGCCCGTGGTGGGCGGTCTACCTCTTCCTCTCTGCGCTGGAGATACCCCAGCGCTCTCCCTCGCTTCCGGCGGCAAAGGCCGCTTCCCTGCCTTCCGGCTGCTTACCATCGAGACGGACGACTGCGATGACTCGTCGCTTTCGTCCGCCCCGGACAAGTCTGAAACTGAGCCAAACAGACTCTCCATACTTTGCGCAAGTGTTCGCGCAATAATTGGCGATCGGTCGCGGATATTGTGCGCACCGTGCCCCGACTTCTCAGCAGCCATATCTTCAAGCCGCGTTAGCCTTACAATTGGGCTGCGCAGCCGCTGCTCTTTTGCCACTCTTGTGGCTTCAGTCTCCGGCTTCTCCAGCCCTTCAACCTCCGGCTTTCTCAGCCCTTCCGTCTCATCAACTCCTCCTACATCGTCAGATTTTTTGTTTTCAGTCTCCATATAGTTCCCACGAGAACACGGTTTTAAACGTCCACCTAGGCCGGAGCCGGTCGGCACTAGGTAAGCCTTGAGATTGATAACCCAGGGGAGGGGCGGCAGGTACCCCCCTGGGGGTGCGGTAGAGACTGCCTACTGGGCAGCCACACAGGTCTCGCCCCGCACCACCAACTTACCTTTCAGGTTTTTTAAGGTGGTCTCTCCACCAGGCCCGGCCAATGAAGGCAAGGCCCATACCACCCCATCCCTCGCTTTCGCGAGGAGGCCCCTAAACTACGTACGCCGGCCAATTAAGGCAAGCGCACCCCCGAACTGTGTGTAGTGTAAGTGTGTGTGTGGTGTGTGTGTGTGTGTGATTGGTTCGGCCAAGCCGATGGTAAAGCCCACCGACGAGGACGAACCAATGTGTGTGTATGTGATGTCGATGATCCCCCAGCAGCGCGGAGACGCTTCCTCGACCTTTCGCAATGACGTCGAAAGGCGAGGAGCCAACCGCAGCCCTAGAGAACCACCGACAACGCGTGTATGTATAGTGTACCTACTATGCCGGACCATTGGCCAGCGCCGATAAATGGAAATGAGAAACTTCTCTTCGATTGATCGACGCTGTTTCCACCCACGCCACGAGGAGGCTGTCCGACTGGTGGGCAACCTAACCTAACCTAACCTAACCTAACCTAACCTAACCTAACCTAACCTAACCTAACCTAACCTAACCTAACCTAACCTAACCTAACCTAACCTAACCTAACCTAACCTAACCTAACCTAACCTAACCTAACCTAACCTAACCTAACCTAACCTAACCTAACCTAACCTAACCTAACCTAACCTAACCTAACCTAACCTAACCTAACCTAACCTAACCTAACCTAACCAGTCGCTCTCCACCCGCCGTGGAGAGCGGTCGCGTCCACTGGTGCTCCCCGTGGAGCTGCCAAGTGGGAGTCGGGAGTGCGGTTAGCCCTTTGGGAGGGCAGTGCGGTTAGCCCTCCCATAGCGAGCTATGCTAGGGCGGGCCCTGGCATAGTGAGCTATGCTAGGGCGGCCCTACCATAGTGAGTTATGGTAGGGCGGCCCTGGCATAGTGAATTATGCTAGGGCGGGCCCTGGCATAGTGCGCTGTGCTAGGGCGGCCCTACCATAGTGAGTTATGGTAGGGCGGCCCTGGCATAGTGAGCTATGCTGGGGCGGAGCCCTAGGCCGCGCATGCGCCCGGAGCCTAGTGTGCTACGCATGCGCCCGGAGCCTCGTGTGCCGCGCATGCGCCCGGAGCCTCGTGTGCCGCGCATGCGCCCGGAGCCTCGTGTGCCGCGCATGCGCCCGGAGCCTCGTGTGCCGCGCATGCGCCCGGAGCCTTGGGTAAGTACTACTTTGTCGGACGACTTTTTGTCGGACGATTTTTTGTCGGACGACTTTTTATCGGACGACTTTTTGTCGGACTACATTTCGGATGACAGCTGTCCGACATCCGCGTACTGCGCATGCGTCCTGCGTCCGGTGGGTCTTTGATGTCATGCTGCGGCTGTGATGCCTTGGGCTTGTGATATGGTGACCGGACCTAACTGGGCTCGTGCTGTGGTGACTGGATGCGGCTTGGCTTGTGCTATGGTGACTGCGCCCAGCTGGGCTTGTGTTGTGGTGACTGGACCCAGCCAGGCTTGTTTTATGGTGACTGGATGTAGCTGGGCTTGTGTTGTGGTTGCCGGATCCGACTGGGCTTGTGTTATGGTGACTGGACCCGACTGGGCTTGTGCAATGGTGACTGGACCCAGCCAGGCTTGTTTTATGGTGACTGGATGTAGCTGGGCTTGTGTTTTGGTTGCTGGATCCGACTGGGCTTGCCTTATGGTGACTGCGCACAACTGGGCTTGTGTTTAGGACCCATCTAGGCTTGCACTATGGTGGCTGAACCTGGCTGGGCTCGTGTTATGGTGACTGGATGCGGCTTGGCTTGTGCTATGGTGACTGCGCCCAGCTAGGCTTGTTTTATGGTGACTGGATGTAGCTAGGCTTGTGTTATGGTTGCTGGATCCGACTGGGCTTGCGTTATGGTGACTGCACACAACTGGGCATGCGTTATGGACCCTGCTAGGCTTGCACTATGGAGACTCAACCCACCTGGGCTTGCTTTATGGTAACTGGATGCAATTAGGCTTGTATCATGGTGACTTAACCTAATTATTAGACTCATATTATAGTTACTGGACGCAACTAGGCTTGTGTTATGGTTACTGCACACAACTGGGCTTGTGTTATGGACCCAGCTAGGCTTGCACTATGGTGGCTGAACCTAGCTGGGCTCGTGTTATGTGACTGGATGCGGATTGGCTTGTGCTATGGTGACTGCGCCCAACTGGGCTTGTGCTGTGGTGATTGGATGTAGCTAGGCTCATGTTGTGGTCTCTTGACCCAGCCAGGCTTGTGTTATGGTGGCTGGACCCGACTAGGCTTGTGTAACGGTGACTGGACCCAGTCAGGCTTGTCTTATGGTGACTGGATGTAGCTAGGCTTGTGTTATGATTGCTGGACCCGGCTAGGCGTGCGTTATGGTGACTGGATGCAACTAAGCTTGCGTTATGAACCCTGCTAGGCTTGCACTATGGAGACTCAACCCATCTGGGCTTGCTTTATGGTGAGTGGATGTAATTAGGCTTGTATCATGGTGACTGAACCTAATTATTAGACTCATATTATAGTTACTGGATGCAACTAGGCTTGTGTTATGGTGGCCGGACGCAGCTGGGCTTGCGTAATGGTGACTGGATGTAGCTAGACTCGTATTATGGTGACTGGATGCAGCTAAGCTTGTGTTATGGGCCCAGTTAGGCTGGCACTGTGGTGACTTAACCCAGCTAGGCTTGTTCTATGGTGACTCGATGTAACTAGGCTTGTATAAAACAGCTATATCTTGGAAGCTATCGATCCTGGACACATGGTTTCTTTGCAGAAGTTATAGGTCTTGTCAAGACCTACATTTCGGATGACAGCTGTCAAACTTTAAACAGCTATATCTTGGAAACTTTTGATCTTAGGTACATGGTTTCTTTGCAGAAGTGATAGGTCTCATCAAGGTCTACATTTTGGGTGACAGCTGTCAAACTTGAAACAGCTATATCATGGAAACTATTGATCCTAGGCACATGGTTTCTTTGCAGAAGTGATAGGTCCCATCGAGGAGCTCATTTCAACTGACAGCTGTCAAACTTAAAACAGCCATATCTTGGAAACTATTGATCGTAGGCACATGGTTTCTTTGCAGAAGTGATAGGTCTCATCAAGGTCTACATTTTGGGTGACAGCTGTCAAACTTGAAACAGCTATATCTTGGAAACTATTGATCCTAGGCACATGGTTTCTTTGCAGAAGTGATAGGTCTCATCGAGGAGTTCACTTCAACTGACAGCTGTCAAACTTAAAACAGCCATATCTTGGAAACTATTGATCCTAGGCACATGGTTTCTTTGCAGAAGTGATAGGTCTCATCAAGGTCTACATTTTGGGTGACAGCTGTCAAACTTGAAACAGCTATATCTTGGAAACTATTGATCCTAGGCACATGGTTTCTTTGCAGAAGTGATAGGTCTCATCGAGGAGTTCACTTCAACTGACAGCTGTCAAACTTAAAACATCCATATCTTGGAAACTATTGATCTTAGGCACATGGTTTCTTTGCAGAAGTGATAGGTCTCATCAAGGTCTACATTTTGGGTGACAGCTGTCAAACTTGAAACAGCTATATCTTGGAAACTATTGATCCTAGGCACATGGTTTCTTTGCAGAAGTGATAGGTCTCATCGAGGAGTTCATTTCAACTGACAGCTGTCAAACTTAAAACAGCCATATCTTGGAAACTATTGATCCTAGGCACATGGTTTCTTTGCAGAAGTGATAGGTCTCATCAAGGTCTACATTTTGGGTGACAGCTGTCAAACTTGAAATAGCTATATCTTGGAAACTATTGATCCTAGGCACATGGTTTCTTTGCAGAAGTGATAGGTCTCATCGAGGAGTTCATTTCAACTGACAGCTGTCAAACTTAAAACAGCCATATCCTGGAAACTATTGATCCTAGGCACATGGTTTCTTTGCAGAAGTGATAGGTCTCATCAAGGTCTCCATTTTGGATGACAGCTGTCAAACTTTAAACAGCTATATCTTGGAAACTATTGATCCCAGGCACATGGTTTCTTTGCAGAAGTGATAGGTCTCATCGAGGAGCTCACTTCAACTGACAGCTGTCAAACTTAAAACAGCCATATCTTGGAAACTATTGATCCTAGGCACATGGTTTCTTTGCAGAAGTGATAGGTCTCATCAAGGTCTACATTTTGGGTGACAGCTGTCAAACTTGAAATAGCTATATCTTGGAAACTATTGATCCTAGGCACATGGTTTCTTTGCAGAAGTGATAGGTCTCATCGAGGAGTTCATTTCAACTGACAGCTGTCAAACTTAAAACAGCTATATCTTGGAAACTATTGATCCTAGGCACATGGTTTCTTTGCAGAAGTTATAGGTCTTGTCAAGACCTACATTTCGGGTGACAGCTGTCAAACTTTAAACAGCTATATCTTGGAAACTATTGATCCTGGGCACATGGTTTCTTTGCAGAAGTGATAGGTCTCATCGAGGAGCTCACTTCAACTGACAGCTGTCAAACTTAAAAACAGCCATATCTTGGAAACTATTGATCTTAGGCACATGGTTTCTTTGCAGAAGTTATAGGTCTCATCAAGGTCTACTTTTTGAGTGACAGCTGTCAAACTTTAAACAGCTATATCTTGGAAACTATTGATCCTAGGCACACGGTTTCTTTGCAGAAGTGACAGGTCTCATCGAGGAGTTCATTTCAACTGACAGCTGTCAAACTTAAAACAGCCATATCTTGGAAACTATTGATCCTAGGCACATGGTTTCTTTGCAGAAGTTATAGGCCTTGTCAAGACCTACATTTCGGATGACAGCTGTCAAACTTGAAACAGCTATATCTTGGAAACTATTGATCCTAGGCACATGGTTTCTTTGCAGAAGTGATAGGTCCCATTAAGGTCTACATTTTGGGTGACAGCTGTCAAACTTTAAACAGCTATATCTTGGAAACTATTGACCCTAGGCACACGGTTTCTTTGCAGAAGTGACAGGTCTCATCGAGGAGTTCATTTCAACTGACAGCTGTCAAACTTAAAACAGCTATATCTTAGACTTATAGTCCGGTATTACATGAAAATTTTTCTAAGTCGATGTTGTATAATTTGAAAAATTTTACAAGTCCAAGATTCGACCCAAATTTTTCTAAGTCGATGTAGTATAATTTGAAAAATTTTACAAGTCCAAAACTTGACCAAAATTTCTCTAAGTCGATGTAGTATGATCACGAAAATTTTACAAGTCTACAATATTTTTCACAAAATTTTTATAAGTTCTGCGTTCCACTGAATTTAGTCTATCTTAATATTTCACTCTCTGCACTATGTCTATTAACCATCTTAATTACAGCGACACCTCTTGACAAACATACAAACCTCTACTAGTCTTTAACAGAACTATTTCTTTTGAGGAGCTCCGACGCAACTAGGCTTGTGCTATGGTGGCTGTACGCGGCTAGGCTTATGTTATGTTGATTGGACTCGGTTAGGCTTGCGTTATGGTGACTGGACGCAACTGGGCTTGTGTTATGGACCCTGCTGGGCTTGCGCTATGGTGACTCAGCCCATATGGGTTTGCTTTGTGGTGACTGGATATTGTTGGGCTTGTATCATGGTTACTGAACCTAATTATCGGACTCATATTATAGTGACTGGACGCAGCTAGGCTTGTGTTATGGTGGCTGGACCCAGCTAGGCTTGCGTTATGGTGACTGAGCCCAACTAGGCTTGTTTTATGGCGACTGGACGTAGCTAGACTCGTGCTATGGTAACTGGACGCAGCTAAGCTTATGTTATGGGCCCAGTTTGGCTGGCACTGTGGTGACTCAACCCAGCTAGGCTTGTTCCATGGTGACTTGATGTAACTAGGCTTGTACAAAACAGCTATATCTTGGAAACTATCGATCCTGAGCACATGGTTTCTTTGCAGAAGTGATAGGTCTCATCAAGGTCTACATTTTGAGTGACAGCTGTCAAACTTAAAACAGCCTTATCTTGGAAACTATTGATCTTAGGCACATGGTTTCTTTGCAGAAGTTATAGGTCTCATTAAGGTCTACATTTTGGGTGACAGCTGTCAAACTTGAAACAGCTATATCTTGGAAACTATTGATCCTAGGCACATGGTTTCTTTGCAGAAGTGATAGGTCTCATCAAGGTCTACATTTTGAGTGACAGCTGTCAAACTTAAAACAGCCTTATCTTGGAAACTATTGATCTTAGGCACATGGTTTCTTTGCAGAAGTTATAGGTCTCATTAAGGTCTACATTTTGAGTGACAGCTGTCAAACTTTAAACAGCTATATCTTGGAAACTATTGATCCTAGGCACATGGTTTCTTTGCAGAAGCGATAGGTCTCATTAAGGTCTATATTTTGGGTGACAGCTGTCAAACTTAAAACAGCTATATCTCGGAAACTATTGATCCTGGGCACATGGTTTCTTTGCAGAAGTTATAGGTCTTGTCAAGATCTACATTTCGGATGACAGCTGTCAAACTTTAAAACGCTATATCTTGGAAGCTATCGACCCTGGACACATGGTTTCTTTGCAGAAGTTATAGGTCTTGTTTAGATCTACTTTTCGGGTGACAGCTGTCAAACTTTAAAACGCTATATCTTGGAAGCTATCGACCCTGGACACATGGTTTCTTTGCAGAAGTTATAGGTCTCATTTAGGTCTACATTTTGGGTGACAGCTGTCAAACTTAAAACAGCTATATCTTGGAAACTATTGATCCTAGGCACATGGTTTCTTTGCGGAAGTTATAGGTCTCATTGAGGAGTTCATTTCAACTGACAGCTGTCAAACTTAAAACAGCTGTATCTCGGAAACTATTGATCCTGGGCACATGGTTTCTTTGCAGAAGTGATAGGTCTCATCAAGGTCCACATTTTGGGTGACAGCTGTCAAACTTGAAACAGCTTTATCTCGGAAACTATTGATCCTGGGCACATGGTTTCTTTGCAGAAGTTATAGGTCTCACTAAGGTCTACATTTTGAGTGACAGCTGTCAAACTTAAAACAGCCTTATCTCGGAAACTATTGATCCTAGGCACATGGCTTCCTTGCAGAAGTGATAGGTCTCATTGAGGAGTCCATCTCAACTTACAGCTGTCAAACTTATAACAGCTTTATCTTGAAAACTATTGATCCTAGGTACATGGTTTCTTTGCAGAAGTTATAGGTCTTGTCAAGATCTACATTTTGGGTGACAGCTGTCAAAACTTTACACAACTATATCTTGAAAACTATTGATCCTAGGTACATGGATTTCTTGCAGAAGCTATAGGCCTTGCTAAGATCTACATGTACGTCTCTTGCCGAATGTCACCTTGACCTCCTTACTAACCTTATGAATCAATGTCTGAGCATTTTCCACTTCCCCTTTGCCTGAAAAACAGCGTTTGTGAAAGATCTTCCAAACCAGGTAAAGATGACTACTCAGATATCGGCACATATCGCCCCATTGAACTCATTAATGTTTTGGGTAAACTTCTAGAGAAACTTACCACGAAGAGACTTACCTATCATCAACTAATTAATGGCCTTCACAATGCTCGGCAATTTGGCTTCTAAGCACAAATATCCACCCTCGATGCACTTGAGGTGGCCTTGGACACTACCAAAACTACTAAAGATCAGCATCAGCTGGTCATCACTATATCTCTTGATATCTTATACCAAATCGGGGTACTAAAGTTAAGCTAACTTTTGGACCCTCTAAAACACAACTTACTTCATTCTCACTTTCAGCTCAAAAACCTAAAATCACTATGGATAAAAATATTTTATTAATTGTTTATTCTTCAAAATTACTTGGAGTAACTATAGATAAATCTTAAAATCTATTAAACACGTAGACCTTATTGTAAAACCTAATAAAATTTATAGCAAACTATGTAAAAATTTATCTGCCCACTTGGGGCATAAACAGTGATGACATCACTATTTTATGCAACTATGTCATTGAATCCGCTGTAACATACGCTGCCAGCAGTACGTGATCGGCTTCGTACTCTCCAACGTGGCTTACACTAAAACTTTAAGAGCATCCAGAACTACCTCTGCCTACGCAACAACTGCTCTGGCTGTTTTAACCCTCTTACATCTCTTAGTGTTTGAGGTAGCTATCATTGAGCGCACACACTCTTCACTGGTCTTCGTGTATTTCTACTTCCTAACATTACTGTCAAAAGACCTGCTAGATCACAGGACCTTCTTCACCCACGCTTTAGAAAACCGATAGAACACTAATCTGCAATTAACTAAAACAACGTCAATGACATCCTTAATTCCTACTCAAACCCCACTCAAATTTACACTGATGGCTGCAAAACTGAAATCGATGATGCTGGTGCAGCCTTTGTAGTAATCCTCCCGGATACTACTTAAACTAACATCATCAGGAAATTTATATTATATAGATTCTGCACTGTACTTCAGGCTGAACTCTCAGCTATTGAAAAAGCTAGAGCCTGGAATTTAGAAAATAATACTTCATCTAACTCTTTTATTCCCTCTGACTGCCTATCTAGTCCACAAGAAATAAACCCTACAAATTTGACTAACCCCTTCTTGTGGTTGCAACACTTAAAACATCTAATCACTTTCAAATTAGTATTTGAGCAGACTCAGATCTTACTAGTCATGGTTACCACCTTGAATAACTATTTAAATTTAAATCACTCAAACAGAATAGATAGATGTCCATTCAACACTCTCACAACTCAAACTATCCAACATTTACTGCGAATGCCCACGTTCTTGTACTGCAAGACATGATTTTCTGCAATCTTGTTTATACTATAAGAGTAATGACCCATTTGATGTAGCAATCGTTACTAATAAAGAAACACTAATTGACCCATTTACTAGATTTGTGTCTGACATCGTCGACAATCTCAAGTAACTTAACAACACTTAATTTTTCTCCTTTATAACCCTAACTTGATTCTCACCATATGGTATCGGTTATCATATAATAATATGGATCGATCACCACATTTTGACACTTAATTCTATTCATCGTTATAAATACTCTCACTTCTCACCACTTCTTTAAAAACTTCAAGGTGATCAGACTTCGGTTTTTAATTTGGTTGTCAGAGCCCATACATGCATCAGTGGGTACCCACACGCGTATCTATATTTTGGAATCTGGAGCTGAGAGCTAAATGGTTGAGTGCGGTGCTGGCAATATTCAAGCGGTAGGTGGAGTGGCCCACCAGAGTACGATCCGTACATACGCGGGGATGTGGCTGTGGGATTGATAGACTTCTTAACCATCTGTCTTCATCCTCACCATCCCCTGTACACCCCCTGCTGCTTGGAATTCCTCAAACGCCTCCCGTCATGCTACAGCTTGAGATCTCCTTGATATTTCCATCCTACGGTGCTGCTCAATTATAAATTATATGGGCGTACTGATGGTCGAGGGCAGCTTTCTGTCAATTCACTCTCTATTGTCTGTCTCATACAGGTTGGGCGTAGTGTGTCATACTCTCGTTCTGAACGGCCATTCACCTCGGTGGGTGACCTGATGGACGAACATGATTGCTGCACTACGTCTGACTTGGAGGTGACTGGGAAAGTTGAGTGATTGATTACTGCGATAACATTCGCCTGGTTACTCTCCGGACAGCCCGGCTTTAGGTTAAGCGGAGTTTGCATCGCTCGCCTATCACCGCCGAAATTCATATATTTGTTTTATTTAACCCTTACGTAAAAAGATAGCAAGAAAGAGAGAAATAATATTATACTCTGAATAAATACACAGCTGTGTCCTACAAGCGCATTACGCCTGCGTAATAGTTCTGTGAATTATATGAAAACCTGAGTGTATATGTATGTATGTCGCGAGTTAAGCCGCGGGGCACAGCTGGATATATTTATTTATTTATTTATATATACCCATTTTCAGCCTACGGTCTACGGTGCTGTTTAATTCAACATTAAATGGGCGTGCTAATGGTCGAGGGCAGCTTTCTGTCAATTCACTCTCTATTGTCTGTCTCATGCAGGTCGGGCGTAGTGTGTCATACTCTCGTACTGACCGGCCATTCATCTCGGTGGGTGACTTGATGGACGAACATGGTTGCTGCACTACGTCTGACTTGGGGGTGACTGGGAAAGTTGAGTGATTGATTACTGCAATAACATTCGCCTGGTTACTCTCCGGGCAACCCGGCTTTAGGTTAAGCGGAGTTTGCATCGCTCGCCCATCACCGCCGAAATTCGTATTTGTGTTTTATTTAACCCTTACGTAAAAAGATAGCAAGAAAGAGAGAAATAATATTATACTCTGAATAAATACACAGCTGTGTCCTACAAGCGCATTACGCCTGCGTAATAGTTCTGTGAATTATATGAAAACCTGAGTGTATATGTATGTATGTCGCGAGTTAAGCCGCGGGGCACAGCTGGATATCTTTATTTATTTATTTATATATACCCATTTTCAGCCTACGGTCTACGGTGCTGTTTAATTCAACATTAAATGGGCGTGCTGATGGTCGAGGGCAGCTTTCTGTCAATTCACTCTCTATTGTCTGTCTCATGCAGGTCGGGCGTAGTGTGTCATTCTCTCGTACTGACCGGCCATTCATCTCGGTGGGTGACTTGATGGACGAACATGGTTGCTGCACTACGTCTGACTTGGGGGTGACTGGGAACGTTGAGTGATTGATTACTGCAATAACATTCGCCTGGTTACTCTCCGGGCAGCCCGGCTTTAGGTTAAGCGGAGTTTGCATCGCTCGCCCATCACCGCCGAAATTCGTATTTGTGTTTTATTTAACCCTTACGTAAAAAGATAGCAAGAAAGGGAGAAATAATATTATACTCTGAATTAATATTATACTCTGAATAAATACACAGCTGTGTCCTACAAGCGCATTACGCCTGCGTAATAGTTCTGTGAATTATATGAAAACTTGAGTGTATATGTATGTATGTCGCGAGTTAAGCCGCGGGGCACAGCTGGATATCTTTATTTATTTATTTATATATACCCATTAATATTATACTCTGAATAAATACACAGCTGTGTCCTACAAGCGCATTACGCCTGCGTAATAGTTCTGTGAATTATATGAAAACTTGAGTGTATATGTATGTATGTCGCGAGTTAAGCCGCGGGGCACAGCTGGATATCTGTATTTATTTATTTATATATACCCATTTTCAGCCTACGGTCTACGGTGATGTTTAATTTAACATTAAATGGGCGTGCTGATGGTCGAGGGCAGCTTTCTGTCAATTCACTCTCTATTGTCTGTCTCATGCAGGTCGGGCGTAGTGTGTCATACTCTCGTACTGACCGGCCATTCATCTCGGTGGGTGACTTAATGGACGAACATGGTTGCTGCACTACGTCTGACTTAGAGGTGACTGGGAAGGTCGAGTGATTGATTACTGCGATAACATTCGCCTGGTTACTCTCCAGACAGCCCGGCTTTAGGTTAAGCGGAGTTTGCATCGCTCGCCCATCACCGCCGAAATTCGTATTTGTGTTTTATTTAACCCTCATGTAGTATTATAGTAAGAAAGTAAGTTAGAGCACAATTAGATTACACCAAGGTAACATTAAGGTAACATCAAGGTAACATGGTAATGTTCAAGGTTCTCGAAAGGTAAAATATTAAATATATGTATATATTGGTTGGGTTAAGGTTTAGGAGTGGTTATTTATTTATTTATTTAGTATATCTATATTTATATATTGGTTAGATTGTGGTTGGGTTAGACACACACGACTATTCTGCATAGGGCTGTCACTTATTATCAATAGTTTACTTATTTATTATTACAATTACTTTTAACAAACACATACAACAGTTAAAATCTCACACACACAGGTACACACCTAAATAGTATATAATATGTATATTAACATTATTGGTTGGAATAGGTTGGTGTTACCTTACAATCCTTAAGGGATAAGCTGAGTGATTGATTACTGCGATAGCATTCGCCTGGCTACTCTTCGGACAGCCCGGCTTTAGGCTAAGCGGAATTGCATTGCTTGCCTATCACCTTTGTAAATTTACTTCCACTTTAGTTGGTTTTGGGGGGCTGGGCTCCGGTTGGTTGGGTCAGATTACTACACTGCACACAAGACTCTATACGGGGCTTCCCCGCAAAGGAAGTCTTAATACATAAGTGGCGGACGCACCATAGCGGCCTTGCATTTTACTTACATACTTACCCTGCAAAGGGAAGTCACTTACTAACCTTGCACAGGTACACACCACAAACAGGGGGGTTGGGTTGGATTACTACACTGCACACAAGACTCTATACGGGGCTTCCCCGCAAAGGAAGCCTTAATACATATACGGCGTACGCACTATCATGGTGCGGCCTTGCATTTACTTACATACTTACCCTGCAAAGGGAAGTCACTTACTGAACTTGCACAGGTACACAATAAACAGTATTAAATATATGTATATAGCCCGACTAGCTACAATGCTGTCCGGTAGCGTGTAGACCTTAGCATGGACCGGGCAGGGTACTAGAAGGGCACCAAATCAAAAAAAAAAAAAAAAAAAAAACCTAACCTAACCTAACCTAACCTAACCTAACCTAACCTAACCTAACCTAACCTAACCTAACCTAACCTAACCTAACCTAACCTAACCTAACCTAACCTAACCTAACCTAACCTAACCTAACCTAACCTAACCTAACCTAACCTAACCTAACCTAACCTAACCTAACCTAACCTAACCTAACCTAACCTAACCTAACCTAACCTAACCTAACCTAACCTAACGAGTACCGCACCAACCGCGACACAATACACATCAGCTCCACGAAAAAAATTCACAAAAATAGGTAAAAGTGGAGCTACGCGCGTGAAAGTTTGTACAGTGCAGTGTTAGTGTCCAATACACCCGGAAAAGTGTTTGTGGGAATTTCCAACAAGGGATTGGGGAGTTATTCACCCCTAACTTCGGGCCTTTATAACATCAAAAACACCAAGGTGAGCGAGAATTCAATTATATCACTTTGTGGGGCTTGACAAGAGCTATCCGAGGGTATCTTCAGAGCGGGAATCGGACCAACGGTCGAGAAGCTATAAACATCCCCAGCGTCAAAAAAACACGTGGTTATTAACCTACTTCGACCACGAGGCGACACGAGGCGACGGATCGGCGCCAGACAGTGACGTCAACCACCGACTCAACCGGCCTCCGTCCACGAGCGGGAGCTTCGAAGCCGCCGTATCATACCAGCTCGAGACTTCGCCTTCGGCCACCACCACCTGACGAGGGCTCTCCTTAACCGCCAGTCCTAACCCCATAGTGTTTGGGCTTCCCGGAACCGGGAAGACTAGACCTTTTTGCTCTCACCCCCTAAACACCCCCTCATCCCTTTTCAACCCCCCCCCCCCAACCCCCACTGGTGAAGCACTCTAAACATAGAGTTAGGACCACCCCTACAACCCTGTGGTCACACTAAGTCCCAGTGCCCCCCCTTTGTGAACCCCCCCCCCCTCACCCTTCAACCCCCCCCCACCCCTTTACCCCGTTTTTATCCCGTTACTTCACTTAACCCCTCCACGACATCCCCTAACATCCCTCAACATCCCATTTCTCACCACCCCTTGCACCCCCCCCCCACCCCCACCCCCCCCTTACCTTTTCTTTTTTAAACCCTCCCAAACGTCTCCGGACGAAACCTTTCCCCCCC
This sequence comes from Idaea aversata, assembly GCA_907269075.1. Taxonomy (NCBI): domain Eukaryota; kingdom Metazoa; phylum Arthropoda; class Insecta; order Lepidoptera; family Geometridae; genus Idaea; species Idaea aversata. The sequence continues at coordinate 15,363,032 of OU026092.1, read as the reverse complement.
CCCCTCCCCCTCCCCCCCCTCAAGGGTAAAATCCCCTCGGGCCGTAACTTTGCCCCCAGAGGAGCTACAGAGGCGCGAGAGGGCTCATTCGAAGCGGAAGACCAAGGCCTACAATCTTGCTCCGGCGGATTTCCGGAAAAAACCACCAGACGCCTGGAAAATCAAAAAAAACCTTCGAAAAAACCCCTCTGCCCATATCTCGGGAACCACAGGTCGTAGAACACCAAGAGTGGGCTCAAACGACTCGTAGGAACGAGGAGTACATTTTGGCCCCTACGGTTTTAAGGCAGGATCCGAGGCAAATTTGGGCCCCCCCAAAAAATCTACATCCTTTAATTCCACAAACACTGGTGTACGGAAGCACCACTGTACAAACGACAGCAGTCACAACATCGGGCTCTGCACGTGCGAGTGCGGTGCTCGCAGCGGCCCTGACCGCAACATCCAACATCATCGGCAATATCATCGCCAGGACATCGGACGACGGTCATCAGTCGCCAAGTAAGTCCATCCCCAAATAAAAAATAAAAAAAAAAAAAAAAAAAAAAAAAAAAAAAAAAAAAAAAAAAAAAAAAAAAAAAATTACTAACCAACTACCTACTTAGTAATAAACACACAAAAATATAATTATGTCGACTAAAACAAAAAGGGTGAAGTCGGCCTCCGAGGTGGAACCTCCCCGGAGGAGACCGGAAAGGCAAACAGCAACCTCTCTTCGGCTCAAGGTGCTCACGAAAGGTGCACAGAGCTCAAGGGAGAGCCGGACAGCGCCTTTTCCGGTGGATACATCGCGTCTCGAGGTACCGTCGACGTGCGAGGACGAGCCGCGGATGGCGGCGTCACCCACAGACACTCAAGCACACACACAAACACACACACAAACACACATACAATCACAAGAGCCAAGCGGGTCAATCACAAAACCCAACTTCAGGGAGGAGACTATGGTATCAACATCAGATATGATACCATCAAGGGCAAACTCATGCAGGACATCGTTGTCGGAGTTTGAAATCCCTGAACATCTCGTGGTAGACAACTTCACGAGATGGGAAAGGGACCTCCCTCCTCGTCAAGACATCCAGGACGAGGAAGAGTCCTTCGGGTCCAGGTCCTTAACAGAGGAGACAGCAGCGGCTCCAAAAGGCAGAGTGAGCATGCTGGTGAGCTCCACGGCCCGGGGGACGGGAATAGTGATGGACCTAGCTTCAAGGGAGGCCAACAACCAACTCCTATTGGGCAAAGAGGCTCTCGAAAAGGCCGGTAACATGAAGAGGGAGAGTAAAGTTACCGCCCTGGAGTGCCTCAAAAACCTCTACGAGATTACCCTCTCTCTCTCCGACTCCAGATCACGTCACAAGTATAATCTGGAGCATGAGAGAGCAAGGCACGCCAAAGAACTGGTGCACATCGAAAGAGCTCACGCGAAGGCCATAACAAAAATAACGAGCCAAAACGCGGATGAGCTCAAGAGGGTAAAAGAGGACCTAGCCCAAACTAAGGAGGAGGCACAGGCAATAAAAAAATGGCTGCAGTATGAGACTCCTGAACCCTATAGGAAAATCGACTCCATCGAATCGGCAATCACAACGCTTACCCAAGATGTGAAGTCGATCAGGGACCTCCAACAGGCAGTGGAAAGGGATCAAAACCGGCCCACGACCTCATTAAACATTGGTCCAAGCCTGGAGACAGTGTTAGCAAAAATCGAAACACTGTCGTCCCAGCTAGACGGTCTCCGAAGGGAATCGGAGTCTCATAAAAATCTACTAAAAGTGCAACATAAAGAGCTGCTGCATGCAATAGAGACCACGACAACCGGTCTCAGCGCAGGCAGCAGCAACAATCACAAGGTAATAGTGGACGAAATTGCCGAGTTAAAAAAAGCAATTAAAGAAAACCGGCAAATACCCCACACTCCACCTCCCCCTCAAAAAATCGACATAGCAGAGCAGCTCCATCCGCTCTGCGAACAAGTGGAGGCTGTGCGCTCTGAACTCAGAGCAAACAGAGAGTCGATTATGCGTACACCTCCAAACTTAAAAATAACAAACCTCAGGGACGAACTTAGTGAGATTGAGGGCACTATTCGGGAGCCGCAAAGACCATCATATGCGGCAGTCACCAACATCCCGGCACCGAGTAGGCCGTCAACTCAAAAACCACCACCTATACCTCGACCTAGCCCTAACTACACCATAATTGTCTCCTCCAAAAACCCCAAAAACACCGGGGAAAAAGTGGTGGAGGAAATAAGGGTGACGCTGGACACCAAGCGCACTGGGGCCAAGGTCGACCACGTCCGTAAAGCACGAAATCAAAAGGTGGTATTAAAGTGTGGCACCAGAGAGGACCTTCACTTAATAAAACATAACCTTGAAACGAACCAGTCGTTACAGGTCGATGTCCCAAAGGTGGGAAATCCCTTAGTAATAATAAGGGATGTTCTAGCCTACCACACAGACGAGGAGATCATACAAAATCTCCTCGCCCAGAACAAAAAACTTCTGGAGGACGTCGACCTTAAGGAAACACCGGTGAAGATCAGGTACAGGAAAAGAGCAAGGAACCCACTTGAGTGTCACCCCGTCCTTGAGGTACCCCCAATCCTACATAAGAGACTCGTAGAGACCGAAAAGGTCTATATAGGTCTCCAGCGCAGACCAGTACTGGACTGCTCCCCCCTCATACAATGCTCAAAGTGTCTGGGCTTCGGCCACACGGCAGCAGTATGCAAAGCACAACAACAACTGTGCAGCTACTGCGGCGAGGCCCACACATGGGACAAATGCCCGAGCAGAACAGCGGGGGAAGCTCCTAAGTGCAAAAACTGCGCTGAAATAAAAGACAGGGACTTCACACACATTGCCTATAGCGGGCACTGTCTGGAGCGGGCAAAATGGGATGCCATAGCCCGCTCCAGAATAGCGTATTGCTAAGGGCACCACACAACAATACACACACACCCAAGTAACACAACAACCCAATCCAGGTATATATTGCCTAAAATTCATCCAGGCAAACCTACAAAGATCCAAACAAGCCACTGCTGACCTAATCCGTGAAGCTAAAGTTAGGGGAATTTCAGTTGCTCTTGTGCAAGAGCCATATACCAGCAACACGGGAACACTGAAACAACACCCGGGCACGAAAGTCATCCAGTGCACCCTCAACAGAAGCGGACCAGTCAAGGCAGCCATAATCGTCTTCGGAGAGAATCTTGAAATCGTTCACGATCCACAGATTGTAACCGAGACCGAATCGGCAGTCTTACTCAAAAATGGAAGCATGCGGCTGGGGGTTCTTTCTATATACTTGGATGGGAATAACGACATACACCCATATCTCAATCGAATACAAAGAGCCTGTGATAAACTAAATACATCGGACCTCATTGTGGCTGGAGACACAAATGCGTGGAGCCACTGGTGGGGCAGTGCCTCTGAGGACGATAGAGGCGACCAATACAGCGCTTTTCTGAGCGAAATGAACCTCCATATCCTTAATGTCGGAGACACACCAACTTTCCAAACCTACAGGAGGGGCAAGGAGTACGCGAGTCATGTGGACGTGACAGCGTGCAGCCAAAACCTGTTAGGAAGAGTACGAGACTGGAGAGTGGACGAGTCGGTAACAACATCAGACCACAACGCCATCTGCTTCAACCTACAGTTGTGGAATAGACTGGAACCCGTTCCAGTCAACACTACACGTAGGTACAACACCAAAAAAGCAGATTGGAATACGTTTACTGACACACTTCAGTCAATACTCCAGGAAAATAACATCACAGTGGAAGGCATTAACGGCATAAGGGTAAGAGAGGAACTGGAGCGAGTTGTGGAAGCCTACGTAACTTCTATCCACAAGGCCTGTGAAAACACCATCCCATCAAAAGGCAAAATGAGGGTCAAAACGGACCCCCCATGGTGGACACGGGAATTGCAAAGGCAGAAACAACTTGTAACCAGATATAAAAGACGCATCAGAAACGCAGCTCCAACTCGCAGGTGTTTTGTAATCGAAGAGTACACAGAACAAGTGGAGTTGTACAAACAAATGGCAAACAGTGCCCAGACGGACCACTGGAAGGAGTACTGCACGACACAAGAGAGAGAGAGCATGTGGGACAAAATCTACCGAGTTATCAGGAGAACTGGAGGTAGACAAGAAGAAATGCTCCTCAGAGACGTCAACGGCGCCACTCTCACTCCTGAAAAGTCAGCAGAACTCCTAACAAAAACATTCTATCCGGACGATGATCCATCGACGGAAGAACAACATCACATAACCATCAAACAACAACTAGCGAGTGTGGACTTCGGCCTGGAGCTTAAAGAGGATGATCCACCCTTCACAGCCTCGGAACTAGAGGCAGTGTTAAGGGCACAAAATCCCAAAAAGGCACCAGGACCGGACGGGCTAACGGCGGACATCTGCTCAGCCGCAATACATTGCAACATTGGGATCTTCCTAGCTATAGCAAACAAATGTTTGACGCTAGGACATTTCCCGGGGCAATGGAAAGTAGCCCATGTCATTATCCTCCGAAAACCAGCAAAGGAGGACTACACTCACCCCAAATCCTATAGGCCCATAGGTTTACTATCGGTACTAGGGAAAACAGTTGAAAAATTGATGGTCACAAGAATCCAGTGGCACACCTTGCCAAAACTCCACAAAAACCAATATGGGTTCATGCCACAAAAAGGAACCGAAGACGCTCTCTACGACTTAGTCCAGCACATCAAGGAACGGATCAACAACAAACAGATCGTTCTCATGGTGTCACTGGATATAGAGGGCGCTTTCGATAACGCCTGGTGGCCAGCCCTAAAACATCAACTGGCTAATAAACATTGTCCGGCAAACTTATTCAAAATGGTGGAATCTTACCTATCCGACAGGAAAGTGGTGGTGAATTACGCAGGAAGTTCATGCGAAAAGGGAACCACAAAAGGTTGCGTACAAGGCTCCATTGGAGGACCAACTTTTTGGAACATAATCCTTGATTCACTACTGCAATCACTCAACGGGGGGGAAGTTCACTGCCAAGCGTTTGCGGACGATGTGGTCCTGGTATTCTCGGGGACCTCCTCGGCAGTTATAGAGGAGAGGGCAAATGGTATCCTCGACAAGGTAGTACAGTGGGGAAGACAAAACAAGCTCAACTTTGCGGCACACAAGACCAATGCCATGATATTCACAAAGAAGCTTAAGTTTAACATACCACAACTGCTAATGTCAGGAGTACCATTGGAGTTCACGAACAGCACAAAACTCCTTGGCCTAATAATAGACAATCATTTGACCTTCAAAGAGCACGTAATTGCAACCTGTAAAAGGGCTGCGGACATTTACAAACAACTAGCGTGCACTGCGAGGGTCTCATGGGGTCTTAATCCCGAGATAACTAGAACCATCTACACGGCGGTAATAGAGCCATGAAATGATGCAGGAAAATCATGGAGGCCTTCCAACTACGGAACGAAGGTCTTCTGAAAGTACTCCTACAGGAAGCAGAAGCTGCCATCTACAACAACACCACAAAAGAGGTCCTCATAGGCGACATAAAAGGACCTTATATGGCAGCGTACAGTGGAACTGAAGGTTTTGTACCAGCAGTGGAGGAATCCCGAGACAAAAATCAAAAAACAAACAAAACCACACCATCTCAAGAGGAACCACCCTCCTTCCAAACGTCCGGAGATGATCCCATAGTCGTCGTAGCAAAGTGCACGAAAGTGATGCTTGACGATAAAATCCTACAAACGGCTGATACCATCCAGGGCGAACCGGGCTCGCATAATGCCCTGGAAACCTGGACGGTGCCTAAAATACAGTGGGTAAATGGGGTCCCAGGATGCGGGAAGTCTACGTGGGTGGTGGCCCACTTCGTTCCGGAGGAAGATATAGTAGCCACAACAACAACTGAGGCGGCCAATGACTTAAGAGAGAAGCTCGTTAGTAAATACGGAGACCAAGTTAAACAAAGGGTCCGTACTATAGCTTCGATCTTGGTAAATGGGGCATCAGAAACCTGTAAACGTCTTATGATAGACGAGGCTCTGATGAACCACTTTGGCTCTTTAGTCATGATCACCCGGCTAACCGGATCACAAGAAATCATCCTCTTGGGCGATGTGAACCAACTCCCATACATCGACAGGGACAACCTCTTTGAGATGAGGTACTTCCGACCAACGGCAGTCGCCCACATTACACAGGAGCTTCTGTGTACATACAGGAACCCTCAAGACGTGGCGTATGCCCTGAAGGACGTGTACGACGGAATATACTCCGCCAGGCCCGAACCCAAATCACTAAAGTTGATTAAGTTCACGGGCACCCACATACCTCCTAATGATCCGCGAACATTGTATCTAGTACATACGCAAGCGGAGAAGGAAACCCTGGCCAGCAAGGGATACGGTGGTGGGGAGGAGTCAAAAATACTGACTGTGCACGAAGCTCAGGGACAAACATACGACTACGTCAAAATAATAAGAACCAAGAGGGTCAGAAGTATGTTACACGAAAGTGTCCAACACGGAGTCGTCGCCATCTCACGCCACACGATCGAGTGCGTGTATTACTCGGACGACGACGGTGACGCGATCGCCAATTTCATACGGGAGACGCTGTCTACCTCTCCACATAACATTATGGACTACAACATCAAGATGGCCATCCACCATCGTAACACCTCGGTTGCAGAGACGTTAGTTGAAAAATTAAAGTCCTTACCGACATCGTGGATGCCGCCTTCACCCTAAAAGTTATTGAGAGTTGCGGGGCTGTCATGCTCGCCGTAGGGACGCCGCTTGCGGTGGAGTAGTGGCACGGGTCGTTCACTTCCCTTCAACATGGTTGAGGAGAACGATGGCTGGGTCACTCTTCAGCTCGTGAACGGGCGCCGCTTGGGGCGGCTGGTCAGCCTAGCAACAAACATGTAACACCAAACAAAAAAAAAAAAAAAAAAAAAAAAATGTAATTAATATTGTACAATTAACTGGTCGACCCACCTACCCAGAGTCTTAAGACACTGGGGTAAGGTGGTAATACCATAAATACAAATGTTAATCAAAAATGTAAAACTAACATAGTAATAAGTCACATTATATTAAAAAAAAAAAAAAAAAAAAAAAAAAAAAAAAAAAAAAAAAAAAAAAAAAAAAAAAAAAAAAAAGAAAAAAAAAAAAAAAAAAAAAAAAAAAAAAAAAAAAAAAAAAAAAAACAGTAAGGGGATGGACTATAAGTCCTAGTATAGGTCAATTTTAATTTATAGTAACCTGTGTTAATTTAAATTAAATTAGATTTAATATAATTAAGTCAGGGTTGCAGTGAGCACCCAACAATATAAATTAATAATAAATAAACTAATCAATTAAAAACTTAATCTAAAAAAAGGCACGGACAAATGTCTGTGGTGTTCAATTTATTTAAATAAAAAAAAAAAAAAAAAAAAACCTAACCTAACCTAACCCAGTCGCTCTCCACCCGCCGTGGAGAGTGGTCGCGTCCACTGGCGCTCCCCGCGGAGTTGCCAAGTGGGAGTCGGAAGCGAGCCGCCATCCGGATGGCGGCTCGCTTCCAACATCCGGATCGCGGCCCGCTTCCAGCGTCCACCCCAGCGGCCGCTCTCCGCGGCGGGTGGAGAGCGACTGGTTCCCCGCGTCTGGAGCTCGGAAGCCATCCGCGTACCGCGCATGCGTCCCGCGTCCGGAAGCGGTTCGACGTCCGCGTACCGCGCATGCGTCCCGCGTCCAGCATCCGCATCCCTGCATGCGCCCGGAGCTCGGAAGCCATCCGCGTACCGCGCATGCGTCCCGCGTCCGGAAGCGGCTCGACGTCCGCGTACCGCGCGTGCGTCCCGCGTCCAGCATCCGCATCCCTGCATGCGTCCGGAGCTCGGAAGCCATCCGCGTACCGCGCATGCGTCCCGCGTCCGGAAGCGGTTCGACGTCCGCGTACCGCGCATGCGTCCCGCGTCCAGCGTCTGCATCCCTGCATGCGTCCGTAGCTCGGAAGCCACCCGCGTAACGCACATGGTTCGACGTCCATGTACCGCGCATGCGTCCCGCGTCCAACATCCGTGCTTCTCCATGCGTCCGGAGCTCGGAAGCCATCCGACGTCCGCGTACCGCGCCTGCGTCCCGCGACCGGAAGCGGTTCGACGCCCGCCTACCGCGCATGCGTCCCGCGTCCAGCATCCATGTTCCGTGCATGCAGTCGGAGCTCGAAAGCCATCCGACGTCCGCGTACTACGCATGCGTCCTGCGTCCGGTAAGTCTTTGATGTTATACTGTGGCTGTGATACCATAGGCTTGTGATATGGTTATTGGTCCTAACTAGGCTCGTGCTATGGTGACTGGAAGCAGCTGGGCTTGTGCTGCGGTGACTTCACCCTTCTAGGCTCATCTTATGGTGACTGTACTCGGCTAGGCCTGCGTTATGGTTACTGACGCAACTGGGCTCGTGTCATGGACCCTGCTAGGCTTGCACTATGGTGACTCAACCCATCTAGGCTTGTTTTATGGTGACTGGATGTAATTAGGCTTGTGTCATGGTAACTGAACCTGATTATTAGGCCCATATTATAGTGACTGGACGCAGCTAGGCTCGTGTTATGGTGGCTGGACACAACTAGGCTTGCGTAATGGCGACTGAGCTTAACCAGGCAGGCTTGTATTATCGTGATTGGACTCAACTAGGCTTGTATTATAGTGACTGAAAGCAGCTAGACTTGTGTTATGGTGACTTCTCCCTACTAGGCTTGTTTTATGGTGACTGGATATAGCTAGGATTGTATTATAGTTATTGGACCCGGCTAGGCTTGCGTTATGGTGACTGGACGCAACTAGGCTTGTGCTACGGACCCAGCTAGGCTTGCACTATGATGGCTGAACCTAACTGGACTCGTATTATGGTTACTGGACCTAACTAGGCTCGTGCTATGGTGACTGGATGCGGCTTGGCTTGTGCTATGGTGACTGCGCCCAGCTAAGCTTATATTGTGGTGATTGGATGTAGCTAGACTCGTGTTGTGGTCTCTGGACCCAGCCAGGCCTGTGTTATGGTGGCTGGACCCGACTAGGCTTGTGTAATGGTGACTGGACCGAATCAGGCTTGTTTTACGGTGACTGGATGTAGCTAGGCTTGTGCTATGGTTACTGGATCTGACTAGGCTTGTGTCATGGTGACTGAACCTGATTATTAGACTCATACTATAGTGACTGGACACAGCTAGGCTCGTGTTATGGTGGCTGGACGCTGCTAGGCTTGCGTAATGGCGACTTCTCCCTACTAGGCTTGCTTTATGGTGACTGGATGTAGCTAGGATTGTGTTATGATGGCTGGACGCAGCTAGGCTTGTGTAATGGCGACTGAGCTCAACCAGGTAGGCTTGTATTATGGTGATTGGACTCAACTAGGCTTGTATCATTGTGGCTGGACCCAGCTAGGCTTGCGTTATGGTGACTGATACCCAACTAGGCTTGTGCTATGGTGGCTGGACGCAGCTAGGCTTGCGCAATGGTGACTGAACCCTACTAGGCAGGCTTGTATTATAGAGATTGGACCCAACTAGGCTTGTATTATTGTGGCTGAACCCAGCTAGGCTTGTGTTATGGTGACTGAACCCAACTAGGCTTGGTTGATGGCGACTGGACGTAGCTAGGCTCGTGTCATGGTGACTGGACGCAACTAAGCTTGTGTTATGGACCTAGCTAGGCTAGCACTATGGTGACTCAATCCAATTAGGCTTGTTTTATGGCGACTCGATGCAACTAGGCTTGTATCATGGTGACTGAACCTAACTAGGCTCGTACTATAGTGACTGGAAGCAGCTGGGCTTGTGTTATGGTGACTACACCCTACTAGGCTTGTTTTATGGTGACTAGATGTAGCTAGGATTGTGTTAAGGTTACTGGACCCGGCTAGGCTTGCGTCATGGTGACTGGACGTGACTAGGCTTGTGTTATGGACCCAGCAAGGCTTGCGCTATGGTGACTACACCCAAATAGGCTCGTATCATGGTGACTGAAGATAAAGTCAAAAGCCAAAAGCCAAAAGTCAAAAGTCAAAAGTCAAAAGTCAAAAGTCAAAAGTCAAAAGTCAAAAGTCAAAAGTCAAAAGTCAAAAGTCAAAAGTCAAAAGTCAAAAGTCAAAAGTCAAAACTTAATAGTCAAAAGTCAAAAGTCAAAAGTCAAAAGTCAAAAGTCAAAAGTCAAAAGTCAAAAGTCAAAACTTAAAAGTCAAAAGTCAAAAGTCAAAACTTAAAAGTCAAAAGTCAAAAGTCAAAAGTCAAAACTTAAAAGTCAAAAGTCAAAACTTAAAAGTCAAAAGTCAAAAGTCAAAACTCAAAAGTCAAAAGTCAAAACTTAAAAGTGAAAAGTCAAAAGTCAAAACTTAAAAGTCAAAAGTCAAAAGTCAAAAGTCAAAAGTCAAAAGTCAAAAGTCAAAACTTAAAAGTCAAGTCAAAAGTCAAAACTTAAAAGTTAAAAGTCAAAAGTCAAAAGTCAAAACTTACAAGTCAAAACTTAAAAGTCAAAAGTCAAAAGTCAAAAGTCAAAACTTAAAAGTCCAAAGTCAAAAGTCAAAAGTCAAAAGTAAAAAGTCAAAAGTCAAAAGTCAAAAGTCAAAAGTCAAAACTTAAAAGTCCAAAGTCAAAAGTCAAAAGTCAAAAGTCAAAAGTCAAAAGTCAAAACTTAAAAGTCAAAAGTCAAAAGTCAAAACTTCAAAGTCAAAAGTCAAAAGTCAAAAGTCAAAAGTCAAAAGTCAAAAGTCAAAAGTCAAAAATCAAAAGTCAAAAGTCAAAAGTCAAAAGTCAAAACTTAAAAGTCAAAAGTCAAAACTTAAAAGCCAAAAGTCAAAACTTAAAAGTCAAAAGTCAAAAGTCAAAACTTAAAAGTCAAAAGTCAAAAGTCAAAACTTAAAAGTCAAAAGTCAAAAGTCAAAACTTAAAAGTCAAAAGTCAAAAGTCAAAACTTAAAAGTCATAAGTCAAAAGTCAAAAGTCAAAAGTCAAAACTTAAAAGTCAAAAGTCAAAACTTAAAAGTCAAAAGTCAAAAGTCAAAACTTAAAAGTCAAAAGTCAAAACTTAAAAGTCAAAAGTCAAAACTTAAAAGTCAAAAGTCAAAAGTCAAAAGTCAAAAGTCAAAAGTCAAAAGTCAAAACTTAAAAGTCAAGTCAAAAGTCAAAACTTAAAAGTTAAAAGTCAAAAGTCAAAAGTCAAAACTTAAAAGTCAAAAGTCAAAACTTAAAAGTCAAAAGTCAAAACTTAAAAGTCAAAAGTCAAAAGTCAAAACTTAAAAGTCAAAAGTCAAAAGTCAAAACTTAAAAGTCAAAAGTCAAAAGTCAAAAGTCAAAAGTCAAAAGTCAAAAGTCAAAAGTCAAAACTTAAAAGTCAAAAGTCAAAAGTCAAAAGTCAAAAGTCAAAACTTAAAAGTCAAAAGTCAAAAGTCAAAAGTCAAAAGTCAAAACTTAAAAGTCAAAAGTCAAAACTTAAAAGTCAAAACTTAAAAGTCAAAAGTCAAAAGTCAAAACTTAAAAGTCAAAAGTCAAAAGCCAAAACTTAAAAGTCAAAAGTCAAAATTTAAAAGTCAAAAGTCAAAAGTCAAAACTTAAAAGTCAAAAGTCAAAAGTCAAAAGTCAAAAGTCAAAAGTCAAAAGTCAAAAGTCAAAACTTAAAAGTCAAAAGTCAAAAGTCAAAAGTCAAAAGTCAAAAGTCAAAAGTCAAAAGTCAAAAGTCAAAAGTCAAAAGTCAAAAGTCAAAAGTCAAAAGTCAAAAGTCAAAAGTCAAAAGTCAAAAGTCAAAACTTAAAAGTCAAAAGTCAAAAGTCAAAAGTCAAAAGTCAAAAGTCAAAAGTCAAAAGTCAAAAGTCAAAAGTCAAAAGTCAAAAGTCAAAAGTCAAAAGTCCAAAGTCCAAAGTCAAAAGTCAAAAGTCAAAAGTCAAAACTTAAAAGTCAAAAGTCAAAAGTCAAAACTTAAAAGTCAAAAGTCAAAACTTAAAAGTCAAAAGTCAAAAGTCAAAACTTAAAAGTCAAAAATCAAAAGTCAAAACTTCAAAGTCAAAAGTCAAAAGTCAAAAGTCAAAAGTCAAAAGTCAAAAGTCAAAAGTCAAAAGTCAAAAGTCAAAAGTCAAAAGTCAAAAGTCAAAAGTCAAAAGTCAAAAGTCAAAAGTCAAAAGTCAAAAGTCAAAAGTCAAAAGTCAAAAGTCAAAAGTCAAAAGTCAAAAGTCAAAAGTCAAAAGTCAAAAGTCAAAACTTAAAAGTCAAAAGTCAAAACTTAAAAGTCAAAAGTCAAAAGTCAAAACTTAAAAGTCAAAAGTCAAAACTTAAAAGTCAAAAGTCAAAAGTCAAAAGTCAAAAGTCAAAACTTAAAAGTCAAAAGTCAAAACTTAAAGTCAAAAGTCAAAAGTCAAAAGTCAAAAGTCAAAAGTCAAAAGTCAAAAGTCAAAACTTAAAAGTCAAAAGTCAAAAGTCAAAAGTCAAAAGTCAAAAGTCAAAAGTCAAAAGTCAAAAGTCAAAAGTCAAAAGTCAAAAGTCAAAAGTCAAAAGTCAAAACTTAAAAGTCAAAAGTCAAAAGTCAAAAGTCAAAAGTCAAAAGTCAAAAGTCAAAAGTCAAAAGTCAAAAGTCCAAAGTCAAAAGTCAAAACTTAAAAGTCAAAAGTCAAAAGTCAAAACTTAAAAGTCAAAAGTCAAAAGTCAAAAGTCAAAAGTCAAAAGTCAAAAGTCAAAAGTCAAAACTTAAAAGTCAAAAGTCAAAAGTCAAAAGTCAAAAGTCAAAAGTCAAAAGTCAAAAGTCAAAAGTCAAAAGTCAAAAGTCCAAAGTCAAAAGTCAAAAGTCAAAAGTCAAAACTTAAAAGTCAAAAGTCAAAAGTCAAAACTTAAAAGTCAAAAGTCAAAACTTAAAAGTCAAAAGTCAAAAGTCAAAACTTAAAAGTCAAAAATCAAAAGTCAAAACTTCAAAGTCAAAAGTCAAAAGTCAAAAGTCAAAAGTCAAAAGTCAAAAGTCAAAAGTCAAAAGTCAAAAGTCAAAAGTCAAAACTTAAAAGTCAAAAGTCAAAAGTCAAAAGTCAAAAGTCAAAAGTCAAAAGTCAAAAGTCAAAAGTCAAAAGTCAAAAGTCAAAAGTCAAAAGTCCAAAGTCAAAAGTCAAAAGTCAAAAGTCAAAAGTCAAAACTTAAAAGTCAAAAGTCAAAACTTAAAAGTCAAAAGTCAAAAGTCAAAACTTAAAAGTCAAAAATCAAAAGTCAAAACTTCAAAGTCAAAAGTCAAAAGTCAAAAGTCAAAAGTCAAAAGTCAAAAGTCAAAAGTCAAAAGTCAAAAGTCAAAAGTCAAAAGTCAAAAGTCAAAAGTCAAAAGTCAAAAGTCAAAAGTCAAAAGTCAAAAGTCAAAACTTAAAAGTCAAAAGTCAAAACTTAAAAGTCAAAAGTCAAAAGTCAAAACTTAAAAGTCAAAAGTCAAAAGTCAAAAGTCAAAAGTCAAAAGTCAAAACTTAAAAGTCAAAAGTCAAAAGTCAAAAGTCAAAAGTCAAAAGTCAAAAGTCAAAACTTAAAAGTCAAAAGTCAAAAGTCAAAACTTAAAAGTCAAAAGTCAAAAGTCAAAACTTAAAAGTCAAAAGTCAAAAGTCAAAAGTCAAAACTTAAAAGTCAAAAGTCAAAAGTCAAAACTTAAAAGTCAAAAGTCAAAACTTAAAAGTCAAAAGTCAAAAGTCAAAAGTCAAAAGTCAAAAGTCAAAAGTTAAAAGTCAAAAGTCTCATCAAGGTCTACACTCTGAGTGACAGCTGTCAAACTTAAAACAGCTTTATCTTGGAAACTATTGATCCTGGGCACATGGTTTCTTTGCAGAAGTGATAGATCTTGTCAAGATCTACATTTCGGATGTCAGCTGTCAAACTTTAAAACAGCTATATCTTGGAAGCTATCGATCCTGGACACATGGTTTCTTTGCAGAAATGATAGGTCTCATTAAGGTCTACATTTTGGGTGACAGCTGTCAAACTTAATACAGCTTTATCTTGGAAACTATTGATCCTAGGCACATGGTTTCTTTGCAGAAGTGATAAGTCTTGTCAAGATCTGCATTTCGGATGTCAGCTGTCAAACTTTAAAACAGCTATATCTTGGAAGCCATCGATCCTGGACACATGGTTTCTTTGCAGAAGTGATAGGTCTCATTAAGGTCCACGTTTTGGGTGACAGCTGTCAAACTTAAAACAGCCTTATCTTGGAAACTATTGATCCTGGGCACATGGTTTCTTTGCAGAGGTGATAGGTCTTGTCAAGATCTACATTTCGGATGTCAGCTGCCAAACTTTAAAACAGCTATATCTTGGAAGCTATCGATCCTAGACACATGGTTTCTTTGCAGAAGTGATAGGTCTCATTAAGGTCTACATTTTGGGTGACGGCTGTCAAACTTAAAACAGCCATATCTTGGAAACTATTGATCCTAGACACATGGTTTCTTTGCAGCAGTGATAGGTCTCATTAAGGTCTACATTTTGGGTGACGTAATAGTATTGTGAATTATATGAAAACCTGAGTGTATATATATGTATGTCGCGAGTTAAGCCGCGGGGCACAGCTGGATACCTTTATTTATTTATTTATATATACTCATTTTCAGCCTACGGTCTACGGTGCTGTTTAATTCAACATTAAATGGGCGTGCTGATGGTCGAGGGCAGCTTTCTGTCAATTCACTCCCTACTGTCTGTCTCATGCAGGTCGGGCGTAGTGTGTCATACTCTCGTACTGAACGGCCACTCATCTCGGTGGGTGACTTGATGGACGAACATGGTTGCTGCACTATGCCCGACTTGACGGTGACTGGGAAAGTTGAGTGATCGATTACTGCGATAACATTCGCCTGGTTACTCTCCGGACAGCCCGGCTTTAGGTTAAGCGGAGTTTGCATCGCCCGCCTATCACCGCCGAAATTCATATATTTGTTTTATTTAACCCTTACGTAAAAAGATAGTAAGAAAGAGAGAAATAATATTACATTCTGAATAAATATACTGCTGTATCCTACAAGCGCATCACGCCTGCGTAATAATATTGTGAACTATATGAAAACCTGAGTGTATATGTCTGTATGTCGCGAGTTAAGCCGCGGGGCACAGCTGGATACCTTTATTTATTTATTTATATATACCCATTTTCAGCCTACGGTCTACGGTGCTGTTTAATTCAACATTAAATGGGCGTGCTGATGGTCGAGGGCAGCTTTCTGTCAATTCACTCTCTATTGTCTGTCTCATGCAGGTCGGGCGTAGTGTGCCATACTCTCGTACTGAACGGCCATTCATCTCGGTGGGTGACCTGATGGACGAACATGGTTGCTGCACAACGCCCGACTTGGCGATGACTGGGAAAGTTGAGTGATCGATTACTGCGATAACATTCGCCTGGTTACTCTCCGGACAGCCCGGCTTTAGGTTAAGCGGAGTTTGCATCGCTCGCCTATCACCGCCGAAATTCATATATTTGTTTTATTTAACCCTTACGTACAAAGATAGAAAGAAAGAGAGAAATAATATTACATTCTGAATAAATATACCGCTGTGTCCTACAAGCGCATCACGCCTGCGTAATAGTATTGTGAATTATATGAAAACCTGAGTGCATATAATAAATAATAAATAATAAATAAATATTTCAGGACATATTACACATCGCCATCCAGCCCCAAGCTAGGCAACTTAATGCTTGTGTTATGGGTGCTAGATAACGGATAAACTACTTATATACTTTTTTTTTGTAAATATATACATATTATACATATAGGAAACACCCAGAACCAGAAACAAGAATTTATGGTCAGCATAAATACTTGTTCCCGGCGGGAATCGAACCCGCAACCTTCTGCGTCGCAGTCGGGTGTTCGCCCGACGCGCCACAGAGGTCGTCATGTATGTCATATGTATGTCATGTCGCGAATTAAGCCGCGGGGCACAGCTGGATACCTTTATTTATTTATTTATATATACCCATTTTCAGCCTACGGTCTACGGTGCTGTTTAATTCAACATTAAATGGGCGTGCTGATGGTCGAGGGCAGCTTTCTATCAATTCACTCTCTATTGTCTGTCTCATGCAGGTCGGGCGTAGTGTGTCATACTCTCGTACTGAACGGCCATTCATCTCGGTGGGTGACTTGATGACGAACATGGTTGCTGCACTACGCCCGACTTGGCGGTGACTGGGAAAGTTGAGTGATCGATTACTGCGATAACATTCGCCTGGCTACTCTCCGGACAGCCCGGCTTTAGGTTAAGCGGAGTTTGCATCGCTCGCCTATCACCGCCGAAATTCATATATTTGTTTTATTTAACCCTTACGTAAAAAGACAACAAGAAAGAAAGAAATAATTTTACATTCTGAATAAATACACTGCTGCGTCCTACAAGCGCATCACGCCTGCGTAATAGTATTGTAATTATATGAAAACCTGAGCGCATATGTACGTATGTCGCGAGTTAAGCCGCGGGGCACAGCTGGATACCTTTATTTATTTATTTATATATACCCATTTTCAGCCTACGGTCTACGGTGCTGTTTAATTCAACATTAAATGGGCGTGCTGATGGTCGAGGGCAGCTCTCTGTCAATTCACTCTCTATTGTCTGTCTCATGCAGGTCGGGCGTAGTTTGTCATACTCTCGTACTGTACGGCCATTCATCTCGGTGGGTGACTTGACGGACGAACATGGTTGCTGCACAACGCCCGACTTGGCGGTGACTGGAAAAGTTGAGTGATTGATTACTGCGATAACATTCGCCTGGTTACTCTCCGGACAGCCCGGCCTTAGGTTAAGCGGAGTTTGCATCGCTCGCCTATCACCGCCGAAATTCATATACTTGTTTTATTTAACCCTTACGTAAAAAGATAGTAAGAAAGAGAGAAATAATATTACATTCTGAATAAATACACTGCTGCGTCCTACAAGCGCATCACGCCTGCGTAATAGTATTGTAATTATATGAAAACCTGAGCGCATATGTATGTATGTCGCGAGTTAAGCCGCGGGGCACAGCTGGATACCTTTATTTATTTATTTATATATACCCATTTTCAGCCTACGGTCTACGGTGCTGCTTAATTCAACATTAAATGGGCGTGCTGATGGTCGAGGGCAGCTTTCTGTCAATTCACTCTCTATTGTCTGTCTCATGCAGGTCGGGCGTAGTGTGTCATACTCTCGTACTGACCGGCCATTCATCTCGGTGGGTGACTTAATGGACGAACATGGTTGCTGCACTACGTCTGACTTAGAGGTGACTGGGAAAGTTGAGTGATTGATTACTGCGATAACATTCGCCTGGTTACTCTCCGGACAGCCCGGCTTTAGGTTAAGCGGAGTTTGCATCGCTCGCCCATCACCGCCCAAATTCATACATCCTTGTTTTATTTAACCCTTACTTAACTCAACATTAAATGAGCGTACTGACGGTCGAGGGCGGCATGCTGTCAATTCACTCTATCTTGCTTGTCTTGTACGAGTGATTGATTACTGCGATAACATTCGCCTGGCTACTCTTCGGACAGCCCGGCTTTAGGTTAAGCGGAGCTTGCATCGCTCGCCTGCCACCGCTGAAATTAATATAATAAATGTGTTTTATTTTATTCTTACTTTAGTTAGTGCAGTTATTATGTACTTTAAATAGTAATTTAGTGGAGGGACCTATTATGCACTACTTCTGCCATAGCCCGTATGATTGTCGATACTCTGGTCGTTCTGGTGTCATGTGGTGGTACACCTACCACTGCACATGACCATCAGTTGACACTCTTGATGCGTTGGTTGGCGGTTGGATGGTGCGGATGGACTAACTTGCTCGCGCTCGTGCTGGACTCGATCGTCTGCTAGTGCATCCATGCATTGGCTGGCGGTCGGATGGTGCGGACGGACTAACTTGCTCGCTTCCGTGACTGGACTCAATCGTCCTCTGATGCTCTTGATGTGTTATCATGCGGTCAATGCTAATAGACTGGTTATGGGGTGCTGGTGGCGGCGGTGCATGGTGGGTCACTGTAACTAGGTATGCTCATCATCAAGGTAATTTAGTGGAGAGACCTATTATGCGCTACTTCTGCCATTACCTGTATGATTATCGATACTCTGGTCGTTCTGGTGTCATGTGGTGGTACACCTGCCACTGCACATGATCACCAGTTGACACACTTGATGCGTTGGTCGGCGGTTGGATGGTGCGGATGGACTAACCTGCTCGCGCTCGTGCTGGACTCGATCGTCTGCTAGTGCATCTGATGCATTGGCTGGCGGTCGGATGGTGCGGACGGACTAACTTGCTCGCTTCCGTGACTGGACTCAATCGTCCTCTGATGCTCTTGATGTGTTATTATGCGGTCAATGCTGATGGACTGGTTATGGGGGCGCTGGTGGCGGTGGCGCATGGTGGGTCACTCTCAGTGTAACTGGGCATGCTCATCATCAAGGTAACATGGTAAGGTTAAAGGCTCTATAAAGGTAAAATATTAAATAATTGGGTATGCTCATCATTAAGGTAACATGGTAATGTTCAAGGTTCTCGAAAGGTAAAATATTAAATATATGTATATATATTGGTTGGGTTAAGGTTTAGGCATGGTTACTTATCTGTATTATATGTATACATTGGTAAAATTCAGCACACACGCACAACAACACACACATACCTTATTTATCTACTTAATATTTTTATATATTGGTTAGATTCAGGCTGGGTTAGGCACACATGACAATCCTGTAAAGGGCTGCCACTCACCCGCATTATAATAGCTGACCCTAAGTAAGGGAAGCTATACTCACATACATTAACTCTTTTAGCCTTTCTGATATATGAAAATGTGGGTGTTCTATATATTTATTATATTACGTATGTATAGACAAGTCTCACTTTAGGTAATACACGCACTCTTGCACACATTGCCCACCTTACCAGTGAAACTATACACGCATTTACATAGGTTCTCAGGTTATGGTCTCCTATCTCTTCTATATTATGTATATCTATTGGTTAGCTCAGGTTACTGTTATTAAATTAAATTTTTGTCCGTTAAATTCACTCTTAACGCTTAACGCCGCGGGCTCACTGTATTTCGCTATGCGTCTGGGTGTTTGGGTTGTGGTCCATTGTGCTTCCCTCTGCCGTCATCTGTGCGGTTGTGTACACATCGTTATTCTGATGTCATCGGCGATGCAACATGGATTACTCTTAGAGCGGTTGGGCACAGGGCGGAATGCTCGCGGCGCAGAGCACAACTATCCTGTCTAATCTCATGGCTTTTGTGAGGTTAGGGTCTGGTTGGTTGGGTTGGAGTATACACCTAGCAGTAATTTCTTTGCATGGAGTTCTCCCTGCAAAGGAATACTGCGAACAAACAAGGCTCGCGTAGCCATTTATTATTTGCATGTATTTATTGGTGAGGCGTGATGTGGTTGTGACTCTACACTCCTCATGTCACCCTCACCCCTCTCTATCCACACCTCCCAATCTTTCCTACTCTTCTTTCCTATCTTTTCTTCTTCTTCTCTCTTCCCAAGGGCCGTGGATCGGAGTACACCCATTACACCTAAGCGGTACCCTCTATTCTCTTCATATCAAAAAAAAAAAAAAAAAAAAAAAAAAAAAAAAAAAAAAAAAACCTAACCTAACCTAACCTAACCTAACCTAACCTAACCTAACCTAACCTAACCTAACCTAACCTAACCTAACCTAACCTAACCTAACCTAACCTAACCTAACCTAACCTAACCTAACCTAACCTAACCTAACCTAACCTAACCTAACCTAACCTATCCTACCTAACCTAACCTACCAATCTTCTTTGTTTGTTGCTAGTAGTCCTTTTGACTCACTCTTCTTTGTTAGTTGCTAGTAGTCCTTTTGACTCAATCTGCCTCGATTCTTGCTAGTAGTCCTAGTGACTCAATGTGCCTATTTTGTTGCTAGTAGTCCTTTTCACTCAATCTTCTTTGTTAGTTGCTAGTAGTCCTAGTGACTCGATCTGCCTCGATTGTTGCTAGTAGTCCTTGTGACTCAATCTACTTTGTTTACTGCTAGTAGTCCTTTTGCTCAATCTTCTTTGTTTGTTGCTAGCAGTCCTAGAGTGCGTACCACTTGAAGAGCTTCAAAACGGTTGATAGACCGGGTTCATGTTGTGTCTAAATGTATTTTTGTAAACATCTGTACCTACACATGAAGCAATAAATGATGATTATGATTATGAAGAATGTTTTCAATACTTGAAGCAAGATTTTAGACACCTGCTTTAGTTGAAGTTTAAAGTCTTTTAACTTATGAAAAATCAAAAAATATATTAAAAAATAAATATTAGAATAAAAACATTTCACTAGGGTAATTTAAGAACTCTACGATGACTCTGCCTGCAGTTATGCTGCCGACCGTTCGTACCTAAAGGTAAGTAAGCAATAAGACACTTTTGGGTCTTGATCTTTGTGAAGGAATACCAATATTTGCGTCCATAATTTAAACACCTTCAAACATACGTCGAGTCGATAGCTACCTACCTAAGTAGGTAGGTATTTGTGATGCCTTACCTACTAGTACTAACAGTGGCGATGGCGGCTGGTTGCTCATGGAACTGGTGGTGCACTTCACGAACTCACTAAGGAACCGCGTCTTTAAGCAGAACACGTTTGTGATCGAAAATATCAAAAAACTCTGGAACGCACTCTTGACTCAAACTTCTTTGTTAGTTGCTAGTAGTCCTAGTAGTGACTCAATCTGCCTCGGTTGTTGCTAGTAATCCTTTTGACTCAATCTTCTTTGTTAGTTGCTAGTATCCTGTTGACTCAATTTGTGTTTGTTGCAAGTAGTCCTTATGACTCATTTGTTTGTTGCTAGTAGTTCTAGTGACTCAATCTGCCATGATTGGGCCACCACGGACGTTCCTGTGTTTCTGTTCTGTGGACGCCACAGTGATTTTTAGTAGGTACTCTATCGCAAGGGTTACCATAACTTTCATGCGCGAATCCAACTCGCACTTGACCGGTTTTTTTAATTATATTATGTAAAAAAAAACGAAAAACGAGAGACAGCAAAGATAACGACGGCAACATTTCCGATATTTTGACTGCCGTTTTATGGAAAATGAATGTACCTAGGGGTCGATCATCAAAAAAACGTGATAAATAAGGGCAACACACGGACCAATTCAATTAACTTTTCGTCGGCCATCTTGAAACAAAAATATTGTCCGCTACAAATACACGTCGGATCACGGCGAGCGTTCGGAGCAACGTCGGAGCAGTGCCTTTATTCACTAAGGTTCAAGTCGTCGGGCGCGCGTGATTAGGACGAGATTTCCATACAAAAACCGCCCCCCCTCCGCCCCTAATCACGCGCGCCCAACGACTTGAACCTTAGTGAATATAGGCCCTGCACTGACAGCACTGAACATCACTGTCACTGACTACGGACAGTTTCTAGTACAAAAAAAAAAAAAAAAAAAAAAAAAAAAAATTAAGATTTATTTCCCTACCTTCCTGATCCTATCCTATTTGTAATTTCCGGTTCCTTTTGTAAATATTCATTTCCCTAATTTTCCAAAAAATACAACCAAAATAACTACGCAAACACCATAAAACATCAAACTAAATTCAAGCCATATTAAAATCAGACAGCCTAAAATATTCGGTCACAGAGCTGACCGGATAAATACGGATTTAAGATAATACATGACTCTGGCAAGTCGCTGATCGCGCCTAAGTCCAAAGGAAGAAAAAAAAAAAATAGTACAAAAAGTAGAAACAATATCATTTTTCACTGACACTGATGGAAAATCACGGTACGTCACTGTGGCGGCACTGCGTCGTCACTGAGCATGTGAGTGAGCTGTGCGGATAGGCCTTTAACACCCATTTTATTCCTCTTCATTTCACTCAGAAAAAAGTAGGTATACGTAGCGCAGCGAATGTTGGCCTCTGATGGAAAGTAGAAGGGGTATGCGCAGAACTCAATTTTCATATAAATATCGAGTTCTGCGCATACCCCTTCCAGTTACCGCAGAGGTCACCATTCGCTGCGCGAGGTATACGTAGATCTACAAACTTTGCTTGATGTGGTTTACGCACGGGGTCTACGCATTTTTCTAAATCCGAGCTGGCAACACTGACTGGCCTTGTTGTTTGTACGTTCGATCCACGGTCCCAGTCTATAAATAAATAAATAATAATAAACAAACATTACAAAACTAACCCATAAACCTTTTTATTGTAGGTTATCATCTATTTTCTGTGCTTTTTCGCATTTTTAGTCGGTGAATACCTGAGGTGAATACAGATAACGGTGATAGGTGTTTCATTTGTCATGATTATCTCCACAACTCGAGATTTACAATTAATTTAATATTGTGTTGTGTTGTGGTACCTACGAGGGCGGTGTGGGTGGTGGTGTGGCAGCAGACATGTCGCTGTTCCCGGCGTACGGCGCCGGCCGAGACGGAGGCGGCAGTGGAGGCGAGCTGCGCGTCGTCGAAGATGATAGTAAGTTGGCATCGTTTCACTATGTAGGTACACCCGCGGCTAGAACCCAGTCATATGACAACCAGACGTACTTACCTAGATACCTCTTTGTGTAATAAACTTGACCACACGAAAGTAAGGCAATTGAATCCCTCAATGTATTCACATATTGCATAAACGGCACATCCAATGATTGTGTCACAATAAAGGACTGCCAAGATGGGAGCCAGACTGTATAACTGTTACTTAGGTAGGTACTCGCTGGGGTATAGGGGTAACACTGTCTCCATGGACTGAAGGTAATAAAACAAGGAAATTGTGACTAACATTGTGCCAAGTCATACATACAATATTTGATGATAATAATGACCGAGGTTATGGTCCAACTGAGGTCACAAATGATTAAAATAATAATTAAGAAATGTATTGCGTCGATAACTTACCTACCTCTCATCATCTTAGCTTATTTATTGTAAAAAAAACAGCATTCATTTCACAGACATGTATTTATGCTTAGATATTTTTCTGTGGTCTGGTTGTTTATATGTACCTATATTAAGTATATATTTACAAAAGAAAAGTATTTAAGTAGTGTATACGTTGTCTAGCACCCTTAACACAAGTCTAGGCGACGTGTGGAATGTCCTGCAATATTTATTTATTTATGCAATAATGAAAATTAACAGGAATGTAAAAAGTGAAACAGGAATGAGTAATGCTAACACTATGTTACAGTTTTGACTAAGTTTTTTCTTCTTTACAAAAATTCTATAATGTAGTTACCTGTAGGAGGAGGTATACCTACTATATCACACACCTCGAAGCAGCCTCACAGGAAATCACTACTCAACAAAACCAATCTTTGTTCGACGAGCTTGTAGGGAGGTCCCCGCAGTTGGTTGCTGCTCCAAGATCCAGACACACAGACATTATAGATCTTACTAATGACACTCCTAAACACCATTCAGTGTCGACTAAGATGTGTATGAATTATTGCAGCAGCAAGAAACTAAAAAAATACATAAAAATTAGTAAATTTATTAGAAAAAATAAAAATTTAATTAAAAATCATAAAAAGTTCTCAAAAAATATTAATAACGGCAAAAATAGATTAGAATTATTAGATAAATTAAGTCTATGCACCTTAGAGTTAGAAAATAATCAAAGGCAACATGCAGCCGACACTCAAAAATTCCAAATTAGGCTTAAACAATTACAAGATTCGCTTGAATCAGTGAATATCATGTACGATAAATCGAAACAAATTATTGAGGAATATTCGATGGCAATGGGGAAACTTATAAACTCAACATCTCACTACGCTGACCGTTTTGATTCATTATCGGACAAAACAACTTTTGTTTGTGACCGCTGCAGCCAGCCAGACCCAACGGATACACCTGCCTTGTCGAGTGAACGGCTGTGTGATGTCTCACAGCCATTATATTCCTCACCTTATTTAAGTTCTCAAATACATAAAAAAATTAAAAATAAAATAATAATGTTCAGCGATGAAATTGGAATCGATATGGGCTCAAAATTAAATTATTGCTCAAAGGGACAGTCCTTTATAAATTATTGCATGCCTTCTGCATCTTATCTTCAAATTATGAAAAGAATAAGTAGTTATAAATTTAACAAAAATGATAGTTTGGTTATATTTATTGGAAATAGGGGAAGTGTTTACAAACAAGACTTGTTAAAATATTGTAATACTTTGTGCTCTCTAAACATAGATAAAATTGTAATGTTTACACTACCCTACTGTAAAAACTTGCCAGCTGCGGAAAATAAACTTAGATATAATTTAAATTTAACAATGAACACTATATCATGTTATAATAAGAAGTTCAATGTGATTGACTCTAACCCTATTGTTAGTAATGATTATTATTTGACGAAGGGAAAGCACAAGCTTCCGGATTCCATCAAAAGACAGATAGCATCTTCGCTATGTTATTTTTTTAACTTTACAGCCAAGAACTTGGCTACATACACTGCGCCTTTTGCGCAGTTAAATGACATATATAATATTCAGACTACGGATAGTCATCTTTATCCGATTAATTTAAATTAATTATTAAGACAAAAGAGGGACGCTCTTGCAGTAGTTTTGAGACAATAGAGACCTCTAGCACTTTACAAAGTAATAATAATAAAAAAATAAATTTAGATAACAATATTAGTCAATTATTAATCTCATTATCAAACAAGTCAAATAATAACGATTGCTGGAATAAATGCCCTAAAATAAATAAAGTACAGAAAAATTATGTAAAAAAATATAAACCTTGTGCATCAAAATATCAGAGGGATGACAGAGGGCAAAATACTAACACTGGAATTGTACATGAACGCTGAGGATATTGACATTGTATGCATAACCGAACACCATCTCCGGGCTCACCAGCTCATGTTCAATTTCAGCAACCACCGGGTTGGCAGCGCATTCTGCAGGGTAAACACGGCAAAGGGGGGGTCTCTTATAATACTGAACAAGAAATTAAACTATAAAGAAAGAAAAGATGTCGTGTCTATGTCTGTGGAATGTGTAACGGAAATATCTTGTGTAGAACTGGAGCAATTAATAGTAGTATGTGTATATAGACGACCTGTTTTTGAAAATTTTAAAGAATTTATTGAGATATTGGATGAAATGCTGACAAAATTAACTAAATCAAAAAAACAATTACTTGTATGTGGTGATTTTAACGTAGATTTACTGAAAATAAGCACCTTTTCCACGAAACTTCTAAATTTGTATAAATCACACAATTTATCTAACGTGTTTCTGGAGCCTACTAGAACCACTGACACTACTGCGACATGTATTGATAATGTTTATGTTACTGATAATATATCCACAATTAGCAAATCTATCATTAATAAATTAGAATCAGACCATAGTGGTCAGTTTGTCAAATTTGCTATTGTCATAAAATCGATACCAAAAAGGAAAATAAAGTACGTACCGGTGACTGCTGCTCGTCTGGAGGAACTTAGATTGAATTTAGCTAACGTTTTACCGTTTCTACCTTGTGATACGGATTTTGTTTTTTTTTTTTATTTTCTATTATTATTTTTTTTTTTTTTTTTTTTTTTTTTTTTTTTTTTTTTTTTTTTTTATTATACAATAACTTTTTTTCGGTTCTAAATAACCAATTTCAGTCTATATTTACGTCCAGATCTATGGTAGTCTCCGACAAACGCGAGTTTAGTGACTGGGCAACGGTCGGTATTCACCGCAGTAGACATAAACTATATGAGTTATACGCGGAAAGACAGAGTAATACATCAGGGGAGTTTGGAGCCTACGTTAAAAACTATTCAAGGATATTTAAAAGAGTATGTATTTTGGCAAAATCTCTCTTCATTAAATCTGTGATTAAATCTAGTGATAATAAAATAAAAGCTACATGGAAAGTAATTAACGCTGAAACAGGGAGAGTCGCAGCCAAAAACACCGAGTTTAAATTGAGTATTAATGGAAATATAACTAATAATGATCAAGATATCGCAAACGAATTTGAGATTTTTTTCAGTAATGTAGCTATTACTTTGACGAAGGCTTTAAATTCTTCTACCCCCATTGCAGAAGCATTGCTAAAAACAAATGTACCAAATTGTAATAAAACATTTAAATTCCAATATGTTAAAAATCATGACATTATTGTAGTGCTTAAGCAAATAAATCTCAAGAAAACTAAAGATCTATGGGGGATGTCTGTCCCGGTTGTTAAATCAATTATTGAACTGATTATACCAGAACTAGTCATTATATTTAATCGATGTATAGATTGTGGTGTGTTTCCTGATTTAATGAAATTGAGTAAAGTAGTTCCACTGTTTAAATCTGGTAGTACCTCAGACCCCTCCAATTTTAGACCAATATCAGTACTACCCACATTAAGTAAAAATTTTGAAAAACTTATTTTAAAGCAACTACTGAAACATTTCCATGATAATAATATCTTACATAATAAACAGTTCGGTTTTAGTAAGGGGCGCTCGACTACTGATGCGGGTATAGCGTTAATTAAAAACATATTTGATGCTTGGGAGGAGTCACATGATGCGTATGGCATATTCTGTGACTTATCCAAGGCATTTGATTGCGTTCAACATAATACATTGATCATGAAACTACACCACTACGGTATTAGGGACGGCGCCCTGGATCTTATCTCTTCTTATTTGAGCGGTAGGGTCCAGAGTGTTGATGTTAACGGGAAACGATCCCCCGGATCTGCGATAGCAATGGGGGTTCCTCAAGGATCCATATTAGGACCTTTCCTGTTTTTAGTTTATATAAATGACTTACCTTACCTTGTAAGGGACAACCATGGGATAGTGTTGTTCGCAGATGACACCTCCTTGGTGTTCAAGGTTAAAAGGCGTCAGTCCAACGTTGACGATGTGAACAATGCTCTCTCTAGAATAGTTGATTGGTTTAATTCCAATAATTTATTACTGAATGGATCCAAAACTAAATTAATTCGGTTTACACTTCCAAATGTAAAACAAGTAAAAACTGTTGTAAAGATTAATGATGAGGAAGTTGAATTAGTCAGTAAGGCTGTCTTTCTAGGTATAACTTTAGATCCTAAGCTTCAGTGGGGCCCGCATGTGGAAGCATTGTCCAATAGACTTAGTTCTGCCGCTTACGCCGTTAAGAAAATTCGCGAATACACGGACATTGAGACTGCTCGCCTAGTCTATTTCGGCTACTTCCACAGTGTCATGTCGTACGGCATCCTACTGTGGGGGTGTGCTGCAGATATTGATGCTATTTTCATATTGCAAAAGAGAGCTGTTCGAGCTATCTACAAAATGGGCCCCAGGGAATCACTTAGAGAAAAATTTAAAGAGTTAAACATATTAACGCTCTATTCCCAATATATCTACGAAAACTTGCTCTACGTTCACAAAAATCCTGATATTTTCCGTAAAAACAGCGATATTCATAATTTCAACTTAAGAAATAAGGATGAACTGACCGTGCCCGGTAGTAGGCTCCGGAAAATAAACAGGTCGTTTAATAGTACATGTGTGCTCTATTATAATAAATTACCTAAAGACATATATGACATGTCCATTAACAGGTTCAAAACTTTTATAAAGCATAGATTGTGCAGTAAGGCGTACTATGATACTTCGTCTTACCATAATGATAAGAACCCATGGACGTGACTTTAGTTGCTCCATTTCAAATAATACTTTCAAATATTTGTAATATTGACCATTGTGAGCGTGATCACATGAAAAAAAAAAAAACCCCATGAGTTTCTTGTGCCTTCTTCTCATTGGTGGGCGCGTTCCGAAGGCACACATCCTAACTTAGATTTTAAGACGTTTTCAAGTGGTCTATTATACTTTTAAGGTATTATACATCCAAAGAAATAAAAATTTTTGATTTGATTTGATTTGATATAGTGGTATCTGTTATATAGGTAGAGAGAGCGGGAGCAGTGGGGCGAGCGAGCGGCGGCTGTTGGCGAGCGACGAGGAGGAGGCCGGCGCCGGCGTGAGCCTGGTGGCGGCGGCGGCGGCGTCGGGACCGGCCGCCGAGTGCTACCGGGACGTGCGGCGCGACCCGGGGAACTTGCGCGTCTCCACGCTCTACTACCCGGGCCGGCCGGACTACACGCCGCGCGGGGAGGGCGCGCTGCTCGGTCGCTCGCGCCGGCGGCGTCGTCCGCGGCCGCGCGCCCGACGCTACTACGAGGGGGCGCCGCCCGGGGCGGGCCTCGAGCCGGGGGCGATGGAGGCGCGGGCCCGCGAGCTGCGCGCCGCCCTCGCCGCGCGCCCCCGCCGCGAGGTGCTCGCGCTCGAGTACGTGCGGTGGAGCGGCGAGGTGCGCGGCGAGATGGCGGCGCTGGAGGCGGCGCGCGAGGCGTGTGCCGCGTGCCCGACGAGACGCGTGCGGGACGCGCTGCAACGGGCCCGCGAGGCCGCGCTACCGCCCTCCGGCGCGCTCGCCGAGCTGCGCGCCGAGCTGGCGGCGGCGCGCTCGGACGGCGACCGGCTCGACGCCTGGGAGCGGCTGATAGGGGCGGCGGGGCCGGCGCACGCCGCCTCGCTCGGGGGCGCCGCGCTCGACGCGGGGCCCCCCGCGTGGTACCCCCGCGTGCTGCACGCGGTCGGGGGCTCGCTGCGCGCCGCCGGACACTGGGAGCGGCTCGTGCTGCTGGTCGAGCTCGCCGCCGCCATGAACTTCCCGCCGGGCGCGGCGTTCCCCCCCCCGGGGGAGGACGGGGCGCGGGCGGCGGGGAGGGAGCGCGACCTCGCCGAAAAGGAGGAGAAGGTGTGCCGGAGCGGCCTGCCGCGCGGCACGGTGTGGGCGCGCGTCGAGCGGCTGCGCGCGGAGGCGCGGTGGCGGGCCGGCGCCGGCGGAGAAGACGACCCGCAGCGACGGCCCGGCGCCCCCGAGCTGGCGGCGTGCTTGCGGGCGGCGCCCCCCGCCTCGGCGGCGGCGCTGCTCGCGACGCTGCTCCTGCTGGCGCGCGTGCCCCCGCTGCCCGCCAGCGACGCCGTGGCCCGGGCGCTGCCCTGCGAGCCGGAGTCGGGCGAGGCGCTGGCCGCCATGCTGCGCGCGGCCCGGCGGCTGCCCCCCGCGCACGCCGCCCGGCCCCCCCCCGAGACGGAGCCCTCCCTCCGAGCGACGCTGGCCACCCTCCTCGACCCCCCCCACTACTTCTCCGACTCGACCGGTACGTATATCTACTACAGATGTCACAAATAGTGAGACTAAGGCCCGTATTCCAAAAGACGAATCAGATCAATGTTCACTTAAAACTACTCTTGAAAACGAATCCAGCCTTGACATTAGTTCGTATTCTGAAAGGCATCTTAAGTTTGACTCAGCTGAATCTAGTTTTAAAACGTCGTCTACATTGTCAAGTTCAAATCCCTACATGAGTGTCGATTACCGCTCAAGATGCGTTTCAGAATAAACAAACACTCAGCTGATACGAGATTCGAGAATCGTGTCTCAAGATATGATTGAAAATCCAATCTCTTTTTAAAACTACTTTTAAAAGTAGATCAACGCTTGAGTGACGTTCTGGAATATGGGCCTAAGATTTATTTTTATCTGGGATCCCAGTATCAGCCCTGTCCATACTGGCCCATTGATGTTGAATCGCCGTTCCCTGTGATATTGCAGGTTACCTGAGCTGGGTGTCGTCCCTCTGGGAGGCGGCGTGCGCGTGGGCCGGCGGGGGCGAGGCACGTGGGGCGCTGGTCGCGTGGCGGCTGCGGTGGCTGCACGTGCTCGGGGCGCGCGCGCTGCCCGCGGAGGCGCGGCGGCTGCGCGCCGAGGGCCGCGGCGTGGTGCGGCGCTGGGCGGCTCGGGACGCGCGCGCGCACGCGCTGCTCGCACGGCTGGAGGCGGGCGAGGGCGGCGCGCGCACGGCGCTGCGTGCGACGCGCGTCGCGCTCGCCACGCACGCGCCCGCCGAGCACGCGCTGTACGCGGCGCGCGTGCTCGCCGAGCTGGCCGCCCTTGGCGACGACGCGGCGACGCAGCACGCTGTAGTCGCGGCCGTGCTGCGCCGCCCGCTGCCGGAGGACGCGTCCCTCACCTCCCCCCCCTCCGCCGCCGACCTCCGCGACGCACACACAGAGGTACACAACACACACACATGTACATTCACCCCCCTATTCCAAAACAATGTTTAAGGATAGTCCGAGATGTGGATTTAAACCTTAGATTTAGATACAGATTTACTCGTGAACTATAGTCTAAACACTATCCATATATAAACTCCTAACAAGTAGATTGTATATATTATTGATCTGATGTCGATCGTTGCAGGCGGCGCGACGTTGTGCGGAGTACGAGAGGGAGTGGGAGGAGCAGGGGGAGGGGGAGGGGGATGGGGAGGGGGAGGACGTGGTGGGGGCGCTGTTGCCGTCCGCCGCCGGGGAGTGGGCGGCGGCGAGGGTAGCGCTCGCTGGGCCGGCGGAGCGGGCCCGGCTCGAGCGGCACGTGGCGGGGCAGGCGGGGGAGGCGGGCGGGGCGCGGCGCCGCCGGTACCTCGAGCACGCGGCGTGCGCGCTCGCCGTGCACGCCGCCGCCGAGGGCCGGCTCGCCGCCGTCGCCGCCGCCATGCTGCCCGCCTTCCCCGAGAACGCGATGCTCGCGCTGGCGTGCGCGGGCGCGCCGCTGTGGGCGCGGCCCGCGCTCGCCTGGCCCCACTCGCACGCGGCCGCCCTGGCGCGCGTCGTGCCCGCGCTGCTGCGCGCGCCGGCGCCCCTGTACGGCGAGGGCGCGGCGCGCACGGCCCGGGCGTGTGCACGCGCCGGGGCCGGCGCGCACGGCGGCGGCGCGGCGCTGGCGGCGGTGACGCTCGCGGCGGCCGCGGGGGGCGCTGGGGGCGAGGCCACCGCGCTGGCGGCCGTCTCCTCGCGCCCGCACCACAAGTGGGTGTCGGTGCGGGCCGCGACCGCAGCCCCCCGGCTCGCGCCCTCGCTGGCCGACGCGCTCCTCGAGCGGGAGCTCCGCGCGCACGCGCTCATCGACGAACTCGATCGACCGGACGACTCCTGTTTATAATGTTTATAAATAAATAAGTAATAATTTGTATCTAAGTTTTTTTTTCTATAGCATGTAGTGTAGGTACCTAATTGAAGAATTTATTTATTTCCATAAAAACGTTTAAATCCCTTTTTCCAAGATGGCGGCCGTGGGACAAGAGCTACAATCCCTCAAACTTGGATTTGAGCTTAGACTAACCCCCTCTTGATATCTAAAAAATAAAATTGCGTCCTCTGACAAATGCAACCCCAAATGTAACTTTTCAATGGACTAGTTGGAAGACTGTAATACTATTTGATTAAGGTCTATCTAAACAGCGCTTTTTGGTAGCCGTTACGAAAAAATTCGACACTTCGCGTCGACACTAGTAACATTTTTGGTATCTGAGTCGACTTAGTTCGGTCGCTACGACTAAAAGTGGGGCAGATCTAGACACAGATTTTTAAGTCACAATTGGTTTCTAAGTTACGTTGCTGTGTAGTAACAGTGTTCTCAGTCAGTCAGTAAATTATTAACCTAAATTTCTGTTAATTATTTACTTAAGTTCCTATAAGAAAACTAGGTATCTACTTTCTTGGAGGTCGTTGAACCAATTTTCCTGTTAAAATCCATTGTAGTACAGAAATGACGTTTCTTCGACTGTTTGCTCATTTTCGCAACTTGTCAGCTTAAGTTTGGGAAACGATGTCTTACGGTGACTTTTTACTCTCATTCTGGGAATATATTGTTCAGGAACAATGACGAAACATTACAACACCTCGTGTTTAAAATAATATTTACTGTATTTACTGTAGGCAACCACACCGTTACTACACATTTATTCCTTGATTGTATGCTTGGTACAAACTAAACACAATGTGTATAAAAATAAGTCGACACAAATGAATGTTAAGTTACGTGTAAACACAACGACTACATATAGTTACTGAAACAAATTGTGTGTAAACTGTTACCAAACATACAAACCAAACCCCACACAGTCGCCATGTTTTGTAACAGTTACGAAACTGCGACAACTTGTAACTAAAATGAAAATGTTGTGACCGAAAAGTGCTGTATGGGTACGATCACGAGCCAGTTCTATTATCAAAAATATCTATTTCTATTACTGTTCGAGGCACTGTTCACTAAAGAACTGCACTGGTTTAACTGACTATCCAATGACTATCTCTGCACGTTATAAGTTTTTTAAAAAGTTTGGGAATAACAGAGAAACAAAGTTCTATCGTCAATTCTGAGGCGACGTCTATTTTTCCGCAGCAAGAGTGGGTGTTTTTTTTATTTTTAAACACGCTTTGATTAGTTTCACCCTCAGGTTTCACCTGTATGTTTGCTTACTTGTATGTATGTAACCGACTCTTTTGTGCTCGATTTTGCCCTACCTTAGAACGATCGAACGATTTAATTCAATCTTTGCACACTTGTCAAAGACCGATGACAATGCAATATTATGATAGTTAACATGGTGCTGATCTGATGATGGAGCTGGAAGGTGGTCATAGGAACTCTGTAATGAAACGATGAAACCCTATCGAGATTGGGCTCGTTAGATAGAATCGTCTTGACGAGTAGCTTGTCTTTCAATTGTAATTATTTTTAATCTATATCTATACTTCTATACTAGTCTATACTTCTATACCAGGGATCGGAAACCGGTTAATTTTTAAAACCGGTTTCGGTCATTGACCCCGACCTGAATCAATTTCGGTTAAAGGTTTCGGTTATCGGTTTTTAACCGGTTAAGCTTAAAACCGGGTTTACACCCGTAACCGGTTTACCTATAAATAATAACCGATTAAGCGAGCAAAATTAACCGGTTAAATTTATTTCTCTAGGTTCAATAGTACGCCATCTATTGTATCTAGTTGATAGTAGTAGTTGATTTCTGAGTTTAACCGGTTAATTCAGCTTTTAATATCGGCTAGCGTTCCGTTCTCTGTACTAACCGGTTACCGATATCATTTCGGTCAGTATCATAACCGTTCAAACAATTAACCGGTTATGTGAGGAACGGAATTTAACCGGTTAATGAACGATATTAACCGGTTTTTGTTAACCGGTCCGATCCCTGTTCTATACTAAGTAATATTATAAAGAAGTAAAGTTTGTTTGTTTTATTTGTTAAATTGTAAGGGGTAATCTCGGGATCTACTGAACCGATTTTAAAAATTCTTTCACCAATAGAAAGCCACATTATTCCTGAGTGTCATAGGTTATATAAAAAACCGAAAAATAAAAAGGCTTTTACGTGGTAGTCCGTTTTGCAAAGTGAATCGGAGAAAAAACGGTCGAATGAAAGCGTTTCTTACGAACGCTGCCTTAACTATGAAAGATATATTTTTAGGTTCTAGAGAAAAGATGTGGAGCTTGAAAATGCCTACAAAAAGTCAACGACAGCATATGTCTAACTTTTATATTTAAGTTACAAAAACTTTTTGAAGTGAAAACTTCTTATGGCGCGTTGGGCACTTTTGTGGGTGAACATTTTCAGCCGTTCTCGCGACAGACGACAGATTTTCTCGCGACAGATGAGATTTTACACAGATATACAGTTTTTTAATTTGGCTGTGAGTGTATTAAGACGTACATATGGTATTTTTTAACGGACGACTATTGACGGACGACAAATGTCGGACGACTATTTGTCGGACGACTATTGACGGACGACAAATGTCGGACGACTATTGACGGACGACAAATGTCGGACGACTATTTGTTGGACGACAAATGTCGGACGACTATTTGTCGGACGACTATTTGTTGGACGACAAATGTCGAACGACTATTTGTTGGACGACAAATGTCGGACGACTATTTGTCGGACGACTATTTGTTGGACGACAAATGTCGAACGACTATTTGTCGGACGACAAATAGTCGTCCGACATTTTTTTTTTTTCATCTAAAACTCTTTTTGCGTATGTTCTCGCGACAGATGAGATTTTACACAGATATACAGTTTTCACTTCTGCCTGCACTCCCGGAGTGCGTTTTTTTTAATATTAGTACCTATATAGATAATTAGATACCTAATTGAATTTATTAACATTATTATGCCCAACGAAGTGTTTCTTATTACAACTAAGTAAAAACTATGCACCGGCACATTTTTTTTTAAATAAAATCTTGAAACAAACTTTACATCCTAGCGATAGCAAAATACCACAGTACGGAGACATTTTTTATATCCATAGTATTCCACAGATAACACATATCGGAGTGAATGAATTTACTGAACTAGTGATGGGATAGTGTGAATAATGGCTTAGGGAGTCTCAGTCGATATTGCCAAGTGAAATAAAATTAATTATCATGATTTTGTACCACTGAATAAACAACGAATATTGTTGATCGCTTATGTCTATTCTTTGATTTAAAAAATGAATCATACTCTAAATTAGTGATAAATATAGCATAAATATTATGTTCCGATATTTATATAAGTAATGTTGTATTTGAGCCCCACTTCATTTTTTTCTGTTTTTAGTTGTTGTTGTTAAAGCGACAATAATAAAAATATATAATCTGAGAAAAATTTTACTCTCACGATTCATGAGATACAACCGGATGACAGACGGACAGACGGACGGACGGATGGAACTGATAGACGGACGGACTGATGAACGGTTACATATCATAATAACTAAGTTCATTATAACTATGTTCGAAATAACTACGGTCGATTCACATAAGTTCATAATACCTAACGGTCGATTCGGCTACACATTGTAATAACTAAGTTCAATATAACTATGTTCGAAATAACTACGGTCAATTCACATATGTTCATAATACCTAACCGTCGATTCAACTACTGTTTAATATACCTAAGTTTGATTCAACTAAAATTAATTGAGCTAACGAACGATTGATCTAATGTACGAAACACCTACGGTTTAAAAAAATCAAATTAATAAAATACACGCTCCCTAACCAAGTGAACTAGGTAGAATTCGTTTCTAGCACTCGCCGGCCGCTTGCCGCGGCACAGCTCGCTCCGCTCGCTCGTGGGTTGTGGTCGCAGTTCTAACTTAAACCTAACCTATCCATGTCGGTTCTGGGTAGGGAGTTTTCCGGGTCTTTATATGTTGCCCTGATTTTTACCTATTTGACTTGGTTAGGTTAGTTACCAATACCAATACCACAATACTAGCTAGTATTGTGGTATTATCTACGAACAATAAAGTTGATCCTTTCCGTGGACGACCACATCAAAATGTGTATTATTTTAGAAAATATACTATTAATATCTAAAATATAAAATTCTCGTGTTCTCACAGTGTTAGTTACCATACTCCTCCGAAATGGCTTGACCGATTTGAATGAAATTTTATATGCATATTCAGTAAAAAAAAATTGTAAATGGCAAAACAACGTTTGCCGGGCAGCTAGTAATAATATTATCTTCTCTATTCCTATATATATATATAAAATTCTCGTGTCACGGGGTTCGAACTTGAACTCCTCCGAAACGGCTTGACCGATTCTCATGAAATTTTGTGAGCATATTCAGTAGGTCTGAGAATCGGCCAACATCTTTTTTTTTTTTTTTGTAAATAGCAAAACAACGTTTGCCGGGACAGCTAGTAATATTATATAAACGAACCTCAGAATAAGGAAACGAACCCCTGCGCTTAAATGTCATATGTCCTGAAATATTTATTTATTTATTTTATTTATTTTATTGACAAGTTACTTAGGGTGAGTTTCATGCTCATTAAACTAACGAAAACAGAATCCTACCTAATAACTATTTAATGAATATTTGCGGCAGGATTATTTGCTGTTACTATAGTCCATCTATAGTCGGTCAATCAAACCACAGACCACGCCGCGGCCGGTTTCTCAACCGCAGATTGCGTTTGCGGTAACGGCTAAACGTCACACGGCGGTTAGCCATAATCGCAATCACATCCTGCGGCCGAACCACATAGTGGACCGCGTAGCCTTAGCATCAGTCGAATACTTTTGATCCAGATAAAGTAGCTTGCATTTCGTCAAAATCACAATCTTGGTGACGTCTCATCACTACGATCCCTACTAAAACGTTTGTTTGTTGTCGTTAGACATCTGCGTAGTAACACGCATTTATGTTATTGTTTACGTAGTGTGCTATACGTGTTTACCTCGCGTTTATTTCTGGCCACTTATTGCCCCCAATAAGTGGCAGAAATATTTGTACGGCGATTTTGGTGGATGCTACGTCCATAGTTATACGGTCGAAGCATGGTCGAAGTGTCAAAGCCAATACTGCCATCTGGTGGCGAATAGAGACAACTATGACTCTAAACTCTATTGATCTCAATGTTACTGTCACTGTCAACTGTCAGATTTCTGTCAATAACTATTGTCAATTGACTGACCAGCTATAGGTACGGATACCCTAGTACAAAAAGTATGCAACAATATAATTTTTCAATGATACTGATGGATAGGTTAAGGTACCTACGGCACGTGTCGTAACAGTGCCGGCACTGTTGTCTGCGGATCGGCATTCAAAGTTCGAGAAACTAAATTATTGCTGTCCTGCACACAGGGATTTTTGAAGATACAACCTCTATAGAGGGTAAAAACTTCGTAGCAAAAGAGGGGATAAAGTTTTTAGTTTAATTAACGTAACCATTATTAACTAGTAGTTCGCCCCGAACTGAGACCTCACGAGTTTTTTTTTCGATCACTACTTAAATGATATAACGTCGAAAGATTCAAAATACGATAGGTCTATCTAATTTAAATCATCTCATATATCATCTCAATCGCGTATTTTTTTGTTTCACGTTTTTAACGGGATAATAACAACTTGAAATACAAATTGTGTGAGTTTAAAAAGCTCCTATGCCTCTTTCTGGCTATATCGCCAGATTATCAGTACCTATATTACCTACTCATCAAGACGATTTTAACGAGTCCATACGCGATAGGCCTATCTTGCTTATAGACTTATCACATCTAGGAACTGTCGCATGCCGTTTCGTCGGAATTTATGCTGTCGACCCAAATAACTGACGGAACGAAAATCTGTCGAAACGGAAATAACCCACATCTTGCGTAGAATACGAGTTCCTATAGCTCTATCACCAGAAACCAAATATCAGCTGATTCTTCAGTAGATACCTAGAGTACCTAATCCTCAAGACGACTTTCATGAGTCCAAACGCAATAGGCCTATCTTGTCTAGGACATAAGTTACTATAGCCTTCTTCCGACTCTATCACCAGACCAAAGATATCAGCTTATTTTTCAGTACCTAGAGTACCTACTCTAGGTACTCTAGATACAAGAGTACTCACTTACTCGGAACTCTAGCGCGATGGCGTCCTGGCGATGGCGTAAAATGTATATTTTACCGACCTAGGGTTAATAGAGGTAGCCATGAATACGTAGCCAACGACACGTCGCCACGCGGCGTCCCGGTGAGGTAAGGCCCTTACTCCGGTTCTGTATTCTATCACCTAATTCCAGATATCAGATGATTCTTCAGTACCAAGCATGTACCAAGAGTATCTACTTTTTAATTTGATTTAAACGAGTTCAACATGATTTTAATATCTTGCTCGGTAGATAAGTTCATAATAATAATATGGTTATTGGTTACCTTTCTCATCAGGGTTTTTATCATCAGACTAAACACTCAATTATTTAATACCTAGGTACTCATCGTGATCTCAAAACGAAACAGAAAAAAAGGAGACACGCTTCAATACAAATATTTTAATATCTTGCTCGGTAGATAAGTTCATAATAATAATATGGTTATTGGTTACCTTTCTCATCAGGGTTTTTATCATCAGACTAAACACTCAATTATCTAATACCTAGGTACTCATCGTGATCTTAAAACGAAACAGAAAAAAAGGAGACACGCTTCAATACAAATATATTAGAGAAGTTTGAGACTTATGTCCTGTTATAAGTAAATAAAAATAATAAAAAGACAAGCTTATTATTTAAAGTCTTTGTGTCGGCTAGCACTGAAGCAAACAGAGGTCGAATTTAGGAGAAAGTAGAATAGAAACTTTATAAAAACCACAGTCTTCAGCATGTCTTCACACAAGGTACATCCCGTAGTACATTACGACCGTTGGATGATCGTTGATACCTACAACTTGAGTGACCCAGACGACGTCAACCATAGTAGGGTTGCCCAGTTATTGCCTTGGTTTCCTTTCAGCTGATCAATAGCTGGTTCCAGCATTAGCTTCTTTATAGGCCATCGGGAACAAACATGGCAGTAGAATTGGTTTATGGATTATAGAAGTAAAATTACACCTTCCGTGCATAACTTTACACTATCAACTTTTACGCGAATATTTGAATTTATTTGGGATAACCAAATATAATATGGATCATCTATTTCAATTAAAATATCACGAAGATATTGAAGATTTTTTGAGAAGGTTTCTATGGTTCTGAGAATCATATTCTTTTCAATAATGACAGAATCAAAACCTGACATTGTCATTTCTTACGTAGTTTTATCAGAGAGTTTTATCTATGTTTTATATTCTCTTTGTTGTCATTTTTGAAGTTAAAATTCAAAAGAAGTTTTTAATTATTTGCCTTTTATAAAGGTAGATCCCCTTTTGCACCCCCTATCTCCGTAGCCCCCTAACCGATCCCTCTCATGTTCGAACTTAAAAATTCTATGGGCCTCAACTACTCTTATACCAAAAATCATGAAGATCAGAGCAACGGTACTCAAGTTATCGTCGAACAAACATACATAGATACATAGATACATAGGTACAGCCGACCGACCGTCTCGCCACTAGACCTCTCTCGCTTCGCTCGTTCGGTCAATAATAATGCATTTTATGTTATACACAACTTAAGCTTAAACAACATAAACGTAGTTTTTACTATTGTAAATTACTTATATATAATTATACTATTGTTATTATTATAAGGGAAGGTATCGTGGTGTAGCTACATGCAGCCTACAGCGGCGCGGGCGTGCAGCAGCAACCTTCATGTAGGTGGGTGTCGACCGTAGAGTTCTGCGACCGGAGCAGAGAGTGTCACTACATGTGACGTGACGTGACGTGACAGAACGGGGATCGAGCGATGAGAGAGATGCGGCGGTGGTGGTGTGGTGGTGCGGTGGCGGTGGTGATGGTGGTGGCGGTGGTGGCGACGGGAGGGACGCGCGGGGACGAGGAGGGGGGCGAGGGGGGGGACACGGCCGAGTTCGTGGTCACCGTGCAGGGGGAGGGGGCGGCGCCGTGCGCGGGCGCGCTGGTCGCGCTGCGGGCCGCGCTCACCTCGGCGCGGTGCGCGCGCCCGCCCGAGCTGTGGGTGCGCGCGGCCGGCTCGCCCGCACACCGCGCCGCCGCCATGGTGCGCGTGCTGCGCGTCGCCGTCGCCGACATACATACTGTACGTATACATACATACACGTATGTAGGTAGGTAGGTAGCTGGTGTACCTACCTACCCATACGTCTCGTGTGTGATATAGGATAGCGGGGCGGAGGTGGCTGGGGCCGAGGGGCCGTGGGTGTGGGGCGGAGTCGGAGCGGACCTCGCGCTGCTCGAGCTGGAGGAGACGGTGCGGGGGACGCGGCCGATCCTAGCGGCGGTCGGGGGGGAGTGCGAGCCGCGCGTCTCGTGCTACGTGCCCCGAGTGCGCGCGCGGCGGCTGCGTGTCGTGCCCGCCACCGTGGAGCCGCCGGTGCGGTGCGTGGCGCGAGGTGCGCGCTGGCCCTCGCCGCTGCACGAGCGCACGCTGTGCCTGCTGGGGGCGCGGCTGTGTAGCGCTGACTGGGGCTCGGCGGTCGTGTGCGGCGGCAAGCTGTGCGGCGTCGTCAGCCGGTCGGCGCAGAGCGAGGAGCACGACGAGGACGAGGACGAGGAGGACAGGGAGGAGAGGAAGAGGGAACAGTACTACAAGAACGAGACGGAGTGCGGCGACACGCACGCGGCGGCGAGCGTCCCGCGCGCACATCGGTTCATGCGGTGCGCCATGTTGCACGGCGCCTGCGGACGGTACGTGTCGTCACCGGAATGTTGCGACTTGTCAGGTTTCAGTATAGGTAGGGTCGAACTGTTGATACCGTCCCATATCTGTTACCAATATCTGTTTGAGGATCAGAGTTGACACCAGTCAATAAATGTAATTTCTCATTTTGGAGTTTTCGGATCCGGAACAGAACCCATGAAAATCAATGATTAGTGACTTGTTGTTGGTAGGGGCGAGTGTGAGCAGGTGTGTGCGGAGCGATGGCTGCACGGCGGCGGCGGGGGGGAGCCGAGCACGGCGGGGGGCGGGGGCACGGCGGGGGGCACGCGAGGTTCCCCGTCCACCCCCGGGCCCGCCTCCACCCGCCGCGCCTCGACGTCCCACCTTCGCGCTCACCATCACCACAAGGAACATTCTCCAGAATCAGGTGAGTGAGAGACCGAGAACGACGAGCCTCGATCAGATGTTTAAATACTACAATGTATTTACCTTACATACAGCAGGCAGCGAGAGTTCTGTCATGGAGTGGGGGGGAACTGAGCCGGAGTCGGAGGGCAGCGCTAGTCCGGTGACCGTAGACGCGACGGTGACTGTCTACACGCGGGTTGACGCGAGCCAAGACACGGGGGCTGCGGCCACGAGCGGGGAGACGCGCCTGGAGACGGGCTCCAGTGAGGAGACGCACGCGGAGACCGGCGCGGGCGCGGGCGCCACGAGCGAGGGGAGCGGGGTAGAGGCGGGCACGAGCACGGAGGCATGTGGTGCGACTCGCACCGGCTCGATCGAGTTCGAACCGAACCGAGCTGACTTCAAGGTAGGTATTATAATACTTATAACTAGCTGTCCTATCGCGTGTTCCGTAGGTACCAACCCACCGATTTATAATCGTAAGTAGATAGGTCCTGTCTATTATTAGACCGATGCAATGTAGTGTAGCAACCGACGGTTCCATCCTTCTCCCTCGCGTGACTCGTCTGTTACACGCCATGCCAACACTGATCCGTTACGGTATGGTATGGTATGGACGCACGACGCACTCCCCGTGCTTGTAGATGACGCCCGCGCGAACCACGGCCGTGTGCTTGAAGGCGGGCGAGTACGGCGACAACGCGGCGGAGTACGGGGGCGAGGAGGTGGCGGCGGGCACGTGTACCGCGGGCGCCCACGCTCCCAGCCCGGCGCCGCCCACGCGCAGCTCGCCGCCGCCGCCCGCCGTGCTGCACGCGGAGATGGAGGCGCGCGTCTCGTCTGCGCCCCGAGCCGCCCGCGCCGACGCGGCGCACGCGCCCTCGCCCTCGCCCTCGCCCCGGGCACTCACCCTGGCACCCCTACTGCTCGCTGCTACCTGCATCCTCGTCTAGGTGTCACCGTCGATACGATACCCCGCCTGATTCCTAAGTTTGTACTCGTGTAAGGTCTATTTTTGACAATAAACTTTTGTTTATGTTTTGTTATTAGGCAAGCATTTCATTTCAACATAAAAACTTATTTTCTGGATGTTTTCTGGTAACATCATCAGATCGTATACAAGAGGGGCTTGTGTTGGAGTCCCGAGTCCCGCTGGTTCAGGTACCTACCTAGTGAAATAATTCAATATAAGTAGGTAAGTAATTATAACAATCGACAAATCTGCATTGAGATAAAATATATTACGTAGTATTCTATCAATGCAAATCTGCGAGTTAGTCGGGAGTTAGTATAGGTCGGGCAATGAATCATGGCCCCAGCGGTAAGTGTGATGCAAACCGTACGAAGCCATAATTAATAATAAAAAAAACTACTTTTTTTTTGCCCATCTCTAATAACCTTACTTTAATTTGACAGTCAATCAAACAGCTCATGTTTGTAGTTTTTTCAAAAATACTCGTACACCGTAGAATTTCAGAATTTCTAAATAGGATTCTAGTGTCGAGGTCGTCGAAGAGTCCCCTGTCTACTGACTGGGTGTAGGGTGCCAACATCCAGTGCAATACCTACATACTAACTATTCACCATGTCGAAAACTGCAACGAAAAGCGGGAAAGGAAAAACAAACGAAGAAATATTCGCACAATTCCAAGAACTTCGAGGTGAACAAAGATTACTGGCTAACAAACTATCAGAATTAGGAATGGATTTAAATGAACACAAGTAAGTGAATATTGGTTATGTAGTGTCGCTTCGGGCACATTCGAACAGTAGGCTACCACCGAGACGTGGGCGTCTGTCGTCTGTCGTCTGACGCTGCACGTATACCACATAGGACACCACGTATGGTTAATATCCCTTTCCGAGACACTTTAGCGGTCTAGTGCAAAGGCATTATTTGTTTGCCATAATACCCTCTATCGATCATGGCTCTCAAAATGCACCGCAGCATTTTAAGTTACTATGCCAAAGTGTCAAGAACCAAGAATAATTAAGTATTGAAAAACTGTGTACATAAAGATGACAAATGATAGTAGGTAGGTATCAACAGTTTGTTCATCCCGGACATACAATA
Source organism: Idaea aversata (assembly GCA_907269075.1). Taxonomy (NCBI): domain Eukaryota; kingdom Metazoa; phylum Arthropoda; class Insecta; order Lepidoptera; family Geometridae; genus Idaea; species Idaea aversata. Next base: position 15,320,553 of record OU026092.1, on the reverse strand, counting down.
ATGTTTTGGTAACTTAATTGGCTCCCGATCAGAAAGTCTAAGTAGCAAAACGTCAAACAAAGTGAAAAGTCAAGTGAGCAATCTGCCTAGTTAGCTAATCGCCCATGTAGCAAAACGTCTAACTATCAAGAGGTCTATATAAAGAAACGTCCATATAGGAAATCGTCAATTTCTTAAAATGCCTGGACACTTAACCACAAAAATGATTATAATAATACCATTTAAGAGGCGAGTCCCTAAAAACGTCATTTACTATTTTAAAAATATTGAAGAACTCCCTGCATTGTAAGACACTAAAAAGAATTCTCGATAGCTTATTAGATGAGTCTACAGTTTCACTATGAGATTTTTTGAAAATAATTCATAGTTATTGAAAAAACAATTATCAACTTTGATGAAAAACATCGAAATCGACCTTTTCTATTTTAAGTATCTGTGCTACTTCGTTGTTATATTTGAAAATATTTTTGGTTAAATTGTGAGACAAAAGTATAGAGAATGCATTCATCATTGCAGTTTTTTACTTATTGAAACCAAATAATAATAATCAATGCCGAAACATAGATATTTTTTTTGGTTAAAATCATTCCTCGCTGCCCATACATTTTAGTATGAAGCAGTAGCTCGCGACATTTCGCTTTATATTAGATGTCGCGGCGCGCAAAACTGACAGTGTCATCTCAGTATTCAAGGTGAGAGCACGTCCATTTGTTTCCCGACATTTATTGTTTGACCTGGCATAAGGGTGGGGTGCGAGTGTTGCACACGACAACTAATTTGTAATTGTACCTATTCTTCGAGCAAGGAGTCGAAACTAGGTATAATCCGCGCACAATGAGAACAGGAACCTTGTCAAAGTAAATCGAAAATGACAGTTTATAAATAATTAAATAAATATTGCAGGACATTCCACACATCGCCATCTAGCCCCAAGCTAAGTAACTAGACTTGTGTTATGGGTGCTAGACAACTGATATACTACAATATACTACATATACTTTTTTTTTTGAAGTTATACTTATTTAGGCGCGTTATGAAAAATGAAGAGAGTGAATTTTTATGATGCGCGCGCAGCACCGTCACACGGAAAATTCACATGTTGAAGCTGCGCAACCCAAAAGTAAAACAAGTTGAAGCTGCGAGAGTGAAATTTTAAGATGCGTGCACATCTGTTACACAAAAGTCACATGTTGAAGCTGCGCAACCCAAAAGTAACAGGTTGAAGCTGCGAGAGTGAAATTTTAAGATGCGTGCACATCTGTTACACATAAGTCACATATTGAAGCTACGTTACCCAAAAGTAACAGGTTGAAGCTGCGAGAGTGAAATTTTAAGATGCGTGCGCATCTGTTACACAAAAACCACATGTTGAAGCTGCGCAAATATTAGACAGCCGGCCGTATAACTTCTCACGCGCGTGCATAAGTACAGTCACATTACCAATTAGCTGAACCCCACGTGACCCAGAGCACATTCGCATATCTGTAAAAAATATAGTATATACCTTTTTTGTTATTTTTTTTATATTGCACATTGTATTGTATAGTAATATTGTAAAAAAAAACAGAATCAGGTAACATTACAGATTTGCGAGTGAGCTCTAGGTCACGTGGGGTTCAGCTAATTGGTAATGTGACTGTACACGCAAACATTTTTTTGTAAATATATACCTACTTATAATATATAGAAACAACCAGACCTCAGACAAATATTTAAGCATAAATACTTGTCTGAGGCGGGAATCGAACCCGCAACCCTCTGTTTGGCAGTCCGGCGGCATGGTGACCATTGTGCCAACTGGGTCGTCTTCAAGTAGCGTTAGCAAAAAAGTTTTGAATAATAGGTAATTAGTTTTGATATTTTTAATTTATTCATCTTTAGTGTAGGCATACAGGGTGAATTTTTTATGTGGGCCTTCAGGGCTATATCCTAAACCATAAGAGATAGTGAAAAATGCTGAAAGAAGTTGCGTGCCCGATTTTGACAAAATCTAAAACTGTATCATTCGATTTTTGAAAAAGTCATTTCCCTTGCCGGGAATCGAACCTGTTCATTTTGCAAAATAATAATCATCGTATATTTTTGTACCAATCGATAGTGTTGCTAATGGAGATCAATTCCTGGAAACAAACATAGTGGTCACAATGCTTTTATTTGAATATCCCGTTTCTGAGCTGCTTTAGAGGTTTGGTGTAAAGACATTATTTTTTTGTTGTAATGCCTTTTATCAATAGGTATGGGTGTCAAACTGCACAGCGGCATTTTAAATTACTATGCCGGTTGTGTCCAAAGATCTTTACATTTCGATCTCTAATTGGATATGTTTTACAAACAATTTGCGGGAAAGAAAAAATCAACTAGTATTTGACGTTCCTGCCTTTTGCAGGACTACAGTCTCTAAAGAAATTAAAATAGGAATTTATTGAGCTGTCAAAAATTAAATAAAATATGGAAAAGGTATGATTTAGGTAGGTAGGATGTATTAAAATTGTAGCTTATTTTTATATTTTAATCCTATATATTGTAACTTATTTTTATTCAAGGTTAATAATAATGGGAAAAGTAAAAGGAAATTACTATAAATCCCAAAAAAATAAAGGAAGATTTAAGACAAACCAGTAACTATAATGTACTCATCTTTTTACCCAACTATATCGAATATTATAAAGATTGGTAGGTGTTTTGCCTGAATATTTATATAATAATATATGCTGCCGATACCGACACGTTTTAACCTGTTTCCTAGTAGGGCACATAGGTACAGACGAACGTTTATGTGTGAATTTTCAATATATAGAGACGGATATAATAATTATTTCGCATAATTATTATTATAAAAATATATAAATATAAAAATTATTATAGTACAGAACATTTACTTATTGACAATTTCGTTATCAAACAAAATACCCAAAAAACGTACACTCTGACCCCACCCTTTCCCGCCAGCTACTTACTACCGGACTGCAGTTTTGCGATGTGACAAGTTAAATACTACATACATTGCGTGTTTTCTATGATATTCATAAACATCCTACGAAGACGAATGCTTGATGAATATGTAACTTGTACAAAATGTACGATGCATCGAAAGTAGATTTATTTGTTTCCAGGGTGCGTAATTTTAATACTGCGTTGCACCTGTGTGGCTAGAAAATATCAATGTGTGTGTTCTATCAGAAGTTCCCACGGTCAAGGATTACAGGCTTAAGGGGAAATATTACATACATGCAAACTCTACAGACCTTCAAACTCCTTGATTTCTTTTCTGTTACCATAATATAATCTTTTTAGTAGTGACACTTATTGTCAAGTGTGATATTTGATTGACATTAGGTACTCATGATTCTGGTATCGATCTTTATCTTTTGTTTGTTTATCTAAGACTTATGAAAATAACTGGATTGCTTTCAATTAGGGATGTAACGATACATGTTTTTTCCGATACGATACCGATTATAACCGAAAATAATCGGCGATACCGATACAGATACCGATATTGATGGCTTAGTAGAGAAAATTGAAGGAAGTTATTAAGATATTGACACAACATAATATACATAGACATACACCTGACTCCCTTCAAAGTTATTTCATATGAAACACCATATGTATTTAGGTCATGAAACTGTGAAGAAAAAATACTTAATTAATAAAAATTCAGTAATGAGAATTAAAAATAAAATTTAAAAAACCGACTTCAAAAAACCTGAAAACAAAAACTAAAAAAAGCTTGAAAAAAAATCCTGGTAACAAAAACTAAAAAAAACCTGAAAAAGAAACCTAAAAACAAAAACTAGAAAAAGACTGAAAAAAAAAAAACTAAAAAGTGAAAAATAATCCATTTCGGGTCACTAAAACAGCAGATAACATAAACATACTTGGAAGTCGGACTGGGTTAGATTGAATGTTGAGAGGTATTATAGGAAACATGGTGTCACCCAGTCCGACTTCCAAGTATGTTTATGTTATCTGCTGTTTTAGTGACCCGAAATGGATTATTTTTCACTTTTTAGTTTTTTTTTTTCAGTCTTTTTCTAGTTTTTGTTTTTAGGTTTCTTTTTCAGGTTTTTTTTAGTTTTTGTTACCAGGATTTTTTTTCAAGCTTTTTTTAGTTTTTGTTTTCAGGTTTTTTTAAGTCGGTTTTTTAAATTTTAATTTATTTTTTTATTTAACCATTTTTAGTGCCGCTGACACTGAAAATTCTACTCCATGAGGCGAAAGCGACTATTTCTTAAAATTGCAACCTGTACCTAATCGTAACTCATTGAAGGGTTTGGTGATGAGAAGGTTCATATGCTACATTCGTCGATAGGTAAATATTAGTGTATGGGCCAATTCTACTAGTGGTAATGGAAAATTGAGCAATTTGCTGAACCTCGCTGTGCAGATCTGTTCATCACTCCAAAGATCCTCATCATATCTTCATTTAGGATAGGGTCTCTATCAACATTCATACAAGCCCAGTCCGGCGACTAAATTCAACTAAATTCTTCAAATTGTAACCTGTGATCGTAACCGATTCAAGAGTTGTCTGATGAGAAGGTGGTTTTAGATATTCCATTTATCGGTAACTTTTAGTTTATGGGCCAATTCTACTGGTGGAAATCGAAAATAGAGCAATTTGCTGCACTCTCAAGGTGCAATGCTGTTCATCCCTCCGAAGACCCTCATCAGATCTTCATTGAAGATAGGGTTTTCTGTCAACATTCATACAAACCCAGTCCGGCGACTAAATTCGACTAAATTCTTCAAATTGTAACCTGTGATCGTAACCGATTGAAGAGTTTTCTGATGAGAAGGTGGTTTCAGATATTCCATTTATCGGTAACTATTAGTTTATGGCCCAATTCTACTGGTGGAAAACGAAAACTGAGCAATTTGCTGCACTCTCGAGGTGCAATTCTGTTCATCACTCCGAAGATCCTCATCAGATCTTCATTCAATTTTTATGGGACCACCTCTGAGTTATCCCCTTTCATACAAAAAAAGATTTTTCCAAATCGGTCCAGGCGTTTTCGAGTAATCGGCGAACATACATAAAAAAAAAAAAAATATATATATACGCGACGAATTGAGAACCTCCTCCTTTTTTGAAGTCGGTTAAAAACATATATTAGTTTCAAATAAAATCAATCACATAGTTATTAAGTCAGTAATTAAAGTTTACTTTTGGTAGATTTTTGTTAAGAAAACAAAGTTTATTCAAATTATCATCAGATAATCTGTTACGCAAATAATTTTGTATCAGGCCTGTAGTTGTATCAGGCCTGCAGTTGTATCAGGCCTGCAGTTGTATCAGGCCTGCAGTTGTATCAGGCCTGCAGTTGAGAAGAGACATTCTGAAGCAACTGAGCTCATTGGATAAGACAAGTATTTTTGTGCAAGCTTTTGCGATATCGGCTTGGTTGTATCGGCGTTGCCGATATATCGGCCTGTCGATTGTATCGGCCGATATATCGGTATCGTTACATCCCTCCTTTCAATGCAAAAAGTGTCGTTACAACTTTTGGTCTTAATTTCTTCCGTCTAGCCCCCTTTTGCAACGCGCGATAAGGAACTTTTCGGAAATGTCGTATAAAAAAAAATGTTTTTATACGACGTTTACTACTTAATTATGTTCTTAAGTGTACATGATAAAAAACTGATGATTGCCTATATAGACGTTTTGATATATTGGGCGATTAGCTAACTAGGCAGATTGCTCACTAGACGTTTCGCTATGTTTGACGTTTTGCTACTTAGACTTTTTGATCGTGAGGCACTTGATTTATACTAAATATGGGTATGTTTCTGTTCAGATAATATGTTAGAAACCTAATAGCTCGCTTCACTTGTGCGTGGTTCATACATACGGGGTGGGTCTATATTGATTAGTAGAATGGATACACCAAGTGTTGTGTGTAGGATAGTGATGGAGACGCTGCGGGGCGTGGAGGAGACGCGGCGGTGCTTCCGTATGGTGGGCGGGGTGTTGGTAGAGCGCACGGTGGGGGAGGTGCTGCCCGAGCTGGCCGCCACACACGACCAGCTGCCGCGGGCCATCGCCGCGCTCGAGTCACAACTCGCCGCCAAGGGAGAGGAGATCAACAAGTACGTACACACACACACACAGCTATACACTGCATGTCTGCACGAGGTGCCTTTGGTTGGCACATGTGTTAAAGACGAAAAAAAAAGTGGATTCTACAAAAACGATTAATTTAGAGTACATATTTAGTGCAGTACAACACACGGCTCTTAAAAATTGTACCACTTATTGAAGTGAAAACTTCTTATGGCGCGTTGGGCACTTTTGTGGGTGAGCATTTTCAGCCGTTCTCGCGACAGATGAGATTTTATTTGTGTTAGTCTTTTTGTTTAACTTATACTGCCATCTATTACACAAATTGAGAAACTTAGTTTCTAGAAAGACCGCTATTCGAATGTAGATGGCGCTGATTTAATTTTTTTACTGCCATCTAGCGAATAAAAAATAAACTATATTTGTTTAAGTGAGTGCTAATAGATGGCAGTAGCAGATCGTTTCAAGAAATATTCTATGAGAAATAACAAGTTTATTGTTTTCACTTCTGCCTGCACTCCCGGAGTGCGCTGATTTTTTTTTTTTAATTATTTACTTAATAACCCAAACCACTTGCTTTATTGCTTGAGCAATTATAAATGAATATTGCGCAACCTATTTCTGTGAGGGCCTGCATGGAGACCTGTAAAACCTATTTCTGTGAGGGCCTGCTTGGAGACCTGTAAAACCTATTTCTGTGAGGGCCTGCATGGAGACCTGTAAAACCTATTTCTGTGAGGGCCTGCATGGAGACCTGTAAAACCTATTTCTGTGAGGGCCTGCATGGAGACCTGTAAAACCTATTTCTGTGAGGGCCTGCATGGAGACCTGTAAAACAGGTTTTTTATAAAACTTTAGTGCAGGCTCCAGTCTCCGCAATAACCATACCAAGCCTACATGGGAGCCAATAATGCACAACACCTATAAAAGACAGCACTCTAATGTTCGCCCCTATAATGTCCGCCCTGATAATTGTTAGCACCGTGTCAATAACTATCGGGCCGTACAATAAGGTGTCGCCAATTATCAGGGTGGTCATTTTTTGTCCGGGGTGATAAAACACAGACCTATATTGTACGGGCCTCTAATCTGTGACACCAGTGCTTACAATTATCAGGGCGGACATTATAGGGGTGTACAATAGCGTGTCAAACAATATTTACACGGGTCAATAATTTCCGACACTATATTGTACACCCTGATAATTAACAACACCTCGCTGAATGCCAAACTCATGCCTCGTTTGAAGATCGTTCGCTGGTTTAGTTACAAATTCGATCTTCAGTCAAGTCGCTCTGACGAGTGAGTGTTCTTTTTTAAGTACCACCCCAAACTCAATTTTTAAGTGAACTGTTACAGAACCGACATGGATAGGTTAGGTTCATGTTAGAACTGCGACCACAACGCACGAGCCGAGCGAGCGAACCGAGCGGTGCCGCGGCAGCGGCCGGCGAGTGCCAGATCCAAATTCTATCCATGTTCGAACTTTTACATTACTGGTTAGAGTGGCTTTAAAGAATATAAGAAAAAAATTATATCTTTCAAAAATTAAACATCAAAAATAATAACCTAGTCAGTTTTTCTCCTCTAGTAGCATAGACTACTTGCCTACTAAACCTTCCTCAAACAAAGCATCAAGTGCATAGACAAAAGACCGTGGAGGATAGCACCAACTGACCAATAAGAGCGGAGATATCGTTTAGCCAATAGAATGGTGATCACAATTATTGTGCCGTACAATATTGTCTTGAACTGACTTTTCACAACCAACAATTGCACGACACCTTATTGCTCAGCCTGATGAAACACTGCACCAGTGCTTCCAATTATCAGGTCGTGCATTATAGGGGTGTACAAAATCGTAGCGAGCAGTATTTACACGTCATGATAATGCACAGGCTGATAATGTATGAAACCCTATTGTACAGCATGATAATTCCTAGCACGGTACGCAAATTATATGCCGTGCAATAAGGTGTTGGCAATTATTGGGTTGTACAATCCAGTGTCGGCCATTATAGTAACCCGCCTACATTAGCAATAGATACCTATGTCTTTCAAATTACTATTATGTATCTTTACTGGTTGTTGTTATTATTATTGTGGAGAACTCAATAAACATAATTTATTATTATTTGATTAAATTAGTGAACTTTAATGACATAAGTAATATGTAAGCTGATAACTTTAAATTCGCCGTACATGCTCACTCACCGAGACAAACTCACCTTGATAGATTTACTTTTTCTGTGCAATCTGGAAACCACTGTGAAAGGGTACACCTGTACTCTCTCCATACAAACGTACTCAACTGTTATTTATTGGTTTTTATCAAGTTTTTTTTTTTTAATTTTTTGTCTTAATTTCTATGATAATAATTAATATAATAACTACTATATTATATAAAATACATTTGTAATAGTTTGTATGGAGAAATCCCCCGGTACCCTTTCCTCTTAATAATAAAATAGTAAAGACCATCAAGAGTTGACACGTATAACCGGCAGATATATCCAGAACCATGACATCCGCGTGCAGCGCGTGGACCGCACCGAGGCCGGGCCGACGGACCCCTCGGGGGGGCCCGGCACCCCCCCTGCGGACCCCCCGGCGGACCACTCCACCGGCAAGTCCAACGTCCTCGTCACCAGCTCCTAGCGACAATAACTACAACATTACAATAGCTAGCTACCTACCCACTAACTACATCTGCATACTTACATCTGTTGTTATTGTTACATTGCTTCATTCACTGGCACCGGCTCGTATGTTAGAGTCGCGAGACGCGTTCACTCCAGTACGGATGCTTACATTGTGATATACCAACAAGTTGTTGGAGTTAATTCAATTGTCAGGTTTATTGAAATTCTAATTCTAACTAATATTATAAATCCGATAGTTTGTTTGTTCCCTCTTCACTCACAAACAAGTGGAATGCGGTATGAAGAGTTGCGCGGATGCAAGCCGCGGGGCGCAGCTAGTCTATATAACAGTTGTGAGACGATTGACTCTATTGTTGTGTCTCACTCAGACTCGGAACATTATATTATGTTTGTTATCTTGTCTCGTCTCATTCAACTACATACCTACATAGCTTCATTTATTAATAATATATATTTAACTATTTTATAAAATAAAATACTATAAATTAACAAAATAGAATTTAATTTATGATCACATTTTTCCTTATTTTTCTAAAAATATGTACATACATTTATATTAAGTTGTACTTATATAAAAATAACAAGATGTAAATCAATATTTGTCAAAATTAGATCACACAATCTGCACATTCACCCTGTAATCTATTGTAGCGTATAGTCGACTGAGTGGAGACGTCCGTCCTCCGACTGGGAGCCGGGAGTGGCTAGAAGTACATGAAGTTGGTGGGCGCGTAGATCTCGCGGGTAGGGGCGTCGGGGGAGGCGGTAGGGGCGTCGGGGGAGGGGGGAGGGGCGTCGGGGGAGGGGGGAGGGGAGGGGGGGTCGCTGCGGCCGCCCGACTTGTGGACGAGGCGCAGGTCCGTGATGCGCATGTCGCGGTCTACGGCCTTGCACATGTCGTAGAGGGCGAGGGCGGCGACGGAGCACCCGGTGAGCGCCTCCATCTCGGCCCCGGTCCTCGCGTCGACGCGCACCGAGCACGTGACGAGGATAGCGCCGGCCCCGGCTCGCGGCAGCCGCACCGACACCTGCACCGCCGACAGCGGCAGCGGGTGGCACAGCGGGAGCAGGTCGGCGGTCCGCTTGGCGGCGAGCGCGCCCGCCACCCGGGCCACCGCCAGCGCGTCGCCCTTGGGCAGCCGAGCCGAGCGCAGCACCGCGAGGAGACGCGGCGAGGCGACCAGCCGGCACTGGGCGACGGCCGCGCGCCGCGTCACCGGCTTGTCGCCGACGTCCACCATGCGAGCGTCGCCCGCCGCGTCGAGGTGCGTCAGCGTGCAGTAGCCGCGCACAGCCGCCCGTCGTCGTCGTACTACCGGAGGAGCTAGCCGCCGATCAGTATCATGGGTCGGTTCTCCATCTGCGCGAGCTCCTGCATGCCTACAAGGAAGCCGGTGAAGGGGGATGTGACTGTCGTAGTCGTACGGCACTAGAGGTGTATACTCACCGGCGTGCTTCGCCTTCTTGTGCCGGAGCGCGTCCCGCACGAGCGCGACCAGCTCGCCGTCCGAGAGGCCGGCCCGGAGCGCGTCGCGCAGGGACACCTCCTCGTTACCGAACAGGCAGACCTTGAGGTTGCCGTCGGCGGTGAGCCGCAGCCGGTTGCAGCCGGAACAAAAGTGTTCCGTCATCGAGGAGACGAAGCCGACGGCGCCGCGGTGTCCGGGCACCTCCCACACGCGTGCCGTGTCGCACGCCGTGCCTCCCCTCGCCCGTGCCAGCCCGACGTGCTCGCGTGCTATCACCTCGCGCACCACCGACGTCGGCACGAGGCGCGAACCATCCCACGAGTTGCCAGAGAACGGCATGAACTCTATGAACCTGCGACCCCCCACGTACCGTATACATACACGGTGTAACAAGGGGGGTGGATCATCGGTTGCTGGGGGGTGGGGGACCTCAGTACCTATCGATTTAACCCCCATGTATGTTCTGCAATATTCACTGGTTCAAAAGTTATTTGGGTTTTAGTGAAATTTTAGTCAAAATTAGATTTCACCCTGAACTTCGCAATTACAGCGAAACTATCAGGTCTGCGATTCTGCGAAGTTCTATAGTCGCCCTTTTGTACGCCTGTACCAATCAGAGTCTTAGATTTATAAACTCAAAATAAAACCATTGAAGTCATATTTTTTTTCAAAATCTAATGTTTACACTATGTTTATAATATGATTCTAAAAAAAATATTTCACAGAATATTTTTTTCTGCAATCTATCTTAAAAACTACTGGCTTTCATGAAGTATAAGTCCTGAAAATTTCATTTGGCTAGAACTAGGACATCTAGGAAGGAACTAGGAAATAGAAAGTGTAAATCAAATCAAATCAATTTAGTAGTTTTTAAGATAGATTGCAGAAAAAAATATTCTGTGAAATATTTTTTTTAGAATCATATTATAAACATAGTGTAAACATTAGATTTTGAAAAAAAATATGACTTCAATGGTTTTATTTTGAGTTTATAAATCTAAGACTCTGATTGGTATAGGCGTACAAAAGGGCGACTATAGAACTTCGCAAAATCGCAGACCTGATAGTTTCGCTGTAATTGCGAAGTTCAGGGTGAAATCTAATTTTGACTAAAATTTCACTAAAATCCAAATAACTTTTGAACCAGTGAATATTGCAGAACATACATGGGGGTTAAATCGATAGGTACTGAGGTCCCCTACCCCCCAACAACCGATGATCCACCCCCCTTGTTACACCGTGTATACTATACATACCGAACATTTCACATCATTACAAAACTTAACTTTATTTACTCAGACATTATGATTTGTAATACATATTTAGAGAGAGAAAGGGCATAGACTAAGAGAAACAGAAAGGAAAGTGAAATAGACTCACCGTACTTCTATATCTTTATCTCTGGTCAACTCCACGAAGTCGAGGATCTCGTCGTCGTTGAACCCTGCAACGTGTTGCCGTCTCACTCACACATCTATCTGACCATACGCTTACAGAGAGAGAAGGTACTTATCATCTTGCTAGATGATGTATTGTAAACACGCCTTTAGGACCATTTCCTAAACTAGATAGCGAAGATAAAATAAACTGAGAGGAATTGCTTGCCCTATTGTGTCAAAATACTATAACTGCATCATTAGATCGCACCGACAGATGGCGCTGAGCTGTACTAGATCTATAACTGCATCATTAGATCGCACCGACAGATGGCGCTGAGCTGTACTAGATCTATAACTGCATCATTAGATCGCACCGACAGATGGCGCTGAGCTGTACTAGATCTATAACTGCATCATTAGATCGCACCGACAGATGGCGCTGAGCTGTACTAGATCTATAACTGCATCATTAGATCGCACCGACAGATGGCGCTGAGCTGTACTAGATCTATAACTGCATCATTAGATCGCACCGACAGATGGCGCTGAGCTGTACTAGATCTATAACTGCATCATTAGATCGCACCGACAGATGGCGCTGAGCTGTACTAGATCTATAACTGCATCATTAGATCGCACCGACAGATGGCGCTGAGCTGTACTAGATCTATAACTGCATCATTAGATCGCACCGACAGATGGCGCTGAGCTGTACTAGATCTATAACTGCATCATTAGATCGCACCGACAGATGGCGCTGAGCTGTACTAGATCTATAACTGCATCATTAGATCGCACCGACAGATGGCGCTGAGCTGTACTAGATCTATAACTGCATCATTCGATCGCACCGACAGATGGCGCTGAGCTGTACTAGATCGCGCCAAACTAACATTTCGACGAAGGCAGAAACATCGTCGGTGGGTTCATGTTTCGCTAAATGATTTATAGATTATTGAAAAAGGCATTACCCTCGGATTCCTTTCAGCACATTTGTTTTCGCTATCTCGTATAGTGAAAGATGAACCTTGTTTAGTATAAGTATGTACCTTTGATAAGTACGGTGTTGACCTTGACTGGTGAGTAGCCGAGCTGCAGCGCGAGGTCTATGCCGGCCAGGACTCGCTTCAGGCCCTGCGATATATGATACATGCAGGTGTATGTAGTAGGTAGGTAGGTACGGGTAGCATGTAGCGTGGTGGGTAGGTATATACTGACCGGTCGTCGAGCCATGCGCTCGTATCTGTCGGGTCGGAGCGAGTCGAGGGAGACGTTGATGGCGGTGAGTCCGGCGGCGTGCAGCGCGGGCAGCCGGCGCGTCAACACGAGCCCGTTGGTCGTGATGGCGACCGTCTGTATCCCGGGCAGGTCTCGCAGCGCGGCGACCACATCGGGCAGGTCGGCGCGCAGCGTGGGCTCCCCGCCGGTGAGGCGCACCTTGCGCACGCCGACAGCGGCCAGCGCGCGCGCCGCACGCACCGTCTCCGCCGCCGTCAGCAGCGAGCCCCGCCCGCACAGCTGCACGCCCTCCGCCGGCATGCAGTACTGACCTGTACGTACGTAACACGCAACAATCTCATCACTCTTATACATAAGGTAGGTACATATACATACATACGTACGAGTACTTACTTATCTCACGCAATAAACAACAAAATATAATTTTTGAGTATGTAGTTAAGGTTAAAAAGTAGAGATAATGAAGGGGACGGAGGTCGGTTCGCGTCGCTCGAGTGGTTTCTCTCAATTCATATATGTACAAGTAAGTATGTACAATAAAGTGAAAATGTTGAGTAAACAAACATCCTGCAGTAGGTACCTACCTACTGTAGTAGCGGAACGTGGATGAGGCTAGTGACCTTCGACATTAACCACTTAGCTGTTGCATTTTGATGTAAGGTAAGTAAGTATAGGTGTATAATATTGAGCAACTCGACATAGCGTTCACTTCAGTATCAACTGTAGTTAGAGTTGCCAGATGTAAGAGGGAGTCATAGCACTCTTGTATGACAAACGAGATAAATACCAAGTTGAGTGCCGGCAACCTGCGCAATGTATCGTTTCGCTATTCAGTACTCATGAAAAAGTGAATATAGTTCTTTGACTAAGTAACTAATATGATCGAGTAGAGAGCTAGATAGGAACACACGCACGTAACGATGCGGTGGTGCGGCTCCTAGAGTCCACCCGGCGCGGGCCACATCCGGCTCCAGCCCCGGCCGGGCTCGGAGCGCGTCGCGTAGTAACACAATCGTTATTATAAGTTTCATAATAAATATCTGCATCTGGTGACCACCCTGACTGATTGTTACATAAATGTGATGGGTATGTATGTATGTAGCACTGCAGGCAAGCAGGCAGGGGCGGTAGGTAGGTACTGACATCGTAGGTTGCAGCGTTCGGTGAGCGAGATGCGCAGGTAGTCGTGTCGCCGTCCGAACGTGTCGACGAGGGGAGGCTCCGTCTGTGCTGGAGCCGGCGCGGGAGTCACCGGCCGCGGCGCTGACGTCTGGAACACCTTCACCTGCTTACTTGATCATTTATTTAACTATTCTACAGATATAAGTAGGTATCTTGACTGGGTGTGTATCTCTATGTTGGTATTTTAGCTATTTATTTATTTATTCGGAGATCCAACAGCTACTTATTAATACCTACCTACCTACTTGTAAAACAATTATGAAGTAGGTAGTATGAGCGTAAGTATTTAAGTTATTCGGCTGAACCAACTGTGGTAAATTTTGATATATTGATAGCTGGAGGTAGTGACATATTTAGAGAATATACTTACTTCACTACATAGTATATAATAAAGTCACTTTTCGCCGTCCCTATATCCCTATGTCCCTTTGTATGCTTAAATCTTTAAAACTACGCAACGGATTTTGATGCGGTTTTTTTTAATAGATAGAGTGATTCAAGAGGAAAGTTTATAATAATATGTATAATACATGCATATTATAGCCGTGCGAAGCCGGGGCGAGAGTAGTATAATTATATTAGCAAAGGGATATAGGGACAGAGAAAGCGACTTTGTTTTATACTATGTAGTGATAATATACATAGATAAGGGACAAACATAGTACTTTTACATCCTGGTTCCCGAGTAAGGCGGGCGAAACTGTAAAGCGCGGTTAGTTATAAACTGGTGTGTTCCTAATTAAGTAGATAAGTAACACAATAGTAATGTACCTACTTACGTACACAATAATTGATAGCGGTAAGGAGGTACGAGTGAGTAGGTTCTTGTACTTATAGCAATATTTGTTCAGGGTGCAGTGCGGGCCCCGGCCAGTGTAACTACTGTACCTAGTATAGTGTAGGTGGCATACTTATTATGTAGGTAGGTAAGTTGAATATGCAAAAACTGTGCAGCCTACACAACATTGCATGTAGGTAGGTGCGTAGGTATATTACTTGCTATTATGTAAGTAAATATAGGCAAACTCACCCCAGAAGCAAACCTATGCACGACATTATTCAATGAGAGGGTAACTTTGTTTAGGTTGACATCGTTTACAAACACACGCGGCAACCGACTGAGGTTTACAAGACAATGTTTCATCATAGCAGCTACGTAGGTAGGTAGGTATAGCGGGCCGAGCGAGAGAGACACGTGCGCTCGCCGCTATCTATGTTAATGTACTGGCGACTCTTGCGTTTGTTTGTCGAGGACGAGACGACGCGCAGCCCGCCCGCGCCCGTTCCTTCGCGAGCTAACGACGACGATAAGTTCAATTGAGTTCATGGGAGCCGGTTCGTCCGACCAATATCATCTTGTATGCAAAAAGATAACAAGATAGGCGCGAAAAACAAAAGTAAACACGATACATACACGATGTTTGCACTCTTATCACCTCGTGTCGTGTTGTTGTTGTGTTCAGTAGACCCCATAAGAAGGGCTGGTGGAGGATGCAGTCTGATTCCGATAATAAAATTATCGCAACATAGCTTTGTTCTTTTTGAACAATATGAATGCGAGACCTTCGGTTTTTATTTATCAAGATAATGTCTAGATGAAACCGAATGGAACGGACGAAACAAGGACGAAAGGAGAGGAGGGATCAAACAAACAGCTGGTTATCTGTTGCTAATGTCACTGTCATCCAAAGAGAATGTAATCACTACGTTTTACTGTCATCTGTCACCTAGCCATTTTTCATTTTCAAAATAATAGTTTCGCAACGGTTTCGCACGACTTCTGCGTAGGGCTATCAACCTTCTCGTTTTAATAAATATCTTCTAGTTTCGTAACATCGTTAGCTGATGAGCTGAAAGCTATGGCTAAACAAGATTCGTATACATGGCCACGGGCGGAAGTATTGAACTATTAATTAATCATGTTTTCTAATCAATATTTTTGTTGGCTAGATGCGTTTTGGAAATATATTCTTGAGCCTTGATAAATATGAATAGATTAAAAAAAAACTGGTTGCCTGTAAAGTCGGTATACGGGCGAAAGTTTTACGTGACAACAACTGTGCTCGAGTGGAAGGGACGCGTGCCTTTCACTTTTTATGTCTGTCTCTCTCGCTCTTAGGCGGGCTAACCATGCCCGCGTGCCTCTCACTCGCTCTCATTGTGAGCGCATAACGTCAGCGGAGCGTAACGCAGTTTCTTGAAGTGTCACCCGGCAAACCAATTTATAAAACGTTGTCACGTCAAAATGTCCTATCATTTGTCGGTGAGGTACGAAAGTCAAATTCTATGTTTGTCAGTTTTATAAATTGGTGAACACCTGCAATCTCAAAAAAGTGTGACGTCACGCGTCGTTACTGGAACGCCTCATGTTATTGACAAGGTAACTATAGCAACGTTTTATCGTTGCCATGGTTACCATCAATGTTTTCTTATGACGTTATCACGTAAAATTATCGTCCGGAAACAGACTTTACAGACAACCATTTTGACGTGATAACGTTTTATAAATTGGTGAACACCTGCAATCTCAAAAAAGTGTGACGTCACGCGTCGTTACTGGAACGCCTCATGTTATTGACAAGGTAACTATAGCAACGTTTTATCGTTGCCATGGTTACCATCAATGTTTTCTTATGGCGTTAATACGTAAAATTATCGTCCGGAAACAGACTTTACAGACAACCATTTTGACGTGATAACGTTTTATAAATTGGTGAACACCTGCAATCTCAAAAAAGTGTGACGTCACGCGTCGTTACTGGAACGCCTCATGTTATTGACAAGGTAACTATAGCAACGTTTTATCGTTGCCATGGTTACCATCAATGTTTTCTTATGACGTTATCACGTAAAATTATCGTCCGGAAACAGACTTTACAGACAACCATTTTGACGTGATAACGTTTTATAAATTGGTGAACACCTGCAATCTCAAAAAAGTGTGACGTCACGCGTCGTTACTGGAACGCCTCATGTTATTGACAAGGTAACTATAGCAACGTTTTATCGTTGCCATGGTTACCATCAATGTTTTCTTATGACGTTATCACGTAAAATTATCGTCCTGAAACAGACTTTACAGACAACCATTTTTTTTATTTAATTTAATCCAAGAAGTATAAAAATAGTATGATTAAAACTACTGACTCTGTAAAATAAAGGCTAGCAACACTAGGATGGTGTATATTTGACGTTAGATCTTCTTAGTAGTCTGTGATTGGTCTGTGATTTGACGTTAGCATTTTTAGAGGGCAGCTAGGTATTTATTAAATTTTATTATTTATATATAATAACAAACTGTTTGATAGCAATCTTGTAAAATTAAAACGACTGATCTGGCTGTATGTGTGAACTAAGGTGTGAACCTATGTTTTGCTGTGGTGTGTATTCATCATCATGAAATTTGAAGAGGCTGCTTTGCCTAAAGAATGGGAGGTTGGCAGTGGAAAAGAAACGAATGATGCGGTAAGTGATGCCTTATGTTATGATATGAGTTATATAAACAGCTGCGGGGCTTATTTATTGGGAGAACCAACAGTTTTATTTAACAAAGTGTAAACTATTAAAAATGAAAAGCCAAATAAGATTCCCCGTTACTTGTATTTGAGATAGAAACATGTAAAAATGAAAACAAAGGCTTCCATTGCTGCGACCCTATTCGAATCTGTCTTTGACCAATACTTATCCACCCACACATCTCGTTTGTCTACCAAAAATCATACAATTTCTAATTAAAATTGAACTAACAATCCCTCACTAACTAATAATCCCATTATGTACCTTTTGTACTGTTTGTTTGTTTCATTTATAAGACCAATCGTGACCTATATTCTCAATAAATATATGAATTAATTTTAATAATATGTTTCATATTAAGTATAGCATTAATAAATGAATGAATTTTTCTATTGATCTGATCTGAAACAGGAGGAGGCGGGTGAGGCAGCTCGGTCAGCGGCGCTGAGTGCACTGTTGGAGACTGCAGATGACGAGCCCGAGCAGAGGCTCGCGCGGCTCGGGGGACAGCTGGCACGGCTCGACGCACTCAACGTGGGGGGCATGCTGGCGGCCGCTACCGAGGGGGGCGGCGCCGAGCTGGCGGCTCGCCTCGACGCCGGGCTCGGCGCCGCCGCCGGGCTCGCCGCGAGGCATGCCCGCTACGAGGCGCTGGCGCGCGGCGCCCCCGACGCTGGCCACGCACGGTCCGGCGCCGCCCGCGCCGACGCCGGCGCACGCGCCCTGCTCGCCGAGCTCACAGACACGTTCGCGTGGCTCGACGCGCCGCCGCTGCGAGACTTGGATGCGCTCGCCGAGCCCGCGCTGGCCTCGGCGGAGGGTCGGGCGCGCGCTCTCGCCGCGTGCCACGCGCTGCGCGCCGCTCTCCGCGCCGAAGCGACGATGCCGGTGCACCGGCGGCGGCTGGGGGCGGTCCGCGAGCGGCTGCGCCGATTGGCGCGCGCTCGCGACTCCCTCGCCGCGGGCGTCGCGCGTCACGTCAACAACCTGCTGATCCACCTCGGCAACGAGGCGGCGGCTGTGGCGAGCGGTGATCGCGCCGACCGGCACCGCGCGGAGCTGCTCCCGCTCGCGCCGTTCATGCGCTGCCTGAAGGACATGGACGAGAAGGCGTTCGATGCGCTCGCGCGCGTCTACACGGGTACATGGTCGCGCGTGTACGAGCGCGAGGTCCGCACCGCGTGCGAGACCTTGACCCGCGGCACCACCGAGCGCGCCGACGCCACACTCGACGAGGTGCTCGCACTCGTCGAGACACTCTGCAATGCCGAGCAGGACTTCTGCTCCCAGTTCTTCCACCTCGATGTCGACGTTAAGGTGAGATATACATACAATCACGACAATATGATCAGATCCCCGCCTCACACTGGATATATTAGATGATTAGGTAGTTGTATTGTTACTTTTTAGTATGCTCTACAAGTCCGAGAACCATTAAGAAATTGAATCTTATTGATTACTAGCGACCCGCTCCGGCTTTGCATGGCTATATTATGTATGTATTATACATATAAACCTTCCTCTTTAATCACTCTATCTATTAAAAAAAACCGCATCAAAATCCGTTGTGTAGTTTTAAAGATCTAAGCATAAAGGGAAATAGGGACGGCGAAATGTGACTTTATTTTATACTATGTAGTGATTTAAAAGTTAGACAGCTGTTTAATTAAATGCTGGCACGACCGCTTTCGAGCAACACCTCCTAACTGCCATTTTTACCCAAAAGTGGATTTTAATGCCATCTGTTGTAAAATGTAAGCATCTTTCCTGTGACGAAAATTCGTAACTATCTGACGTTTAAAAGTATTAAAAAATCGCTAATAGAAATTTCTTACTTTTTCTTCTTTCTTATCTCTACATATAATAAATTCGAAGTTTTGGAAGTAAGCGTTCTACGTCCATAATGATCTTAGCACTATAGAATTCGCTAACCTTATATAGCTCCGGTAGAAAAAAATCTTGCATGCGCGATTCAGGTTTTCTTAAATTTAGAAAATCACAAATTAGTTGATTATTCTTTTTGTTCTGCTTAAAAATTTTGTACACTTATGTATTTTAAGAATACATAGCAATATACACATTTTTTAACTAAAAAATAAAGTAATTAATTTAATAAGATATTTTTTTTAATTTCAAGTAACTAGCGCCATCTCTTCGTTTTCGCGAAACTACCATTCATCTCAGAAAATGTTGATTTGGTTTGTTTACCTTTGTTTGTGCAGTCTAATTTCGGGAACTAGGAAACAGATTTTAACATAATCTTCACGAATGTGTTCAGAAAATATCAGAAGAGGTTTAGGTATTTCAAGTAGATTTATGTTACTAATTAAAATTTGATATTTCTTGGCGTAAAAAATAAACCTTAATATTTTTACATGAAAACGTACAGAACGTAGGGATGATGTCAAAATTGTCATTTTGACATACGGAAAGAAGCATCTAGCGCCATCTCTTTTTTATTTATAATTTTATTATGGCTTCGCATTACCACTATCGTGCATATAGCCAGTGTCGCGGTCAAAGAAAATTAAATCTAATGCAGGAGCGTTTTTTGAATTTGGAACATTACAACGCTCCAGCAATTTTGTATGAACATGTGTATGAAGCGGCGTGCTGGGGTTATTAAAAACTTAAATACTCTTTGATTGGATCTCTTTTATCAAAGTACTAGCGACCCGCCCCGGCTTTGCACGGCTATTATGCAGTATCTCTTCTCTTAGACATATAAAATGCTTTGTCCTGAATGACTGACTGACGGATCAACGCACAGCCTAAACCGCTGATTGTAGAGATCTGAAACTTGGAGGGTGTGTTCTTTGTATGACGTAGGCAGCCGATAAGAAAGGATTTTCCGAAATTCTACCCCTAAGGGGGTGAAAAAGGGGGACGAAGTTTGTATGGGACAACGTGATTCCTTGGTCCAATCTACTTCAAATTTTGCATAAACATTCTTTAACAGAATTGATGAAACACGTGTTTCGTATTTTATTAAAATTCATCCTCTAACGGGATTAAAAAGGGGTAGGAAGTTATTTTGGGGGTGATTTCCTCCGAAGTTGATATCAATACTCCTTTTAACTTACCTACATTGTATTTTGACACATGTTTGAAAACACAATCCGATTTTATTCAAAAGAGGTTGCACTTTTAGAACACAGCCTCATAGGAACGTAGTATTCGAAATTTAAAATGGTGAGGACTAGAACTGTGCTAGAACATTTTGGTTATGTTTACGAATTATTCCCTAAACAAACCCGCGTAAGTCCCGTTACCGTGGGAATATCGGGATAAAATGTATGCTACACTATTAAGTATTCTGTGACGTTCGTGTTTGCTGGAACGCGTTCGGCCGAGCGGCTGCAGTTTTTTGTTGTTTAGGTACTCAGGACCTACTAATTGGATTTGTGTCCGTCAGCCGGGCAAAAAAAGTGCTTCTAGAGCGAATTGGTTCGGTGAATAATTAGTGCTCAGTCTGCTGTAAATGTGCGCAAAATAAAAAATTAGTGCATGTAGGCATTGAGGAAAAAAACGGGAAAAACAAATTCTGCTGGAATGACGGTGCTCCAGCAGGAAGATTTTTAAACGAATGACCGGAGAGGTATATAATGTATATCGGCGGATAGCTTATATTTGTGCATAATTGTGCGCGAATAATTAAATTTGTGCGTCTTAGGGTTTTCGAGATATTTCATTTCCTGCTGGGCTGACGTTTTGCAAAAACTTGTATCTCCGAAACCATTGAATGTGCGACCTTGGATTAAACATATATAAGTAGCTCTTAATTTGTGCGTATTTGTGCGCTAATTTGTTTTTCATAAATATCTACTGTTTAAGAGAAATCATGCAACCCTGAAAATTCGAAAGAAACTCCTTGCGCTTAAATGAGAACACGCAGTGGTTCACTGAAAGCGGTATTTGGCTCGTTTTGTTATTCTTTACATGTATAATAAGTTTCAAGACAGTACATACGCGCATTTTTCAATAATAACACTTCAAGTCAAATCTGAAAATGTCATAGCTTTGCAAGAAACCTATTCAACTAAAGATATGTGCGTATATACCAAAAATTAGAGTGCCTTTTGAAATACATATCCTGAAAATTTCAGCTTCAAATGTCGCGTATTTAAGTAGATATAAACGAAAAACAAATCATAACTTCAGTTCTTGGCTAACCGACCAAATTCGAATGGTTACGAAAAAGCGACGGTTTCATACATTTTGATGACTTCTTAAATGGACTGTATTATACTGAAGCAGTTAATTGGGTTTAGGTACTGTGAATTGGAAAAGTGTTATGGGAAGTTGCAAAAGTTTTATTTTGAGATTAAGATAGTAGAAACCAGTAAGTACGCTTTTATCTTCCTTACCTATTATAGATTATTGATAGCTCAGGTATCTACTTCATTTTACTAAGTTCGCAATACGAAGTTAAACAAAAATGTCGGGTTTGTGCTTAATAAATAATATTATAAGTAATAAAATTATAATAATATTACTTTAAAGGTGGACGCAGATTGATACGCACCGAGCGCGCCGAATTTTTGCCGTCCACGGAAAAAGGTACCTTATAATAATAGAGATAAGGTATCTACATTTATATTTCCGATGACGTCATCAGAGTCGTCCGCATCGTCAGAAGCGGCCGACACTGAAATAAATAAATGAATAAATGTAGGTATGTACCGTATCTCTATTATTATAAGGTGGACGGCAAACAATTCGGCGCGTATCAATGTGCGGGCACCATTGCATTGATTTTAAAATTACATAAAAAGACGATTGTGTAGGTTCAAATCTCCGGCCGCCGCGCGCCGGGTGGTTGTAACTCGCTCTGTGTGAAACAGTTACACAGAATGCGGCATTAGTGGGAAAGAGTCAGACGCTAGTTAAGACGTATTTCGCTCCTTGCCTCCCGCACCGCTCTCCGCTCTCGGTGTGCTCTCGGTTCACTCACCCCGCTCCAATAGTGTCCGGGGTATATCTAGTGTTGCCAATTTAGCATAATCTTATGCTCGATTTGGCATTTTAAGTTTCAATTCCACGTAGTAATAAGTTTGTCATTAATATTTTTTGTCATTAATAATTTTTGCGTGAAGGAGTAACAAACATACATATACACACACACACACACAAACGTTCACATTTATAATATTAGTAGGATAGGATATACATATATAGTAGGATGTAAGCCATTATGTTATAAAACCCTATTTAAAACAGTCTCGAGATACTTACGTGTAAAAAGAGGTATTTATGAGACTATTAAAGTTTTGAGAAGTATTGTATTGATCAAAACTATATAGAAATACATAGTGTCAGTCTCGTGTGCAGCGCACAACGATGCAGACGTGACACAATACCTAATAATTTATTTGCGTATTTGTGACGAATAGCGCAGCGTAAGCTGCCGTTCGTATTTCATCACAATGAGTAACAACATTGTGGTGAACGAGTTGCTGGCGTTCCTGCAGCAGAAGCTGGACGTGATGGACGAGTTGTCTGCACAACAGATCTGTACATCGAACTTCAGTGAGGAGGACATAGCGGCGGCCAAGCTGTTGCTATTCGAGGTGCTGAATAAGCGTGACCAAATGGTGTCTCGTCGTCGCGACGGGACTAAGAAAAGCGTGCAGGACATCATCACGCTGTTCAAAGAGACCGACCCGGACGACGTGCCTACGTTTGTGGCGAGGGACTTAAATAAGCTCCCTCCCGTCACTTTCGACCACGTCGATGCTACGAGCCTCCTGAAGGACATCGTCCTTCTGAAAAAGAGTCTCAAGGAAGTGCACGAGAAGCTGGATGCATCTCAAAATACCGTTTCCGAACTACGCAAAGAAGTGGACGAGTTGCGCAAGAACGGAGCGGTAACGAGGTCACCAGTGTCGGTGACAAACGTCAACTCACCGCGCGGAGCTGTCCTAGATAATAGCTTCGCGTCAGCAGTTTTGTCGCAGTCGCCGTCGCCTCGTGCGCCGCTTGTAGACAGCGTACCCCGCGCGTCCCGCACCGCTGCGGCACCTCCACGTGCCGCCGCACGACCTCAGCTCCCCGCTCTGCCGCCTGTGCCTGCGGCCCCAATCATCGCGAGCGCCCCTATGGTTTCTGATATGAAGCCAAAGGATACCAACGACGACGATGAAGGTTTTATCAAGGTGCAAAAAAAAACGGCGAACAAGACCTATCATCACGAATTGCTGCGGTACAGCCCCGACTGATGCTAGTCTGGGAGTTCGTGCTGCGATGCCGGACACTCCGGTGTACATCTCCCGTCTGCACTACACCGTCGGGGAGAAGGACATCGTCGAGTACGTACGCCGGAAGCTGGGCTATACGCTGAGGGTGCATATGCTGGAGTCGCATCGGAACGTCAATTTCAAGGCGTTTGTGGTGCGAGTACCGAACCGCTATCTGCCTCGCGTTATGGATGAAAGCTTCTGGCCGAAGGATGTGGTATTCCGTCGCTTCCGCGGACAAATTCCACGCGAACCTACTAAGACTAAAGTGTAGTGTCCTGGAAGTGCTACTAACATAGTTTTAAGTTATCCCACACACTTTCAATTTATATTATAAAATATGTATATGTTAGTCTATAAGGTATGTATCTATGGGCCTTCGTAGCCTGAAATAAATGATTATTATTATATATTATATTTAAAAAAAATGTGTTTTTTTTTGTATTTCCTTAATATTTTATTTTAAGTTCAAACATAATAGTATAATAATTTAGGTATAAGCATAAATACCTTCTTAAGTGTTCTAATTACAATCAATTACCTGTCTTAAACTATTTGATTTGTAATTTAATGTGATCCTAGCACTACCCACAAGGTCCTACTGTGATCTTAACTATACCTCAGTCAGTATTAAAAAAAATCAAAATCAGGTCACTCGTTTTGGGAGATAAACGCGCTACAATTGATTTATATTACCTATTCCGTGGCACTGCCGGAATAAAAAATAGCCAATAACACTCAGTTATCTTCAATCTATCTCTGTGCAAAATTTCATCCAAATTAGTCCAGTGGTTCTGGAATCTGGAGATACTTACCAACATACACACATACAAACATGTTACCAACGTTACCTCTTTATAATATTATAGAGTAGGTATAGAAGGTTAGTATAGAAGTACCTATAGATAAACGTGTCATTTTAGAAATACATGCATTAATATTTCTCGAATGTACCTACTACCTATTGAAAAAATGATAATGCACTAAAACCTCTATAAACGTTCTAAGCGCGACTGTACGGACAACAGCTTCAGTATAATACAGTCCATTTAAGAAGTCATCAAAATGTATGAAACCGTCGCTTTTTCGTGACCATTCGAATTTGGTCGGTTAGCCAAGAACTGAAGTTATGATTTGTTTTTCGTTTATATCTACTTAAATACGCGACATTTGAAACTGAAATTTTCAGGATATATATTTCAAAAGGCACTCTAATTTTTGGTATATACGCACATATCTTTAGTTGAATAGGTTTCTTGCAAAGCTATGACATTTTCAGATTTGACTTGAAGTGTTATTATTGAAAAATGCGCGTATGTACTGTCTTGAAACTTATTATACATGTAAAGAATAACAAAACGAGCCAAATACCGCTTTCAGTGAATCTCTGCGTGTTCTCATTTAAGCGCAAGGAGTTTCTTTCGAATTTTCAGGGTTGCATGATTTCTCTTAAACAGTAGATATTTATGAAAAACAAATTAGCGCACAAATACGCACAAATTAAGCGCTACTTATATATGATTAATCCAAGGTCGCACATTCAATGGTTTCGGAGATACAAGTTTTTGCAAAACGTCAGCCCAGCAGGAAATGAAATATCTCGAAAACCCTAAGACGCACAAATTTAATTATTCGCGCACAATTATGCACAAATATAAGCTATCCGCCGATATACATTATATACCTCTCCGGTCATTCGTTTAAAAATCTTCCTGCTGGAGCACCGTCATTCCAGCAGAATTTGTTTTTCCCGTTTTTTTCCTCAATGCCTACATGCACTAATTTTTTATTTCGCGCACATTTACAGCAGACTGAGCACTAATTATTCACCGAACCAATTCGCTCTAGAAGCACTTTTTTTGCCCGGCTGACGGACACATTGGATTTTGATGTTCCTAAAATGTGCCTATACCACGACCTTCCTCAAAATAGAGCTATCTAATATTGTTAACCAGATTTCAATTGATTTAGGCGTTTTTAATTGTATAGGTATGTAACATGAAATTTAAATACTATATATTTTCGTTCTACTACTTTTTCCCACAACCCATTTTTTTAATTTGCTTCCAAGTACACACTTTTGTCCTTTCTTTCTTTATTATGCGTATAGAGAAAACATGTAAAATACGACATACGAAAATACATGATAATACAAAAGAATGTTTAAAATAACCTACCGATTTTGGTAATATTAAAACCCACAGAAATATATTAGTGATAAAACCAATTAAAAATCCTGTTAAAGCCATTTTCGACTTCTATGCGGACGAAGTCGCGGGCAAAAGCTAGTTTAAAAAATAAATTTAGTAGAAATATCTCCTATCTCACATTTTGACACTCAGTTTGGACTGAGAACGTGCTGGAAACTGTTCGTCTTGGCTAAAAGTAAGTAAATAACTTGTATTTTCTGCATTAAATGAATTAATTTGAAGTTAGAAGTAGAAGTAGAAGAGTTAATCTGGCAGCTGGTCTCCCAACACTTCAGTTCGCGTTGCATCGCGGCCGCCACTCGAGAACCTTTACTCCCCAGCAGTTGTCAGTTCTGCGAGCCCATTACCTGCCCATTGCCACTTCAGCTTACCAATCCTGAGAGCTATGTCGGTGACTTTGGTTCTTCTACGGATTTCCGTATTTCGGATTCTATCACGTAGAGAAACTCCGAGCATAGCTCTCTCCATAGCCCGCTGAGCGACTCTGAGCTTATAAACGAGGACTATAGTCAGCGACCACGTCTCGGATTCGTATGTCATCACTGGTAACACACATTGGTTGAAAACCTTCGTCTTGAGACTCTGTGGTATTTGTGACGAGAAGATGTTGCGAAGCTTCCCGAACGCTGCCCAACCAAGTTGGATTCGTCGGCTGACCTCTTTATCGAAGTTAGATTTACCTAGTTGGACCATTTGGCCTAAGTAGACATAGTGATCAACAACTTCGATAACATCGTCTCCAATGTGAACAGGTATGGGTATGACATGGGCGTTCGACATCATCTTTGTCTTACCCATGTTCATTTTAAGACCCACCTTTCCGGAGACGGTGTTGAGGTCTCTCAGCATCCTGCTGAGGTCCTCCAGCGATTCAGTCATGATGACTATATCGTCGGCAAACCGAAGATGAGTGATGTAATCGCCATTGATATTGATGCCATATCCGTCCCAGTCCAAGAGCTTAAATATATCCTCCAATGCAGAGGTGAACAGTTTCGGAGAGATAACGTCTCCCTGTCTCACCCCTTTTTGCAATGGGATCGGATTTGTGCTCTGGTTCTGAAGCCAGATAGACAGTAGACAGTAGCGTACAAACACTTCAGCACTTGGATATACCGATAGTCGATTTTGCACCGCTGGAAGGACTGCAGCACTACCCGGGTATCCACTGAATTAAAGGCTTTCTCGTAGTCCAACGTAACGGCCGATTATACTCCTCAGTCTTCTGTATAATCTGCCGGAGCGTATGAATGTGGTCCACGGTACTAAAGCCTTTTCGGAACCCGGCTTGTTCGGGAGGCTGGAAGTCGTAGTAAGTAAGAAGTAAAATAAGTTTATAAGGTAATAAGATATTTACCTAAGGCTAATTGTTAATTGAGAGAATGACTAGTCTTAATTGTTAGTTTTTAAAAACATTACTTTGAATTAGTTGCCAGATTGTGATATTAATTAATAATTTAATTAGTTAAAAAGAATAATCATAGAAAGTTTTCGTTAATAAATGATTAAATAAATAACTCGTTTTATTTATAAGTTTAGTGACAATAAATTCTATCTCCAACATTTTCACCAACTTTTTCATACCAATAGCTCGTATCTACCATAAACTACTTTAGGGCTAAAAATTTAATACAATATTGTTATTAATCAATACTATTTACAAAATTAATAAACTTGGATTTTCAACTTTTCGCAAATCCATAAAATAAAGAAGTTATTCAGTTTTTTTGCTCTCCTGTAAAATTTACCAAAAGTCAGTTAGGAGCTGTTGCTCGAAAGCGGTCGTGGCAGTCTGTAAATTAATTTTAATAAATAAAAATCCATACTGACAACTGAGGCATGTGGTGCATGTCAATATACAATAGTATTTTATTCACGTTGGTCAGGTCTGAGCATGTAGGTACGGTTGACTGCATAATTGCTGACCCACCGTAGAGCTTCAAAACGGCTATTATAAGAATGTTTTCAACATGAGCAAGATTCTAGACACCTGCTTTAGTTGAAGTGAGATTGAATTGAGTTGAAAAATTATTAGAATGAATAATTCCAATATTATTAAGTTTCGAACTCTACTGGGGGCTGTAGTCATTCAGCCGACTGTACAATAACCGTCTCTACTGCATCCGAAATAAGTGTTTACAATTGACGAGACGTGTTTGCGTCCATGTTGCAGAGCGATGGTAGTGACGGCGAGCGCAGTGAGAAGAGCGAGGGGAGGGGTGCGGGGGGGTCGCGCGGCGCGGGCGGAGGGCCCGAGTCCCGGCGGCTGATGGCGGCGCTGTTCCCCGCGCTCGACGCGCAGCTGCTGGCTGCCGTCACTGCGGTGGAGCGCAACGACGTGCACGGGCCGTTCCGCGCGCTCGCGTGCATCACGCGCCGCGTGCTCGGCGACGCGGGGGCGGAGGGCGAGGCGCGGTGGGCACGGGCCGCCCTCGCCGGCGCCGCCGTAGCCGCCAAGCGGCGCGCCGACCGGCTCGTCGCCGAGCGCGCCGCATCGCTCGGGGACGCCGTGCGCGCCGCCGCCAAGCGGCCCAAGTGCGGCGTGCTACCGTTCATCGTAGAGTTCGAGGAGCTGAGCGCGGCGTGCGAGGCGATCTTCGCGGGCGGCCGGCGCGCCGACCTCGAGCGGTGGTACGTGACGCTCGGCGCGGCGATGCTGGCTGCCGTCTGCCGAGCGGAGCACCCGCGCACGCCGCGAGCCGTCCTACTCATGGAGAACTGTCACCGTTTGGGTGCGGCGCTGGCGGCGCTGCGCGTGCCCGCCCTGGACGCGCTGCGGCGCGAGTGCCGCGCGCGCTATGCGGACGCGCTGCGCGCATACGTGACGCAGTACTTCGGTCGCCCGCTCGAGAAACTAACCGTGTTCTTCGAGGGCGTGTCGGAGGCGGTGTCGCGCGGCGTGCCCGAGGAGGAGGTCTGCTACCGGGCGGCGTTCAGCAAGCACGAGCTGCGGCGCGTGCTCGCCATGTACCCGGCGGGCGAGGTGAGGCGCGCGCTGCACCGCCTATACCGTACGGTCGAGAAGCACCTGAGCGAGGAGGGCGGCCTGCTGCAGGTCGTGTGGCGCGCCATGCAGGAGGAGTTCATATCGCAGCACGTGGCGCTCGCGGCACGTATAGCCGCCTGCTACCCCGCCGCCGGACTCCAGCTCTCGCTCACCACCGACGACATCCTCGATGCCTTCTCTGACATTGCACGGGAACACTGACCTCACTATTGCTACACATATACAGGGTGTCCCAGAAGTCAACGTCAAACCGAAACCGGGCGATGGGCCAAGTCATGAGAGTTATCAGAAAAAAAAAAAAAAAAAAAAAATCATGTACCTTTCGAATTACGAGTAATTACAAAATAATTAAAAAACTAATACCCTTTGATGATCTTTCAAGTCCTGTGACTACAAATATTAAGTTATTGTGAAACTTTTTTTTGTAATGTAACCATGAATAACCCCTCTGTAAAATACAATTCAAAATTAAATCATAATTGCCTCAGTTTTAAATAAAATGTTGGATTTTTGACCAACATTAATTTAAAATAATTACATCACCCAACTTTAACAGACTATACCGTAAAAAAAATGCACCACACTATTTTGGCAAGTAACTTTAAAAGATGGCGCATTTAGTCAGGATTCCAAAATGGTACGATACTTGTTAAAGTACTCCTCAATTTTAGAAAAAAAAAATGTTTTTAACTAAACCGGTAGACAGTTTTCTTTGTTACTCATACCATTTTGACAATGTAAGTGAAACAGATAGATGTAGAGCTTGCATTGCAGCTGAAGGCAAACAATTTGAACATTTGCTGTAAATTCTTGTAAAAATGTAAACAGTAGTAGTGTTTGTAGTCACAGGACTTGAAAGATCATCAAAGGGTATTAGTTTTTTAATTATTTTGTAATTACTCGTAATTCGAAAGGTACATGACTTTTTTTTTTTTTTTTTTTTTTCTGATAACTCTCATGACTTGGCCCATCGCCCGGTTTCGGTTTGACGTTGACTTCTGGGACACCCTGTATACTACTACACTAGTTACATAACATCTGATTATTTCAGTATTGGTACTGATATTGTATGATCTCCAGGATGAAAATATTAATCAATAAATATTAAGCGTTCATTTTAATCTGTTATTCTATACTTAGTATTGTCAATATGTATTTTTTGTATGGGCCAAGCCATACACTGTAACTAACTATTCAACTACGTCATACTTTACTAGTTTAATCCTCTCCACATGATGACTATATTGCGGTGACAGTGTGTATATAATAGGTCTTGTTTATTGAATATGAGTTGCAGTGTAACACTTTTCCCATACACTTATTTTAAAAATGTAAATAAAAATAAAATATTATTAAGTTTAAAAGGTATATTTATAAACCTTTGTTTATTTTACTAAATAAAAGAAACGATTTTGAAAGATACACTTTCTATTACATATTATTAACTTGAATACATACATAGACTGACTCATTTGTAAAATAATTCCAAGTGATGGTTGTATTTGACAAATGTGTTAGTATAATGTAGTGTGGTATCATGTTACCACACTACAAGGTAGCGTAACGTTGACTTAGTCAATGCTCTTTGGTGGGGAGTAGTTGAGGTAGATTAGACCTGAGGTCTTGCCCTGGAACAAGAAAGGGAAGTTTGTTACAGTGTACCTACTTACCTCTGTAGAGTATGGTAGTAATATATAGTATACATACGATTACAACAGTGACTGCGGTGAAGGCGAGGCCGGCGAGCAGCACGGCGTTGTAGCGGCGCTGGTTGGCGTCGTACGCGGACTGCCAACTGCCGCGCGGCACCGGCA
Organism: Idaea aversata; assembly: GCA_907269075.1. Lineage (NCBI taxonomy): Eukaryota > Metazoa > Arthropoda > Insecta > Lepidoptera > Geometridae > Idaea > Idaea aversata. The sequence continues at coordinate 15,289,774 of OU026092.1, read as the reverse complement.
GCTCGTCCATCGTCGGCGGCTTGAAGTGTCCGTGACCAGAGCCGCCGTACTTGCGCACTGAACGTTACAAACACAACCCTCAACATTATACCAACCAACCAACTACCCTACCAATGTTTTATATCTACATACAACAGTACATACTACTTCCACAACTAGAGGATACACAGACTCCATTATACTGTTCAATCAGTGGCGAATAAGGTTATCTCTGCTAAGTATGCAGTTATGTAACACAATTGCTCCCTATAGAACTACAGTTAGTACATAGGTATTTAATATTGAGGTTTAGCAAATAATGCCAGTTAATGAAACAAGTGAGTAAGGTACATAAATAACTTAAACAAAAGAATTCGATGAAATAAAATAATAGACGATCGATAGGTACGATTTTGGAAAAATCTTAAATAAACTGATTATTTGATTACCTGACTGTTGTAGCAATCTAGAAATAATAGGTCGAGCACTAAGCATCTTGAAATAGTATAGCTTCTTTTTATAAAGAAAAACTTGCAATTTCCACAAGGTGTAAGGAAAAGACAAAAAATTTAATGGAATTGATTGCAGTGTTGCCAACTCAGATTTTGAAAAATGCGTAGATAAACCTCATTAGAAAAGTTCGTAGATCTACGTACTTTTTCTGAGTGAAATGAAGAGAATTAAAATGAGTGTTGTAACTCTGCATTTAACCCGCGCGCGGATCGTACCTTGTTGTTTCATAAGTTTATTTTCCCAGTTGTCTTAAATTAAATCGTTTAATAGATATCAAAAAAACAAAACAACAGTAACTGCGTCGAATCGAAATAGTTTTAGGCTTTTAGATTAAGTTTTTCTACAAGGCGAGACAAGACGTTTCGTTTCACACAATCACAGCTTTAAGGAATGAGAACTTTGTTTCACTTGTGTTTAAAAATAATGACGATAAAAATCGCACTCTAAAAAGTATGAAACAAGAAAAAACAGAGAGCTAATTCTGTAGGCGTTCAGTGGATAGCCGTCGTCGGATGCCACCTTGCCCTATAAGAATCCCTTAGTATTGTTGCATTGCAAGGTGGCATCCGACGACGGCTATCCACTGAACGACTACAGAATTAGCTCTCTGTTTTTTCTTGTTTCATACTTTTTAGAGTGCGATTTTTATTACCTAGTTTGTTTTTTAACTACATTTTTTACGTAGTCGGGTTTTAGTTTTTTAACTTTTTTTTATTTAAGATATTTTGGAGTTTTATTTATCTATTAGTCCGCTTTAAATTAAGTATAGAAGATTTTTACTACTTTCATCGCAATCCATTTTTTGCGTGAAGAAGTTACTTAACAAACACACATAGGTACTTACTATAAGTACAATATTTATCGAGTTTAATTAATTTATTATTTTTTATTTTAATTATTTTTAATAATAACCAAGGGACACTTTGGGGATGGGACATTTTTGAACCTTTACGCTTTAATTAAACTATCCTTAAAGTACAAGCTTTCGTTTAAGTCGGTTGAAGTTGAAGGCGAGCGACTGCGCTAATAAGCGTTGCTTAACCCACACGATCACTTCAGGTAGCCAATGTTACTTTTTAAGCCCTCAAATACCCATAGGTACTACCCATTACAAAATTCGTCTATCGGCTGAGTTGTTTCACCTTGAAGACCCGAACCCGGAACAAGGGAAGTCCCGATCCCGTGGGAATATCGGGATAAAACATAGTTTATGTACTAATCCAGGTCCTCAGTTACTAACATACCGAGTTTTATTGTTATCAGGTCAGTAGTTTTTGCATGAAGTAGTACCTAACAAACACACGTACTAACACCATTATCGAGTGAATGCAAGCAAATCAGTGAGCAACAGCTAGTGCAATATATATATTTTTGAAATGTACTAATTAAGCCTTTTCATTTGATACCCCACACGATACATTTTAATTATTTTTACCCGACTACGGCGAAGCCAAAAGGGAGGGTTATGTATTTGACCTGTATGTATGTATTTATATTTTAATTCATGACTCTATGTCCTCTAGAGGGCGCCACATTCAATTTATTGTGACGTCACATAGCCTATAACCAGCGGACCATTGAGACGCTTGTAACGATACCTTATTTGTTGAATTATAATAAGTAGTTTTGAAGTTACGTGGGAACAGATGAACATACATACATACATACAGGTCAAACACATAATCCTCCCTTTTGGCTTCGCCGTAGTCGGGTAAAAATAGTACTCGTATTGTGTTGGCGAGGCGAATGTGCTATAGAAAAATAAATTAATAGTTTAAAAAAACTATTTTTTAGTTAGATTTTTTATTAAAGCGTGTTTTTTTTTGTTTTATAATCTAGGTACTTATTAATTTATTTTATACTTTTTGGTCTTTGATAACGAAATATGTTAGATCAGTTTGTTGATCAGGTTACCATTGAAAGACAAACTACTCGTCAAGACGATTCTAACGAGCCCAAACTCGATGGGGTTGTGTCGTTTCATTGCGAAGTTCCTATGACCACCTTTCAGTTCCATCATCAGACCCTGGTTACCATTAAAAGACAAACTACTCGTCAAGACGATTCTAACGAGCTCAAATTCGATGGGGTTGGGTCGTTTCATTGCGAAGTTCCTATGACCACCTTCCAGTTCCATCATCAGACCCTGGTTACCATTGAAAGACAAACTACTCGTCAAGACGATTCTAACGAGCCCAAACTAGATGGGGTTGGGTCGTTTCATTACAGAGTTCCTACGGTCACCTTCTAGCTCCATCATCAGATCAGCACCATGTTATCATAATATTGCATTGTCACGCGATTTACATATGTAGGTATGCAAAATTTCAGCTCAATCGATAAACGGGAAGTGGATCAAAAACTTGCAAGATTTGATTACATAGTTACATACATGTCGAACAAATAAAAGCGTGTTAATAAAACGGTATGTACGTTTATTAACCTTATTTTCGCGAATGAAAAGGAAATTGCGCATTCAGCTACATAATATGAGTTTCGTTATTTTACAAATTAAAGAAAATACGTAGATTCTAGGACTGAAGTTCATAGATTTGCAGGAGAGGCCTAAAGTACGTAGATCTACGTAAAAAGACGTAGGGTTGGCAACACTGATAGAATGGGATGATAATAAAACGTCATCAAGCTGTCAATTTTGTTTCGTTACTGAAAAGGAAGGCAAAGAGCTTTTACATTATACAGTCTAGTTCGACGTAAGTTTAATAATTTCCTTCGACTTTATTAATCAAATCAAATCAAATCAAATTTTTTTATTTCTTTGGATGCATAATATGAATCTTTGTTATTCGAAATAAATGTTTTATTATTATCACTCATTCATTTATTTTTCTTAAATTTAGGTTTTTACAAAAACAAACTGAATACAAAATATATACATCACTATATAAACTTATTACCATTATTATTATTATTATTATAATATGTCTGTCACTTTGATTCCCGCCAAAACTCTCAAGCATTAATTGTTTACCTATACATAACGGTGTTGCTTTTTTTTACCTCTAGGGTCTAGGTACCTATGTAAGCCAAGCGGTTGGTAGGGGGGGCTGATTAGAGTAGCAAGAATCTATATATCTTACTAGCTGTCCCGGCAAACGTTGTTTTGCTATTTACAAAAAAAAAAAACAAAAAAAAAATAGATGTTGGCCGATTCTCAGACCTACTGAATATGCTCACAAAATTTCATGAGAATCGGTCGAGCCGTTTCGGAGGAGTTCAAGTTCGAACCCCGTGACACGAGAATTTTATATATATAGAGATATATATAATAAAAAATTAAATTAAAAATTTAAAAAAACCCCGACACAAAATAATAAAAATAAGGTACATGATACAAATAAGGCCTATGCTCTAACAAGGCCTAGTATGCCTAAAACCCAAATAAATCGTGTTGAAGGCTTAAATACCGTCGCACATAATTATTTATAAGCCCTACGTATGAGGAGGGGTGCGCGGGCGGCTCTCTCTCGCTCCATGGGGTAGTGCATACGAGTTTGCGGTCGGAGAAGGTTGTTTCGTGCTCCTAGTTAAAATTTCTGTAAGTTCGTGGTAAGTTTACAGTTATTTATTACTTGTTTCAATTAAGATAGTTTTCACAATTGCTAGATTACTATTTTTTGTGTTCATATGTCGCTTCTATCTGTTAATTTAAGATTAATTGAATATTTTGAAGCCTTTTCAACTGTACAGCTCGTATTCCACAAACAAGGCCTAGGCCTTATTTGTGGTTGGTAGGCCTTGTTACTGGAAAGTAGGGCTATTTAGTGATCTTAGCGTGTATGCAACATTTTTAGGGTTCCGTACCTCAAAAGGTAAAAAAATGAAGCCTTAATGAGATCACTTTCTTGTCTGTCTGAATGTCCGTGTGTCACCACCAATTTTCTTAGGAACAGGTAGACCTAGCATGTTGGAATTCATACCAGATACTGAGGTCTATAGTTTCTATTAGGTGTATAAAAATCAAGGTCCTGAGTCAACATGTTAAAAAGATATGGGAAAATTCAAGGATTAATTCAATGATAATGAGACTAAAAACAAGAAGAAAACTAAAGTTGTACCTAACAAAAAGTCAAAGCCGAATAATAAAAATAGTAAAGAACTTCCAAAGGAAACCGATGCAACTAAGAAAACGAAAGGAAAACTATTTAAAGGTACAAAACTAAAAACAACTAAAAAAACAGTAGGCCCAGGCATACATTTTCGCCGCGCCGTAGAGGGGGGATAGCTGTCTACTCTCCATCCGTCTTACGCTTTTTCGATCAGGTCACGTGTCCTGACGCGAGTTTAAGATTTTATACCCATTACAGAAAAAGTGCTCAACGCCGCTAAAGAAGTTTTCACTTCAAAAACCAAAGATAAGAATAGTATTAAAAAAAGGGAACTGAAAGCTGGTACTGTCCGGCTTGTCGCGAAGACAGAGTTAGACATGAGACCTAGGCTTGTACCGACTGCGCTACATGGTATCACGATGATTGTATTGGTCTAACAAAAAGTGATTCAGAGCCCTTTTTATGTCCCGATTGTGATATTTAAAATAACACTTACTGTCTAATATAAGCATATTTCTTACTTTTATGATTATCTTTGCATAAAGACTGATTGAATGTTCCTAATACCTTCTATATCCCAGTTTTTTTTAAGGGGCCTTATTAAAGCACTATGTTCTAGTAAGGCCTACAATTTTCTCATTTTTTTTCGATTTTATTATATTGCTATATGAAAGTATGTTGATTTATTTTAGTTTATTAGGCCTATCTTAAAAACATTGTGATATTCTGCTTTTGTTGCTTAATATGAAACAATAACTCTGATTTGTAATTTTAGTAAACTTACTTTACATTTATAATGTTGCAAATTCTATTAGCTGATTATGTAACAGTGTCTGATGACAAATTTAAAGTTTTTTTTTTCATAGGTTCTTTAATTTTAGAGATTTTTTGGAAGGAAGGCTATAGGCCTTGTTACATACGGGTGATTTATTATGACCAAAATGATAGGTTTACTATTTGTTAGTTTTTGTTTAATTTTTCTTAAATGTGTTCCTGTTTAATTAATATATCTTGTAGTACACAAATAAATGATTCTGATTACCCAAGGTTGCATTTATTTCAATAAATATTTATTATGATATTTGAGTCTAAAATAAGGTAGGCCTTATTTGTATCATTTACCTTAGTATGAACGTAAAAAGCCTAAAACAAACAAAAAAAATCTATGAAAAGAAAAAGCCACAAAAAGAACAAAAAAGGTATAAACGTGAAACCCTACAAAAAGAAAAAAATAACCTCGAAATTATGATTCTACTACGTAAGTACATGTGAATTTTTGACGTGACAACGTCTTATAAATTGGTTTGCCGGGTGACACTTCAAGAAACTGCGTTACGCTCCGCTGACGTTATGCGCTCACAATGAGAGCGAGTGAGAGGCACGCAGGCATGGTTAGCCCGCCTAAGAGCGAGAGAGACAGACATAAAAAGTGAAAGGCACGCGTCCCTTCCACTCGAGCACAGTTGTTGTCACGTAAAACTTTCGCCCGTATACCGACTTTACAGGCAACCAGTTTTTTTGATTAAATATTGTCGCGTCGGGGGACCGCTTTTTTTCGAGTCAATTTTATGTAATGTTAACATTTTTATTTTAGCATTTATTTGGATGGTTAAGCTATGTAAGTATTTAGTTTTTAAGTAGTTTCACTAGTAATTCTTAATACTTTAACATTTTCGTTGAAATTTTAATATCATTTTACTTAGGAAGGTGTTTCTATAGGTAAAGAGCGGTCCCCCGACGCTACAATATTTAATCAAAAAAAATCACATGTACTTACGTAGTAGAATCATAATTTCGAGGTTATTTTTTTCTTTTTGTAGGGTTTCACGTTTATACCTTTTTTGTTCTTATTGTGGCTTTTTCTTTTCATAGAATTTTTTTTTTGTTTTAGGCTTTTTACGTTCATACTATTTTTATTATTTTGTGTCGGGGGTTTTTTAAATTTTTAATTTAATTTTTTATTTCATCCTTTTTGTAGGGAGGGACTTTATAATTTTTTTTATTTCATTTCTTTATTTTCTTGCGATTTATGATTCAGATAATTTGGTGTAAACAATAACTATTATTAATTTATAGTTACAGATTATTTTTAACCCTAAACAGTTTTTTTTTATTATAGGTATTCTTTTTCATTTTTTTCCTTTAGATATTCAACTTTTACAAGTAGGTATTTCATAGCTATTAAATATTAGAACTACCTATACATAGAAGAAGACGTCTAGATCTAGGTTATCTATACATCTTCTCTAATATATATAAATTACGTGTCACGTTGTTTGTGGACTCCTAAACTAGGTACTTACTTAACCGATTTTTATCAAATTTGCACACCGCACCGTGTGCAGTTTGATCTAACTTGAAAGAAAGGATAGCTTACATCTTAATTTATTTCGATATTCCAACGGGATCGGGAGTTACGCGGGTGAAACCGCGGAGCACAGCTAGTAATATAATAAAAAAAATGGAAAGAAAAGTAAAAAAGATCCAAACGAAGCCAAAAAACTCAAATTAACTGAATACTCGGGCATATCTGCTTACATTCGGTTGTTAATCCTGAGTATTATCCCCCATAACTTTCAGACGGCTGGACCGATTTTGATCAAACATAGATATTTGTAATGTACGAGTCATGCCCTTTCATTTAATATCCCACTCAAGTATATCTACTTACATTCGGTTTTTCATCCTGACTTTTATCCCCCATAACTTTAAGACGGCTGAACCGATTTTGATCAAACATAGCTAAGAACACTCCCGACTAACTTACCTTTAAAACAAAAACAACATCAAAATCGGTTCATCCGTTCGGGAGCTACGATGCCACAGACAGACACACACACACACACACACACACAGACACGTCAAACTTATAACACCCCGTCGTTTTTGCGTCGGGGGTTAAAAATGAATCGCAAAATGTGTTGGTAAGCGCATAACTCAACAACGCCTGGACCAATTTGGCCAATTCTTTTTTTGTTGTGTTTGTTATTGTCAGGAGAAGGTTCTTACGTAGAAAATTATTACGCGGGTGAAACCGCGGGGCGCAGCTAGTCTATAATATAAAAATCAATTGCTGTTCCTTAGTCTCGCTAAAACTCGAGAACGGCTGAACCGATTTAGATGATTTCGGTTTTGAAATGTTTGTTGTAGTCCAGGGAAGGTTTAAACGGTGAGAATATAAAGATCGGACTTACGCGGGTGAAACCGCGGGGCGCAGCTAGTACAAAATAAATATCCACGGACCTGATTGAGTAGGAACAGAGAACTAAAATTGTGAAGAGAGGATGTCCATCCACCATCAACAAGTGCGTCTCGATGCATCGGTGGTAGGTATTGTTTGTAGGGCAACGAGCTATGCGCGGGGCGCGGGCGTGGCGCGGGCGCGTCGCGCGGGCTGATAGCGCAGTTGGAGACGCGCGCGCGCCCGAGCTGCATGTGCTACCTGCGAGACGCGCGCGCCTTTGTTTACGCTGTGCGGGTGATACGCGCTATGTGACCGCGATACGGTAGTGTACATATCACAGTCAAGTGTAAACAATGGAGTGGGTGAAGCGCAAGGTGGTGTGCGGTGGTGGTGCTGGTGATGGAGAGCCGGTGCCGCAAGACGAGGAGCAAGGGGCGGTCGTCGTCGAGACCGGCCGCGAGCGTCGCCAGCGCTGGCGCTCCATCTACGTCATATACTTCACCATGTTCCAGATGTCGCTCGGGTTCAGCATCGTCCTCACTGGAGTTTGGCCATATCTTGACAAGGTAGTTCTACAAGCAACGTGTCCATTTACACAATATTATAGCCATCTTTCATAGGTACCTTGATTATATTAATAAAAGATGTACTTACTTTTATTAAAACAAAAAAGGGCACTCGAGAAACCAACACAAGGTAGAAAGAATAGTTCAAGTAGTAGTAAGTACTTACATAAGTATAATAAAACCCTAGGTACTACATTTTAAACTACATATTCTCCATTATCGTGTGTGTGTGTGTGTGTGTGTGTGTGTGTGTGTAGAGTCGATGGATGGACGAAGTATTGTAGAGTCAGTCAGCAGCAGCACAGCAACAAGTGTCAGCACACAGCTGGTGTCAGTCAGTGGTCCCTCGGAACTGAGAACTGCAAAGTTAAAGGAAGAACAAAGGAGGCGTCAGGTTGGTTTGGTAAAGAGGAGGTAGTAGTTGATTGCCTTGCACTGGACGATGGACGTGCCTCGGTTCGATCGGACAATTATAGTTGACTTGACACTGAGAAGGTTATACCTATAGTATAATATACCTACCACCAACTATATCTATCGGACACATTTTTAGATCAAATTAGACAATCGTGTACCGACCGACCGAACGAGCGAGCGAGCGAGCGAGACTATAGGCAGGTACCAACTAAATAACAATACACGTCGCACACTGTTGCCGCGGTCGGACAAAAACGGAATTTTGAATCTTGAAGGTACATTAAAAAAAAAGGTTTGACAGGCAAATAGGATAAGTATGTCACTTAATTTAATAAACAAATGAGAAGTTTTCTATAGGATACTATAAAATATCATTTGTCATATTTAGACCATTGAAAATAATGATTACTTGGAGCGAAAACTTAACGTAGTTCATTTATTCACAGTTTCAATATGTATTATTATTACTCCAAATAATAACATGACTTCTGAATTTCAAGGTATTGTCTTTAAGAAATTATATTAGTGTTTTTGAAAAGTACATCTATTTACATAATATAGACAGTTACTAAAAACGACCCAAAAATGACTAAAAATAAATCTTTACGAGACTAAAAGTATAAACTTTCCATCGCTTTCCGGATTCTAACTTACGTTAAATAAAACTTTAGACTTTATATTATTATGTTATTGAAATAAATGTTGCTACCGATTGCTACCCAAGATGTTATTTTTAATTGTTTTTCGTAGGACGCGTGGTTAGTTTACTCGTCGCGAACTTGTTGATTTCCTATTTCAGGATCCTGTTATTCAACAAACTGCTAGTCGGTAGAAGGTATCAATCATTTTCGATAAAATTAAAACTTTATATTTTGATACCAGTCGCAGAAAGGATATATTTCTCACAAGGCACTCGGCTTGGCTAGATGAAAAGAAGACGGATTTCTTCCATGATGTTCGTCCTAAACGAGGTCATCCAGGATGAACTAATAGTACCCAATATATTTATTTTCTATACTTTTAAGATGATAGGTAGTAAATTTACATCATAAATAATATTGTCCGAGACTTTGTATGGGAGCGCAATAGTGTGCGTCGGCTCCACATACACGCCGTGAAGGTCCGCGAACAGGCGTGAATGTGAATGTGGATGGATTTCGCGGGGTTCACGTCCGTTCCCCGATAAAAGTCGGTATGTACCTACTCTGCTTCACGGCGTGAGCTCGCGCGTGAATTCACGGCGTGTATGTGGAGCCGCCATAAAGTATCGCTCGTAGTGATGAGATAATAAGTATAGTGCATGTAATGTAGTAGGTAGGTAGGTAGAGTAGAGTAGAGGTGCTGCAGTAGAGATGTAAGATAAGGTGAACCATCACATCACAGTCAACATTAACAGTAGGTACCCAACTACCTATATTATTATCTTACCTAACTAAATACATCAATAACTCGTCAAGATATTATGCATTTCTATAATTATCTATACCTACCTACTAATATTATAAAGCGTTTGTTTGTTTGTTTGGACGCGCTAATCTCAGGAACTACCGTTCGGAATACCTCGATTAGTCTTGGAGTAGCTTCACTGGAGTTCACACGTTTGGAAGAAACATGGATTTCGACGACGATATCCTCCTTGCAATTGCATTTTTACTTTATCAGAAAAAGAAAAAGCGTCGTCGTTACTGGGTACATCCACTAAACACACAAAGATTAACAGAGGGCCAGTATTATGTGAAAAGAGCTAAATTACGCTACAAAATGTAGGTAGGTTTTGCATCCGTGACGTTTTTTTCCGTCAGGAATTCCGGATGCACGGGCTTGCATCTGGAAAGAACGGACGGAAAAAAAACCGTACGGAAAGTTATCGAATGTATGTGACATGCAATTACTTTTGTATGAATTTACTGCGTTCGGAGCCTCGGTTTCGGAAAACTGATCAGGAAATCGAATCAGGAAAACTGATGTATGTGGCCGGCCTAAAGGTGGTAGACGCCACCATTAGTTAACGAGTGGCAGCAAGTAGCCAGCAGTAGCAAGACGAGCGGTAGCGGTAGCGGAAGGTATACGGACAGGTTTATATCCAGCAAATATACCTACCTTAGCGTGCCTTAGCTACCTCTATGACTGCTGTCGCTGTGTAGTGTAATCCATAGTGTAATCCAACTTCCAAGTGAAACAAGTTGATATTTATACATGAGTTAGCGATATTATAAGTATTCAGGTTAATTACATACTTGTATACATACATTACACGACATATACCTACCTACCTACTTACGTTATATATATATACCTATTATATATAGCTTGAGTTATGTATATAGCTTGTGTAATGTATACTATATATTCTGTGGCTTTGCCGGCTTTCTTGGCTTCTGCTTACGGGTGCCTCGAACTCTTTAAACAAATTGTGGGTCCTTCATTGGGTTTGGTCGAGGTTGCCCGTCTTTTGGAGGCACGGAGTGAGTGGGATGCGCTTTGCTGCACATCTCCCACCTGTCTGTCTTCTCAGAGGTCTTGGGATGAATTGTTGTGTGAACGGTTGCAGCGGGAGCTTGTTGATTCATGTGTGAACCCGTCGGAGCGGGCTCGGTTGCTTGTGGTGTCCCAGCGGGAGTCTGGTCTATCAGATTTCACCTCATACTCGTACTGGGACGTTTCTAGACGACATTACTCTGTCGTTAGGTATTGGTATCAGTGTCAGTGTGTGGACGAGTTGGGGCATCACGGTCTCTCGTGTCAGCGAAGTGCGGGGTCGCATCCCTCGCCATGCCGCTTTCAACGACGTAATCCGTCGGGCACTTGCCTCGGCGAACATTCCGGCAATATTAGAGCCAAACGGAATTGTTCGATATGATGGCAAGAGGCCCGACGGATTATTGCTCATTCCCTGGAGGCAGGGCTTGTCTTTGGTGTGGGATGCGACCTGTGTGGATACGTTGGCACCTTCACACGTGCCGTCCACGTCCGGACAGGCTGGGGCAGCGGCCGCGCAGGCGGAGTGCCTTAAGTCCCGCAAGTATGTGGACCTGGCGGGCATGTTCGTTCCCGTGGGGGTAGAAACTCTGGGAGCTTGGGGCCCCAGTGGCCATTTATTCTTTAGGGACCTGGCGGGGCGTCTTAGGCCCGTATTAATAAATCGCTCTCAATATCGATCTTGAGTGCGTATCAATCGAGTGAGTCTTGAGATGTGGTCACTATCTTAAGTTAGGCGTTAATTAATAGATAAAACTCAAGTTTTAACCAGGCTGATATCGCTCTTGAGATTTGAGACTGATCTTGAATGACAGTAACGCTTTGTTCTTACCTTAAATTATATGTTCTTACCCTATGGTAGGTATTTTGCTGTCAACTTGTTTTTAATGTGAATCAGACTTGAGTTCACGAAACTACATCTTGAGACATATTTTGAGAGCTGAGTTTGATTTATTAATATGGTATGACTCAAGTGATACGTCGCTCTTTAATCGCGTCTTAAGATAGGTTTATAAATCAGCGCAACAAGAGCAAACTCAAGATTGAAATCGATATTGAGTTCGGTTTATTAATACGGACCTTAATGTGGTGACCGGAGGGCTGGCGGCTTCTTCACTCAAAGGGTGAGCCTGGCTATCCAGAGAGGGAATGCCGCCAGTCTCTTGGGGACGATGCCGCGTGGAGACGCTCTGGACGGGGTTTTTTATTTGTAATTATTTGTAATGTGTACCTATCTGTGTTTTTGTTTAAATTTTTATATGTGTAATTTAATTTTTATTTGTGTGTTTTTAATTTTAATATTTTGAATTAATTTCTATGTGTAGGTAGGTACTTATATTATGTGTGTATAATGTGAATAAATGTTTAGTTTTGAATACTATTTAAGTAGAGTCGAATACTATACCTATACAAGTAGGTATAGTATTCGACTCTACCGAGATCTTGTTGCGATTCTTACAAATATGATATTTATGCTTAAGAGGAAAGGGTACCGGGACCGGGGACTCTTTCCATACAAACTATTACAAACGTAGTAGACTGTTTTCTCCCTGGATAATGACACTAGAGAAAATATTTTTGGAGGAAACAGTCGACTACGTTTGTATAGAGAGAGCGCAGGTACCCTTTCACCTTAATCTATTCTATATATATAAATATCTTTGTCCTGACTGACTGACGGATCAACGCACAGCCTAAACCGCAGATCGTAGAGACCTGAAACTTGGAGGGTGTGTTCTTTGTATGCATAGGCATCCGATAAGGATTCTGGAATTGTACCTCGAAGCTGCATGGTTCACAACAAGCGACGCGTGGGGCAGCACCGCGCACCGCACTAGTGGTGGTGGCGCTCGACGCTCGCGCTGCAGGCGTGGACTGACACGTGACTGTCTCAGCTCAGTGTAGCGATCTGGTCCACTGGGGGCACTGGCACTGGACGGACACCGGCACCGGTGCGGTCCACTCCACTCCACGTCTTTCGATATTATTATATTACTTACATAATGTAAGTAAGGTAGGTAAACGTGGAGTAATCAAGTCGTTCACGATATACGTACGTACGTACTACGTAGCTGTACGATCAAAGTGCGACTTGTTGTTGGGGTTAGAACAATAGATAATATGTACCTATACATAATATACATACAATGTTAGGTAGCGACTAGCGAGTACTGTAGTGACCTTTCGGACGAACATATCCTTCTTTAGACATATAATAATAATTAAGTATCTAATCTATCAGTGTGTCGTGTGTCGCTAACAAACAAAGGTAAGTACATCTAATGAACCGACTATACTTATGTATAAGTACAAAAAAAAAAAAAAACCTAGTGCAACGAATGGTGATCGCTGGCGGAAATTGGTGGGGATGGTTTGCGCATGTACAATCGCGCACAGAATTATTACAGCCAAACCGTCATACTTTGTTTACATACCGTATATGATTTTGCCCAACCAGAAAAACATTCATTTAAATAGGTACTATTACTATTATACAGTATATTTATTCACTGTAATTTACACTATTAAACTATAGATAGACTACTATAAGGAACTCAAATTAAATAAACATATTTTTTGGTATCTTTTAATGTAATTACCTTTTATTGAAACAACTACCTATTGACTACTGATCTTCTATTGATCGATAATCTGTCACTGTCACTTTAAACTGTCAGATTGCTGTCAAATCTATATTTTCTATTGTTTTTGGCGCGAATTTCAAACCACGGAACTAATTCTGTCCTGTACATTTACTGAACAAAGGTACGAACATGGATTTCTATGCCTGCACCAATGATTAGCAGTTTTTCTGTATAAAGTTGAATTTTCGATCTGGGTAAAGCTGCAATGTTAACCGAGTGATGTTAAATTTTTATGTGCGCGACAGTACTTAGACGTGCGGGAGCGGGACAGAGCGCGGCTAAAGACGTGTGTGCGGAACAGAGAGCGATGACTGACCCTCCCTTCGCTCCTGTCCCCCCGCCAAACAGACCTAAAAATTGCCTTCTGCGCATACCCCTTCCACTTTCCGCCGGCAGTCACCATACGTTGCACTGTATGATTGTCTAAGTGTTTGTTTGTACATTGGTATTATGTAATATGTACCTACCTACCATCGATCGAGGAGGTGCAGTGACTGCTGCAGCTGCTGTGTAGAGTAGTGGTCTACCATCCGGTAGCACTGCGTGACCATCACTCACTCCATACATACCTACATACTTTAGCCACATGAGTAAAGAATATGTAGAGTATGTATGTACCTACTGTGGCATCTATAATGCCAACCCCTAATCTTATCATCTCATGAACAATTTTTTTATAAAAATATCCTTATTTTTATATTGTTTAAAACCTCTTTTTTACTGTCGACAAAGAAAATTTTGAATTTTGAGTTTTCAAAGTTGACATTGTCATTCGAGGAATAATTATGGAAAACGGAGACATCGATTTTGGATAATGAATTACAAAATAATAAAATAGTCTATTGGTTCCTTATTGAGAATTATTTGTTTGTGCTGAGTAAGTCGGTTCTGGCTGTGGTGCGGAGTTTTATGACAGAATATTATCTGAATACATTGGATTCGATTACATATACTTTGTGTGTTTATACACCGACGACGACGAGATTAACGCACTTTCTTGCTATTCCTACGTTATTACGGACGATTCTATACAACAACGCGTTGATTTGGCGTATATAAACTTGATGACCAAGGAGTAAGAAAGGGGTGGAGTTCGTTATGACCATGACCATGACAATAAAGGAGAACGCAGTAAACAGCTATCGAATACCTCTGTCACTGACCTTACACCTAGTTAAGTGTTCTTTTTCTATTTTTTAATGTACTTATTTATTTTAATTTGTAAATTATAGTTGTTAATCTTTTTTTTGTTATTTTATTGTTGAGGGTACTGAGCCGTTAGGTCTATAGGCAGGACTGGACTGACGGACTGACCCTCTCTAATTTCTTCTTAAGACTTCTTTCTTTCTTATTTTTTTTTTAGCTTTTTCTAAATTTCTTTTAAAACTTGCAACGGAACCTTCCGTTTCGTTACACTACTTATATCTGAACTGTTGACAATACTTGAATAACTACTATTTTTTCAATGTTTAAAACTCAAGCAGAGTTGAAAGACTTTCATTTTAATAGCAAAATAAAGACAAATTAACTATAACTAAAATAATAAGATATAAAAATGTGTACGTTGTTGAACCTTTAGTTTAGAACATAGATATATAGGATACTAGCTGTCCCGGCAAACGTTGTTTTGCCATATAAAAAAAATGTGATAAATTAAGAACCGTTCGACCGATTTTGTGCAAACTTCACATAAACCATCTACTAAATAGTCCGAACAAAGCTTAAACATTTGGTTTGGATAGGTGAGCCCGTTCTTGAGTTATAAAATTACAACGAAAAGTGGCATTGATTTCTATATAATACAGCAAATAAAAAAAATGGGTCTGTTGGATTTCGAAAAAGTAATAGAACAAAAATATATCTGTCTGTCTGTTTGTTTGTTACATAATCTACAATTAAAAACGCCTAAACCAAGTGAAATCTGAGGAAAGTCGTGGTATACTTTACATCAAAATCCAATTAGTAGGTGCTGAGTAATCAACAAAAAAACTGCAGCCGCTCGAGAAAACCCCCCGGTCGAACGCCTTACAACAAAGACGAACGTCACAGAATACATAATAGTGTATATCCCGATATTCCCACGGGATCGGGACTTATGCGGGTTTGAATATGGAATAATTCGTATATTTTATTTCACCCGCGTAAGTCCCGATCTCGTTTGAATATCGAAAAAAAAAAAGAATATTTCGTACGTCTATTTAATTTCATCCGCGTAAATCCCAATCTCGTTAGAGAATATCGAAAAAAAAAGTAAAAAAAAAAAAAAGTAAGTATCCTATGTTCTTCTCCTGGTTCTAAGCTACCTCTCCATCAATGTTCAGCCAAATCGGTTCAGCCGTTCTCGAGTTATAAATAGTGTAACTAACAAGACTTTCTTTTATATTCCTATTAAAGTGAGCCAGAGCATGCTTTTTGTGAAGTTAAAGTAGTACCAAAATTTACTTTTTATCACAGTTGCTCATAAAGTGGATCTTATTAAACCGCTTTTAGGCTCATAATGCAACGTATTATACACGCGTGCGATAAAAAAAAATCCAACTAGTGCTAAAATAATACGTCATCCCGATATGTCAAATACGTAATTACGTATCTTACTGCTAATGACATATAGTAGATGAAACATTCTTAAGGACATCGTTCAAATCGTACCCAAAACTTAAGGTGCCGGCCAGAAAAAAAAATGTTTCTATCTTGTAGAGAATAACATTTTAAACAATGTTTACTAAGGCAACAAAGAGCTACGATCAACCATCGTTGAGTTATTTTACATTGAAAACCCAAAAAAATGCATTTTGTAGAGATCCGTTTGACCACTTTTAAGATATTAGTACAGAAAAAATATAAAAATAAGTAGTAAATGGATAAGCTTTGTCTGTTTTTATTATATTTATATAAATAGGTAAATCCAATAACCCTTTCAGAAGTTTTAGTGGGATCTTAAAAGTGGTCAAACGGATCTCTATAAAATGCATTTTTTGGGTTTTCAATGTAAAATAATTCAACGATTTTTGATCGTAGCTCTTTGTTGCCTTAGTAAACATTGTTTAAAATGTTATTCTCTACAAGATAGAAACAATTTTTATTACTGGCCGGCATTTTTTTTTGTTGGTAGTTTTTGTTAGAAACATGAATGATCTCCTTTATCTGGGTTATACTGTTTTGATGTATAGAAAAAGGTACCATCCAAAGAGTTTTTAAGCCTTGCTGGCTTAAAACTCTTTGTTGGTACCTTTTTTCTTCTTTTCAAAAGGTTGTCTCTAAAGTCTGATAACGAACGATAATATTACGTAATGACGTCTTTAAAAATAATTAAAAATTGAGTTTTGTTTTTATTTTGTTTTTTCTTTAGGTACATAAATATATTTTTTCCTTACCATTATGACGCAAAAACAAATGAAAAAAACCCTAAAAAAAATATTATATGTCAGACGCTGTATAGGTTGAAAGTCTTTTGCCTAGCCTTTCGGCAGTGTAATTAATAAAAAATAGTAAACATAACCTAAAACTCTTAAAAACTTTTTATTATTAAAATTTTAACAAGTCTTTTTTTTATTGGCAACTGTGATAAAAAACGTCGTACGATACACGTGTGAATTGATCATTCCATCTCGGCTTTTGCCACGCTCGCGTTCCGCTCGCGCGTCATAAACCGCCTCTATGGAATGATCAACTTTCCACACTTGTATCGCAATGTACTATTATTGTACTTAAAATATTTCAAGAAATTTTAGTTCTGAAATTCCCAAAATGCACTATGGAAAAAAAGGAAAATAGACAGCTCTGGCTCACTTTAAAAGGAATTAATTTTGTATTGAATGCTGGCAATACCAAGTATTATATCATTTTAGAATCTCAGTGAAATGGGCAACTTTTTTTTTAATTTGGCACCAGGGTGACCATACATTTTTTTTACACCAGGAAAGGTTAAAGATCAGGTTAAAAAATTAAAAAACCATGAAGTTTGAGTTAAACCTTAGTTTAAAAAAAAACTTTCAATGTGTCATAAAAAATATTGTTTGCATTTGATAGCACATTTATCCTGGAATACTATCCAAAAAACAGATTGGAATAATTCCTTCATTTGCAGTTTTGGCATAATAAA
The DNA here is from genome assembly GCA_907269075.1 of Idaea aversata. Lineage (NCBI taxonomy): Eukaryota > Metazoa > Arthropoda > Insecta > Lepidoptera > Geometridae > Idaea > Idaea aversata. The sequence goes on along the minus strand of OU026092.1, from coordinate 15,271,823 downwards.
ACATAGAGAAAGGAGTGAATTTTTTTTTTTTTTTAATAGCGGATATCTCGGAAACTAAGAGACTTTCATAGAACATAACTTTCGTTTTTCTGATCCGGCACAGTGTCTTCTATCCGTAGGTGCCCGCTTGGCCATTCATTACGGGACACCCGTATATAGATGAACAACATAACAACGATAACATAATGATGAGTAATATACAACAATACAATATCAATGCGGTGACTTCTGTGTATAGTAGGTATCTAGGTAGGTGCAACTATAAATATATATTTATATTTAGGGAGACTACACGTCATTGTAAATGAATATAATCTTGTAAGTACCTATATATGTACCTATATGTTGTATGACGAGAGGCGAGCAGCTGGCTTCCATCCAAGCAGACAGACGGTGGATGGCGCGATGGCGGGTCAATAGAGACGTACATACCTTGTCCTCCACGTCCCGCTCGAGACGTCTCGATCTATATATTACATAGACTAGCTATTGCCCGCGACTTCGTCCGCGTACAAGTCGAGATAATGTTTATGCAAAATTATTGTAAAATTAAAAAATATATTAATTAAAAAGTATATTGTACCAAGGAACGTTGTCCTATACAAACTTTTCTCCCCTTTTTCACCCTCGTAGAATTTCAGAAAATCTTTTCTTATCAGATCCCTACGTCATATAAAGAACACACCCTCCAAGTTTCGGGTCCCTACGATCAGCGGTTTAGGCTGTGCGTTGATTCGTCAGTCAGTCAGGACAAAGTTAATTAAGTACAGATATTTCCTTCCTTATTTGGTTGTTATGTCAATATAATAATATGTAGGGAAATATATCCAATAAGTATAGAATGATCTTGTGTGTAGAGGTAGGTACTGTACTGTAGGTAGGTGGTGAGCGAGCGAGACGGATGGAAGGGAAGGGTCCAGGTAGGGCACCTCTTGTCCCGTGACTCATGTTATCGTGCTCGTGTCGGTCGTTGCTTGGCTCGAACATACTAATGTATTGTTTTGTTTGTTTACCTTATCATTAACTTACGTGTTAAACTTGAAAAGTCATCGAACGTCATCAAAGTTCATCACGACGCGACGCGACGCACGTTCAGTGAAAGTCACCCACTTTCACTGAACGTGCGTCGTCGTCATCGTGCTGTGATCCGGTTGTACGTACAACGTACGTCACGTGACGTCACGCGGCTCGCGGCAACGGACGGTTGCCTTTCCATTCAACTTTCTGTTTTAGTTGCAAGTTATTTATCGAATGAGTACCTACCTACCTACCTAGGTTAATGTCGCAGTGACAACCATCTCTCTCGCACCCCGTCCCTCCCTACCCCACCCCCATCACCCTTCCAGTCCCACAGGTCCCGTACCAACAAACCTACCTACCTACCTAGGTTAATGTCGCAGTGACAACCATCTCTCTCGCACCCCGTCCCTCCCTACCCCACCCCCATCACCCTTCCAGTCCCACAGGTCCCGTACCAACAAACCTACCTACCTACCTAGGTTAATGTCGCAGTGACAACCATCTCTCTCGCACCCCGTCCCTCCCTACCCCACCCCCATCACCCTTCCAGTCCCACAGGTCCCGTACCAACAAACCTACCTACCTACCTAGGTTAATGTCGCAGTGACAACCATCTCTCTCGCACCCCGTCCCTCGCTACCCCACCCCCATCACCCTTCCAGTCCCACAGGTCCCGTACCAACAAACCTACCTACCTACCTAGGTTAATGTCGCAGTGACAACCATCTCTCTCGCACCCCGTCCCTCCCTACCCCACCCCCATCACCCTTCCAGTCCCACAGGTCCCGTACCAACAAACCTACCTACCTACCTAGGTTAATGTCGCAGTGACAACCATCTCTCTCGCACCCCGTCCCTCCCTACCCCACCCCCATCACCCTTCCAGTCCCACAGGTCCCGTACCAACAAACCTACCTACCTACCTAGGTTAATGTCGCAGTGACAACCATCTCTCTCGCACCCCGTCCCTCGCTACCCCACCCCCATCACCCTTCCAGTCCCACAGGTCCCGTACCAACAAACCTACCTACCTACCTAGGTTAATGTCGCAGTGACAACCATCTCTCTCGCACCCCGTCCCTCCCTACCCCACCCCCATCACCCTTCCAGTCCCACAGGTCCCGTACCAACAAACCTACCTACCTACCTAGGTTAATGTCGCAGTGACAACCATCTCTCTCGCACCCCGTCCCTCGCTACCCCACCCCCATCACCCTTCCAGTCCCACAGGTCCCGTACCAACAAACCTACCTACCTACCTAGGTTAATGTCGCAGTGACAACCATCTCTCTCGCACCCCGTCCCTCGCTACCCCACCCCCATCACCCTTCCAGTCCCACAGGTCCCGTACCAACAAACCTACCTACCTACCTAGGTTAATGTCGCAGTGACAACCATCTCTCTCGCACCCCGTCCCTCGCTACCCCACCCCCATCACCCTTCCAGTCCCACAGGTCCCGTACCAACAAACCTACCTACCTACCTAGGTTAATGTCGCAGTGACAACCATCTCTCTCGCACCCCGTCCCTCCCTACCCCACCCCCATCACCCTTCCAGTCCCACAGGTCCCGTACCAACAAACCTACCTACCTACCTAGGTTAATGTCGCAGTGACAACCATCTCTCTCGCACCCCGTCCCTCGCTACCCCACCCCCATCACCCTTCCAGTCCCACAGGTCCCGTACCAACAAACCTACCTACCTACCTAGGTTAATGTCGCAGTGACAACCATCTCTCTCGCACCCCGTCCCTCCCTACCCCACCCCCATCACCCTTCCAGTCCCACAGGTCCCGTACCAACAAACCTACCTACCTACCTAGGTTAATGTCGCAGTGACAACCATCTCTCTCGCACCCCGTCCCTCGCTACCCCACCCCCATCACCCTTCCAGTCCCACAGGTCCCGTACCAACAAACCTACCTACCTACCTAGGTTAATGTCGCAGTGACAACCATCTCTCTCGCACCCCGTCCCTCCCTACCCCACCCCCATCACCCTTCCCGTCCCACAGGTCCCGTACCAACAAACCTACCTACCTACCTAGGTTAATGTCGCAGTGACAACCATCTCTCTCGCACCCCGTCCCTCGCTACCCCACCCCCATCACCCTTCCAGTCCCACAGGTCCCGTACCAACAAACCTACCTACCTACCTAGGTTAATGTCGCAGTGACAACCATCTCTCTCGCACCCCGTCCCTCCCTACCCCACCCCCATCACCCTTCCAGTCCCACAGGTCCCGTACCAACAAACCTACCTACCTACCTAGGTTAATGTCGCAGTGACAACCATCTCTCTCGCACCCCGTCCCTCCCTACCCCACCCCCATCACCCTTCCAGTCCCACAGGTTCCGTACCAACAAACAGTATCAGGCTTCCTCGTCTCCTATACATACATACAGCTACATCATTATGTTATAGTACCCTAATCGTTCCATATTTTGTATTATCCAATATTTTCTTCTCTTCAATTCATTTCATTTCATTATCACTTCATCTTCATTCGCCATTCGCATCTTCATTCAATGACGCCACGAGAAGTCCGGTCGTGTCTATGCCTTCAAGGTTAATACAAACCATGAGAAAGCTTTCATTTGTGGTAAATTATACTATACCGACTTACTAAGTACTTATGTTAGACGATAAAGTAAAGGTGTGTGTGTATGTTGCAGTTGCAGCCGGGTTCGTCGAAGGAAGTGCTCGGTCTGGCGGTGGGAGCCAACCCGCTCGGGCAGCTGGTGTTCTCCCCGCTGGTGGGGTGGTGGGCGAACCGCGCTGGCAGCGTGCGCGGCCCCATGCTGGCCACGCTGGCGCTCTTCGTGTGCGCCAGCGCGCTCTACTCGCAGCTCCACCTGACGCGGCCGCACGCCAACTACTGCATGGTGCTCGCCAGGTTCCTGGTCGGCGTCAGCTCCGGTAGGTGTTGTGTCATTGCACTCGTATGTATGTAGGTATATACCTGGTCCTGTATGTGACATCGTCGCGACGTTACAGCGAACGTGGCGGTCGCGCGGTCGTACGTGTCCGCGGCGACGTTGCTGAGCGAGCGGACGCGGTGCGTGGCGGCCGTCTCGCTGGCGCAGGTGCTGGGCTTCGTGGTGGGCCCGGCGCTGCAGGCGGCGGCGGCTCCGCTCGGCCCGGGCCCACCCTACCGGGACGAGCTGCACCTCCGGCTCGACATGTACACCGCGGCTGGCGTCATCAACGCGCTGCTCGGCCTCCTCAACCTGGTGCTGTTCCTACCGCCCTGCTTCGTCGAGCGCCCGGTCGCCGCCCGCGAGGCCATGCTCGCCCAGGGCAAGGGCACCGGTCGGTACCTCCATCTACTCCATACATACATACATGTCTGCACGGTACCGGGAAATACATCATTTATCCTTATTATATGGACGTAAAGCCAAACTTATCGCATTTTGTTGACGTGTGTAGAGGAAGAGGTCCTGGAGTCGATGAAGCCGGAGCTGGTGAGCAGCTGGGCTCTGATCTTCGCGTTCTTCGTGCTCGTGTTCAACTTCGTGCTGCTGGAGACGCTCGCCACCTCGCTCACCATGGACCAGTTCGCTTGGACTAAGAAACAAGTACTTGCTCCATTTCAATACTTACCTATCGGTTTTAGCTTCATCAGTATAGTTCTGCTTCTGAGGGCAGACGTGTGACTGGATTCAGATGTGGTTGTCTATCAGTTAGGTATCGATCGGTCGGTCAGATATTTCGGACGTCTCGAATCCAGTCTGCGATGTAGGTGTCAGGCACAGGCATATTGCGTGTGGTCAATGAGGAGACTAGAGTCGTACGATGTCGGTTCCAGGCGTTGGAGTACATGGGGGCGCTCATGTCGGGGGGAGCTGTCGTCGCGTGTCTCACCTTCGCAGCCATCGGACCACTCACCAAGTTCTTCGAGGAACGGTCTGTATCGTCATACTTACTTTTAATCTACATTTGTCAAAAGTGATCTTAATGAATCGATCGTTGTAATTCCAGGGCGTTGCTGCTGTGGGGTGGGTTCCTACCGACGGGGCTCGCGTCGCTGCTGTGCATCCCGTGGGGTCCGGACGGCCCCCCGCTGGCGGCCGAGGGCGCGGTCGAGGCGGGGGGCGGTTGCCCCGCGCTCGCGCAGCCCTGGTGCCTCACCACGCGCCGGCTGACGCTCGTGCAGTTCCTGGTCGCGTACGGCTGCATCTCGGTGGGGTACTCGCTCGGCGTCACCCTCATCCAGACGATATTCTCGAAGGTGCTCGGGGTGCGGCCGCAGGGCGTGTGGATGGGCGTGCTGACCGGGGCGGGCTGCGTGTCGCGGGCGCTGGGCCCCGTGTTCGTGTCGGCGGTGTACGCGCGGCGCGGGCCCGCCGCCGCCTTCGCGTCCACCGGCGCCCTCACCCTCGCCGCCCTGGTCGCCCTGCGCGCCCTCTACTCCCGCCTCCTACCTCGTGCCCTAGCCCCGGGCCCCACGCCCACCGAGCTGCGGCCGCTCAACACTAAACCCCCGGACACCTGACACCGGCAACGACTGGCCCTTCGTGCCGGATCATACAACCATAAAGTGATACTTCACCTGCTGCGTTACGTTTTATACAATAATTAGTTACAATAACTTAGTTATACGGTCGTCGAATATAACGTTAGTTAAGTAGAGATAGATAGATAGATAGATAGATATATATATATTGAATGTATGGCAACATACTCTCAGGTACTGAATACAGGAAAGTGATATAATGTGATATACTTGACCTACATACCTATACTTGTATGTAACAGATGTATGTATATATATACAGTAGTAACTATAGGTTACTATTGTAATGTATAATATTATATTCACAGAACAGAACCGCACTAATAAGAATTATTTATTTGTATAAGTAATACATCACTACATAGTATAAAATAAAGTCGCTTGATCTGTCCCTATTTCCCTTTGTATGCTTAAATCTTTAAAACTACGCAACGGATTTTGATGCGGTTTTTTGACGTGACAACGTTTTATAAATTGGTTTGCCGGGTGACACTTCAAGAAACTGCGTTACGCTCCGCTGACGTTATGCGCTCACAATGAGAGCGAGTGAGAGGCACGCGTCCCTTCCACTCGGGCATGGTAAGCCCGCCTAAGAGCGAGAGAGACAGACATAAAAAGTGAAAGGCACGCGTCCCTTCCACTCGAGCACAGTTTTTAATAGATAGAGTGATTCAAGAGGAAGGTTTATATGTATAATACATGCAAATTATAGCCGTGCGGAGCCGGAGCGGGTCGCTAGTATTTTTATAAAAAGTTACATACACTCACTTAGTCACTTACCTGCCTACATTTTATAATTACATTAAAAAATATATATTTTCTGATACCGAATAAATACGAATATAAGTGATGGGTAGACCCACTAGACACCCCACTGGACCCACTAGACCAACTAGCTAGATATACCTAACTATAAGACTGAGTATATAATATTACACAATAAGTAAGTAGTGTTGAATAATGAGGTCAGATTGTATTGTTGAAGTCTTACAAATGTATCATTTATGTTTCATTTAATATTATTATACTTAATCAAAGATTTTCAAAAACTATTTATTTAGTTACTAATTTTTAAAACTGTGGACTGTAATGTTCGTACTTGATCGATGTTACTATTCTTTTTTTGTTGATGGCGCGAATTTTAAATGGATACCTTTTCTGTCCTGCACAGAATATTTATTGAAATATATTCTGTAAAAGCAGTAATTTCGAGTACGAATCGCAGAAACCATACAAAACTCGTAATTATAACAATAATTAATGTGTTCATAATTTATTAAACTTCAAAATTAACTCGTTGAACTGAATGAGGGATACTCATGGCTTATTTTTTATTTACTAGTTCCGGATCGCTATATGTATACCTAGATGGCGGGATTTATAGCACTGACTTCATTTTTTTTTAATTTTACCCGATGAGGGAAGGAAAAGACTGCTGAGTGAGCCCATACAGCCCCAGCGCGAGCGACTTTATAAACTTCGTCCATTTTACTTACTTCTTTGTTTCGTGATTTTAGTGGTGATAGAGATGACGTTTTATTTGTTATGCCATGTATCTGGCATACATCTGTCTAGTGACTAGTGCTAGTTTGTTATGCCATGTATCTGGCATACATCTGTCTAGTGACTAGTGCTAGTTTGTTATGCCATGTATCTGGCATACATCTGTCTAGTGACTAGTGCTAGTTTGTTATGCCATGTATCTGGCATACATCTGTCTAGTGACTAGTGCTAGTTTGTTATGCCATGTATCTGGCATACATCTGTCTAGTGACTAGTGCTAGTTTGTTATGCCATGTATCTGGCATACATCTGTCTAGTGACTAGTGCTAGTTTGTTAGGGAACTACATGATACATACCGCCCGCCGTTACATCTTCTCCGAGAAATATACACGAGTTTATTTATGTACTTTTATTAGGAAAAATCAACTTATCATAATGATGTATGAATGATTCCTATAGCTTACATTATATGGGTTGTATGTAACCCCCCCCCCCCTGTCGTCGGTAGTTGTGGTAGGTCCATGGGTACTGTAGTGTAGTGCAGTGTAAGACATGCGCTATACGTTACAACGTTGTAGTGTGACACTATAGTGTATGTATGTATGTATGTACACGTACAGTAGGTAGGTAGGTACACTAGATGTAAGTTATCTATATACAAGTGTTCATTACTTTAATAGATAGATAGATAAACACAAAAATGAATAATGTGGTCTAATAGTGGTCTAGGTACGTTCATTTATATAAATATAGGTAGGTACATATAAATATATTTTATTTTGTTGTATGAAATGATTTCAATGTTCTTACCAACTAGACTTACTGCCTATACTAAGTACATACGAGTAAGTAAATATAATATACATATCTACAGAACAGTGTTCATGTATGTGACGTCACCAACCGCACCATATACTTAGGTACACCTAACTAACTACATAATAACTAAGCATTATCTACTTAAAATACTTCAAACGAAATACAGGGTGGCTCTAAAATACGTTGACAAACAGTTTTAAGAATAATTTTATTGTTTATATTGATACAGTGCTGTGAGTTCTAAATAATAAAAATATAGTATTATTTTATCTTGAATATTTATTAGTTTTCAAAAAACCGCCTTTGACTTTGACACACAGGGTTACCTAAACGTTTACTTTTGAAAAGTAATAAATATTCAAGATAAATACTATATTTTTATTATTTAGAACTTACAGCACTGTATCAATAAAAACAACAATATTATTCATAGAACTGTTTGTCAACGTATTTTAGAGCCACCCTGTAAGTACGAGTTCATTTGACATGAGCAGTGAGCAACGGGCCGAGTGATGAGGACCAGTCAGTGACGTGTCACGTGTCCGCGGAGAGGACGCGGCGCAGGGCCAGCGGGGGCGGGGGCGGATCGGGGGCGGCGGGGTCGGGGGGGCGCAAGGTCTCCGCGGAGCGCGTGTCGGGGGGCAGCGGGGCGCGCCGCGTCTCCGGCGCGCCGAGCACCGCCAGCGCGGCCAGCGCGCAGCTCGCGCCGTACAGCGTCGCCTGCACGCCCACACCCTGTACCACACGCATACGTTACGTCTACTCGTTGTACTTACTGTATGTGTTGGTAGGGAAGGGTAGGTATACGTACCAGTAGCGGAGTCTGCGGCGCGAGGATCGACCCGAGCCGGCCGACGAGGGAGCACCCGGCGAGGGCGGAGCTCCGCACGCCCGTCGGGAACAACTCCGCCGTGTACACGTATATAGAGTTGAACGCGAACGTTATTGACAACTTGCCGACGAAGAACATCGCGAACCTCGTCTCCTCGTTACCTGGACACAACGCAACACGAACACATTGCGAACACTCTGCTATATGTTACAGCTACGTGCAGGTATATACGTACTGACAACGAACGGTGTGACGCAAGCCATCCCGCAGAGGAGGAACGCACCGAAGATGCTCCACTTGCGTCCGATGCGTTCGAGGGCCATCATGAGGAGCAGCGAGGCGACGATCTCCATCGCCATGTTGAGAGCGAAGTTGACGTACTTGTCGCCGGCGAGCGAGACCGAGTTGATGGTCAGCCCGTAGTAGACGAAGGCCACGGCGATCCAGCACCACGAGCACAGCGCCATGCGGACCATCAGCACGCGGGACTTCACCAGCCCGAGCCACGGGTTCTCGGGGGGCCGCTCCGCCCTCCGCTTGCCATCATCCAACTCACTCTTGTGGAGATTCCTTATTAATTCTTCCTCTAGTACAATCTAAACACAAAATAAAACGAATAGGTGGTTATATTCCGATATTAAGTTATTCCCCTTCGTCGTGTCGTGCTGTACCTTATTCCACCTGGCGGACTTGCGTATGACCCTCTCGGTGTCGGCGAGCCTCCCCTTGGCGTGCAGCCAGCGCACGCTCTCGTCGACGAGCAGCCAGTAGAGAGGCAGCAGCAGCGCGAGGAGGTGCGCGATGAGCAACAGGTGGCGCCAGTACGGCACGCGCCACGCGAGCCACGCGAACAGCACGCCGCCCACGCCGTACGCCACGCCGGTCGCGCACGCGAACATCGCCCGCAGCGACGGACGTGCCAACTCTATCACTATAAACACGGATCATAATCAAATATACATATATACCTTAACCGTAACAACCATGAAGACTCACTCATGACATAGGCGGCACTGTTGAACCCGTACCCGAGCGCGGCCTCGAGGAACTCCATCGCGACGTACATCTCGTAGCTGACGGAGACCGCCTTCACGACGCCCAACACGGCCGCGCACGCTCCGAACACACACAGCGCCGTACGACGACCGTAACTGTTGCATGCAACACATACATACACAACACACGTGTTCTACAACAACATGGATGGATGGATGGATGGAGAGGTGAGGTGAGGTAACGTACCTATCAGACAGGTATCCGGTGAGTATGAGAGCGAGGGGCAGCGCGGAGTTGCGCACCGTGCCCACCAACGTCCGCATCCACTCGCGACACGCTAGATCGAACTGCATGAACCATACCATCGATCAATCAATCGATCACTATTATACATATTATATACCTAATGTATGCTATGTATATATATATCTGACCTCGGCATATGTAGTGTCCATGTTATCGTATACGAAGTGTAGACAGGGTTGCGTCTCGGTGAGGTGATAGTCCTCCCTGTCGCAGGAGTTGTTCACGAGGGGGAGGGCAGTGTACCGGAGGCAGCTGGAGTCGCCCGCGTCGGGAGGGGGGAGCAGCGCGGCGACCGTCACGTTCGGGTACTGCGTGTGATCGACCGCCAGCCCCTCGCACTCTGGGACCAGGCATCTGTCGTCACACGTTCGTACTTACATACACATTTATAACAACAAAATTTACGATTATTTTATACTAGTGGAAGCCACATTTTAGCCCAAACTGTCCACTGGTTAAAGCTGTGTGTTGATATTATAAAATATATCAATCAATTAGCCAGGACTTAAAAAAATTATATTTATACGAGTAGATTCATTATGATTTTTTGACAATTGTGACTAGGTAGGTACTTATGGATGATCTCAATGAATAGTACGATCTTTATTGTAATGTGTACCTACTACCAACAGTATGGGAAGCCGGACGTGTCGCGTCGCGTGGAGGGCGAGTGCTCGTTGATGTCTTTTGTACCGAGTGTCGTAGGAGACATAAACGCGCGCACATCATGTAGCCAACATACTGAGGTACTTGTTCTATTCACGTCAACTATTGTGTGTCTAGGTATATATTATGTCAGCAAGTGTAGAAGGTATCTACATAACAGAATACTCCCGGCTATTAGGAGCCGGGATGCAAAGGTCAAACGAATAATATTGTTCATTACCGATATATTTGTAGTTTTAGAGCAGCAGCATCCACATCAGAATCTTTACTATGTAGGTAAGTAATAAGACAACATAAGTATTTAAACATTATAATCGACTTCAATAATCAATAGTAGAGAAGCTATCCGTGTAGCTAGCGAGTGTAGTCGGTCGTCCCGGTCGCTCGGTGGACGCGACGCGACGACGCGACCGACGCGATGTGAGCGCGCTACTTCTACTTCGTTATCTATCACTCACTACGATATCTACTGATAACATAATATCATCGTTGCGATAACGCTCTCACATTCATTCACAGATGATATTATATCAACTATATATCTTACAATATAGGTAGGTACGTCTATAATAACTCGACAATCTAAGTAGAATGCTTGCTGACTCGCTCGCTCGCTTGTTATGTTTGCTAGATGTGTTTGCTGCTATTATGTAATCATTCTCGCGATTTCTAATTGTGATGTAAACAATGGATGTCTCTTTGTATTTTATTAAAAAAGATGTTATAGGAGTCCCAACTAGGCAATATTTTATTTTAAGGAAACCAGTACTAACCACCATTTTATTTTATCACACAAACCTCATTATGTTTTGGTTTACTAGTAGGTACTTTTTTAGTTATAAGATGTTTTTGTAAATATTTAAGTACTTAGGTAATAAAAAAAAAATTAAAAGCATAATATAAAATGACAATTTAATATTGACTTTATTTATTTACCTAGTGGAGCACAGGAAACATCATAAACTCGCACACATATAGTGCCAGTTTACACCAACCAAGATACTTTTGGTTGCTCAATATACTCAAGTTTCTGTTGAATAAAGCCACACAAATAATAGTACAACAGTAACAAGTACAAACACAATGTTTTGTTTTAAATAATGTCGTTTGTAATATATTGTTGTATCGCGATCGAGTGGAATATATTAAATTGAAACATTAACCGTGTGTTAATTGTTATGGAACTAATTATTATGTTTAATTGAGACAAATTAAGCAAATATATACGTAAATAACATTACATTTTACAGTTTTCACTTAGAATAAACCGCATCAATAAACAAATATGAGCATTATAAGTAAGATTCCAATCTCTCTCTGTCGTTGAGTTACCTCCCTATAGCTCTTAAACGCTAGTTTACTGAATGTTTTCGAAATAGGTATTTGATGTTTCAATAAAATCTGTTGAGTTAGGTATCTAAAGTTATAAGCATGTTTTCCTTATGAATTGTTTTGTACGACAAATATGTAGGTGTACCTAATGGTGGTAAGTTGGTATATTGTGACTTCACGTTATTATGGTTATAACTTAAATTGTTATTAATTATATATAGGTACCTAGAGGCATAATATGTTTATTGACTTTTTGTGACTTTTTGTACAAAACGTCAATATACATATTATGCCTTCTTTTCTCGACTCGATCAATTTCACAAACAAACGATATAGGTAGGTAGTGCTAGGTACATGGTATTCTATGTACTTAATCATTTACAATTTCAGCTAGAAAGTCAATTTCATTAGGTAACTAGCTATAGATAAAGTAATTTAAATATATCGAGGCTTAGATAAAGTACTTTAAATATAATATGAAACAATTGACAGAGATAAGTAAGTTGTAATGTAAGTAGGTAATTCATCATCATCATCATCAGCCGGTGTCAGTCCACTGCTGGACGTAGGCCTCTCCCAAGATACGCCACTGAGCCCGATCTTCGGCTCTTCTTCTCCATTCACTGCCCACCGCTTTGCGTATGTCGTCGCTCCACCTGGTCACAGGGCGTCCTACACTACGTTTGCCAATTCGCGGTCTCCACTCCAAGACAAGTTTACCCCAACGATTATCAGTCCTGCGGCAGATATGACCAGCCCACTGCCACTTCAGTTTGCTAATCCGTTGAGCTATGTCGATCACTTTAGTTCTCTGGCGAATTACTTCGTTCCGGATTCGATCCCGCAGAGAAACACCGAGCATAGCTCTCTCCATAGCTCGCTGAGCGACTTTAAATTTGTGGACTAGTCTAGCTGTGAGTGTCCACGTCTCGGCTCCGTAAGTCATCACAGGTAGGATGCACTGATTAAAGACTTTTGTCTTTAAGCACTGCGGTATAGGCGACGAGAAGACTCGACGGAGTTTCCCGAATGCTGCCCAGCCCAACTGAATTCTTCTCTGGTTTTCCTTCTCAAAGTTGTGTCTGCCTAGTTGGAGCGTCTGCCCTAGGTAAACATACTTCGCAACAACTTCGAGTAGGATTCCATCTACAGCAATCGGTTCCGGGACAACATGCTCGTTGTACATGATTTTGGTTTTATCCAAATTCATCCGGAGACCGATGCGACGAGAAGAATCAGCTAGGCCATTCAACATTATCTGTAAGTCCGGCAGCGTTTCTGCCATAATGACGATGTCATCTGCAAATCGTAGGTGAGAGATGTACCTACTTACCGTTAATATTGATGCCGCGATCTTTCCAGTCCAGCGTCTTAAACATATCTTCCAAGGCATTAGTGAACAGTTTCGGGGATATGACATCCCCCTGTCTCACTCCTCGGCGCAAATGGATATGTTTAGTTTTCTGGTTCTGTACTTGTACGGTCATCGTTGCGGCATTATACAGACATCTCATCACTTCGATATATCGCCAGTCCACTTGGCAACGCTGCAAGGACTCCAGAACGGACCAGGTCTCGATTGAGTCAAAGGCCTTCTCATAGTCCACAAATGCTAAGCACAATGGTCGATTGTACTCTTCGGTCTTCTGTATAATCTGCCGCATTGTGTGGATGTGGTCTATGGTGCCGTAACCGCTTCGAAACCCGGCCTGCTCCGGAGGTTGGAACTCATCGAGTCTTCGCGCAAGACAGTTCGTGATGACCCTTGAAAACAGCTTGTAGACATGGTTCAGTAGCGAAATCGGGCGGTAGTTTTTCAATAGGGTTTGGTCTCCTTTTTTGAAAAACAAAATCACCATGCTACTGTTCCACGCCTGTGGAGTTCTCCCAGTGAAAAGAACGGAATTGAAAAGCTGTTGAAGCTGATGGAGTACTGGAGCTCCTCCGGCTTTTAAAAGTTCTGTTGTGATTCCGTCTTCTCCCGGGGCTTTTCCATTTTTGAGCTGTTTAAGGGCCCTCACGATCTCGTCTCGGCTGATTTCGGGCAGATCTTCTGTGAAGTGGCGGGTTAAGGTGGCTCTACAATCCTCAGTATCGGGTACGGGCCTTGAAGCATGCGACGCGTAGAGCTTACCGTAGAAGTCTTCAACTTCCGACAGGATCTCCGACCTGGATGCAGCGACTTGTCCAGTTGATGTTGTCAGCTTTGTGAGGTGGCTTCTACCCAAAGGCTGGACAAACACTTTCGACCCCCGATTTTGCTCGATTGATTCTTTAATCAAGAGCGTGTTAAAGGATCGGAGGTCGCGTCGTACCAACTTCTTAATGGTTTTGTTGCGCACCTGGTTATTCGACAAAGCTGACAGTGGATCTGTACGTCTCTCTTCCATTAGTCGAAGTGTTTCCGTTGAAAGTTTAGACTTTTTGCCCTTACGCTTGCATTCGCAAAACTTCGTCCCTTCTTCCCTGAGGATTTCCACCACTTCCTCGAGTTTCCGATCTACGTCATCTGTGGTTTCCAAGGCAGCGAATCGATTTTCCAATTTTATTTGGAAGGTTTCGTGGACTTCATCAAGCGGACCCTCTCGGCTTTGAAGTCGATATCCAGAGCGCCTCGTACAAGTAGTAGTAGTCGTACAGTAGGTAATTAATAAACGAGAACTAACAACCAATGTAAATATATTATGTGAGCTATGACATTTATGGGTAGGTATACTTTCATGTCATTAAAGTCGAACGAAAGTCTCGTGACTTTGGTCACGTTAACGTCATACATATTGCAACAAATGATGACGCGCGGTTTATATACGAGTATAATGTCAACGTAAACATTGGAAACTCGTTCCGTACATATATTTATGTATTAAGTAAGTATAACCAAATATCCAGTTTGTATGTTTTGTGAGAGTTGAGTGTATGTATGTCTACATACTGAGAGGAAAATGTAACGTCTTTAGAACTTGAACACGTACTCAATCACGGTAGGGTTGTGTTTTTAACACCTAATAGTTGCTTTTTAGATGTAAATTTAGAATATTTCTATATCTACGTTATAATATTATGATGGACGTCCTCGGACGGATGGAACCTGCACCTGCAAGGTAGGTATAGTTTCTGTCCATTTTCTGTCACATAAATGTAACGATCGGTGTTAGGTAATTAGAATAGGGCATCACAAGAATGTGTCAAGTAGGTAGGTAGGTATATTGTCGGTATCGGTATCTCACCGGAAGGGCACCAGATCAGCGACGAAGATGTAGTTGAGTGAGTACATGGCGGCGAGTATGTTCGGGAGGCACAGCATGAGCAGTGTGTACCGCTGGTAGAGGCCGAAGGGGCCGAGCGCGTCGAGCGCCTCCTCCAGCGTCGTCGTCGTCGTCGTCATGCTGCTGGCTGCTGGCGGCGCGGGTGGCTCGGTGCGCTCGCGTCGCGGTACTACTACACCGGCCGGCACAGCACACTACCTGCTCGCTGATAGCGCGGTGATAACACATCTAGAGAGCGGTACGTGTGTCTACCTACTGTAGTGTAGCCATCATCCATCGCATCGATGCATCCACGATTAGGTATTGTAATCGTGACATGCAACCTTTCGTTGCGGCCAACATGGACTATTTATCAATCTACGAGCTTCAAACTTATGTATGTTTGTATTGTAACGGTATACATACAATATATTAGTGCATTAGTTCGTCTAAAGTGTACATGATATTTAGTTACGTCTTTAGCTGGATTTACTTCGACACAATATTTACCTTTGTTTGTATTGTCGTGACTCCCCTGATGAGCACAGCCAGCACCGCGAGCGCCACTATCAATGTAGGTCTTATCAATAAACTGCTTGCAATAGTTACCTATTACCAACCGAGTTGAGTCCTACTCATTTACTTCCTTACTTATTAGATTACCAAATTGTTTAATAAAATTTATCATTTCCTTGTGAAATGACACTTTAGTTAGAGTATAAATAAACGCCTTGTGATTTAACGAGAGCAAGCCACTAAACGATCTTATATCTTTTCTATATGTACCGAACCGACACACTCGACTAACGTCCTGTTTTATAGTGGAGAAAATAGGCCCCAACACCCCAACATTCTGTCGCTCTCGGAGGGGAGTATAATATGTGGAGCTGGCTCTCTGGTCTGGAGGTGGAAGGTGTCTGTCACTCGGGTTGGTGTCAGGTCTACGGGGCCGTGATGCTAGTCCTCCTGGGTATAGGGGTACATGCAGTAGCTTCGGTGGTCACTGGGGGGGGCGTCACTCAGGTGGCTGCACGACCAATACATGGTCCATTATATATACCGCAATAATATCGAACAATAGCAACCACTAAACTATTGGAGTATTGGCAACGTTTGTGTGAATGAATGTTGACATGAGTGAAGACACCACCGTGACACGCCGCCGTGACACGACGTGACACGCCGGCCAACTGGGTCACTTCACTATACAGTACAAGTACACTATTACCTACACATTGTCATGTTACATGCCGTGCCGTGCTGGTTGGTTGGAATAGATACCAACACCTACTCGCTGTACCTACGAGACCCATCGCTCCGAGCAAGTGAAGTGTTGGTCTCATGGGTCACGTGATCGTAGCGTGATAGCTATCGAACGCGAGGAGAGTAGCGTCTACTGTTGCCTGACATTATGTGGAATGCTGACTCGATGCAATTGTTTACATGTACAAAGTACAAAGTGTGACAAGTTGCAAGTAATAAGGTCGACAAGCAACGTCAGCGCGACATGGCGCGCGGGGCGAGGATTGCGGAACTAAGTAGGTACACCTATTTATAACGTCTCGTTTAGGTACGTTTCATTGGAACTTCGGATAATAATAGTCAGCTCCATGCTTCATTCTATTTGTACTGTGGTCGAGCCGCCCACGCCCACGCGTGGGAGTTCACCGCTCCCGTGCCGAGACGGGAGACTCGCTCTCTACTACCGACCGACCGACCGACCGAGCGACGAGAACATTGTGTTTATCAGTGACCGGCGGCGCGGCGGTGGCAGCCACGTGGTTAGTACATCAACTACCGGAAGAGGACCGTAACGTAGACGGTATAAGGTAGATGTTAGATCGAGCGGTAGGTGCAATGCGTGCGGCGTGCGGCCAGCGAGTCTAGCAGGTCGGACTCGACTCGGACGGAGAGGCAGACGAGTGCGGTCGTTGGCGCGAGGCGGTCGCGTCTCTCTCTCTCTCTCTCGTGTGTTCCTACCTACCAGGTGTTAGCTGTCCAGATGTCGACAGGTGATGAAGGAGAGGAGTGGACCGGCGGCTGGGGACGCTGGCAGCTGCGGCTCGCGCTGTTGCTCGCGCTGCCCGTGCTGCTCACCGGCGCGTACAGCACCAACTACGTCTTCCTCGCCGCACCCACCAAATACAGGTACATATTATTTGTTATAAATGTTCCTGCTACTTAGATACATGTAGGTAAGGTACGCTAGTTGCATTACTCATATTGTTTATAAACATTGATTTGATTGGTCAACACTCTGTTATCGCGTATTTCGCGGTTGACTAATATTATTATATTAAAGGAAGTAAATAATAAACAGTACTTATCTATTATAAAACTATGTTCTTAGGTATAATTACCTAGGTAGGTACTTACCGTATAAATACCAAGGCAACGTTGAAGTAGTCTGATGAGTGAACTAATACCCTTAGCCCTTGCTTGCTTGCTTGAGTTGAGATCGCGAAAATGTCGCGGTCTATTTGTATAACAAGTTAATTCTTTAATGAAAACAAAATTACAAAACATTTAGATAACAAATACAAGAATATATAAATGAGAAATTGTGCAAATACAACTAAAAAAAAACACTGAAAACAAAACATTGCCTTACATCTTTTTTAAACCTACATGAAATTAATACAAAATGTTTACTGATCTGTTTTGCAGCAGTTATTTTCTAAGGTAAAAATTTAAACACGCAAACATCAAAAACAAAAAAGCCCGTCCTCCAAAGCGTCCCCACGAGTGCCCACGACCCAAAGTCCCAAGCAACAAGTTATATTTAAACTGGAGGAAGAGATAAACATGAAGTACCTATATGTAAACACTCGAATTGAGAATCTCCTTCTTTTTAAAGTAGGTTTAATATAAATAAATCAATAAACCATATGAAATTCAAGAAAATGATGATAAAAGCGCAACGCGGGGCGCGAGTCGGCCCGGGCCGGGTCGGTAGACCTGGACGTGCATCGGGTTATAACATAGAGGAATTTAGGTAAATGATCTAAGGGTTATAAATGTTCAATATTTTAAATTTAAATAAATATTGAATATGTACTGTGTACTATATAAAAAATAGCAACACACACAACAAACAAACAAACAACAATCTCGAATTCAACAAAAACCTTATTTTAATAAATGCAATGGATAAGGAAGGATAAGGATATTGTCATACACCGCGCCTAAAGACAAGTCGTAGCGGTGGCCACTTTACTGGTCTCCAACGCTACCTTAACCATTTTCACGTCTCGAATTTTTTAAAAACTATTTTTGTTTTATTAATTATTGCACTATTTTTTTACATTTACCTACGATGGTGTAGGTAAGACCAATATTTTGTCAAGCAAGGGTACCGGCGCTCTCTCTATACAAACGTAGTCGACTGTTTCCTCCCTGGATAATGACACTAAAGCAAATATTTTTGTATAAAACCTGCATAAAACCTATAACTGCCATGACTATGCTACACCCCTATGTCATGGCTTTTTCATTTTCTAATTATTATAGAAATTAAGATTTAAAAAAAAATGTATAAAAAGAAAAAGCCACAAAAAGAACAAAAAAGGTATAAACGTGAAACCCTACAAAAAGAAAAAAATAACCTCGAAATTATGATTCTACTACGTAAGTACATGTGAATTTTTTTGATTAAATATTGTCGCGTCGGGAGACCGACAATATTTAACCGAAAATATTGAATATGTACTGTGTACTATATAAAAAATAGCAACACACACAACAAACAAACAAACAACAATCTCGAATTCAACAAAAACCTTATTTTAATAAATGCAATGGATAAGGAAGGATAAGGATATTGTCATACACCGCGCCTAAAGACAAGTCGTAGCGGTGGCCACTTTACTGGTCTCCAACGCTACCTTAACCATTTTCACGTCTCGAATTTTTTAAAAACTATTTTTGTTTTATTAATTATTGCACTATTTTTTTACATTTACCTACGATGGTGTAGGTAAGACCAATATTTTGTCAAGCAAGGGTACCGGCGCTCTCTCTATACAAACGTAGTCGACTGTTTCCTCCCTGGATAATGACACTAAAGCAAATATTTTTGTATAAAACCTGCATAAAACCTATAACTGCCATGACTATGCTACACCCCTATGTCATGGCTTTTTCATTTTCTAATTATTATAGAAATTAAGATTTAAAAAAAAATGTATAAAAAGAAAAAGCCACAAAAAGAACAAAAAAGGTATAAACGTGAAACCCTACAAAAAGAAAAAAATAACCTCGAAATTATGATTCTACTACGTAAGTACATGTGAATTTTTTTGATTAAATATTGTCGCGTCGGGAGACCGCTCTTTTTCGAGTCAATTTAATATAATGTTAACATTTTTATTTTAGCATTTTATCACTAGTAATTCTTAATACTTTAACATTTTCGTTGAAATTTTAATATCATTTTACATAAGAAGGTGTTTCTATAGGTAAAGAGCGGTCCCCCGACGCGACAATATTTAATCAAAAAAATTCACATGTACTTACGTAGTAGAATCATAATTTCGAGGTTATTTTTTTCTTTTTGTAGGGTTTCACGTTTATACCTTTTTTGTTCTTTTTGTGGCTTTTTCTTTTTATACATTTTTTTTTGCTTGTTTTAGGCTTTTTATGTTCATACTATTTTTATTATTTTGTGTCGGGGGTTTTTTAAATTTTAAATTTAATTTTTTATTTCATCCTTTTTGTAGGGAGGGACTTTTTAATTTTTTTTATTTTATTTCTTTATTTTCTTGCGATTTATGATTCAGATAATTTGGTGTAAACAATAACTATTATTAATTTATAGTTAACTAGCGACCCGCTCCGGCTTCGCACGGCTATATTATGCATGTATTATACATATAAACCTTCCTCTTGAATCACTCTATCTATTTAAAAAAAACGCATCAAAATCCGTTGCGTAGATTTAAAGATTAAAGCATACAAATGGATATAGGGACAGAGAAAGCGACTTTGTTTTATACTATGTAGTGAAGATTATTTTTAACCCTAAACAGTTTTTTTTATTAAAGGTATTCTTTTTCATTTTTTCCTTTAGATATTCAACTTTTACAACTACAAGTAGGTATTTCATAGCTATTAAATATTAGAACTACCTAAGTATACCTACATAGAAGAAGACGTCTAGATCTAGGTTATCTATACATCTTCTCTAATATATATAAATTACGTGTCACGTTGTTTGTGCGCGATGGACTCCTAAACTAGGTACTTAACCGATTTTAATGAAATTTGCACACCGTGTGCAGTTTGATCTAACTTGAAAGATAGGATAGCTTACATCTTAATTTATTCCGATATTCCAACGGGATCGGGAGTTATGCGGGTGAAACTACTACAGCTACAGCTAGTAATATAATAAAAAAATTGGAAGAAAAGTAAAAAAGATCCAAAAGAAGCCAAAAAACTCAAATTAACTTGATACTCGGGCATATCTACTAACATTAGGTTGTTAATCCTGAGTATTATCCCCCATAACTTTTAGACGGCTGGACCGATTTTGATCAAACATAGATATTTGTAATGTACGAGTCATGCCCTTTCATTTGATACCCCACTCGAGTATATCTACTTACATTCGGTTTTTGATCCTGACTTTTATCCCCCATAACTTTAAGACGGCTGAACCGATTTTGATCAAACATAGCTAAGAACACTCCCGACTAACTTATCTTTCAAACAAAAAAAACTAAATCAAAATCGGTTCATCCGTTTGGGAGCTACGATGCCACAGACAGACACACACACACACACACACACATACACACACACACACACAGACACGTCAAACTTATAACACCCCGTCGTTTTTGCGTCGGGGGTTAAAAACAGTATAACCCAGATAAATTAAGAATGTTTTATCTACCTAATATGTCATTAGCAGTAAGATACGTATTTGACTTATCGGGATTACGTATTATTTTAACACTAGTTGGATTTTTTTTATTGCACGCGTGTATAATACGTTGCATTATGAGCCTAAAAGCGGTTTAATAAGATCCACTTTATGAGCAACTGTGATAAAAATAAATTTTATGCAACTAAAATATTTGCTCTAGTGTCATTATCCAGGGAGGAAACAGTCGACTACGTTTTTATGAAGAGATCGTGGGTACCCTTTCCTCTTATTTATTTTAGACTAAAAAGATTCAATTAGGACTTTTGAACTAAAGCCGTATGAAAAATAACATTAAAATAGGCTTTTTTACGGGTCATTGGGCGTTTCCCACCCCGAGCTTTACTACTCATGTTTATTACTTACTACTAAATTAATTTCTGAGTACTACTGGATCGGTACATAAATAAACGAGGGGATAAAACCGAGGGGCTCAGCTAGTCATTAACACTTTCACGGGTCCTTTGTCAATTGTCATAATATTTCGTGGGTTCAGTTTACTGATTTCCCGCGTCGCGCCGCCGCCGTAGCAGGCGGTGTATGCGCCTGCGCATGCGTATACACACAAATCCAATCGCGACGTGTGTAAAGGAACCGTAGAGATATTAGTACATTACCTATGCATAGTTTGTAAATTTTTACACGTTTTAAAAACGTAAATACCTAATGTGTGTATTTTTACGCAATATTTTGTTAAGTAAGTATGTATCTTTCCTTACCATCATCATTACACTGTACACAATTAGAGTTGGATGTTACATATTTATGTATAACGTTGTACTTATTGACTTGCTACAGTCGGTCCGACACTATTGGCACTATTGGTACTACATGTAGCTGTATGTATAAGTAGAACATCTTGGCTTGGTATTGTAGGCGGTGAGGCGGTGAGGCGGTCCACCTCCAGCCTCAAGCCACTCATCTAGACAGGCGTTTCCCGACCGCCCTAACCTGCACTGCACCAGACAACGGTCGACATAAAGCCGGAACTAGCATGTATTGAAGCTAATCCAGCACCATCAGCAGCACACGTGCGTGCGTGCGTGCGTGCTCACCTCGCTCGCTGGCCGGTTAGGAGACGTAGGTACCTACGTATGGTCCAGTAGGTACTCTAGGTACCTACTCGTACCTACCTCGTCACGTAGGTACAGCTGTACCAGTATGGTAATACCACGACATTCATTTCATCTTTTATTATCAAATATAACTCGTTTCACAACTACCTAACTATTATACAATTTACTTAACTCATTTATAACTTAGCATTTTTGTTAATGTTATGGCGTCCGTTTCTGTTTTCTAAAATAATAAGAAAAGGATAAATGAAGAAAAAAAAACCGAATACGAAACACAAACGTCGGCATACAAAATAAAACAGTATAATAAAAAAGAATAAGTTTTATAATTCAATAAAATATTACACCTTTTAGATACGTTTTTATGTAACGAATGCAAAAAATATTTGGACGTAAATGAAATAAGTAATAAATCTTAGAATAAATCAATACTTACAAATATTATTTTTTTGGCCTAAAGTAAGTAACAATAATTGCTAGTAAAACCTAGTAATCCCTATCACATATGTATCTATCTATCAGTAAGTACACAATAATTGCCATTGACCTATTGAATAGATACGATACGAATATATTGATATAATATAATCTATATTAGATGATGGAATATACCGACCGATATAATGTTTATCTACTAAACCCATGGTATGGTGAGTGATATATCAAGTAAATTATGTAAATAGTTATCTATATATAAGTATTAGTAAATGGAAACGTTAGAGGTTATAGGTACCTATATAAGTAAGTACCTTCGATACCTACCTCACTAAATCGAACTAAATATCGGAGTATAGTTGGGGCACGTTGTGGTGGCCATCGACGCGACGTGAGCGTGTACCGTCTCGACGCCACGCGGCGGTCACGTGCTCCCCCTCCCCCGTCTCGTCTCCGTACCAACCGTCTATATGTATTACAAACCTAGACCTAGGTAGGTAGGTAGGTACCTATCTATCCTACAGGTCAAGGTATCGGACTACCCTTTTTTATTGCAAAATTGCAAACAGAAATATCAAATTTTCCCTAGGTAACTTGTAAAATGTGTTCGCTATCTTTACCCGAAAAAGGTCACATTAATAAGCATAAGTAACCAAATAAAATAAAGTCGATTTAAAATTTATGCAACAACTAAAATGATTGAACAACATTCACCTTGACCACATCATTCATCAACTAATTATGGTGTTAAACACATAACTCTCCCGTGGTCGGGTAGGATGTATGCGGTAAATGAACACGAGTGTTTCCTCCCTCCCGCGACACACTGTATTATTTTTACTTGATTACCTACTTTGAGATATTATTATATTAAAAAAGTGGTGTCAGTTCTCAAACTTTATTCACTATTCATTGAATACTGAATAAATAAGCAAAAATAAAGTGTAAAAACTGTAGGTAAGTACTAGGTAGGTACCTACGTCCGCGTCCATCAACATCTATGCAATGAGGAAAATATAAGATACCTGTAAAAACCAAATAATTAGATATCATGAGCCAAACGCGTATACGAGTGTCCGTCTCACAAACTGAAATTGTTAATTACTACGATATTGTTGTATTTATTTTCAATACAATTGGTAGGACCGACATTTTGGTATTAAAAAATCTAATTCATGGAGTACTTAACAATTATTGTAGTTATTACGCGACGGACATTTTGCATTTAGATAGATAGATAGATATTCATTTATTGCACCACAAGAAGCATACAACATATTCATATAACAAACAAACAGATATAAATTGCGAGATGAGTTGCGTGCTGAAGTGGTGCAGATGGGATACTGCTCAGTGATGTATTTGCATAATTAATGCAAAACACTGATTTTCAGCAGCACCTAAACCAAGTGCGAGGACGCCGCATTGTGCAAACCAGCATAAAGTAAAATAACAAAATAAAATAAAACAATTAAATAAATGGAAAATCAAATCAGTAGACAAATAAACGTAATACTTGGTAAATAAGAAACAACCAAATGTACAGAGATATATGAATAAATATAATATATAAATATGAACATTTATGTAAAATAGATATATTTTAGAAATAAATAAATAAAATAAATAATTTTTACGACGATTATAACGTGTATAAAAAATAATTAAATAGAAAATTTATAACCAAAGGAAAGATATAAGTTTACATGAACAAGACAAATAAATAAGTCATCAAACGAGAGTGTATAGAAATAATCAAAGCAAAAGTAGCCGCTACCACCACTTTGTATAGTATTCTGGAATTCGAATTTTTTGCTCGTTAAGAATATGTAAGCGCAATAATCTTTTGAATTTTGGCATTGAAGCCAGGTGTCTAATGGGCGGTGGTATATCGTTCCAGCATTTCGTGGCTTGGAAGCGGAAACTACCCTCAAAAGCAACCAATTTGTGTCTACAATGTAGCAACTGCAATTTAACAAACCTCAGATTGTTTGACCTTGCGAACTTTAATTTAGCAAAGAGATATTCCGGTCTGCGATGTTTTATAATACCGAACATAAGACCAGCGAGATGAATTTTACGTCTAGATTCCATATTAAGCATGTTGGCGTTGTTGATATAGGGTGAAATATGCGCTCTTGGAGGAATGGTAAAGCAAAAACGACGATGACAACATGCATTTTGGACTCTTTGAACCAGCCGCTTAGTCTTTGCCAATAACCGTGGACCATAGACCAGATCTCCATAATTTAGTCTGGACAGAATCAGAGTTTCACACAATTTGATGCGTGTTTGTTCCGTCAGAAGATATCTTATTTTGTACAATATCTTTAAGCGATAAAAACAATTGCGTACGATGCTCTGAATATGTGCTTCAAATCTCAGACGGCTGTCCAAAACAATACCTAAATTTTTTGCCTCTTCAACGCGTTCAATATCTACGCCATCAACAATTATTTTAGGGTTTTTAGCAATAACATTTGTAATTTGCTTATCTGTGCCAAAAACAATAAATTTTGTCTTAGAAGCATTCAATAAAAGGGAATTTCGTTTTGACCACTCATCTATTCTACTCAAATCTGCGTTCATTTTTAAGGTCGCAATGTCAATGTTACCAGGCTTGGAAGCAATGTATAGCTGAACATCATCAGCGTAACAATGATACTTGCAATCCCTAATGACTCTTATTAGATCAGCCGAATAAATAATGAATAAAAGAGGGCCCAGTATCGAACCCTGAGGAACCCCATATATAAGTGACCTAGGTTCTGAATAATCAGAAGTGCCATCCAGTTTTTGCACTTTGACAACTTGGGATCTCTCTTTAAGGTAACTATCAAACCATTTAACAGCTTGACTGTCTAGACCATAGTATGCCAACTTTGCCAGTAGAAGAGGAATATGTAAACTGTCAAAAGCACGCGAAAAATCCAACAAAGTAAGAATTTTGCTACATCCAGCGTCCGACTCAACCAGAATGTTGTCAGTAACATCCAGAAGGGCTGTTACGGTTCCAACACCTTTACGAAATCCTGACTGGTGCACTGGCAGAATGTGATTATCCTCAACATACTTGACAAGCTGGAAATAAATGGCTTTTTCTAATAATTTTGATAGAAAAGGCAACCTAATTGCTAATTGGTCTCAAATCTTTAAATTGTGATGGATTATTTATCTTAGGCAATGGTGTAACTTGAGCTTCTTTCCATTGCTTGGGAACAGTTGAAGTAGTTATAGACGTATTTATTATATATACTAGAATTTTAGAGGTTCGAGGCATGGTGAGCAATACCATGTCTCTGCTAATATTGTCCTGTCCAATTGCATTACTTTTAATAGATTTAACATACTTCATTATATCATTTTCATCTATCGGTTGGAACGCAAAATTATTAATACCAAATCGGTGATGTTCATAATAAGTCAAATCTGATATGGTAACTTTGTTGCTATTAGGTATGTTAAGAAAATGTTTATTAATGTCATCAACATTACTAACGCAATCTGGAAGATTTGTTTCCTTTGAAGGATCGATCAATATTTTTTGTTTAAGATTATTCCAAAATGTCTTACTATTATTAATTTGTGAGTTTACATGGTGATTAAAATATGCTTGTTTATCATTACGTATTGCGATTTCAGTTATTTTCTTTAACTCTTTATAGTAATTCTTATGTGCATCCAATCCAGTCACCTTTGATTTCCTATGTGCCTCGTCCCTTAATTTTATCATAAGCCTGCAAGTATCAGTAATCCAAGGAAGCGACTTATTACTACCAGCTTTCACAGTTTTGAGTGGAGCATGCTTGTCAAATAATGACAATATCAATATATTAAACTTTTCAACCATTTGATCCACCTGCGGTAAGCATGCTATTGATTCCCAATCCAGGGCATCCAAGTCATAATTAAAATTAGTCAGATTAATGTCTCTAATAGGTCTGTAGGTAAAATATTTCGGAGTCGGCTTGTTTTTCTTTAAGTTAAGCTCAACGTTAATCATCGCATGTCCATACCCATCTGCAATTTTAGAGTTAGTGACACTGCGAATGTGAGCATCTGTGCATACCAAATCAATGAGTGTTTCCTTACCTGGCGAGAAATGTGTAGGATCTTTAACTATTTGCCGCAAATTCATACAATCTAAAAATGTGTTCAATTTTATTGTGTCTGTATCTGAAGTCGCCATTAAATTAATATTAAAATCACCCATTAAAACTAAATGATCGTAATTTGAGAAATAAGTAATTGATTCCTCTAACGCTTCCAAAAAAACATCCTGCTTTACCCACCGTGGTCTATATGCCGTCCCTATAGCTACTTTAAAACCATTTAACCGCGTGGATAACCACATTTGCTCAATATTTGCGGGTGGGTGTTTTATTTTCTGTACTTTAATACTGTTACTCACATAAAATGCTACACCACCACCCCGACCATTCTTCATATGCCGCGGCCGCGGACAGATATGGAGACGGTATCCAGGCGGTGCCGGAGCACAAGCCTCCAGACCCGCTCGAAGCCAGGATTCGTTAATCGCTATAATGTCTGGTGTAAAACGATCCATTGCTATAAGAAAATTATCGTGACCTGTGTTTAAGGAACCAGCATTATACAGCGCTAACTTTATAAATTTAGTTTTAATCATTGCAAAGTATAAATAAATTTAAATATTTCAGTAAATAAAATAAACGTATGAATAATAAATAAAAGATATTGGAAATAAAGTTAATACATTTGGTGGCTACATAAATGAGAAAAAAATAATTTATAGCATTTATTAAAATAAAACCCAGCTTAATTGGGATGAAATTCTGTGGTATGAGTTGAACTTCATATATTTTTAAGTTATTTAATTATTTTTATTGAAATATATGCAATATGCCTATATAATAATAACACCGTCATTTCAATTCAATAGGTATATACTGAAACAAAGTGCGCGAAACTTTAGCTAAGTATCCTAGTATTAGTAGGTAGATAGTGAAGACACAGACTATATAGTAGTTAGTACAAGTTGTCGATCCATCATCCTCTCCTCTAGCTAGTAGCTAGTAGGTAGGTAGGTACTTAGATGTTATCTTAATAGTTATGTTCACTAGAGCCGCTGGAACAAACACCATTAAACAGTATAACTATAGCAATAAGCAAATGAATTTACTTTATTTTACTAACGAGGAAAATTACAGTTTATTTATTTATTATTAAGTAAATCTATATATCTTGTGACGTCAACTTTGTTTACATAATATAGTGTTTAAGCAGGAGTTAGAGGGAAGCATTGGGGTTTATAAAAGTTCTCTATGTTGGAGGAAAAACACGCTCGCAAACCCATATGAGCTTAATTTGTGAACGTGTCTTTCATTATGTTTGAAGTTTGGCTGTGGCTGCCTCACCGACCGCGACCGACGACACCGAACTGCTACCTCGCGTCCTATAGTCGTACCTCTCTAAGGTACGACTAGTATAATATCAATTATACCTACAGTTAATCTAACCACGTGTTTACACTAAGTACAACAGTAAACATCACCCTACTCCCGTCGTCCGTACCGTACCGTATCGTACCGTACGGCGCTGTAGTAAAGTAAACAAACGTAGATACTGAGACGGCTGTTGTCTATATTTGACTGTCTATGTTTACTTATATCACATTTCGCAACTGTATTACATTGTGTCCTACTATTTACTTACGACGGACAACGGACGTACGCTGCTGGATGCTGGACCCGTTTATATTCAGAATGTCTACCTGTGGTTGTAACAAGCTTCGACCCCTCATCTTTGTCTGTCTGTCTGTCAATCGTGTCAACGTACCAACGCAAACGTAGCACAGCCACAGCAATGTAAATTCTTAGTTTCATGGTAATTGACAAGGCAGTCTAGTGTAAAAACATTTTTCATTGTGATTCTTTTTTAATTTGAAGGTTTTTTATCAAACAAATAACCATTTGTCATATAAAGAAGATAAAAACATACAATAGAGGAGTGATTTGTTTTTTCAAATATAACGTAGATAATTGTTATTTGAGACGTATTGAGGTAGTCGCGTCTCGCCCGGCCGGTGTGGTACGATCGCGCAGTCGGCCGTGAACCGCGACAACTGCGTCACGCTATAGTTGAGGTATAATGTCATGGCGTTTCGCACTACAACTGCTAAACGAGGACGTCCATTTACAATATTTCATTATTTATTTATATTCAATGAACATTTAGCGGAGAGATATAGAATAGATATAGCTACAAAATAGAGAGTTTTCTGAATACATGCATTCTGATGTTGCTTGGAATTACTGTCACATTCGGATTTTTATTTTAACAGTAAAGTTTTTTTATCGCCAATAAAAGAATGGCGAACGGGTTTTAAACCCCCGGTATATAAATTTGATGGGTAGTAAAGTTGCGAGTTTACAAAAATCGACATTTTTATTTAACATTCCGTTAAATAGCTATTGGAGTTAAAGTAACATTTTATACAATTAGGGCCACCGAAAGGTAAACAAGTTAAGTTAATGTGAAATTAAGGTGCTATCTGACACATTTCGTTGACACAAATAAACTCCACGAAAAACTCAAAGAAACACAAAACTCCATAAAGGATTGTCATTGGCTTTGGGCGC
Organism: Idaea aversata; assembly: GCA_907269075.1. Taxonomy (NCBI): domain Eukaryota; kingdom Metazoa; phylum Arthropoda; class Insecta; order Lepidoptera; family Geometridae; genus Idaea; species Idaea aversata. The sequence goes on along the minus strand of OU026092.1, from coordinate 15,242,528 downwards.
AGCAGGAGGACTGTAAGTAAACTCATTTCACGTTACGTTGCCTTTTTGGAGAACATACCATAATTAAAAGTTCAATTCAAATAATTTGAGAAAGTTATTACAAATAGTATACAGACTGGCGACTGTACTACCAAATAATACCAAAATGGATCACCACCAAATTATCTTCCAAAAATAAATAAATAAAATAAATATTGCAAGAAATTCCACACATCGCTATCTATCCCCAAGCTAAGTAACTAGACTTGTATTATGGGTGCTAAACAATGGATATGACTATACATAAATACTTTTATTTTGTAAATACCTTTATACTTATAATACATAGAAACAACCAGACCACAGACAAATATCTAAGCATAAATACTTGTCTGAGGCGGGAATCGAACTTGCAACCCTGTGTTTGGTGACCATTTTAAAAATATCAAACAACTACACGTAACTATTTCATTTTGAAATAGTTTTAATTTATTTGTTTGTTATTATTAAAATTGTACCAATCCATGCTCTATTGTAGTACTTGTTGAATATAAGTTTTACCTCTATGAGATGAGAGGTATGTGTTGCGCAATATATCGCGGCGCGCGAGATACGCAAACACTGACATAATTTATTGCAATCAAATACGATTTGCTGACGTACGTACCTATAACTAAATATTCGGTTTTATATAATATAGTAGATATTTTATTGTAGAAATGTCATTTATATTCAAATTATATGTATATATTTAACGTACGTCTTATCTTTACATTATTTATTGCTACATCTTAGACCACGTCGTCGTCGATAAGCATAATTTGGCGGGAACTAGATTTTTGCTAGAATACCCAATAAGAGATCGAAATTTATAATTTCCTCGCAGACTATTTCTAAATTCCTAAAAGCCAAATTATTACGCTTTAAAAACTGCCATAAAAATTATACCTACTTACTACTTATTCTAAAACACGAACAAATCTTTCCTCTTTATATAATTATTAAGCTGCCACAATAACTAACAACTCTAACTAAAAAAAAATCAAGCTGTATAAGGTTGGTTTCTTCGTAACTAGTTTATTTGGATCCTTTTTCGTGAGAATTTTAAGCCTTTATTTTCAAGCATTTTTAGTTCCAACGAGCACTTGCTGAAATATTATTGATTAAATGAATGGCTAAACTTGGGTAAATAAAACATGTCTCCTACGATACAAAGTTATCATAGATACCTACGTAAAATAAATAAGTCAACGGGACATGAATATTAGTTTATTTTGGCAACGACTCTAGGTAGGTACCTACTTATCAAAATATAATAAATGTCTGAATGAAGTGTGACCTAATTTCTTTCTCTCTGCGATAAGTATTTGTAGGTATCGACCAGGGTAGGTAGGTATACATATTATAATGATAAGACATATAGTAGGTATATAGATATACGTAGGTAGACTAAACATGGGATTCATTAGGAACAGCACACGTGGTATATGACACGCGACACGAGACGATACTCGTATACATACACACATCAAAAAAGTCTAGGAAACACGGGTAAAATAGTGGTTTTTGGGAAAAATTGTGTTTTTTTAGTTTTCATACTAAATTTTTATTTTATTCCATGGCAACCCTTTAATAAAATCACAGAATTCAAAAGAGTATAAAATTCCGCTTCTATTGACCTTACAACACTCAAGACAAAAAACCCAAAAAATACTATTTTTCCCCAAAAAACACTATTTTACCCGTGTTCCCTAGACTTTGTTGATGTGTGTATGTAACCACAACTATATTAATATCTACCGATATATAGAATATATCATCATCTTCCTGACTTATGACTAAGGAGGCACGAGCGGCGCGCCGCCCGTAATGCGGAATTTTTGCCCGTCCGCGTCGTCGTCGCTGTCTTAGCCGAATTGTCACCACATTTAGTTTCACGGACACTTAGCAAATCATTAAAATTGAAAAAACCTATTTTTTCATGCAATATTAGGTAATTAGTCATAATTATAATAATGATTTTAGTTGTACCTATACGACGCGACACGCGACGGGCAGTAGAGTTAAAGTTTGACGACTACCTCCGCCAGTTTCCCTAGACTCCAGCCTGGACTAGCCCAAACTAGTTTAACAGAAAGCTAGCCCGGACTGGTGTCAATTGCGTCTAATTATTCTTAATGTGCTGAGATAGTAATATCTAATAGTAAACGGATACGATAGTAAACTGGTCAATAATCACGGGATCGCGACCTTTGAAAGTATCTGTAGCTACCTACCTAGCCTAGGGTACCTACCTGATCCAAGATTGGATTTAAGTAAGTACCTATAGATTGTACAATTTTCTTCCGATTCTAATCAAACCATTAAAACATGAATTTTAATTATAAAACATACCTACCTACTTAAGTACTTACCAACCTTTATACTAATTGTTATATAGGTACCTATGTAGACTTCGTTGTTTTACATATATTATCAATATATATAACCAAGTATGTATATAACGTGTCCAGGTGCGTAGTACCGGAATGCGAGGACAACAGCAGCACCTCCCCCCCGCCGAGCTGGTCTCCATCGTCGAACTGGTCGACGTGGGCGCTGAGTGACAACGACGCGTGTACCCGCTACGAGCCGGTGGACGGCACCTGCGACTCGCAGACCTCCTTCGACAACACCTCCAGCATCCCCTGCAGGGACTACCTCTACGAACGCAACAGCAGCATCGTCTCCGAGGTGAACTATACACGATCCTCGTCTACCCAGAGATATATATAGAGTGTGACATGCCCAGCCCACTATTGCCCACTGTCATGTTCTTTTCCTATTATAATATATTTTGTGAATAAAAGCAAATTGTTGAATATTGAACAACATAAACCAAGCCGCAGATTTACATAGCCGGTGGTAATGCTGCCAATTGAAATAAGCAAATATAATCTACCTTCTATAATCTACGTAGAGATAACTCATTATTGTCACACTTCGTAGGGTCGTTCAACTGTTGTAGGTATTTATGGTTTGCTTCCAAATTAGCCCATTCCCAACTTATCGCGTTTTCCCAAATGGTACCATGACCAAATGTTTACAAACAGTGATGCCCCCGAGAGTGATACTATTGTTTAAATGAATAACTTTACGAACAACTTTAAAAGGTATTTGTGAGGTAGTGGATGTGGTAGTGGTAGCCATTGACTCAAATATATTATGTGTATAACTTTCAGTTCAAGTTGGGATGTCAAGAATGGAAATGGTCGATGGTGGGGACGGTGCACAACATCGGCATGTTGATCTCGTTGCCCATCATGGGCTTCGTCTCAGACAGGTACCTACCTTACTGCCCTGCACTGCGCGTGCGTGCTGCGGGGATACCTTACTGCCCTGCACTGCGCGTGCGTGCTGCGGGGATACCTTACTGCCCTGCACTGCGCGTGCGTGCTGCGGAGATACCTTTATCCCGGAACATAATAATACTAATAACTACTATTCTATATTACAAACATATTTTGATGATCTAGTATACAGGTTTATAAAATAGGTATGAAGATAATGAAATGGATAACATGAAACAGGCTCTGTTTGCTGATAGCGCGTGAACACGCTTTGTCTCCTACAATAGCAGTAGGTATATGAAGGCGATAAGGGATCGCTACCTACAGACAGACAGACTTACCGTTATCTCGGGAACTATCGCTATACGTTCTTAGCTCTTCATTGTTCATTAAATTAAATTAATTAAATTAAATTATGATGAACTTATGATGATCGTTTTTGCAAATGAGAATAGATTACAATAATTGAAAGTGAGAACGTCCTCGTTGCAATCCAATCTCTGTACTTTAGTCTCGTCATTGTAAACCATGAAGCTGGGTTTAATTAGCATTCGATTACTTTAATTGTTTTAAGATACTGAAAAATTGTCAATAAAGGATTATTTTTAGAGACAGAGGTAAAGTTAAATGGATGTCTATCGCTTAGATGTTGCAGAGTAACGCTTAGATAATTAGATTTAAGTTCTAAAGAAGTTGAATAAATTGAATCAAAAGTCAGATACTTAATTACATTTAATTACATTCAACCTAGACGCAGAGCAAGTCCTGAAACTGCATTTATCTTGTATATATTGTGTGATAGTTGTGTATTAATGACCGTTGGCTGTGCTCACCCAGATGGGGTCGGCGGTCGGCGCTGGTGGTGAGCGGCTGCGGCGCTGGAGTGCTCGGCTTGGTCAAGTCGTTCGCGCCCTCGTACGAGTGGTACCTCGTCGGGGAACTGCTGGAGACCATCATGGGAGCCAGCGTCTATCCCGCTGCATTTGTACTCAGTAAGATACTCATCTAACTTTTATTTAGAGTTGCTATTACTGTTGAAAACTAAACGAAAAGCAAGCGATCGCAAAGCAAATTGATAAAATGACAATTAAAGGCAATATTACAAATGTACCTACCCAATATTACAAGTGTCCCACAGTTGCTGATTAATGAATAAACGACTGCTTAGAAGTAGTTGGGATCGATCATCTCATCACAATAAGGGATATGTAGCAATACGAGGTGCGCGTGCGATGGTCGAATCATCACCGTAATGTTCATAGAGTACTTAGTACCTAATAGATGTAATCGTCTAGCTGATGGTGTTTGCAATAAACAATTTATCTATCTATGGCTTGCTTGGCGTGAGCTTTTCGTGTTAGTAAATAGATTCATAGAGATATAACTACTTATTAAGATAACGGCTTCCAAATTATAGCGACGAATTTTTATTGACATGTTGATAACGACATCGCGTCCGTCCGTCCGGTCTGTTTAATGAACTTTATTAATGAGGTGTGTGAACTCATTGTACTGAATGTACCGTATGATTCCAGTGATCGAGTGGCTCGGAGTAGAGAAACGGATCCTTGCGAGCTTGATACTGGGGATACCGCTAGCGGCGGGGGCGGCGTCTCTCTCCTTGCTGGACTACCTGACCGGGTACTGGAGGACGTGGGCCCGCTGGGCCTACCCGCCCTCCTTCCTCCTCCTGTTGTACCCGTGGCTCCTCCCGGAGAGCGTCCGGTGGCTCGTCACCCAGGGGAGGCTCCACGAGGCGGTCGCCGCCATCAGGACGGCCGCACACTGCAACAGGCTCGAGGTCTCCGAGGAGAGCCTCGAGGACATGCTCAGCCAGGAGAAGGCCAACCTCGAGACGAAGAAGCTGGAACCTGAAGAGAGCCTATTGAAAGCTTTGATTAAGTAAGACATTTTATTTGCAATTTACATCTAGTAAGTACTTAACTCAAATTTTTGATCTGATGCATAATTGGGGGAATTTTGGGAATACTCGTAACGGAAGTTAAAAACTCATTACGACCTAAATTGTAGATTTTTATTAAAACACGAAATGAAGGAGATATTTATGTTGCGGACGTTTAATGATGTCGTCGTCAATGTGACTTCCAGTAAACAACCTTCAGTTATCCTGTTCTGTCTGTCTCGAGGTTCGTTTAATAATTCGGATCTCTCGGGGAAGACAAATAATATGTTTCCGGGTAATAATGAAGATTTCCTCAAATGTTTAAGGAAATCATAGAAAAGGTCGTATCAAACACGCAGTCGCAATATTAATTTACCTAGAGGAAAATGTCAAGGACGTTCAATCATTATATCGGTAGAAAAAAAGTAAGAAACTCTATTAGTTTATTTGATAAAAAGTATAGAAAAAAGGCTAGCTTAGAAAAAGAAACATAAAAAGTAGACAAAATCGAGAAAGACACGGGAAGGTTATACCTTGAATAACTTACCTACCTATGTGGTAGGTTACCTATTACCTAAACCACTATGACGTGATGTTAGCTGACTCCAGACGTATCCTCTGGACACGGAGAGTGTAGGTGGTGGACTGGACTAGCCTTCTCCAGCTGATACATGTCCAAGGCGTCTTGAATAGCTTGGACTAAAGTTGGTGACGTTCGCTGTCTTCATCACCTAGATTACATGTAAAACCTACTATACTACCGTAGTTATGGTCGTAATGGCAACAAATACACAAAATGAACATTGTAATTCAATTAACCCTACATTGTCTACAAGTTTGCTATTATCTTCCGGTACGTAATGCACTGTATTGTCTACTATACTAAAATACAAGAATATATTTAGGGAATTACAACTATTTTTGTACACCTAATGAATGAATCATTTGTTTCGTGGTTGTCTCTCGATGTCAAGTCGTTGTCGTTCTTGGTGGATTTCAGATATGTTGAATTATATCATTCGTGATCTAGTGTGTGTTACTAGATGGGTAATCTGTTGATTCGATACGTTGTACCACGTCCTGTTTGTATACACAGCTGCCAGTAAAGTGTGTGTGTGTGCTTGTGTGTATATAGATACGGTGCGTTGCGCGTGCGGCTGTGCGTGTGCTTCGCGTGGTGGTTCAGCGCGGTGTTCGTGTTCTACGGGCTGGCGGTGAACGCGCACGCAGTGGGCGCGTCCCCGCACGTGCAGTACGCGCTGCTCGCGGCCGCGCAGCTGCCCGCTCTCGCCATCAACACGCTGCTCCTCGACCGCGTCGGCCGCCGGCCGCTCCTCATCGCCGCACTCCTCATCACCGGCACCGCCCTCATATCGCTCTCCTGCCTCGCCAACTGTAAGTTATCACATCTGTCGTCCCCCCCTCCTCCCCCAACTCGTCGTCGTCGCTATACTAACTAAATGTCGTCGTACGTTGTAATGTTCCAGCACGTTCAGGTGTCGGCACGGCGCTGTACCTGGTCGGTCAGACGGGCGCTACGATGACGCTGAACGCGCTCTACGTGTACACGGCGGAGTTGTTCCCGACGCGAGCTCGGCACCGACTCCTCGCGGCGTGCTCCACTGTCGGACGGCTCGGCGCCATCATATCGCCCCTCACACCGCTCCTGGTAACGTACCATTCATACAATCGAGGCTTTACTTCAAACAGACGGCACGCGGTGGCGGATTATGTGACCCATTATGATCGCGCGCCACCTCGTCTCTTTGATGAAGCCTTCAACAGCCTAACAGAACAAGAGTCTCAAACACCAAACTGCGCAGAAGTTAATGCTGTAACGTGACGTTCCACACGCCTGAGTTTGGCAGTCTGTTTGATCACTTGTCTCACTCTCCCCCCCCCCTGCAGGCGGTGCACGCGTGGTGGGTGCCGACGGCGCTGTTCGGCGTGCTCCCGCTCGGCAGCGCGCTGCTCACGTGCTTCGTGCCGGACACGCTGCACTGCGCGCTCCCGAACGCGTTCTCGGAGCTGGAGCATGCGCGCGCGCCGCTGCCCGTCGTCGTGACGTCACACAGCGTCTCCACCGACAGCAGCGTGGGGGCGTGACTCCCGGGCCGCAACGCCTGCCGCCGCCCCCCACGCTCCTACGGCGCGCTCGAGATGATGACGGTGCTCACATCATGACCACCGGACTATACTATACTATATACTCTACAAGGTGCATTATAACTATGTTAGTTCCTATCGATTGTGGGAAACGATACTTAGCAGGTTTTAAAGGTAAAATACGGCCGGTAAAAATAATTCTGTCTATCTCTCTGTCAGTTTACCTACCAGGGTAACGGCAAGGCAGCTTACATTACGAGTATATTATGTACCTGGTAGCGGATAGATCGAGTTATAGATACCGTGTAAGGAAGTAGGTACCTACTGTGGTACAGCAAGATGCCAGGAGCCGTTGTTTTAGATAATAAATAACAGTACCTACGGCGTATGAAAATACATTATGTTGAGAATGTTGTAATTTTAGTTAGCGTAGTTTGTTGTTATAGGCGCCGCCGGTAAGGCGTTGATAAGTTATTGTTAGGCGCTTGTGGGGCGTTAGGCGTAGTTGAGTATGATTCATTCATTAATCAGGTGGACCAAACTTACAGAACAACTGTCCCTTTTCTGATGGATTTATTTACCCAGTCCTTAATATGAATAATGAATTAATCATATTTGTTTGACGCCTGTAAGGTATAGTAGGTACGCTTCCTTTAGTCGTTGAGTACCTAATACGCTTGACCCATGGCGTATTAGTTAACGAGCGAAGTAGGCAGGGCTTGTAGTTGTTAGGGGCATGTATGTTCCTATAATGGTGTGGTTCGTAGGATAAATAATAATAATAAAGGCGCTCGTATAGCGTAGTCAGGGTCTATTTATAGTCGTTAGGCGCCTGTAAGGCATATAATGTAGTTGTAGTTAATTGTAAGGCGCCGCCTCTAAGGCGTATGTTGAACAAATTAGCCGATTTATGCTAAGTATTTGTTATAATATTGCTAGGGTACATACATACATACATACCTAGGTACATAGTACCTATTTATTTAGTTTACACTACATGTTACAAGCTGATCATAATAATAAGAGAATGTACTTTGTGCATACTTTTTTATTTTATGACTAATTGGTTTAGTCGAGTTAGGTTAAATTAATTGTTAAGTTGTTATTGTTAGTTTAATTGTAAAAAAATTGTAGCAAGATTCCACACGAACAAACAAACATACATTGCAAGTTAAATAAATAAAAGCTTTTAATGTTGAATTGTATGGATTTTACAAGTTATTTGTATTTGTTATAGCGTTTAAAGAAGCTAAAAGCGAAATGGATGTCGGCTCTTAACTAAAATAGTTAAATATTGCATTAGAAAATTGTTGTTAAGTGTTGTTGTGTGTACGTGAAATATTTTCCTAATTAAAACACAACCATTCCTTGTCGTTTCTAATATTTCCAAACTAGAGTCGAAAAAAGTTACTTTTAACTTGTTGGATTTACACAACATCATTAAACAACAATGTTCCATGTAATCATTAACAATTGTAGTAATAAATAGTCAACAGTTGTATTGTGTTTGGTCCCATACGTCCCCCCCCCTATAATATTACCTTAAGATAGGCACAAATCATGGTTGTTGAAGTTATTGTAATTATTCCATAATATTCCCAAATCATTATAATATTTTTATAAATGGTAAATAATGTTTAATTATATATTTGTCAATATCACAGTAAAATCAGTACTACTCATGAAATACATCATTTTTATTATAAAATATAATTTTAATAAAAACAATGATCGATCTATAATACAAGAAGTACAATTTTTAAATCCACGTGTTGTTGTTTTCTTTTTATAAACGAATACACAAAAGACAAAATCCTGAAAATACCTATAAAAATACTAAATTTTACCACAGGAGTAACACTCTCCCTTCTCTATGGCCTCTATTCCACTGGTAACATCCATTCATGGATTAGATTCCCATTTTGATACAGAGTAATCCACACTCCTATAACCTGACTGGTGCAAATCGCCGACCACCTCGGTCACTTCTATGCAAATCAGACAGAGACAACTAAGATACTCCTGTAGGTACCTACTACCTATCGTCCCAAGTACCTACCTATGTCTAAAGAAACTGTCGCAATCAGATAAAACAAACTACGAGTATTATATTGAGTACCTCTATAAGTAAGTAGATACCACTTCACTTCAGTTTACTAACACTGTGTCCATGAGACGACCTCCATGGACCGGAGGGTGAACACCCGCCTACAACGCAGAAGTTCAATTCCCGAGGTTGTCGTCGCATCGCGTCGCGCTTGAACTAATATTTGTATGATCTAGCCATATTTTGTTTTTGGTCTGAATGTTTCTCTGTGTAAAATATGAATACGTGTGCAGATAATATACTTATTAGTTTACATAACGTAACAATACAATGTTATCTTTGTAAGGTAGTTGTAAGGGTTTGGTAAAGGATTTTCTTCACACACTGTACCTAAGTGTATAAAAGTCATCTATATGTTATCTGACAGTCATATTACAAGCCTAGTTGACTAAGTTCTGGGGCTAGATGGCGCTGGAAGCAACGTCGTGAAAGTTTGTGTTTGTTTCTCCTTCACGGAAAAACTACTGAACCTGACTGCATTAAAACTTGATATGTAGATGGGTGGATCTCTGGAATGACACATAGACTACTTTGTATTTTGATATTTCCTCGGACACGGGGCTGACGCGACAGAAGCCGCAAGGCGCCTCTAGTGTGTGTAATAATATTTATAAAGCCCGATAGTCGTACCGATCGAGTCACAAAGTGCGATAACACAATGGAACTGCGTGCAGTATGTATGTAGGTACTACAAGTAGAGTAGAGGACCACTCGGCACTCGACAATGGGCAATGGAACGAGACGGATTGATTGACAATAATTGAACGGTGAGTGGCCTTGACCTGGTGGTGAGGTGAGGACACCACTCGACCGAGAGTGTAGCGTCTAGTGGACCCACTCCTACCACCGAGGCGATGGCCAGCAGCCAGCGCGAGTTGTAACAGTCTTCAGGCGGCTGGCTCACTGAACCAATGTTACTGAGTTCCTAACGACACGAGTGACTGACACATGTTCGTGGGTCTCTAACGTTATTGTGGCATCACTCCAGCCAGGCCAGCGCGACGAGTGACAGCCTGCAAGCAACAAGGCTTACCGAAGCACAGTGTTAGTGGGTTTTTAAAGACATTTTGGACATTGCTACTCCATCGGCTTTATCTACCACAGCGGCGAATGACGACTGACATTCTACCTGCTACTGGCTTACCCTTAGTTAATATCGAGGCGAAGTGTGTTTATAACGCTATTGTGGTAGTGTAACCTGGAGGCAGTCCACCCGGCCCTCTCGAACTGACCTCTGTTGGACCTCGAAGCATCATGGTGGCAGCAGCAGTTGACAACGTGGACGGTGAGCGTGTGATCGTCGAGCTCGGAGTGAGCTGGTTCCACGCGAAGGTGGGGCTGCTGGTCGCGCTGGTGGCCGTCCAGGTTGGGATGCTGCACACCACCTACATCTTCCTAGCTGCTGATGTACATTACAGGTCAGTACGATATCAATCATTTTATACATTCATTCAGTAGAACACAGAACTAGGCCGACCTTAGAACACACGGCTGAACTTAGATTGTTATTGTGGGACAAGAACAGACTAAACCAATATAAAACGCTACTTTGACTTACTCACTGAATGACTGATCACAACGCACAGGCTATGCCGCTGGCTTCAGAAACTAGAAAGTATGCACAGGAGTTCCTTTTGTAAGTTTTAAGTAAGTGAGCATAATAAGCACTAAGCAAGATGTTGTGATATATGAAACGGGATCAGGATCTAGGCGGGATAGCCAGCGGTGTATAGATAATATTACATATATACTGGTAGTAATGCACCAGAACATGTAACATCAACTGAACCGAACTGAGATCAATCAGGTATCGGTAGTAAAGTGACGAACCAATAGTCATTATTTAGTGAACATTCAATAAATATTGAATTGAATCTAACACGGGTATTTTATCAACTATACTCATATTATGACGTGTTTAAATAATTGTTATTCTGAATGTTTCTGCAATATTGCACGCGACAGAAGAGCTGATTGATCTAAACTAAAATTATAAAGAGAGAAGAGTAAATCTTCTTTACGTATAAAATATTAAGAGAACGACAATAAGATCAATAAATCCCAAATAACGTTTATTAAGTAATAGAAAATATTCAGTAGTGCAATCTCCCTATAGGTACCTTAAATTAATAATTTATTTATATAATAAACTAAGCCCATTACACTAATAGCAAAATGGATTGAAAACGTATTCAATACGTACGTTATCAACAAACAATGAATGACTTTCATAGTTTCATTACATTCATGGTCAAACTATGTAGATGTAGGTGTAGAGTCTGTAGAGTGTTCGCTTACCAATTATTATATAATTAATATAGTTACGAAAATAAAAGGGATCTCAGGCAATGATTGCGCTGTAAACGTGTTACCTCGATACCTCGATACAGATACATACACCTACGTTGCTAGTTCACTAATAGTACCTACTTACATTTCTATTATTTATTATAATTATTTATTTACCAGTAATTTGAGGGAACAAAGGCCCATAGATAGACCGCAATGACCGCTGTAACAACTCACATACCGAACATTGATTGAAATAATGCAATCAAATGGCATACACGACACAATGGAGTAGGTACGAGGAGGTAATGCAGCGAGAGTTCTAACTAATACGTTTACATGAAGTTAAATAGGTACCTATACGACGTACGTACCTACGTTGGTAGGTAGGTAGGTCCATTATAATCATGCAATAGAGATATTATATCGACGATTATATCTGGATACAGAAGGCCAATTCTCGTTCAAATTACATTTCAATATCATTTCGATCACAAATAATACCCTCAAAGTAGCTCAAAACACCCTCAAAGTTAGCTTTTTGTAAAAAAAAACTGACTTTGAAGGTATCTTTTTCAATCGGGATGATATTGAAATGTAATTTAAACAATATTATTTACGAGAATTGGCCTTCAGATTGCAAAATCTTCATTTTGTTTAATCCAGTGGCCTTACCTTAAGTAATTGAAATATATCGCAAAAAAATTACTGGCTATAAATAAAAACAAAATTGCATAAAGTCGCATTATAACAACATAATTGACCATAATATAGAAGTATACTTGCTGAAGCTTGCCTGTATACAATTGACCACATACAAACACCACAATAAACTCATGGGGTATTTTACACTTTGACGGATGCTTTGGAAAACACCCCATCTCCTTATCAAACGGAGTAAACTGTCAAACCTTCAAAGCAGTTTAATATTGAACATTAATCAGCCTGAAAACGGATGTTTATAAGTATACGTTTTTTTTTTGGCTCGGAGAAACCCGGTCGGTTACAACTCCGTTGTTGTGTCCAACGAATGTCGGGCTCCAACCGACTATAACCCCAGGATGCTCCGTCTCGATGCCTATTGTCGGGGCTACGGGGATAGCTTTCGCATTTAACAGCAGCCCCGACGGCATTTGTCCTTGAGGACCCTCCTCTTACGAGGCTTTCGCCCCTCCCCCTTTGTTGCGACGCACCAGAGCATGTGGCACGTCGCAACCTTCTCGGGGACCAAGCGGATGGACGCCAGACAGCCCCATGTCTGGACGCCTATGGTCCCCTGCGATAGGTCAGGTACGTAGGTAGCCCCATCGCCAGCCACTCCGGTCGCAGAGGACAGGAAAAGCGGCAACAACACCCCGACAGTCCTCTTCCTCTGCGACTCCACCGCGTCCGCCATCTTACGGTGGCGGTGGGAAAAGTAGGAAGGTAGGGGAAACGGCTCACCGCAATACCAGCAACTCTCTCCCGCCGCCCCGTGGCCCTTGTCCTCAGTCGCAGTACAGCCCATACAGCACTGCGACCTACCTCTCGTACCGCTCACACCGGACTTTGCGGGGAAGTCGGTGGAGCGGTCCATCTCGGACTAGCCAGCTCCTCCAGCCTGGCTTGACCCTGGGTTCCTCTTGGCTTCACCGTGGTTGGCCAGGCCACGGTTACTAAGCCCCCCCGCCACGACAAGGCGGGAACCCACCACGGGGAGGGGATGTCTATATACCTAGCAGGGCCCTTCGTTGCTACAACTTGCTTTAATCGGTTCTTACTCGGTCTGATACCGTGTTCTGTGATGATGATGACAAACACAAAGAACTAAACAGAAGTCCACTTACTAATCTGTTCAGTTGCTACAGAATGGCTACAGAGCGAACGAATAGTTTCAGTAGTTCTATAGGTAATTTTATTTGAGGCCGTACGGGGAAGAATGAGAACATATAATTTTACAAGTTCCATCAGGGAACTGTTGGCTACGCAGCTAGGTTAGAGTACTTATAGGTAGTCGGCAGAAGATCCAAGTACCTATTGTCGTAGAATATTGGCAGATATATGTATACATAACGAGATAAAAACATAAAAATTAGCAAGGTTTGTATCTACGTAGGTATATATGTAAATATGATGAACTAAGTAAACACACGGTTGTACTTCAGTTGTACTATAGTAGGTACAACTACAAGGCATTGCTATAACTAGATGTATAATAACATACGACTATGTAAAGGTATGTTATTTAGTATATCAGTTAATCCTTTCTTCTCTCCGCAACTTATCGTTGCAAATATTAGACAACCTCTGTGACGGCCCTCATCTATATCTACTTAAATCTACAATAAAACGGTGACATTCAGACGAATATTGGCCTTTACATCTAATGTTGGTGATTTATACACCGATGGTTGATTCAAGACCAGGACCAGGACGCTGTAGGTCCTGGAACATGGATTAGATGGAGTAGGATTGTCCAACACCTATACCACCCTCTTAGCTTAGCCGACCGTGTCCACTAGAAATAATAATAAAATATGTCTGGAGCCAAATAAGACGATGTTTTCCGTAGAGCGACGTAAGAGCAATATTAATTAAAGAAAAATCTATTGACTTGGCCGACCGGGATATGAATCCATGGACCTTAGGTATGAAAGTGGATGGATCTACCAGTAAACCAATACTGCACATTTACCTACATTCAGTCAAAATACTTAAAAGTATTGAATGCACCACCTGGCGAATTTCCGACAATCAAATTAAAAACTCCGACGAGCTCATTTATATTTTTCCCGTGGTTTAATTACTTACTAATTTACTTTGTAATACATTTAGATTACAGAATATCCATAAAATAGTTAATTATCTCACATCAACTAAATATATGATCTTGCATTTAGAGTCTACTTTTAAAATGGACTTAATTATAAGTTTTCCTGTACCTACCAACTTAGCTGAATTATTTACAAAAATTCCTAAACGGCATGTGACGCATACCTACCTGCATTATATTTACATAACATTATGAAATATATAACCAATAGTAACATACCATATCGAAAGGGATTTCCCAAGAATCAAATATTTGCTCTCACAATATTCCTCTGCGGGTTTTCCATCTCGCTTAAAGAAAGCTGATATTATTTGTAATCGAAAACTGGAACGATAACTTTTGAAAAGTACACAGAGTATTGAGATTTCGGTAACGAACTAAATTAGCTAGCTGCTTTTGTATGAAATCTTCTGTCACTTTACTTACTTACTCCATTAGATATAAAATCGTGGCATATATTGTTCCACACAGCGCCACCTAGCCCCCACGGTAAGCAACGAACAACACCAATGTTGCCTAAATAACCGAAACGAATCCACCATTCAACCATACAATAATGTAACCTTATTGTAATCAATATAATTTGTACGGATAACAGCACAAACTGAATACAATTGATGTACTTAAGTACCTACTCACGATCACGTCACGATCCGCTGAACCCTATCTGTAATGTGAATCTAATAGGTATCCAGCTCATCCATACCATATTCTATGATTTATATAGACGGTGTAACAAGGGGGGTGGATCATCGGTTGTTGGGGGGTGGGGGACCTCAGTACCTATCGATTTAAGCCCCATGTATGTTCTGCAATAATTAGTGGTTCAAAAGTTATTTGGGTTTTAGTGAAATTTTTGTCAAAATCAGATTTCACCCTGAACTTCGTAGTTACAGCCAAACTATCAGGTCTGCGATTCTGCCTTTTTTCGTGAAACAAGTTCAATAGTCGACCTTTTGTACCCCTACACCAATCAGAGTCTTAGATTTATAAAATTCAAAATAAAACCATTAAAGTAAGATTTTATGTTCAAAATCTAATGTTTACATTATATTTGTATGGTTCTAAAAAAAATATTTCACAGGATATTTTTTTCTGCAACTTATCTTAAAAACTACTGGCTTTCATAAAGAATAAACCCTCAAAGTTTCATTCGTCTAGAACTAGGACATCATATTGAAAAATGTACTTGATGGTCGAAAAAGTGAAAATAATCAATATTATTTTCATACAAAATTGGATAAGCGTACGCTATCTATGCTAAAAGTAGAAGAACAAGATTATTATACGAAATTCCATGAATGAATCAAATAAAATACACTAATAATATGCACTGGTAATAAAAAATGAAAAAAAAAAAAAAAAAATTACTTACCTACCTATTTTTTGTATGAACATAAAATCGATTATTTTCACTTTTTGGACTATCAATCACATTTTTCAACATGATGCCCTAGCTCTAGCCAAATGAAACTTTGATGGTTTATTCTTTATAAAAGCCAGTAGCTTTTAAAATAGGTTGCAGAAAAAAATATTCTGTGAAATATTTTTTTAGAACCATACAAAGATAATGTAAACTTTAGATTTTGAACATAAAATCTTACTTCAATGGTTTTATTTTGAGTTTTATAAATCTACTAGGGAACCGCCCCGGCTTCGCACGGCTATATTATGCATGTATTATACATAAAAACCTTTCTCTTGAATCACTCTATCTATAAAAAAAAGCGCATCAAAATCCGTTGCGTAGTTTTAAAGATTTAAGCATACATAGGGATATAGGGACAGAGAAAGCGACTTTGTTTTATACTATGTAGTGAAGACTCTGATTGGTGTAAGGGTACAAAAGGTCGACTATTGAACTTTTTCACAAATAAAGGCAGAATCGCAGACCTGATAGTTTGGCTGAAATTGCGAAGTTCAGGGTGAAATCTTATTTTGACTAAAATTTCACTAAAACCCAAATAACTTTTGACCCACCAATTATTGCAGAACATACATGGGGGTTAAATCGATAGGTATTGAGGTCCTCTACCCCCCAACAACCGATGATCCACCCCCCTTGTTACACCGTGTATATCGAATACTGATAGCTTATTGTTTAACGTTACAAAAATTATTTATACATAGATATGATAAAAGATTCTTAAAAGACAAAGGTATAGGAACAAACAACATTTACTTCTATTATTAATAATAGAAGTTAAATATGTATTATTATTCCGCTGGCTTTGTATTGGCTTTATTCATGAGGATCCATTTTATGTTATACTTCATTATATTTCTCGGAAATAAATACATTTATTATGTATATTTTGAAATTACATCTTGGTAGGTACTACTTACAATAATAACGACAAAGTGTAAAACTGTTCCCTGTAAATTATTGTACTTAAATACCTACTTACCTACATAGATTATCACTCACAAAAGATGGGCTAAGTTTGATCTTATTTATGTTCTAGTATTTATTCGGATGAATTCCTACAGGCAATGGGATGAATTCGAACTTAATCGACTTAGACTTAGACTTGGATCTATGTATTTTTGTACGACATCTAGAAAATCGAGCTTCAATAGTAAACACAGTAAACCTTGCGAACGGTAAAATATAAACAAATAGAAAGGTGGATAACAGTCTGTATGTACACAAGGTTTAATGAGGACGTTGTAGGAGACGCATACGGAGGTGGACGGAAGGTCCACCGTACCACTGTGCGGCGCAGGCGCAGGCGTAGGCTACTGTCGTAGCGCAGCCCGACGCATGCGCACACGTCCGATAATATGACGCGGACATATCTATACACATCGCGTTTATAATTTACAATATAAATAAACTAAATTATAATTTTAAAAATTAAATAATAATATTAATGTGCGTGAAAACTATTTGTTAGATTCAGGGATTAGTTTCCGAAATAGAAAGCTCTAAAGAGCTAATTCGAAAGTGTTACATATTGTTGTTATTATAATAGCGGTGGTGCGATGTCTATGGTGTCTGAAAGGAAGCGGGAGTGGGGCGAGGTGGACACCGACCGGGTGATGAACGAGTTGGGGCAGTTCCGTCGGTTCCATGTCCTCAACTACATCCTCGTCACTGTCGTTATATTCGCCGCTGCCATCTACGGCATCACATACGTGTTCCTCGCAGCTGACGTGCCTTACAGGTTATACTATACCTAACGTATTTATCTAACACGAACCGCACGAGTCTCTTGTGCCTTCTTCTCATTGGAAGACACACACACATCCTCAGTTCCTAACACGATTCAATGTGATCTCATGCGAATGCTTCTACCTATTTGAGTGTGCTCATCCTGTGAGTGGTCGTGACCACGACTCCTGCTCCTGTTTAAATAACTTGACATAGTAATGTAATGACATGAGAGGTGCTCGTAGACTAAATGTTATGGAACTTAATTAATATTTGTGTGAGACGCGCACGCGCACGCGTAGGTAATCGCAATGCAATCGTTATCAGAACATTTGTGATCATTACAAATTCTTCACTGCTTGGCTCTCCAGCTCTTCAGAGATTTTCAGGCACAGATTATAGTGAATCATATTATAATATCCGCCATTTCTAGCCTAATGATCAATTTTAAAAACGTTTAAATCCTGCAAATATTTTCAATGATCATCATCATCACATAGTGTTATACCGCGGCGATAGTTGAACTCGCGAACTTGATCTCCCGCTTACCGCCGCGCCGCCATCGCGCCATGCCGCCAGTGCGGTTACTACGCGACGCTTGTAGTCTGTTCTGTTACTTGTTGCATATAATGATAACTATTTTATAAAAGAACATGCTTACCTGGTTTATATACTTACCTAGGTACTATACTTACCTACATAATAACATTATTATAGACAAGCAACAGGAAGTACCTCTATACGTACGTCCGGTCATTATTTGTGATGGAAGGTAAATGGATCGTTCTATCCGATCATCTTTGATCCGAACAATCGCAACGCAGCCGCGGTGAGTTCGTTAAAATACCGACGGATCACATCCTCTATCTTTACGTATAATGTAACACGTTATTATGACGCATTTCTAAGATCGTGTTTTGTTGATATTTAGACGTAAGTAAATTAAAATAACAACAATAAACGAAGTACCGCGGAATGCAGCCAAGTCTACATTTTATTATTTAGTTTATTACTATTGAAGTCCTTCAACTAAACACGACTTAAAGTCTCGCTTGACTCGAAAATTTTCTAATAATAGCAATTTATATAAGTCTACGGTGCAGTGGAGCTCCACTTTTGTTGCCGACTGTACATTGTCTAAGTAGTTATCTGAAATCATTAAGGTCCATTTAGCAAGCACCTACTTGTAGGTAATTGTGTAGGCATTGTTGTTGCTATTATGTGGTAGTGGTGATCAAGAATGAGTCTTTTGAATTTTAATATTTTAATATTTTTGATAATTTAATATTCTTATGTACTCTTCTACCGAAAACTTTCATGATCAAGCCTCGATCGAGCTTGAAACCTCAAGCTTCAAGCTCCAAGCTGTGTGAAACGACCAAAATACAGGGAAATATTCCACCTACAATCGGTACACGAAACAATTTTGCTTTTGATTTGTTCGCAACGGTTGATCTCGAGACTCTGTAGGCAGTAGTAGGTAGGTAGACGCCTGGAAGCAATGTGCAATGTCGCAACACAATTATTATTATAAAACATAAATACCTATATAACCTTGTCGTTGCACTTGTACCCACTCTACCTCTACTGACTGTTACCTACGAACTATGAAGGTGGTAGAGGTTACGGCCGGCGACGCGGGCGCGACGCGAGCGCGAAGCGTTCCTTGGATGCGTGTGTTGAAATTGCCCAAGGTAATGTTACTATAGTTGTTGCCGGCGACATCGTCCGTTTGAGCTGTTGATTGAGACGCGTTTATGGTGAGCGCACACCTAGCCGCACCGCACGCGCCGCAGGCTCCGTTTGTATGCGCGCAGCGCCCGCGCCCGCGCCGGTGTGGTGACGTCATCAGCATCGGCCTTGGGGATTTCCTTCGCTGCGGCGGCAGCGAATGCGGCGCGTGCGGTGCGGCTAGATGTGCGCTCACCTTTTGAATAACTTTATTATTTATTAAGAACTTCAAAATTCCTTGTTTAAGCTGTACCTAACCTACCTACTATGTCCTTTCGATGCATAATGTGGAGTAGGTCCAGAAACGCAAAGTACCTACCTGACAAGCACGTTACCATGTTTCAATTCACAACTTGGGGGCCGTAGACGTGCAATTGGTCCGATACCAAAACGTTCTGATTTGTACTAAGTATCTATGGTTGTTTTGTGAATTGAAACCATATCAATTCCGATTTAAAAACGGATTCATCACCCCCGAAACCCTAGTAAATGATACACCTATCATCGATCAATTAATGATATTTACATCTGGCGATTCTAATTTACAAATAGACCCAAAAACTGAATTAACATCACCGAAAACCTATTATACGATCCCTATTATCTTTAGGTAGGTATAATAAACTTAGCCTAAAGTATACTTATGCCTATCATCATTTATTTTTACCACTACAATATTATTGTTTTCTAGATTAATCTGATGAGGTTTACTTTGCATTCAGAGAGATTAGAAAATATTATTATTGTGACTTTCGTATAGTTGTAGTGAGTGTAGTGACGTACCTACTCGAAGTTCTCTATATATAAAGAAAGTTTCTTCACCTGATATGTCTATGTATATGTCTTCGAAGAGGCGACGCGACACTTTATCAAACATAATGCTTCCTCGCTAGACAACAACTATAGTTGATGTGTTTTCTAGAAACAATCATATATTTACATGACGTTCACGATAAATAACTATGAATTATTGACAATTATTACTCATTTTATTTTGCTATAGATTCACTTGCAAATAAATATAATATATTGATGAATATCGTTCACTCTGACAATGTCCGTCTAGTGCACTAGAATGTCTAGTATGGTTTAGTAACGTCCAACTCTCCAATGGTCATTGTTCTAAAGCGTCCATTTCTATCAAATCCTACATTATCCAGTCCAGTCTATAATCCTAATAGTCCTGTTCATTTTTAACCCCCGACGCAAAAACGACGGGTGTTATAAGTTTGAACCGATTTTGATTTAGTTTTTTTGTTTGAAAGGTGAATTAGTCGGGAGTGTTAAAGCCACAAACAGAACAAAAAAGGTATAAACGTGAAGCCCTACAAAAAGAAAAAAATATCTTTTTTGTTCTATTTGTGGCTTTTGTCTAGTTAAATTAACTCTAAGTTAGTTTCCGAGTAAGCTCAATGGTACCTACATACACCTTCGTTTGTTCTTATAATGTTCTTTCTTAGGTGTATTTTCATGCTATTCAATTCAATAGTATCAGCTATTTCAAGCCAGATGTACAAGAACGCTGATCTCTACTGAAAACAATTATATCGTAAGCCAATTTAAAGAAAGTAAAATATGAAATCGGACTAGATGTTCGATCAGACAACGAGTCCTCCTTGACCAACCCAGGCAAATTCGACCCAATTATGAGTGATAGTTATAAGCAGCGGAAATCCAAGCAAGTTCCAACACAATAACTGCTTGTGTTTCCTGCCTGATATAGCATGTAGTAGGTGACCTACTGTCGCATGTCGGTAGGTACGAGTGCTTACTCCACGGTGTCTGTCTCCGGGCCATTATTGTGCGAGTTCACGCCGCGCCCACGCCCCTCAAGGAACTGGCACTTCCTTGAGGAGTGTATAGTTATGTATGAGTCAGCAGACAGGACATTCAACTATGTCAATCTTCCACTATAACATATACAGGGTTATTGGAAATTAATTGACACGGCTCTAAGGGCTTCTTCTGTGCACCTTAACAAACAACTTTTGTTCTACGACTTTTTTCGAAACTTAATACATATCCCAAAAAAAAAAATTTAAGTGTTTCTCGTACTGTCTGGTAATTTTCTATGTCTATGCGGCAAGTGCGCGCGCGTGATCGGCACGGGGCGCACTGCGTGCGACCCGACCCGATCGGGTCGGGCCATACCTACTATGATTGATTCTGTGACGTAGACGTAGAGTTGAGTATTATTTGAACTGTTGGATTTAATTTTTTATTTTTGTATGGAATATTTTTATAATGAATTTCCAAAAGTCGTAGAACAAAAGTTGATCGTTAAGGTGCACAGAAGAAGCCCTTAACGCCGTGTCAATTAATTTCCAATAACCCTGTATAATACTGTTGCAGTTATAGGCTATCACAAGCTCATTTTTATAGGCTTTCTTTGAGGTTTATCGTGTTTTGTTTCTGGTTCGATCGTCTATCGTTTTGTTTGTGGTGCTCGGTTCACCACGATCCCCTTGGTGGTTTGGAGGATTCTGGTGAAGCAATGAATTCACCAGGATCCTCTTTGGGAATCGGGCTAAGGGATCCTGGTGGACACGCTCCAAAATAAGAGGTTATTTATGATATAGCATTGAAATAATCAAACGGAAATTATTTAAATATTTTGTTTTGGTAGGTAATTGATTATTTCTAATCAACACGTGCGTGAATCTATTGCATGTGTTGTGCCTCTTCAGAAATATTCGATAAGTACTTATCTAATGGATTTGTGACACACGTTTTCATAATTCCGAAGTAACTTTGTTTTTATACGAAAGACCCGGCAAAAAAAAACCTTGGTAAAAATCCGTTTTTCGTAAAATAAGTTGATGACAGAATGAAATAGACTTAAATGCTTTGTCATAAAGCAGTTGTTACACACGAAGTATGAATATCACTTACAGTAATTACATTGTGGAAGTGACTGCTAACTGCTAACTGCTCGTTTTACAGATTACCCAGCTAGAGCTACTTTGGAATAATATGCAATTTGAACAATCATACAATCACGTTGTAAACCTTTATACAATGTGTTACGATGAGGGTAACGTAATACGTAAGGGGAGATACACAGACGTCGTTGCACTGACATATGACAGAAGAACTCTCATACCCTGCCTTTTCCATAGGCACAATTTGTTTTGATCATGTGTTATGAGAAAATGTAGAGTATAACATTATTTTTTACATTAGTTCTATAACCTTAATTTCCAGATGTGTGGTGCCAGAGTGTGAGGGTGCAGACACGACGGAGTTCAGCCCGGCGTGGTGGCCGTCGGCCGCGGCGTCCGGCGGTGGCGTGCAGGCGCGCTGTACCTACCGCGTGCCGGTCGCGGGCGCGTCCACCGGCGCCGGCTGCGACCTCGACACGCAGTTCGGCGACGAGCTGCGACTGTGCGACCACTGGGTCTACGACTCTAATGATACTATTGTTGCTGAGGTTAGTACGCCGACAATAATAAACGTTAGAATTTCAAAAAACTGAAATTGTTCGAATAAACTGCCCTAGACGTCTAAACCCCTCGTTCGTATTACAATACTCTTGTCGAAACACTTCGTATTAAAAAGTAAAGGGTATTCTATTCTATCTTGTAAATAAATAGTTCGGTGCTTACTTCCAACCGGACTAATGATAGTGAAAAGTTAGACTAACAATGGAACTACTCTGCAATGTAACCGGCTAGCGGCTATCTGAAACAACACGCTAGTAGGTATACTTCTTGCTGGTTTGGATGCCAGCTTCTACTTATTCTGATACATTTCGTCACCAATTCGTGTTAGTTGGCCTGCGTTAGTTATTTGGTAGTCTGTTGACTAATTGAAGTGCTAACAGCCCACCAGTGGCCGGTGTGTGGTGCTATTTTAGGATTACTACTCGGATGATCTGAAGCTCCTGGAGAAAATGGTGTAATATAAGTAATTGACGCGATAACGTTTGTTGCAAACTCATTCAAAGGTCATTCAGTTAAAAAACAAAGTAAATGTCATCCATAATGTTTGTTTGTCACAAAGTAAATGTCATCCATTATCGTCAAATACAGTTTACTTAACGTATTTAAACATAGTCTAATAAAACCGCAAAGATGTGATGTTGTTTGTATAGAATCAGTCTATAGCTACATGACAAGGTGACAAGATGAGTGACAACAGGTAGCGTATGTTCCCAGCGAGTACCTGGTAGACAATGGTCACGTTTCACGAGAAGCGCGACTGTTGGAGAATGATAAGTAAAATGTGGTATATATACCGTGGTAGGTGCGCCTGCGCCTGCGCAGTGGAGCGTGCGTCCAGCCAGGAGCCTGTCTTACCTGCAGCCTGCAGCAGCTGTGTGGACTGCAATCGCTCTGTACACTACATCTACTGCCATACGGATAATATACATTTAAATTACATTAAATAGGATAAATCTTATTTCAACATTATAGTTGTGACCAATCTTGGTACCCGCTTATGATACGGTATGACAATAACCAGATAGCTAATGTAAAGTTAGCCCATTGCAATAATAAAAAATAAATATTTATGCATTTATATCAATTATTACATTATATTACAATGTACATTCAAAAGTTGTTAGGATCACGTAGCATATTTTATGCCTAAAATGATCAATTAAATTTTCAAATATTTTCCCAAGTTAAATATCTCTATAAAAGATCTGCTGTATGTTTGTGTTATTCTCCACCTCAGAAAAAGAAATAAAATTCTCCACACGCTCAGTAAAAATATTTAAATTTAAAAACGAATCTAAAGGAATTCGGCAAAATGCTATATACACCTTGTTTAACAAAAACATGGGTAGGTGGTACTAGGTAGGTACATGTATTTTTTTCCAAATCCGCGGCCTTATTATTAGCCTGTAAAGAGGTCATTACTTACTTAAATGTTTTAGATGGGGTGATAGAGGCTTGTTCAGAACCTATACCACCCTCTCAGCTTAGTATTGAGGAGTCCTTACAACTGGACATGGTACCAATCCACATTATCTAACCGCCCATTGCCGCCGTCTCGTCCGTCGCGACACGACACGACGACACTCTCTTGTGATAATATCGGCAACTGCCTATTTGTTTGTTTACATAACACAATTAGGTCAAATTATAACTAAATAACAACTACGACTTTTAAATAATATAAATATTTAATATTGTTTTTATTAGTAAGTATATACCTACCTAGACAGATTTATTCTTTTCAACTCCTACTAAATAACAAGGGTTGCCGACACAAAAAACAAAAGATGATAGAAACAGATACAAACTTTTTTTAAAACTAAGTAATACTAATTAACTATAACTAATACTTATATCGAAATAATCTATGTTCTCAATCAGTATTTTTCTTTTACAAATTTTTGATATATCCTAGTGGCGTTCTGAGAAATATTAAAGTTATGTACACTTGTACAGACAACAGAGTGTGTTTAATGTCAGAGGCAAACAATTATGTAAGATATGCAAACAATTGTGTTCGTCACCAATGTTCGATAATTCGATAAATTGTCATTTATATTTATATACCTACTTAACATTGTTAACATAAAATATCTTCAAAATAAATTGATCAGTATGACATGAACATTAACAAATAGGTACCTATTACACCTAAGTATAAAAGTATTTCCAACGATGAACTTGCAGTTTTTCTGTGATTTCATTGTGCAACGTTAATAAAAACACTACCAACTATGACTGTTTCCGCATCGTCGCTCCTCGTCGTCGTCACAAATGATATTTTCGCATCAGTAGGTCCTGGTGGCCTTGTTGATTCCATAGTAATATAAGGTGTATCATAGCATCCGACAAAATAACCTTTCCTTACCAGTTCAATAGTTGGCCGCTCGCTGCTGTTTAAACGCAGGTAAACTGCATACAAATCGACATATACTGATCAGTTACACTAAAGATTACTACACTCTCTTGTAGCAAAATATATAAATCAGATTACTCTTATTGTTTTTTTTAAATTCCAGTTCGATTTGGCCTGCCAGGAGTGGAAGCGCACCCTGGTGGGTACCATCCACAACATCGGGATGTTGGTGTCTCTTCCCATAATGGGATACATCTCAGATCGGTAAGCTTACACTTTACTTTTCAATCGTAGAAAATAATATCCAGTGCTGTTGCTTTTAAAAAAAAAATTAAAGTTTTACGATTAGGTACCAATAATTTTATGGGTTACTTTACTTACATATTATAATAACTAAGTTCAATATAACTATGTTCGAAATAACTACGGTCGATTCACATATGTTCATAATACCTAATGGTCGATTCGGCTACACATTATAATTACTAAGTTATATTTAATAACTATATTTAAAATAACTACGGTTGATTCACGTAAGTTCATAATACCTAGCGGTCGAATCAACTAGTGTTTAATACACCTAAGTTTGATTCAATTAAAATTAATAGAGCTAACGAACGATTGATCTAGTATTTTTTAAAGATATTGGATGTAACAACTATGTATGAAATACCTAATGTAGGTACGAAGTACGAAACACATACGGTTAAAAACAATCCAATTTTATAAAATACACCCTCCCTAACCTAGTGAAATAGGTAGAATTCGTTTCTAGTACTCGCCGGCCGCTACATATAAAGACCCATCCGGAACACCCCCTACCAAGAACAGACATGGATAGGTTAGGTTTTTGTTAGAACTGCGACCACAACGCACGAGCCGAGCGAGCAAAGCGAGCAGTGCCGCGGCAGGGGGCGTCGCGAGTGCTAGAAACGAATTCGACCCATTTTGCTTGGTTACTTAGTTCAATTACCTGTAGTTGTTTCGTACATTAGGTATTTCGTTCATTAGTTACCACAAAAATATGTAAAACAACCATTAGGTATTTTAAACAGTAGGTATTATGACCGTAGTTACTTCGAACATAGTTAAAATAAACTTAGTTAAATTAACCGTAGTTGTTTCGTACATTAGGTATTTCGTTCATTCGTTATTACAAAAATATGTGAAACAACCATTACGTATTTTAAACAGTAGGTATTATGACCGTAGTTATTTTGAACATAGTTATATATTGCACTTAGTTATTATAATGTGTAACCAATTTTATGCCAATAATTTGTTATCAATTTTCCAGTTTTGGACGGAAGCACGCTTTAGTATTTTGCACGACGTTGCTGGCTGCCATCGGCTCGATGAAGGCATTCTCCATCTCCTACGAGATGTACGTCATCACCGAGTTCCTGGAGACGGTCCCCGGGGCCAGCGCCTTCCCTGTCGCTTACATTCTTAGTAAGTCAATAATCATAACAACCTTAATTATCTTGAGCGTGTTGTTTCGACGCATGATCATTAGCGTTCATTGTTTGACTTTAAATAGTTATTTCTCTATTTCAGCAATTGAGTTGCTCGGTCAAGACAAGCGAGTGTACATCACTGCGTTCTTCGGCATAACCCTCGTGATAGGAGGCATCTCCTTCGCTCTTCTCGCTAAAACCTTCCACTACTGGCGAACCTTCATCCTGGTCGTGTATCCTCCGTCGTTACTGTTCATCGTCTACCTGTACCTGCTGCCGGAGAGTATCCGGTGGTTGCTTTCCAAAGGAAGAAAGGATGAGGCGTTAGAAATTGTTTTGAAAGCAGCTAAAATGAATAAAGTAACTTTATCGGATGAAACTTTGAAGCAGTTTAACGAAGTGAAACCGAAATTAAAAGAAGAGGTGAAGAAAGAGGAAGATGACGGGTTGTGGATGCAGGTGTTGCGGTCGCCGATCATAATGAAGCGCCTGGCGATCTGCTCGATCTGGTGGATAACTTGCACGTTCGTGTTCTACGGTATGGCAATAAACTCAGTGTCGCTGGCGGGGGACAAGTACAACAACTTCATGCTGGTGGCGAGCGTGGAGGTGATCTCGGTGGTCACGAACGCGCTGGTGCTCGATCGGATCGGGAGGAAGCCAACCTTGCTTGTCGCATTTACCGTCTGTGGGCTGGCTTGTATGGGGATAGCATTCGTGCCGAAAAGTAAGTCATAAACCTAAGATAGTGCAGACAGTGCAGACGTTGAGTAGGTTCATTTAAAATTCCCCATTTTGTTATTTCAGCCTTGCCTTGGTTAGCAACGGTGCTCTACCTGGTGGGTAAGATCGGCATAACGCAGGCGTTCAGCGGCATCTACATGTACACGTCGGAGTTGTTCCCGACTCGCGCTCGCTCCAGCTTGCTCGGCTTCTGCTCCATGGTCGGCCGGCTCGGGTCTATTGTTGCACCACAGATGCCACTACTGGTGAGTAACGAACGACTTCATACTAAATGTGACCACTAAACTTATGGCTTGATATTATGGTAGAGCACAGTGAACTCTAGAGTGTTGTTCTATTCACTGAGGTGTAGGTGTATTTAGTGAATTCAAGTGACATAATGTCCAGGCCATCTACGTGGAGTGGCTGCCGACGGTCCTGTTCGGCGGCATGGCGCTGGTAGCGGGCGCGCTGATGCTGGCCACTCCGGAGACGCTGAACACGCGGCTCCCGGACACGATCCATGAGGCCGAGCGGCTCGCACGGACGCCCGCGCCGCGTCCGGACCAACATCGACCCGCCGCCGACGACATGCAAATGACTGACGCTAAGTTTTAGCGGTTACTATTGCTGCTCCTGATCTATATAAAACTACTGTGATTATCTGTGATTTGTGTTCACGCAGCTGTTTTCATTTTACGATCATATTTTATTGGATAAGTTGACGTGTTTCCTGTAATTCAGTTTAATTCCATTTTATTATTATTAATAGGTAGTACTTTGTTAAATTCTTCTTAAAACGTACAACTAGCATTAAATCATTGTAAGTAGGTATTCATTACACAATAATTGTAAGATTGAGAGATTGTATGTATATATATCTAGTGATAACGGATATCCCAATTTTATTACATTTGTACTTTATGCATCATCAAACAACACTTAATAAATAGATATTATGTAAAATAAAGCAAAAGGCCGGATGAAGACACAACCCTAGTTTAATTTATTTTACTGTAAAGAAAATATATATTAAAAATGACAGTGTTTACGTGATTTGCCTACTTCTTATTCCGAATCCAATAAATAAAGTCTCCAAAAGTGTACACAAGTTGCTAATGTCACAATTGCTCTACAATTTCTAAAGAAAATAAATTCCAGTGCCAAAAATCACCTGCTATTCTGGAATCGAGTCAAAATTGGACAATTAAAACGTATCCGGCATGATTTATGTGCTCTATCAACGATTATGAATGGTATAGAGGCGAGGGCAGGCGGCGGTGCGGCGGGCGGCGCGCGCGCAGTTCGGGCGGGCGCGGGCAGTAGCCGGAGCGATGCGACGGCGCACGCCACCACCCGTCAACATAACGTAAATATTTAGCCCGCATATCATAACATCAGTATTATTATATTTAGTGTATAAATGACGGATACACTGCCTTATATTACAAATATAAATTCTAATAGTAAATAAACAATAATGATTGATTTATAATATAGAAAGTGTAGTTGTATGTATATGTGGTAGATACACCTACCAGGTGGACGAGTGAGAGATGTCTCGTCGTGAAGTGAGGAGTGAACGAGGGGAGTACCCCCCTCTCCCACCTCCCAGTAAATGTGCTAAAGTAAGTACTTAACTAGTCTATATCATTAACTAACCTCTACTAGATAGCTAGTATGAGGTAGCTAGCTATAGGTGAACTAATATACCATCTGCATTCGAACTCTGTTAAATACACACAATCAGAGAGAGAGTTAAAAAATCTAAGCTAATTGTTAAACTAGTAGTTATAACCCGAAGGATAACCCGCTTAAATCCAGATACTGTAGGAATTTAACAATATCTCAGTCTTCAACTACGACTTTTTAGAAACCCTAGTGCAAAATTTCAAGTTTCTAGATTCAGTGGATTAGTTGGATTTGTTAAGTGGTTTCCACCCGTTGATTTTGAATTTTCGTCCGTGTTGATGTTGAATTTTCCAAAATAATTTGATACATCCCTACATCAGTAAGCTACCTGTGTGATCTGTGTGCCAAACAGCCCGACCAGACCATTGTTGGTTTGAGTTGTGTGTTAACGAGTTAGTCAGTCAGGACTTGGAATTTGTATTTAAAGATGATTTGGGATATGATATACCATAATTTACGGTGGTAAAGTTGATAAAGCGCTCGTACTGTGCTGTAAGCCATATATTATATGCATCTGAAGAGAGCCATATATTATATGCATCCGTTCAAGAAGTAGACGTCAACGTTGGTAAGTAATTAATGATCTCCTGACATTTTAATAACAATGGATATGTAGACTAAAC
The DNA here is from genome assembly GCA_907269075.1 of Idaea aversata. NCBI lineage: Eukaryota > Metazoa > Arthropoda > Insecta > Lepidoptera > Geometridae > Idaea > Idaea aversata. Next base: position 15,212,824 of record OU026092.1, on the reverse strand, counting down.
ATCCTGATCAAGAACAGCAATAGATGCTAAATATCGTTCATAGTTTATCTTTATATTATCATCATCTTTGTGAAGCGATGTGAGTATAATGCTAGGTACCTACTGCCTACCTACTGCGACTGTTATTCTAATGGTCGTTGCTATTCGAGAAATGTGTACATTGTTCATACGTCGTGATGAAACTCACGGCGTTGTCTCCAGCCAGATGTATTGACGAGATATTTCCTGAAAGGATGGTATATGTTACGTCCAAGCCTACGTACGTACACCAGAGTCCTAAATAAGGTTATAGTAATATCAACCTTATTTAGGACTAGCGCTTAGACTAGACTAGACTTATCTTCCAGTTACAGCTAATAATTTTTATTTTTTTTGATAAGAACTTAATTTACTATAGGGGTTCCAAATGATTCAATATTCAAACTTGTCCCACTAACCCAAATAGTCCCACTTGTGAGTCCCTTGGATCGTCCCGTTCCCAAATGGTACCACGTAGGAAGAAAACACAGTGAATGCCCACTTACAGAGTGATACCATCGTTGTAAACAAGTATCTGTTATCTCAGAAGTTAGAGTTATGTGTAAATGTAGTGTCCCTATCAAGTTCATCAGCTGGTTCACCAATCTATATGGTGTTCGTCAGGTACTGTACTACACGTGGAAGCTGTGCTCGGTGGTGTTCTCGCATTTCGTGATGATCAGCCTCGTGGTGGCGTACTGCATCCTCGGAGCCGTCACCTTCGAGAAGCTCGAGGCACAGAATGAGAGAGAAGTATTTACCTTAAGTCTATTATCACATTACGTCACAGTACTCTTAGCTGCGAGACCTGCATCATTTGTGGCCCCTCCGACAGTTGTCGGCTGACCAGGTAGGTAGGTATATGTACAAACTACCACTACGTAGGTAGTAGTAGGTACCTAATTATTATTAAAAATAATAAGATGATAAAGACAAGAATAGAATTCAGTCGGCAATGAACATAACAAAAAACCTCAACTATGTAAATAGTAGGTACCCAATAATATACAAAAGTTCGTATGTAATGAATGAAACTTTTAGAATATTTGTATTTGCTTCAAAATGCGGAAACGCGAAGTTTCCGGATAGTTTTGAGAATGTATGTCGAGTATTCTCGCATTCTACACACGAGGCGGCGCGGCGCGGCGCGGGCGCATCGAGCGACGACGGGTGTACACTTGTACAGTAGTACAGGAACAGGTAAAGACAATATACCGACACACCAGCTATTCATAGACTGGAGTTCACACTATCGCGACTGTTGTACCAACGTCTCTAGCCGCTATGGAGTATATACTTGCATGATACTTGCGCCCACCGTCCGCCGCCGGATTAAAGGCACATTCCTATGTCATAATTTTAGTCTAACAGTTAGCATGTTGAATGGTGGAATTAATTTATCTACCTATTTATGTTCTCTGTATTATTAGATACCTACACATTTATCAATTTATCTGGTTCAATTCGATTCGTGTTGCTTTCGTTAGTTTCAGAAGTCAAAAATATGCGATTTCCCTATAATATGGTTAGTTTTAAAACGGGCTATCATTAATTACTAATTCATGAGTCAGATCACAAATCAGGAAATAAGGAAAAAAGTCAAAGATCTTTTACGCACGTTAAGTTTCACAGGAAGTTTGGTTGAATACGTAAACAACTCGCGTGGTAAGATCTCGTGGCAAGGCACTGAAGGCACACACGACATTTGCTTCCGATAGTACAAGTCCCACCAACAACGGTGACAAACGATGCCATCACCGAGTTGCTCCTCTCTCTCAACACGTTCTCGACGCGCGACGAGGCGGCGATGGAGCCCGACCTTGATCTGCCAGCTGTTACATTCTGTTCTTTCATCTCGTTTCAACATCTCACGAACTTATTGTTTTATTCACACGCCCATCAAAATATACAGAATTATTTCGAGTTGTAAAGGAACGTTAGGTATTTGTAGCGAGATTGAGATGTTAACAATGTGTTTCCGTTCGGCTTCATTACATTATCGCAGTGATTTGCAGTTTTATAAGAATAATTCTAATCAACGGAACAGATGCGGTTTTCGGATCGAAGAACAACCCAATAAATTAGCTTTGAGTATACCACTAGCAAAGGGATTATTCGCCCCAAATACCTACGATCAAAATCGGACAAAATTATAAAACAAACAATAAAAAGCCATCTTTGAACTCATTTTAGTCAATAATCAATCAATCAACAATCATGTTATTTGGTTCACAGTAGAGTCTTGGCTTATTGTTGTGTGCTGATCATCTAGCTAGAGGCAGGCAGCTCAAATCTGGACATAGCTTAGTAATGTTTATATTATACTATTGCAATATTTCCTTTTATAATCCTACTACGTCATCCTACCGGACTAAAAGTAATTTTATGTCCGTGATTCAACAAGTTAGAAAAGACTACGGGGAATGCGTATATAGATGTGTTATATTTTGTTGTTATGTACTTGCCAGGGCCATTATTCACTAAGCTTCAAGTCGTTGGGCGCGCGTGATTAGGGCGAGATTGCCATACAAAAACCTCTCCCCCTCCGCCCCTAATCACGCGCGCCCAACGACATGAACCTTAGTGAATAATGGTACAGGTTTACGTAAACCAGATTATTTCTATGTTAACCTGTCAATGTCCAGGTGAAGCAGAACATATCCCAGATCCGCAACAACACTACGCAGAGCATCTGGATGATGACGCGGACTGTACCGCTCCTCAACCAGACCAACTGGACCTCGGAGGTTGTCGACATGCTCAAGGTAATGAGGGGCTATATGCGGGGATATACTATTATAGAATTCTCAGCTGAAGAATATCATCATTTACATATTAAAGATCGTATACAGTTTATTACCTCTGAGCAAGGAAGTTAATGTCTCTGAGCAATACAGAGCTCAGGTTAGCGCTCATTAGAAAATGTATTTTTTGATTGTAATATCCGTTTCCAACATGACAGCTGGAGGTAAAATGAACGGGAAAGGACTGCATGTCACTTGCAATTCGCTAAAACATCAGAAAACGTTTGGTATCATTAGTGTCTTTGGTTTTTATAAAGGAACTAATGAAAACAATAGCCAGAAACGTGATTAACATTGAAACCTAATTATAAGTAGGTATATGATCGCAACAATGATAACATGAGTAGGTAGGTACCACGACGACGACATAGGTACCGTAGTAGGTACGTAGGTACGCACGACATTACAGTCTTGGATTACAATGTTCAGAATAACATTCAAGGCGCTTGCATCTTATGCATGCAACGTAACCAAGCCATTATTGTAATATTTTAAGAAAACATATTTAAGAGACACAAAAATAAGCACTGAAATTCTACTAAAGTCTGGTTGTATGTTTGTAACTCCTCGATGCGAGAACTACACAACGTGTTGCAATGAAAGTCGGTATGTAGATAGCTGGAGACCTCGATTGAAGGAACACTACCCTGGACTGGACGTTATGATAGAATGGACATTACTAAGGACTATATGCCGCCGTCGCCCCGCGCCGCGCCGGCATGAACAGGGGTGTTGTATCCTGATATTCCCACGGGATCGGGACTTGATCAGCTATATGAAATGATATGTGAGTGTTGGTTGTTCGTGCAGGACTTCGAGAACGCAATCCTGCTGGAGATGAAGGTGCGAGGCTGGGACGGCAACGAGAGTGCAGACCACATCCAGTGGACCTTCACCGGAGCTCTCTTCTACTCCATAATCGTCATCACCACCATCGGTCTGTACCTACCTACCTACCTACCCCTATATACCTACTGGCACTATCCTATATCTATTTAACTTAAAGATTAACTTACATAAACATAGATAATATTATCTACCACAATAAATGTAAAATTGTAAAAGTAGGTTTATATTATAAAGATTTAATTTATATTCCAACTCACTAACTAAAACATTGCAATAATGTCAAATACAATAATTCTAAATTAAACTTCAAGGTACATTAATAAAATTAAAATGTTGTAAAAATACAGTGCACACAGTTATACCATCAAGGCCCAAGCTAAGAAACTAGGCTTGTGTTATGGTCGCCATATAATATGTTCTGTTTAATCCAGCATGCACTATACATGAATGAAAATATTCGGTTCCAGCTGAAATACGTAAACCGAGGTGATTAACCTTGTTCGCGTGTGACATAGTGGTGTAATGTTTGTGCAATATACCTCGATCCGTCCTACCAGCGAGCGACCAGCGACCGACGTCTCTGGACTCTGGCTCGAAGCCAAAACACATTCGTCAAATTTTTTATATCGCAACCGACTTTATTTTTACAATAATTCGACGTATTCATGACGGGAAGGTATCCGTCTCTACAGCCGTCCGTCGGTCGTCTGTGAAGTCGACTACTACTCGTATATTTCATACTAGTTACACTGCAATTAACTTGATTTATTGATGTATACCTACGTCATTATGTATATATACCTAGTTCGTAACATTTATATACTTATTAACTAAGCGCAGGTCTCGAAGTGGTGTACTCGCGTTTCCTGTTCCTTGAACACCCTGGAATGTGGGCTGACAAATATTACATTAAATTTAAATAATTATTTTGTATAATTGTTTTATGAAACAAACACAACCTAAGGTTACAGACAATAATTATAACATATAATTACAAAACGATTACTTAACACAGATTACATCGAGAATAGTATTAAAAGCGGCACGCAGTGCGTAGCAGTGGCAGCAGTACGTAGCAGTACACGCAGCCAGCAGTTAGCACAATCACATTAGTTAGAGAACACCAAAATATTTACACTAACTATCACTAGACGATGCGATGCGGAACGCGGGACGCGGGGTGCGGGCGTGGTGCGCGTACGCGCTTTACGTAAACATGCGCGGGCGCATGCGGCCGCGAAGCACGCGCCCTGCTGCCCGACAACTCTACTTTATATGTATAGCATATTTACGATCATTCCCATTTGTCCCCGTTGTCTACGTCCTCATCTGTGACAACTAGGATTTTTATTTTTAAAACCTTCCCAGTTACCCCCCAAAAGGTTATATTGTTATTAGTCAATATCACACACGTATGTCACTTTATTTACCGTAGTATCCCTGAGGTCCTATGACCCCGGTGGGCCCCCCAGGCCCGACGAGGATCTGTCTCCCCGGCCCGATGACCCCGGTGGGTCCACCTGGCCCGACGAGGAGGCCCGGTCCCGCTTGTCGTCCGAACCCTTGGCGTCCGTAGCCTTGGCCGAAGTATCCGGGCATTCCTGGACCTATCACGCCCGACGGACCACCGGGGCCGATGAGGACCTGTCTTCTACCAGCATAGTTTGACGGGCCGATGATGCCGGTGGGGCCACCCGGGCCTACTAGCACTCCCCGTTGAGCCGTCTCGTCGGGATGAATGTCGCGATGTCCATTACCCTCGTTACTGGGATTGATAACACCTGTAGGTCCATTCGGGCCTACTAATACACCATTTTGTTTGTTAGGCCCGATGATACCGGTGGGGCCGCCCGGTCCGACTAAGACCGCGTGTTGGTTGGTCGGTCCGGTGACTCCCGTGGGTCCCCCCGGGCCGACGAGTATACCGGGGTGGTCCTCATCTAGTCCCGCAGAGTTCGGTGGAGGGAAAGGTTTCGCAAAGTTATCCCTGCCTGGGAACAACATCGGTCTTTCATCTTCGATTTCGTTGAAGTACTCTGAAAATAAACGAATGTAGAAATTACCCTTAAAGTCTCAGTTTTATTTACCCTAATTCAAATAAAGTTGTAAGAACATGTTTGTAGTGATGTCATGTCGGTCCACACCTGAGTTTTGTGGCTTCACACGATTCGATCGCTTGTAGCAGCACAGATATTTGCCAACGCCACAAACTCGCTGCAAAACAACAAAATACATTCATTATTATGTATCGATGGAAATGCATACCGCTCCGCCGCCGTAGAGTTAGTCTAAGGTCATCAAGTCGACACAATTGGAAATTATTTATTTTATTATTTACTATCCCGTTTTGTCTGTGACTGTACTATTAATTTGCCGGCCTGCTCACTGACATCAGCGGTTTGCGTTTTAGAGCCCAGGCTAATGCGCTCCATGGCACTGTGGCAGAACCAGAGTTTGGACCCAACCCTTTTCGTCACATCCGATACAGGTTGTGACGCATTTATGATGTTGCATTAAGTTTTTGTAATCGTTTTAAAACAACTATACTATGTGGCATACATTGGAGTCTTCTCGGGGCTGACAGTCAAGGTTGGAGACACACTTGCAGTACTGGATTGCGTCAAGTTCTTGACCGTAGTTCTTGTTTCTGGAAACACAATCATTAGGATTCAAATCTCAAAATTCTATATTCATTTGAAATCAAAAAATTTGTACAAGATCACATAGAAGCGTCTTAAATACTAAGTTAGGATGTGTGCCTTTGGGACTCGCCCACCAATGAGAAGAAGGCACAAGGTAATATGATGACTTGATATAATATAGTGTTTTGGTACGTAAATAAATACAAGCATCTTATTTAAGTTTTCCCGTTCCACAGTGTCGTGTGGGTGTGGTGTGGGTACGGGGAAACTTACGTACCTACCCAATAGGTGAATGTGTGAGATGGTGTTATACGTACTGTGTGTAGACAGCCTGATGCGTCTCCACCCTGACGGGGTACCGGCCCGAGTCCGGCGGCCGGTTGTAGAAGCCGTCCGTCTCCGAGGCCGGCACGAACGGCACCTCGTCGGCCTGGTGGTGGACGTGGCTCGGACTCTTCGAACTGTCGCGACAAATTATCAATATTGTTTACTATCGTACGTATACCAATCACGAAACACAATCTATCTTATTAGAAAAATGTGATACACAATATAGGTAGCAGCAGAGAAATAGTATATTTTTCGACACAGCGAGGGTTGAAAATAATTCTCAACACTTGCACTGGCGACATTGCAGCGGGGCGGACGGGGCGCGCGGCTTGCGGTTGCAATCTCTTACGTTTCGACATTACAACGACCCTCGAGAAACGACAAGTTTACTGTCAGCTGTTGATTCTTTGGACAATTACAGTTTATAATGTCAAAGTCAAGAGGCAAAGCCATGGACCATTGTCATTATTACGTCCGCAATACGCCCCATTTAGGCCGTTAGTGTTTGGGACGAATCCAAGGGCCACTTAAGGTGGTACGTTTTCCCTACTAAATGTTTTAGGGATTCCTACGTTTTATACTGAGATATTTAACTTATTATGACTTAAAGTAGGCCTAATTTAAGCTATTGTAGGGGCAGACCAAAAATATCACTGTTTAACATCCAGGAAGTACTCTGTTTCAGCGTGAAAAAAGAGACCAATTTTACGTATGTGGTGGTGCACGGCTATATTGACGTATGGTCATAGTGTGAAGTGACGTATAGATGTGTGGAAACACGCGACGTTGTCGCGTTGTGTGTGGAAGCAGGAACACGCAATTACGCTAGAGCAGAGCCGCAATACAGTTTGCTGGATAAGGGCGACGTTGCCTCTCCGTCTAATCTGTCTAATAAAAAATCAAAATATTTTCAATTGCATGATATTCAACTCAGTGCTGCCAGACCTACACCTGCAAGATTTTATGTAACTTTTGGCACTGTCGCGTCACTTTTGATACTTGAATTATACATTATTTTGATAGACTTATCAAATTATCACTTTACGTATATAATAAATAAATAAACATTTGTACTTGTTTGCATTTAATTAATAGTATAAAAATATAATAAAATATAAATGAAGTATAGTAATTCGCGAGAAACAAACCAAGCAGTCTTGTTGTTTTTTTGATACTGTTTGTTGTACACACTGGCAACATACACCCAGTCGATACTTTGCCTCGCACTGGATGCGCGCTTGTTACCTAGGCAACGGAGAGTCAACAGAGATGTCAAGTAGTCAGTAAATAGAAAAACCAAAAATAAAATATTATAATCATTTAATATATTCCTACTATTGTGTTTAAAGTATCATCCATCTGAGCACCTACTGAAAATAAACCTTGAGGGAATTTTAGTGTCTTGTAAGTGATTGAATTATTTCACAAGTATACCCCTCAAGGTGGGTAACCTATCCACACAAGTTGGGCCGTAGGAACAAACTACGACTACTCTGGGTCCCAGGCCATGAAGGAATAGCAGGAAATGAGAAGACTGATGAGCTGCAAGAACAGGATCGGCAAGTGCTATGCTTGGACCAGAACCATGTACGGGCCTGCCAGCATGCACAATCACAAAGGCCGTAAAGGATTACGTTGATAAGAAACACACGCAAGAGTGGGAAATCAGTGAAGGGCTACTACATTCGAAGAAATTCATAGGTAGCAGGCCCAGAGGGGCTTCTAAATTTATATTGAACAACGGAAAAAGCAAAGCACGAGCTGTGATTGGTGCCTTGACATGGCTTTACAAAACCAATGACATGCTTTTAAAAATGAAGATAACTTCTAATATTGACTGCAGAACCTGCGGTGATGTCAGAGAAACTATGGAGCACATCCTGTGTGAATGCGCCGTCTTAGTGACGAAGCGAAGGAGACCCATGGGCCTCCTTGGGAATGCATATCCCAAACCGGAGAAACATAGGATTTTTCCTCTTAGTGGGATCACTGCGTTAATCGATCCCAAGGGGTCGAAGTGTTGCTGGCTATGTCAGTCCCCGATATAAGATGATAAGATAGAACTAATTTTAAATAAATAAACCTTTTTGTACATTACTTTGTCTTTATTTTTCTCTTTCCATTCAGACCTAGTACAATTTGCATCGTTCAGAATTCGTCCTAGTTTAAAAAAAAAAGATTACTAACAGTACCTACCATAAAATTGATCCTGTTTTAGAAAATTTATTCAAAAATATATTTTCAAAAAAAAAATCTATTTGTATCGAGATTTGAACTGGGGCTCTTCAGAACACTACCCCGCCGCTCTAAATGACTACACCAATCGGTATCTGTAGGACTACGTCAAATATAGTCTATAGTTGCTACAGTTTATTGTTTTGTATGTGTGCGTGTCATTTATATCGTGACAAGAGTTAAAAATTGTACTTTGGAAATACATTAAAATGTGACTTCCAAAAAATTAAATTATGTTTGAAATATGTTCAGAGCAAACTAGAAAACAGGCAACATATATACAAATACTTTAATTCCACGTCAATCATAGCAAAATAAAATAAAAATATACTTTCGGGGAAAACAAGCGCTATCTAGCGGAATACTTTGCTTAGCGATACGAAACATTCAACCTTAATGATCTTCTTCTGTCGTTGTCAAGTAACGTTTCCATACAAATGCATGAGCTGGCTGGCGAAACGGTTATACGGGCGGAGCACGTAGTACGAAGATAAGAAAACGACAATATTTCAATAAGTATCTTTTGTTCCCGTTTAGACCCGTGATCCGTGAATACCATAGGTAGGTAGGTAGGTATATAATTTATTATACAAGATGTAAATGCATCTGGCTGAAAGTGTACGAAATCGCGTGTAAATGTAACCCTCGAAGAATACAGCGCGGTGTTTCCGATCGTGTCGGTTTCTACTCATTATCACGTCGTCGAGAGCCTCGACTCGAGACTCATCGACAATGTCCTTCATTACAACTGATTCATTGGATAATTGATACATTACAGGCTTGTTATAATTCATAGATAGGCAATAAGGTACGAATTTCATTCGAAAACTCTATTTCATTTCGATCGTTAGAGTCCCTGAACAGCCCCTTTCTTTGGATACGGCAGATTAAGTTGAAAGGTTTCATTATAATATACCTAAGCCAAGCGTAAACCTTATTTTTCGTCATGTTGATAGAACTAGTCGTATAACTACATTTTTAAGGAATATCGTTTAGTTTGTTCCTTATTCCTGAAAAGGGCCTTTTGCAATGTTGTGCCATTGCATCGCGGTGGAAGGATTGATCCCTTGATGGCAATATTCTCCTCTTTCAGGAGATCTTGAAGTGCAGTGTCCTAAGGATTCGCCCGACGACGCTCTTATGCCTAAATAGCATGCATTTATTTCAATATGCGCGATATTACAATACTCTAGAAGAGATTGATAAATAGGTACGAATGTTATCCAAAACAAAGACCTTTTATATGAAATATCTTAAACAAAAGCAAAACAAATATGTTTAATGGAAGTGAACCGAGCAACGATGACGAGATGACATCAGAAGTTTAACTTGCGACACGCTAAATAAAAGGTATAAAAAGGCTTTCTAGGTCACAGTCAAGGCACTCCACTCGGTATATACTACCAAAACTTGTCGCTATTGTTTATATTATATATCCGTTCATTTATACATCTACCTACTTCATGTATACATCTACCTACTACGAGATGTTTCAAAATGTTTTCAATAATACCTACCTAAAAGTACTTTAAGATTTTATTGCTTTGTTACAATCCTTATGATTTGACACCTGCAATCAAAGATTTGCTTGGGTAAATGCGCTATTAAAATATACACTACCAGTTACAATAGTACCATAAGTGGTAGTGTCACTATATAAGTACTAGTGTCTCGTGTCTTCCATGGTGTCCATGTCTCCAGTCCACGTGCCGATCACCTTGACCCGATGCATCACAATAGCCGGTTCATCTCAGCCAGTTATTAGTGTATCTATTTACGTCTTGCTTACTTGACACCGGAATGGAGCTGCCATGGCTTGCTTGCGTCATCCCAGCGAGTCACTTGAGGCTTGCTCTTTACCAATCTCTACTGGAATTGCTCTATTACGACGTCACAACATTCAATCGCTTTTGTATTTTCTTGTTTAATTGGGTTACTTGCGTCTGACCATTATTTAGCGCAATTTAAATTGCGATTGTTCGAAAATAGAATAATAATAGGTAAATTTATCGAGAATATTTGTCTATATGAAAATGAGGTCGAGATTTGAAAGGACAAGAATGGGTCAAGTTATGCAAGCTGGCATATTATTACTACATCACCGAACTGTCGAGACGAATAGTCCGAGACCGGACTCGAATACCGAACTGCCGAGATCTGCGACGTTAATTCCGATTAATTAATCACAATCCAATATCGATGACAGTGACTACTTCTCACCGATACATGGCATGCGACCGGGTACGCCTACCGCTAGCGAGGCTTAGGGCGCGGGCGGCTCTGATCTCAGCTTGTTTCAAGAGCCCCAACATGACTTACTTGTATTGATCATCACCATCGAGGAACTTGACTTTAGTGTCAATGCGTACGGAGGCTGCCGCCTCCGGCCAGCTCCACTTCTCACCGGCACAGGCAGCCAGTACTGCTGCCAGGCACCAACATATTCCTGGAATATATTTATTTCCCATCAAACAAACAAAAAATGCCATAAATAAAGCTGTCTATCTTAGAGCTATAATAAGCACGCATGCTAAGCTTGAGCAGCTTAGCATGCGTAAGATCGATAGATCCGTGTTCAGGTGAACTACTTACATCGCGAAAGAGGGTTTTGTTTCAATGTTTATGGAATGGTTATAGCATTTGGTCCTATTTGAATTTGATCCATTTCAATGCAATTTACTGTTGGTTAGATTTAATCTAAACTTCGTAATTTCAATTAAAATTAAAACAGTAGTTCTAATGCAAATATTTTCAAGGCTTCTTTAGAAATTGCACCTCACCGCACCGCGCCGCCATACGCGCTTGAATTCATAAAAAGACGGCCTTTATCAGGCTTATTGTAAGTATTATTATGATGACCTTCCTCAACATTTAGAGGTAATCATCAAAACAATAAAAGGTAAAAAGGATACGATCATCCTTCGTAAATCACATTCGTCAGTTTCCAAGGTAGACCACATACTGCAGGTTGGTGATTACGTATTATGATTCTCAATGTAATTATTTCGGCTATAATTTTGCAATTAGATTTCGTCGGTCTATACCTACAGGGTTATTGGAAAGTAGCTGGATCACAGGTCATAGAGCAACTTCTGTTATTATTTGTTTGTTAAACATACTGAAGTAACTAGATGCCTAGCTAACTGGATGCCTAGCCTATCGTTGTACCAGTCAGTACGCTGGACATACGACATGCGACTGTCATCTATAAAATGATTTCTGGACCCAATACTTGTCCTGTAAAACAATCGAGTTTTGACATCGACAAAACAGATACCTAACTGTGACCTAACTAGTTTCGGATTATTCTCAACTAGAGCGCTTTGATTAGTCACAAAATATAGGTGACATTTTGTATAGTACCTATACCAAATCTAGCGTACTTGTATTGTAGGATATGCGTGCAATGGTGTCAGCTACTGCAGTTCCCAATAACCCTGCCTAGGCCTGTATAAACGCGGTAAGATCTATGCTAGTAGCTAGTATACCTGTAGCTACCTATATTATAAACGCGGTAAGATCTATGCTAGTAGCTAGTATACCTGTAGCTACCTATATTATCATTTCAGCCTTACCTTTATATGTACCTATCAAAGAATGAGTCATATAATATACCTATGTATAGTAGGTATGTAAGATATGCATCGAGATATTCCTATTGTATCTCACCTCACAGTATCAGTATGCGTATAATTGAAGTAAATCTATTGTTAACGCATCAGTGCAGTGCAAGTGTCCTTCTCTCTTGTCTACTAGGTAATTAGTGGCTACTTAAGTTACTTGCAATCTTTCCTATAACTTTTTTTTCGAAAAAGCGTTGTATCTTAAACATAAAATAAATTTTTCTTCAATAATTTAAATTTTTGCAAGAAAATAGTCAGTAATATTTTATATTTCGACAACTCACTGCATTAAAGTTTTGTCATTTTTCTACAAGTTTTCAAAACCGTGTCGTTACAGTCATGGCCGCCGCGTTGCGTTTCTTGTAATCAACAGATAATTAATCACGAATCATTTTGTATGTGATTTGTTGTAAGTATTTAAGAATAACTTGTTGAATATAGTTGAAATGAAAACTGTAAAGTATCTAATTATATATTGAGATGAGGTGTTAAGCGTGCGCAGGTAGTCAGGTAGGTAGGTACCTGTCTACTACAATAGGTGTATAGTATAAGAGAAGCCATTGTTATAGTATCGTAGGCTGGCTAGAGGGTAGAGGCTAGCTGCTAGTGCACTAGAGCCCTAGTTCACATACACCGTGACTCATCTATAGGAGCATGAACGCCGCGCGGGTTTTGATAACAATATCATAATTTATAAATATAGAAACGATAGTTTTCTAAATTGTTATAGTTATCCCGTTTATTTATACATCGCCAATTCCTACTTATTATACTATACATACATATACTTTACTTATTTAGGTAAAGAGAGTTTAGCTAGTTACATTGTTATACTTATGATAAGAGCAGAAGTGGTCTAAAACGATCATACCAACTTGTTTTGATACCTGTATATTTTTAAACTCCCAATGTGGGCCCAGTGTTAACAACATGGAAAAATTAGGTCCCTGGTCCGATGCATCCTCTTAGCCGACTCTACCCTTAAGGGTATAGACTCTACCATAGCTTCGAAACAAACGAACCATTCTTGATCTGATAGCTAATTGTTCCGTTAGCTGTCTTTCACTTCTTTTTAAACAATCGATGGATAAAATCGTTTCATTTTTTTATTAATCAAACTCAATTTTTTAATCTACTAAACAATTAATCCACAAAATAATGTAAAAGTACCATGAACCAACTTGTAGTTTAGAGATTTTAATCGTAATGAATATAATAGGCTCCGAAAGGATAGAACCAATTTTATTGGTATGAGGATACATTGATTCATTGGGAGTAACATAGGGTACCTTTATCCTGATGTCCTCACGGGGTCGAGACCGCGGGCCCAGCTACAGTAGAGTCAATATAAATTCCTAAGGCGTTCAATTATAGAGTTACTACTAGCCACGTACTAGGTATATATTCGTACAATGTTTGCAAACCATTGCGTAATATCTCCACACATTCCGTAAACGACTCGTACAGAGTTGTCAATGTGTGCTAACGTCTAACAAACACACGCTACATTTGTCACCATATTGAGGGTAGGTATAAGTCGATGGGCGCCGCGCGCCGCCCGCGCCGCCCGCGTCCACGTGGGCGGGCGGGACTTGCCTAACTCTAACTCAAGGTTCCTTGGTCAATTCTATATACCTTTTGGGGATTTTAATATTAACGTGGAGAAATATTTAAGGATATTTTATGTTTAACAGATATAGGTAGATATTTTGTCATTTGAAATGATAAGTATTTTGTTTTAAGATTTTTAGCGATACGTAAGTACGTAAATAAAAGAACATTTATAACATGTTCGTAGATGGTTATAGAGGTTCAGTCAGATAAACGAACGTGAATGAAACTTAAGAGATTTGTTACCTACTCAAATGTTTATGATTTAAAATAAAAAAATATTTAATTATTATTGAGTAGGTAAAGTTATTTTTAACATCAAAATTAATGTTATGTGGATAAATACCCAATTAAAATTTGCGAAAAAATTTTATGATTTAAAAAATTATTATATTTCAATAAATTATTTCCCGAAATAAAATTCGATATGATATCGAATTAATTTTAATTATAAATTAATCATAAATAGATTAATAAATATGTGTGTACTAAATATAATAAAAATATTAAGTGCCTACTTAATAACTTTCACCTTATATAAATGATTATTAAATTAAAAATATTAAAAGAAACGTACCAATATTATAAACCATCGCGATCGCCGGCGTCTAATGGATTATGTTCATCACAATAACTGTTAGTATGTCCGGTCGCGGCGCCCTCTGTTATGTCACTGATAGGTTTCAGGTGCGCTCGCGCAGCCCGTCTAGCCAACTTGAAGGACAACGAGCCTTGCCCAGACCAAGCGGGGTGGAGAGATCTATTGGTTTATATCTTTATATCATTGTTTCAGTTATTGTAAAATATCCATATCATTTATGTCTTCAGTTTCAGTATATACAATAATTTTTCATATACAATTTTAACGGATATAATCGCGGTTATTTTCTTTTTAGTTTCATTATGAGTTCGAGTCGCGATAACAAGGGAAGACGAGGCAGTTACATTCCTTTTAATGCCATAGACTCTCACAACATCAGCTTATGGTCACAGCCATCACCGATCGCAAATAGGAAGAAAGAAAAAAAAAACAGTCGCGAAAACCTATATGCTAATACTCGTACATGCTTAAAAGAGAAAAGAAAAGAATATATTATTTTTTAGCATTTATTTGTTGTAAAATAGTTAGAAGGATTCCTTCGTTCCGCGAGCGTGTACCGGAGACGCTGGACCTGGTGGGTGGGGCTATGGGTTCTGTACTGCGATGCACATCACGGTAGAAATTCAAGCGGTATAATAAACATTCAAATTTATGAGTATCCTGTACCATTTGATAAGGTAAACATTTCATGAATGAAATTAATTTGTATACAACCTGAGATTGACGAAAAAAACTTTGTTTTGACTCGATTGAAATTTAGACCACCTGCATTTATGACGACATCAGCTTTAGATCATCCGCTGCCTTAGACGAGTTGCTACCTTAGACTACCTGAGTTTGCAACGATTAGATACTAACTCTACTTTCGATTGGTAGGCTAAGTACATATTATTGTATCCTCTGACATCCTCGAATAGTTTCAAATGTTCGACCTTGAATAACTCTGTTCCGTGACGGTTTAGATATATGGTCTGAAGACAAAGATCATTTGTCTCGATGTCTTCTCTCGACTCAATCATTATAGTGGGACAAGAGAGAGCCTTAGGATTAGATATGCCACCGCGCAACGCTACCTCCACACAATTGTTTCGCATTTTTTTCTCTTAAAAGTTCGCCATTTGTAGATACAGATAACAAATTAAAATTTGATATTTATTTACGTCTAAAGTTAAACCTACCTTTTATGAAATAAATTAAGAAATAAAATGAAGGTAATAATGAGCCCCGAAGGCCGAGGTGCGCAGGCGCAGGCAGGCAGGCGACCAGAACGCGCAGCCCAAGTCTGGGGAAACACTGAGGTCGATATGTTGCAACTATTATTGCAACCTATTACAGATAGAGATACAGTCATTGGATATATGTATTTATTACCTTTACTATTAAGAATTAGATATTTAAATTGAACTTTATATACCTACCTACTTACTGCTTATTTAATGTAATTTTTATATAGTACCTAGGTAAGTAGGTATGGGTTCTAGGTACCTAATATGTTGTCAGATTTTAATTTAATATCAAGAATAACTAATACCAACTTAATTGCTTTAAGTGTGGACGTGTCAATCCGTTGTTCGTTGTTCGTAAGAAGGCAAGGAGCTCTACAAAATGGAAGCTGTTTCTATTTTGTTTAATTCCCAATTCATACCACATAAAAACCAATTCCCAAATCGTCGCTTAATATGACTGGTGGTTATTTATTGAAATGCTTTTATTTGATGTGATGATAATTGGGATAAATATTCTAATAAAATGCAAAGTGTTTATGAGTACACAAACTGGGTACGGGTGGTGGTCAAAATAATTGCGAACTAAAATATAAAATGCCAATTTATTGGTAGGTAATTTATTGGTAGAAAGCAAATTCATGACTTTAGTTAAATGAGGTGCAAATGTGAATAACTAAAACAAAAACATTTAAGTAGCTAGAACTTGGTATCAACGCAAAAAAATTGTAAAAGGTTACCAAAAGGTACCTGTAAAATAGATCAAAGTTAATCTAAAACATTTTTTTCTATATTTTTTTCTAATAGTAGTTTGGTATAATAGTTTGTTGTCTGGTCAAATTATTGAATCGAAGGTCGACTAATTATGAAGTCGGCCACAGATCCTGTCATTATACGTATATATTTTATGTAAGTGATATAATACGACTTTAATTGGCTCAGGTTTTGTTGGATATTTCGACTATAGAGAGGTCAGCTGTAGTCGGAGACCTCGCTCGTATCCGCTGCGCGACGGAAATTGAAAAAAAAAAAAACTTGTTTATAAGTAGGTATCTACTTCTTTCTGGTATGTTTAAATTTTTGACATTATAATTAGGTAACTCTAAAAAAATGAGAAAAATTTACAAGTGCAAAAAGACTTGCATCGGCCGGGAATCGAACCCGGGCCGCCCGCGTGGCAGGCGAGCATTCTACCACTGAACCACCGATGCTGATATCTTTAATGTTGAAATTACTTAAATAGTTGGTCAAATGAAAGTTTTTCTATAAATGTAGTACTGACGTCATCGTTTCTTACTAAAGAGAAGAGAAGCAAAAATATTTATAAATGCAATTTATTTTCATAGGTACAAGTGAGTACCTACCTAAATAATAAGCAAATAAAAACTCTTCCAGGGTCATTGACTAATAAAATACTTAGAAAACGAAGTCTGTTTTTCCCTTATTTTACGTTATACAGTTAACTATAGAAAACCATAATATTATCTGAATTTCACTATTAAAAATTAGATATCTACTCTTTTTTTAGGAAGGTCGCGTGGCATACTGAAAATCGACAAAGTAGAATTGACGCGAGTAAATCCGTGAGGCGCAACAAGTCCACATTATATGATATTTGTTGGTATTTCGTTAGCTGCTAGGTACGTAGTAGTACCTAACCTACCTACCTACTTACTTACCGAATATTACCTGGATGGCCGCGAATGACCGAGTTAGAAACTAAGTAAGTAATTATTATTATTTACATGACTTTATTAAAAACATTATTTTTGATATGTCCAGGATACGGGCACATAGCTCCGAAGACCCAGACCGGCAAGGTGGTGACGATATTCTACGCGATCCTCGGCATACCGCTGATGCTGCTCTGTCTCTCCAACATCGGTGACGTCATGGCTTCCTCCTTCAGGTACATATTGTACAAACGTTTTGCCTGATGTAAATATATGAGCAATACACAAAGTATTCTAAAACAAAATGGGTGCTTGTAGCAGTTGATCTAACTAATTGTTATGTCATATGCCGATATAAAGTAACAATTAAACTTGGCTCAAACTTTCTCCTTCAACTGGATTGTAAGCTAGAACCTTAAGTACCTACTTTACTTGAACTGTACCTACTATTCCAGGTTCCTGTACTGGCGTGTATGTTGCTACGTATGCACCAGACCACCTAAACGGAGGAGGAGGCATCACCATCATCAACCATCACTCAGGTGAACAATACACTTTGATTACCTACAATTAAAATGAGATGAATTAGGAATATTTCTCAATGAATTTGGGAACACTTTTTGAGATGAATTGAGATTTCTTAAGTTTCACATTTTTTATGATGTAATTCTGTGGTATGAATTGGAAATAACTCCAGCCTTTCTGAGACGGAATGTATTGTTTCAGACGTTCAGTCCGTGGTCCTAGCGGTCGAGGGTCTATGAGGAGAAGACCACGACCGGTGCTGGAGCGAGCACATTCTGATACTGACTGCAGGTAATTACATTAACTTAGATAAATTGTTAACAAGTCCTTGCTGCTCCGCCTACAAGCTGCTGTATTTATGCGTTGAACAGGTATAGAGACAGTGGCTATAGCAGTGGAAGAACGAAGCGGTCACGACAGACTCCAGCATCACACGCGGCGTCCATGCCTCGCACCAGGTCGCAACCACCAGCATTTAGAAGATTAGGTAAGGTAATCATGATAAACCTATGTAAAAAAAAACCAAGTCTCACAACCCAGTTCTTCTACTGTAAAAAGTTGTGAGATCCATGTAATACCAAGTCGGTTAATTTATTCAGTCCCTACTTAAGGGGGGTCCATACTTCCATACGCCAACGACCTTGGTACACAGTCTACTAAATAGTTACTACTGGCATCGGTCGCCTTCGTAGGTGAAAATTGTCAATAGTTACAAGTAGTTTTGTTTTTCTCAAAAGTGCTGAGATGGAATTGTAGGTGAGATTTTTACCGACATTTTGGTGTGATTTTAAACCAAACTATTTGAAGCTATCCTAAAATTAAGAATTAAAACTAGTCTAGATGTGAAATCACATAAAAAATTTCGCCTCGAAATTATCTCATTTCTTTTTGTATTCGTAGATAGTCCTACTTTTTTTTCCTTTCCGGTACCTTCTACTTCTTGAATACCTACAACGGATTTTCTTATACAGGTACACTGATTCATTATCTGCAAATGTAACTTTGTAATCTTATATATTTATATGGGATTACAAAGTTATTTATGCAGTTGGTGTATCTAGAAAACTGGACCGAAATTACATAATATTTTAGTTTTTCCATGATTTATACACTAAACACTAATTGTATTCAAATTTTGAAACTTCTATGTCTGCTAGAAGTGCCTTAGACTTTTGATGATCGGTCAGTGAGTGAGTGACAAAATTAATAAGAAAGTATGACTAGTTATAATTCTTAAACTACTTGTTCAAATTAAATGAAATTTGAAATATACCGAGTTCATACAATGCTTGTTTGGTATCTGAAAAATCAGGTTTTTAGTTTTATCCACAACGAAGTTATAGGGGGTCGAAAATGGCCTGAACTGTTTCGAGAAAAGGATGGTGCGGGCGACACGGCCGTGCCGATTTTTTGCTCGACTTGGCGGGGGCACTGCCGTGCCCCCAGATCGCATCTCTATGTCATGTGATAAACATAATTATGCTCATGTTAAATCATGTAAGAATATGCTCGTGCATTCATGATTTTGCTTGTGTTTTACAGAATCAAGAGATTATGAACCAGAAGACAGATCAGCTGTTCGCTATGATAAATACCCACATGATCGAGATCCTTATGAGAATGAAGAAGGTATTACCAATTATTTTACTGAAAGGAAATCAATTACATACGCATTTTTTTTTTTCAATTTTAAGTGATCTGTTTGATTTTGTTTTTCAGAAGATTTCCCAAGAATCTCCTTACCATTACAAGACTTAGAAGCAGCACTGAGAGACCTTGAAGATCATCACGTGAAGAAGGCTCCTAAACCTGACAATCGCAGCAAATCTCTCCCTCGTCACGGCAAGCCTAAACCTGACCATGGACCGAGAAGAGACTTCGAAGACCAAAGACATTACGACGTTCAAGACCCAAAAGACATGTTTGAAATGCACGACTTGAGAGATGTTGACTATGAGAACTATAGAGAAAGGAAAGCTTTGGAAAGGAATAAAGATAATGAGTATGGATATAGAGATAGAGGATATGATCCTGAGGATGAAGATTACGAATTTGATAGTCCTAGAAACTTTAGGCAAAGAAGAGATTGGAGGTGAGCTCAAATTATGGCTTCGCATGGCTTGTGCAATGTGCATGTAGCCAGTATCAGTATCATTACACATTAGGAACTTCAAAAACCTAACCTCTTTGCTTTAGGTAACACGCATGCATACTGCCAGTGTTTAGTACTTAGTAGGCTTTTCTCAGTAATCGAATTCAAGTAGATATATTTAGTTCAAGATATCTTATTTAATAAAAACCTTTTTTCAGAACTGATAGAGGTCGATCAGAATTCTACGAGCGTGAGTTCGAAGATCCTCCAGTGGAAAGGAAACGTCACCGTCGAGCTCGTAGTGCAGTAGACTACGAACACAGGTGGGAAGAGGACAGAGATGATAGGAGAGTAGATGTGGAAGGGAGACGGAAACTGCGGAGGCTGCATACTGTCGATGATAGTAGGAGACCAGCCCGATGTTATGTAAGGGATAAGATTATAAAATATTGTACATAAAGTAAGATAACGAATTCATGATGTAATTTCGTTATTTATGTTGTGGTGATGTTGTTTTTAGAGTCCATCGCCAGAGCGTGAGGAGTGGAGTGAGGATGAGGTGGCTGTAGTTCCCAGACGTGGCAGACCTCCACAAGGTTATTATTTTATAATTACTTTAGTTACTTTTTAACTCGTTAACCTTTTGTTTTTCACAAAAAAATATCTATTTTTTTTACAGTTTGGGGATCAAGAGCATCTGAACTTTATCCACCGCCTTCAGAGACTCCGAAAGAGGAGGTTAGTTAATATTTGCATCACAACACTTACAATACAAGAATACCATATAAGTAATAGTTTTATAAGCGAGAGCATTTATAACGTTTACCTACTTTCTTCTAGATAAAGCCTGTCCCGATCTGGCTGTGCGTGCTCCTCGTGGCGTCGTACATCGTGGCGGGCACGTTCTTGTTCAAGCGGTGGGAGGAGTGGGCCTACCTCGACGCAGCCTACTTCTGCTTTATCACTCTCACCACCATCGGCTTCGGAGACTTTGTACCGGCACAGGTAAGTACTACTAATCGAGTTGATTCGACGTTGTGAGCGTCATAGTGCCTGAGTTTTTAGATCTGTAAGACACCTATTGCACACTATTTTCAAATGTTCCTCCAGGGTCAACGTGTTGATGACGCAGCAGCGGCGGTGCACAGCATAGCGTTGTGCTCGCTGTACTTGCTGTTCGGTATCGCGCTGCTGGCGATGTCATTCAACCTGGTGCAAGAGGAGGTCCGCGCCAACGTCGCCTCGCTCGCCACCAAGCTCGGCATCATCAAGTCGAGGGACAGGAGGGACTCCGATAGTGACTACTAACTTCTTTATCACTGACTTGATGGCGCTAATGTGTAAACTTAACCGCTGATTTGCGCAAAAGTGTTGACGACGAATTTTCTTAGGATATTATTGGGTCTATTGACATGTATATTATTATATCCCCCTGGAGCCCTGGAAGCCATAATAAATTAAGGGTTAAGTAGGTACATTAATAATGACGTATGTTTTGTAGTTATTACTGTAGATGATGGTTGAATTTATAAGATGATGCATGGATTAAATTGGTTATAAAATATAAAGAAATATAAATTTACGTTTTTTTTTCTTCTAAATGAGTTCCGAATTGCTCGATAGATGGCTATATAAATGATAAAATGTCTTTGGTCCAGAGCCCGTAGAAGCCCTTTACAATAACAAGTATAATAGCAAAGAATGAGGTGGATTCTAAACCGGCGATTATCCCTGTCTACACTATAAAGTGCAACCAAGGACAACCTCCGGTTTGGAGATGAAACTATTGATAATCTACAGGACAAAACTACTTGAGCTATTGTGATGGGATGGTAGTGGACTAGATACTGGGGAACTATACTATGGCACCTGCCGTAACAATGTCCAATAAACACGTAAAAATGACAGGCCGCTATCGAGACTCGCCAACTCTCAGACTGGGCCACCCTAATAAGCCGAGTAAATTACAGCAAGGGGGCAACAGGAACGTGAGTGGCTAAAGAATGGAGAGGCCCCACTGGATTTTAAGTCATCGCTTTCGAGCGAGTGGGCCAACTCATCACTGACGTTCGGCATCCATCCTTCGAGCAATTCTGCTGTGCGACTCTAATCTGGACGGCTGGTGAAGGCAAGCCAGAGGCGCGGGACCGCTTCCTCATCAAGTTTCACTCCGACGAACCAACTAAAGCAAGCCGGAGATGAGGAACGGTGACTTCCCAAAGGAGAACTCGGGTCGCTACTCCCCGACACCTTACCTCAAGGTGCCCTGCGGGCTTATTATTATTATTGTGTATAGTTAGGTAGTTACAAGTTCTGAATACAACGTCAGGTTTAGTTTTGATAAATTTATGTATAAAAGTACTAAGGTAAGAAGTAGGTACTTTTTTAAATAGTATTTAAATAGGTATTTATCTTTTGGTGAGTACCTAACCTACCATGGACTAACTAAGACTATAACCACCTATAACAACTAAAGGTATTATATAAAATGTATAGGTAGTCTTTGCTACAGCTGCTAGTCAAGATAGTTATTAGTCAATATTATTAATATCTATTATGATATTTGAGTGTTGACTCCTGGACTATATTCGCGTCGTTTGTTATTCCAATTTTCATACGATTGTTTAAAAGGTAGTTATTTAATTTAATTGACAAATGCCGTATGTCTCTCTACTTATGCACTATCAGATATTAATTAAATAGTTTCGTAAGTGAGTACCTACCGAGCCTAGGTTTATTTATAACGTTATTTGCTGAAAAAGTAGAGTATAGGTACGCACATAACTGGTAACTGGCCTCTTATACCGTTTTAGGGTTCTCTTTTTTTATATAATTAACAAAAAAGAGAACACTAAAACGGTTCGCAAGCAACTTGTAGGTAAATATTCCGGTAGGTAATTAGAGCTAAGCGACTTGCATTTTGACTTTATTGAGTTGTAGCGAGAGTCGCTTTTATATAAAAATTAGCCTGTAAAGTGGATCTTCTGTACTTGTACTTACATAATATATATTCTGTGGTCTAGGTAACTCAGGTTAGCGGTAAATCATCTGCACCTGCTATAAATGGTATAGCGAGCGCGAGCGGGACATAGTCACTTCCGAACCGGATAGGGGCCCCACCTGGCCGTAACGAGTCCCTGCCCGCCCCGTCCGTCCGTCCGGCCCCGCGCGCCGCCCGGCCCGGCCGCCGGCAGTGCCCGCGCCACCCGCAAACAGAACGCACATCTGTTTTAGTCTCGCTCGATCCAAAATACCCTTACAAAATATACATATAAACGGCAACAACAAGCACCAACATTTCCTGTGAAATATTATAGTAAAGTATATTTGCATAAAAACTTTTCGTTTAGTCGTTCCGTGAAGTATTGTTTGTGATAGTGAGTGAATGTAAGCGGCCGCCATCTTGTTACCGGATCGGATGTCAATTTGGGTCAGTGGCCGCGACCGCGACCGCCCGCGCCGGATTGCAGAATAATAATGTCGGATTCCGAAAGGTACTTATCACTTTTACATAAATTGGGTTGGGATGTATGTAACCCATCTCTTTGAATAATTCAAAATTTTCTTTGTTTGTATTGTACTATTATGTACAAAGGTACAAATGTTTTTCTAGGTGAAGGTCAAGTTTATTGACAGATCAATATCACTCATAATGCAAAATGGCCATAGATTTGAAATTATGATAATGGCGGTAATATTTTAAATTGCCAAATATATTATGCGTTAGTTAGGTACTACTTACTTTTATCTAGCAGTAGGTAAGTTTATTGTTATTTCTTTGTCGGTGCAACCTATGGTAGGTTATAGGTAGGTAGGTTCCGTAGGTTTTTATTAGGGTTCCGTAGCCAAATGGCAAAAAACGGAAACCCTATAGATTCATCATGTCTGTCTGTCTGCCGTATGTCACAGCCACTTTTTTCCGAAACTATAAGAACTATAATACTACTGTTGAAACTTGATAAGTAGATGTATTTTGTGAACCGCATTAAGATTTTCACACAAAAATAGAAAAAAAACAATAAATTTTAGGGTTATACTTAGAACTGAAAGTAAAAAAAAAAATTCTTCAAATAGGTACGTGTGTGGTATCTATGGATAGCTTGGATAGGTCTTCAAAAATGATATTGAAATTTTTAATTTATTTTTTTATAAATGAATAGTGGTCTGAAACGCGAGAGACACTTCCTAAGTGGTAAAAAGTGTCCCCCTCTGTAACTTCTAAAATAAGTAAATGATGAAACTAAAAAAATTATATGAAATATATTCCATGCAATCTTCCACCCAAAATTGGTTTGAACGAGATCTGGTAAGTGGTTTTTTTTAATACGTCATAAGCCGTAAACCGCCATTTACCCTTTATTCATGTATTTTTACCACTAGGATTCAATAGGAAGGAAGGGAAAAAGGGTCAAAACGAGACCCTTTTACTAAGTCTGTCTTAGCTGTCCGTCCGTCTGTTACCAGGTTGTATATCGTGAACTGTGATAGCTAAATAGTTGAAATTTTCACAGATGATTGTACATTTCTGTTGCTGCTATAACAACAAATTAATACTAAAAGAGATAAAATGAATGGACTCGTATTTAACAGACGTGATTTTTATATGATGATAATGGTACGGAACCCTTCGTGCGCGAGTCCGGCTAGCACTTGACCAGTTTTTTTTAAGTATTTGATATTGGTAGAATTAAAACCTGATATGCTTAGGTATCTTGTGCTAGGTAGGTACTCTAGGTACCAAGTCTCGGTGCCCCTGCGGCCCCGGGGCGGGGGTGATGGTGGATGATACCACAAATAAAAAAGACTAAGATTCATTATGCCTAGTAAGATGGCCAAGCACAACGTGGATAGGTACTTTGCTACAGGGTTTAAAAGAGGCGAATCTGATGAAAGCTTGTACGTGTTTCCAGCGACAGTGGTGCAGTGAAGCGTCAGTTCCTGTCCCGGTACGATGTGTTCACGTTGGTGGACATGATCAAGGACCGTCCTGCGATGTGGTGCAAGACGGAGCCGACGTACCGCGACCGGCAGGTGCGGGACCGCTGCTGGCGGGAGATCCTCGCCCGGTTCGAGCCACACGCTGAACATCTCACATCCGTACAACGGCAGGAACTTAGTAATATACTTATATACTTACTTACATTAATCCCGACGCCTTGGGCCTTGATCATTATAATATAGATAGTCTAAAAAGGCACAAGACAAACAAACACAAAGTAGAAAAAATATACTTGTTAAAAGTTGCATCACTACATAGTATAAAACAAAGTCGCTTTCTCTGTCTCTATATCCCTATGTATGCTTAAATCTTTAAAACTACGCAACGAATTATGATGCGGTTTTTCAATAGATGGAGTGATTCAAGAGGAAGGTTTATTATGCATACGTGCGAAGCCGGGGCGGGTCGCTAGTACAATAATAAAATAAAGACAAGTAAGATTAATATACTTACTTACATAAAGTAAATGAAAATAAAAACAGTCGCAGAATATATTTATAAAACATTACTCCTAATGAATCAAGTAGATGAGTACTTATCCTTATACTAAGTTTTATCAAAATCGGTCTAGTAGTTTCAGATGCTATTCGTTTCAAAACAAAAAAACACAGCGCACTCCGGGAGTGCAGGCAGAAGTGAAAACTGTATATTATCTGTGTAAAATCTCATATGTCGCGAGAACATACGCAAAAAGAGTTTTAGATGAAAAAAATAATAGTCGGACGACAAATAGTCGTCCGACATTTGTCGTCTAACAAATAGTCGTCCGACATTTGTCGTCCAACAAATTGTCGTCCGACATTTGTCGTCCGTCAATAGTCGTCCGTTAAAAAATACCATATGTACGTCTTAATACACTCACAGCCAAATTAAAAACAGTAGGCCCAGGCATACATTTTCGCCGCGCCGTAGAGAGGGGATAGCTGTCTACTCTCCATCCGTCTTATGCATTTTCGATCAGGTCACGTGTCCTGACGCGAGTTTAAGATTTTATACCCATTACAGAAAAAGTGCTCAACGCCGCTAAAGAAGTTTTCACTTCAAAAAACAATTCACTCAGACAAAGTAACCGTCCAAGTAGCCGTGTGCCGTCCGGGAGCAACACTCGTCCAAAGGATGGTTTAGCACAACAGCGTTATTGCTCTATCACGTACACTGTATTATTCAATGGGTTCAGCTATCTACATAATATATTATCTAAATAGGTTCACTAGTAATAGAAAATGAATGTATTTTTCCCTCTTGTGGTAACTACATATATAATTATTATAATTTCCAGTAACAATCCTAATAAAGAAATGGTGCAACATCAGAGACAGCTACCGCAAGTACATCTGTTCCCGGTCGAAGGCCAACTGCCGGCCGTACATCTACGCGGAGAGGCTCACCTTCCTCGACCCCATGTTCAAGGACGAAGATAAACAAACAAGGAAGAGAAAATATAAATACATTGAAAAAACTGAAACCCCAGATAGTGAGGAGAACGATGAACCACAAGATGAGTGGCTCAATGAAGTACAATACGTCGATATGGACGACGAATCTGTTAAACAGAACAACACATTCCAGAGCGAACTAACTAAAGACTTGTCCACCTCCACTCACGACTCCACTGTTGCCGTCCTCGTCAATCTACTCCGGAAAGAAGAGGACGAAGATAGGTCCTTCTTCAAATCAATACTACCGACTGTTAGAAACCTTACTGATGAAAATAAACTGGAATTCAGAATTCAAGTGATGAAGCTGCTCAAAGTGTTCACAAAACGGGAGAATAGAATTATTGTGAAAGGTGAAATAGACGGTTTGAGTGACTCCGAATGACGACGTTCTGGTATATATTCTAGAGTCCACTAGGGTACCAACTTGTTCCATAATGCCTCAATTGGTGCCACCATCATATTAGTATCCATTGCAAACAAACTAAAATATGTAGATCTATAAAAGATTTGACCCTAAACATAAAACGAAAAATATAAAAACGAGAATATATTGGCTCAGCACAGCTCAGCTCTTTGCCTTCCCTGACTGACAGGGTACACTATAAGACAGAAATATCTTACAATTATATACTTTCTATCGAGAGCTATTCGGAACTTGATTACAAATACAAAACTAATTTTAGTGAAGCTCATTGTGATTTGTTAAAGATATTGTTTAGAGATAATTAATATTGTAAACAGGGAACAAAATATTAGGTATAAATAAAAGATAAAGAAAGAATTAGGATTAAGTCAATTGAATAGTTAAAATAAGAAGTTTGTGTAGGCTGAGATTAAGTTCTTGAATTAACATTCTGATAAAAATTATGACTACTTACATAACATGGTTTTATTTATCTTTACCTGAGCTTGTTAGGAACTTTAAATACTTTAAAATGTAAATATGTACTACAAAAGACAATCTTCACTGTTAAATAAATTAAATGTACTTACCTAAAGAGACAAACAAACAATACCATGATAGATGAAATACCATGAAAGTTAAGAACCTCGGAGACGGGTCACTCGGAGACTAACCCTAGACGAGATTTGACAAGAAGAGATGTACTTAAGTGGTCGTTGTTTCTTATTGAACTGCGGTAGGTACTTGAGATGCTTCATAAACTAACTCTGAATATAAGCCTTTCAATCGACTGTGTTGTATTTCGACTCGTACGAGTTGAAGATCTGCTGCATCACTATCACTAGTCATCATCACTACATAGTATAAAACAAAGTCGCTTTCTCTGTCCCTATGTCCCTATGTATGCTTAAATCTTTAAAACTACGCAACGGATTTTGATGCGGTTTTTTTAAATAGATAGAGTGATTCAAGAGGAAGGTTTATATGTATAATACATGCATAATATACCCGTGCGAAGCCGGGACGGGTCGCTAGTAATATTATAAGCGTACATAATTATACCTCTATTATTTGCTGTTACATCTCACTGATAATTTGTGTTTATCCTACTAATATTATAAATGTGAAAGTTTGTGTGTGTGTGTGTGAATGTTTGTTACTCCTTCACGCAAAAACTACTGGACCGATTGCGATTAAACTCTGTACGTAGATAGATGGAAACCCGGATTAACACATAGGCTACTTTTCATCCCGAAATTCCCACGGGATCGGGACTTACGCGGGTGAAACCGCGGGGCGCAGCTAGTTTATTATAAATATAAAATTTTGTGTGTTAGGTTAGTTATGTAGGTGTCATATTATTCTATCTGTCATATATCTACTTTATCTACCTATTAAAAACTGAGCTAGCTTTGGCTACTGAGTCCTTCAATATAAACTATTAATTGAAAGTGATTCAAAGAAAAATAGCTTTAGTGTTAGTGACGGAGCGTCTCGTCCCCGAAAATCACACTTTCTAAATTCTTTACAAACGATGATAGTACCTACACCTAATTCGAATAATAACATTTTAAATCAATAAGTAGATATAGAAAAAATTGGTTATTGATTAGCATGATATTATGTGCGTTATTATAATTCAATAGATACGTAGGTATGGGGTGTAGGAACATTCGCTAATCCAAACCAGTAACAAGATATATATACAAAACATCAAAGATAATAATATAGGAAATAATCATTTAATCGATGTTCATAAATTAATAAACCGATAAATTTGCTGAAAACGTCAATTGGTGGGGAT
Source organism: Idaea aversata (assembly GCA_907269075.1). Taxonomy (NCBI): domain Eukaryota; kingdom Metazoa; phylum Arthropoda; class Insecta; order Lepidoptera; family Geometridae; genus Idaea; species Idaea aversata. The sequence continues at coordinate 15,183,953 of OU026092.1, read as the reverse complement.
CATTGGAGCAAGGCAGAAGTTCTCACTGAGGGTGTAGGTACCTACTCGTAACTATGACAAGTGTCGAGAAGGAGAAGAAGTTAGAGAAGTTGGATCTGGACGATATCCTGGAGAATGAGATCGGCCAGATCGGGCGGTACCAGCTGATCGCGCTCGCGCTCGCCGCCTTTCCTATAATTTTCTCTGCGTTTGCAGCAGGAGAATATATCTTTACTACTGGCAGGATAAACCATAGGTAAGCTCTTTTAAAGTTATATATAAGCAAAGATGAATTGAGCTGATGTGCCGATGGTTCATTTGGGATGAATTATGGTTTTACGTTATAGTAAGAAAATAAAATATTTATTTAAACAAGTACAAAAATCGTATGTAAGAGTAAATCGAAAGTTTCTGTATTACAATGTAAAGATGTCGCATACCTCAATGCGACAACGAGACGGACCCCTTGTACTCCACGTCGTGGGTCCTGAACGCGATCCCCGGCGAGAGCGTCGACTCCTTCGAGTCCTGCTCCAAGTACGTGAACAGCAGCCAGCAAGTGCCGGTCCCTCCGGACACCTGCCCCCCGGAACTCTTCGATCGGACTCAGACCGTCGAATGTGATGGATACGTTTACGAAAATAAACTCAGTGTTGTTTATGATGTAAGTATACCTACCTATCTACTACAAACTTTACTACAACTTCTATGCAGTGTTCAAAGGAAAACCTGTAATCCTAGTTATAAGACACGTCATGTTGGTACCTCCGGACCCTATTCGACAAAAAAAATTTGAATGAATAAAAAAAATGTATACCTACCTACTTATCGACAAAAGAATTTTCGGAGGTTATTACGTATATATCGCATTAGCGATAAATTAGTGTTATCAAGTGGAAATTATCACAACGTGATAGAAGAGAACTATAATTTAGATAAATCTACATAAACCTGCTTAAATATAATGTAGTATCTTATCTTAAACGCATATTATGACGTTATCTATGTTCGATCACGTGTGTACGTGGACGATAATCTGATATTATCATATTGGATAATACTAACTCTACTTATTGACAACGTAGGTATAATACAAGTGAAAACTTTCTTTTTCTTTCAAAGTTTGTGTGTGGAATCGCCTTTAAATCATGCGTGTAATTATTGCTTTTGTGTTGAACAGTTCAACTTGGGGTGCGATGAGTGGAGCCGGTCCCAGATCGGGTCGATCCGAACGATTGGCACGTTGCTGGTGCTGCCCATCACTGGCTACATCTCGGACCGATGGGGACGTCGCGTCGCTCTCACTATCAACGCGTTTAACACGGGTTGGATTGGACTGGTCCGGTCCTTTGTAAACTCCTACGAGTGGTTCTTGGCGCTTGAGGTGTTGGAGTCATCGGTCGGTGCCGGAGCGTACTCTTCCTGCTATATCTTGGGTTCGTTTTTTATATTTTCGAGTTCTTTGGCATTCGTTTTGTTACCTAAATAAATTACAGTCATTTATTTTGTAATTTTCAGTGACGGAACTTGTAGGTCGAAAGTGGCGTGTAGTAGCTGGAGCTACAGTATCAACTCTATTCGCTTTGGGTCAAGTGATACTCGGTTTAATAGCGTGGGGCGTGCCATCATGGCGGCCTCTCACTCAAGTCCTGTACGCACCCCAACTCCTCGTCGTTGTTTACTTCTGGATCCTCGCCGAATCAGTTCGGTGGCTAATGAGCAAAGGTCGTTACGAAGAATCAGAGGAAATCCTCAAGAAAGTGGCCAAAGTAAACAAGAAAAAGCTATCGGACAAGTCTCTCGAAGCACTGAGAGCGACCGCTGAAGCCGAAAAGAACACGATCAAACCGAAGGAACCTTGGCTTATAGTGTTGGTTCTGAGATCCAAAACCATATTGTACAGATGCATGGTGTCTCCCATCTGGTGGATCACAAATACGTTAGTCTACTACGGTATGGGCATCAATTCTGTGAATATGTCCGGTAATCCTTACTTGAACTACGTGGCTGTAGCGGCCGTAGAGATCCCTGGCTATTGGACTGCCATTCTTTTACTGGACAGGATCGGAAGGAAGCCGGTGCTCATCTGCGCGTACTGGTTGTGTGCTGCGTGCCAATTTTCTTTTGCGTTTTTACCTGACGGTAAGGATCCAAACGGTCGAGTATATTCTTTGAAGGAGATATTAGTGATTCCAAAATGGTTGTGTTTATTTTCCAGACTTGCCCGGTCTTTCGTTGTTCCTGTATTTGTTCGGCAAGTACTGCATCGCTGTGGTGATGACGTCAGTGTACGTATACACGGCCGAGCTCTATCCCACTAAGTACAGACACAATCTGTTCGCTTTCTCCTCCATGGTGGGTCGACTCGGATCCATCACCGCACCGTTGACACCTTCACTGGTCAGTATCTATTCAGTATTTATTGTATAATTCTCTAACCAAAACTACGTAAGGCGTTTCACGTTCAGTAACATCTCTGAACTAAGATAATAGATATCCTTATCTAATACTTTAGTCTTTATGATACATGGGCGCATAATTAACTAGTTCTGAGATATGTTATGTTGACATCCGATTACGTCCGTCATATGGTACATTTGGTTTCTGTTACACGTAACTTTTGTTACGTTTGGTTATAATAACAAGTGATCTCAAACTCTAGTAACCAAAAAGAAAAATGCTTTTAAATCAATTAATGTTATATTTCCAGGCTTCGGAAGTATGGGAGCCGTTTCCATCAGTTCTATTCGGAAGCTTCGCTCTGCTCTCCGGTCTGCTCATCTTCACGACGCCTGAGACCCTCGGCACCAAGTTACCTGACACCATGGAGGACGCTGAAAACCTCGGCAAAAATAAAACTTGATCTGAATATATTATCTTACCTACTTACATCTTCAAATGGTTCAATTGTTTTATCTATTATAGTCTAAGTCCACAGTACAGTTTCAACAACATACTGCAAAATAAAAACAAGACTTGCTTTGCAAGAAATAAGTCCTTTCAATGTCAGAGGAAACATTTAGATTATCTTTATGTAATGCCACTTGTTTGCACGGTTTCCAACAGAGATAAACGATAATAAAGAATGTATTTAAAGTACCTACATATCGAATCAGAAAACTTGAAGTAGATATATTTGTTGATGGCTATACCTAATTTGATCAGCTGCATTTATTGTTCATCTCATTTAGTGTGTAATCTATTGTAAGAGTTTGAATATGATATTCTATTCCACTAAGTTTATCTATCAACTGCTACAAGAGATAGCAACAGTCCTGACTGACTAACGGATCAACGCACAGCTTAAACCGCTGATAGTAGAGACCTGAAACTTATAGGGTGTGATCTTTGTATGACGTAGGCATATAGTCTATACATATAAAATGCTTTGTCCTGACTGACTAACTGACGGATCAACGCACAGCCTAAACCGCTGCTCGAAACTTTTAAGGTGTGTTCTTTGTATGGCGTAGGCATCCGATAAAGGATTTTGAAAAATTAAAACCCTATGTGGACAAAGTCGCGGGCGAAAGCTAGTTTGTCGCGTAATAATTTTCTACGCAACTTTCTTCATTTTTTTTACATAAGAACCTTCTCCTGGCAAACACACTAAAAAAGAATTAGGGAAATCGGTCCAGCCATTCACTTGTGATGCCGTAACCAAGGAAAATAGTGATTTATTTATATTTAAAGGATAGCTGCGCCCCGCCTTTTCACCTACGTAAGTTCCGATCCCGTGGGAATTTTTAATAAATAACTTATGATACCCAGCTACCCCTAAACTTTCTGTATGCAAAACTCCATCAAAATCGGTTCAGTGGTTTCGGAGATTAACCCCAACATACATACATACAAACTTGTTACCAACCTTACCTCTTTATTGACCGAATGAGCGTAGCGAGTGAGGTCTAGTGTTGAGACGGTCGGTCGCTCGTATGTTTGTATGTTTATTTATATGTTTGTATGTTTGTATGTTTGTTCGACGATAACTTGAGTACCGTTGCTCTGATCTTCATGATTTTTGGTATACAAGTAGTTGAGGTCCATAGAATTTTTAAGTTCGAACATGAGCAGGATCGGTCAGGGGGTTACGGAGACAGGGGGTCCAAAAGGGGATCTACCTCTTTGGCACACAAAATATAGGGCAAATATACCCGAGTGGGGTATCAAATGAAAGGGCGTAACTTCGGTGACAATAATATGGTACCATAGAACTGATCTGATGATAGAGCTGGAAGGAATCTGCAGGAATTATCTCATTAGCCATACTTCATAGTTCATTCATTCAAACTACTCGTCAAGAATCGTTCTGACGAGTACTTGCTTTGTCTTTCAATGGTAACCAGGGTCTGATGATGGAACTGGAAGGTGGTCATAGGAACTTCGCAATGAAACGACACAACCCCATCGAGTTTGGGCTCGTTAGAATCGTCTTGACGAGTAGTTTGTCTTTCAATGGTAACCAGGGTCTGATGATGGAACTGGAAGGTGGTCATAGGAACTTCGCAATGAAACGACATAACCCCATCGAGGTTGGGTTCGTTAGAATCGTCTTGACGAGTACTTGCTTTGTCTTTCAATGGTAACCAGGGTCTGATGATGGAACTGGAAGGTGGTCATAGGAACTTCGCAATGAAACGACACAACCCCATCGAGTTTGGGCTCGTTAGAATCGTCTTGACGAGTAGTTTGTCTTTCAATGGTAACCAGGGTCTGATGATGGAACTGGAAGGTTGTCATAGGAACTTCGCAATGAAACGACACAACCCCATCGAGTTTGGGCTCGTTAGAATCGTCTCGACGAGTAGTTTGTCTTTCAATGATTTGATCTAACATATTTCGTTATCAAAGACCAAAAAGTATAAAATAAATTGATAGTTTAGAAAAACTAAAAAACCCGCTTTAATAAAAAAAAACAACTAAAAAATAGAAAATAAAATTTAATAAATTTGGATTAAGAATATTGTAAATAGTAAGCGTGTTACATTGTGATTGCAAAAGAAAAATAATGAAGGTGTAGAAATCACAACACAATGTAACACGCTTACTATTTACAATATTCTTAATCCAAATTTAACGGGTGTGATGATTGAGCTGGACCTATGCTTTAAGAACTTAACAACAACAACAACAAGTTAACAACAACAACAAGTTATGCCTGTCGTGTTTGAATTCTCTAAATCATCCAATGTCAGATATTAGCGATACTAGTAATAATGTAACGAAAGAGGAAAAGAGGAGAGAGGCTCCTCCCTTGATACAAATTATATTAGAGAAGTTTGAGATTTATATTTTCGGTGGACCTACATATTGTCCTATAATAAGTCCCTTACCAATTAGTAAATAAAAATAATAAAAAGATTAGTCACAAGTTTTTAATTAAAATCTCTAGATCGGCAAGCAATACTATTTTAATATTATCCACCACAATTGTTGACCAACCCATGATTAAGAAATCACTATCACTACATAGTATAAAACAAAGTCGCTTTCTCTGTCCCTATGTCCCTATTTCCCTATGTATGCTTAAATCTTTAAAACTACGCAACGGATTTTGATGCGGTTTTTTTTAATAGATAGAGTGATTAAAGAGGAAGGTTTATATGTATAATACATGCATAATAGTGCGAAGCCGGGGCGGGTCGCTAGTAAATGAATAATTTATGAATATGAAGCAAAGAGAGGTCTGACGATTTAAGGGAAAGTAGAATAGACGCTTTTAAACTACAGTCTTCACCCAAGGTAGGTACATCCGAGTGACCTAGACGACGTCAAACATAGAAGGATTGACCAAATTTCGCCTCGGCTTCCCGTTTAGCTGATCAATAGCTGGTTCAAGCAGCTCCTTCGAAGACCATCGGGAACGAACACAGGAGTGCATGACTTTGTAGTAACTTACTATAAACTTTTGCGAATTATTTGAATTTAATTTAGTATCACCATATTATTGACCGAACGAGCGAAGCGAGAGAGGTCTAGTGGCGAGACGGTCGGTCGGTTGTACCTATGTATCTATGTATCTATATATCTATGTATCTATGTATGTTTGTTCGACGATAACTTGAGTACCGTTGCTCTGATCTTAATGACTTTTGGTATACGGGTAGTTGAGGTCCATAGAATTTTTAAGTTCGAACATGAGAGGGATCGGTTAGGGGGCTTCGATGATAGGGGGTGCAGTAGGGGATCTACCTATATGACAGGCGAACTATATGGCAAATATACCCAAGTGGGGTATCAAATGAAAGGGCGTAACTTCGGTGACAATAATATGGTACCATGGAAATGATCTGATGATGGAGCTGGAAGGAATCCACAGGAATGTATCGTCTCAGCGGTCATTTTTATATCAAACTCATTTGTATCAAAAAGGAAAAAAACGCTTTGACCTTCATGATTAAAAAATGACAATGTCAAAAATCAAAATGACATGTTTTCTTTCTGTCATTGTCGTAAAAAATATGATTTCCAGATAATTTCAAAACCATTACATATTAACTTAGCTTTGATATTATGATTAAAATTGATAAAAAAGGTACCTATCTATATAATAATACGGTCATCCTAAATAAAATTCAATAATTCGTAAAAGTTTAGAGTGCAAAGTCATGCACTCTTGTGTTCGTTCTCGATGGTCTTCGAAGGATCAGTAGCTGCTTGAACCAGCTATTGATCAGCTTAACGGAAGCCGAAGCGAAAATTGGACAATCCTTCTATAGTTGACGTCGTCTGGGCCACTCAGGATGTACCTACTTACCTACCTTGGGTGAAGACTGTAGATTAAAAGCGTCTACTTAATCTACTTTCCTATAAATCGTCAGACCTCTCTTTTTGTTACATATTCATAATTATTCATTTATTTCATAATCAAGGGTTGGTTTGGTTAATAATTGTGGTGAATAATATTAAATAGTATTGCTAGCTGATCTAGAGATTCTAATTAAAAAAACTGGTGACTAATCTTTTTATTATTTTTATTTAATAATAGGTTAGGACTTATTATAGGACATATAGGTCCACCAATAATATAGGTCTCAAACTTCTCTAATATATTTGTATCGAGTGAGGAGCCTCTCTTCTCTTTACCTCTTTCGTTAGATTAAGATGAGTACATATACTTACTACATAGGTACTAAAAATTTTAGTGTTAAGTCTGATGATAAAGACCCGATGAGAAAGGTGACAATAAGAACTTAACGATCTTGAGAAGTCTAAGATAGTCATATCCATGTTTGTACTCGTTCAAAGCACCTTGATAAGTAGGTATTCTATAGCTTCTGAAGAATCAGCTGACATCTGGGATCTGGTGATAGAGGTGGAAGAAGGCACTCAACTTCAAAGAAATATGAACTCATCTTCTAGACAAGATAAGTCTACCGTTAATGTTCGTTAAAGTTGTCTTGATAAGGAGGCACTCTAGGCACATGAGTGTGCTCTAGGTGTTAAACAAGCAACTGATATCTGGGGTTTGGTAATATAGCCGAGTAATATATAGAAAGCTATATGAACTCATCTCTACATAAGTTAGGTCTATCGTCTTCACTTGATGAGTAGGTAGGTACTCTAGCTACTGACGATATGGTGGAATATAGAAGGAAGAAGGCTATAGGAGTTTTTAATCACACACGATTTACTTTCATTGTAGGTACTTATTCTCTCGAGTATCAATAAAACGCGAAATAAATAAATACGTGATTGAGACCAAGAAAATTAGGCTATGGAACTCATTTTCTAGACAAGATACCTAGTCTTGTTCTGTATTCTGAGCAGCCTAACGCGTTTGGATTCGTTAAAAGTATAATAGAGTCAGCGATGTCCAGGGTCTGATGATAGTGATACCAGGCACCTATCATTTAAACAAGATAGACCGAAGTATTTGAAGTATTTCGCCGTTATATCATACTTTACGCTGAAAAGTAAAAATCGGTACAAAAAACTCGTGAGGTCTCAGTTCGGGGCGAACTACTAGTTATTATATACCTATTAAAGATCATTCATTTTAATCATAATATCACAAAGTTATGTTATTACCTCGTTATTACATAGATTTATTGTTATTACGTTATAGTTTTGAAATTTTCTGAAATATTTTTACGGCAGTGACAGCAAGAAAACCTGACATTGTCATTTTTGAATCATAAAAGAAGGTCCAATCGCTTTTTCCTTTTTAATTGACCGAACGAGCGAAGCGAGAGAGGTCTAGTGGCGAGACGGTCGGTCGGTTGTACCTATGTATCTATGTATCTAAATATCTATGTATCTATGTATGTTTGTTCGACGATAACTTGAGTACCGTTGCTCTGATCTTCATGATTTTTGGTATACGAGTAGTTGAGGCCCATAGAATTTTTAAGTTCGAACATGAGAGGGATCGGTTAGGGGGCTACGGAGATAGGGGGTGCAAAAGGGGATTTACCTTTATAAAAGGCAAATAATTAAAAACTTCTTTTGAATTTAAAACTTCAAAAATGACAACAAAGAGAATATAAAACATAGATAAAACTCTCTGATAAAACTACGTAAGAAATGACAATGTCAGGTTTTTATTCTGTCATTGTTGAAAAGAATATGATTCACAGAACCTTTGCACAGAACCATAGAAATCCATGTTTGTATACCTTCTCAAAACATCTTCAATATCTTCGTGATATTTTGATTAAAATAGATGATTCATATTATATTTGGTCATCCCAAATAAATTCAAATATTCGCGTTAAAGTTGATAGTGTAAAGTTATGCACGGAAGGTGTAATTTTACTTCTATAATCCATAAACCAATTCTACTGCCATGTTTGTTCCCGATGGCCTATAAAGAAGCTAATGCTGGAACCAGCTATTGATCAGCTGAAAGGAAACAAAGGCGATAACTGGGCAACCCTACTATGGGACGTCGTCTGGGCCACTCAAGTTGTAGGTATCAACGATCATCCAACGATCGTAATGTACTACGGGATGTACCTTGTGTGAAGACATGCTAAGACTGTGGTTTTTATAAAGTTTATATTCTACTTTCTCCTAAATTCGACCTCTGTTTGCTTCAGTGCTAGCCATAATAAGCTTGACTTTTTATTATTTTTATTTACTTATAACAGGAAATAAGTCTCAAACTTCTCTAATATATTTGTATTGAAGCCTGTCTCCTTTTTTTCTTTTTCGTTTTAAGATCACGATGAGTAGGTACATAGGTATTAAAGAATTGAGTGTTTAGTCTGATGATAAAAACCCTGATGAGAAAGGTAACCAATCACCATATTAAGAACTTATCTTCTGAGCAAGATATTAATATCATGTTGGACTCGTTTAAATCACCTTGAAAAGTAGATACTCTTGGTACTGAAGAATCATCTGATATCTGGAATTAGGTGATAGAACACAGAACCGGAGAAGGGCCTTACCTCGCCGTGACGCCGAGTGGCGTGACATGGCCGGCTACGTATTCATGGCTAATTCTATTAACCCTAGGTCGGTAAAATATACATTTTACTGGCTACTGTGGCTACGTCAGGACGCCATCGTGCCAGAGTATCCGAGTAAGTGAGTACACGTGTATACGTGTACGTGCAGCCAACACGTATCTAGAGTACCTAGAGTAGGTACTCTAGGTACCGAAAAATAAGCTGATATCTTTGGTCTGGTGATAGAGCCGGAAGAAGGCTATAGTAACTTATGTCCTAGACAAGATAGGCCTATCGCGTTTGGACTCATAAAGTCGTCTTGAGGATTAGGTACTCTAGGTATCTACTGAAGAATCAGCTGATATTTGGTTTCTGGTGATAGAGCTATAGGAACTCGTATTCTATGCAAGATGTGGGTTATTTCCGTTTCGACAGATTTTCGTTCCGTCAGTTATTTGTTATCGACAGCATAAATTCCGACGAAACGGCATGTGACAGTTCCTAGATATGATGAGTCTATAAGCTAGATAGGCCTATCGCGTTTGGACTCGTTTAAATGGTCTCGATAGCCAGAAGGAGGCATAGGAGCTTTTTAAACTCACAAAATTTGTATTTCAAGTTGTTATTATCCCGTTAAAACGTGAAATAAAAAAATACGCGATTGAAATGATTGGCACCTATCATTTAAATTAGATAGATCTATCGTATTTTGAATCTTTCGTCGTTATATCATTTTAGTACCTACCTACTTTACGCTGAGAAGTAGCGATTTCAAAAAAAATCTCGTGAGGTCTCAGTTCGGAGCGAACTACTAGTAATATTGGTATAGATAGGCTGGTAGAATCATCGTTCTTAGTTCTTACTTCTCCTTATAAGATTTTAAAGTTGTATACGTCTAAACAAACAATCCCTTAAGGCGGTTTAAGACCAGCGTAAAATTACGTGTGAATGCGCGAGTTTCTTTGAACATCGAGTTTGTGGTGAGTTGGTACAAAATTACAATAGTACAGTCACATTACCAATTAGCTGAACCCCACGTGACCCAGAGTTCACTCGCACATCTGTAAAAATGTAGTATTTAAGTATCTATTTTGTTATTTTTTTATACACGGTGTAACAAGGGGGGTGGATTACATTTTTCAACATGACGCCCTAGCTCTAGCCGAATGAAACTTTTAGGTTTATTCTTCATAAAAGCCAGTAGATTTTAAGATAGGTTGCAGAAAAAAATATTCTGTGAAATATTTATTTTTGTACCATACAAAGATAATGTAAACATTAGAATTTGAAAAAAAAAACTCTAATGGTTTTAATTTGCGTTTTATAAATCTAAGACTTTGATAGGTGTAGGGGTACAAAAGGTCTACTATTGAACTTAATTCACAAAAAAGGTAGAATCGCAGACCTGATAGTTTGGCTGTAATTGCGAAGTTCAGGCTGAAATCTGATTATGACTAAAATTGCAGTAAAGTCCAAATAACATTTGAACCACTAATTATTGCAGAACATACAGGGGGATTAAATCGATAGGTACTGAGGTCCCCCACCCCCCAGCAACCGATGATCCACCCCCCTTATTACACCGTGTATATTGTTATTGCTTTTCTGGGCAAAATTGCACAAACGGATGTAGATACCCCTGTCTAACATGAGTGCCACCTCGCATTCAGTTAAGAGAACCTTTATGCTTGGCGAGACCCAAGTGTTACACTATTTACAGGCACAATTATTTCTTCCCTAGTTCGCAGTCAATGCGTTTAATAGTCTGATTGACTTTTCTGAATTGGATCTTTTTGATTCCAAGCCGGTTGCGTTCAAAAATACATTGACACGGCAATGGTTCGACGCACATTCTTAAATTGGCAGTCTTATATTTATATTTAGAAGCATTAGCATATTATTATTTTTCTAATAATATAAGTACTTTACTTATAATAATAAAAAAATATAAAATAGGTGGAGTTTGGCAACTAACACCAAAACACGATTGACATCAATATTTATACGATACTAACGTCAATCAATTGTGTTGCCTTCCCGAAACCTCTCTACTAAAACTTGAACTTTATGATAAGGTATTAAAGTTCAAATTGACTTTTAAGTATTATATCACGAAGCGTTTGTATGGGAATTGGGAGTTTAGAAAAGTGTTGTTTTTAGACTATTCAGGCATTTTTTTACATTTTTCTCTTCGTAAGAAGGATCTTCGTACTCAAGGAATATTCTAAAAAAAGAATTAGCGAAATTGATTCAGCTGTTCTCGAAATTTGCTCTTAGCAACACTATTTATAAATTATAGAAAATTTGTATGGGAGTTTATGGAAAAGTGGTATTTTTAGACATTTTCAGGCATTTTTTTAAATTTTTCTCTCCTTAAGAACCACCCTCGTACTTCAAGGAATCTTCAAAAAAAAGAATTAGCGAAATCAGTCTAGCTGTTCTCGAGATTCGCGCTTAACAACACATTCAGCGATTAATTTTAATATTATATAAGATTATTACTTATAATCTCATAGTTCAGTTAACTGTTTATATTAGTACATTACAATATAAGTGTGGTAAATTGATCATAACATAGAGGCGGTTTAAAGCTGAGATGGTATGATCAATATCCACACGTGTATCGTACGACGTTTTTTTATCACAGTTGCGAATAAAAAAAATACTTGAAAAGAAAAGAAAATAATAATTAACAAAATATTTGTCTTAAGTCTATGTTTACTATTTTTTTAGGCAATATTTTTTTTGTTAATTATACTCCCGAAAAGCCAGGCAAAAGACTTTTTTCGTTCATAAACCGACTTTAGAGACAACCAATTTTGCTAGCTTAAAAACCCTTTGTTGGTCATTTGTTGGTACCATCCTTTTTTATACATCAAAACAGTATAACCCAGATAAATTAAGAATGTTTTATCTACCTAACGTGTAATTAGCAGTAAAAAACGTATTTAACTTATCGGGATAACTTTATAGCACTAGTTGGTAATTTATAAAGCACGCGTGCATGATACGTTAGATTATGAGTCTAAAAGCCGTTTAATTAATAAGATCCACTTTATGAGAAAATGTGATAAAAAATATTATGTTTTTCCATCCAGACTAGTTGTGTATTATGTAGTTAATTTATATGTACTTACTTACTTTTAGTTTGTTAAGCAGAATATTTTTAAACTGTTTGTTTTCCTAACAACAAAAATAAAATAAATAAAATAGTACGTTGTTAAAAAAACCAGAATCAGGTAACTTTACTTTACAACCTTACAGATGTGCGAGTGAGCTCTGGGTCACGTGGGGTTCAGCTATTTGGTATGCCTAAAATAAATAAAATGATACGTTGTTAAAAAAACCAGAATCAGGTAACTTTACTTTACAACCTTACAGATGTGCGAGTGAGCTCTGGGTCACGTGGGGTTCAGCTATTTGGTATGCCGACTGTACATTACGATACAAGTGTGGTACATTGATCATTGCATAGAGGCGAATTTATAAATTCAAAATAATGTTAAATCTATTCTTAAATATAATAAATTTTACATTATTATTCTTAAATAGAATAGATTTAACATTACATATTTGTTTCATTTAATAAAATAGCTCCAGTAAACCTCTTCAGGGACGCTCCATAAAACTTAGAAATATGAAGTAAAACCTATATTTAAAGTAATTTCTGATTTGATCTTCACACTTATTTTTGTATGGCTTTATAATAATCATCCAGTCTTTTAGTATGCATAAAATCCTAACTGTTTTCGTTATTTCCAATATGATTTTCAGCCTCGCCGCGTAAAAATAATGTTTGGGAAATTCACCCAAATAACATCCAAAAACGAGTTGCGCGTATATAACGCCGTCCTAAAGTTACCTTTAAAGTTAAAAAGTAATTCTGAGATAAAAAAGATAAAACGATCTAAAATGTGATATGCTTACATTCTCTCTGCACTGCAGACGGCATACTGCAGCCGACTAGCGACTGTATAACATAATGTTTATATTAACTCGGGATATATAACAAATAATAACGGTGGTGTTTGACCTGTGATAATGGTGGTAAAGGATGTGACGGAGAAGCCTCGAGCGAAGGTGAACCTGGACAAGATCCTGAAGGATGAGATCGGTCAGTTCGGCTGGTTCCAACTAAGGATTCTGTTACTGTGCTCGTTGGTCAAAATATTTCACGCGTGGTCAACCAACCAATTTGTCTTTACGACTGCTAGAATTAACACGAGGTAGGCACAAGAATTAATAATAAATCTTGATGATAAATTCAATAATATCAAAAAAAATTATATTACTTTCATACAAATCTTCAGATGCGTGATACCGGAGTGTGACCCGGCAGACCCCATATTCGCCCCTCCGTGGGTAGAGTACGCTGTCCCGGATGGATGCAACCGGTACGGCAACACGACCTGGACGACGGTACCCGGTACCTGCTCGCCGGAACAGTTCGACAGGAACATCACGTTGTCCTGTGATGACTACGTATATGAGAACACAGACACTGTCGTTTACGATGTATGCATTGTGTAAATACATTTCCACCGAAGTAAGGGCGAATACCCGTCGAAATAAACTTAAATACCTAAGTATTTAGTATTTACATCATTTTTCAGTTCGACCTAGCATGTGACGAATGGCGTCGTACTCTAATAGGGTTTATGCGTAAGCTAGGCACCCTGGTCTCGCTACCCATCACTGGCTACATATCAGATCGGTGGGGCCGGAAGGTAGCCTTGTTGTTCAACACCATCAACAACGCCTGGCTCGGCACTGTCCGCTACTGGGCCAACACTTACGTCGGTTTTGCCATCTCTGAATTTGTTGAGTCCTGTATTGGATATGGAATGACGAGCACTGCTTTTATTCTAGGTAAGTAATAAAAACATAGTACATCTACCTACCCCTCCCGATCAGAAAGTCTAAGAAACAGTGTGTCACAGCTTGCTTTTTACCTTGAGAACAGTAAAGAAAATAGAATAAAATAGACATTTATTAGAAAAGCACACGGACAAGAAAACAAATATTAAATAGGTAGACATAAATTACAAAACAAAAAAAAATACAAAATGAAAATAGAACAGACCGAATTAGAAAACAATCGAACGAAATATTGTTTCCAGCGTGTGCATTTATGGATCGAGCTAACGGCAGGGACTGTTAGGTATCTATTAACTCCCCAATTAACACGAAGTGATTTACAAAGAACTTTCGAAAAATAATAATGTAAGTTAACTTAATGATTCAATGTCCTATTGTTTTAAGGGTTGGAAGTTATGGGTCCCAAATATAGAGTAGAGGCAGGAGCGATCATGCCCACATTCTACTCCATTGGACAAGTCTTGATGGCGCTCATTGCATGGACAGTTCCTAACTGGAGGGTTCTCACGTTAGCATTGTATCTTCCACAATTTATTACAATCCTCTACATCTGGCTGATAAATGAATCAGTCCGTTGGTACATGAGCAAGGGACGTTACGCTGAATCCGAAGCTTTACTTCAGAAGATTGCTAGAACTAACAACAAGACACTTTCTTCAGAATCTCTAGCTGCATTAAGACATTTCGCGGAAGAGGAAAATAATACAAAAGAAACTGAGAAGCAGCGGACATCTGAATGGCTTATGGTATTAGTTTTCAGACATAAGAACATGTTGCTTAGATGTTTGGTTTCTCCAGTTTGGTGGATAACTACCATGTTTATTTACTTCGGTTTGTCAGTGAACGCCGTCAATATGTCCGGGAACAAATACCTGAACTACATGTTAGTGAGTGCGGTGGATATCCCTGGGTGTTGGATAGCAGTGTACCTCATAAATAAAGCTGGTAGAAAACCTCTTCTCATTGGAGCTTATTGGATCTGTGCGGCATGTCAATTGGCCTATATTTTTATACCTGATTGTAAGTTTATACATGCAAAATATTTATAAACTAGCGAACCGTCCCGGCTTCGCACGGCTATATTATGCATGTATTATACAAATAAACCTTCCTCTTGAATCACTCTATCTATTTAAAAAAAACCGCATCAAAATCCGTTGCGTAGTTTTAAAGAAATAAGCATACAAAAGGGATATAGGGACAGAGAAAGCGACTTTGTTTTATAGGTACTATGTTATTAAGCATTAAGCATGCATCACGAATTCTCTAATTGTTATCGTTCTTTAGATTTGTACGTGGCATCTTTAACAATGTACCTGATCGGCAAGTTAAGCATTTCGGCGGTGAACACCGCGATGTTATTGTACACGGCCGAGCTGTACCCCACCAAGCACAGACAGAGCCTGTTCGCCTTTTCCTCCATGATGGGTAGGATCGGCTCCACACTGGCACCGCTCACTCCTGCCATTGTAAGTTAACTTAAATTACACATATTACACAATAAAAAGAGAAAAAAAATTATCAGTTCTTTTTGTTATTTATTGTAGGGTGCGTCGACATTCAAAGAGTTACCGTTCGTGTTGTTCGCCGGTCTCGCGGTGCTAGCTGGTGCACTGGTGTTCTTGACTCCGGAGACTCTCGGCACTAAGTTACCTGACACAATGGAGGACGCTGAGAACATCGGCAATGACCTTGATCTCTTTCGAAGAAATTAATTATTTATTACTGTATGATTTTTCAACATTTGGTTCAGGGAAAAATTACTTTTCTCTGCACGATTCTAAAGAACCCCAGCTCCCTAGAGACAAACCAATAGAATACAAAAGCACCACGCACCTGACTTGCCTTCTGCGATCCTGGATGAGTCCGTCCTTGAGGAACACTATCACTTTCCGAATTTTAGTTTTTTAAGCGGCGCCGCATCAACCGTTCTCCATTAACGAACGAGAGAGGAAGCGTTCCTTGTTTTTAGTGTAGATGTCGCCAGGCTGTCAATATTAGCCAATGCGAGCGCTGCACGTCAATGAATGGCGTGCTCCTATTGGTTGAAGTTCCAGGTCGGAGCGGTCTTCGATTCGTGCAGAGGTACCGACTAAATCGGCGCGAAAGTTTAAAATATACCGCGAAGACGGTACATACCGCCCACCAAAATACAAGGAATTTGGATTTTCGATTATGATAACATAGAAAATGATTACTTAAAGATTGATGGTGGCGTTAAAAATTGAAAACTTTACATTAACTTTAACTTGAATAGGATTACATGAATATGATAACTTTACTTGAATATGCTTATATGAATATGATTACGCTACCTTACATTTATCTATCTTACATCTAGTTCAAAGTTAGTTGATAAGTACGTTAATCTGATTGAATAGGTAGAGGACACAATTTGACCAATGGTCTCGTATATGTGTTACCATTAGCAGTGCGTACAGTAGCTATGCGAACAACACCATCGGGGCTAACGTGTAATTGAGAAACTCGAGCCAAAGGCCAATGTAACGGTATAGTATTCTCATTCTTTATCAGTACAAGAGAACCTTCGGCTAAGATCAAATCGTGTTTGTTCCACTTTGCCCTTTGTGTTAGAGAACTGAGATATTCAGTCTTCCAGCGATTCCAGAAATCTTGTTGGAAACGTTGAATTAATTGCCAACGGCTGAGTCGATTAATATTGACATCTAAACAATTAGAATCTGGAACAGCAGTAAGCGGTTCTAAAACCAAGAAATGTCCGGGTGTTAAAACGTTCATGTCGTTAGGATCTGAACTCAAAGGGTAAAGTGGCCGTGAATTTAACATGGCTTCGATTTGAACGAAGAGTGTTGTCAGCTCTTCGAACGTAAGAGTTTGATTACCGATGATGCGATGTAAATGAGTTTTCGCGGCGCGAATTTGAATCTCCCATACGCCTCCGAAATGACTTGCGGCTGGAGGATTGAATTTAAATTCGATGTTCTGAGACTGGGAAGCAGCACGAGCGTAAGAATCTAGAATCTTCCGAGCTCCGACGAAATTTGTACCGCAATCTGAATGTATAACGTTAACCCTACCTCGTCTTCCTACGAATCGGCGAAGAGCAGCGATAAACGCGTCCGCAGATAATTCACTTACTACTTCGAGATGAACTGCTTTGGTGCTGAAGCATATGAATAAACAGATATAAGCTTTACCTATTTTAGCACCACGATGTTTACCTAACTTGATTTGGAATGGACCACCGTAGTCCACGCCAACTACTGAAAATGGTTTTACCTGATTCACGCGAGAAGCAGGCAAATCGCTCATAAACGGTTCAAGATTACTTGGTTTAGTTTTAT
Source organism: Idaea aversata (assembly GCA_907269075.1). Lineage (NCBI taxonomy): Eukaryota > Metazoa > Arthropoda > Insecta > Lepidoptera > Geometridae > Idaea > Idaea aversata. Next base: position 15,166,375 of record OU026092.1, on the reverse strand, counting down.
AGCATTGTATACATTTTGACAAACAATGACGAATATCACGTTTCGATGAAAAAACCCAAAACTGTTGTGTCAAAAGATACTGCGTTGTGTTTAACCCAGGATGGCAATGTTCCCTATGAATTGCTTCGATGACCATGTACGTAAACGTAGAATCTCTCGGAATGAGAGCAGGATGCTTGTGATTGTACTCAAGGCCGGATCGAGAAAGTCGACCGCCCACCCTGAGGACTCCTTGGCTATCGATGAACGGATTGAGTTTCCTCCACGATTTGGGTAACAGTTTACCATCTTTGAGCTTTCGAATCTCTTCGGGAAAATGAATGGATTGAATTCGTTTGGCAATTGTCATCAAAGAAGTGTGAAGCTCTGCACGATTGAGAAAATGATCAGAGCTGCGATTTTGCTTACATTTCGAGTTACGAATGAAACGTAGACAAAAGCCAACTACACGTTGAACTTTACGAATTGAAGAGAATCTTTCTAATAATGAATCGATAAAATGAATGTCGTCATCTACAATAAAAGATACGATACGTTCCTCGGCACGTACTTCGATTTCGTCGGCAACGAGAGAAGGAGCGAGAGGCCATGAAGACGAAGACTGCCGAAGCCAATGTGGTCCCGCCCACCATAGCTCGGACTGGAGGAGATCGACCGGAGACATACCTCGTGACGCTATATCCGCAGGATTGTCACCAGAACGCACGTGGTTCCAGCGAGCGTCGGGGACAGTTTCATGAATGTGGCTAACACGGTTGGCCACAAACGTTTTCCACCGAGAAGAGTGGCTACGAATCCATGCGAGAGTGATCGTTGAATCTGACCACGCATACGTGTCAGTGAACGACAAGAAAGATGCATATGTTTGCTTGACGAATTTGAGCAAATCTGCTAAAAGGACAGCACTGCAAAGCTCGAGTCTTGGTAGAGATGTTTTCTTTATAGGCGCAACACGAGATTTTGCGCAGAGGAAGGATACGTGGATACGTCCGTGAGAATCAAGCATACGTATGTAGACTACCGCACCGTATCCAACTTCCGAACTGTCCGAGAAGCCGTGAAGCTCACACGATTCCATAGAGTCTATGGATACATAACGAGGAATACAAAGGATAATGCCGCTTAGCGTCCCAAACAAATCGCTACGATGTGTCGTACCTCATTTGAAAGGGCATAATGTGTACTCAATTTTATATTATGGCAGCAAAAAAATCCCACCCAGTGGAACCGAGATATTTCGTCATCAATACAACGCCTCGTACTATGAAAGTTATAGAAGTCGCATAGCCATTACTGTTTAATTAGACGTGTAACACCTTCATGTGGTAGCTCAAATGAAAGGCCTTAACTAGGACTACATTTTTGGTCTACATTACAAAAAAATCCCATCAGGAGGAACAGATATATTTCTTCTTCAATACAACGTCTCGTATTATGAAAGTTATAGAACACGCATAGCCATTACTGTTTAATAAAATGTGTAAGTAACACCTTCATGTGGGGTAGCTCAAATGAAAGAGCTTAACTAAGACTACATTTTTGTTATACATCACAAAAAAATCCCACCAGGAGGAACCAAGATATTTCGTCATCAATACAACGCCTCGTACTATGAAAGTTATAGAAGTCGCATAGCCATTACTGTTTAATTAGACGTGTAACACCTTCATGTGGTAGCTCAAATGAAAGGCCTTAACTAGGACTACATTTTTGGTCTACATTACAAAAAAATCCCATCAGGAGGAACAGATATATTTCTTCTTCAATACAACGTCTCGTATTATGAAAGTTATAGAACACGCATAGCCATTACTGTTTAATAAAATGTGTAAGTAACACCTTCATGTGGGGTAGCTCAAATGAAAGAGCTTAACTAAGACTACATTTTTGTTGTACATCACAAAAAAATCCCACCAGGAGGAACCAAGATATTTCGTCATCAATACAACGTCTTCTACTATGAAAGTTATAGAACACGCATAGCCATTACTGTTTAATAAAATGTGTAAGTAACACCTTCATGTGGGGTGGCTCAAATGAAAGAGCTTAACTAGGACTACATTTTTGTTGTACATCACAAAAAAATCCCACCCAGTGGAACCGAGATATTTCGTCATCAATACAACGTCTTCTACTATGAAAGTTATAGAACTCGCATAGCCATTACTATTTAATTAGACGTGTAACACCTTCATGTGGTAGCTCAAATGAAAGGCCTTAACTAGGACTACATTTTTGTTCTACATTACAAAAAAATCCCATCAGGAGGAACAGATATATTTCTTCTTCAATACAACGTCTCGTATTATGAAAGTTATAGAACACGCATAGCCATTACTGTTTAATAAAATGTGTAAGTAACACCTTCAAGTGGGGTAGCTCAAATGAAAGATTTAACTAGGACTACATTTTTGTTGTACATCACAAAAAAATATACCAAGATATTTCGTCTTCAATACTACGTCTCGTAGTAAGAAAGTAATAAATCTCGCATAGCCATTACTATTTAAACGTTTAACACCTTCATGTGGTACCTCAAATGACGACGGATGTAGCTAATCCAACCTCTCTGTTAAAACTGTCTGCATAATTCTAACAGGTTGGATTAGCTACATCTGTCAGAATGGTGTGAAAGGTTCTATTCTAACAGATAGGTTGAATTAGCCACATAAACCAGAATTGTGTAGAAGGTTCTAACAGAGAGGTAGGATTAGCTACATCTGATCTAAATAACATGAATTTAGCAATAAGATACTAATTTAACTTATCGGGATAACTTTACAGCACTTATGCGTTAAAGTAAAACGCACGCGTGCGTAATACCTTGTATTATGAGCCTAATATCGGTTTAATAAGATTTACTATAAGAGCAACTGTGATAAAAATAATTTAAAAACATATGAGTATGTCGTCTTCTTGCAAAAGACGCGCGATGTTATAAATAAAGCCTTGGCCTAATCGATTTCATATTAAATAATCTGAAATAATAGAAAAAAAAGAAAACGCTTATTATATAAGCACACGACGCGACGTTATAACGAGAAAAACAATGAACAACATAAAACAAAAAAATAATAATAATCAGAAACACAAAAACCTATTAAGGTAGGTAGTCTCAGGAGTCGTGTGCCGCTAACCAGGATCTGCCTCACCATTAGCTACCACTGCATGACGCAGTTACAGCGCTGGTCAACCTGCACCTGCACCTGTGTGGCATCCATTTGTTGGGATTTTGAACACTTAAAATATAGTTATAATTATGAGATAGCTATTTTCCGCAACTAGACCAGTAAGATAACAAAAAATGTCGTCCGACATTTGTCGTCCGTCAATAGTCGTCCGTTAAAAAATATCATATGTACGTCTTAATACACTCACAGCCAAATTAAAAACAGTAGGCCCAGGCATACATTTTCGCCGCGCCGTAGAGAGGGGATAGCTGTCTACTCTCCATCCGTCTTACGCTTTTTCGATCAGGTCACGTGTCCTGACGCGAGTTTAAGATTTTATACCCATTACAGAAAAAGTGCTCAACGCCGCTAAAGAAGTTTTCACTTCAATAAGGCTCCACAAGATGGAATTGTTGGAAGTCGATTATTATAGTACATTGCGATACAAGTGTGGAAAATTGATCTTTGCATAGAGGCGGTTTAACACGCGCGAGCGCGGTATGCGAGGGCGTTTAAAAAGCCGAGATACAAAGATCAATCCACACGTGTATCGTACGACATTTTTATCACAGTTGCGAATAAAAAAAAACTTGTTAAAATAATAAAAAGTTTTTAAGAAGTTTAGATTAGGTTTACTATTTTTTGTTAATTACACTCCAGAAAGGCTAGGCAAAAGACTTTTAACCTATACAGCCTCGTCTGACATACTTACTTACTTACTTACGCTGGCTCAGCGACCCGAAGTGGATCTTGGCCTCCGACAACAAAAGCCGCCATTGCACCCTATTCTGCGCCACTTGTTGCCAATCGGCTGCATGAAGGGCTTGCAGGTCTTGTTGGACTTGTTGGTCTATCCAGCGATACCTAGGTCTGCCAGCTGGCCGTCTCCCCTGAGGTCGTCCTAGATATGCTCTTTTGACCGCTGGATCCTCCTCCATTCTCTCGATGTGGCCAAGCCAGCGAAGTCGGGCCGATTTGATCTCGCCGATGATATTAGGCTCAGCCACAAGCTCTTCCAACTCCACATTTTTTCTTACTCTCCATGAGCCGTCCTCTCTCTTGGTTGGTTCCAAAATTCTCCTCAATATCTTCCTCTCCGCTACCAAGAGTTTGTTCTCCTCCTTTAGCGTTAGTGTCCAGGCTTCGCAACCATACATTAAGATCGGTCTTATTACATCGTCGTCTGACATACAATATTTTTTTAGGGTTTTTTCCATTCTCTCAAACAACAACAAATCTCTTAAAACAGAATATAATGGCAAGGAAAAAATATATTTATGTACCTAAAAAAAACAAAATAAAAACAACTCAATTTTTAATTGTTTTCAAAGACTTTATCACGTAAAATTATCGTTCGCTATCAGACTTTGAGGCATCCTTTTAAAACGAAGAAAAAAGGTACCAACAAAGAGTTTTGAGGCCAGCAAGGCTTAAAAACTCTTTGTTGGTACCTTTTTTCTATACATTAAAACAGTATAACCCAGATAAATTAAGAATGTTTCATCTACTTAATGCCCCTCGGCCACGGTGACTTTTTTGTAGCGATGCAGTAGCGATGCTGTCGCGCGTTCGCATCGATACAGTCGCGATGCGATCGCTAGCAGTGTGCCCTCGCCCACATAACCACGATTCAGTCGCGATGTCAACGCGATACCGTCGCGCTTCTGTCGCGATGCAAACGCGATTCAGTAACGGCACAAAAATGCCTGTGGTGATCGCTACAGTTGCAAGATGGACTCCGTTGAGGCAACATTAGTCACGTTGTCTTTGGTGCTGCTTTGTAAGCAGCCGAAGCGTGGGCAACGAAAGCGGCGTCAAAATTGGATGCACCCATTTAACAAAGAGAGATTACTTGGTAGACATTACGTAACAACGTTTAAAATACTAAAAAACTATGAGCATACATTCAGAAGTTGTTATAGAATGATTAATTCGACGTTTTGCCGACACGGTCGCGCGTTTGCGTCGATACAGTCGCGATGCTGTAGCGCGTTGGCATTGCGTATGTAGCGCGTTGCAAATGCGACTAACGTGCGTTAGTAGTGATGCATCGCGACAAAAAGTCGCCGTGGGCAAGGGCCCTAACATGTAATTAGCAGTAAGATACGTATTTAACTTATCGGGATAACATTAATTTTAGCACTTTGGATATGGTTGGATATTTTTATATAGCACGCGTGTATAATACGTTGCATTATGAGCTTAAAAGCGGTTTAATAAGATCCACTTTATGAGCAACAGTGATAAAAAAAAACAATTACCTTTTTAAAGCTAAATACTATTATTTATCTCGGTTCCACCTGGTGGTTTTTTTTAATGTAGAACAAAAATGTACCTAGTCCTACTTAAGACCTTTCATTTGAGGTATCTAATAAAGGTGTTTAATGTTTAAATAGCGATGCTATGCGAGATTTATTACTTTCTTACTACCAGACGTAGTATTGAAGACGAAATATCTTGGTTCTTCCTGATGGGATTTTTTTGTGATGTAGAACAAAAATGTATTCCTAGTTAACCTCTTTCATTCGAGCTACCCCACATGAAGGTGTTACTTACACATTTTATTAAACAGTAATGGCTATGCGTGTTCTATAACTTTCATAGTACGAGACGTTGTATTGAAGACGAAATATATCTGTTCCTTCTGATGGGATTTTTTTGTAATGTAGAACAAAATGTAGTCCTAGTTAAGGTCTTTCATTTGAGGTACCACATGAAGGTGTTACACGTTTAATTAAACAGTAATGGCTATGCGAGTTCTATAACTTTCATAGTACGAGACGTTGTATTGATGACGAAATATCTCGGTTCCACTGGGTGGGATTTTTTTGCTGCCATAATATAAAATGGAGTACACATTAAGGCCTTTCAAATGAGGCATGACACATCGCAGCGATTTGTTTGGGACAGCGTCCATACTAAATGAGGCAATATCCTTTGTTTGATTGAAGGAAGTTCAGCTACGTATTGATTCCATTGACGAATAACTTCGGTCGGAGGAACGTCGTCCCATCCGATACCTGATATCCACAAGCGTTGCACCAACAACTTGGGGATGAATGTCAAAGGACACAAGAAACCCAAAGGGTCGTAAATACGAGCTACTTCACTAAGAATTGTACGTTTCGTACAAGTTCTATCGATTGGGGAGACTTCGAAAGAAAAGATGTCATCACCCGGTTCCCATTTGAGACCTAATATTTTTAGCGTTGGAGTATTCTCAACATCCATAGATACACAACCAGTTATGCAATGATCAGCAGGCAAATCTGCGAGTAACTCTTTCCTATTACTTGCCCACTTTCTTAACTCAAAACAGCCACGTTTCAGTAGGTTTATGAGGTCCGATTTTATTGACTGAGCTGAATCGAGGGAAAAACTGCCATGTGCTACGTCGTCGACGTACGTCGAGGAAGTAAGAGCGTCCACTGCATTAGGAAAATTGGAACCTTCGTCTTCGACGAGTTGTTTGATAGTACGACATGCTAAGTAAGGAGAAGATGCGATTCCATAAGTAACTGTATTCAGTTCGTATTCCTGAATAGGTTCAGACTTATTGAAACGCCAAAATATCCTCTGAAATACACAATCGGCTTTGTTCTGTCCAATATTCCGAAACATCTGTTTAATATCGGCAGTAAATACAACGGGATGAATGCGGAACCGTAGTAGTAACTCGGCAATATTAGTCTGCAATTTGGGACCAATATGAACGGTGTCGTTCAGAGAACGACCACGAGCGTCCTTAGCACTAGCATCAAACACTACCCTCAAACGAGTGCTCAAACTGCTAGGACGTATCACACAATGATGCGGTATGTAATATTTACCGCTACGAAAATCCTTTGCTGAAACCTGAGTCATGTGACCACTCTTCAAGTAGTCCAACATGAACTCTGAATATTGTTCGTGAAGCTCTGGATTAGAATGAAGCTTACGCTCCAACGAATGAAATCGACGTAATGCATTTTCACGCGAACCGTGAAAATGAAGATTCTTACTATCTTCTTTGAATGGCAACGACACGATATATCTTCCCGACCTATCTCGAGTATGGTTTTCAACAAATAAGTCTTCACACTGTTGTTCTGATGGAGCTAGCGACGATGCTTGAGGAAAAGAATCTAGCTCCCACATTTTCTTCACTTCGTCATGAAGAAGATTCGTTTCGTTAACGAGAAAGGAACGTGTGTTTAATGATGCTTGATTACACTGCACATTGCCCAAAATGACATAACCGAACACCGTATTCAGTGCCGAAGGGTAGTCTGGACCACCAGGAATACTCCCAGGCACCAGGATAGACGAAAAGATTTCCGCACCTATCAACATGTCAACAGGACCCGGCTTGTCACAATCGGGATCTGCGAGTACTAAGTTGTGTAAATGTTCACATGAAGAAAGATTAACGCGGGTTGTGGGCATCTTACCACAGATAGCTGGCAATGTAAGTGCATTGACATTGAATAAAACCCTACCATCAACCCCTAACTCGAGGTTGACCACCCCTGACACGGTTGTTGACGATTTACCTAAGCCGTGTATGTCGCGAGAGGTAGGTTGTGGTTTCATACGAAAACGTTCCAAAGCTCGTTCGGTGATGAAGTGGGATTGACTACCCGAGTCGATGAGCGCACGTAAAGAGAGAAATCGACCGGCTGAATCACGCACTTCCACGTTTGCTGTAGCTAGTAACACTACTGAACTACTACTCATGTTTGTGAACACTTGTGTTAGCGGTTCCGGTTCCGTCGAACTCGGTTCCGAACGATCCGTCGATACGTAGGATTGAATGACGGCCGTTGAAGATTCTCTATGAAGAAGAGTGTGGTGTTTCTGTCGACAAACCTGACACGAGAAAATAGACTTGCAATCCTTTAATTGATGAGACGGCCTCAAACAATTAAAACACCAACGATTGACCTTTGCTATGGTATATCTATCTTCTATAGACTTCTTAATGAATGCATCACATGATTTGATCGAATGATTTTGTTGACAGAACGAACATTTACTAATAGGAATAGAAGTAGGCGAGGTACTATTTAAAACCTTATCATTATTTTCACTAATCGATTTTGATTGTTTACTAAATTGCTTGGATTCAATAGCGCTAGACAGGAACGTAGAAACAGGTTTCTTAGATGTGTAGGTATGAGATTGACGGGTGTTGGCGCGAGCCTTATCACTCTTATCAGTTAACGTACGATCTTGTTGCGTGAAGTGGCTATCGCGGACAATAGACTCGCACTTTGAATATAAAAAGCTCAAAAGCTGCTCATAAACGGGTAACTCCGAGTCGGGGTACTCCTGTTCAAACGCGCATCGGGTGCTTGAATCAAGTTTGGAAAGTATTAAATAACATAACACGAAACCCCAATGTTGGGCCGGTAGATCTAAACGTTCTAAAACATTTAAATTTTCCTTTAATAAATCGAGTGCACGGCGGAATTCTGTAGGAGAATCAGTCTTAAGGTTAATATTCAATATTTCCCTCCAACAAGTAAAAGCTAACTCACGTTTGTTTTTATACCTATTTACTAACGATTGATAAGCCTCTGCATAGTAGGTACTTTCACACGGGTACGCACGAACCAGTGTCAAAGCCTCACCCGATAAACATGACATTAAATAATGCACACGTTCCGAGTCGGAAAGTGAATCGTTGTGATGAACGAGTGAATTAAAAACATCATAAAAATGCGACCATGTCTTAATATTGCCGTCAAATGTAGGTATGTTTACTTTAGGTAGTTTAATGTTCTTAGACTTCACATTAGAAAACTCAGACGATGTGTTCAATTCACTACACGTTTTGGTAGTTAATTGCCTATAGATAGATAGAATCTCTAAGTGAATATCGTCAAACTCTGACCTAAGTAAGTCTTCGGTGTCGCTGTCTAACAAAGATACGATGTCGTCATGAGCTACTTCGAAACTAGAAACAAGCTTTTTCACCTCCGGAAAATAAGCTAGAAAAGTGTTTGCTTGGTCGGAGTCGGTTTTCGACAATCTACCTATACTTAACGCCCTTTTTAATCGATTAAGCGCAAGTGTACGTTTACGACGTAAAACGGGTAGGTCTTCCATTGTTAGTTCTACTTCTATAGATTTACTTTTCTTCAAAGATTGCTTTCGTTTGTTTAATGAATAAGCCATGGTGGCTACTTTGTTTGAATAAAGAACGAACGCACGATTGAATTTGATAACGATAACGAGAAAGACAAGTTGTTATTTTGATTGGAATAGCCACGAAAAGTGTAGGTATACACGTAATGAATGAAAGATTATACCTACACGAGATGCTAAACCGATTGCACCTAGTTAGGTACACACTTAGATCCGTATTAACCTGCTGACGTTAACAAAAGAATAGGTATATACGGCCGAATGAATAACAACTGTCGATAAATACGAAGTTAATGGATTACGATTATGCTTCCGCTTCTGAATTAAGATGCAAAACGATTTAATACTTCAAAAATGCACGTGGAAGTATTAACCAAACTAATTAAGAATGACTTACGATAGTGCGGTTCGCTAAAGTACTTAGTGTCTACCTTTATTGGTTGGGTTATATTACGCAAAATGAAACTATGAACTTTGAACTAGATTTTAGATTGATTTTCGGTAGGAAATCGATGAGACTAATTACACAATGAAAGAATATGATACGAATGTTTGATTAATTAATCTCAATCAAAATTCCCTGGTTTCGGCACCAGAAAAATGTATGATTTTTCAACATTTGGTTCAGGGAAAAATTACTTTTCTCTGCACGATTCTAAAGAACTGGGGTTCTTTAGAATATTAAAGGATTCTTTAGGGGTTCCCTAGAGACAAACCAATAGAATACAAAAGCACCACGCACCTGACTTGCCTTCTGCGATCCTGGATGAGTCCGTCCTTGAGGAACACTATCACTTTCCGAATTTTAGTTTTTTAAGCGGCGCCGCATCAACCGTTCTCCATTAACGAACGAGAGAGGAAGCGTTCCTTGTTTTTAGTGTAGATGTCGCCAGGCTGTCAATATTAGCCAATGCGAGCGCTGCACGTCAATGAATGGCGTGCTCCTATTGGTTGAAGTTCCAGGTCGGAGCGGTCTTCGATTCGTGCAGAGGTACCGACTAAATCGGCGCGAAAGTTTAAAATATACCGCGAAGACGGTACAATTACAAATGCACGTGTGTAGGAACTACGAGTTCGTTTTTGATCAATGGTATTGTTTTTCCAAGATATTTTGTTTACAAATAATTTCAATATGTATGATTGTAATTTTGACATTTTCAATTAGGTCTTTGACCAATAAATCATTTATTATACTATAAGCGTTTTTAATTTATATATATAGGGGCGTATTCAACTCCTTATTTGTATTGATATTCGTCTTTAATTTCCGTCTTTTTAATTTACTATCGTTCGCCAAGCCGTCTTTCAATAATGTCGAAGTCGAGTGTCAAGAATAATAAGTTATGATCAAACTAATGAGAAAAGTAATTCTCACTAGTTCGACGATCGAACTAAGAATCGAACTAGTGAGAAAAAATACTCTCACTAGTTCGACGGTCGAACAAATGAGAAAAATAATACTCACTAGTTCGACGATAGAACGAATGAATCGAACTGGTGAGAATGAACGGTAGGTATTATCGAAGTTATTTATTTGACCAAATAAATATGTAGTTTTTCTTAAAGCAAATGTCTGATTTTAATTCATATCGATATCTCTGGACTTGAAGGTCTTAAAGGACAAAAATACTTTTACTCTAGCATTTTTGTTTCTCGAACTATTTAAATGAAACTTAGGAAGAAAGTGATTAGACTTTAGAACATTTTCTAAGGCGATGTTAAAAAAATGTCCTAGTGCTGTATTTACCGAGACAGATTTCCTTTATTGCAAAAAACAGAAAATTATTTGTTTCCCGTAATACCCTCTATCGATTGGCATGGGTCACAAAATGCACTGCGCAAAAAATCACTATAACCTATACTAAATGACCGGACTGCTTTAGGTAGAGGTGGATTGCAGAGAAACTCCGAGCAGAGAAAACGTCAATCTTCCAAGGTGATTTTGGCAATTTCTGCCACAGATCACTATATGATTTCTTTCCTTTTTCAGAGGATTTCTGCAATGTAAACAATGGTTTCCCGATTTTCAGTTAGCATCAGTATCGGCAATCTAGACGGAAAAAATTAAGACTAAAAGTTGTAACGACTCTTTCTGCATAGAAAGCAAGCCAGTTATTTTCGTTTTGTCTTTCTATTTCGCATTGAACAGTGTGGTGTCGCGACGATTATTATAAAAAAAATTACAATTTATTCACTACTTAATTCATCGAAAGCAGATCGAAAGGAACTTCCTTCCATCCGGGTGTCCCTTGACACCTCTCAAGTTTTTTATTTTCAACATGTTAGCTGTCTTTAGTTGGCCGAGTGGTATAAACCGCCACCCGCTACACCACCCGATGTGGGTTCGATCCACAGGTTACATAATGTTCAAATTGCACAGGATTGTAAACGTTACGGTGGCGGTGGACTTTTGACCGTTGATTGTACACATTCGCACGGCGCGGCGGCGCTCACCACCGCGACCGCACCGATCGCAAGCCGAGCACGCGGAGTTTGTTTACACTCGCGCAGTTCCGTAAGCTTGTTGTCACTGTGTGTGTGATGTGTCGCGCCGAGTCGCGCGGCGGTAACGACCGAAGCGGGCCCGAACGTGTTTATGTAATGTAGTGTGTGGTAGTGTTCTGACGCTGAAATTGTTGTATGTCTTTATACTGCTCTTTACTGAGCCTTTCCTTTTCCTAAACAGTGTAAGGTGAAAGGGTTAGGAGCTTTACGACTACATTTCTATATGATAGATAGATAGATAGATATTCATTTATTGCACCACAAGAAGCATACAACATATTCATATAACAAACAAACAGATATAAATTGCGAGATGAGTTGCGTGCTGAAGTGGTGCAGATGGGATACTGCTCAGTGATGTATTTGCATAATTAATGCAAAACACTGATTTTCAGCAGCACCTAAACCAAGTGCGAGGACGCCGCATTGTGCAAACCAGCATAAAGTAAAATAACAAAATAAAATAAAACAATTAAATAAATGGAAAATCAAATCAGTAGACAAATAAACGTAATACTTGGTAAATAAGAAACAACCAAATGTACAGAGATATATGAATAAATATAATATATAAATATGAACATTTATGTAAAATAGATATATTTTAGAAATAAATAAATAAAATAAATAATTTTTACGACGATTATAACGTGTATAAAAAATAATTAAATAGAAAATTTATAACCAAAGGAAAGATATAAGTTTACATGAACAAGACAAATAAATAAGTCATCAAACGAGAGTATATAGAAATAGTCAAAGCAAAAGTAGCCGCTACCACCACTTTGTATAGTATTCTGGAATTCGAATTTTTTGCTCGTTAAGAATATGTAAGCGCAATAATCTTTTTAATTTTGGCATTGAAGCCAGGTGTCTAATGGGCGGTGGTATATCGTTCCAGCATTTCGTGGCTTGGAAGCGGAAACTACCCTCAAAAGCAACCAATTTGTGTCTACAATGTAGCAACTGCAATTTAACAAACCTCAGATTGTTTGACCTTGCGAACTTTAATTTAGCAAAGAGATATTCCGGTCTGCGATGTTTTATAATACCGAACATAAGACCAGCGAGATGAATTTTACGTCTAGATTCCATATTAAGCATGTTGGCGTTGTTGATATAGGGTGAAATATGCGCTCTTGGAGGAATGGTAAAGCAAAAACGACGATGACAACATGCATTTTGGACTCTTTGAACCAGCCGCTTAGTCTTTGCCAATAACCGTGGACCATAGACCAGATCTCCATAATTTAGTCTGGACAGAATCAGAGTTTCACACAATTTGATGCGTGTTTGTTCCGTCAGAAGATATCTTATTTTGTACAATATCTTTAAGCGATAAAAACAATTGCGTACGATGCTCTGAATATGTGCTTCAAATCTCAGACGGCTGTCCAAAACAATACCTAAATTTTTTGCCTCTTCAACGCGTTCAATATCTACGCCATCAACAATTATTTTAGGGTTTTTAGCAATAACATTTGTAATTTGCTTATCTGTGCCAAAAACAATAAATTTTGTCTTAGAAGCATTCAATAAAAGGGAATTTCGTTTTGACCACTCATCTATTCTACTCAAATCTGCGTTCATTTTTAAGGTCGCAATGTCAATGTTACCAGGCTTGGAAGCAATGTATAGCTGAACATCATCAGCGTAACAATGATACTTGCAATCCCTAATGACTCTTATTAGATCAGCCGAATAAATAATGAATAAAAGAGGGCCCAGTATCGAACCCTGAGGAACCCCATATATAAGTGACCTAGGTTCTGAATAATCAGAAGTGCCATCCAGTTTTTGCACTTTGACAACTTGGGATCTCTCTTTAAGGTAACTATCAAACCATTTAACAGCTTGACTGTCTAGACCATAGTATGCCAACTTTGCCAGTAGAAGAGGAATATGTAAACTGTCAAAAGCACGCGAAAAATCCAACAAAGTAAGAATTTTGCTACATCCAGCGTCCGACTCAACCAGAATGTTGTCAGTAACATCCAGAAGGGCTGTTACGGTTCCAACACCTTTACGAAATCCTGACTGGTGCACTGGCAGAATGTGATTATCCTCAACATACTTGACAAGCTGGAAATAAATGGCTTTTTCTAATAATTTTGATAGAAAAGGCAACCTAATTGCTAATTGGTCTCAAATCTTTAAATTGTGATGGATTATTTATCTTAGGCAATGGTGTAACTTGAGCTTCTTTCCATTGCTTGGGAACAGTTGAAGTAGTTATAGACGTATTTATTATATATACTAGAATTTTAGAGGTTCGAGGCATGGTGAGCAATACCATGTCTCTGCTAATATTGTCCTGTCCAATTGCATTACTTTTAATAGATTTAACATACTTCATTATATCATTTTCATCTATCGGTTGGAACGATAAATTATTAATACCAAATCGGTGATGTTCATAATAAGTCAAATCTGATATGGTAACTTTGTTGCTATTAGGTATGTTAAGAAAATGTTTATTAATGTCATCAACATTACTAACGCAATCTGGAAGATTTGTTTCCTTTGAAGGATCGATCAATATTTTTTGTTTAAGATTATTCCAAAATGTCTTACTATTATTAATTTGTGAGTTTACATGGTGATTAAAATATGCTTGTTTATCATTACGTATTGCGATTTCAGTTATTTTCTTTAACTCTTTATAGTAATTCTTATGTGCATCCAATCCAGTCACCTTTGATTTCCTATGTGCCTCGTCCCTTAATTTTATCATAAGCCTGCAAGTATCAGTAATCCAAGGAAGCGACTTATTACTACCAGCTTTCACAGTTTTGAGTGGAGCATGCTTGTCAAATAATGACAATATCAATATATTAAACTTTTCAACCATTTGATCCACCTGCGGTAAGCATGCTATTGATTCCCAATCCAGGGCATCCAAGTCATAATTAAAATTAGTCAGATTAATGTCTCTAATAGGTCTGTAGGTAAAATATTTCGGAGTCGGCTTGTTTTTCTTTAAGTTAAGCTCAACGTTAATCATCGCATGTCCATACCCATCTGCAATTTTAGAGCTAGTGACACTGCGAATGTGAGCATCTGTGCATACCAAATCAATGAGTGTTTCCTTACCTGGCGAGAAATGTGTAGGATCTTTAACTATTTGCCGCAAATTCATACAATCTAAAAATGTGTTCAATTTTATTGTGTCTGTATCTGAAGTCGCCATTAAATTAATATTAAAATCACCCATTAAAACTAAATGATCGTAATTTGAGAAATAAGTAATTGATTCCTCTAACGCTTCCAAAAAAACATCCTGCTTTACCCACCGTGGTCTATATGCCGTCCCTATAGCTACTTTAAAACCATTTAACCGCGTGGATAACCACATTTGCTCAATATTTGCGGGTGGGTGTTTTATTTTCTGTACTTTAATACTGTTACTCACATAAAATGCTACACCACCACCCCGACCATTCTTCATATGGCGCGGCCGCGGACAGATATGGAGACGGTATCCAGGCGGTGCCGGAGCACAAGCCTCCAGACCCGCTCGAAGCCAGGATTCGTTAATCGCTATAATGTCTGGTGTAAAACGATCCATTGCTATAAGAAAATTATCATGACCTGTGTTGAATATTGTCACTGTCAACTCAAATACGTCAGCTGTCAAAACGTAGATGTAACGTCATCTGTCATATTGATTCTTGCCACGAAAACCGTTGAGAAGATTTCCTCCAGCGCACATCATTGTAAAATAACATAAAGCTTGAAATATATGTATAAACCACCAAAAGGCTTTAATTCATCAACCCTAGCTCGATACTAGACAGTTTTCGAGCCGGATCCCAGTTGACCAAGAAAACTGGGAATAACGACAGGTCGAGCAAAGGTTACCTACGGAACGAAGCAACACGAAGACAAATCGCCGCCAAAGGAGAATAATTGCACAAATCGCCGCCAAAGGAGAAGTGCACAACCGTGAGTCCGTTCCAATCATTACAAATTGCGCAGGATATTCTTTCACATTTATCCAAATTCATCTCAAATCATTTTCATACATACCTACCTACTTCATTCAAATAATTAACGTTTAAAATCACTCGTCATTATCATTCAAGACCCTTCTGCTGTTTTCATTTATCAATACCTATTCTAATTTGCCTACAATTCACTGCATTTCTTTCTCGATTGCTATAAAACGTAAACAACTTCGTCGATATACTAAGTATTCGTCAGTTTATTCAACCGTAACCAACTTAACTTCAGTGTGCTAGTATTTTTGGTTGTTAAAATCGGCATTTCTACTCGTTTTTCACCCCCTTGTCATTTAAGTGTGCATACAATTTGCTGTTTTTTTGCCTTTTCGCATATTCCAGGAGGTCAAAGTCCAACAACGACCGTCCGCCGGCTGAGTTGAACGTGACGTCATCGCTCGCTTGCCGCGTCGTACGGGATCGATCAGCTGATCGGTGCCGCTTGACATTCGAGCTTTGCGCGGTTTATTTGAACTTCTGCTGAGCTTCTTTGCACTATTTTCATAATTTAAGTATATTTTCATTTTTATTCTCACACCACTATAAAGGCACACTAAATTACTTCCATTTTCAGCTAATTTTGCACAATCATGGATCTCAAAACTTTGAAAAAGAATCGAAGTTCATATAAAGCAAAACTCACTATATTTAAATCATACCTTCAGCCACTTTTGCTTTGCAAGGAACTCAATAACTTGCAACAATGCGAGTTATCAAGTAGATTAACCAAAATACAAGACATGTACAACGATTTTGATAACACACAAACTGAAATAGAAAATTTATCCGAAATTTCAGATGGCGAATACACAGAAAGGGAGACATTCGAGAATACTTACTTCGGGTTGGTGGCGGCTGCTCAGGACATGCTGAGTAGGGGCCAGGAACCTGCGGTTGCGCACGGCAATCAGGTGACGGGTTCTAGTAGTGTATCAGGCCTCACAGGTGGGACAAATATTAAGCTTCCTATAATTAATCTCCCTACCTTTTCTGGACGCTATCAGGATTGGTTAGAGTACCACGACACATTTAGCTCACTTATACACAAAAACACTACTATTCCTACTATAACTAAATTTCATTATTTACGTGCTTCTCTTAAAGAAGGCGCTTTATTAGTCATACAGTCACTTGATTTCTCCGAAGACAACTATGAAATTGCTTGGAGTTTGCTGTGCGACAGATACAACAACGATCGACTCTTAGTAAACAAACATGTTAAGGCTTTATTCAATATTGAACCTATTCAGCGAGAGACCTCTAGTTCATTGAGAAATGTCATTGATACCGTAAATAAAAATCTCCGAGCTTTGAAAAAACTCAAACTACCTACTGAACATTGGGACACACTCATTATCGAACTAGTTTTAAACAAACTCGATCCAACTTCCAGTCGTGAGTGGGAGCAAGAACGTAACCACATAAAGGAACTCCCATCATTAGAGAATTTTAATTCCTTTTTGAAGAATCGAGCCGATTTGCTTGAAACCATAGAGGAAAAATACAAACCGCGCAGACACAGCGACATAACACATCTACGCCCAAGAACATTCATTGCTAATCAATCTTTTACAAAACAACTTTTACAAAACAACAAACCCACAAAGACAGAATGTCCCGTATGTAAACATCCACATCCCATCTACTCATGTTTTAAATTCAAGTCACTACCTATAGAACAACGAATCGAGAAGGTCAAACAATTACACTTGTGTACCAATTGTTTGCGAAAGGGCCATGATGAGCAGCAGTGTAAATTAGGTCCTTGTAAACTCTGCTCACAAAAACATAACACTATGCTACACATTAACTCAAATACTACCGAACCGATGTCTAGCTCCTCACGAGACTGTGTAGTATTACCAACACTGCATGACGATGCTCAGTCGTCTTCTATACAAAATAATGTCACTTTATCATCCATTCATCAAGGTCAAGTTTTATTGTCTACAACTATGATCAACATTTCAGATCACAAGGGTCAGCTTCATAGTGTCAGAGCGCTCTTGGATAATGGAAGTACCTCTAGCTTCATTACTCAAGGTTTACAAATACAGTTAGGTATTCCAAGCTACTCCACTACTATCTCAGTCCAAGGATTGAACGGTCAATTCTCACAAATAACTCAAAGGTGTGACATTTCACTATCTTCACTAACAAACAGTGGTTACAGTGCTGACGTCAATTGTCTAATTGTACCACACATCACACAGGTCATACCATCAACACGAATCAATTGCAAACCATTCAAAATCCCCGCGAATTTACAACTCGCGGATCCAACATTCAACGTACCGTCAGAGGTACAACTTTTATTAGGTGCCGACCTATTCTGGGAGGTACTCACACACAACACGATGTCATTGGGCAAAGGTAATCCGACACTAGTTGAAACAATGCTAGGTTGGCTCGTTACCGGCTCATTTCATGTTCCACATACACAACAACAGACCTATAATAATACAGTCCATAGTCATTTTACACAAACCACAGATCTCGATGAAAAACTTAACAAATTCTTCGAGTTAGAATCCGTTTCCACCGCTCAACAAGTCCATACTAAAGGTGAGAGTGAATGTGAAAGGATTTTCACACAAACAACTGTTCGTCAACAAGACGGCAGGTTCGTGGTTCACATACCACTCAAGGAATCGCCACATACATTAGGTGATTCAGAGCAACAAGCTCTCACTCGTTTCTACTCACTAGAACGTAAATTCAAACGTAACCATACATTTAAAACACTATACACCGATTTTATGAACGAATACATAGCTCTTGGTCACATGACAGAGACTACAGATACTCATCCAAACGAAGTATCATATTTTTTGCCCCACCATGGCGTCTTGCGGGAAAACAGCCTCAGTACAAAGCTGAGGACCGTCTTTGACGCATCGGCCGTTACAAGCTCAGGTAAATCACTAAATAACATTCAACACATAGGTCCATTTCTACAAGACGACATAATAAGCATTTTGATCAGGTTTCGACAGCATAAGATAGTAGTAACAGCTGATATTGAGAAAATGTATCGGCAGACATTAGTTGCGCAACAATTTAGAAGCCTTCAGCAAATATTTTGGCGGTCCGATCCTGATCAAACTCTCAAAAAATACAAACTTAACACTGTCACTTATGGTACCGCTTCGGCGCCCTACCTAGCTACAAGATGTCTCATACAGTTAGGTCGTGACAGCACAGACGAACAAGTAAAACAGACAATTCTTTCAGATATGTACGTCGACGACCTGGTAACGGGAAATAACCTAGAATCTGAGCTTATTTCCACATGCAAGGGTGTAATTCACACGTTGGAAGGCGCTCATTTTCACCTAAGAAAATGGCGGTCAAACAAGCCATCAATACTAACAAAAATTGTTGGTGAAAATACTAACGAAGAATTACTCAGCTTAAGTAAAGACAAATATGCAAAAACACTAGGTCTATTGTGGGCTTGCAAATCAGACGAGTTACTATTTTCATTAACAAACATAGACCCGCAAACTCATTCAAACAAACGCACCATCTTATCCACTATCGCTCAAGTCTTTGACCCACTAGGTTTGATTAACCCCTGTATGCTGCAGGCGAAACTCATTCTACAGACCCTCTGGGCAAAGAACATTTCATGGGACGAAGAGTTACCTCCAGAAATCCAATCACAATGGCAACAATTCATTATTAACCTACCAAATTTAACAAAAATTCAAATTCCAAGACATGTTTTACTCGACGATTATATTAAGGTAGAGATACACTCATTTAGTGATGCCTCGATCAAGTCCTATTCTGGGTGTGTTTACCTAAGATCCTTGTCTAGCAGTGGGATTGTCAAAGTACACTTAGTCTTATCAAAAAGCAGAGTAGCACCACTCAAGCAGAAACTAACTATACCTAGGTTAGAGCTATGTGGAGCTTTATTAGCCACACAATTAGCTGATAAGGTAAAAAAGTCATTACGTGTCAATATAAATTCACAATTTTTCTATAGCGACTCGACAATAGTTCTTAGCTGGATAAAATCTTGTAAATACAATTTAAGGCAATTTGTTTATAATAGAGTTAAAGATATTTTAAAAACTTCTGAACCTTCGTCATGGAACTATGTTCCCACAGACTCGAACCCGGCAGACATCGGTTCCCGAGGTCTCAATGCCGCACAACTTCAGGCTTCACTCTTGTGGTGGGAAGGTCCACACTTTTTACATGACGCTGTAATTAAGTTACCCACACAACCACATCTCATTCACACTCAAAGCTTACCTGAAACCAAGGTTCAGTGTCACATACAATCAAGCGAGTTACAAAAGTTTGATTTCTTAAACAAATATTCTTCGTACAGCAAACTTCAGCGCATAGTTGCATACATCAAACGTTTTATACATAACTGTCGAAACTCAAGCAACAAATTAATAGGTAAATTAATATTCCCTGAACTACATTCTAGCACATTAACACTTTGCAAATTGGTTCAAAGGGACATTTTTCATAAACAATACTCAATATTAATAAACAAATGTACATTACCGTCTAAGGATAAAATATTAAAACTCAATCCATTCATTGACTCGTCAAGTGAGTTAATTCGTGTGGGAGGCAGGCTAGCTAATTCTAATTACAACTACGACATAAAGTATCCTATTTTACTGCACGCCTCTCACAAAATCACACAGTTATTAGTAGAGTACTATCACAAATATTTGCTACATGCTGGACCTCAATTGGTACTCTCTATATTACGTCACAAATTTTGGATTGTGAATGGTCGCAACTTAGTTAGGAAGGTCACTCATAACTGCATACAATGTTGCAGGTTTGCAGGTAAAACATATCAACCCATCATGGGAAATTTACCTCAAGCGAGATTAGAAGCAGAGTTCCCATTCACAAACACCGCGATCGATTATTGCGGACCAATACTGATAGCAGATAAAAAGGGTAGGGGCTGTAGACTTCAAAAAGCTTATATTTGCGTGTTTGTATGTCTAGCTATAAAGGCAGTACATATAGAGCTTGTCACCGAATTGTCGTCGCATTCTTTCATGTCAGCCCTCAATAGATTTATTGCTCGCAGAGGCAAACCTACGAATATTTATTCCGACAATGGGACAAATTTCGTGGGTGCCTGCAACGAAATTAACAGATTTATTAAATCCACTTGTAATGACGTAATATCATATTCATCTGAAAATGGAATTAATTTTAAATTCAGTCCAGCCTATAGTCCCCATTTCAATGGCTTAGCAGAAGCGTCGGTCAAATCTATAAAGTTTCATTTAAAGAGAGTTTTAGGTATGGCACACTTGAATTATGAGGAAATGAACACGGTTTTGGTGCAGATTGAAAGCATCCTAAATTCTAGGCCACTCACTCCTCTTTCATCAGATCCTTCAGATCTCATCCCTTTAACTCCTGCGCATTTTTTGATTGGACGTGTTCTCACAACGTTGCCTTCTCCCCAGGTACCCGAAAATGTGCCACTCACAAACTTCAACAGATTCACGAGAATCCAAGCACTGAGAAATCATTTCTGGAAACGTTTTTACAGAGAGTACGTTTCAGAATTGCAGACTAGGAGCAAGTGGCACACAACCAAGGGACAACCATGTCCAGGCGATATGGTCGTAATCAAGGACGACCGTCTACCACCTAACCGATGGCTTCTAGGACGAGTCACCGCAGTACATCCAGGCACCGACGACGTGAACCGCGTCGCGGACATCAGAACCACAAGCGGAACTCTGAGACGAGCATTCAACCGTCTCTGCCCACTACCTACGTTGGAACTCACTGTTCCAAGGCCGGGAACCTGTTGAATATTGTCACTGTCAACTCAAATACGTCAGCTGTCAAAACGTAGATGTAACGTCATCTGTCATATTGATTCTTGCCACGAAAACCGTTGAGAAGATTTCCTCCAGCGCACATCATTGTAAAATAACATAAAGCTTGAAATATATGTATAAACCACCAAAAGGCTTTAATTCATCAACCCTAGCTCGATACTAGACAACCTGTGTTTAAGGAACCAGCATTATACAGCGCTAACTTTATAAATTTAGTTTTAATCATTGCAAAGTATAAATAAATTTAAATATTTCAGTAAATAAAATAAACGTATGAATAATAAATAAAAGATATTGGAAATAAAGTTAATACTTAGAATAAATATATAGTTGAAGCTACATATTTTCTGTTTTTGTAATAAATATAAAATAAAATATATGGAATAAAGTATAAAGAACTGCAATAAGAAAAAAGCACCACAACAGACACAAATCACCTCACTTACAATTATTAATGTTAGAATTAATTTGCTTAAAATAACCCGCAGCTTTAAAAATTGATTATTGTATAAATTATTATAGTTGGAATAAAATATAATCGCTTTATAACATTTTGAATGCCGCAACAGTGTTATTATTACACATAATAAATTCAAGTTTCGCTGGATAAACACAAAATGTAAGCTTTCATTCGTTATATTATTATAATGAAAACAGATACTCTGACGGTACAATTTGATAAAAGTATAATATAAAATAAAAAGTATATAATGAAATATTAGTACCATGCTTAAATATTCCGAATAATATGTACTAATAGCCAAGTAATAACATAAAAGAAATATAGTGCAGATTTCCTTTAGAAATCCAACAACCAAAACCAATATAATACTTTTTTGATAAAAAATAACGATTATCTCACATGCAAATTCACTACTATTATTATTATTTAAGGAAAACCGAAAAATATTACCCTCCCTTAATTGGGTATAAATATTGTATTTACAATAAATCTCAATGGTTTTTGATAACTTGTTTATTGCTAACAATTTGATCCAACTGTAGATTGACCAAAAACCCTTTCTAAATCGGATAACACTCGAATGCGATGACTCACTGCATCAGGCTCTGAGTTTTTACGGACATAAATCTTCCCTTCTTTCGTCCAAGCATATCTCCAGCCGTGATGATTAGTTAGCTCACGCGCTCGACGGTACAGCTGTCGGTTCACTCTAGTTAATCTCTCATTTACGTAAAACCGCCTGGCAGGACCGGGAACCCCTGTTCCTTCGGTGGTGGCACCTCTCCGAACTCGCGCCTCCCTCAAGCACTGATCCCGCAGACCACGGCGGGCCAAGCGTACGACTATAGGTCTGGGACGCTGTGGATTGGTCGAAGTAGGCGGACCCACTCTTGACACGCTAACCAGGTCTTCCTCGTGCAACTTTACACCCAACTTACTAGTGAGTGTCACCACTACATGATACAGGTTTTCACCGGACTCCTCCTGTATTCCTGTGACTTCTACATCATTAGTAAGCAGCTCCTGTTCACGGTCATTTAGTTCATTTCTAAGCTGCTGCACTATCCTTTCACAATCTTTGTGTTGTTCGGCGACTGGACACTGAGCTGAGCGTCTCTCAAGGATTTCAGTACGGCTAGTCAATTGATCGAGGCGTGTTTCACAGGTGTCCATCCTACACGACAGCTCCTTAAGAGTCCCATTCAGTGCATGTAACTCTTGCCGCATCTCTTCACGGAATTGCCGAATTTCTAATATCATAGATTTTAAATCAGTAACTTCTATAGTCTTCACATCACACGACAAACTGACGTCTGAGTCATGATGGCCCAAAGGACTCATACTCCTAGCCAGGATATGACTAGACAGCAGATATGACTAGATCGCTTTAAGAATAAATCTCGATATGACTATATCGCATTAGGTTTAAATTGCTTTTGGACTACATCGCTAAACTACTAGAAAGCCTAACGACTAGCTATAATTTTAGCCACGTGCGTCCATGAGTTGAACCCGTCGAACAGTTGACCGAAATTCCGGTTTTGCTCTCACCAATTCCGGTATTACAAACGATACTGAAATAAGTCGAAATTCCGCAATATGGTTAAAACCGGAATTCCGGAGCTCAAGCCCTAGTAGGTACTTATTAAGTGGGAGGGCTGCACATTGCATTTTGTGTTTTGGCACTAGGTACGGAACTAGAAACTAAGTATTGATACTTCCATTATTATGTATTTTGGTTTCCGGTATTTTACCTACAACGTTATGTATTTAAAGTTTATACATTTTAACATAGGTACACTCTGAAAAACATAATATTATATAACAAAAAAGTTTCAATGTCTATGGAAAAAAACATAATATCCTTAGGTTTTTAAAATAATAATGATCTACGATGAGAGCTTCTTAAAATAGTGATACTGCGATAAACTGTAAATGTGTTCACAGAACGAAGAGTAATCCGACATACTTTGATAAGATATATAATATTATACATATAAGATATACAATCTACACCTGTCTCCCCGCATTATGCATTTGACAGCCGACTGCTTATGTAGTGCACTTTATTCCTATTTTTTCGAGAGATTTAGCAAACAATAATGGTGGTCTTCATTTCAACGGAAGACATGAAGAAGCCTAGAGAGAAGGTTAACCTGGACAAAATCCTGAAGAAGGAGATTGGCCAATTTGGCTGGTTCCAGCTGAGGATCCTCGCACTCTGCGCTGTGGTCAGGATGTTCAATGCGTTTTCAACCAACAATTTTGTCTTTACGACGGCTAGAATTAACACTAGGTAGGTACCTAACTTTACCTTTTTAAATCTATCAGGTCACAGGCTCATAATATGAGCAAAACTCGAAACTGGTGGTTCCGAATTGTTTTTTTTTACTGATAGCTGATTTTCGAGGTAAACATCTGGTGGTGCAACACTCATGTGCGCCTTGATGTTACTGCGACGAACTAAACTTCCACTGTTAAACCTTCCCTTCCCTGAGCGGTGTTCTGACACACGCGACTATATGTTTAAGAAGATAAGGATGGAAGTGGCGGATCAAGAGTAAAAAGTGTGCCGTCTCAAATCATTTAATTAGGACGATAGTCTAGTTTATCTCTTATAGATGTTCGATTCTCAGACAAAAAATTTAATACAAATCGGTTCAGCCGTTTAGGTGGAGTTTGACAACGACACGAGATTATATATAGTAAAAAGGGATGTATGAGCCACAGATTTGCATTAAAATATTTGTCAAATCCCTAGATGCATGATCCCGGAGTGTGACCCGACAGATCCCGTATTTGCCCCTCCTTGGGTTGAATACGCTGTTCCAGATGGATGCAACCGGTTTGGCAACACGTCAGTGATGTCACCCGGTACCTGCTCTCGGGAACAGTTCGACAGGAACGTCACGTTGCCCTGTGATGACTACGTCTATGAAAACACAGACACTGTTGTTTACGATGTATGCACATATTATATTCTTACAATTTGGCCAACGTAAGAAACTAAATTAACAGTTCTGAGTTCTGATGTCGCGTTTCAGTTCGACCTAGCATGTGACGAATGGCGTCGTACTCTGATAGGGTTTATGCGTAAGCTAGGAACCCTGATCTCGCTACCCATCACTGGCTACATATCAGATCGGTGGGGCCGGAAGGTCGCCTTGTTGTTCAGCACCATCAACAGTGCATGGCTCGGCACCGTCCGCTACTGGGCCAACACTTACGTCGGCTTTGTTATCTCTGAGTTAATTGAGTCCTCTATCGGATATGGAATGTCGAATACTGCCTACGTTTTGGGTAAGATGTAAAATCTCCCTTTAGTAAGTTGATTACTTATGAGCAAGCCACGTAGGCTTGCTTATAAGCCTACGCCCAAAATTATCCTCGTAAAAGTTTTTTGAAGTGAAAACTTCTTATGGCGCGTTGGGCACTTTTGTGGGTGAGCATTTTCAGCCGTTCTCGCGACAGATTTCTCGCGACAGATGAGATTTTACACAGATATACAGTTTTTTAAATTGGCTAGATGAGATTTTACACAGATATACAGTTTTTTAATTTGGCTGTGAGTGTATTAAGAAGTACATATGGTATTTTTTAACGGACGACTATTGACGGACGACAAATGTCGGACGACTATTTGTCGGACGACAAATAGTCGTCCGACTATTTTTTTTTTAATTAGTTTTTTTTAATTTTTTATTAGTTTTCACTTCTGTCGGCACTCCCGGAGTGCAACCGTTTTTTTTTTTAGGAATAGAGGTTGTGGGTCCAAAATATCGAGTAGCAACCGGAGCGATCTTGTCAACATTCTACTCCATCGGACAAGTCTTGATGGCAATCATCGCATGGGAAGTGCCTGACTGGAGAATTCTTACCTTAGCTTTGTACGTTCCACAATTTATTACAATCCTCTACATCTGGCTGATAAATGAATCAGTCCGTTGGTACATGAGCAAGGGACGTTACGCTGAATCCGAGGCTTTACTTCAGAAGATTGCTAGAACTAACAACAAGACCCTTTCTTCAGAATCTCTTGCTGCTTTGAGATATACTGCAGAAGAAGAAAACAAGAGGAAAGAGACCGAGGAACAGCAGAGGTCTGAATGGCTTATAGTATTGGTGTTCCGACATAAGAAAATATTGCTTAGATGTTTAGTCACTCCAGTTTGGTGGATAACTGTGACGTTTATTTACTTCGGTATGTCAGTGAACGCCGTCAACATGTCCGGTAACAGGTACCTGAATTACATGTTAGTGAGTGCGGTGGGTATCCCTGGGAATTTGATAGCAATGTACCTTGTCAATGAAGCTGGAAGGAAACCTGTTCTCATTGGAGGTTATTGGATTTGTGCTGCTTGTCAAATCGCCTATATTTTTCTAACTTCTAGTAGTAAGTAAGTTTCTTTAAGGAACAAATAACTATTTACAAAATTCCACCACCAACCCTCTAATTGTTTGTCATTCACTAGATCTGTACATGGCGTCGTTAGCGGTGTACCTGATCGGCAAGTTAAGCATTTCGGCGGTGAATACCGCGATGTTATTGTACACGGCCGAGCTGTACCCCACCAAGCACAGACAGAGCCTGTTCGCCTTTACCTCCATGATGGGTAGGATCGGCTCCACACTGGCACCGCTTACTCCTGCCATTGTAAGTTTGTTTTCACATTATGTTTATGGTCGTGCTAAAAAAAATTTGCGGCCCTCGTGATGGCCGAGAAGGTAACCCTTTTATTTTTATTATTTTCTAATATTTTTGTTATTTATTGTAGGGTGCGTCGACGTTCAAAGAGTTACCGTTCGTGTTGTTCGCCGGTCTCGCGCTGCTGGCTGGTGCACTGGTGTTCTTGACTCCGGAGACTCTCGGCACTAAGTTACCTGACACAATGGAGGACGCTGAGAACATCGGCAATGACCTTGATCTCATTCGAAGAAATTAATTATATATTACAAATGCACGTCTATAGGTATTATCGTAGTTGTTGAACGCAAAAACTAAGGCAAAGATATTTATTTTCACCAACATTATGTAGTTTTTTTAAGTTAGCAAACAATAAAAATGAATGTAATGTAAATGTCTGATTTAAATTGATATCGATACTCTGGGCTCAAATGTCTTATAGGGCAAAAGCCGACTGTTCAGAAGAATAAAAAACGAAAAAAATTAATATAAGTATTTGTCCTTTGGCATTTTTGTTTCTTGAGTTATTTCAATGAAACATAGGAAGAAAGTGCTTGGAATTTATAGTATTTTCTAAGGCGGTGTTGAAAAAATACTTGTATTTAACGAGACAGATTTCCATTTATTTACTGCAAAAAAAACTGAACAAAAATAGGGACATAATCGACAAGTGTAATAATTTTTAGGTTCGATCGCCCGTCAAGGTATTCTTTATGGATAAAATAATTAAATTGAAGTATTAGATGAATTAACAGAGTAATTTTGTGTAATAGTATTGTATATATTTTAAATTCTAACTTGCACCCTGCGGTTTCACCCGCGTAAGTCCCGATCCCGTAGTAGGCATTTCGAAAAAAAACTATTTTAGTGGATAGTATTGGACGATGAACACATGTCTCTAGGACCAGCGGTTAAAGCTGTACGTTGATATCTCAGTCGGTCAGCCAGACCTAGACATGACAAAAGATTTTATTTAAAAAAAATAATAAAAAAACTATTCAAATGCTACATACCTACATTTAAATTGAGATCGTATATATTATTAATGATTATTATAATATAACCATTTATCTAATGACTTTTTAGATGAAATGAACGAAATTAAATTTCGGTTTGGCGAACCTAATGAACCCATTAAAACTTGGTTAAGTATTAACATTCTTGTAATAAAACGATTTTAACAGATTTAATCGCGTTTATTTAACTTTACCAGACGTTTCAGGAACTTTGTAACTCCCATGGTCACACACAGGCTGACCGGTGGTCTTAAAACGTTTCAGCAAAAAGTAAAATAAACGCGACTAAATCCGTTAAAATCGTTCCAGGGAACCTATTGCTTAGATAACAGTATCACTACATGGTATAGAATAAAGTCACTTTTCGCCGTCCCTATTTCCCTTTGTATGCTTATATCTTAAAAACTACGCAATCGATTTTGATGCGGTTTTTGAAGTGAAAACTTCTTATGGCGCGTTGGGCACTTTTGTGGGTGAGCATTTTCAGCCGATCTCGTACTACGAATCTGTCGCGACAGATTCGTAGCGACAGATTCGTAGCAAGGTCTACGGGCTGTAGTACCTCTACGAAATTGTTATTTTTTTTAATTTGGCTGTGAGTGTATTAAGACGTACAGTCAGCAAAAATCAGAGGGTAGCAACGCACACATTGACAACTATAACGCACCGCCCCTGTCTTGTAGTTACGCATAACCCACACATATCAATTTCTGGTGAATGTAGCTTACTCACACATTCATTACTAAGGTTCTTACGATGCGCTGGTGGCGCCATCTAGTTAATATCATGTAGTTACACACATTGCTCATAGATGGCGCCACCGGCGCATCGATTTACAATAATAAATAAAAAAATTATATCGAACTCAAGCTCAACAGTTTTGTTTCATTATTTTTGCTATTTACACCATTTTACGAGTTTTTATTTGGCTTCATTTGTCCCGATGTTTGTCATCAAATCTTGCAAATTAATTTTTATCTCATCCCATCAGCAATATTTTTATCTTTTAATTTTCAAAAAAAATATAATATTATGCCAAGTTGGGAATTGAACCGCCACCCAGTTGTTCTCAAGGCAACCTATATAGCCATCGGGCCAATACAATGTTAACAAATATTGCGAAATATTTGAAGAGTTGAGGCGGTTATCAATCTATGATCTGACGTCATACTTACTACTTCAACACAAAAGCTACTATTGCTATGAGAAGAACTAAAATAAAATGTGGGTAAGTAGCAAAAATAAACTGCCATTAGCTTTTTTTCTAATAATATCTCAGTTCAACGATTACGGTCGAATACTTTACTGCAATTCCTGTTTAAATTCAACTTTTATTGTTAAAAATGTCATGTGATACCTTTTTAGAAGGCCAAGATTGTTATCTTATTTGATGTGTTGTCAACATCAATCAGTGAAATTGCCCGTTTATATATCGATAAGTTAATAAAATATTTAGAAAGTAATTCATTGATAGATAAATTATACAATAAAATTCATTGTTATAATTACTAATTATTTGATTTATCTATTTACAGATCAAAGCCGTATGTATGGCTCTGAGTCAAACGATATGTAGAAGTTGTAAGCCGTTGTAAAGAATATCTAGAAATATTACGCGACGTCATACAGTTACTCATGTGGTCATACTACCGCAGTGAGACTTATTTAACCAGATGGACAATATTATTATTTAATGCAAGACAACTGTTTGGTTCGGTCTCCTCTCATGTAAGGTATGGGTAAAAAAATATATTTTCTAAAAAAATAATACTTACACTAATTTCATAAGTCTATATTTTACTTTATTTTATTTAAGGTCGAATGAACTAGTAACATCTACCTGGGAGTTGATGCGTGGAAGTGAACTTTGCTACAATACCTATGGTAAATAAGCATGAGAAGCCGACTCAACAAGTGATCGATTTTGAAGGAAGACCTTTACCGTATTAATATCAACATTTTTCTGTATTAGTGAGTAGGCAGTTTAAATATTGTAAGTAGTGTGTTAAAATATATTGTTTTGATTAAAATAAAACTAACTAACGAAGTGCCATAAGTGATGTTATTGGTTATTGGGTCAAAAAAAACAAAAACACGTTTTTACTTATAATAATATACCATGTAATTCACGATGTTGGCACGACGTTGGATTGCTACTTATCGAAATTAAATCGTTTATTTGTAATCGTTAATATTTTTGAACCACCCACATGTCAATAAGTTGAGTTAGGTAATTTTTTAAATAAAATTATTGTTTCACATGGAATTTCGTATTATTTTTAGTTAATATTTTATTACACTACAAACAAAATATATTCAAATAGGTAAACAAAAAAAAAGTTCCGCAAAAAAAAAAAAGCCGTCCGGCTTATCAGGGTTCGAACCCGCAGTTCCACTTTCTAGGACTGTTAATCCTTAGACTATACCACTACACCATTGATTAGTTATTCAAAGTGTTGAAATTTGACATCATTTATTGTTAAATCGTTTGACTATGTGTTCAGTGTTGTAAATGTGTGCGTTATTCGTGATCTATACCTACGAAAGGTGGGCGTTCTTTTGCATTAGTGTGCGTTGCCACTCTCTGTGTTTTTCTGACTGTACATATGGTATTTTTTAACGGACGACTATTTGTCGGACGACAAATAGTCGTCCGACATTTCTTCGTGCGCTGTTTTTTTTATTTTTAATAGATAGAGTGATTCTTGAATCACTCACGTGATGCTCTTGAGCAAGGTTTATATGTATAATACATGCATAATATAGCCGTGCGAAGCCGGGGCGGGTCGCTAGTAAAATATATAAACGATCTATTCACAAAACATTTACGAAAACCTGTGACCCGTTAAACTAACCCGTTTAAAAACACATGTCTGCTCTATTACAAAAAAGAACCGCTCGACATTACTTCAGTTGCTCCATTTCAAATAGTAATATATTTATTATTTATATGTATTATAATCTTGCCCTTTGTCAAGAATAAGAATCCCATCAGTTGCTTGTGTCTTTTTTTAATTGGTGGGCGTAGCGCGCGTTCCGTAGACACACATTTTTAAAGCGACCCGCCCCAGCTTCGCACGGCTATGTTATGCATGTATTATACATATAAACCTTCCTCTTGAATCACTCTATCTATAAAAAAAACCGCATTAAAATCCGTTGCGTAGTTTTTATATTTAAGCATACATAGGGGTATAGGAACAGAGAAAGATACTTTGTTTTATACTATGTTGTAGTGATAGTGAAGACGATTCAATGTGATCTTGCAAACGACAAAGGACCACACTTGTGAGTATATTAATGAAATCAAGTGATTTCAATGGAAAAGAGGTCAATGAACTTTTTAAAAATTAGACACTTTGACAGTTTTCTTAAGTAGATATAGAGCGATAAATGTGTTAAAGTTTCGAGATTAATTCCAAGATAAGATATCAAACTGTATACATTTATATAAGCCAGTCTCCCGACGCGTCGGGACGATATGAACTTGGTCGTCCACTTCGACTTTTTAGCACACATTGTTTATATTTTTCGAAAAGATTCAACAAACAATAATGGTGGTATTAGGTCCGCCGAAGGACATAAAGAAAACTCGGAAGAAGGTGAACCTGGACAGAATCCTGAAGGAGGAGATCGGTCAATTTGGATGGTTCCAGCTGCGGATACTGGCACTCTGCGCTCTGGTCAAGATGTTCAATGGATTTTCATCAAACAATTATATCTTCACGACAGCTAAAATTAACACTAGGTAGGCACTTAACCTTACCTTCTTGAGTATATTGAGTCATAGGATCATAGGACAAACGTCGGGGTTGGCTGTTCAGCTAGGTTATTTGGAACAATGCTTTTATTTTTTTTAAGCTGACAAAAGTGCCAAAGATTAATAACAAATTTTTTGACATGTCCCCCTCCCCCCCTCTTCTGAATTTGACTACATTGCCTACCTTGCTACTGATAGCTGATTCTCAAGATAAACATCTGGTGGTACGCTACTAGCTGATATCAATCGACATGCGACGAGCTTAACTACCATAACTCTCAATCTACGAAATTGAGGGATGAAAGTAAGAGTTATAGCGCGCAATCTTATATCGGGGCTATCTACTACTCAGCACTATCCTATCTACTTTAGTTATCTGTTACTTAAAGGTGAGCGCACACCTAGCCGCGCCGCACGCGCCGCAGCGAAGGAAATCCCCAAGGCCGATGCTGATGACGTCACCAGCCGCGACTGCGGCGCGTGCGGTGCGGTTAGGTGTGCGCTCACCATAATCCGGGCTTCAAACCTCAGCTTCTACTATCAGTTTAAGGTTTGTAAATAAATACCTACTTACTATATTATTGAGCCAAATACTTGTCTTGTCAAATTCCCAGATGCATGATCCCGGAGTGTGACCCGGCAGACCCCGTATTCGCCCCTCCGTGGGTTGAGTACGCTGTCCCGGATGGATGCAACCGGTACGGCAACACGTCAGTGATGTTACCCGGTACCTGCTCTCGGGAACAGTTCGACAGGAACGTCACGTTGCCCTGTGATGACTACGTTTATGAAAACACAGACACTGTCGTTTACGATGTACATAAATGATAGTATATTTATATTCCTAAAATTTGGGCAACGTAAGGTTGAATTGAAATACTCATTTATCGGTATTAATATCTTATTGCAGTTCGACCTAGCATGTGACGAATGGCGTCGTACTCTGATAGGGTTCATGCGTAAACTAGGCACCGTGGTCTCGCTACCCATCACTGGCCACACTGGCTACATATCAGATCGGTGGGGCCGGAAGGTCACCTTGTTGTTCAGCACCATCAACAACGCCTGGCTCGGCACTGTCCGCTACTGGGCAAAAACTTATACTGGCTTTATCATCTCTGAGTTCATTGAGGCTACTATTGGATATGGTATGACGAGTACTGCCTACGTTTTAGGTAAGTTGTAAAATCTCTTTTCAGTTGTTTGGTTAGGTACTTATGAGCAAGCCTAAGTTCCAAAAATTATCCCTGTATAATATTTTATTTTAGGATTGGAGGTTGTGGGTCCAAAATATCGAGTAGCAACCGGAGCGATCTTGTCCACATTCTACTCCATCGGACAAGTCTTGATGGCGATCATTGCATGGGCAGTGCCTGACTGGAGAATTCTTACCTTAACATTGTATCTTCCACAATTTATTTCAATCCTCTACATCTGGCTGATAAATGAATCAGTCCGTTGGTACATGAGCAAGGGACATTACGCTGAATCCGAGGCTTTACTTCAGAAGATTGCTAGAACTAACAACAAAACACTTTCTTCAAAATCTCTCGCTGCTTTAAGATCTACTGCAGATGAAGAAAATAAAAGGAAACAGACCGAGGAACAGCAGAGGGCTGAATGGCTTATAGTATTGGTGTTCCGACATAAGAAAATATTGCTTCGGTGTCTGAGTTTTCCAATTTTATGGATCGCTTCGATGTTTATTTACTTCGGTTTGTCAGTGAACGCCGTCAATATGTCCGGTAACAAATACCTGAACTACATGTTAGTAAGTGCGGTGGGTATTCCTGGACAATGGATCGCAGTATATCTCGTCAATAAAGCTGGAAGGAAACCTGTTCTTATTGGAGCCTATTGGATTTGCGCAGCTAGTCAAATCGCATACATTTTTATAAATGACTGTAAGATTATATATGGGACAAAATATTTATAGATTCTACCACCAACCCTCTTATTATTATTTGTCGTTCTAGATCTTTACGTTGCGGCTTTAGCGATGTCCATGATCGGCAAGTTCAGCATTTCGGTGGTACACACGGCAATGTACGTATATACGGCCGAGCTGTACCCCACCAAGCACAGACAGAGCCTGTTCGGCTTCTCCTCCATGATGGGCAGGATCGGCTCCACACTGGCACCGCTCACTCCTGCTATTGTAAGTTGCTCTATAAGCTTGAATGTTCAGGCTCAGCTCTAAAGGTAGAGCTGTCAATAACCTAGCGCTAACAGCAGCTGTTGACTGCAGAGCGACACATAGTATAATATTTTTTGATTTTTGATGATACACCAATAATTTTGTCTTCGATTAATATGCCTCTTGAAGTTTTTGTTATTTATGCCAGGGTGCAGCGACATTCAAAGAGTTACCGTTCGTGTTGTTCGCCGGTCTCGCGCTGCTGGCTGGTGCACTGGTGTTCTTGACTCCGGAGACTCTCGGCACTAAGTTACCTGACACAATGGAGGACGCTGAGAACATCGGCAAGGAGGATGACTTTGATCTCACTCGAAGACATCAGTGATTAAATATTAATCAGCTCTGTTACTTACGGAGAAGTCAACGACCTTTAATTTGTACTTATTTCTCAAGTTTTATTGACTGTTGAAAATTTTGAATTATAGCTATTTTTTATATTCAACACACACACACAGGTTCAGCGGCTTGGTAGATCTTGGCCTTCAAAACTAGAGTCTTCCATCGCTACCCGTGCTGTCCCAAAAGTTGTAGAACAGTCATTTGCTTTTTTTAATCTTTTTTTTATAAATCATACAAGTTTTGAACTCTTCGAGTTAGAAAACAGCCTAGTAAGTTTTAAAAAACATAATTCTAAGTAAACGTCTCATATCCTCATATCTAATTTTCATACAAACCAATGCTCCCATGTCCTTTTATTCAAGACGAACGATTTTATATAATAAGAAGATAATATTATGATACAGATGATTATTATTGTAACAATAACATCCGCTAAGAAAAATAATCACGATATTTCAACTAGAGGCGGAGGAAATGAAACCTATTCCTATGAATATCTTTTTTTCTTTGAAGATATTATTTTGAATCTCAGCTATAAAAAAAATAAATGATGACACGTTTCAAGTTTTTCATATATTCCCATTTTATGGTGATTAAAATTTGTGTGGTAGTATCATAATAAAATAGTAAAAACTTAATTAGTATGTATTAGAAGTAGTTAACTTAGGATTGTCATGATCGATGAGTGTGTATCTAAGTGATAACATAAAGGAATTTGATTCGTGATATTTCGTAATAGAATATAGTTTGGCAAGAAACTTGTTATTAGGACATTGAGATAGTTTCAGTCAATATCTTAGTAGCTAAAACGAATCTGCAAAGAACCGCAAGTATCCAGCAAACTATGACAGCAAAACACACCTTCATAACAAAAAAGTTTTAAACTCAATGGAAAAAACTTAAAAACTTTTTTATAAGTATTACATAATGATCCACGATAAGAGCTTCTTATAATGTTGATAGTGCGATAAAATGTCAATGTGTTCAAAGTACCGAGAGTAATCCGACATATTTTTTCGAGAGATACTTACATCAAACAATAATGGTGGTCTTAATTTCAACGAAGAACATGGAGAAACCTAGACAGAAGGTAAACCTGGACAAAATCCTGAAGAAGGAGATCGGCCAATTTGGCTGGTTCCAGCTGAGGATTCTGGCACTCTGCGCTCTGATCAAGATGTTCAATGCGTTTTCAACCAACAATTTTGTCTTCACGACGGCTAGAATTAACACTAGGTAGGTACCTTACTTTACTTTTTTTTATCAGTTCACAGGCTCATATAAGCAAACCTCGAGTTTGGTGGTTCTGAATTGCCTTTTGACTGATAGCTGATTTTCGAGGTAAACATCTGATGGTATATCATTCATGTGCTCATGCCTTGATGATGTTAATGCGACGAGCTAAACTTCCACTCTCAATCCTTTCCTAAGCAGGTGTGTACAGACGTGTGTGTGCGGTCTCAAATCAGGGCGATCTTCTAGTTTATCTGTTACTTAAGCATCTATAGCGTCTCGGAAACGGGATTAATACGTGTTGCCCTATGATTAAAAAAAACCGTTTCCGAGGCGTTGTAGCGGTTTGGCGTGAAGGCATTATTTGTTTGCCATAATACCCTCTATCGATTGGTATGGGTTTCAAAATGCACCGCAGCATTTTATGTTACTATGCCAAAATGTCCAAAGGCTTTTCACTTTGAAACTAATGTTAGGTAAATTTATACTTGGAAAAGTTATTACTTTACCAACTATTATTTCTGTAAATAACTCATTTGACAACGTTTTCTTTTAATAATCATGTCAATTGGTAAAAAAATAAATTAAAAATTAAAAAATTCCAAAATAATAAAAATAGGTCGGGTGACCGTTCTTTTTTAACCCCCGACGCAAAAACGACGGGGTGTTATAAGTTTGACGTGTGTGACACACACACACACACACACACGTAAATCAATTCACACTCACACACACGTAAATCAATTCACACTCACACAATCACACACATAAATCAAAATCGGTTCATCCGTTCGGGAGCTACGACGACGCCACAGACAGACACGTCAAACTTATACCACCCCGTCGTTTTTGCGTCGGGGGTTAAAAACAACGCAAAGCATAAATAACGGTTGATGATACAATGCATTCCAGCGTGCTGCGGCAGCAGCGACCGGTGACTCCAGCGTGTGTCAGAACCGAATTTGACCTACACAGTTACACACATCAACAAAGTCTAGGGAACACGGGTAAAATAGTGTTTTATGGGGAAAAATTGTATTTTTTTTGGGTGTGTTAAGTGTCGTATATGTCAATTAAAGCGGAATTTTATATTCTTTTTAATGCTGGGACTTTAAGGGTTTCAAAGGGTTGCCATAGGAAAAAATTAAATTTAGTATATGAAAACTAAAATAGTGCCGAAACTAAGAAACAAAACAAGTTTATTTTATTAAAAAATCTATTGACACGTTAAAATTAAAAAAAAAACAATTACTCTTAATATCTTTTTATCTATCTGTTGGTCCACCTACAGCATTAGAGACGGCTGTATATCAACGTGGCATACTAAGTATGGGGATATCGATCGTTGTCTAAAGGAATAATTCTCCCTCCCTCGTGGTGTGGGCATCTTGACCAACCTCTTTAACCGCATACTCGAGACCGGCAAGATCCCTGCCCAATGGAGATTGAGTGTTATTACCCCAGTTTTTCACATTAGGCACATTAGGGATACTGCCCTGGTAATAAACCCAATCCACAGACAACAACACGCCTACAGTTCAGGCAAATCGACGGAAACTGCCTTACACAACGTTGTAAGTAGGATAGAATCGACTCTAACCGACAAACAGGTATGCCTCGGTGCGTTCATCGACATCGAAGGCGCCTTTGACAAAACCAATTTCAACTGCATCAGACTAGCCTTACAGAAGCATAACGTAAACAGAGCCATGATCGATTGGATTTTAAACATGCTCAATCTCAGGGTCGTTCAGGTTGACGAAGTCGAGGGCATGAAGGGCAAAGTAGTAAAGGGATGCCCACAAGGTGGCGTACTGTCTCCCCTACTGTGGAACCTGGTAGCGAACGAACTCATCACCCTCCTGAACCAACGCGGCCTGTTTACAATAGGTTATGCCGACGACATTACAATACTTATCCGAGCCAAGGAGGCTAACACCGCCTGCGACGTCATGCAACAAGCGTTGAGATTGACGGAAAAATAGTGTTCGGAAGTAGAACTTACAATAAACCCAAATAAGACGGAACTCATACTATTCACAAACAAAAGAATTCTCGGAAGATTCACTACGCCAAGACTCTTCGGAACTAGACTTCAACTCACAGACGAGGTCAAATACCTTGGAATAGTCCTGGATAGTAAACTCTCCTGGAGTAACCACATAGACTACCTTTATAAAAAAGCATGCATCTCCTTCTGGCAGTGCCACCGCATGATTGGCAAAACCTGGGGACTTATCCCTAAAATAGCGCTATGGCTGTACACATCAGTGATAAGATCATGCATCAGCTATGGCGCTGTCGCTTGGTGGCCCAGATCGGAACTAACAACTACACAGACTAAACTGACTCGCCTTCAGAGGATGGCTTGCATGGCCATCACCGGCGCTATGCGCACCACACCCAGGGCGGCGATGGATGTAAGCCATGCTCAACATCCTTCCTATCCATCTATACGTTCAAGAGGAGGCGGCTGCAAGTGCTGCAAGACTGATCTCTTTAGGCCTGTGGAAAGAGGATGTGAAGGCCAAACATACTATGGTCCTGTCCAAGCTTTCAGCAGAACAACCCATGCTGCTAGCGATCAGTGATAGGATTCCCAAAAGACATGAATTAAAAAGACACTACACCATACAAATGACTGAAGGACAACGTGACTATCCGCAACCCAGTGAAACGTGGATATACACCGACGGCTCAAAAACTGACACGGGCACTGGATCCGGGGTCTTTTCGGAGGACCTAAACATAAAACTCAGCGTAACTCTAGGCCCCCACAACTCAATCTTCCAAGCGGAATGTGTGGGTATAATCAGGGCAGCATGGGCTGCGCTGGATCGCGATGTCTCGGGCCATGGCATTAGAATCCTGTCCGATAGCGCGGCGGTGCTAAATGCACTGAACAGTAGAACTATAAGTTCTGCCCTGATTCACGAATGTTACGAGACACTCAACAGACTAGGAGAACACAATAGACTGACCTTACAATGGGTTAAGGGACACAGCGGCTCAAGGGGAAACGACGCTGCGGACGAGCTGGCAAAGAGAGGAACGGAAGCGGTCAGTTACGGACCTCAGCCCTCCGTCCCGATCCCATCAAACCAACTCAGAGCCTGGATCCGCAACCACGCCAAAATGCGACACCGTCACCTCTGGGCCACGACGGAAAGCTATAGGCAAGCTAAACTAGCACTCCCCGATACAAACAGCAGACTCACGAAACGCCTTTTGAACTTAAACCGATCGCAAATGCGCTTGGTTACAATCACTTTGACCGGTCATGGCGCTTTCAACAAACACTTTCACAACCTGAACATAACGGACAGCCCACTATGCAGAGCGTGCATGGAGGCCGAGGAGACGACCGCGCATGTGCTGCTGGACTGCACGGTACTAACGGAGATTAGACTCAGGACTTTAGGTGACATCAAAAGCCTTCCAAAGATTTTTGAAAAACCACATCTTGTGGCAAAATTTATGGAAGAGCTGGGCTGGATCTCCCCCTGACAAGTAGAACCTTACGCAAAGGGGACCCAACTAAAGAGGTCTGATTGCGGAAAACAGCCCGTATACAAGTACAAGGGATCGGTGCAGGAGTGTGGCAGTTATCGAGGTATAAAGGTCATGTCCCACACCATGAAGCTCTACGAGCGGATAGTGGATGTGTGGAGTGACGCGAAAGGATCGCGTCAGGAACTCCCGCATCCGGGGCAGCCTTCATGTCCGAGACATTGCAGATAAATTGCAAGAATGTTGCCTACGCTGGTACGGTCACGTCTTGCGAAAACCGGCTAGTTACGTGGGAAACAAATGTCTTGCCATGGCGCCTCCGCCGGGTCGTGGCAAACTGGATAGACCCAAGAAGTGCTGACTTGACGTCGTAAAGGGTGATATGCGTGCAAATGGCCTTACAAACCAGGATGCCGAAGATCGTGCGAAGTGGAGGCGTAAAAGTAGGAAAGCGGACCCCGGGCTCCCGAGAGAGATGCATCCGGGAACATCGCTCGGATGATGATGACTCTGAATAATGTGAAAAAAAAAATCCTCCGTATTAAATTTTTGGGGAAAGTTCTTGAAAGCTCTTCTACCAGGCAAAGCCCACGGCAAACTACGCCGGTCACTCTAATACCGTGATACTGTTCTCGCTGTACTCGTTCACATCCAGCCTTACGGTGTGAATACGTCCATTATCTTGTGTGAACATGAAATCGTGGTCGAGCTGCTGTTAGTGGGGTAAACTTAGTATAATAAAACATACTAACTACAAACTAACATAAAATATTTGTCAAATCCCTAGATGCATGATCCTGGAGTGTGACCCGGCAGACCCCGTATTTAACCCTCCGTGGGTTGAGTACGCTGTTCCGGATGGATGCAACCGGTTTGGCAACACGTCAGTGATGTTACCCGGTACCTGCTCTCGGGAACAGTTCGACAGGAACGTCACGTTGCCCTGTGATGACTACGTCTATGAAAACACAGACACTATTGTTTACGATGTATGCACATTGCACATATTATATTCTTACAATTTGGCCAACGTAAGGAACTAAATTAACAGTTCTGATGTCTTATTGCAGTTCGACCTAGCATGTGACGAATGGCGTCGTACTCTGATAGGGTTCATACGTAAACTAGGCACCCTGGTCTCGCTACCCATCACTGGCTACATATCAGATCAGTGGGGCCGGAAGGTCGCTTTGTTGTTCAGCACCATCAACAGTGCATGGCTCGGCACCGTCCGCTACTGGGCCAACACTTACGTCGGCTTTGTCATCTCTGAGTTCATTGAGTCCTCTATCGGATATGGAATGACGAGTACTGCCTATGTTTTAGGTAAGTTATAAAATCTCTTTTTAGTAAGTGGATTACTTATGACCAAGTCTACATCCGAAAATATCTCCGTAAAATCTTTTATTTTAGGATTGGAGGCTGTGGGGCCAAAATATCGAGTAGCGGCAGGAGCGATCATGCCCACATTTTACTCCATTGGACAAGTCTTGATGGCGCTCATTGCATGGACAGTTCCTAATTGGAGGGTTCTCACCTTAGCATTGTATCTTCCACAATTTATTACAATCCTCTACATCTGGCTGATAAATGAATCAGTCCGTTGGTACATGAGCAAGGGACGTTACGCTGAATCCGAGGCTTTACTTCAGAAGATTGCTAGAACTAACAACAAGACACTTTCTTCAGAATCTCTTGCTGCTTTAAGATATACTGCTGATGAAGAAAATAAAAGGAAAGAGACCGAGGAACAGCAGAGGGCTGAATGGCTTATAGTATTGGTGTTCCGACATAAGCAAATATTGCTGCGATGTTTAGTCTCTCCGGTTTGGTGGATCACTTCGATGTTTATTTACTTCGGTTTGTCAGTGAACGCCGTCAATATGTCCGGTAACAAATACCTGAACTACATGTTAGTGAGTGCGGTGGGTATTCCTGGACAATGGATCGCAATGTACCTCGTTAATAAAACTGGAAGGAAACCTGTTCTCATTGGAGCCTATTGGATTTGTGCGGCTTGTCAAATCGCCTACATTTTTATAAGTTCTAGTCGTAAGTAAGTTACTATATGGAACAAATGTTTACAAAATTCTACCACCAACCCTCTAATTGTTTACCGTTCACTAGATCTGTACATGACGTCGTTAGCGGTGTACCTGATCGGCAAGTTAAGCATTGCGGCGGTGAACGCGGCGATGTACGTATACACGGCCGAGCTGTACCCCACCAAGCACAGACAGAGCCTGTTCGGCTTCTCCTCCATGATGGGTAGGATCGGCTCCACACTGGCACCGCTCACTCCTGCCATTGTAAGTTTACTTGAATTATCCACATTCGAATTAGTACATTGCGATACAAGTGTGGAAAGTTGATCATTCCATAGAGGCGGTTTATGACGCGCGAGCGGAACGCGAGCGTGGCAAAAGCCGAGATGGAATGATCAATTCACACGTGTATCGTACGACGTTTTTTATCACAGTTGCGAATAAAAAAAAAGACTTGTTAAAATTTTAATAATAAAAAGTTTTAAAGAATTTTAGGTTATGTTTACTATTTTTTGTTAATTACACTCCCGAAAGGCTAGGCAAAAGACTTTTAACCTATACAGCGTCTGACATACAATATTTTTTTAGGGTTTTTTTCATTTGTTTTTGCGTCGGCGGTTAAAAACAGAATATATATTATATTATTAGTTCCGGGTTTCATTAAAAACAGAATATATAAAAAAAATATATTTATGTACCTAAAGAAAAAACAAAACTCAATTTTTAATTATTTTCAAAGACGTCATTACGTAATATTATCGTTCGCAGAATTTAGAGACAACCTTTTGAAAAGAAGAAAAAAGGTACCAACAAAGAGTTTTAAGCCAGCAAGGCTTAAAAACTCTTTGGATGGTACCTTTTTCTATACATCAAAACAGTATAACCCAGATAAAGGAGATCATTCATGTTTCTAACAAAAAATACCCACAAAAAAAAAATGCCGGCCAGTAATAAAAATTATTTGTATCTTGTAGAGAATAACATTTTAAACAATGTTTACTAAGGCAACAAAGAGCTACGATCAAAAATCGTTGAGTTATTTTACATTGAAAACCCAAAAAATGCATTTTATAGGGATCCGTTTGACCACTTTTAAGATCCCACTATAACTTCTGAAAGGGTTATTGGATATACCTATGTATATAAATATAATAAAAACAGACAAAACTTATCCATTTACTACTTATTTTTATATTTTTTCTGTAGTAATATCTTAGAAGTGGTCAAAAGGATCTCTACAAAATGCATTTTTTTGGGTTTTCAATGTAAAATAACTCAACGATGGTTCATCGTAGCTCTTTGTTGCCTTATTAAACATTATTTAAAAT
The DNA here is from genome assembly GCA_907269075.1 of Idaea aversata. Lineage (NCBI taxonomy): Eukaryota > Metazoa > Arthropoda > Insecta > Lepidoptera > Geometridae > Idaea > Idaea aversata. The sequence continues at coordinate 15,124,146 of OU026092.1, read as the reverse complement.
GTTATTCTCTACAAGATAGAAACATTTTTTTTTGTGGCCGGCACGTTAATTTTTGGGTACGATTTGAACGATGTCCTTAAGAATGTTTCATCTACTATATGTCATTAGCAGTAAGATACGTATTTGACATATCGGGATGACGTATTATTTTAGCACTAATTGGATTTTTTTTTATCGCACGCGTGTATAATACGTTGCATTATGAGCCTAAAAGCGGTTTAATAAGAACCACAACTGTGATAAAAAATATGTTTTTATCACAGTTGCTCAACTGTGATAAAAAATATGTTTTTATCACGGTTGCTCATAAAGTGGATCTTATTAAACCGCTTTTAGGCTCATAATGCAACGTAATACACGCGTGCGATAAAAAAAATCCAACTAGTGTTGGAAAATAATACGTCATCCCGATATGTCAAATACGTATCTTACTGCTAATGACATAATTATAGTAGATGAAACATTCATAAGGACATCGTTCAAATCGTACCCAAAACTTAAGGCGCCGGCCAGAAAAAAAAATATTTTTATCTTGTAGAGAATAACATTTTAAACAATGTTTACTAAGGCAACAAAGAGCTACGATCAACCATCGTTGAGTTATTTTACATTGAAAACCCAAAAAAATGCATTTTGTAGAGATCCGTTTGACCACTTTTAAAATATTACTACAGAAAAAATATAAAAATAAGTAGTAAATGGATAAGCTTTGTCTGTTTTTATTATATTTATATAAATAGGTATATCCAAGAACCCTTTCAGAAGTTTTAGTGGGATCTTAAAAGTGGTCAAACGGATCTCTATAAAATGCATTTTTAGGGTTTTCAATGTAAAATAACTCAACGCTTTTTGATCGTAGCTCTTTGTTGCCTTAGTAAACATTGTTTAAAATGTTATTCTCTACAAGATAGAAACATTTTTTTTTCTGGCCGGCATTTTTTTTTTGTTGGTATTTTTTGTTAGAAACATGAATGATCTCCTTTATCTGGGTTATACTGTTTTGATGTATAGAAAAAGGTACCATCCAAAGAGTTTTTAAGCCTTGCTGGCTTAAAACTCTTTGTTGGTACCTTTTTTCTTCTTTTCAAAAGGTTGTCTCTAAAGTCTAATAACGAACGATAATATTACGTGATGACGTCTTTGAAAATAATTAAAAATTGAGTTTTGTTTTTATTTTGTTTTTTCTTTAGGTACATAAATATATTTTTTCCTTACCATTATATTCTGTTTTTAACCGCCGACGCAAAAACAAATGAAAAAAACCCTAAAAAAATATTGTATGTCAGACGCTGTATAGGTTAAAAGTCTTTTGCCTAGCCTTTCGGGAGTGTAATTAACAAAAAATAGTAAACATAACCTAAAATTCTTAAAAACTTTTTATTATTAAAATTTTAACAAGTCTTTTTTTTATTCGCAACTGTGATAAAAAACGTCGTACGATACACGTGTGAATTGATCATTCCATCTCGGCTTTTGCCACGCTCGCGTTCCGCTCGCGCGTCATAAACCGCCTCTATGGAATGATCAACTTTCCACACTTGTATCGCAATGTACTATTATGGCCGTGCTACAATTTCGTGACGGCCCTCACAGTGGCCGTTGAAGGATAACCCAAAAATATTATTTGGTCATGCAAGTAGAGCTGTGGGTGCAGTAAAGGCGGTGTTATGTATCGTCTCAAGTAATTTGCTTATGACACACACTATAGAAAGTGTGTGTGTGATAAGCAAATTACTCAAAATAATAATACGGCGAAAAACAAGAATAAAAATTTCCGTGTATTTTCTAATATTTTTGTTATTTATTGTAGGGTGCGTCGACGTTCAAAGAGTTACCGTTCGTGTTGTTCGCCGGTCTCGCGGTGCTGGCTGGTGCACTGGTGTTCTTGACTCCGGAGACTCTCGGCACTAAGTTACCTGATACAATGGAGGACGCTGAGAACATCGGCAAGGAGAATAACACTTGATCTACAGGAGTGAAAATATGTTGTATGTCTGTTTGTTTATACATATAAGGATCGTGTGTGTGTGTCTATATATAAATAAGTAAATAACTGTAGACAACCAGCGTCATAGAGAACTATTATAGTCATTTAGGTTTTGATAACCCGGGCTCCACTAGTACCTACCAGCGAACTGTACTATCTTTCGTCTATCTTCTTCTTATATATATAAAAGAAAGTCGTGTTAGTTACACTATTTATAACTCGAGAACGGCTGAACCGATTTGGCTGAAAATTGATGGAGAGGTAGCTTAGAACCAGGAGACGGACATAGGATACTTTTTTTTTTCTCGATATTCAAACGAGATCGGGACTTACGCGGGTGTAATAAATATACTAATTATATAAGCCATATAAGCCCGCATAAGTCCCGATCCCGTGGGAATATCGGGATAAAAGTATGCTACACTATTATGTCCGTGCCTGGCGTGAATACATTGACAACTCGAGTTACATGTTTTTTTTTTATTAGCATAAACGCTTCCTAAGCACATATATTTATATGTGTCAAAAAATCAGCCATTTATCTACATAAATTTTAGAGCTATGACCTTTGGCATCATGTTGACATCTCCCATTTTTGCGTGTTTTACTTGACAAATGCAGATGTCGACAGCACTAACAATTAAAAATATCGAATACATCGACTTATTCAATAAAACGATTTTAAACAATCATATTATAACTTAACAAATCTAGATATCAAGTTACGGCCGGCCAGAATATTTTTATTTTATTTAAATAAATCGAGATATCAAGTTACGGCCGGCCGGAATATTTTTATTTTATTTTAACAAATCGAGATATCAGGTTACGGCCGGCCGGAATATATAATTATTTTTATACAGAACACACTCTTTATCGTATCTTTTTTCAACATATGCTTTTTCCGAGGGGGGGGGGGAGGGAGGAAAGGTCATGTCCCACACCATGAAGCTCTACGAGGGGATAATCGACTTTCGGATCCGACAGGAGTGTCTCTGGGTGTCAATATGGTTTCCGCCCTGCATGGCACCATGGACCCTGTTTTCGCCCTAAGGATCGTTAAGGATCGTCGAGAAATACAGGACGAAGAATACGCCTCTGCATTTTCTATTCCTAGATCCACGGAATCAGAATTTCGGTACATGTCTCTGATGATTTCAACATAAGCTTCCGGCACCCCTTTGGACCGCAGCGCCCACCAGATCATCATGCGAGGAACACAGTTGAAGGTCAACTGCGAACTGCTGTTGGTGACACTAAGTCCTTCCCTGTTACCGTTGGAGTCCACCAGGGTTCCGTCCTCAGCCCGTTCCTGTTCAGCGTAATATTGAATGTACTGTTCGTCCCATCAGGGATACACACGAGCAGCCTCCGTGGCTGCTCATGTACGCTGATGATATTGCGCTGGCGGACTCATAAGGGGCGGCTGGTCCAACGTGTACACACGTGGAAGGAGTCGCTTGAGAACAGCGGTTTGCAACTGAATGTGGCGAAGACAGAGTACTTGGCTTGCAATACCGCAGATCCCACACCCGTCTGCGTAGACGGTCATATGGTCGAGCGGACAGACCAGTTTAAGTACTTGTGATCTGGGCTTCACGTCAAGTCACTCATTTCAGCGCTTGAGCCTAGTGGCGTGAGGTGACTGGTGTCATTTGCGACCCCAAAATGCCGGTTAAACTAAAGGGACAGATCTATAAAACCATCATTAGACCTGTCCTTTTGTATGGTAGTGAGGCGTGGCCGGTGCTTGAGCGACATAAGCAGGAGCTGCGTGTCACGGAGATGAAGATGTTGCGCTGGATGTGTGGAGTGACGTTAAAGGATCGCGTCAGTAATTCCCGCATCCGGGGCGGCCTTCATGTCCGAGACATTGCAGATAAATTGCAAGAATGTCGCCTACGCTGGTACGGTCACGTCTTGCGTAAACCGGCTAGTTACGTGGAGAACAAATGTCTTGCCATGGCGCCTCCGCCGGGTCGTGGCAGACTGGGTAGACCCAAGAAGTGCTAGCTTGACGTCGTAAAGGGTGATATGCGTGCAAATGGCCTTACTAACCAGGATACCGAAGATCGTGCGAAGTGGAGGCGTAAAAGTAGGAAAGCGGAAACGGGCTCCTGAGAGGGATGCAACCGGGAACATCACTCGGATGATGATGATGATGATGATGCTGATATTGAAGTTTCTGAGTCGTAATGTTATCACATTACGACTCAGAAACTTCAATATCAGCATAACCTGATGATCATTGTGAGGCGCATTACACAATGAAAATTCCATTAAGCTAGTTTTTAATTTAGATTTTTTAATTTAACTTGGACAATTAAGGGTATTATCTATTTTTATCTTCATCTTTTCTTGCATTTATAAAATAAGATAAATTAAAAACCTACACCTGTTTATCCTTACTTTTATTATTATTGTAAAAATGTATTTTTGTTTCAAATTTCCTTTTTTTTAAGTATTCATATACCTAAATTTACGTTTTAACAATTAAAACAATAGAACTAACATGGTGAATAACTTTATAAATAAGTTAAAAATACGCTCTGTAAGTCGAGTTATCAACTTATTCACAGTAAATTACAGACTTGACATGTCTTATATTGTGAAAACTACGTACAATTTTAATAATTCATTAGCATCACTATAAAGATACCATAAAATAACATTCATAGCCACATAAACATCTACATTTAAATAATTTATCGATTCAGGACAACATGTCAAACTTTAAAATGGCCGCCCTGTAAAATTGGTGTTTTAGAGATGTCAACATATTCACGCCAGGCACGGATGTATTCTGTGATGTTCGTCTTTGTTGTAAGGCGTTCGACCGGGGGGTTTTCTCGAGCGGCTGCAGTTTTTTTGTTGATTACTCAGCACCTACTAATTGGATTTTGATGTAAAGTATACCACGACTTTCCTCAGATTTCACTTGGTTTAGGCGTTTTTAATTGTATATTATGTAACAAACAAACAGACAGACAGATATATTTTTGTTCTACTACTTTTTCGAAGTCCCACAGACCAATTTTTTTTGATATGCTGTTTTATATAAAAATCAATGCCACTTTTCATTGTAATTTTATAACTCAAGAACAGGCTCACCTATCCAGACCAAATATTTAAGCTTTGTTTGGACTATTTAGTAGATGGTTTATGTGAAGTTTGCACAAAATCGGTCGAGCGGTTCTTCATTTATCACATTTTTTTATATGGCAAAACAACGTTTGCCGGGACAGCTAGTTTTCGATATTTTTGATTTAAATAAATAAAATAAATAGTACATTGTTACCGTAGGGGTGAACGTCACTCATTTACACTGGAATTCATAGTCAAGATAGGGGCTCTCCTAGGGGACGATTCAACCGCTGTCGGACGAATTAAACCTCTACGCATTTCATAGACACAAAACACCGCCAATTTGACAGATGTCAGGGGCTGAATGCTGAATGACCGAATTCCGTCCTCCAAACAGTCCCCAAATAGTTTGGTTTATCTATACTTCTATACTAATATTATAAAGAAGTAAAGTTTGTGTGTTTGTATATTTGTTAAATTGTAAGGGGTAATCTCGGGATCTACTGAACCGATTTTAAAAATTCTTTCACCAATAGAAAGCCACATTATTGCTGAGTGTCATAGGTTATATAAAAAACCGAAAAATAAAAAGGCTTTTACGTGGTAGTCCGTTTTGCAAAGTGAATCGGAGAAAAAACGGTCGAATGAAAGCGTTTCTTACGAACGCTGCCTTAACTATGAAAGATATATTTTTGAGTTCTAGAGAAAAGATGTGGAGCTTGAAAATGTCTACAAAAAAGTCAACGACAGCATATGTCTAACTTTTATATTTAAGTTACAAAAAGTATTTTTTTTAATATTAGTATAGATAATTTAATTTATTAACATTATGCCCAACGAAGTGGGCACGGGTCAGCTAGTCGTAAATATTATTGTGCCATAAAAATCACTGCAAAACATAATAGATAAACAGTCTTCTTATAAAATGGATGTGGAAAATGATTTGAGGCTTCAAAATCATCTAATTAATGATGAAGCACTGGAAGATATGCGAATTATATCAGTGCCCAAGCGATATATTCGGAACCACCTTAATCCCACTGAATTCTACAGTGATTTGGAGTTTCGTCGACGATACCGCTATGCCTCAACCAGTCGAAACTCCAAGCGAGTCCAGCATTTCAAGACTTGCTGTGAGACGTGGTATCATCACAAGACATTTTACATAATGCATTTATGAAATAAGGATGAATGATGAAGAATATATGTTGATTCTATCGAGAACAATGCAGTGCTATGGTCTTTACAACAGTGCTATCCTGTTCAGAGCTGAATTGTTTGTTAAAAGGGTTTCATGTACAAGGTTTGAAATAAAATAAAAATTTTAAGTTTTCTTTATTTTCTAAAAATCTTCCTCCTAAAGTAAGTAAACTTACAAACAACAAATAATTAATCGTGTAGGGGAAGCGGGGGTAAATGTTTGGAGCTCTACAAAACCTAAATGATCACAACTAGCACCGTTGTTATAATTTTATAGCATGCTGCGGTATTTTGGCTCTAATAATTTATACTGATTTTATTCATATATACAGTAGTTATCGAGATATTTGGTGTTTTAAAAAAAATGGGACATTATCCACTGCACCCCATACACAGGGCTCTATCAGGTGGTGGCGGGCTGCCTCCACCTGTTGCCAATCTGTTCCGGATTTCTTTGGACCGACCATCCTTTGCACATCTTTTTATCTTCTCCCAGCATCTTCTCAGTTGCATTATTTCACGCTGTTAATTAACATTTTTGTAAGTTATTAGGTAGGTATATTTTTACTACACTATAGACCGCCCGAAGGATGCATATTCGATTGTGTCGTAAGGCTATTTAGGTGCAATTTACAGTAGTTTTGCCTAGATGCTACTAGTCTGTACGTAGGTAACTATGCTAATATAAAATAACACGTAAGGTAGGTACATACCTTTGTAACAAAAGCATTCATATTGAATTTTTGGGTGATTCTGTCCCAAGCCTGTGCCTTTAGATAATTTGTCGCCTTGTTGGTCTTCTTATCTTCTATGATTTTTTCGTGTTTAAGCAAATACACGAGCAGCTCTTTTTCTTCTGCTGAGAAGGTAACTTTTGGTTTTGTCAACGAATTCATTATCATAAGATTTGATCAATTCACACGTGATTCACAATAATCGACGCAATAATATTCGGCGGATAAACTTACACACAGATATCCTCACAAAACAAGTGTCAAAAATGTGTCTAGTCACGTAATGTGACCTCTGATAAGGAAACCTTTTTGAGAGAATGTTTGAATGTTCATAGACAACACGCGTGAAACTCTGTTCAGCTAGGGACCCCTTCTTTATTTGTTTATGAAAGACAAAGAAGATTGATTCAACATTCAGCTGTCGCCTGGCAGTTATTCGGTGATACGGGAGAATCAAAGAACGGATAACTTGGGACATAATTTATTAGTTAAGGGTGAAGCTAAGTACAATGCTACGATAAGAAACTAGGTGCTAGATTTACTTTAAGGCTAGTTAAGAGTTAAGTTTAATTAAGAATAAGGTGTAAATATAGCTTAAGTTTTAAGTTAGATAAGATCATAGCTGTTGTATATAGTTTTCAAGGTTTAGACTTAAGTAATGAGTTTTAAGTTATATAGTTTAGTTATTAAAGAGAGACTAGGGTTTTAGAGGTCTAAGAAAGCATGGACTTAATACAATTTAAGTTTTAAGTTAGACTAACTTGAGAATTAAGTATTAAGTTTTTAGGTTACAATAAATGAGAAGCTGAGATTTTTAAGGTCTGAGAGAACATGGACTTCCCGTAAGATCGGGTCGTTTTACAGCGGGGTTTGAGCCGTGCTAGTACTATTCAAGATGGCATTTAGGATGGTATAGCGGTACCGTCTCTACGAGTTCATGGCATCACAAGATAGAATAGATAGGAGGAACTCAGCTCAAGGGCGATCTAGCAGTGCGTCCGGTTGATGAGGCGTTCGGTTTCCGTAGGTGGCATCAAGAGGGTGTCCTTCTCCAAGTATCCTCAGACCTCAACGGGTGCCTCTCGCTCATGGTTAGGACACTCCCGCAATACCAACGTCCAAACTGCAGTTGACGGTGGAGGAAATAATCCGAGCCTCGCTCCCTGAAAATATCCAGTGTGAACGGCAAACAGACGGACCGGCCCTTCCCGTTCTGTAAGTCATCGCATGATTTAACTAAGTGCTGACCTTGGCGATGGCTTACAAAGCGACAGGGCTAGTTGTTAGAACAGAGTTTATAGGTAACTAGAAAATTAGAACTTAAAATTAAAATAATTAATTTCCTCAGAGGAAAGTCAAGATTACAGCATTACATTTCAAGACTGCGCAATAAAGAAGGCTACTATTTAGCACAGTAACAACAATGCTGGAGTTTTTTAGGTTATTAAGGAACCAACGCGTGTCGAGTGTCACATCGGCGCGCATTTTCTTGAAAGAAGTTGATAAATAATAATTAAAACAGGCAGGCTATTAGGGAACGTTTAACCTAATCGACTTACAGGAGGCAGGAAGAGAAACGAGGTGCGCTGCGGCTTCGTTGATTCACTGTTCTATGTTAAATTTTGGAATTAGTCGGAAACAAATTGCTTTAAGATAACTCACCTAATGGTAGGGAATATGTTGTTCGGAACAACAAAAATAGTTCCTGGTTCGTTATTGTAATTTTAGGGAACGTTTTCCGAATTTTTCTAATTTTTCTTATAGACGTAATCGTTCGCACCAAACGGCCAAACCCAAAAGAGAAGCAAGGTGAATTTCTTGTATCTCCGCCTAGGAAAATACGTCATCTGACAGATGTTCCACAGACTAAATATATTGTTAAATTCTGGTTTATACTTATTGCTTTTAATGTGTAGTTGTTAATTTAATGTTACTGTTAATGTATTGAGCTAGACTTAGTACGTTAAAACAATTATTAAATTGTTTTATTGTAGAATTTTAATTAATTATGTGATCGCAAATTAGCTCCATCTGACGGTGGGAGGAGACCGCGGAAATGAGTTTTAAAAGGCCAAGTGCGAATTGCAGGGCTCTAGAAGCTTCCACGATTATGCTACTTTAGTATTAAGGGCTTGCAGTTTAGTGAAGATGTTACTAAATTAAAGGTTATTTTATAATATTGTTTTATTGAACAGTTGTATTACTTTCCGTAGTAAATAGCTAAATAATCTGACCTAGGTTTTAGAGTATTATTTATTAGCGCGCCATCTATCGAGTTTGAACGGCGTTATTACGTAGAAACCGAAGATGACGTATCAATCTTGGCCGTTCAAATGGTTTGTCTTTTAGACGAGAGAGGTCGCTGGGTGTTCCAAAATGAACCAAATACTCAGATAAGTTTATTTAGTTGTTATTTTTAAAGGTAAGGTCGTCGTATTACGACGAAATGTAACCACTACGTTACACAGCCTCTAGGTGAATGCTGAATGATGGTTTTTGGGGGACTGTTCATCCCCCGACTAGTACGGAGTTTGGAGCCATAGCGTAGCGAGGGCGCTTATAGTTAGAGGGACTAAATGAGTATTTTACCCGAGATAAAGACTGTGCTTTTAATAACGATTAAATCATATTCTTCCTAATAACAAGAGTGAATGAGAGACGCCATACTACCTGCCGCCCAATTGCCGTATTCTTATGCAGCGCGTCTTGACTGCGTTTGCGTCATAACCATAGATTTCATATTGCTAAGACGCACTCGTCACGCACACGTTACGCACTCGTCACGCACTCGTCACGCACACGTTACGCAAACCTAAACCACATGAGTAACTGCGTGACGAGTGCGTCTTAGCAATACGAAATCTATGGTTATGACGCAAACGCAGTCAAGACGCGCTGCATAAGAATACGGCAATTGGGCGGCTGATCTTCTCACAAGATAGATAGATCTATCTATCTTATATAATATATAGATCTATCTATCTATCTTGTAAGAAGATTAGGTTGAGACCAAAGAGGTTATACTATACAGTATATCATGTTTTTTAGGTTTTTGCTATTTGTATTTAATACTCAAATACATCGTCGGTACTTCCTGAATAGATTTTTATTACAGAGTTAATCCAACATTGAGAAATGACGCAAAGACCGTAGATTTAAATTAGGTACAGTTTTTGTAACACGGTTTGTCGAGAAAATGTCATTTACACAAAATACACAATCATAAATGAAAAACCACATTAAACTTTACACAAAAAAACATAATACTTAACAAAAGAGAATACTAATTAAAACGTTAGAATAATTAAAAATGCAAGCATTTAGCGCCAGTTGTTTTTTACTCAAGGAACGACACTTACCGGACGCGCAGACGGTCGCATAAAGCCACATCAGCAACATCACGAGACAGGGTGCGGGCGCGGCGGGCGGCGCACAGTGTTGTGCTCCCCATAGAAAGTCTTAGACAATATTATTTGTGATGTTAATTCAATACCTTTTATCATACAAGTATTGATAATAAATATATTAGATATTATTTGTTTGTTTGTTTTTAATAACTAGTAATAAAAATAAAAGAACTTCTCTTTTTTAAAAATGGTTTACGGTAAATTTTACGTGATAACGTCATAAGAAAACATTGAGACTGGAGACTCGAGACTTGGGACTTGAGACTATCTCAATCGTTCCCACCCTTCCTCCGAAAGCCTACTCACGCAAACACTATAGCAATCGGTAGCAACATTTATTTTAATAACATTGTAATGTAAAGTCTAAAGATTTATTTAACACAAGTATTTATGCTGTAGATATTTGTTTCTAGGTGTCTGTATGTATATTAAGTATTTATTTAAGTAAAAAAAAGTATATATTACTAGGTGCGCCCCGCGGTTTCACCCGCGTAAGTCCCGATCCCGTGGGAATATCTGGATAAAAAGTAGCCTATGTGTTAATCCAGGTCCCCAGTTATCTACACACCAAGTTTCATCGCGATCGGTCCAGTAGTTTTTGCGTGAAGGAGTAACAAACATACATACACACACACTCACACACAAACTTTCACATTTATAATATTAGTAGGATATTAAGTTAGAATCAGGGATGTGATGGAAAGTTTATACTTATAGTCTCGTAAAGATTAATTTTTAGTCATTTTTCGGTATAACACGACGACTTAACTTAACCTAACTAAAATACGACTAAAATAAGTTAGGTCATTTTTATATCCAACTAGCTGCGCCCCGCGGTTTCACCCGCGTAAGTACTCACCGTTTAAACCTTCCCTGGACTACAACAAACACAACAAAAAAAGAATTGGCCAAATCGGTCCAGCCGTTCTCGAGTTTTAGCCAGACTAACGAACAGCAATTGATTTTTATATTATAGACTAGCTGCGCCCCGCGGTTTCACCCGCGTAAGTCCGATCTTTAAATTCTCACCGTTTAAACCTTCCCTGGACTACGACAAACACAACAAAAAAAGAATTGGCCAAATCGGTCCAGCCGTTCACGAGTTTTAGCCAGACTAACGAACAGCAATTGATTTTTATATTATAGACTAGCTGCGCCCCGCGGTTTCACCCGCGTAAGTCCGATCTTTAAATTCTCACCGTTTAAACCTTCCCTGGACTACGACAAACACAACAAAAAAAGAATTGGCCAAATCGGTCCAGCCGTTCTCGAGTTTTAGCCAGACTAACGAACAGCAATTGATTTTTATATTATAGATTAGATTATTTTATATTATAGATTATTATTATAAATTAGCTGCGGCCCGCGGTTTCACCCGCGTAAGTCCGATCTTTAAATTCTCACCGTTTAAACCTTCCCTGGACTACAACAAACACAACAAAAAAAGAATTGGCCAAATCGGTCCAGCCGTTCTCGAGTTTTAGCCAGACTAACGAACAGCAATTGATTTTTATATTATAGACTAGCTGCGCCCCGCGGTTTCACCCGCGTAAGTACTCACCGTTTAAACCTTCCCTGGACTACGACAAACACAACAAAAAAAGAATTGGCCAAATCGGTCCAGCCGTTCTCGAGTTTTAGCCAGACTAACGAACAGCAATTGATTTTTATATTATAGATTCGGTTTTGCCGTCAAACTAAAGGTTGTATTTTGACAGATTGTTCGACACAATTAAAATTTATTAAAGGAGTCCGGATGTAGGAGTTTGGCATAGTCATTTTTTGCGCGGTTTATGTTAATACCCGTTTCCAAAACACTTTAGCGATCCGGTGTTAAGGAATTATTTGTTGGCCATAATGGCCACTATCGATAGGAATGAGTCTCAAAATGAACCGCTGCATTTTAAGTTACAGGCATGTTGTGCCTAAAGGCCTTTGCACCCGGCAGTGCAAAAGTGTTCAATGAATCGCGTCAAGCCCCTCAGCCTTATTCTAATGGGTTACGGTTTATTCTTAGGTGGGATTAGAAGAAACAACGGAGTCTCAGAAAAAAACAAAGCAAAAACAACTAAGTTTTTACAGTTTCCCATTTTGACAAATCTGGCCGGAAAATACTAGTTTTAACTGTTTATTTTACGTTTCTTCTGTATCTGCTACAGCAACTATCATATACTCCTCCCATTTTCACCCCAAAAATCAACAAAAAATCGTAAAAACTTAAGAAAGTGGTTGCATTAATTTTTAACCGACTTCAAAAAAGGAGGAGGTTCTCAATTCGTCGCGTATATATATTTTTTTTTTTTTATGTATGTTCGCCGATTACTCGAAAACGCCTGGACCGATTTGGAAAAATCTTTTTTTGTATGAAAGGGGATAACTCAGAGGTGGTCCCATAAAAATTGAATGAAGATCTGATGAGGATCTTCGGAGTGATGAACAGAATTGCACCTCGAGAGTGCAGCAAATTGCTCAGTTTTCGTTTTCCACCAGTAGAATTGGGCCATAAACTAATAGTTACCGATAAATGGAATATCTGAAACCACCTTCTCATCAGAAAACTCTTCAATCGGTTACGATTACAGGTTACAATTTGAAGAATTTAGTCGAATTTAGTCGCCGGACTGGGTTTGTATGAATGTTGACAGAAAACCCTATCTTCAATGAAGATCTGATGAGGGTCTTCGGAGTGATGAACAGCATTGCACCTCGAGAGTGCAGCAAATTGCTCTATTTTCGATTTCCACCAGTAGAATTGGCCCATAAACTAATAGTTACCGATAAATGGAATATCTAAAACCACCTTCTCATCAGACAACTCTTGAATCGGTTACGATCACAGGTTACAATTTGAAGAATTTAGTCGAATTTAGTAGCCGGACTGGGCTTGTATGAATGTTGATAGAGAACCCTATCCTAAATGAAGATATGATGAGGATCTTTGGAGTGATGAACAGATCTGCACAGCGAGGTTCAGCAAATTGCTCAATTTTCCATTACGACTAGTAGAATTGGCCCATGCACTAATATTTACCTATCGACGAATGGAGCATCTGAACCTTCTCATCACCAAACCCTTCAATGAGTTACGATTAGGTACAGGTTGCAATTTTAAGAAAAAGTCGCTTTCGCCTCATGGAGTAGAAATTTCAGTGTCCGCGGCACTAAAAATGGTTAAATAAAAAAATAAATTAAAATTTAAAAAACCGACTTCAAAAAACCTGAAAACAAAAACTAAAAAATCCTGGTAACAAAAACTAAAAAAAACCTGAACAAGAAACCTGAAAACAAAAACTAGAAAAAGACTGAAAAAAAAAAAAAAAAAGTGAAAAATAATCCATTTCGGGTCACTAAAACAGCAGATAACATAAACATACTTGGAAGTCGGACTGGGTGACACCATGTTTCCTATAATACCTCTCAACATTCAATCTAACCCAGTCCGACTTCCAAGTATGTTTATGTTATCTGCTGTTTTAGTGACCCGAAATGGATTATTTTTCACTTTTTAGTTTTTTTTTTTCAGTCTTTTTCTAGTTTTTGTTTTCAGGTTTCTTTTTCAGGTTTTTTTTAGTTTTTGTTACCAGGATTTTTTAGTTTTTGTTTTCAGGTTTTTTGAAGTCGGTTTTTTAAATTTTAATTTATTTTTTTATTTAGAATTTTTTTGTCACTACTTAATCACTGCATAGTATAAAACAAAGTCGCTTTCTCTGTCCCTATTTCCCTTTGTACGCTTAAATCTTTAAAACTACGCAAAGGATTTTGATGCGGTTTTTTTATAGATAGAGTGATTCAAGAGAAAGGTTTATATGTATTATACATGTATAATATAGCCGTGCGAAGCCGGGGCGGGTCGCTAGTATTAGATATAGTATGCGTAGTTGGTTATTTGCTTAAGTGGTATTTTCCGAGTAAGGTGTTTTGTGTGAAGGTGATGTTTCGCGTTGAAAGGATTTAAACGAATTTTGGTTTACTGAGAGGTAGTTAGTTTGTTTTTAAGTTAAGCCATCTGAATGTTAAATTTTGGGATATATAAAAATACTAGCTGCGCCCTGCGGTTTCACCCGCGTAAGTCCCGATCCCGTAGGAATAACTGGATAAAAAGTAGCCTATAGCCTTCCCCAGCCTTCCCCTGTGGGTTCCATTCAGTGTGGACGTGTTGCCAATTATTTAAGAAATAAAAAAACTAAAAAATCCTGGTAACAAAAACTAAAAAAAACCTGAAAAAGAAACCTGAAAACAAAAACTAGAAAAAGACTGAAAAAAAAAAAACTAAAAAGTGAAAAATAATCCATTTCGGGTCACTAAAACAGCAGATAACATAAACATACTTGGAAGTCGGACTGGGTTAGATTGAATGTTGAGAGGTATTATAGGAAACATGGTGTCACCCAGTCCGACTTCCAAGTATGTTTATGTTATCTGCTGTTTTAGTGACCCGAAATGGATTATTTTTCACTTTTTAGTTTTTTTTTTTTCAGTCTTTTTCTAGTTTTTGTTTTCAGGTTTCTTTTTCAGGTTTTTTTTAGTTTTTGTTACCAGGATTTTTTAGTTTTTGTTTTCAGGTTTTTTGAAGTCGGTTTTTTATAATCGATACGAAATAGGTCGCGACTAAAATTAGTCGTAATTTAGTTTGACATTTCTAAAATTTGACAGTTAGACGATCATTCCGAATTGCAAAATTGTGTTTTGGACTTAATTTAGTTCGACTTAACTAAAAATTAGTTTACTCCTGTCAAAATTGGTTAGGTTGGGTATTTCCGAATAGCAAACATAATTTTACACATCTAAACCTAATTTTAGTTATAGTCCATTGAAAAGTTACATTTGGGGTTGCATTTGTCTGAGGACGTAATTTGATTGTTTAGATATCAAAAGGGGGTAGTCTAAGCTTAAATCCAAGTTTGAGGGCTCTTGTCCCACGGCCGCCATCTTGGAAAAAGGGATTTAAATGGTTTTTATGGTTTATCTGACAAACTATAGGTCTCACAAAAAATATTGCTTAACATTTTTGTTGCAAATAACATTATCTACAACTGTTATTAAGTAACTTTTAGTCGTAAACCAAAAATAAAATAGTTATAAGCGAAAATCCATTACTTAGATTCCTTAGCTCTTTTTACGGTCCCATCTGGCTGAAAGCATGAAACTTGGCATGCAGGTAGATTTTACATAGATAATAAGATATAGAAGTAGAAACAAGTGGTATGGCGATTGGTTCCCCCCTTTCCCCCCCTTTTGTGTGCCAATTTTGATTTTTTTGCATTATTTATTAAAACGGTTAAAGCTATAACCAAATTGCCAATGAGCAATATGATCTTCATCAAATTCACTACAACATTTACCTCAGAAGTATGTAGATCGGACTTATAGTTTAAAAGCTGTAAAGTGATTTTTTACGCCCCATCGACCCTGTTTTGTATAAGCCTTACAATTTTTTTTATTTTATCATAAAAACAGTTAAAGCTATAACAAAACTGTTAATGACCGATATGTTCTTCATTAAATTGTCTACAATAGTTGTCTTAAAAATATGTTGATAAGACTTATAATTTTCAAAATATGCTTACTTTTCTTCTTCTGAAAATTAACACAAAAAGGTAAACATCGAAAAAGCGCATGTAATCATTTTTATACGTTTTTAGACCCTCCGAGCGTAACTCAGGTAGTCTATACCTGAGTTTACATCCTTGAAAACTCTGGGGAAATCAGTATTCTTAGTAAAAATAATAACTCAATTTTTCATGGATTTTCGCTTATAACTTTTTGTTTTTTGTTCTACGACTAAAAGTTACTTAACAAAAGTTGTAGATAATCATATTTGCAACAAAAAATGTTAAGCAATATTTTTTGTGAGACCTATAGTTTGTCAGATAAACTATAAAAATCGTTTAAATCCCTTTTTCCAAGATGGCGGCCGTGGGACAAGAGGTACAATCCCTCAAACTTGGATTTAAGCTTAGACTAACCCCCTCTTGATATCTAAAAAATAAAATTGCGTCCTCTGATAAATGCACGCTAAGCCCAAAAAAATGTAACGCTTCAATGGACTATTAAGTTAAGTCGTATTTGTGTACATTCGAATCGAGTCCATTGTTTAACAGATTAACTTTGATACAAAAGTTTAGTATAAGCTCGCCGGAATCCGATTCAGCATTAAACATAATATACATCATCGAACTTTGGAGCTAACGCTAAAACGAAACGATTATTATCCCAAATCTTGATTTCAATGTTATTCGCATAGAAGTATTTTTAAAAATTAAACACTTTTACAGTTTCTTAGATAGACGTAGAGCGATAAAATAATGTAAAAAGTTCCGAGATGAATTCCAAGATAAGATATAAAACTGTCTACAGTTTAAGCCTCTTGACAATATGAACTTAGCAGTCGACTTCCTAGCACATATTGTTTATATTCATTTTTCGGACGATTCAGCAAAAAGTGGTACAGTGGTAAGTGGTTCAGTGGTATTAGTTATGTCGAAGGACATTGAGAAATATCGGCAGAAAGTGAACCTGGACAACATTTTGAAGAAAGAGATCGGTCAATTTAGCTTGTTCCAGCTAAAAATTCTGGTACTATGCAGTCTGGTCAAGATGTTCGAAGCGTTTTCATCCAACAATTTTGTGTTCACGACGGCTAGAATTAACACTAGGTAGGTACCTAACTTTACCTGTTTAAAAATAGAGTCATATAGACAACCCTACATTGCTTGTATTTTTTCTAATCTGATGGTACTTCATGGTACGCCTACGAGTATACATATTATAGCTAGAAGATGATGTGCGGCGAGCTAAGCTTCCACTTGAAGGGTAAAGTGTTCGGTGTCCGGTCGGGGCGATCTTCTAGTTTATCTGTTCATTGATTCGAGTTTAAAACCTCAACTACTTCTTAAAAGCTTTATGAAGATATTAATTTTATAAGCCAGAGACATTTAATTTTTAACAAGACATTTTGTCAAATCCCCAGGTGCGTGATCCCGGAGTGTGACCTGGCAGACCCCATATTCGCCCCTTCGTGGGTCGAGTACGCTGTCCCAGATGGATGCAACCGGTACGGCAACACGACCTGGACGACGGTACCCGGTACCTGCTCGCCGGAACAGTTCGACAGGAACGTCACGTTGTCCTGTGATGACTACGTATTTGAGAACACAGACACTGTCGTTTACGATGTACATCATATAACTTGACTAACGTAACGTTGAATTAAAAAAACTAATTTATCAGTATTGATGTCTTATTGCAGTTCGACCTAGCATGTGACGAATGGCGTCGTACTCTGACTGGGTTTATGCGTAAGCTAGGCACCCTGGTCTCGCTACCCATCACTGGCTACATATCAGATCGGTGGGGCCGGAAGGTCGCCTTGTTGTTCAGCACCATCAACAACGCCTGGCTCGGCACCGTCCGCTACTGGGCCAACACTTACGTCGGCTTTGTCATCTCTGAGTTCATTGAGTCCTCTATTGGATACGGAATGACGAGTACTGCCTACGTTTTAGGTAAGTTGTATAATCATTTTTCAGTTGGCTCGTTACTTACTATGAGCGAGTCTACGACCCAAAATTTCCAACTGAAATCTTTTTTTTTAGGAATGGAGGCTGTGGGGCCAAAATATCGAGTAGCGGCAGGAGCGATTATGCCCACATTCTACTCCATTGGACAAGTCTTGATGGCGCTCATCGCATGGACAGTTCCTAACTGGAGGGTTCTCACCTTAGCATTGTATCTTCCACAATTTATTACAATTCTCTACATATGGCTGATAAATGAATCAGTCCGTTGGTACATGAGCAAGGGACTTTACGCTGAATCCGAGGCGTTACTTCAGAAGATTGCTAGAACTAACAACAAGACACTTTCTTCAGAATCTCTTGCTGCTTTAAGATATACTGCAGAAGAAGAAAATAAGGGGAAAGAGATCGAGAAACAGCAGAGGTCTGAATGGCTTATAGTAATGGTATTCAGGCATAAGAAAATATTGCTTAGATGTTTGATTTCTCCAGTTTGGTGGATAACGGCGACGTTTATTTACTTCGGTATGTCAGTGAACGCCGTCAATATGTCCGGTAACAAATACCTGAACTACATGTTAGTGAGTGCGGTGGATATCCCAGGATATTGGATAGCAATGTACCTCGTCAATAAAGCTGGTAGGAAACCTGTTCTCATTGCAACTTATTGGATTTGCGCTATTTGTCAAATAGCCTACATTTTTATACCTGATAGTAAGTTTCTTGATGGAATAAACATTTATTTATAAGCTTATATTCCGTTTATGCTTTACTTGTTCATCATTATCTAGATGTGTACGTGGCATCATTAGCGATGTACCTGATCGGCAAATCAAGCATTTCTGCTGTATACATGGCGATGTACTTGTACACGGCCGAGCTGTACCCCACCAAGCACAGACAGAGCCTGTTCGCCTTTTCCTCAATGATAGGCAGGATTGGCTCCACACTTGCTCCGCTCACTCCTGCTATTGTAAGTTGACGTATATGGTTTTCTTTTCGTTTCTTACGACCCCATAAGAGAAAAAGAATAACCCCAAAGTTGGGCAAATCGTTTTGTCGTCAGTTATTTTTAGATCCTGATATTTTAGTGGCGTTTTGTTGCAGGGTGCGTCAACGTTCAAACAATTACCTTTCGTGTTATTCGCCGGATTCGCGCTGCTGTCTGGCTCTCTGGTGTTCTTGACTCCGGAGACGCTCGGCACTAAGCTACTTGATACAATGGAGGACGCTGAGATCATCGGCAAGAATGGTGATCAGACTCGAAGAAATGTTTGATATCTATTAATAAGCGTGGGTACAAACAGTGTAATATATAGCTTCTTCGCAACCATAATTAACAAAGTATGATTATTATATATATCTTTCCTATTAGCGCAGTAGGTAAAGTTGATGCAAGTTGATAAAAGCCAGATTAATGTTTGATGTAGTTACCCTACACTTAACATCATACGATTGTACCTACAATAAGTCTACATTGTAATTAATGTATAATCCAATATTTACTTTTCCAAATCTCTCCACGTAATATTTGTCTCTATAATAATTTACAACATTGTTGTATACATTTATTATGATCATTTATTTACAACTAAAATGAAAGGAAGAAAAGATAAAAATCTAAAATAAAATTTATATAAAGATAAATTCAATCAGTGGTATTGTTGGTACTTCTATTCCTGTTGAGTATTTTGGCATCATCCATGGTGTCGGGCAACTTGGAGCCGAGCGTCTCTGGCCTCGTGAGGATTAAAATACCAGCGACCAGTGCGAAACCACCAAACAATATAAACGGCACCTCATCAAATGTTGATGCCCCCTAAATATGTGAATAAAGTTGCATGAATTAATGTTCTATCTTTACTACTTATGAATCTTAGGACTGATGACAACGCAGTCTACGCCCCTGATTTTGAAACTTTGCACGAGGATTCCGAATGAGTCGTAGGTGCTTAGACGGTATTGTCGGAACTGGAATCTATCAATAGACATGTATAATCGAGTTCCAGAACTAATTTCGACCCTATTTGTACGTTGTTAAGGTATAACTACAGCAAAAAAAGTGGCATCCAGGGGAGCCAGGACGTTTTCGGATGTTTTTGGTTGCGGACTTGCGGCCGTTGCCAGGGACGCTTAAGTGGCTAAGGAATTCTCACAAGAGTCTCACCTCTTGGAAGGCTGTCAAAGTAGTTATCAGATTATCATTAAATTATTTTGAGTACCTTGTGCCTGTACTGCGCAACCTTCTTAAATACTTACAATAGCAGGTGTGAGAGGAGCCAAGATGGATCCTATCCTGCCAGTCATACAAGAGAAGCCAAATAGGGCATGCCTGTGTTCCGT
Source organism: Idaea aversata (assembly GCA_907269075.1). Taxonomy (NCBI): domain Eukaryota; kingdom Metazoa; phylum Arthropoda; class Insecta; order Lepidoptera; family Geometridae; genus Idaea; species Idaea aversata. The sequence goes on along the minus strand of OU026092.1, from coordinate 15,103,874 downwards.
GGGGTACAGCTCGGCAGTATACACGTAGATGCCCGTTGCTACTACGGAGATGCTCCATTTACCTATCAAGTACGTTGTCAACGACAATCCGTACATGTCTGGAAATAAACATATAAATGTTATATATACTAGAATTAGTCAACTTAGAGTAATTTCTAAGTGCACTTACTAGTTGGCATAAAAATATAAGCCACTTGACAAGCGCAGCATATCCAAAACGCCCCAGCGAGAACAGGTTTCCGTCCGATTCTATCCATGAGCAATGCCGCGGTCATATATCCTGGTATGCCTGCTGCATTCACCGTCATGTAGTTGACGTAGCTATTCCCTGACATATTGACGGCATTTATTGTCATACCGTAGTAGATCAAGGTCGTACTGATCCAGAGTATTGGAGAAATCAGAACAGTATACAAGACTGGTTTGTTCTTAAATACTGATACCAACAACCATTCTGTTTTCTGATGTTCTTCTGTATCTTTCTTTTTATTTTCTTCTTCTGCTGTTTTTCTCAATTGCTCTAGTGATTTAGGATTCAATTTTTTTCCGTTAATTTTGGCTATTTTATGTAGTAAAGCTTCCAATTCTGAATACCGACCTTTGCACATGTACCAGCGCAGAGATTCGGTAATAAACCAGATATTCAATATGCTCAGGAATTGTGGTATGTACAGAGCAAGGGTAAGATTCCTCCAGTTAGGTACAGCCCAGGCTATCAGCCCTAAGGTGATAGCGCCGATGGAATATGACGTTGTCATTGTGGCTCCTGCTGCGACACGATATTTCGGTCCCATTACTTCTACAACTGAAATAAATTAGGTATATGTATATTTTTAATTAGTCAAAAAAATTACATTTAATTAATTTAAAATAGATACATTAGAAATTGAATATCCTCATTAAAACTCACCAAGGATATAAGCTGTACTATATGTACCAAATCCAAAAGTAGCTTCCAAGAACTCAGATATGACAAATTGAGTGTAGGTAGTAGTCCAATATCTGATGAGTCCGAGCCAAGCACTATTGATGGTGTTAAATAGGAAGGCGGTCTTTCGTCCCCAACGGTCGGAGATGTAGCCGGTCAGGAGAAGGGCCGTTATTGTACCGAATAGCCGGATGGAACCGATAAACGAACGTTTCCACTCGTCACATGCTAAATTAAACTGAAAAGATACAAGTGTTTTTATACTTCCTTATCAAACTGCTTGAATCTTAAGTGTAAGATCAATAATTTATTTAGTATCACAGACCTTTCTTAAAAAGAGTAAATGTGTCAAGTTGTAATAATATCAAAGAGTTATGCAAAGCAGAGCAGATTAAGAGTTATACTGCAGAGTCATGAGAATTCAAGACAAATACTTACATCATATACCACAGTATTGGTATTTTCATAAACGTATTCCTCGCAGGGTAGCAAAACATCAGTGTTGAATATCTGTGCATGACAAGTTTGAGTAGCCACATTGGTAGTATTGATACCATACCGGTGGCAGCCGTCCATGTCAACTGCACTGGAGCTGGGTATGGCGTAACTGATCCAACTTGGTGAGAATTCAGGATCAATGTAGTCACATTCCGGGATCAGACATCTGAAAATCAATTTAAAGTATAGCTACAACAGGCTGTTCCACTTGCCAAGTAAAGAATTAATTCCCGCAGGTATCGTAAACAGAGGTTAGCTAGCAGCTTAAGTAAAAGTCTATAATATTTATAATGTTACCTGGATTTGATCCTCGCAGCCGTAAAGATATATTCATTCGCTCCCCAACCTGAGAACGCTGCCATTATGGCAGTTAATAATATGATTCTCAACTGGAACCAGCCGAATTGTCCGACTTCCTCCACCAGGATTCTGTCTAAGTCCACTTTTCCATTCTTTACTTCGTTTTCTTTTGATTCCGACATTTTCGTATAAATTTATATTATTTTTTAAGCTCAATTATTATGCACTTACATTAATCAATAAACTATTGATACTACGCTAAGATATTTATGAATCAAACTAACTAACACAGCAGCGCTCATACAATTGAAGTATCTGTTTAGACAGCTCTCGATTCAGACTAAATAAATATAATATTATCCCAAAACTGTTAACAAAAATAAACAGCAGATAAAATAATGTATGAAATAAAATAGCTATCATTAAGTGTTATAATACGTCAAACATTGACGGATAATAAGATCTTACCTACTGCACTTCAAGATTAGTATGATAACATTTCATCTAGAAAGCGAAAAATATGTAATTTGTTTAATGTTAGGTAGGTAACAGTTATTGTTCAACTACGAGTTGTGACGCGACAATACAACGGTAAGTCGTGCGCAGAATTTACGCTTGATGCTTGATCATCACCACATATCGTTTAATTTAGTTATGTACAATATCTTGGTGGCATTTAACCTTAGCCAGATAATTGAGTAGGTAGGGAGTAGAAATAACGTAAGTAGCAGTTTGGATAATATGGATGTGGGATAATAATAATATGGACAGGATTCTACTGTGAATGACAAACAAAACGATAATGTAGGTATTATTATTACAAGATGTAATGATATTGTATCATCAGGCTGTTTAATGGATGAAAAGTATTTTTTAACAAATTAAATAGGTCAATAAAATATATTGCAAATGGGTTGTCTAAAAAATTTCAGTCCAAAATGATAAATTTATTTTGATTATTTTTGTTTTTAGACTTTTTACTGGTTTGATCAATAGACAAATATTTCGTACAAATGAAATACATAATCTTTATTTTAACTTAACTTTAATTCATTAACTAGATCATTGCAAATGACTAGTATCAATTTACCTGCCAACCCAAAAGTTTTGACGGGAAAAAATGGCCAACCTAACGTTTGCATATTCTATAGGCTTCATACTTTTGATTGGTATGAAATTTGTCTCTTAAATATACCTACCAGTGAAAGGTTTAAAAAACAAAACAAAAATTTTAATTGTTAATTAATCATAAACTGAACTGATTTTTTTAGACAACCCTATTGCAAATATCTTTATTGACATATTAAACTGTTTATGTATAACTTTTCATCCATTAAACAGCTCGATGAAGGTGATTGTTAAAGGGATCTCCGACTATATCCTGAATACCATATCGAACAACTGAGAAATCTTAAAGAAAAATACATTATTTGTTAATAAAAATAGTCTTTTGTACTTTATTTGACTTAAAACTAACTGTACAATGGCTTATCTTAATAAATAGATTAAAAGAATAACAAAACACTCGGATCGTTATTTAATATTATTCTTGTTGCCGATGTTCTCGGCGTCTTCCATGGTGTCAGGTAATTTGGTACCGAGGGTTTCTGGAGTCGTGAAGATCAGAGCACCAGCGAGGAGAGCGAACCCAGCGAATAAAACGAACGGAAAATTATCGAATGTTGCCGCACCCTAAAATAAAAACCCAAATGTAGGAAAATAACAACGAGACCACAATTATCACTACATAGTATAAAATAAAGTCACTTTTCGCCGTCCCTATTTCCCTTTGTACGCTTAGATCTTTAAAACTACGCAACGGATTTTGATGCGGTTTTTTTAATAGATAAAGTGATCTAAGAGGAAGGTTTATCTGTATAATACATGCATAATATAGCCGTGCGAAGCCGGAGCCGGTCGCTAGTTAAAGATTTTATTCAATCTGCATCAAAGGTAGGTTACTTACGAAGGCAGGAGTAAGAGGTGCTAAGACCGAGCCAATCCTGCCCATCATAGAGGAGAAGGCGAACAGACTGTGCCTGTACTTAGTGGGATATAGCTCGGCAGTGTACACGTACACTGACGTCATCACCATCGCGATGCTGTACTTGCCGATCAGGTACACCGTCAGGGATACTCCGTACGTATCTGAATATATAAGATAGTAAATTACAACCCGTCAATGAATTAAATTGAATTCAATTGAAAAGAGTTTGCAATCAAAGATAACAGGATAAAATAATAATTTCTCCACGAACTGCGCAAATCCAGAAAAAATAAAATGGTTGGATGTAATAATTACCTTCAGGCAGAAAAATGTAGGCAATTTGACAAGCCGCGCAAATCCAATAAGCTCCAATGAGAACTGGTTTCCTTCCTATTTTGGCCATAAGGAACACTGCAGTCCAATACCCTGGGATCTCCACAGCAGACACCGCGATATAGTTCAGATATCTGTTTCCAGACATGTTGACGGCATTGATCGACATCCCGTAGTAAATAAACGTGGTAGTGATCCACCAAACTGGAGAGATACAACACCTAAGCAATATCTTCTTATGTCTGAACACTAATACTATAAGCCATTCAGATTTCTGCTTCTCCTCAATCTCTTTCATCTTCTTTTCTTCTTCTGCAGTATGCCTTAAAGCTGCCAGGGATTCTGCAGACAGCGTCTTTTTGTTAGTCCTGGCAATGTTTTGAAGCAAAGCCTCAGATTCTGCGTACCGTCCCTTGCTCATGTACCAGCGTACGGATTCGTGTATCAACCAGTAGTAGAATATGGTAATAAACATTGGTATGTATAAAGCTAAAGTGAGATTCCTCCAGTTAGGCACTGCCCAAGCGATCAGACCCATCAAGACTTGGCCGATCGAGAAGAATGTGTTCATGGTCGCTCCGGCCGCTACTCGGTATTTGGGGCCCATCACTTCCATCACTGAAAATAATGGAAGTGTTCAAGGCTTTAAATTAATTATCATTAACCCAGCACGTGTCATTTCCATAATCATAAATAACTCGTCTAATCCAGTAAAGTACCTAATACCGATAGGTACGCACGGACAGACAAATCTTGATTAAATATTAGTCACTATAAATTTTATAACATTATTATCAAAATAGGTACTATTAGGTACCTATATAAGTAATTTTATTCAATTGATATAGAATTCTTAGATAAAATATTGCGACCTAATGATTCTAGTTTACCTATCTGAATGAATTGCAGTTATGATATCGATTGAACATTGTAATTAAAGGGTACCTATCATCAAAGAATTATTGTTATCATGTCGCGTATATTGAGATTAAATAACTTTCTTTGTAGGTTGATACTCAACCAAAACATCTTTAAGATAATATTGTGTTATTGATTTCTTAAAGATAATGTGAGAGTGATCAACAAATCCAAACATACCAAGAATATAGGCAGTACTAAAGCCCCCAGATCCGAAGGTAGACTCAATGAACTCCGAGATGACAAAGCCGACGTAGGTGCCGGCCCAGTAGCGGACGGTGCCGAGCCAAGCACAGTTGACGGCATTGAAAATGAGTGCGACGCGACGCCCGTAGTGATCCGAGATGTAGCCAGTGATGGGCAGAGCAGTCAGAGTACCGAACGTACGAATAGAGCCGATCAGAGAGCGACGCCATTCGTCACATGCTAACCCATACTGGAAAATAATAAAATATTCAAACTCTCGCTTTCGCAATAATTCAATTTTTTCGGCGACAATATTCAGCAAAATTGACAATGAAGTCAATGAATGCCTTGGACTTATACTTACATCGTATGCAACAGTGTCTGTGTTCTCGTAGACGTAGTCATCACAGGACAGCGTGACGTTCCTGTCGAACTGTTCCGGCGAGCAGGTACCGGGTATAGCCGCCACAGACGTGTTGCCGTACCGGTTACATCCGTCTGGGACAGCGTAGTCGTTCCAAGGAGGAGCGAATACGGGCTCTACCGGGTCACACTCTGGTATCAAGCATCTGGAATTTTTATAGAGTTTAATATTACATAATTTATAGAGAATATAGATGTGCTGAAAATATTGCATCGAATTTCAAAATGCTATAAACTTATAACCAAACAATTCCAGGATGTATGCCAACTACAATGATGCCAGAGAATACAAAGTAGCATAATACGTCACTCATACACACATATTGCCTGTCTTACAAAACTTTGTTTATGACTTTCAAACAAATGTACCTCGAATTGATCCTAGCAGTAGTAAAGACATATTCGCTGGCTCCCCACGCCCCAAAAATCACTATCACAGTGCACAAGGCCAACGTCCTAAGCTGGAACCAGCCAAACTGGCCAATTTCCTCCACCAGGATCTTATCCAGGTCCACCTTCTCCCGAGGCTTTTCCACGTCACCAACGAGAGCCACCATTGCTTCGTCGTCCGCTTGATTACCCGAACTGGACTTATGCGATTCCGGCATTGTTATATAGACTTTAATCGATACCGATAAAACCAACCTCTACATCGATTATTTTTATAGGTAGTCTCAATCATAGAATTTTGTCTGATAGCGGTAATTACGCGCTAAGGTTCCGAACAATAATAATATAATATAGATATGGACTCGTCTAACTCTATTTAGTTTATACCGGTGAACTGAGAGTAAAACTGTGGATGCTTAATTTAATATATACGGGATACGATACAATCTTGCATTAATTTGCATTTGGCACGTGCCGCCGCTGCGGTCAGGTATTAATACTAATTAGTTTGTTCACTTCCTTTGAATATATTAAACACAGAATAAATATAAGATCCAAATAAGAACCACCCGCCCGCGACGCAAAAGGTTATGGATTCAGTTAAAAAAAAAAAGCATTTAAGTACCATTTTTGGTATAGATCCTAAAAATATATTTTTTGTAGATTATAGGTAAGTACAGTCACATTCCCAATTAGCTTAACCCCACGTGACCCAGAGTTAATTCGCATATCTGTAAAAAATATAGTATTTACCTATTTTGTTATTTTTTCTATTTTAAATTGTATTTTACTACCTTACAGATTTGCGAGTGACCTCTTATCTAGGTCACATGGGGTTCAGCTAATTGGTAATGTGACTGTACTCAAAATATGTTTAATGACATTTGTTTTTGGTATGTATGTTTCTACACTAGGTGCCTAATAAATACTTAATATCACAAAGTTAAACTACTAGATAAATTTTAATGAAACCTGGTGAAAGTGCTTTAGGGTCTAATTTACGATACATCACCAACCTTAACAACACTATCTGGCCTTAGACAGATTGCTCTTGACGAGACTGGAGACAACAGGGATGAATTTTCACAGGTCTAACCAGAATATCCAGAATATACCTACCTAACCTAACCTAACCAGAATATCCAGAATATACCGATTTGATCTCACAGTCAAAAACCCAACGGAGGAGTTATTTTCTGGATCTTGAAAACGTGTCTGCTGTCACTGTACAAAACTCTCATACGACTTGTTTTAAGCTACGGTTCTAGAACGTGGAATCTCAATAAAAAAGATGAACATGATTTCAAACGGCCAATATATGTATATAATGAGGATTTTAGTCTCAGTCAGTGAAGATGACGTACGAGGAGGAACGATCTTTACAAGGACTCCAACATCATTCAATTCAAAAAGTAATAGACTATCCTCAATTGGCCATATGTACGGTCGGCTGCATAATAGCAGACCCACCTTAGAGCTCCAAAACGGCTGTTATAAGAATGTTTTCAACACAAGCAAGATACAAGACACCTGCATTATTTGAAGTTTAAAGTCTCAATTATCAATAGTCTCAATTGTCTCAGTTATCAATTTATCAAACAAAAAAATATTAGAATGGAAACATTCCAATAATAGTAATTTTTGAACTCTACCGGGGGCTGCAATTATGCAGCCGACTGTATACTATTGTACACCAAATGGAACCGCACACGGTGCCAAGACGTTTGCTACAGTCAAACCCAGCCGGTAAACGTAAGACCGAAAGAAGAAAACTTTTTGGGGTGGACAGCGTTGCCAGGTTTCTAAAACTAGAAAAGGCGTTGGATCGAATGAGGCGTTACAGGTGGCTCCTGTGGGAGTCTCAAACCCCAAAAAGGGATGTACAGGTACTTAATGACAATAGGTAATGTGTTTACATCTATGTATAATGATTCCAAAGTAGAGTACCAATACCAACCTGCTGACACACGCACGGCTGACCATCGTCATCATGTAATTTTGACTCAGACGTAAAAAAATAATTTGCTTGTTCATAAAAAAATATATAAGTAATAATAAGCAAATAGATTTTTATCAATAGATAAAGAAATTGTCTACCTTCGAGAAAATCATTACCTACGTAAGCACTTGTTGCAGAAATTAAAACTTCACGGAAGGTATATAGAACTATTTATAAACATCGGACTAATAAGGTAAAGCCATAATGACTGAGTGTCCCTTTCATTAGTTCTTTAATTATTGTAAATGTTTTTGTAAAACGTTATAATTAAAGTAAAATAAATAAATTTAAATAAATCTAAATCTAATAATTATTATCTTCAACTAAGAGCCGTAATTGTTCCGAAAAAGTATCAAACAATTTTAGCCTCTACTGCGATGTCTACCTGAAAAATCGTGCAATCGTTATAACTATAATGTATATTTTAATATAATTACCCAACTGCAAGTAAAGGGTGATGTTTTTCGCGCCTATCTTTGTATGTTTTATTTTTAACCGACTTCAAAAAAAGAAGGAGGTTCTCAATTCGGTTGTATGTATTTTTTTTAATATAAGTACCTAGTACTTATGTAGAAAGACGGATGGTAAGATTTTTGGACCATTGACCATAACGTTAATCTATATATTGAAGATCTCTGTGTAGAGTTGGTTCCAGTAGTGGGAGCAACTTCAGGTTCCAGTAGTGGGAGCAACTTCAGGTTCCAGTAGTGGGAGCAACTTCAGGTTCCAGTAGTGGGATCAACTTCAGGTTCCAGTAGTGGGAGCAACTTCAGGTTCCAGTAGTGGGAGCAACTTCAGGTTCCAGTAGTAGGAGCAACTTCATAAATGTAGTCTGTGGCTAAACCAACTAATATTATTTATGTCAAAATTTGTGTATGTGTGTATTTGTTAATCCTTTACTACTACTACAATTAAACACGGCATATAATATACTATAATATAGGCTGAACACCTATAGATTAACACATAGAGTACTATATCGCGATATTCCCACTGGATGGGGACCTACGTGTAAAACCGCGGGGCAGAGCTACTACATACATACATAAAGTAAGTGGTTATAATCTGCACTCAATAGCTGCAAATGTTATCTTTATACTTCTTAAATTTTTACAGCGACTTTATCATATCGATAGGAATGGTCCAATACAAGCGCAGAGTGGCTTCGTTATTTAGCACCAATCATATTACCTAATATTTATTTATTAGTAATATTTAAGTGGTTGGGGAGGCACGTTATCCCGTCAGTTCCAGCTGCTATCCCTGGTTACAGTCGTTGCATCTAGTTAGAGGGTTGGAAACTGGTACACCAGGGGAAGTATACCATACGAAAGGAAGAAGTAAGGTAAAGACGTTATTTCTTTATGTTACTTTTTGTTGAGCAGCGATTCCTGGCAACATCTGATAACAAAAATTTATTGGTTGTATACATTATATTGGCATATATTATGTTGTCCAACATTTGTAAACAGTCGAACACAATATAGTAACAATCGATAACATTAGTTACTGAATGTCCTTGGTATCAGGTCATCAAAGATGTCCCAGACGAAGGATGAAGAGATTCACAAGAAGGTTGACCTGGACACCATCCTGATAGAGGAGATTGGACAGTTTGGCTTCTATCAGATCAAGACCCTGGCGCTCGCAGCTATTGGAGTCATATTCGCTGCTTTTCATGCCGAATACGTGTTCACAACTGCTAGAATCAATACTCGGTGAGATACCTTTAATAACATAGATGGCAGCACTATTGGCACCGGATAATAGAAAAAATAAAAGATATCTATGACCAAAAATCGACGACGTAAAAATGAGGGTGTTTGAGCTAAGCACCCTTAATTGGTTAGCCAATCTAAACATGCAATTCTCTTAAGATCCTGAAACAAAATCCCAGCGCCGTCTATCGATAGATTTGGAACTAGTTTAAAAACAAACGTATCAGAATGAAGGCCATTACAAGACGATCGAAACAGAAACAAAAGACATCAGGTCTCTCTGGTATAGACGGTCATATATAAAACTTATGTCTTCTGGTACCTACTTACTTAATTGTTTTGGTTTTATCACATCAGATAGGTTGGATTTGATAAGATGTGTAATAAAGACTACAAATATTATAACTAAACTAAGTTGCAATGTAATCATTGCTTCAAGACTTCGGTCAGGAGCTTCAGATCTAAGGGCAAAGTCTACTTTATTCAGATAACCTTCTCATTCATTATTTATATTAATAATTTCTGATTAGGTTAGTATTTCTAAAATAATAGACAGATCATTGATGTTTGGACGTTGATTGTCTGATTGTAATCAACCATGTTGGTACCTAGATAAGAATACTCATTATCCACTATCAAGGGAAATCTTTTTTAAAAACTTTACCTTGGTGGCGTATGCGATTGGTTTTTGGTTTTTGTTATCTACTTATTTTAGTGAAGTTACAGTATGAATTAATTTTAGTATCAACTTATCGCACAGAATGAGATTGAGATGAGTGAGAGTCAACCATATCAACGGATACAAAGATTTGAACTAACAACCCCTGCTTCACCGTCACGTGGTGGAGTTCTTTTACAACCGAGCTATAATTGAAATTACGGAAAGCACTTAGACATAAACTATGTTTGGTGTTGTTTAGATCGTCTTTTGTTTTGATAGATACAAAAAAGTTTTAGCCTGTGATCTCAGCGATTTCTGTAATGGAACTACTGAGACAAAAGAGTCACTCGTACAGACTCGTACATCACTCCGACTAACTATAGCGTTAGTCGGAGTGATCAATACATAGTTGATATTTAGAGCGACGCGACGACTGCACGATGTTACCATTATTGAGTGGTTTCCGTAACATTTCCAGATGTCTTATTCCGGAGTGTGAAGATCCAGGTTCCACCAGCTTCATCACCCCCTGGCTGGACGTAGCCATCCCGTCGTCGCCGGATGGTGTGCTCGATGACTGTCACCGGTACAACATCACCATGGAGCTCACCACCGAGCTGGTCTCCAACGTATACTGTCCTGCTGAGATCTTCGATACGAGAGCCGTCGTTGAATGTGATGGTTATGTCTATGAGAATACCGAGACTGTTGTCTATGATGTGAGATTTATTATATTTTTTCATTAATAATTTAAATAACATTCTTACGGCAAGCACTATAGTTCCCATACATAGTTACCCAGTATCCAGTCCACTACCATCCCATCACAATAGCCCAAGTAGTCGTTTCCTCCTGTATTTTATCAATAGTTCTATTTAAACCGGGCGGGGGTTGTACTTGACTGCATTTTATAGTGCGGACAGGGATAATCGCCGGTTTCATGTCCACATCATACTTTGCCATTAAACTTGTTATTGTAAAGGGCCTCTACGTGTTGGCTTCGTCCCCGCGCATACCTTCCATAGTCCCGTGATATAGGACATATAACAAATAAACAATAATAATTGACAAAACCGACTTTATATAAAGTCCAATGCCAATACAATTAAAATAGGACCACTACCTTGTTTGTAAACATTTATTCCAACAAAAAAATTACAAACAACAAAGTGATGCGTGAACATTTATATTAAAATACAGTCGAATAAAGAACTTTAAGAACTGTTTTTTAATTCGGTTAAGGGAAAACTTCGTCCTATAGAAAAATATGTTTTGAACATAGACCACTCCTACTGTTACTGGTAGCCACCATAAACCAAAGGTTTCATTATGATGAATGGGAATTATAATGTTGGTTTCTTTTCTACATCTGTTTTTTCTTCCTTTTAAAAGTAATATGTACTATTATTAAATGCTAGTACTTAACAATTTCCAGTTCGATCTGGCATGTGACGAATGGCGGCGCAGCCTGATCGGGTTCGTGCGTACGTTCGGCACATTCGCCGCGCTCCCAATCACGGGGTACATCTCCGACCGATGGGGACGACGAACTGCGCTCGCTCTCAACGTCTTCAACACTGCTTGGTTGGGGGTAGTCAGGTACACTCATTACAATAATCACACACACATTATTACAGCCGATAGCACTGCTGCTATACCTACCACAGCATCTATATAGAAACTAAATAGTCATAGGTGACATGGTATTTTAGGCACTTACGTATAGAAAACTGACGTTCACCTTTGCTTGGCCAATATAATATAACTGGCACGATCAAATCCGTCAACGTTACAAATTCTCTTTGAACGTTACGGCTGCATTTGTCTTAAAAAGTGACTCGTTCATAACTTTTTCAGATTTTGGGCTGGAACTTACATTGGTTTTATGATATCTCAAGTGGTGGAAGCTATATTTGGTTCAGGTGTGTTCTCCTGCACTTATATTTTAGGTAAGTGGTGTCTAAATATAGATTGCTCTTGTGAATTTGTAAGTGAACTGTATGTACAACAAATATTAACATTGAGTATATTGTTACAGTTTTAGAACTGGTTGGCCCCAAATATAGAGTGATAGCAGGAGGAATATTGTCTTCCCTGTTCGCAACAGGCCAAGTTATAATGGGCCTCATAGCCTGGGCCGTGCCTGACTGGAGACCTTTGACTCTAGCTCTATACATTCCACAGCTGGTCACCTTCGGGTACGTGTTCATCATATCGGAATCAGTGCGATGGTACATGAGCAAGGGAAGGTATGAAGAGTCAGAAGCACTTCTCAAAGAAGTAGCCAGAGTCAACAGGAAACATCTATCGGATAGTTCTCTTCAGTTACTAAGAATCACGGCAGAAGAAGAGAAGAAAAAGAAGATTTTAGAAAAAATCGAAAGAGCAAACGAGCCGTGGTTAGTGGTTCTAGTGTTTAGACATAAGAAGATCCTGCTGAGGTGCCTGGTGGTGCCCGTATGGTGGGTAACCATGACGCTGATCTACTACGGGCTATCTATCAATGCGGTGAACATGTCAGGGAATCCTTACGTCAACTTCATCCTGGTCTCTGCGGTCGAAATCCCAGGGTTCTGGATATCAGTACTTCTGCTTAACGTAATTGGCAGAAAGTTTATGCTAATGGGAGCGTATTGGATCTGTGCTGCTTGTCAGTTTGCGTATGTTTTTATGAATACAGGTGAGAAAAATATAGGTAGTATCTTTCAGCTTTGTGGATATAGTGCATATTGAACAAAGATATTCTTATAATTCTTAATGAAATAATTCAGAATTCAAAATATTTTGTCATCTTCGCCTAAGTAAACCATATTATAAACAAAAACCGATCCTATAGTTCAAAATAGGATTTAAACAAATGTATGATTTTCTGAAAGAGCTTATTATTAACAGAGAACGAGGCTGTATCCCTGACGGTGTACCTGATCGGCAAGTGCAGCATCTCCGCCGCAACGACAGCCCTCTACGTGTACACAGCGGAGCTATACCCGACGCGGTACAGGCACAACCTCTTCGCGTACTCCTCGATGGTGGGCAGGATTGGATCCATTACTGCGCCCCTCACACCAGCTATTGTAAGTTTATAGATGTCAATAGTAACTCTGATCTGGCAACAGATCCCGGATTCGAAATCAGCACCCGCGAAAACGTATTGAACACCGTATTGACCGTTGACGACCCAGTTGGCACAATGGTCACCATGCCGGACTGTCAAACACAGGGTCGCGGGTTCGATTCCCGCCTCAGGCAAGTATTTATGCTTAAATATTTGTCTGTGGTCTGGTTGTTTCTATGTATTATAAGTATATATTTACAAAAGAAAAGTAATATAAGTAGTATATCCGTTGTCTAGCACCCATAACACAAGTCTAGTTACTTAACTTGGGGCTAGATGGCGATGTGTGGAGTGTCCTGCAATATTTATTTATTTTATTCCAAAATCAGACTGACATTTACAGATGCTGTCACTAATTTTCGTCTTATATTTATTGTTTTATGAACAAAATCATGATAAAAAGTAGCCTATTAGATGTTCTTCTCCAGGGTCACATCTATGTTTGTACCAAAATTCATCTTACTCCGTTCATCGGTTTAGGCGTGAAAACGCGACAGACAGACAGACAGAGTTACTTTTACATTTAGAATATTAGTAAGGATTAACCTAACGTGACCGATTACACACAGCCTATAATTTTTTAGCTCTAAAACACGAAACTATTTCGTGTCCGACAAAGTCGGAATTTTATAAAGTCACGGGATTGAGATTAATTAATCTGGATGGTAAATCAATGTCAGGGTGCAGCCACCTTCGAAGAGCTACCGTTCGTCCTATTCGGAAGCTTTGCTGTGCTATCAGGTGTACTGCTATTCCTGACGCCGGAGACGCTCGGCACCAAGCTGCCTGACACAATGGAGGAAGCCGAGGACATAGGGACTAAGAGATGAATTAACTTTACTTTATTTTGACATTTTTTTTGTTTAACTATCCTATTATCGCTATTATTATTAAAGCTGTAGTGTGTGAGACAAATGCAGTTGAGGAACAATTACAGAGCTATTTCGTTTTCCTATTACACTTAAGTAGTTTTGTTTATTTGAATCCTTTACCCTATATCTATACATACCTACTATGTCTGTTGGTCTCAGTAGATCATAGAATTGGACGTTCGTACCTCACCAGTAGACGTATTACTTGTCATTTATGCAGTTATTGTATATGTCAACAACTTAAGTTAGGATGACATGGACCAACAATGAAGGCGCTCCGGGAGGAGGCTGTTAACCGTACCTACTATTACATTTTCTCTTCGGGAAAATTACAGAAAGCTACCTATTGTATATTATATTTCGGCTATAATCTCTAGGAGCATATAGTTTAGTTATCAATTCTTTATGCTCTACTTAAGTACCTATACCTACCTGTTTATGTCTGTAGTTCAAAGCTTCCATGACTTTCTTATTTTTACCAGTGAACAACACGCAGGTACCTAATCACTATGTTTTATTTAAATCTGTTGATAATATGCTTATTTATATTAGTATTTACGTCAGTTATAATTGGTGAGGGAGGATCGACCGTGTGTGTCAGCAGGTAGGTATTTTATCAATCAAATTATATAATCATCAATTTAGTCTAATTTTTTATAGCATAATGAGTATTTTACCAAGTCACATCCTAACAAAACGCAGTTTATTATGTAGGTATGGGTTCGTTTCAGACCAAGTAACCAGTTCCTTTATGGTCATCTACCCATTGGTAATAGAGTAAGTACTGGTTTTATGTTTAATCGAAGTTACTCCAACCAAACCCTTGTATTAGGTAGATGCCTAGGTATAAACGCCTATATTATATTGTTAAGGAACGTTACGTTGCATCTAGTAGGTAGTCACATAAATGTCAGTGGCGAGGCGGTCGCGATACGAAGTTCACAGTACGCACCACGCCGCGCTTGCGTCCACCGCACACACGCGTCCCGAAAGCCCGCGAGTCGTACGCGCACTTTCTATACACATAAACGGAAAACGAGTTTTCATTACGTTATCGTTCATTTTACTTTGGTTTTATAATTAGGAAAATTGATATCAAGATACTGTAAATTTATTCATAAATTAGAAAAAAAAATTGTGGATCCATAGTGTTTTTAGAAGTCATACAAGTGGAGTGTTTCTAAAGTTTTAAACATTTATGAATTATTCAGTGGTAAGTATACCTAAATAATGTTAACTTAACAAATCATCTTTATATTTAGAAAGTCCTTATTTATCCATGCTGAAGAGAAAAGCCGCATCGGACCAGCTATAGGCCAGCGGATGACCAATATCTATCTTCTTTGCTTGACCACAAAGTTGAGACAACGCCAAAAGGTGGTCTGCTTTTGTACATGTATGTATATCATTATTTAAAACATAAAATATTGCTAAATAATGCATTGTATCTAATATCTATTAAAAAACTGCACCGCGACGATATTTCAACTTCTGTAAGTCTGCTACAGATAGAAAAACATTTCTACTGACGATGACGCACTTGAAAATAAAAATCTTTTATCTCTATTATTTTTCATAAAATTAGGCTGAAGTCAAAATCTGAAATTATGAAATGAATGTAAATATAATATTATAGTAATAGTAAGTACTTATACTAGTTATACACTATGTAGGTAGGTAGGTAGGTATACGTAAATATAAAGTCCCACGTGAACAACAAATGCAATAATATACCATTCGATCATTTTATTATGATTATTTAATTTTTACGACTCTCTTCAAATTGAATTAAAAACCATGAATGTTCGATGCGATACCCTCGCTTCATTGTATGTTTTTTTCTACAACACTAGTTTACTTCGGCCGACTAGATTCTTCACCTCATAGTTATATTTGAGGTGAAGTATCTAGTCGGCCGAAGTAAACTTACAATCAATATTACTCTCGAAGGGTCAATCCTATGCCTTCAAAAATTACATAGTTAAAATCTTAAAATAATTTACTTAGGTAAGTATTTAATTTTTAGTTTGAGTAGGTACCTTCGCATCCAAAAGATAAAATATAAGATTGTTTAGATCATTTCAATTTTTTTTGAATCGGTTAATTGATGTTGAATTTAGATAATAACAACAACATTAAAAAAAATACTTCCAACAATTAATCATTTAAAGCCCAATTTAAGTAAAATGGAAAACAATATATTCGTCAGACATGCGTTACTAAACACTCATGGAACACTCATCTTTAGAGTATAAAAACCAGCATTTAAATCAATACTTTTCGAAGCTACGAGTACAAATGTCACATATACAGGAAAACAAACAGACAAACAAACAACAGACAACAAAACAAAATGGATATTTCTGACAACATGTGCGCAAATTAATATTGCTGTTACGGTAAAGGTAAACATCGTAATGACACCCGCGCGGTCGTAATGACAGTTCTTTGCTTTGGACACGGTCTACTAAGCTGAGAGGGTGGCAAGTCCCAGGAACTACATCATCCTGAGTAGCATAGATCAAAGTTTCTGGATATGTATAAATCATCTAGGCTACATGTAAAGGTCAATATTATCATTTTACGATCGTAAAAACAACAAAATATATAAAAAGTTAAAGTAGAGCAGAATATTATTATTGTAGTTGATACAATGACTCTAGAAACAGCTGAATGGCAGATAAAGATCAAATATTTTTACATTTGTATTGTATAAAATTATACCCAGGTGTTTTATATGACACAGTGTTATTTCCACAAGTTTATCAATTTTAAATAATTGAATAAAAAAAAGCTGCAGGTGTCACCAGCCATAGCATGGCAACAGAAACTCAATCAGGTTATCACGAGTATAAAACCGCGTTATTATTATTATATTATTGTAATATAATAGGTCCCATAATATTACGGGGCTATGGGAGCACATGACCTTTGGAAACCAACACGTAGAGCTCAAATATGATGTGGACACTAAACCGGCGAGCGGTTATCCCTGTATGTACTATAAAATTTAAGGACAACCTCCGGTATGGATAGAACTATTGATAAACTTCAGGAGAAAACTACTTGGGCTATTATAATTGGATAGTAGTGGACTGGATACTATGGTGTCTGTCGTAATTTTCGGTAAACATTCGGTTTAAAAAAAATGGGGTAAAGATGGTGAGACTCTCAGACTGGGTCACCGTAATTAGCTTAATGTGCTAAGCATTCTATCAGTGTTTGCGTAGCGTGCGCGTGCGTGCGGCCGGCGGCGGCGTGCGTACGCGCAGATATAGGACATTATCAGACAATTGGCACAAGCCTACCGACTCCTGACCCTCGGCTGATAACTTCACGGTCCAGAAGTCAGGCCGTTCGTTGCCCCATATACCATCACGCTGGTGGTGTGTATATACCAAAACTGACAACTCTGCAAGTGAATCAAACCAAATAAACTGATCATCGTTGGTCTACTATGAGCTCGAATGATGTCCTCCTAAGGTTAGATAGTTGAGGCGTCGCGATTCTGATATCGAACCTATTAGAATCTTAAATAGGTAAACTAAGATAATTGCTCTACGATATGACACAGACTTTGTATAATTAAACTACACCGATTAACTATTTAAATACAAATATATCAATTTACGAGTATATTCATGGAATAATAAAATACCGTCGCCATAAGTACTTAAATAAATAATAAATATTACAGGACATTCCACACCTCGCCATTTAGCCCCAAGCTAAGTACTAGACTTGTGTTATGGGTGCTAGACAACGGATATATACTTATATACTTTTTTTTTGTAAACAGATACATAGATACATAATACATAGAAACAAACAGACCCCAGACAAATATCTAAGCATAAGCATAAATACTTGTCTGAGGCGGGAATCGAACCCGCAACCCTGTGTTAGGTTGGCAATCCGGCATGGTGGTCATAGACTTAAAAATTAATTGGGGTAATCATTATTTTTCAGTGGGCATAGATATTTAGTACCTAAACCACATGAGCCTAAACTATGTGAGTTAGCATAGACAAGACACCACCTATGCTACCTGAAAAGGATTCTATTTCATATGTAGACATTAATACAACGACTACAAGAGAAACTCCGAGGTATAAATCAACAGATAATAATGAAGTATAAACAATGAAAGCAGTAGTTATTGTACCTACTTAGGCGTACCTATATCATTACACCACAGTCACGTGAGCCTGAGTGATAACCCTCGCAGATGACTGGCCACTTGGCCAGTTCTAACACCTGTTAATTTTTCACCTAATCAAAAATTAAAAAACAACATAAAAGAGGCAAAATAACTGTACTTTCATAATCTGAAGTCCGACATTTTGACGTACCGTAGTGCCAATATGTAATTCAATTTGTAGTATGGCTGTTCAACCTCAGATTTTCGGTGTGCTAAATCCGGTTCCGGAGTCATATTGATAGAGCATATCGACGAATTGGACGAAATAAAGAACCTACTTAAAGCCCTGTTTTATTTGAAAATATCATATTAGCTATTTAAAAACTCTATTGTGGGCATTAAAATTTGTGGGCCTCCTAGTTAAGTACCTAGAGCTGGGTTGTAACAATGTATCGAGACAAATATGTATTTAACATAATAAATAAATAATAAGTACCTATCAATAAAAGTCAATTTTATGACATTAATCTAAATTAATTAGATGTGACTGACTGATGTATCAACGCACAACTCAAGCCAACGGACGGATCAGGCTACAGGTACCTACACTTTATGACGTAGGCATCCGCTAAGAAAGTACTTTTGTAAAATTCAAACCCTACGCAAACGAAGTCACGAATGAAAGCTAGTAAAAGTACATGCAATATTTATATATAGTATACGTAGCGCAGCGAATGGTGACATCTGATGGATAGTAGAAGGGGTATGCGCAGAACTCAATTTTCATATAAATATCTAGTTCTGCGCATGGGGTATGCGCAGAACTCGATATTTATATGAAAATTGATAAATATCGAGTTCCACTTACCGCAGAGGTCACCATTCGCTGCGCGCGGTATAGCAATTATAGCTAGCGCACAATGCGTGTGCGCACGTGAAGCTAGAGTGCTCGTCACATAAGTCGCCGCTTGGTCCAAATCAGAACTAATCGATAACTTTATAACAAAATTACAATTAAAATAGAATCAGTTAGACGCTAATTTTGCAAACCTACGGTCCAATAACGAATATATCTTAAAATGTCATTTTTCTGATATCTTTAATTACAGCAAAACTGTACAAATTTCAGTTTAACCATTGATAGTTAAGAGAAGCGTGAGTTCCGACACGCGGCGCGAGTAGGTATTTTCAATAATTACCCCTGTCGTGAGATAGAGAGAGTTTAAGTTCGGACGTGATTGCCTACATTTTGCTTTTTAAATGATGTTACGGGCCGTAACGTTTTTACCCCATTTATCCTTCATAAAGGGGGTAAAAACGTTACGTTTAGGGGTTAAAATGTCTCATTTCATTCACTGCATCTTGTCCTAGGTTTATACGTTTTTCTTTTTTGGTAATTCAGTTTAGTCTATTAAAAAACAATTGAAACGCTCGATGAAGTTTTTAAGTCAAAAATATAGATATTCAGATACTAATAACTTTTATCTTAGGAAATATTTCTTTTCACACCTGCAGCACTAATCGAGTACGGCGACCTTAAATGGGTTAACCCATGTTGCTGATGTGGCTTTATGCGACCGTGTGTCGTTCCTTGGGTAAAAAAAAACTGGCGGGCCATGCTTGCATTTTGAATTATTTTAAACGTTTTAATTAACATTATCTTTTGTTATTTTATTATGTTTATGTGTTCAGTTTAAACTAGTTTTTCATTTATATGTGTTGCATTAAACCGTGTTACATTAAACTGTAATTTAAATCTACGGACTTCGCGTCATTACCCAGTGTTGGATTACTCATTAATAAAAATCTCTTCGGTAAG
Organism: Idaea aversata; assembly: GCA_907269075.1. Classification (NCBI taxonomy): domain Eukaryota; kingdom Metazoa; phylum Arthropoda; class Insecta; order Lepidoptera; family Geometridae; genus Idaea; species Idaea aversata. Next base: position 15,083,586 of record OU026092.1, on the reverse strand, counting down.
TACCGACTTATTGAGTATTGAATACAAATAGCAAAAACCTAAAAAAAAAAACACTACTTAATGTATAACCTCTTTGGTCCCAACCTTGTAAGAGGATCAGGTAGTATGGAGTCTCTCATTCACTCTCGTTGTTAGGAAGAATTTTATGTATTATTCGTAATGAAAAGCACAGTGTTTACCTCGGGTGAAAGACTCATTAAGTCCCTCGAACTATTAGCGCCCTCGCTACGCTCGGGCGCCAAACTCCGTCTCGGGTCTTTTAATGAGTGACTTTCACACCTAGGGTAACAATGTACTATTAAATGACATGGGTAAGTAAGTTGACTGCATTGCAACTTGCGATTACTATAGGGGGTAGAACTATTGTTACAATACAAATAAAGATTTGCAATATTTAATTTTTTTGCGTTGTTGTGGGTAGTTCAAAGTTTTTGTATGATCGCAACTTACTGGTAAGTGCAATATTTTATTATTTTTATCAGTTTTATCCAGATAAGGAACTATCCTTTGTTATTGTTTTCGTACAATAGATTGTATTGTAATTGCTTTTTTGACAAAATTATTTCGCGATATTTGCTTATGTACTCAATTGAGTACAATGGCCACTAGTAGTAACAAATAATCTTTTTTTTTCTTCAGATTGCTAACTATAAGCCGTCAACATTTTCACGTTGTTATTAACTACAAAGGCCTTGAAGAAGCAGCTGTAGCAGAAGCAGCTTACAGCTGTTTTAGACGACAGTGATGATGATGCCACGATCTGGCCATTATACCTTCCGACTCAAGTGTAGTAACTGACGACGAAGAACGTGGTGATGAAGATATCACTACTGTTTCATTGCCACAGGATGTTCCAGGAAGTGTTGAAGTATTTGTCAATAATGAAAGTGCTGAATCTAGCAATGATGACAGCACCTTTAGCGGCAAAATGAATTCGCCGCCAGCAGTTCGACCAAATCTCTGTTTGGCGTAAATGTTCCCCCACATATTCTTCAACACGGCGTAGTACCCCGAAAGTAAGAAGAGAGAGTAGATACAGTAAAAAAAGAGTTCAAAGATCTCAATCCAGTCCAAATTTTTGAAATGCATTTGATTTCAGGTTTGACAAAAATAAAGAAATATTTTTAGTTAGATGGAAGGACAATAGTGTATGCACGATGGCGACAAACTATGACACAGTTGAACCTAAGGGATACGTGAAGCGTTGTTGTCTAGTGAAACGAGAAAAGACTGATGTTGAAATACCACACGTGTTCCAAAATTACAATAAAGGAATGGGAGGAGAAGATGAACTGGATCAGTCTATTTCGCTTTACAGAATTGCAATTCGTGGTAAAAAATGGTGGTGGATCTTATTCACCTACATGGTGGATGTGGCCATTGCAAATGCCTAGCGCTTACATGTAATAAGTCAAGATAATCCTATGGACCATCTCTTATTTGCGCGTAGTATTGAAAGGCACTATTACCGTCAAGAAGAAGCGAAATAGAGTCGACCGTCGTCCTCCTCAGTTCAGGGTTTACCTCAAGACGGAATAGGGCATTTCCCTAAAAAACTTGAAAAGCAACTGCGTTGCGTTATATGTCATTCTAGAGTACGTTGGGAATGCAAAATGTGTCTCAAAACACTTTGCGTAGAAAAATCATGCTTTGAAAAGTTTCACCTTTGAATGGCCACTGTATTCAACTAAGTGGGCTGTACTTAGTTGAGTACAGTGGCCTAATTCCGTAAAAATTATTAAAAAAAAAAAAATTTGTTCATGAATCTTGTTCTAAGCCTCTCTCTTACTAAAGAAATAAAGTTGAATAGTAAAAAAATATGTTTGTGTTTAATTTGGCCTCAAATGGGTATCACGGATTAAAGCCCTATTAACCTCAACTTAAAGAAAGACTTTATTCCCAAGGGAGATAATGTTGTATGAAACTCCCAAGGGAATAAAGTGATTTGAATTTGGAACGTTGAAATTCTTGGTTTTAATTTTGAAGGTCTCAGCAAATAGGTTTTATTTATAATAAGTAATTTGATTGGTCTACAAAAATCTAGCAGCTAGCTAAATTTTTATTGAAATAGTTTGCCTATAATACCTACCTACCAAAAATTTACCATCATGCTACCATCTCATTGCAATTGCCCCATTTTTTTTAAAAGTGGTTTTTTTCAAATAGGTGACTTTAAGAATTAAAAAAAAAAATTGGACTAACGGTATGAAAAGTAGAGTATGCATCTCGTTATAAAGCATGTCTTCGTGTTGGGCGGCTTAAACCCCTCGCTTCACTCAGGACTCTACCTAATTCCCTCGCTTCGCTCAAGATTTAACTTTAAACTCCCTCGCTCCGCTCGGGAGTTAACCCGAGAGTCCCTCGTTACACTCGGAGTTCAATATGCTACCCACAACATTAGACATTGCTTTATGCCCTTGATGCATAATCTACTATTAAAATAAAACCTAGTTTTCCATTAGATCTAAAACTTTTTCAAAAATTATCAAAATCGGATTTCATTTATTGGGGGGGGGGATTGGGGGGGGGAACGTTACCGCTTTTTGTATGGAAATGTACAGCTTCACAGTGGTCTTAATAGATAGCTTATTGATTTCCACCTAGATTGTCATTGCATATTTAGCATGTCACTATTATAAATAGAAGTCATGAAAATAGCAGGCGAATGAAGAACTTCCTTTTTTGTTTGAATTCGGTTAAATAGTAAACGACTTATCAACTAACTTATTTTATTGATATTTTAATTTTTAAACACCTAAATAGATAAAATGATTGGTTGTTAGATCAAGTAAATGCTCCCATTGCGCAACACTAGCGCCCCCTGCAGCCATGTGCAGACAGTTGACGTCCGTGTCGAGACTCTCGAGTCCTCGTATAGTGTTCACAATCACAATGTTATGTAAACACACCGCAACGCAAGTACCGGACCCGACGCACACGAACCAACTAACAATATATGTATTACAAACATGTATTTAAAAACGTATATAGGTACTTGCCTTTTTATACATTAAGTATTAGGGTTAATTTAAACCTGTGATTTCTTGGCTTATTCCAATTAACCTGTCAATGACTTTCTGATAATAGGATTACATTCGTTCTTTTTATTAATATAGAAACCAAAGATAGTTTCTGTTAGAGGACATCAGGGGGAAATAGAGATACGTATCAGTAGCGAGAGGTAACATTTATTTAGCCGATAAACCACCCATAGCAATAAAAAAAATTCTAAGCACATGTCATTGTGAAGAACTCATCTTTACAACTAGCAGCGCTCCGCGGTTTCACCCGCGTAACTCCCGATCCCGTGGGAATATCGGGATAAAAAGTAGCATATAGCCTTTGATTCTTTTATCGAGGACTAGCGACCCGCCCCGGCTTCGCACGGCTATATTATGCATGAATTATACATATAAACCTTCCTCTTGAATCACTCTATTAAAAAAAACCGCATCAAAATCCGTTGCGTAGTTTTAAAGATTTAAGCATACAAAAGGACATAGGGACAGAAAAAGCGACTTTGTTTTATACTATGTAGTGATAAAAAGAACCATCCAACACAAAAATATTTTTTCAGTTTAGTTCTTGTAATAGCACGTACAAACAAACAAACTCTTCAGCTTTATAATATTAGTATAGATTGTATCAGTTGGTCATTAAGATGCACAGTGAGTTTCAGGTTGACTCAAAAACACATGTACTTATGTTATTTTTTGTAATTTTCCTTAAATACACGTGAATATAAATGCATACACGTATAATTGTTTAAATATGAAATGACCATATTTAACGTTATAATATTGAGTAGGTAACACAAGTAGCACTCTCTTTTGTGAATCTCGATGGAGATAATCAATCATTAATTATAATAAAACTAACATATTGTAAGTTGATATATTGTCACGGTTGTAATTTGTTATTGCTATCGTTGTTATGAATGTTATTGACAATTGTTACACAATATTATCGAGATTTATTTGTTGACAATGTTTTAAGCAAAATTAACAATAACTTTAGCAAAGACAATAGAGCAAAGACAAAGACAATACGGGGAGATACCGATAGGGTAGGTACTACTCAAGCATTTCTTCACATTCACAACTTGTCCCTTTCGTATCTCATGTTCTTATGAATGTTATTGACAATTGTTACACAATATTATCGAGATTTATTTGTTGACAATGTTTTAAGCAATATTAACAATAACTTTAGCAAAGACAATAGAGCAAAGACAAAGACAATACGGGGAGATACCGATAGGGTAGGTACTACGCAAGCATTTCTTCACATTCACAACTTGTCCCTTTCGTATCTCTACAATTTATTCTATCTAGAATTTGTCTCATTAACTATTAAAAAATATAATGTATTCGCAACTCGTGCCGTTCGCTTCTTGACTCTAGGTGATGTGACACTGTCACATGACACTCACGTGACACACATTTACCTGTCAAACACACCACATTCATTTGCACCCTTGGACTACATAGCATTTAAACACACTCTGTAAAGGTACGACAAGAAGTTGGGATACAATAAAAAGGTGGTTAGTGGATATCACAGAATGTATATTTTATGAATGAGTGAGTGGAGAGCAAGAGATCCCTATTGGTAGAGCTACCTTTAATGCAAGAATATATAAATGAGAAATTGTGCAAATACAACTAAAAAAAAACACTGAAAACAAAACATTGCCTTACATCTAGTTTTTTAAACCTACATGAAATTAATTAATTAATTGAGCTACCTTCACATCAAAAAAAATGGTTGTCTGTAAAGTCTGTTTCCGGACGATAATTTTACGTGATAACGTCATAAGAAAACATTGATGGTAACCATGGCAACGATAAAACGTTGCTATAGTTACCTTGTCAACTATCAAAGTATCGTTGGCTCAGAGACAGAATACATGGGCCGGTGGGGGCGGAGGCGCGGGCGGCGGCGGTGGCGGTGGAGGGGGCGGCGGGGGTCGATGAGGCGTTCCAGTAACGACGCGTGACGTCACACTTTTTTGAACTGGCAGGTGTTCACCAATTTATAAAACGTTATCACGTCAAAATATACCTATAATTTTGATTTACACGAGGATAATAATATGAGTAAACCCTAAACCCGCCCCATAAACCTAGGGCCACGTGGAACGAGTCCCACGGTGGTATCAAATAACCTTAACCGTGTTCTCATCCTCATCCCATTTATAATAAAAATAATGGTGTTAGAAACAAATAATATGACAATGGGTATTTAAAGAGCTGTCCATTAAACAATTATCATCTATTGAACAGTTGTTGCCAAGTTCATTATAATTCATTAAATAAACCTTAAATGTTGAGAGACAGATTATAATTAGATTTATATTTGAAGATGTCTTGTAATTAATTGTTCTGTTGTCGTTAGGTATTTACATAAAATATGTATATCGTATTTAGCGCACGTGGAGTTACATAACGAAAATAACTAGTTTAGTGGACGATTGTTACCTTATTACTTATTTATTTGCCTTCAAATATGACGGTCTGCGGGTCCAAAAATATTATAATTTACCTACTAGACACCACCTTAGAATATTTCAAATGAAGAAACATACTTCGATTCTTACAAAAAATGAGTTTGGTTACTTATGTCTAAAATAAAATATTTTTTGGGAAAAGGGATTTATAAATAAAATAAAAATATTTTATGTAGGCCACTTTACACAGCGCCATCTAGCCCTAAGCTAAGCAACTAGGCAAGTATTATGGTGGCAAGACAACGTATAGAATACGTAAATATTTATCGTAATGATTTCACCAAGTAATGGCAACCATAGCCGTAGTACCGATTCTCAGATGACGGTCCACCACCTGTCCATGTCCACCTGTCCACACGGTGGTATATCAATCTGTCCACACGATGGTACATTATCAATCCATCACGTTTCACATCACGTTACGTTATTTGGTCAGCGATCATCACAATATCGACCGATCTCAACCACTGATCGTGTATTTACTTATCACGTACCATCACGCTCACACGTCACGATCCTAACGTTCTCCGTAACGCACCTCATTACCATAACGTCACGATTTACAATTAATAACATAATGAACACCTTAGTTTCATATTATTTCTATAACACGGTTTTTATATATATTGGTTCTATACGACAATGATGTTACGATTCTCACAGATTTGGTTCTAATTGATTTTTAAGCCGACATCGAAAAAATGTGGAGGTTCTCAATTCGGTTGTATGTATTTTTTTTTATGGATGTTCGCGCATATCTTCTATGTTTATCAATCGATTTTGATGAATGTTTTTTTAATATATTAGTTTTCAAGTCGGGACTTGAAAACATATTTCATTTTAAAGGATATAGGTACTTTCAGATTTTTCCCATAGAAATTTAATCAAAATCGGTTATGAGGGGCATGGTCATGGCAATTATAAGTTTTATGTTACAAAAATATTTGGTCTAGTGTCATTATCTAGGGAGAAAACAGTCGATTAAGTTTGTATGGAGAGAGCGCCGGTACACTTTCCTCTTAAGACGTAGTTTAGTTTTTAAAATAAGTATTAGTAACTGAAAAAATCAAACGAGGTTGCGTATTTTGCTCTCCTGCGATTGTCGTTTGCACAGTTTTAATTTTTTTCTTATATCGAGGAAAAAATTAAATTGAAATCTTTTGACGTAAACGAAGTGTTTGTTTGTGTGTTGGAAAAACCGGTACGGTGTACCTATCGGTCTGCCTTCTGCCTAAACTGAATTACATTACTAACAAGGTAAAGACAAAATGTAAGTAAACGTGACTCAATCTCCTTTTGTGCTTTTATATTACATTTTGCACGACACTGAACTTCTTCGTGTTCCTTTATGACTAATCAGTAGACCCACTTTATGCATAAAGAAACTGCTCATTTAGTCCATTAGAAAAATGCATTATACATCAGTATCGATTAATACGATAATATAATGTGATTATTTTTAAATTTTCCAAAAATCGAATGGTTTAGCTTTAGTATTTGTTAAAATGGGATGGAACACACAACCCCCCGGCTTCTTTATCATTGTTCAGTTCACTAGGTTAAATCGTAAAAATAACCACTATTAACAGTTGTAATTCTCACGTTTAGATCGTGTATGGCGACTAATTGAAATATCTTGAAAATGGTACTATTACACGAGTAAATTTATCGGTAAATTTAATGAATAGAATGATGTAAGAGCGCACAATGCAGCGCGGCGCGACGCGGTCGGTAGGTAGCCGCACTTCGGGACACAATGGATGTTACATATATTGTACCACCTACCTACTGTATTATGTACCTGGATTATTGGTAATTATATAAGATACCGGTCTACGGTTACTTCTGTGCACCATAACAATCAAATTTTGATCTATTACTTTTGGAAATTCGTACTGATGTACATATTTTGGTATTTTTTAGGTTATGATAATTGAAAAATCAGCAGATTTTTTTTAATAAAAGTCAATTTGACTAGATCAGTCGATGAAACTTATTAAAATATGTATAATTTAGGGTTAATGACCATTTCGTGTAAGTAATACCTGATTTTCGGCTAAACATAACCTCAATATTTTAGGAAAAAAAAAACATTTAAATTTCCAAAGTCGTAAACCATAAGTTGAGGGTTAGGGTATATTTACCAATAACCCTGTATACTAGGTATATACTTACATGAATAATTATTGGTGAACATACGAGGTAGGACGTTAACTATACGTACATAGTTATATAGTAGTACATATAAAGTTTGTATTATTTGTGTGATCGAGTCAATCTGTCGCCGGCGTCGCGTCGCGTCGCGTCGCGCCTTCACTCTCCGGTACATGTCAAATCGGTTTACGCGACACATTATCCGTGTAAGTAAATGTATGTCAATAAATCTTAATATATATAAATCTCGTGTCACAATGTTTGTCCTCAATGGACTCCTAAACCACTTAACCGATTATAATAAAATTCGCACACCATGTGCAGTTCGATCCAACTTGAGAGATAGGATAGCTTACATCCCGATATTCCCACGGGATCGGGAGTTACGCGGGTGAAACCGCGGAGGGCAGCTAGTAAAATTATAAATAAATATTTTATATATGTTAATAATTATTAATCTGTATTAAGGGAAAAAATATCTTAAAGTAGGTAGTATAACGGACGAATTTAGGGTACAACTTTATGCAAAATATTTTATTTTGAATTGGCTTTATGAACATGTCGTGTAAAGCATTACTAGAGAGAAATAAATTGAGATAAGTCGTCTACGGCGTAGAAGCACCTTACATTGTCTGTTGAGTTGCTACGAAAGTACAAAACTGCTACGAATGTAGTTGATTTTCTCTCGCGTTTTTACCCCAGTAATTCCTGATCCCGTAAGTATAACGGGATCAAAAATAACCTATGCTAATCCGAAGGATTCAATGTATCCAAAACCCAAGTTTCAGAAAAGTCAGTTCAGTAGTTTAAAACGTATGAAACGAAGCAGAAGCTGATTAGAAACGACAAGAAATTTTCGTCTTCAAATTATACCATAAGTAGGAAAAGATTGATTTCACAAGCGGTACCATACAACAATACTTAACAACAATTTTCCATAAAATTATGAACAATTTAAGTAATAAAAGCAAAATGCTTTTGTGCCTTAACCGCGCTCACGCTGCAACTAAACGATACGTTTAAAGGATGATTTTGTTGAATTCTTTTCTATGAAAATTGAAATGTATATTTCCTACTAAATAGGTAGAACTTAGTGTTCTACCTATTTAGTAGGAAATATAAAACACGTCTGAATAATCATCACTACATAGTATAAAACAAAGTCGCTTTTTCTGTCCGTATTTCCCTTTGACTGCTTAACTCTTTAAAACTACGCAACGGATTTTGATGGGTTTTTTTTAATAGATAGAGTGATTCAAGAGGAAGGTTTATATGTATAATACGTGCATAATATAGCCGTGCGAAGCCGGGGCGGGTCGCTAGTTTTAGATACATTGAAATGTCATTTCAGTTTATTTCATTAATGAATGGTTTATTCCACTCAAACCTTTCGTCCATGTGCTCGGCAGATATTTGTTGTGGTCTCGATGTTTCTGTATACATATGTATTGTTATTTACAAAGAAAGCACTTCATTCGTTGTCTGACTACCATAACACAAGCCTAGCTTGGGACTAGATGAGCATTTAAAAAAAAAATCTGAATTCTGATTTTGATGTGTCCCATAAATTGACTTTTGTTTTTTACGTAATATAAACATATTTTGTTCAAGATAACAATTACATAAATAAAAGCACTGAATTATTGTTTATATTCCTGCTCTAATTCTTGTAAAAGTTAGATCGTTTATGAAAAAAATATTAAAAATTAGAACTTTGAGTGTGCAAATGTATGGAGAGTGATGTGTCCCATTAAGCAGTGTTGACTTTCTATAAGAATATTTAAGAAAACATTGAGTTTGCATATAACTTTTTGGTACTATCTTACACTGATTATAATCATTTATCACTTGAATAAACAATTCTGCGAAAACAATGCATCATTTTAAAATAATTAATGTTTTTTAACATTCATAAAAAAGGTCATTTTGCGGTTTCCTAGTTAGTTACGTGATTAATCGTAAATATTTAAATAAAGTTAAGTAGATTATGGTTTTCTGTGCACTTGAAACATTTAAGAAGAACGTAGCACAAAGTTATTTTGCTGTAATCTATCAAATTAATCTAAAAACATTGTTGGATTGTGTGGTGCTCCCCGGATTCAAAAATTGTTTCCTGGTTAGTTACGGAAAAACAAGTGTAAGTTAATGCTCTTTTAAGTTTATAGTAATATGGATTGATAAATTGTATATTAAGTTTTCGATATCTTATCACAAAACAGTCGATTTTATCAGATTTTTTGTAGAAAAGATGAAATGAAACTTTCGTTCTCATGTTAGTTACTTCCTGTTAGTAACTTTTGTAATTGGAAATCGTAAGGCAGAATCCACATCTTAAACAATAATTCAGTGCTTTTATTTATGTAATTGTTATATTGAACAAAATATGTTTATATTACGTAAAAAACAAAAGTCAATTTATGGGACACATCAAAATCAGAATTCAGAATTTTTTTGAAAATTGCACAGATATCGATGTGTACAATGGCTTGCAATATTTATTTAGACCTGTAGTTTATAAAAAGATATGTTTTTGTTTCAGTTATACAATGATCGATCCTGATTGTGTACAGATTACTTTGTAGTTACTTGTGCACTTCAACATCATGTCTAAAGAAAATAATAACGCTAAAGAAAAAGTAAGTTCAATATTTTTTCTATATCTAGAAAATGGTTGGATTATACAGTTGTTATTAAGATACTTCAAATCTACCACGTTTATAGTATGTTATCTTGTTTATTTATTTTAAAACTCTTTAACAAATACTTATTTATGTAAACATGATAACAGGAAAATAAACCCCGTGAATTTCTTGTAGCTTCCTTCATTGTAGGGTGGTACTTACATTCCGAAGAAATCTATCCTAACATTGTTGTTAAAAACGATCGAATACAATAAATATTTCAACTATTGTAAGTCAAATATTTTTAATCAATAGAAGTTATGCAGTACAATTACATCACTTTGAAGCAAAAAAAAAAATTAGAAATGAATAATCACAAAAATGTACATTTCAGCTCCAAAATAAATGTGATTACTATTTATTCCTACTGAGCGGAGTTTAAATGTGAAACTTAACAACGAGTATTTTATACAGGGTGAATTTTTTATGTGGGCCTTCAGGGCTATATCCTAAACTATAAGAGATAGCTAAAAATGCTGAAAGGAGTTGCGTTCCCGATTTTGATAAAAACCAAAACTGCATCATTAGATTTTTGAAAAAGTCATTGCCCTCGCCAGGAATCGAACCTGTTGATTTTGCAAAAAAATAATCATCATCCCATATTTTTATAGCAATGGATAGTCTTGCTGATAGAGATCAATTCTTGGAAACAAACATAGTATGTGAAATCAAAGGAAATAGCTAATTTTTGTAGTCTTCTGTAATTTTCATACTACTATCCCTGAAAAAATGTAATGAGGAGGTATAGCTAATGACGTAACAAACTGCTGCACAAAAAAACATAAACTGTTTTTTCCAATTTTTGAGCGATGTAGAGAATTTAGAACTTATATAAAAATTTAGAAAAATATTACTTCCCCTCTATGCTTCGCTTCATACACTATTATTTTGCCAGAGACGAAAAGATGAAAATTGGTGAAAATTACAAAAATTAGCTATTTCCTTTGATTTGCCACACTATATATGTTTGTTTCCAAGAATTGATCTCTATCAGCAATTCTATCCATTGGTATAAAAATATAGGATGATCATTTTTTTTGCAAAATTAACAGGTTCCATTATTGGCCAGGGTAATGACTTTTAAAAAAATCTAATGATGCAGTTTTAGTTTGTATTGAAATCGGTCACGCAACTCCTTTCAGCATGTTTCGCTATCTCATATAGTTTAGGATATAGCGCTGAAGGCCCACATAAAAAATTCACCCTGTATATAAACAAACATAAAATAAAACCATATCTAATATTTATCTGAGTTTAACCAACATGCTAACCCCTCAGATGGCGGAAGAACAAAAAGATCCGAGCACCGAGTGTGCATTCAACCTGGACGGCATCCTGAGCGAGCTGGGCAGCTTCGGCAAGTACCAACTGCTGCTACTGCTATTGCTGGCCTTCCGGGACGCGTTCCTCTCTATGTGCAACTTTAACTACGTGTTCGCTGCGGCCGAGGTCAATTACAGGTCAGGAGTATTTTAGCCACGATATTGTCACATTTCATATAGGTACATAGTTACTTTAGCAGCGCTATCGAACCGCTATCGGGATCGGGACTTACGCAGGTCGGGATAATCGGGGTTAAAAGTAACCAATGATACTCTCGACGATTTAATGAATACATTTTATGTGAACAGAAGTTTCATAGCGTTATTCAAAAAATTCTTTTTTAGTACTTAGACTTTAGTAAGTAATACATTTATGAACAGTTTTCGTCCCATTGGCAGCAATGGGGTTTTCGTCCCATTGCTGGTTATCAATTTTGAAAATTAGGTAAGTAAGTATATTATTATTTACAAAAAAATATTAAATAAAATTCTCGAAATATTCATAAAATTTTATCAAGTCAAATTCACAAATAAATTCAACATTTCGTAAATTAATAGTAGACAAACCTTGACATTTAGGATCTAGAAAATGAAAGAATATATGAAAGGTTTTATGTTAAAATTCAATTGAACATAAGATTTGGTCAATAAACTCTAGATATCGATAATTATGAAAGTGAACATTATTGACAACAAAAAGTAAATTAAGTAAAAGTGTAACATTGTATAAATGAATGAATCATAATTGTTCATTGTTCATTTGTAAATTACTCGTCGAACAATAACACTCGTTGCACTTTTTGTACGGTTTATTACACAGCATAGCAACGGGTACGCAGGTATTCATTTCTCCATACATACTAAGATCCCCTCTATTTCCTTCCTGAATAATTGGACCATTACCCCCGAACTCGGGCCTCATGCTAGGGTACAACTTTTTTAATAATTGGACAGAATCACTCCCTCAATAATGCCTCTAGACCTGGGGTCGGCAACCTTTTAGTCGGAAGAGTCAAAAATTAGAATTTAAAATAGTAAATAATAAATGCCAACTTCTTAACCTCGCTGTAGCAAACGGGAAGACTATTCCATGCGATGAATATAAATAAGTACCTCAACTCGCGGTATTTCTTTAATATACACTCGGTTAAATCGATAGGTATTGAGGGCCCCCACCCCCCCAGCAACCGATGATCCACCCCCCCCCCCCTGGTTACACGGCTAGGCTACTAAGGCTACCTTTATGCCAAATTTTAGCCTGATTTGTCCATTGGTTTGTGATGTGCGTTGAATATATCAGTCAGTCAGTCAGGTCTTTAAATATTAGGTATATAGCAAATGTTAATGTTCTTATGTCATATTATATAATTTATGTGATTGTACAAATAAATACCTACCCAATTTTGTACTAAAAAATAATAGCAACACTCGTGAATTACAACAATAATTGTCATAACCTTATAAGTAGTAGTTATAATAATATATAAGTTTTATACGATTTAGTCCCAAATGTTTTTAACATTTTTAATGTAATTGTTATAATATAATTGTTTGAAATAAATGAAATAACCATAACCAAAGGAATAACAAAGTAGAAACCATGTTGAACATTCCCATGTAGAAACAAATTAACTTTGTTTGTATAACATCACATTTATATACCGTTGATGTTACAAATCATGCGTAACAATAATAATGGACACCGCTTCAATCTACCTCTAAATGTGCAACAAAACAAAGAGTAACTTCCATTTTCATTCGTTTCCATATTTTTCCTTTTTCGTCATTCCAGAAAAATAGCGGAAAGAGAAAGTGTTCTTGTGAATGCTTCTTACTCCTAACGTTACAAGAATAATAGTTACACCGATCGTTGCGTCTCGTCGACCCATTGAGCTAATACACAAATATGTAGTCGAACAAAATAAAATGTTTTATTTTATTTCGTACACTTTAGGCTTTTTTATCTATTAGACTAGCTATCTGGGTAGGGGCTAAATTCCGTCCATTGGCTGGAGTTGTCATCAATCAGTCAGTCAGTCAGGACTTTATATTTTATGTTTATATAGACTATTATCATATGATTATCGAATCTTGAATAATATCTCTAGCCAATCATCTCTATTTCGTTTACATAACTCTACAGGATTCATCTACATCAGAGCTGTAAATCAGATAAGTACAAATCTATTGAAGCTGTCTCTATCAATAGGTTCCTTCAACCCGCGTGCGTTCCTCAGGAATAAAGCTCTATTGGACATATTCATGAAGTTACTTATTTCCTCGAGGCTACAATCTTGTAAAATAATGTTAAGCATGTAGTAACTGGTGTTTTATGTAATGTTGTTGTAAAACGTGTGAGAGCAACACATGCGTAACGTATTGTAATGGTTTAGATAAATCTGTTACGTGGACTTCTGTGAATTTCATTTCGTAAATTCTGAATTTTATTTGAGTTTCCGGTGGGTAGATTTGATATATAGCACCGCTATCCATACGTTACGTAAGTACCTTACAAAGGGAGTATAAGGCTGAATTAGGACTGAATCGAGAAAATATTATTACAGAACAAAAATAATAAATAAATGAACTTAAATCTGATTTTGATTTGTATCTCTCGATCAAGGAGTATATTGTATTTGGATAGAGGACATTTGAAAAAAATAAACAATTGAATACCTTGTATTACAACGCTTCTCGGCGAAATCATAATTCTCTAGCTAGATTAATTTTTCACATGAGTTTCTTTTTCATAGCCCATCTCAAAACATTTTCAGATGTGAAATCCCAGAATGCGAAGGATCAAACTTCACCTCCTGGACCGATTACACGCTCTCAAACGACACAGAAAAGTGCTTCAGAATGGCGCCTTTACCGTTTAACTTTACTGAAGATTACAAGCAATGGAATGAGAGTGCAGCGATACCATCGCCGGAATGCTCGCCGGAGAGCTTTCACAGTAACAAGACTGTACGTTGTGAGAAGATTGTTTATGAAGACTACAATAGCATTGTCGCCGAGGTAACTGTATTTTACTTGTCATCTACATATATACATATTGCCATATTGCTTTATATTTACCCCATAGTTGGCTAATATCAATATCATTACCAATGTATGTACGGTCCAATAAACAGTCCAAACAAATTGCATAGCAGAAATCAAATCTACTTACTTCCGAATCACTTCAGAATCACTTACTGCCATTCTACTTATGATTTTGAACGGTTGATTTAAAAAAATCAAAATATCTAAGTGATTTATATACGGTAGCATGTAATAAAACGTGACCATTATTTCATCATACTGTAGCTACTTCTACAGTAACCCATTAAAATTGACCGTCTTACTTATTATAATACACAGAAACACCCAGATCAGAACCAATTTGACGACGGTAATCGAACTCGCCAAATGCTAAGCAAACCCATGGAAAACGCGGTCAAAGTCATGGTCATATAACAATGATTATTGCTTCGTACAAAATATACTTGTCACCGTGTGTCAAGAGTCTGGCTGGCCTCCACCTCATGTTGGAGGCGGTTACCCACGTACCCCACGTGGTGATGTGCGTGATTCTAAATGACTGCCATCAGTCAAGTTCAGGGCTCTTTTTGTGCAAATTGTTAACTAAACATGGCGATTAGTGAGCTCACCTGACCATAGCCCGTACAATATGGTAGTAATGAATTGTCGTCGCACGGTGACTTTATTACCATTGGATAAATACAGTGATTTAGGAAATAATAGATTGTAGTTTGGAGGTAATAGACCACATAATTACACACTCAAATCACACGCTTATGTTAAGAGAACCTGTTGGATTTTTCTGCATGTACTTATACACTACTTTCACTGAAAATTTATTTTATAATTATGTTTATTCCAGTTCGATCTTGGTTGTGAGCCCTGGAAGAGGACCATGATCGGAACAGTCCACAACCTGGGTTTGGCCTTCTCTTTTATACTCTCAGGATATGTTTCTGATAAGTAAGTTGTTAAATGTTGACGTAATAGTACTTAACCTAATCATTTCTTTAGCTTAACTACTTTGACTCCTGTAGGACTTTCTTCCTTCTTGTACAACCTTCTGTAGGATCTCTTTAAATAATTTTCCATCGCTCTTTGTCTCTAGTCATGTGATATTATTAGCTTCACCGTGTTATTTGATTGTTTGAGTAATGAAAATAGCTTTGTTTAGCTTTGTTTATAAAATCAATTTAGATTTTATAATTATTCTCAGAAATTCCTCAAATAATCTTACCACCGCTCGTGGGCCTTTTTATTGTGAGATCCACTTGGACATGATTTTCACAACTCTGGTTATAAGCACAACCTATTTGTGTTTCCAGATACGGTCGTAAAGTGATCATAGTTGGTACTCCACTTGTGGTGGGTGTGATGGGATTGATCAAGTCTTTCTCCGTCAACTACTGGATGCTGCTGGTCTTCGAGTTCCTCGAGACTGCTCTCGGATATGGGAACGCTTCTATGGTCTTAAGTAAGTTATTTTTAGAACTTATTGTATTATGTCTAAGCGAGGAAATAATGTCTTCGAATATTTCCAGACAGATACAAATATAAGCATCGAATCTAATTTTTCAATATAAAAGAAAGTTAAGTCTCGTCACTTGCGCAAGCGTTAAACTTGAAAAGCTGTTATTATTTCTTATTGAATGTAATATCTAGCATGCTTGAGGCTTTATCATGACCAAATCAAAAGACTTAAATAGAAGTGTATTTTTTATCATCGACAGCTCTTGAAATCGTAAGCCACAAGCGTCGTGTCGCCTTCTCTTGTCTCTCGGACATTCTCGGAAGTTTCGGTGCCGCATTCTTCGGTCTAATAGCTTGGAAGGTGCCCTACTGGCGCCATATGATGCGAGCCATCTATGCACCACTGCTCGTCGTTGTCTTCTACATCTTCCTTGTGGATGAAGGGGTCAGATGGCTGCTCGCACATAACAAAAAGGACGAAGCAGTCAGAGTCCTGAATAAAGTGGCCAAGATCAATAATATTACTTTGTCAAATAAGGCGAAAGCTATGCTGGATAAGATTAGTGAGGAGAGGAGTAAATCAGAAGTGGTAAGCAAGACCCTCTAGTGATATATGATAACAATTTTATGTGAATTTAAGTATGTGTGGGCATGACATTCTAGTTCACATTTCAGTAACAGTTTAAAGTTTTCTAGAAATAATAGGACGCACGCTTTTTGTAATTTCACGTTGGAGTTGTACTTAAATATCTGACGCTTGACTATTTGAAACTCTATTTGATAAAGTCGCTAAATAATTGTGAATATGTTTCGTACACAGTAAATGTGTATCAATCGGTCTAGTACCCGAGTCTTCAAGGCTTTTAGCATTAATAATGGAATTGTCAGAATATTAACAACAATAGATAATATTTTGAGATACAATATCAAAATAATATGTAAAACTATCTACGTTTTAATAAATATCTGGTACATTTCTGGTACAACTACATGGTTGAGATATTTTAACAATGCAGTGTGTTTATTGTCTTTTCATGTAGTTGGGTCAAGCACTGCCATGCGAGAAGCCTCAGATCCTCTCAGTGCTCCGCTCGAAGACCATAATGTTTCGTGTGACGCTGATCGCCGCCTGCTTCGTCTGCTGCTCCTTCGTCTTCATCGGGACCATCATCAATTCTACCAGCATATCAGGTACCGGCTTTAGACATAAGTTTGTTCACGTTGGGAAATAATTTTATGATTTATAGTTATCCTGACTCGATATTGAGTGGAAAAGTCACTGAGATAATTTCCATCAAAATCTTAAGGGTCTAAAGAAGATAGGAAAACTTGTACATGATCCTGGATAATGAAGATTTTTCTAATGCCAAATTGTCCATTCCCTCAGGCAACAAGTACATCAATTATTCAGCACTGCTGCTGGTGTCCATCCCTACGAGAATGATCACAGCTCTCACACTCAACAGGTTCGGAAGGAAGGCACCTATCTCCGTCGCGTACATATTGTGTGCTATCTTCTTTATTGCGTCAGCGTTTGTGCCTCAATGTGAGTTGGTATTTTATTGTGTTTATTTTATTTGGCCTACAATATCGACTAAGGTACCATCCGGTTGTAAAACCGGACGCCTCCTTTCTGTCTACTGTTGTATATGTAGTGCCAGCTGACTCTAGTCTGTACAATAAGCAACTATTATGCCTCTTCTAACTTTGCTCAGACAAGTAACGATAAAAATTTCTTGAATTCCAGCGATATGGTGGGCGTCTGTACTGTTCTACTTGGTAGGAAAGATGTGCAGCAGCTACGGCGTGTTCAGCTTATACGTGGTGGCGATGGAGGTGTTCCCGACTACGTCGCGGAACTCGCTCACCAACGTCGCCAACACTGTCGGCAGGATCGGCTCCGTGCTGGCTCCGCAGGCACCGCTCCTGGTACGTCACCTTTGTAGATATTAGAAGCAATAACAATAGCATTACCACATCGCAGTGCACCCGTTACATATACACTCGAAGTCTGAATATCTCATGTCCTAAGAGTAACTGTAGATATATGCTACCTACTACCTACAGCCTACAGTGAATAATGTAGTCCTATAAATAAACAAAGGTAAACATAAACAGTATGCATTAGTCATAAATGTGTATTTTATCTCAATTCATAACTAAGTTCTTTTTATATGATTGTGGTAGAAAAGTCTACACGAATGTTTTTATTTCCAGGAGCGATACATGTCCGGTCTCCCGAGCATAGTGTTCGGTCTTGTAGCGCTGGGACCAGCATGCCTGGCCATTCTCCTACCCGACACGAGTCGAGTCCCTCTCCCGGACCACGTGGACCAAGCCGAGCACCTCGACCAGCTCGCTGTTGAGGATAGCGAGGAGGCTCCGGACGCGGTTGTCACGCAGAAAAACTGAAGAAAGCTAGCTAAAGGCCCTTATTTTAAGGCTTTAGACTTTCGATTGGCCGCTTTTGTAGACAATAATGAATTTTATTGTTTGTTTTCGAATCTAACGATCGCATTGCTATCGGCCGATAGAAATGTCTGTGAAGATAGATAATGCCATTCATGCCTTCGTAACTCACACGAGACGACGCGACGAGATGTAAAATAACGGTTCTACGTGGATGGCACTATTTAGTCTGGTCACAGAGATTTCAGACATTCTATCAACCGTCATCAGTTATCTTGAGCAAACCACCATTTTAACATTTTAAAGTAAAAACGTGTTGTAGGCGCTCAGGGTGTAGCATGAAGGGTGTGTTCTACCGCAAAGACAATGGAGTTGGTTTCGTAAGGACCAATAATAAAATGAATTCAACTTGACTAGTTTTCGTGTGGTTTCAACGCACGTATAAAGTCTGACTTATGAATTAAAGAAAGTGATATTTTGTGATAGTGATATAAAATATGATACTTAAAGACAGTGAATTGATTATATTTTTACTACTTAGTTAATTTGAACTCTAAGGATAGATCTGACGTATTTATACTTTATCTACGGTAACTGTTATTATTTGTGTAAAATAATGATTAACTGAAGTAATAACTAAAGTGAGAAGTAAATTAATGATTTTTTTAAGATTTTTACTTTACTATGAATTACCTAAGATAAGTTTTTAAATAAGGTAAAAATAATGTATAAACTTTTAAAATATAATAAGTATTTATGTTCAGAATTATAATTTAGATAAAATGATCTTTTTATTTCGTCTTATAAATATTGACTAGTCGTAAGCGCACTGTTTACGCGATTGGTTAAGTAAGCTAGAGCCCAGTCAGAGCCCAGTAGCTGGCACATGGATACCGAGTATCGATTGACAAACTAATGGCTCGCGTCTGGCTGTGCTCATGACAAGTGACAATAAGTGTACCTTTATCTTGACCTAATTCCACATTGGATAAATCAACCAGTCGAAGTACATTTTTTACAAGGTACTTGCGGGTAATAAGACTTGAGCCAAAACTAAATATTTTGTAAAAATAGGAAAAACAGGTAATTACATAAATATTTAGTGTGTTTAGCAGTCCGTCACCATGCAAAGGTGACAAACAAACAAACGGTTGCGGGTTCAATTCCTCAGACAAGTATTTAAGCTTAGATATTTTTCTGTGGTCTGGTTGTTTCTATGTATTATATTGTGTATATATTTACAAAAGAAAACGTATTTAAGTAGTATATTCGTTCCGTTGTCTAGCACCCATAACAGAAGTCTAGTTACTTAGCTAGGGCTAGATGGCGATGTGTGAAATGTCATGCAATATTTATTTACTTAATTGTCAATCAAAAACAATTCATTAATATTTTCTTGTAATTGTGTCAGTAATAAAGCACCTTTAGTGGCACTTATTATCCGCAAGTAAGGTATTCTTTAAAATTATGCACGGAATGGTAACAAGTTGTCGTCGTTGAAGAATCCTGTAATCGATACGATACTGTGCATTGTGATTGTAATGCTTCCGATGAAGATGATCTCTGGGTTAATGCAACTCGGATGCAAACGATACTCTTTATATTTCAGAATTTATTCTATGTGTTAGACTCTCTTATCGTATTGACGGTCAATCTTCGTGAACACGATTCCTGAAACGGAATAAAACTCTTCTGTGATCGAAAAGTTAAAAAGGTTTTAAATTTTACATGTATAAGATACGAAAAACTCCATTATAATACGCACATAAAAAGTTTTATGAAGTCAAAGTATTTTGGATAATGATCTCCTGTGAGCCGAGAGCCTCTGCCTCCACCAGTGTGTCCGGCATCTTAGCCCCGAGGGTCTCCGGCTGAGTCAACACCAGGATACTGGATATAAGGCCCATGGCGCCGAACATCACGGACGGCATTCCTTCCCAGTATTCCGCCTATAAAATAAATATATCAAACCAAAATATATCTCGGCAGCGCGAGCGTGACGGCGTCTAACAACATATTGAATTGTCTTCCACAAGTTTTCTCAGAAGAATCTTGTTCTTTTATGGAATACACAGTTAAGTTAATGTAGGTAGACTGAAAAAAGTTAAAGTGATAGAGAGGAATTTTTCAAAATTCACTTGGTCGCAATTTAGTTTGGTAGCAATTTCAAATCCTCTCCGGACGAATATCATAAGTTACCAGAACTGGAGTAAGTGGGGCGACAATGTGCCCAATCCTGCCGATCATGGAAGAGAAGGCGAGCAGTGAGTGTCGATGCTGCGTCGGATAGAGCTCGGACGTGTACAGGTACAGCGCCGCGAACACCACTGATATACCGAACTTGCCGAGCAAGAACACCACCAGCCGCATCGCAGCGTAATCTGTACAAATAAAGTCATCGGTAAGATCATAGTGGAATAATGCTAATACTGCGCTGCAGGTCTATTACTTGTTCACTATGGTACCTACCTTCCAGATAAACAAGCAATAACGATGTTGTTCAAAAGATAAAGGTGTAATTAAATAACTTCGAATTTGTCGATAACTAATCAGTAATTGGCAAAAATCTGTGTCGATTCAAGCAAGCAAGTACCAACATAACTTTAGTTTTCATGTAGATAATAATATCAATTTTTATATTAGTTACCTATAGTTAGTCCTCTACCACTCACCTCTATAAGACTCACCATGTGGCATGAAGGCAAAAGCAAAGTTACAAACGGCGCTAAACAGAAATCCGGTGAAAAGAGTAGGTTTTCTTCCGATTCTGTCCATAATTAGAAGGCAGAAGAACGATCCCGGGATCTCGATTGCAACTGCCATGATGTAGTTCAAGTGCATGGCATCGGAGAGACTAGTGGAGTTAATGGAGAGGCCGTAGTAGACGAAGGTGGTGGTGATCCACCAGACGGGAGTGGTGCAAACTCGACGGAGCATCACCCGCGACTTTATGACGGCCACCACTAGACTACGAGGATCTTCACACTAAAATGATCATCAATAACATCAGTAATACCAGAATACATCAAAACTAAAACACAAGTTTAAACACAATAATGAGATTTACTTTAACTCCATCTGGTAAATCTGGTGGATTCAGTAATGCTTTTAATGACTTCTCACTAATTTTCTTCTTATTGACTTTGGCGACTTTCCTCAGCACCCTTCTTGCTTCCTCAAACATTCTCTTAGACAGCAACCACCTAACGCTCTCGTGGAGAAGCCAGTAGTATAAGACAAGGAGGCAGCAAGGTATGTGAAGTACTAGGATAAAAAATCTCCAAGCTGGAACTAACCAGGCCATGCCACCGAGGATAATTTGCCCGAGAGAGAACATGGAAGCAGTGGTCGCGCTGGCTAATACTCTGTATTTTGGTCCTACTAACTCAGCAGCTGCAAAAAATATGTAAGGTATTGCTTCAACAAGGTAAATATGATTTGACTAACTGCATATCGCTGTTTTACTCTAGTGATTATCGTAACCTGGTTAAATCATTATAGGGTTCGATACTCGTATAAGATATTGAGACTTACCAAAGACGTAGGAAGTACTGTAAGTTCCAGCACCGAAAGTACTTTGTAAAATCTGCAGTGCGAGGTACATAGGATAGTCAACAGAAAACGCCCTGATGAGGCCAAAGATAGCCATGTTTGTGACGCTGAAGGTCAGAGCCACTCGTCGTCCATATCGATCTGAGATGAATCCAATAAACGGAAGTACCAGTAAGGTTCCAATACTGTTCATAGTACCAGCTAACGCCCGCAGCCATTCTTGACAACCCAGGTCAAACTGAAATTAAATATTATTTTTAAATAAAATGTGCACTACAATAAAATAAGTTACTAGTAAGTAGGCAGGCAAGACTCAAAATCAACTTAATCACTAAACTAAGTTACCTACTTCATAAACAACAGAAGTTGTTCTAGCATAGACAAATGCTTCACACTGCATTGTGGCATTAGTGAACAAGGTAGCTGGACACGAGAGCAGACTTCCATTAGCACCGGGTACTGGAACGTATCGCTTACAGTTCGCAAACCCCGAGTCCGTTGTTGGCACAGCCCCAGGAAGCCATGGTGGATTGAAAACGGGGGTATACTTCTTATACTCTCCACATTCAGGAATTACGCATCTGATGGTGACCAAAATATTATTATTATATATTATATACCCTATTTGGATTAAATTGTGTAAATGGGGTAGAAAAACAAGATATTTACTTTTCCAATAAAGATTTAAAGTTAATAATGTTTTATTTTACCTACCTGTGAGGAATTGCAGCAGCTGAGAAAATGAACTCGCTCATGAAAGCAGACGCCATGATAGGCAGAGAAACTAGCAGGATGCTGTACACCTGGAACCTGCCGAACTGGCCTAGTTCATTCACCAGGATATAGTCCAAGTCGACTACTTTTACTCCTTTATTATCAAGTTCCGTTGCTCTATTGTCGCCAGTACTCTTCGAATCTGAACTATTTGGTTCAACGACAAAACTTTTCCTTCGGTCTATCATTTTTATGTTTTTAAAACCTACTCGTTTACACTTTCTCACCCGCAACGTACGGCAGGTAAGGGTGACTAATACGACTCTCCACACTGCTTGCCGCATGAGAACTTAGTTAAAAATAAGTCTAAGTAGGTAAATATTAACCAGCCAAAATTGGTTATTGGGTTCATTGAATAGATACTGCAGTTAATCACAAATAATTTAGGCATATGATAAACGATATTAATAATAGCGTTATCTGTAAGCGGTATGATTGATAGGCAGGATTTAACTGCGTTCCTTCACAAAAGGCCCTTGGTTGTGTTTAGACGTAACGATCCTACGTAATTTCCCAATTACGTAGGATCGTTACGTCTAAACACTTCCCAGTCTTACAATATCTCTGTATAAAAATAATTAAGTTCATATTTTATTAGATTTCTATATTACGGATAACTTGACTGATACCTCGCGCTTTAAGTTCAGCTTAGAGCCGGATTTATCATGTAGCTCGTAACATCTACAATCTCATATTTTCATAAATACAAACACAAATGTTTGTTTTACTTTAACACGAACAGAATTTAGTTTACAGTTATGTAGATTGACTTTACACAAAATTAAGCGGAATTCCGAGTATTTATTTACACCTATAAGTAATTAAAGACTGTCTGTTACACAATTATTAAAAACAAATAACAATAGTCGCGTTAGGAATTATTTGTTAAACATAAGCTATTCCACACCAGGCTGAATAATTCAAATTTTATAACTTGGTTATTTATTTATTTTATATTTTCCGACGTCACCATTATTATCTGAAATCAGCCTCCTTGAATTTTTATAATAAATCAGTCCTAAACGTTTTTCCTTATTTCTAAATATCATTCATCATCATAAATATCAGCGGGTTGCTCCGAAGGTAAATCAGGATGTGTTTTTGTTGACATAGGACTCTGGCCTGCCGATGGCTTCTGCTTCAGCCAACGTGTCCGGCATCTTGGTACCGAGGGTCTCCGGTTGGGTCAACACCAGCACACCTGATATGAAACCCATAGCACCGAACATCACAGATGGGATACCATCCCAGTAATCCGCCTAGAAAAAATAGAAAAAGCAATGAGGCTTGGTCCTCAAACGTTGTCTATCGTAAATAATATAAACAAACACGGAAACAAAATATACTTACAAGTACAGGAGTAAGGGGTGCAGTTATAGAACCGATCCTGCCGATCATAGAGGAGAAGGCGAGCAGAGAGTGTCGGTACTGAGTCGGGTACAGTTCCGACGTGAACAGATACAGCGATGTAAACACCACGGAGATACCGAACTTGCCCATCAGGAAGACGGCCAACCGAAGACCTGTCATTTCTAAAACACGAACATCATAATGGTAAATGTTAGTTAGTGTTTAATGTCCGAAAGCACACATCCTAACTTAGTTTTCAAGACGATTCAATGTGATTACATGCAAATTGTATGATTCCATATGATTAAAAAAAATTGACTTTGGCTTTATCATTCTTCTTCTTGCCTCATTCCTCTATGTGGAGTCAGAAGAACATGACATCTTTCGCCATTCGACTCTATTCCCTATCAAGTCCCTGTGTTCATTTTCCTTTCTCCCATACCCTTCTTTACTCGATACCACCACTTCTTTGGCCGTCTTCTCGCTCTAAGGCCATTTCCCGGTCCTGTAACTCATCTAGTGACATAATTTCATCTCTATATGTATATGCATGACCGAACCACGCCAGATCACTACTCTTTAACTTGTCCGTAATGGCCGCTGCTTTCATACTTCCTCATACATACTCTTTTCTAATTCTATCACTTTAATATAGATGATTTACATTAGACTGGGACGTGTGGCCGTTCGAGTCAAGTCCACAGCCCGGCCCGCACATGTCTCGGTCTTATGTAAGTCATTACATCATTAAGTTACATTCCCCGTGTATTTTTCACATCAGCTTACAATTTTATAATGAAGTTTCGACTCTTGAATCACAACATTGTAATCATGATCACAAATCTAACAACACAAAGTTATCAGTTTTATATTTTCCAATCGTAAACAACGTCATTAGGTATTTTCAATGGATTATTAGATAGGCTATTATGTTTTAATATTTAGATATGATAATAATATGCAAAATTGTATTTATCAGTAGATAGGTAGATAACCAACTGCGTTAATCTAATGTATTGGATACTTACAGAATTTTAGGTATTTAACACGTCTACGTGGTTCCTGTGAACAGTAAAGTAAGTAGAAATGGAAAAACTCACCATTAGGAATAAACACAAACACGATATTGCAAGCTGCACAGAAGAAGAATCCGATGGATAGCGTGGCTTTCCTGCCGATCCGGTTCAAAACCAGAAGACAAGTGTAGAAGCCAGGGATCTCGATAGCGCAGACGAGCATGTAGTTCAGGTACATAGTATCGGAAAGACTTGTGGAGTTGATAGAGAGACCGTAGTAGACAAAAGTAGTTGTGATCCACCAGATGGGAGTAGTGCAGACGCGACGAAGAAGAACTGGAGATCTGATTATTGATGCAATTAAACCAGGGTCGTTGTCGTTCTAGAACAATAAATATACGTCATAACTAAGTACTAACTGAAATAACTATTGCATGCTATAAGGACAAGAAGTGTTATACAGTTACAAAATTAAAAACATATTCACATTAAATAAAAGAAAACAAATGTATTCTTACTTTTATTTCTTCCGGTGTTTGCGGAGGATTCATTAAAGCTTCCATTGACTTCTCACTGATCTGTTTCTTGTTGACTTTCGCTACTTTCTCCAGTATAGTTCGGGCTTCAACAAACATTTTCTTGGACAACAGCCACCTGACGCTCTCGTTCAGGAGCCAGTAGTAAACGATGATGATAAAGCAAGGGATGTGCAAGACCATAATGAAGTATCTCCAAGGTTGAATAAGCCACGCCAATCCGCCGAGTATTACTTGACCAACAGCAAACATTGAAGAACAGGTGGCACTCGTAAATACTCTGTACTTTGGTCCAACTAGCTCAGCGGCTGAAACAAAAAGGAACTTAGAACGGCGGGAGTCAAAAATTAAGAATTACCAAGGATCATCTATACTTATTGCCAATTTTATTTACCAAAAATATAGGCGGAACTATATGTGCCAGCTCCAAGCGTGGTCTGCAAGATCTGCATGGTGAGGTACATGGGATAGTTGACAGAAAACGCTCTGATAAGACCGACGAGCGCCAAGTTGAATACACTGATGATCAAAGCCACTCGTCGTCCGTATCTGTCTGAGATGAACCCGATGATGGGAAGCACCAGTAAGGTTCCGACGCTGTTTAGAGTACCAGCTAAAGCACGCAGCCAATCTTGACATCCCAAATCAAACTGTATGTAAATAAAAGGTTTAATTAATTAAAGAACAATAAGTACATACATCTTTATTGTTTGTTATTTGAAAAGTGTTAAAAAAAGACAGGTACGTTACTTACATCATAGACTACGGAATTAGTTCTATCATATACGTAACCATCACACGTGGTGGTAGCGGTAGTGAAGAGTTCAGCAGGACAAACGTCCAGGGACCCGTTGGTACCAGACGCTACCGGAACGTATCGCTCGCAGCTTGAAAAGTCATTGTTCGTGTGAGGGATTGCTCCGGGAAGCCATAACGGTTCTAACGGATGATCTTTCGTTGTTTCTCCACATTCCGATATCCGACATCTTAAACAAAATATTAGTTATGTAAATTAGCTGAAAATAGGATTGTTATACCAACAACAGCAAAGGTATTGTTATATCGGAAATTGTAATAGTTAACATTAACGATAATTTCATACCTGTGAGGAATAGCAGCTGCCGAAAAGATATACTCGCTCATGAATGCAGACATAATGATGGGTACGGCGACCAGCAGTAAACTGTAGATTTGAAACCTTCCAAATTGTCCAAGCTCGTTAATGAGTATATCATCCAGGTCTATCGCTTTCGGAGGCACTGCGCTCGACTTCCGCGGCTTGCTGCTCCTGCGGGAGAACTTGCTGCCTCGCTTTTCATCCATATTACTTTCTCTCCTTTTTTCATATCCATTCACAAATTGTGCTTTGTTTTCTACAGTTTCTGGATCACTTTGTAACGGTTCTTCAATCTTTATATTTACGTTATTGTCATTGTTTTGTGATTCTACTGGATTAGCTACATCTGGCTCTGCAACCTTTATTTCATTATCACCCATTTTGGAACACTCTCAGGGTGAACACGACTTCTTTTACCGATGGCCCTAAGGGGATTAACATTTTGATCATTAATCGAAAATATGCGACGACAATAATTATCTGATAATTTTATATCATAATTTTGCTATTATTATGATAAAATCATTTCAATATTTATCTCGCTGATTAAACCTAATACGGAAAGTACAATTTCGATGGTCGTTAGATCCAGATAATTTTCAAGGCACGTAATTAGATAAACGAATTGTTTATGTTTGCAATGAATATTAAAAAATAAACTAATTAACAACACCATCGTCTTTTGATGTAAATATCTAACACTGATCTCATCCGACTGAAGAGAATACTTTCATTGATGATAAACTAAGTCATGGGTTATCTCTACGCACTACGCAGTTGATAAGAAACTTGTGTATTTCCTGTTCATTATTTTAGCAAAATGTCAAGCGACAGCTTAATATAATGTACACTATGAGTACCATGGATTATAGGGAGTAATCTAAAATTATTCATAAAAACTTTCTATATTTTCGTAAACTCCATAGAACATTTATTTCAGACACTGGTCCTAAGACTAATCAATTATTTAAACCTAATTAATATAGGTATGTCATGTACCGTGTAGTAGACAAACCAACTGAGTATTTTTCCAAACACAGTTCCATGCGGATCCCCTGCCACCATAGTTCCTTAGGATGCTGTTATTACTCGTACTCAACCTCTTAACCAATGACGCTTTCTTATGAATAGGGCAGCACAGTTTAGCACATTATTAAAGCCATCTGTTTTTAGTTTTATACAGAATATTCTATAATAACATCACTATCGATTACAGTAATAAATGTAGTAATTGGTCCTACAACTACATGGTATACAAATAGGCAGTGCTAATGAACATCAAGTACCGTTACATTACATTGGCATGCCAGTTATTATAGTTTTGGTATTGGTACTTAATTCTTACCAATTGCCAATGATTATACTTCCTTTTGTTTTTTGTAAACGTTTTTCACGTAAGAATATGTAAGTTCATAGAACTACTTGGCAGCAAAATAATATAAAACATTTATACTGATCTTTATTTAGAAACTAGATTTGAGTTCAAAATACTTTATCTATCGCTTACCATAATTACAATAATTCCAATACTAACATGTTAACTTGTTCTTTTGAAACCAACAACTACTACTAATAAACGACCTAGATGATGCCAGACTAAAATAATTGAACTCTGATAAAACAAAAATAAGACAAAGTAATTTGTCAGACATTACTCTCAGCCCCTAGGTTTGCTCTGCTTTGCTCATTATTTTTTACTGTCATGTTGGTGTTCGCCTCGTTGATCTTAGACTGTCGTCTGCCGATGACCTCTGCCTCTGCCAGCGTGTCTGGCATCTTTGTTCCGAGGGTCTCCGGTTGGGTCAACACCAGCACACCGGATAGTAACGCCATACCTCCGAACATTACTGATGGGATACCTGCCCAATAATCCGCCTGGAAGTTGGATATTTCTTAGTTTAGACAATGACGCTGTTTGGCTGCAAACAACTGTAATATATCGGTAGTGAATGTGTACTTACAAGTACAGGAGTTAGAGGTGCAGTTATAGAACCGATCCTGCCGATCATAGAGGAGAAGGCGAGGAGAGAGTGTCGGTACTGCGTCGGGTACAGTTCCGACGTGTACAAGTATAGGGATGTGAACACCACCGCGATACCGAATTTACCCATCAGGAACACGGCGAGACGCAGACCTGTCATATCTGAAAAAGTATAAAACCGCTATATAAAATTCTACTATAATCTTTATTAATCTTTTTTTCAGATTATGTATTAAATTGTAATAAATTTAGGTATTAATTGTAATTTGTAATTGAATTTGAAATAATTAATTAGAAGTAGAATAATTAAATATCTTTATTTAATTTTGGTAATTCAACATTTTACAATAGACATATTATTATATGATAATATGGATCCTTTATTCAAAACAATTAAGTAGTCAGTGCAGGCATAGTCTTTTAAAGTGAATGAATAACTATTGGGTAAAGATCCTACACCTTCTAATTCATCTCCACTTTCCATCGAACGAGATAAGCACATACAGATTTAACTCACCGTTAGGAATAATAGTAAATGCGAAATTGCAGACTGCACTAAAAAAAAATCCGATTGAAAGTGTTGCTTTCCTTCCGATTCGGTTCAAAACCAATGCAGCAGAAAGGAATCCAGGAATTTCAACGGAGCTGACCATCATATAGTTCAAATACATGGTGTCCGAGAGACCGACGGAATTGATGGAAAGACCATAGTACACGAGAGTGGTGGTGATCCACCAGATGGGCGTAGTACAGACGCGACGGAGCAGGACTGGAGACTTGATCACGGATATTAATAAACTGGAACTCTCGTCAATCTGGAAATAACATTTTTTGTCCTCTTATGTTGTGCCATAGACATTTTGCGATATGTTAAATCAGGGGGAGGGTACCTATGTAAATCAAGCTTATCTGTAGTGTAAAAATTTCAACAAAATCTTAGTTTTACTGTATCTGTTATTTGCGGAGGATTCATCAAGGCTTCCATTGATTTCTCACTGATCTGTGTCTTGTTGACCTTCGCTACTTTCTCCAGTAAAGCTCGAGCTTCCGCAAACATCTTCTTAGACAACATCCACCTAACGCTCTCGTTGATGAGCCAGTAGTAGACAATCACGATGAAGCAGGGAATGTGCAAGGCGATGATGAAGTACTTCCAGGGTTGGATGAGCCAAGCCACTCCGCCAAGTATCACATGGCCGACGGAAGAAAAAACACCGCAAATAGCACTGGTGAGTACTCTGTATTTCGGACCTACCAGCTCAGCAGCTGAAATAAACCATTGAAACAATAATGTGAACGATTTTATTTCAAATAAAATAATATTAAGTAAAAATATATTTTTCTGTACCAAAAATGTAGGCAGAACTGAATGATCCATCTCCGAGCGTTGTCTGCAAGATCTGCAAGGTTAGATACATGGGGTAGTTGACAGAAAACGCTCTGATAAGACCGATAAGCGCCAAGTTGAATACACTGAAAACCAAAGCCACTCGTCGACCGTATCTGTCTGAGATAAACCCGATGATGGGGAGCGCAAGTAAAGTTCCGACGCTATTCAGAGTACCAGCTAGAACTCGTAGCCAATCTTGACAACCCAAATTAAACTGTAAATAGAAAATAATGAAAATTAAAATTAATTGAATTAATACTTTTATTTTGATGGCTAGGCATTTTGAAAATATGTCGCC
This sequence comes from Idaea aversata, assembly GCA_907269075.1. NCBI lineage: Eukaryota > Metazoa > Arthropoda > Insecta > Lepidoptera > Geometridae > Idaea > Idaea aversata. The sequence continues at coordinate 15,053,003 of OU026092.1, read as the reverse complement.
GTATCGTTTTGTTACTTACATCATAGACTACAGAATTAGTCCTATCATAAACGTAACCATCACATGTGGTGGTAGCGCTAGTGAACAGTTCAGCAGGACAAACGTCCAGGGACCCATTGGTACCAGACGCGACCGTAACGTATCGCTCGCAGCTTGAGAAGTCATTGTTCGTGTGAGGTATTGCTCCTGGAAGCCATGACGGTTCTAACGGATGATCTTTCGTTGTTTCTCCACATTCGAATATCCGACATCTTAAACAAAACATCAATTTTATAATCACACACACCAGCAAGTAAGATGGCTTCTCTGTAACATTAAATTTGTCAAATTGATCAACCATGTAGCCAAGCAAACACAGAAGTATATATTATGGTGGAGTCGCTATTCACCGGGATCACTTTATTTGATTGAGAAACAGTGGACGTTATTAAAAAATATATAAGTATGTCTGTTTACATCACCTGTGAGTAATTGCAGCAGCCGAGAAGATATACTCATTCGTAAATGCAGACATGATAATGGGCACGGAGACGAGAAGTAAACTGCGAATCTGGAACCATCCAAACTCTCCCAGTTCGTTGATGAGTACGTTATCCAAGTCTATCACCTTCGGAGGTAGTGTGTTTGACGTCCGCCTTTCATTACTCCTGCGGGAGAGCTTGCTGTCTCGCTTCTCATCCATATTGCTTGATGTCTGGGACATTTGTTTACTATTCAAGTGTGCAATATTCACGAAAATGAAATGAAATGATACACGGGTTCCCTTACAGTGAAGTGCCGCTGCTGTTACTGCTGCTGCCAGTTCAATTACCATTTGATGAACCTTGTACAATATCTATAGGTAGAGTTTTGTTACAATCTAACATAATATATAATCATTGTAAAATTAAATTATGACAGTAATAAAACCTTTTATACATTTTTATTATATTAATTAAACCTTACACTCACAAACAATACAAACGTACATTTGTTTGACCGAGATGTAGGTATGTGAACTAAAACCTATATAAACCTAAACTGATTGCAATAAAACTAGGTATGTAAGAAGCTACAGTCCCAATATAACATAAACAAGTTGTATATTTACACTAAAGAATTTGTCTATCTATCTGCCTAAACAACTTAGGTTTAGTTATCTTTTCGGATATTTTTATGGGATTCGGATTAACGTAGGTAAAACCGAGGGACATAGCTGTAGTTGTTAATAACATCTTGCGGGAAGGTTACCTACCACGTTGGAATAGATTGGGTTAAACTCGAACGGATTTATAGATGGGTAGGTAAGGTAATATAAAACCGTTATTAATTAACAATATTTATTACTATAATACTTACTTACTGCTGAGAGACGGACGAGGCTCTGGCGCTGACTTTTCCTCTCTGAGGTTGGGGGGTCAGACGGCAGTCGCTCCCGTAAAAGTCAAAAGTAAGCCGCATCATATGGAAAGTATAGAAAGTAGTTGTCCCACAGATAGGGCGCCGCCGCATAACGGCGCGCAGGAGCCTCGCCCGACTCCTGTGGGAAGTGGACGAGGGCTACCGTGCCATGGGCGGGCACGGCCAAAGACGCGAGCCCCAACTCACAAAAAGAAACTCCGCTTCGCAACGTGGAACATTGGCACGCTAACCGGACGCGCGAGGGAGCTAGCCGACGTACTTTCCAGGCGAAAAGTGGCCGTGGCGTTCCTGCAGGAGACTCGATGGAAAGGCAGCAGATCCCGGCACATTGGGAACGGCTACAAGCTGATCTACACGGGTGCACCTGGTGGAGAGAACGGGGTGGCTGTGGTACTCGCTGAGGGGTTTCATGATTGTATCTTGGAGGTAAAACGCTTTAGCGACCGACTTATGGCCGTGAAGGTGCTTATTGAGGGGGTTGTAACCCACTTAATAAGTGCTTATGCGCCGCAGGTCGGTTGTAGCGACGCTGATAAGATACTGTTTTGGAACAAACTCGGTGAGGTCCTTGGAGCCATCCCGTTGTCACAGGGGATCGTTTTGGGTGGTGATCTTAACGGTCATGTTGGCGAGATGGGGGTGGAATTTGAGCGTGTTCACGGAGGCTACGGGTACGGCAGTCGGAATGCGGAAGGGGAAGAAATCCTACGTACGTGTGCCACTGCCGACCTGGCCCTCGTGAACACTTACTTCAAAAAGAAACCCGACCACTTGATCACCTACAAGAGTGGAAGGCACGCTACCCAAATCGATTTTCTAATCACCAGGAGACATCATATCGGCAACGTAGCTAACTGCAAAGTCATACCCGGTGAGAGTCTTACTGATCAACACCGTCTTCTTGTCATGGATCTCTGTGTGAAACCCAAAGACAAACACCCTGAGCAATGTCGTCGCCAAATCAGATGGTGGATGCTGGATGAAACCAGATCCCAGAAGCTTGTCTCGGCTATCGGTGACAAGTGCGCTGGTGCCGAAAACGAACTAGTCCAGGACCACTGGGATAGGATTCAGGCATCGATCACTGGTGCGGCGAAGGCAGTGCTTGGCATGTCTAAAGGTGGACGCAAATGTGACAGGGAGACTTGGTGGTGGGACGACACAGTCCAGAGGGAGACTAAGGCGAAGAAAGCCCTCTTTAAAAAGTGGCAAGCGTCCAGCTCTCCTGAAGATCGCGACTCGTATAAAGCCGCCAAACGTGCCACAAAAAGAGCAGTAGCCAGAGCCAGACAGAACCACTTACAGTCACTGTACGATAAGTTGGAAACGTCTGAGGGGCAGAAGCTTATTTATAAGTTGGCACGTTCGAGGGTAAAAGCGGCGCAGGATATATCCAAGTGCCGCTGTGTAAAAGACCCCGATGGTAACCTGCTTTGCGAGGATCTCGCGGTGAAGGAGAGATGGCGCTCTTATTTCCACGACCTGCTGAATAAGCAGTACAAAGAGGTGCAGCCGCCGGAACTCCCTCCGAATCAAGGACTTGTGCCACCGATTACGCCTGACGAAGTCCTCAAGGCTCTTCGCCGCATGAAGAATCGGAAAGCTGTCGGAGCCGATGGAGTCCCTATCGAAGTGTGGAAGGCGATGGGTCCTCGTGGTGTGGGCATCTTGACCAACCTCTTTAACCGCATACTCGAGACCGGCGAGATCCCTGCCCAATGGAGATTGAGTGTTATTACCCCAGTTTTCAAGGGCAAGGGATCGGTGCAGGAGTGTGGCAGTTATCGAGGTATAAATAAATAAAATAAATAAATAAATTGTTTATTTTCAGAACCTTAATCTAAAATACATAACATTCAGTCAACAACGACAACTTAAAAATATAAAGTTAGACCAAGGTAGTAATAATTTGGCTTAAAATTACTTGAGTTCCCGGCGTCCAAACTAGGTATAAACCTGTATCTTGGAAGTCGGGGATCCTCCATCTATCTTACTTTGATAGTATATAACATAATATTTTAAAATTATTATAGGCAAAAGAAAGAGAAAAAAGGGATCTAAGGGATCTCCCCAGTACACCAGGCTCTTAAGAGCCTGGGATGGGGAGTCATGTTATTGACATCGATTAAATATGAGTGTGACCTATGGGTTAATGGAATGATGGATAATAGGATATATAGATACATGACTGTGCATAATACAACATTAAATTTGTCTAAATCACTTTAGTTAGTAGAGTTTCTGTCTCGTCATAGTTCTTGGTGATTAACCAATTGTGAACTTTATTTCTAACTTCAAATTTGGTTAAGGCATAGAAGTTTAGCAATAAGTTTAATTCGTTATATAAAAATATACTTAAGGCATTGAATTGGCTAGCCGCACAGGTGGACTTGGATATAACATATGTAAGAACTGGTTTAGGTCGAGATTGGTGGGCTAGGGTTGAATTGAAATGAGAGTCGGAGTGACGGCGTAGTATGGCTCGAAGTATATATTGCTGTCTAACATTTAGGACTTGACATTCAGAATACAATTTGATAGTCGGGTAAGTAATATTTTTGAAGTTCATAACCTTCAAAATAGCTTTATGAGCTCTCTCCAAACGTAAGAGTGTCATTTTATGTGTACCTCCCCAGACAGGTATACAATATGTAATAATAGATGTACAGAGTGAGGAATAAACCATTTTAATCGTCTCCTTGTCGGCGATGTATCTAAGGGTCTTAAAGACATAAATTAGTTTGCGAACTCTGCCGGCTAGAGACTCTACCTGATCATGCCAATTAAGTTTGGAGTCAATCAGAACACCGAGATATTTTATTGACTTAACTATCTGGATAAAAGGACATGAACAGCCTCGATTGGGAATAACACAAGAATGAGCCTGTATTACACTTGATTCTGCCGGTGGGTGAGTATTCCTGGAAATGGAGAATCTAATAAATTTAGTTTTTGTAGTGTTTATGGTAAGTAAGTTCAGTGAGAGCCAGTTCATAACGACTCTTAGTGCAGTTTCAGCATGAGCTTTAGCGTCACGCCAATTATCTCCATGTACCACAAGGGCAGTGTCATCAGCATACGACACGATTTTGCAGAAGGGAATGTTTAGTTGACACAGCTGATTTATGTACACTTTAAAAAGAGTCGGGCCCAGTACGCTTCCCTGTGGTACTCCAAAAGAGAGTTCCTGTTCGTCACTGACATGTTGGTCAATTACAACTTGTTGGACTCTATTAGATAAATAATCTTTAAATACATTTAGTATTTGACCACGAACGCCCACATTCTCCAGCTTAGTAATTAGTTTGGGAATACAGACGGTATCAAAGGCCTTTGAGAGGTCAAGAAAGACACCGTAACACTTTTTGTCATTTTCCAAATTATCAACTATCGCCTTGGTAAGGTCCACAACAGCGTCTTCAGTGGAGACTCTGGTTTTAAACCCGTACTGATTAGGTGCTATAACATCAAAGTTGTTTAGGTAATTATTAAGCGAGTTATTAATTAGTTTCTCAAAGACCTTCGATATCGCTGTCAAAACTGAAATAGGGCGATAATTTGTCATATTAGATCTATCACCACTTTTAAATATTGGATGAACCAATGCTCTCTTGAGAGTGGAGGGAAAAATACCGAATTTAAGGGACAGGTTGAAAATATAAGTCAGAGGATACGCTAAGACACCGCAAGACATCTTAATTACTTTTGCAGGTATACCGTCCCAGCCAGTGGCGCAATCATTTTTTAGGCTTTTTATTATATTTTCAACCTGAGTGGTAGTTGCCTCCAGAACAACTAGAGAATTAACCGGCGAGAAGTTGCTATTATAGTGGAAATCTAGAGAAGAGTCATTTCCAGTTGTTATTTTATTGGCAAGATCTTTCCCCACATTGGCGAAATAACTATTCAATAAATCAATAGAGGCCGCCGGAGTTGAATCAAGCGTCAACAATTCCAAGGGTTTTCTACGCGAACGATGGGTATTTGTAACACTTTTAACTACATTCCAAGTCGCTTTGGGGTCATTTTTTGCTTTCAGAAATTCGGATTTTTCATATTCGCGCTTCAGTTTTTTCAAAAGGTTATTGCAATAATTACGATAGCGGGTGTATGTTATTTTTAAGATTACATTGTTAGGGTCAATTTTAGATTTCTTATGTAGCCTATCTCTATTTTTGATACATTTAAGTAAACCTGGAGTAATCCAAGGTTTTATTGTACGTTTAGATCTTGGAACTTTAACAATTGTTGAGTTGTTTTGAATAGCTTTTTTAATGATATTAATTAAGGTATCCATCGCAGAATTAGGATCAGTTGCAAAAAATACTGTTTCATAGTTTGCCTCTTGTAATGATTTTTGAATGTTTAAGTAGTTTAATTTAGATAAAGTATTTGTAGGCTTAAAATGAGGAAGATCCTTTGTGCGTAGGGAAAGTAAAATGGGGTAGTGATCTGTTACAGAGGTTTCAACAATCAAAGCGTGGGCAATTGAATTCGTTTTCAGAAAGATATGATCCAAACAACTGTTTAGCCTAGTCGGGATCTGGTACGCTGGTAGTAACCCTAAAGAGGCAGTAAAGTTTAAATAGAGTTCGGCCTTAGAGTCTAATGTGTCGCGGCTTATGTCTACGTTCAAATCACCGATCAAAATTACTTTATGATAGAGATTATTTTCATGAAATAATTTTTCAAAGCTATTAACAAAGCTGTCAATTTTCAAATAAGATGGCGATCGATATACAGCATAGATAACAGTATTGCCAATTTTACAAATTAAACAGTTAGCCTCGACTACATCAGGCTCAGTTACAATATGTTTTAAAGAACTCTTAATATAAATAACAACACCATCATTTTGTATGGGATTGTTATTCGTCTTATAGAGTGTATAACCATCTAATTCACCTAAGTAGTTATTACATTTCAACCAGCATTCTGTGAGAACGATTACATGAAATTCTGTTTTCATAGAGGCAAGGACCACTAGAAATTGATTTAAGTTTTTATTAATGCTTCGGATATTCAAGTGAATAACATTTAAGCAATTATCTTCATTAAAAACACTTAAATACTGGTTGCATTGTTCAAGAGAACAGTAAGTAAATAGATTTTGCAATTTCAAGATTATCAATATCAGTTACCAATTTTGCAATGTTAGCCATTTATAAAGATAGTTATATCCAAAAATAGCTGATAGCAATTATATAAAGATAATATTTTTACAAAATTAAGAATAGTTACAATTTTGGAATGTGTTATTATGTGTCTACTTAGATAAAGCTTCATGTCGTATATTAAACTATTTTTTGTTGTTGTTGAATTTATACAAAAAAGTTCCATCAATGTTGCCCAGAGAAAACTGAATATATTTGATATTGTACTAAACAAAGTTACCCTTAATTTCAGATAAATGTATAAACGAAATAAAAATTGTTTAAAGTAATAGAAATAAGTGTATCGGATATTATAAAATAGTCATTTGTCGTGCGATTGTAAGTTTTCCAAAACTTTTTCGGTGGGAACTGCAATTGGTTTGGAAGTATCATCTTTTTTCAGAAATATCTTGCCATTGGACGACCAGCAAAAACGGAAATCGTTCTTCTTAGCAAACTCTCTAGACAGGCGGAAAAGGTACCTCGAAGATGGGAGTAGGTGGTCATCGACATATACAGGTTTAACATCACCAGGGAAGCCGATGCATTTGGAATTTAGCTTTTCAGTGACCGGGCGGTTCTTATTAAACCGGCGTGATGCGACCAACAACTGATTTTTGGTCTGGACTGAGGTAAATTCAGCTACGATAGTCTTAGCAGAGCCTGGCTTGCCCGGCAGACGGTAAACATCCCGCAGGTCCGCCGGCTTGATGACAGCGTTCACGGCTCTTCCTACATCACAGACAACTGAGGCTAGATGGGCAGCATCTTCTTTATCTTTGACCGGAACGTTTCTAATTTCAATAGAAGAAGATCTCGACTTTATTTGCAGGTCAGCTAGCTCTCTTTCCAACTTCTTAATATGTTGAGTATTATCGGTCGTGTCTCTCTCCAGGCCCTTTATTTTTGAATTAAGTTCTTCTAAGTTACTGTTCATGAACTCAATGGACTTTTCGATGTCGGAGTTAGATGCTTGTATAGCTGCGCATTGCTGTTTCAGCTCTGAAACTTTAGTGACAAGTTTCGACATGGATTTGTCCAGATCACCTCTCCACGAGTTGAATGAGGTGATTTCGGGGGTTAGAGTATCAAGCTCCGTTCTCCAGTCGCGTATTATTTGCAATATTTCATTCTTAAACTGTAGAAAATCATCCTCAGTACGTCGACGTTTATTGGCTTTGTCTTTTACAGCCGCATTGGTGGCGGTGTTTTTACTCGAAGACTCAGTGCTGTCTGACTCCGACTGGTCACGGAGTCGAGAGCGAAGGGCAAGAGTAGTTTTCTTGGGGGAGTGCGCAACTTTTGACATTATGATAATTATGGCAGGCGCTCTATTATATTTTTGTCAGGCGCTCGTGATGGTGGCTTGCTAAGTTTAGTGGTTGTTTTCGTTGCTCGTAGAAATGTTCAAGTGTCCCAGTGGTTTGACACCCCGCCTCCCAATCGGACGGGTCCAAGTTCAAATCTCGGTCGACAAGTACCACAACCAATAAAGATGTTTTAAAGTCACTCACAAGTCAGGCAAACTATATCTGTTCCTCTCTTGGACCTCCCTGTGGGCGGGGTAGAGCCGTCTGCAGAGCACAGGAGAGACAAGGAATCGAAAATCAGCGCTGTCCACCAATCACAATAAATCGCAAAAAAATGCAGACGCGGGAGCAGTGCTCTCGACCGCTCAACACCGAGGCGCGAGGAGGAATAAAGGTCATGTCCCACACCATGAAGCTCTACGAGCGGATAGTGGACTCTCGGATCCGACAGGAGTGCACTGTCTCTGGGTGTCAATATGGTTTCCGCCCCGGGCATGGCACCATGGACCCTGTTTTCGCCCTCAGGATCGTTATGGAGAAATACAGGACGAAGAATACGCCTCTGCATTTTCTATTCCTAGATTTGCAGAAGGCCTTCGACTGTGTTCCTCGCATGATGATCTGGTGGGCGCTGCGGTCCAAAGGGGTTCCGGAAGCTTATGTTGAAATCATCAGAGACATGTACCGAAATTCTGATTCTGTGGTGCGAACTGCTGTTGGCGACACTAAGCCCTTCCCTGTTACCGTTGGAGTTCACCAGGGTTCCGTCCTAAGCCCGTTCCTGTTCAGCGTAATATTGGATGCACTGTCCGTTGCCATCAGGGATGCACACGAGCAGCCTCCATGGCTGCTCATGTACGCTGACGATATTGCGCTGGCGGATTCGGATAAGGGGCGGCTGGTCCAACGTGTACACACGTGGAAGGAGTCGCTTGAGAACGGCGGTTTGCAACTGAATGTGGCGAAGACAGAGTACTTGGCTTGCAATACCACAGATCCCACACCTGCCTGCGTAGACGGTCATATGGTCGAGCGGACAGACCAGTTTAAGTACTTGGGATCTGTGCTTCACGCGTCCGGCGACATCGATTGCGACGTCAAGTCACGCATTTCAGCGGCTTGGGCCAAGTGGCGTGAGGTGACTGGTGTCATTTGCGACCCCAAAATGCCGGTTAAACTAAAGGGACAGGTCTATAAAACCATCATTAGACCTGTCCTTTTGTATGGTAGTGAGGCGTGGCCGGTACTTGAGCGACATAAGCAGGAACTGCGTGTCACGGAGATGAAGATGTTGCGCTGGATGTGTGGAGTGACGCGAAAGGATCGCGTCAGGAACTCCCGCATCCGGGGCAGCCTTCATGTCCGAGACATTGCAGATAAATTGCAAGAATGTCGCCTACGCTGGTACGGTCACGTCTTGCGAAAACCGGCTAGTTACGTGGGGAACAAATGTCTTGCCATGGCGCCTCCGCCGGGCCGTGGCAGACTGGGTAGACCCAAGAAGTGCTGGCTTGACGTCGTAAAGGGTGATATGCGTGCAAATGGCCTTACTAACCAGGATGCCGAAGATCGTGCGAAGTGGAGGCGTAAAAGTAGGAAAGCGGACCCCGGGCTCCTGAGAGGGATGCAACCGGGAACATCGCTCGGATGATGATGATTACTATAATACTTACTATATTTATTATTTACAATATTTTTACGTACTACTTACCTCACTTACATAGATAGATAATTAATCATAAAATATTGTCTTGAGTCGTTGTACCTAATTAAATACAATTTATTTACTTCAAGCATGATGATGTCCCAATGAGTTATTTACACTCACAAGCAACTAAGCTGTCGCTATTAAATAAATATTGCAGGACAATCCACACATCGCCATCTAGCCCCAAGCAAGTAACTAGACTTGTGTTATGGGTGCTAGACAACGGATATACTTCTTATATATTTTTCTTTTGTAAATATATACTTATAATACATAGAAACAACCAGACCACAAACAAATATCTAAGCATAAATACACGTCTGAGGTGGGAATCGAACCCGCTATTCTAGGTATTCTTTCCAATAAATTATTTTTGACCGAACGAGCGAAGCGAGTGAGGTCTAGTGGCGAGACGGTCGGTCGGTTGTACCTATGTATCTATGTATCTATATATCTATGTATCTATGTATGTTTGTTCGACGATAACTTGAGTACCGTTGCTCTGATCTTCATGATTTTTGGTATACGAGTAGTTGAGGTCCATAGAATTTTTAAGTTCGAACATGAGCAGGATCGGTCGGGGCGTTACGGAGATAGGGGGTCCAAAAGGGGATCTATCTATGTGGCAGGCAAACTATTGGGTAAATATACCCGAGCTGGGTATCAAATGAAACGGCGTAACTTGGGTGACAATAATATGGTACCATGGAACTGATCTGATGATGGAGCTGGAAGGAATTCACAGGAATTCGTCATCTCAGCGGTCATTTTTATATCAAACTCATTTGTATTAAAAAGGAAAAAGCGATTAGACCTTCTTTTATGATTCAAAAATGACAATGTCAGGTTTTCTTGCTGTCACTGTCGTAAAAATATTTTAGAAAATTTCAAAACCACATAACTTCGTGATATTATGATTAAAATGAATGATCCTTAATAGGTATATAATAATAATATGGTCATACTAAATTAAATTCAGATAATTCGCAAAAGTTTATAGTAAGTACTATAAAGTCATGCACTCCTGTGTTCGTTCCCGATGGTCTTTGAAGGAGCTGCTTGAACCAGCTATTGATCAGCTAAACAGGAAGCCGAGTCGAAATTTGGTCAATCCTTCTATGTTTGACGTCGTCTAGGTCACTCAGGATGTACCTACTACCTACCTTGGGTGAAGACTGTAGTTTATAAGCGTCTATTCTACTTTCCCTAAAATCGTCAGACCTCTCTTTGCTTCATATTCATAAATTATTCATTTACTAGCGACCCGCCCCGGCTTCGCACGGCTATATTATGCATGTATTATACATATAAACCTTCCTCTTGAATCACTCTATCTATTAAAAACCGCATCAAAATCCGTTGCGTAGTTTTAAAGATTTAGGCATACATAGGGATATCGCAGACGCAGAAGGCTCAAATATATAAACTCATCTTCTAGACAAGATTAAGTTTATCGTTAAAGTTGTCTTGATAAGTAGGCACTCTAGGTGTTAAACAAGCAACTGAGTAATGAAAAAGTAACCGTAGTACCACTGGTGTACTACTGGGTGTACCACGGTTTCAAAAGGCTGATATCTGGGGTTTGGTAATATAGCCGGCTATTTGAACTCCTATTGAATAACCTAGACAAGTTAGATCTATCGTGTTCAATTGATGAGTAGGTACCTACTCTGATATATGTAATGGTGATATAGACGGGAGGAGGCTATTAATCTTACACGATTTACATTCATAGTAGCTAATTATTCTATTGAGTATCAATAAAACGCGAAATAAAAAAATACATGATTGAGTCCAAGAAAATTAGGCTATGGAACTCATTTTCTAGACAAGACAACAATGCCTAACGCTTTTGAATTCGTTAAAAGTATCTGTGTTAAAAGTATAATAGATTCAGCGATGTCCAGGGTCTGATGAAAGCGGTACTAGGCACCTTTCATTTAAATGAGATAAACAGAAGTATTTTATGTATTTCGTCGTTATACTTTATTTCTTTACGTTGAAAAGTAAAAATCAGTTAAAAAAACTTCGTGAGGTCTCAGTTCGGGGCGAACTACTAGTTATGTATTAAAGATACCCGCTACTTCAAGGTAGGTTCGAGGTTCGGATACTTCCATGATTTGTGTATGAATTACTTCCAATACTTATGTAATAATTCGTTCTAAAATTTATTAGTGTCACTTAAAAAGCGTCATTCGATCGTTTGAGAAAATATCATGAGATGTCCGTGTTGACTTTGGACTCTGGTCTGCCGATGAACTCTGCCTCCACCAGCGTGTCCGGCATCCTGGTTCCGAGTGTCTCAGGCTGAGTCAACACCAGCACGCCCGAAAGTAAAGCCATAGCGGCGAACATCGCTGATGGAATACCTTCCCAATACTCCGCCTGGAAAGTATGGTTAGAGTGTGGAATGTTTTATTTTATTATTTTTGTAGAAAATAAGGGGGAGAATTACCTCTCTTGAAGGAAAACATTGAAAAAAAAAAGATATATACCTAATAAGATACTTACAAGTACAGGAGTAAGGGGCGCAACGATGGAACCGATCCTGCCTATCATAGAGGAGAACGCGAGCATTGAGTGTCGGTACTGAGTCGGGTACAGTTCCGACGTGTACAAGTATAGGGATGTGAGCACAACCGAGATACTGAACTTGCCAATTAGGAACAGGGCCAGACGTAGACCTGTCATATCTGAAACACGAATATCCGTGAATTTGTCAACGGAAGTTCAAATCAAGATAACAGTATCAAGTAAAACCTATTAGTGCAAAGGAAGCTCACCGTTAGAAATAAGTATAAATGCAACATTGCAAGCTGCACTTAAGAAAAATCCAAGAGAAATCGTAGCTTTTCTACCGATGCGGTTCAGAATCAAAACAGCAGTGTAGAAACCGGGGATCTCGACGGCGCTGACCAGTATATAGTTCAGGTAAATGTTATCGGCGAAACCGACAGAGTTAATAGTGAGGCCGTAGTACACCAAAGTTGTGGTAATCCACCAGATGGGGGTGGTGCAGACACGACGGAGTAGCACTGGAGATCTGATCACGTACGTAATTAGACTGGGACCCTCGTCATTCTAAAAAAAAACAATATTTCCTATTAAATTGATGTTTTTGCCTGCAAGGAAAATTAGTGGTTACTCAAAAAGTATTCATTGAAAACCTATTCAATTCATTGTGTTAGTTTTTTTATTAAGCGCTTTTAAATTAAATATCATTAGGTACCTAAAAACTCGTAAAAAAATAAAATAAGGACCAAGTTCTTACTTTAATTTCCTCTGGTATTTGCGGGGGATTCATCAAGGCTTCCATCGACTTCTGACTGATCTGCTTCTTGTTGACTTTTGCTACTTTCTCTAGTATAGCTCGAGCTTCAACAAACATCTTCTTGGACAACAGCCACCTGATGCTCTCGTTCATAATCCAGTAGTAGAGGATGATGATGAAGCAGGGGATGTGCAAGGCCATGATGAGATATCTCCAGGGTTCAACGAGCCACGCTACTCCGCCGAGTATTACTTGACCGATAGCAAACATTGAAGAACAGGTGGCACTCGTAAATACTCTGTATTTTGGTCCAACTAGCTCAGCGGCTGAAAAAAACCATATACGATGATCACCTTTAGTAAAATCTATCAAAACAACAAACAGCAAACACTGGCTGTGCTGGCTTCCATTCTATTTTCTATCACAACTTACCAAAAATATAAGCAGCACTAAATGTTCCAGCTCCTAGCGTAGTTTGCAAAAGCTGCAGAGTTACGTACATAGCATAGTTTACAGAAAATGCCCTGAATAAACCAATTAGCCCTAAGTTAAATACACTGATGATCAAAGCCACTCGTCGTCCGTATCTGTCCGAGATGAACCCGATGATGGGAAGCACCAGTAAGGTTCCGACGCTGTTCAGAGTACCAGCTAAAGTTCGAAGCCATTCTTGACAACCCAAGTCAAACTGTAAACAGAAAGAGATTGCTGTTATAACAGTTTTAACTTGTAAGGGATTGGTAGTATTTGACAAAAATCTATTTGCCTGTTTGATTCTACTAATTGATAGTAGGTACAATTTAAGCAACTTTAAAAAAAAACATTTTTCGGCAAACAAACCGTTCACCGGTGAAGGATAGTTCAGCCTTCGTTATATATAAATTTTACTTGCTTTAAGGAATTTATTTCCATAGATTCGTGGAACTTAATTATACAAATATCACACACATTGAAACTTCAAATCAATTACGACTTACATCATAAACTAAGGAATTATTTCTTTCATATACGTAACCATCTTCACACGTGGTGGTAGCGCTAGTGAACAGTTCAGCAGGACAAACGTCCAGGGTCCCGTTGGTACCGGACGCGACCGGAACGTATCGCTCGCAGCTTGAGAAGTCATTGTTCGTGTGAGGTATTGCTCCTGGAAGCCATGACGGTTGAAACGGATGATCTTTCGTTGTTTCTCCACATTCAGGTATTCGACATCTTAAACAAAGTAATAATTATCATAAACCGTCATTATATTATTATTTATTTATTTATTTATTTATTTGGAAATCCAACAGCTATTATAAAGATTTAACAACAGTATAACAATAGAAAGCCAATTACAGGATCTCACGAATAAAAAATAGAATCTATGTATCATCATCATATGTGGCATCATTGAAGACGCTGACTGCATCGTCGAGGTTGCTTAATTGAAAATTAATTGACAAATAATTAACGTCACGTCTACTGAATTATAAAATACTATTTCTAATCAGATACATATTTTAATTTCGTATAATATTATACCTACCTGTGAGGAATGGCGGCAGCTGTGAAGACATACTCGCCTGGGAATGGAGACATGATTATGGGCACGGAAACGAGCAGTAAGCTGTAGAACTGAAACTTTCCAAACTGTCCCAGTTCGTTTATGAGCACATCATCCAGATCTATCACCTTCGGAGGTAAAACGCTCGACTTCCGCGGCTTGCTGCTCCTCCGGGAGAACTTGCTTCCTCGCTTTCCATCCAGTTTGCTCGCTCTTCTGTCTTCATGTCCATTTGCAAAGTGGGCCATATTTTGTACAGGTTCTGAATTACTTTGTAATGGCTCCTCAATCTTAATATTCTTCTGGTTTCCATGATTATTTTGATCTCCAGCGTCGGCTATATCAGAATCAACCTTTGATTCACCATCGCCCATTTTTCGACAAAAAAATCAACTCGGCTCCTTCAAAAATGCAAACACGGCTTCTCTTACCGCTTCCGCTGGTTCGAATTATTTGTCAAATACCATGTGGGGGAACTACGCATCACCTATCTGATAATTTAACTTGGTTAAATTATGACTGCAATCATTATTTATTTATTGTTATTGTAATTTTAGTTACGAAGTAAACATAATAAAGTCAATGTGTAATATAGATAAATTATTTAGGTACCTAGTACCTCTACCTACTCAATGTTAGAATCAATCGACATCCTCATCAATACAATTGAATATTATTTGGCCAATAGGCAGAGGACATCGCGAGCGTCAAATAATACTTTATGTGCTTTAACACTTTACCTGTCTTTAGCACCTCAGAACCGAAATTAGGTTTGCTTTCCTTTCCGTTTATTGTTAAATTAACTTAGTTATATTGGTATCTATCCACCAATTGGCTTCTGTTGTTACACTATTTTTTGTAAGTATATAATAGCTGTTGGATCTCCGAATAAATAAAAAGGTACATAAGTGTTGTGACAGGTATTAAGCAGAATAACATTAAAAATACTAAGTATAGAAAAAAATCTAGTAACTCAGTATTTTGGTCGTTGGTACCTCACCCCCCCACGGCTGGACAAATGCCTTGCTCTATGTAGCCCTCGCTGCTCGAGGAGGAGTTTAACTTTGCGTCGAATGTATTGTGCAGACGGTAACTATAATATGCTACATCTTACTGCAAGACACCTGTCTCGTTGTATTCAGCACACTTGGCATTACAATTCATGTTTTATTTACCTGTTTAAACTTCGTGTCTCAACCATCTTTACAAGTTATTTAATTACGTTTATTTGAAGAAAAATAATGTTCCATAGCTTTCAGTGATACCTATACCTAATTATGAGTGCCATGTAAATAAAAAAATTATTTGGATCGGGATTATTAAGCTTGTATTCGTATATCTATGTTTTGAGTAGAGACCTACCTATTATACAATGTCAGGTGTAGCTTTTTTCCAAAATGGCGTAAATTAAGTTAAGATTTATTACTCACTACATAATATTGACATTAACGCTTCCAAAAATCTAGATATTAATATGGATACCTATATCTTTTCATCGTTTTGGCGTCGAATCTTGTTTTTTTTACACCTATTAGGTATGTAGTAGACGATTAAATCATCGTAGATTTAAACTTGCTGTCTCTGCTGCCTCTAATGAAAATGGTCTTGACAGACAGAGACGGACGGACAACAGAGTGATACTTTAAGAGTTTTTTTTGTTCTCTTCCAAATGAATAATTCAACAAAATGTTAATTGAAAAATTATTCAATTTGTAGATAAACACCGAGCGACATCTAGGTTGTTGTAGTCTAAAATAGGACTTACACGTCGATATAGTGAAAAATATATATACAAACTGCTTCATTTTATTGGTTTTATTACAAAAATAAAACAATGTAAGTACACTTATGTACGCACAAACACTGAAGGTACAGTTCATTTAGAATTTAAGATGCGTAAGTTTTGTAAACACTTGCTAGTTTCAAGTCATATTTTCTGAGTATTTATTATTATCATGGGTTTTTATCACTCTCTAAACATCAGGATGTGTCTTGTTTGACTTTAGAGTCTGCCCTGCCGATAGCTTCTGCTTCCGCCAACGTGTCCGGCATCCTTGTACCGAGGGTCTCCGGTTGGGTCAACACCAGCACACCTGATATGAAACCCATAGCACCGAACATCACAGATGGGATACCATCCCAGTAATCCGCCTAGAAAATTAGTAATGTTATGTTTTTATTAGTTTTTTTAGTTTGTGATGAGGCTGTTTAGCGCTCAACAGCAATTGCCTATCTCAAAGTAGATGAAAATATTTAGTTGGATATGGAAATATCTTGAGTAATTATACTTACAAGTACAGGAGTTAGAGGTGCAGTTATAGAACCGATCCTGCCGATCATAGAGGAGAAGGCGAGCAGAGAGTGTCGGTACTGCGTTGGGTACAGTTCCGACGTGTACAAGTATAGGGATGTGAACACCACCGCGATACCGAATTTACCCATCAGGAACATGGCTAACCGAAGACCTGTCATATCTGGAACACAAACAGCTCTATATTCACCCACTTGTTATTTACAAATGAGATATTAGAAATTGATGAAACACGATAAAATCTGATTATTTAATGTAGTCAATGATCTTCCGTTGTTAAACAAAACAATAGGTACAACATTCTCACTCAGTTGCACGAAAGTCCATTAATTATAATGACGGCATTAACAGTTTAATGACACATTAAATCTATGTGTAATGTGTCATTAAAATTTTAATGCCGTCATTATTAATTAATGGACTTTCGTGCAACTGAGTGTCTATCTTAAGAATACAACTTTTACCTTTTTTGTTCTGCACCGCTTTCGTAGTTGCGTATAAACTCCATATTTTAAAAAAATACATAAGGGAAATCATTAAAATGGGATAAAATGTTATTGAAAATATAATTTCAAAAATTAATTCGGGCTCAATTGAGAACACTTTTTGGGGAGAATTCAGGTTATTTGATGTGGAATCTAATTAATCAGTGAATCAGTAATTAATTAGTGAATCTATTTAAGATCTATTCTGATGAATGTTCTCAGATCTTGAATTATTTTATATGTGGGTAATATCAACAAAAATAAAGCGAAATACCTATCGTAATTATATACAATTTATGAGAAATATATCGAAAATGTATCATCGATAATAACAGATCATGATAAGATAAGTATAAAACAAGTATGTAATGAAAAGGTAACTACCTGCTGGATTAGGTTTATTAACTTCAGTATTTACATATACCTACATTACCTACCTAGCTAGGTACATTGATACTCGTATCGATGCCTGATAGCGATTACTTGAAACACTGTGTTATGACGAAATAAACTATATCTCCAACAATTTATGACTATTCAATATACTTTTACTATCGTGATAAAATACGTAAATAGAGCTTTTATATGATTACCTACTGTTCATAAAACAATGTTAAGGAGTCAAGTACCTACGACTCTTAGAGGTTAATTACTTTGTGGATAAGTTAAAAACCATAAATGATTTGTGAATGTAATAAATAGGGTGAAAATGGGCCCCCCTAATAAACTACCCTATATAGCTTAGTCCAAGGGGGACGAGAGATAATTAATGGTATGCTCAGAGAAAACGTTGAGAGCTGAATTGTTCGATTTTGTTCAAATGTTAACTAGCACTCATAACACAATGGCGATGTGTGGAAGGTCCTGTAATATTTATTTATCTTTAAGTACAAATTCAAGGAAAACTCACCGTTAGGAATAAAGACAAATGCAATATTGCATGCTGCGCTAAAGAAAAATCCTACGGAAAGCGTGGCTTTCCTCCCGATGCGATTCAGAACCAAAACCGATGTGTAGAAGCCAGGGATCTCGACGGCGCTGACCACCATGTAGTTCAGGTACATGGTGTCAGAAAGACTGGTGGAGTTGATAGAGAGACCGTAGTAGACGAAGGTGGTAGTGATCCACCAGATGGGAGTGGTGCAGACGCGCCGGAGTAGCACTGGAGACTTGATCACGGCTGCTATTAAACCGGGGCCCTCGTCTTTCTAGAACATTATACATATCTTGATAACTCATTAATCAGGCAGAAAGAAGATATTTGGTTGTTCTATTGGAGTTAAACTATAGTACATAAAACATATGAAACATAACTAAAACGAACTCTTACTTTTAATTCTTGTACTATTTGCGGAGGATTCGTCAAGGCTTCCATTGACTTCTCACTGATCTGAGTCTTATTGATTTTAGCTACTTTCTCCAGTATAGTTCGAGCTTCAACAAACATCTTCTTGGACAACAGCCACCTGACGCTCTCATTTAAAATCCAATAGTAAACGATAATGATGAAGCAGGGGATGTGTAATGTCATTATGAAGTATCTCCAAGGTTGGACGAGCCACGCTATTGCGCCGAGTATCACTTGACCGGTAGCGAACATAGCAAGACAGGTTGCACTCGTAAATTCTCTGTATTTTGGTCCTACAAGCTCAGTTGCTGAAATAAAATAATAGAACTTTAATTTTGTTTAACTTTGCAAGATAATGTAATAAACAAGAACTCTATTATACCTACCAAAAATATAGGCGGCGCTGAAAGTTCCAGCCCCAAGTGTGGTCTGCAGGATCTGCATACTCACATACATAGCGTAGTTGACAGAAAACGCTTTGATGAGACCGAAGAGCGCCAAGTTAAATACACTGATGATCAAAGCCACTCGTCGTCCGTATCTGTCTGAGATAAACCCGATGATGGGAAGGACCAGTAAGGTTCCGACGCTGTTCAGAGTACCAGCTAAAGCTCGAAGCCATTCTTGACAACCCAAATCAAACTATAAATGGAAATAATAGTCACGTGCGATTATTTAATTTATATAAGAAAATAATGACAGAAAATAATTAGCTAGTTCATAAGAATCTACTAAATTACTAGGAAATATAAAAGTCAACTTTATCAAACATGAACTTAGATTAGATAAACAAAATAAACAGAATATTCAACAACTAAACAATGTACATATTTTAAGACCCTGTTGTGGACAATTTAGAAAATGGACTGTTCAATACTTAACATAATAAAACACTGGACACCTTGGTATACTCGATATACTAGGTCTCTGGTCCATTTTTAGCCAGAACGAGGTCACACTTACATCATAGACTATGGAATTAGTCCTATCATATACGTAACCATCACACGTGGTGGTAGCGCTAGTGAACAGTTCAGCAGGACAAACGTCCAGGGACCCATTGGTACCAGACGCGACCGTAACGTATCGCTCGCAGCTTGAGAAGTCATTGTTCATATGTGGTATTGCTACTGGAAGCCATGACGGTTCTAATGGATGATCTTTCGTTGTTTCTCCACATTCAGATATCCGACATCTAAAACAAAGTATAGAAATTAATTCAAAAAATTAAAATTAAAAACACACACAAGAAATTAAATTACACATACAAAGTATTAGTCGCTGAAGGCGGTGTGCTGAATTCAATTAACGAACAGTTTACTTTTGTTTTAGCTATATTTAGGTATTATTGATAACAACCTACCTATGAGGAATAGCAGCAGCCGAGAACACAAACTCGCTGATAAAAGCATGCGCCAATATGGGCACAAAGACTAGCAGTAAGCTGTAGAGCTGGAACCTTCCGAACTGTCCCAGCTCGTTGACAAGGACGTCATCCAAATCTATAACCTTCGGAGGAATTGCGCTTGATTTCCGCGGTTTACTGCTCCTGCGAGAAAACTTGCTTCCTCGCTTTTCCTCCATCTTACTCGCTCTTCTGTCTTCATGTCCATTTGCAAAGTGTGCCTTGTATTCTACAGGTTCTGGGTTATTTTGTAACGTCTTCTGGATCTTGATATTTCTATAATTATTTGTTTCCGTAAAGCCATTTGTATCAGAGTCTTCAATGTTTACTGTATTATCTGTCATTTTGGAGTAGCTTATAGAGAACACTGTTTTTCCTACCGCTTGCTCGGATCGGATTAATCCATTTGAGTGATATTCGTCTAAGACTTTGTGATGGCACTCACTACTGATAATTTCATATTCATAAAATTATAACTAGACATCGGATATTAAGCATCTGCAAATTGCATATTGTATTACTATGCGAAATACTTTTTCAACAAATGTTAGCATATTTTTTTATGTGGATCCCTTGACATAGTTAATAGAAGATTTGGATCTATTTTTTAGTACATTCTTACCTATGTATGTAGTGAATATATTTTCACAATATTTTTTAATTACAGTTATGTAGATAAACCTACTTATAAAAATAAATAAATAATAAATAAATATTGCAGGACATTCTACACATCGCCATCTAGCCCCAAGCTAAGTAACTAGACTTGTGTTATGGGTGCTAGACAACGGATATACTACTTATATACTTTTCTTTTGTAAATATATACTTATAATACGAGTACATAGAAACAACCAGACTACAGACAAATATCTTAGCATAAATACTTGTCTGAGGCGGGAATCGAACCCGCGACCCTGTGTTTGGCAGTCCGGCATGGTGACCATTGTGCCAACTGGGTCGTCTATTACTTACTATATACTTCGCGCTAGTATTTTTTTTAATTTTGTGATTATAATGATCGCAACATCACTCGCGATTCGTGCTTAGTAGATACTTACATTACTTACTTTAATGTAAAAAAATTGTGAAAATAAAATAAAATTAAGTACCATCTAATTGTTTTTGAAATTTTGTTAATTGCGTGTAATCCGATGTCAAATTATAACAAATATTTATCTTGCTGATGAATTAACTATATACATAGTTTGAAACACGTTACCAGGTTGTAATAAATCTAAATAAGCTAATGGTACGGTCATAAGATAATTAAATGTAGGTACCTAATCTCTATTACGACTATATTATAAATACTGATAATATGGTAGCACACGATTTTACTTTCTTTACATTTGACTGAGTTGGTGGAAAATACCCATTTTACGATCACTTTGTAATACTTACTTTGTATTAGAGAAATCAATAAAAATCAAAATAATTTCCACGTTTTACATAAATTGAACAGGCGCAAATAGAAGCAATCATGCCTTTAGCTATAATTTACAATGATTGCTCAGACGATTGTTGTTCAATTTTATACTGTTTTGTAAGTGAGTTATCTTTTTCTACAGTTTGGTATAATTTAAAGACGAAATTTCTTTATCGTTTTAAACTGGTATACAAATAAATCCAAGAAAGTATACATAGGTATTTTTTAAATAAAAATCAAAGGATACAAACAGTGGGTTTTAGGTACTCTAGGTTGTAGTACAACTCAACAAAAATACTTGTTACTCTAGAATCTATGTACAACCGTTGTACCTAGATTCTAGAGTAACAAGTATTTTCCATGAAATAATACTTATTTGCAATTTTAGCGACAGACATTTTATATAACTTAAACAAAGTAAGTAGTAGGTACCTTTATTGAGGTCCTCAGTAGCGCAGTAGGCTAACACCCGCCTGCAACGAAAAAGGTTGCGCGTTCGATTCCCGCCTCAAACAAATGTTTAAGTACACATTTAATATTTATTTTCCGGGCTAAAGATCAATTCTCGTATATAAATTTGTTTAAATTACATAACAATATCAGTTAGATTGCATTTCGATTACAAAAAATACTCGATGGTATTTGGATGGTATGGTATGTAATCGAAATGCAATCAAAATGCGATCGGAATTATATTGCAATGTAATTGGAATAATATTATTTACGAGAATTGGCCTTCTGAGTGCTTCTGTACGTAATCCTTTATTAAATATGCATTTACTTAAGAAAAATATGTAAGTACTAAGTATTCTATCGGTTATCTGGTCACCATTACACGAGTCTAGTTTCTTAGCTTGGGACTAGATGGCGCTGTGCACAATGTCCTGCAATATGTATTTATTTATATTCTGATAGGGATATAAACAGGAGGAGAAATAATTGAAACGAATCATTGTATTTTAAATCGTATCTGTTATTTTCGAGATTAAAACATACTTACTTAAATATCATAATTATGAAAGATTCCTTAGGACGTCAAAGTATTAAATCAACCACATTGCGTTTTTAGTTGTAAGAATAAACTATAAAATAATTTATTGAAAATAGTGGCTGTAATGTAGGTAATCTTCTTGGAGTGAGCTAAGTACCTACAAATATATAAAATATAACATCATAGACTGTTTTCGTGCGACAATTCAAATAAGTGAAGAGAAAATGTAAAATAATTGTAAAAAGTTGATAAATAATCTATTGCCATTTTTGAACTATAAAAGATACACTGGTCAATACAACATAATTCGTCAAGCCTTCAAGTATACTCGTCAAGTCAGTAATACTTCAACATAAACTTGCAACCAGCCAATTGTCTGTAACATACTCGTACTACAAGAAAGGAACGCAATCAATATGGCTGCTTATTAATATTTAATAAATAAAAATTCCAACAATGATAATTATAAACATTAATAACTTACTCTATACATAAATCAATTATTTACTATCTACTTAATTAAATCACTTTTTATTATACCTACACATTTCATTTACAGACATTTTTTTGTTAAAGTATTCTATCCTTTGATTATTTATATAGCAATACCACAGGATATATTGTAATAGAACGCAATATTTAGAAGGTACTTGGCGTAGGTATTGTAGGCCATTTTTACTACAAATACATTAATTATTAAGGAAGTAAAAAGGACAATACGTTTGCATACATGAGGCAATACCCGGGTACACTCTTATATTTTATTGTGCGACTAGCTTTACAGAACAAAAAGGTTTGTGTCCGGCTATTTAGGTACCTACTAAATTAATATCAAAATCGGTTTGTAGTTTTAAACAGTTAAGCAACAAATATGCCAACATTATAGGAAGGAACATTATAGGAACCTTCTCTTACTTTTTAACAATGTCTACAGAAACAATGTCGATTCCAAACTGATTTCAGTGTAACGTTCAGGTTCTCATATGGCTGCACTAGCTGCACCATGCGGTGTCACCCGTGTCAAAATTACCCTATGTCCTTCTCCACGCTATAGACTATCTTTGTACAAATTTTAATCTAAAACGATCGAGCGGTTCGACCGATGTACTAGGACAGGATCACTTTTCAAATACTCTCACATCTCCTAATATTAAATAGTTATATTCCCTAGTGTACAACAACTTGAGTGGGTCGTTTAGTCCTCGGCGCGACGAAGATGTTCTCAGCTTGCTGCACCGTGTCCGGGAGACGGATCCTGAGGGTCTCTGGTGTGAGCAGCATCAGCAGGCCTGATGTCGCCGCCATTATACCGAATATCAGGTACGGGAGAGACTCCCAATACGCCATCTACGTAACATATAAAATTGGACAATTATACAACTTTACTTTGAAATGAAGATCGTCTATTTAATTAAAAATTTCTTTTTCTTTTCCAAAACATTAAGTACTAATATATTAAATTTAAAATAAAGAGCTATCTAACTATTATTACCTATCTAGATACTACTACTATCTCCTACAAATGAACTACTTTTACTCTTCAATTACAAGATTACAACAAATTCATAGCTCTAATTTCTTTGCTAAGTCCAATCGACTAGGCACTAAAAAATAAATCTACAATCTTGTTGACACAAGACTATAGATTTAGTATTTTCTAAGGTTTTCGCGACTTGAACTCATAAATATAAATATATTAAAACGGATATATTCGCGTTTTTTATTTTAATTTTAAACCTGACGTTTCGGGAACTTTGCAGTTCCCATGGTCACAGGCAGACTATAGATTTATTCAATAGACATAATCAGACGTTAATAAAATATCTATTTCAATTTCTTATTTAAATCTATTTTTTAAATAAACTTTACTGAAACTAGGATCGCCGGTAACTGACCGAACAACAGCAGCGACGTTTGAGACGGTAAGCTGCTTACCGTCTTATACTAACGTCGCTGCTGTTTACCGCTTACTGTAAGCGGTTTCCTATTGGTTATAAATAGATGAAAGTATACAGACCAGTAGCGGCGTCTGTGGTGCCAGCAGCGACCCGATGCGGCCGACCATGGAGCAGGTGCCGAGGAGGCTGTGCCGCACCTCCGTCGGCATCAGCTCCGACGTGTAGATGTATATGCTGCTGAACGCCATGCTGATCGACATCTTACCGACCATGTTCAACGATATTTGGAGCCATTGTATCGCTGGAATATCAAGTTACTTAGTTCTACTGAATACTGCCTGTTACTGTCTACGATAAACACAACAAATTAAACTAGCAAAGTGATATAACTATGTATGGTGGAATAAGTACATTTTTATTTAATGACTACATTTGTAAAGGTATCTATAAACCTTGATCAACGCAAAATAAGTCAATGTTTTGCAAAATTAAATACAATGACCTCAAGATTTAAAATAAATTGACAAAATTGAGGACATGTTCGTTCAACGCAAGAAATAAACCCCCACTCTACTGTTTCTACAAACAAATAACGATCGAACAAATGTGAAATATATTCATCCATACTTACTTTGAGGTACAAAAGGCAGCGCTATTAGAGATATTCCACAAATAAAGAAGGCAGTAATAATAGAGGTCTTCCTTCCAAATCTGTCCAGTGTGAGGATACTGATGCAATACCCTGGGATCTCGACGAGCGAAGTAAGAATGTAGTTCACGTAACTATTTCCAGCCAAGGATACAGAATTGATCGATAATCCGTAGTAAATGAAGGTGAGAGTTATCCACCAGAATGAGCAGATGCAGACACGAGATACGAGTGTCTTCGATTTCAGCACCTGTATAAACAACGATGGCTGTTTCACTAAATTTTCTGTTGGTTCTGGTTGAACTGGCTTTTTTTGCTCCTCGTTTTCATCTGTGAGCAGTTTCACAGTCGCTGGGGACAACTTTCTCTTATTAATTTCAGCCGCTTTGAAAATAATTCGAGCTGCTTCTTTCTTCTTCCCTTTACTGAGCAGCCATCGGACACTCTCTTCAATGCAGAAGTAATAGAGTACGAAGAGAAGAGAGGGTGCGTAGATGATCAACGTCAGCGACCTCCAGTAGGGAACGGCCCAAGCGACGAGGGCAGTTACCACTTGCCCCAATGCAAAAGTGCACGAGATTAGATTGCCGCCAAGAACTCGACGGTTGAGTCCTACCATTTCGAGAGCTGGAAATAGAAAAAAATACAAGTAAGATCCCTTAGTCCTATCCGACAAAGAAAACTAAAGGTAGCCACAAAAGCTTTATTAAATTCCTTTATTTCAAACATCTATTCAACTTAGTACATAACATAGTACATTCCTCTGTTAAGCAAAGTATTTTTCCTCTACGGTTTTAAAAAAAATTAGATGACTAATCGTACGTTAACTAGTAAATATTATGTCTTAAACATTTGTACCTAGAATAAATCCCGTGCTGTAGACTCCAGCGCCCACCGTGGCCTCGACGAACTCAAGCACCACGTACAATGGGTAGCTGTTGGAGAAAGCTCTCCCCACGCCCACTACGCCTGAAGCGACTGCTGTCAGGATGAAGGCTGTGCGACGACCGAACCTGGAACAATGCCCTTACTTACTTTAGATAACCTATTCTTAATTTGGATAACGTAACAGCCAGAGACTAAGAAAAGAATATAAATCCGCATGGTGTTCGACTACTGGATGTTTTAAATAAACACTTCCTCGGTAGGTATATATTATTTCTTCGTCTTTCTTTACTTTATGAACTTCATTTCATTAGAAATAATGAGACTGAGGAAGATCGAACCTCAGGTCTGCAGGAGTCATCAACAACTACTCCGCACTATTGCCCCCTGGGTTCATGAAAAACGAGAATGTACTAAATGAGTTCATTTACTGACAGAAATATCATAAGATTAAATTAACCAATCGTAATGAATATGTCTTTCTCCTTGGTACAGCAAAATTGGTGACAATCTTTACCGAAACATTACCTAGTGAAAGTAGGTACTCACGCATCAGATATATAAGCTGTGATGGCGAGGGCTGTAAACACCCCAGCGCTGTGCATCGTGCCCACCAGGGTGCGCTTCCATTCTTGGCAGGCCAAATCGAACTGGAATTGGTATTTTACAAATTATTAAGGCACAACATGAGATAGCGTTATAAAAATTATATCACTACATAGTATAAAACAAAGCAATGTCCCTATGTATGTATGCTTAGATCTTTAAAACTATACAACGGATTTTAATGCGGTTTAATAAAATAGGTATGTTGTAATGTATATCAAAAAACACATACAGACGACTTGACGACCTCCTCCTTTTTTGAAGTCGGTTAAAAATAAAAGATGGCTTATGAAAAAGCCACCTTGCCACCGTTGTTCTGTATGATACCTACTCTACATGGCCATGACTTATTCCTCGTATAATCCAGTTGAATTGGTGAACTAACCTCAGCGACGATAGTATTACTGTGTTCATAGATCCAGGAGGAGCACGCCTGTGTTTGGTTCATGTGGAAGTTGTCCGGGGTGCAGGTGTCCAGGCCGAGGGGCTCGAGGCGGTGGCACTGGCCTCCGCCTTCTGGCAGCGCCCACGCGCCCCAGTTTGTAGGAGCGAACGCTGGCGGTATTGATTCGCATTCTGGAACTTTACATCTGGAAAATTAGAGTGAAATTTATCATTAAAATATAGGTAAGTATATTATTATATCTTTTAATCAAATCGAGACAGTCGTTTGAGCGACGATCTTCTTCAAAGCGTCAACCACGTTGATTCTTCAGCTAGCCACTGTTCACAGGTCACAGATCTTCCTAAAGCTGCTGATACCTAAACTATCTTTAAAGGGAATGTTCAAAACCGTTTGGCGTTAGATTTTATTAATTTCAGATAAATAAGCCTTAACTTCCTTATTGTACATTTCTATGGAATAATGAGCCAAGTTTTACTCAATTCCAATGACATTTGTGTGAGACTGTGAATAATGCGCCTATTTGTTGAAAAATGTTCATCACCTATTAATACCACTAATACCAGCAAAGACACTCAGAACTACACAAAATGTTCAAATAACTAATGTGTTGTGTTACACAGTTCAGTAGGTAGGAAGTAAGGTTGGCTAGCGTCATCATCATACATCTGGCTGGTGAATTGTATGGGTGCTTATACAATTAAATACAGCCATAAGAGGTACATATTGTATTGCTTACTCCACACACAAAGAAAAATGTTGTTAGAGGTACGAGAAATCTCGTAAGTGCAACCAGAACTTCTGTTTGGATCCGTGACAGCAGTACCCACTAGTTGTCTTTACCAAATATTTTTTATTGAGGACCAACTAGAAATTATTGTACACACTACTAGCCTACTAGTATACACGGATAAACAATCTAGTTACGTTTACTAGGTTATTGTAAATGTAACTAGATATTTTTGTAGTGTATAAAATATTCTAGTTCCGATTATTGCGTTTGATGTATAAATCAATTATAGTAATCCTAGACAGCAAAAAGGAATATTAAAGTTAGACTACATTGTCCCGTAGACTACGCGTCAGCACGCTCTACGAGTAATGCAGCACTTATGGCTATAGTGGAGTATAGCCACATATTGCTTTAAGTGCGGAGTCCGTAATCCGTACGCATCCGCGATACAAAACAAAATTTTCGTCTCGAGCAAGGTAATTTGATAAAACACAACGATAGCGCGATCTAAAATTACTACAGGTGCCATCTAGTTGTGACTCATGAAACTAAATAAATAAGTAGCTACACATAAATATAATTATTTAACTAGAATATTCTTGCATTCACAAAAATGTAGTCTTGTAGTTTTAACAATAATTTTGTTGTATATATAAAAGAACACAGTGTTAAATTAACATGATATTAATCTATGACAACTTAATAATTTTGTTTTTATAACAATTTGTTCTAGTTATTTTCAGAAACAAACAGAATAGTAAGGATAATTATACATTCTTGTAGTAATTAAAATAATGTTGTTGTGGTTACAGGCAACTTCGTAGTGCATTACTAACATGACGATCATTAATCAGAACACTTAACTTCGTTAACTGTACATTTTATTCTAGTAAACAATACAAATCATTTCGTTTATGAAGCAAGAATTATTGTTTTAAATACAAAATTATTGTAGCTTTGATTTAAAATATTTTTCTAGTGTACCTTATTAAACATTTAGTGAGGTTTAAAATAAAATCGTAGAGATTACAAGAAAACAGTATTTCAGACTAAAATTGTCATAAAATAATTTAACTATACAGTTTTGTACTTCTGGTTGACTCCTATTTCTCTGCGTGCATCCATACAAATGTATTCTCCTATTTCCTTACTGCTATTGCCTTCTACATCAATATTTTCTTTTCATTAAACCTAGATTTGCAATAGGTACACATGTACCTATGATTTCGTTTTTTTGACAATTAATTGCGAAAGCAATATGAACCACTAAGGACATATAAAAAGTCAATCACAGACATGTGTACAGCAAATTTAGTTTTTATAGAAAAATAATGATTGCTCAAAAAGCATTATTCAGGAAGTAAATAGGGGTCTCAAGGCATCACAACTATATATGCAAGAAATACAATGCGTACCACAAACGCACCAGGTACGTACTACTCGAAAGTTCGTCAAAGGCTATAGTCTATTGCCTGTCTAGATTACGAAACGAGATAGAATTATCTATATTGCATTGTTTTCAGTTAGATATTTAATATCCTTCGATTTATATCAATAATTTATCTTGTTAACTTGCAGTTATCAGGAGACCCACGCACGTCGCATACTTACCTACCTAGATACTGAGCATATACTGAGCCTAGTAACTGGTTCACAAAAACAGTAAAACGTGACAATGATTTTACTTTTTTACTTTATAAAATATGTGTCTGCTTACAAACATAAATCTGTTAGTGGCTTTTATATTTTAAAATCTGTTTTATAGTATTAATTTAGTATCCATTCATATGGTCAATATTCAATGTAAGTTTATGTATTTATTTATAATAGAGGAAGGACGACAAAAAGTCTATATCTAGAAGCCCGTTTGAGTTTTGAGGTCGATTGGCTTTTGGATTTTCTATATACAGCAGTCTAAAAGCAGAAGTGGGATTTTGCTATGACGAATTACTTAATTTCTAACGTTAAAATTTAGGGGTTTTCTTTCACAGGGTTGCTTTCTCCGTTCCTGGAAGGAGGATCTGTCTGCATTTCCCGCTGTTATATATACAACTACTGAACTTATTGAAATTTTGGTTTTCACCATTGTTATACTTGATGAACCTAATCAAAATTCTCAAAGTATAAACTAAAAACGGCTTACAAAACCGCGGGGTGAAGTTAGTTAAAAACGTGATTGCTAAAATCTTATTCAAAAAAAATGACGAGGATTCTAGCCTTCACATTCCATAGATCATTTCTAATATACCTATGTCCATAAACATGAGTTCCTAGATGTGAGATAGGTATCTATGTAGATATAAAAACGGGGTCGGTAACGGAATTGCTCCAAATCTGACACGTTATAACACTGCAGAGCCAGGATGTATCTCGTTAATCTCATTTCTTACTTACAATGGAGTAATACTTCGCACTTTTCCGACCGTTTGACTCACATTATGTAGGTACCTACACTTTATGCATGTTATTACGGTGATTGTTAGAGAATTATTGAATCGAAGACCGATGGGAGTCACAGACGCCGCCTTAAATGTGGCTAATTCCTGGTCTGGAAAAATTTAGATTATGCAAAAATAACAGCCATTTACACAATCAGAAGAAGGTGAATTATTTTTTAGCACAAGCAAATATTTTGGATGGTTTACAAACGATGAGAGAAATTTTAGTTTTAGTTACTTAGTTTACCCATGATTTATTTTGTTTCAAAAAAATAATTTGTTTTCTATAAAAATGGACCTTAATACATAAATAGATGCATATATATCAACGTAGGTAGGTATATAAAGGACGTGTATAAATAATATATACAAACATTATCCTCTTGTAGGTATCTATTAAGGATTACCTGCTTATTTACATATTATACGAGTAGCATCCGGAAATGTTATTGAACTTAGACATATAGTGTTATGTTTGGAGTGACAAGGTCGGAAAATTAGTAAACTAACAAAAACAAAACACTAAAATCTTTTCTCTTAATAATATTAGCGATAAGTCGCCTGTTTGTATAATTTAATAACTGTCTTGTCCTCTTTGATATTTTTCAATGTTTTGTGTGTGTACAAATAAAGTATTTATCTATCTATTAGTGTAGTTTTAATATATTTTTCACATTGTCTTGGAGACGGGAGACCTGAATGATGGACGGAGGAAGGGGATGGTTATCTTATTTATATAAAAAAATCCTATTTTCCATAATTACGGCAACAGAAAAAAATAAGAAAGTTGCGTAGAAAATTATCATGCGGGTGAAGCATAGAAGGGCGCAGCTTTAAGTATAATTTGTTTTATAGGATGCAATTAGTCAATAGACACATTAGACACACAGTGAAATGATGTGTGAGTTTAAAAGTTTTTTAGATATATCAAAGTAAAAATAACAAATAAAAATCATAAAAATGACGATTTCAACCCATTCCGGGTTGAAATCTTCATTTTTATGAGCCGAGAACCCGGACTACACTGTATATCCAGAAGTTAAAAGAAGACGAATGTTGACTCCTAACTAGATTTACTTATTAATAAGACAATATTTTTGCTCAAAGATAATTATTTAAAAAAGTACTTACCTAGGTATATTGTTTGATAAATACATCGTATTTTATTATCATTATATTTATGAGTGACATAATGACACAACTAATGAAAACTAAATCACGGTAACGAAATTGTCTATTGTTCCTTTACAATAAATTAACAGTAGGTGTTTATTAGTAGGTAGATACTACCTACTAATTTTAATTTTAATACCTATGTAAGTATGTAGGTACTGGTACTTGATTTAGGTATAACCGCTTCCTGGTTTTCATAGTGCGTGTTTAACTCTTAATTCGCTAATAATATAAGGAAAGAAAATAAGTTTACTCATTCTGTAACTAGATGGCGCCACCGGTAAAATTAAAAGTCGCAAGCGTTGTCTTTTCACATGTAACCATATGGGTTAAGCTTGTCGTGGCCGTCTCGAGTGTTTTATACTAAGTAAATAAAAGTGTTAAGTAGTGTGAGTGTTTTAATTAATCAAATGGTCTTCGAGCTCGGATAAACTGTGAGTAAAGTGCAAATAGTGAAGTGATTGTTAAAAGAACATAGAAAAATTCAGTGTTAAAAAGGACTTAGCCGATTTCGTGAGTAAAAAGAACTTAGAATATTACGTGTTAAAAATAACTTAGAAAATTTCGTGTCAAAAAAAAGACTTAGAAAATTTCGTGTCAAAAAAGACTTAGAAAATTTGCGAGTAAAAATAACTTATAAAAATTTGAAGTGAAAAAGACTTAGCATAATTTCTTAAATTTTTTAACTTAGTTTCTGGCAGTGATTTTGGACTTGTATTATTTTTCAAAACTGAACTTTAACTTTCTATGGTGAACATTATAAAAACTTTGTTGAATTTATTGGTGATACTGAAAAATAATTAATTTTGCTTTCTACCCGCAAAATATTTTGTGAACTTTATATACTATGGCGGATAAAAAGATCAAACTACTAATCACTCAGATGATTCAGAACTCAACTAAAATTGAAAAATTACTTGCAAATACGAAAAAATGTGCTACAGAAAAACGAACAAGAGGTTATTTGGATTCACGTATGGAGATTTTACATGATTATTGGGCTAGTTATACCAAGACTTTTGAGAATCTTTCTGTATTGATAGATGCTGAAACTTTAAAATTAGAACACAACTTGGTCTTGGAGGACAATTTTGAACGCACTGAAGAATATTATCTGGAGCTAATGACTTGGCTTAAGGATAAGTTATATGAGCTAAAACAGGAGAAATGTGAAAGTTTAACCTCAGATACTCAGTTAGAACTTCCAAAGATGAGACCAAAGCTTCCACCGATATCGATACCGCAATTTTCGGGCGATTACAATCAGTGGATGAGTTTTAGAGATTTATTTCGCTCTCTAATTCATAATGATGATCGTTTGACTAAAATCGAAAAACATCATTATCTAAAGTCAAGTTTATCTGGAGAAGCTGAACAACTACTAAAAAATTACTCGTTAACGGAAGCTAACTATGATGACGCCTGGAAAAAACTAAATGAGAGATATGAAAACAAGAGAATGATTGTCAATAATATCCTCGGTCGTTTCTTAAGTCAAAAGACATTGACAACGGAATCTGCAAAGGGCATAAAGGATATTTTAGACACCTCTAGCCAATGTCTCACTTCCTTAACAAACTTGAAGGTCGACTCGTGGAATGCAATAGTCGTGCACATCCTAGTCTCAAAGTTGGACATTGAATCTCACAAACTTTGGGAGCAATCACTGGAAAACTCCACAAGCATTCCTACCTATGAGGATTTAATTAGTTTTCTCGAGAAACGATTCCGAACTATGGAAATGGTCAATCTTTCACAACCTCAACAAAAACATACTCCAAAAACCATTCAACAATCGCCGAGAGCAACAACTGTCAAAAGTTTTGCTACTGAATTCGAAAGCACTTGTACTTACTGCTTACAGAACCATTATATTTGCCACTGTAAAGGTTTTGCCTCACGCTCCGTTCCTGAACGTCAAGATTTTGTCAAGAAAAACAACATATGTTTTAACTGCCTCGTGAAAGGTCACTCAGTATTCAACTGTAAACAGAGCACAGTTTGCAAAAAGTGTGGTCGTCGTCATCATACATTACTTCACTTTACCTCTCCTAAGGATGATAAAACTGTTGATACTGATAAAGAGAAAGATACCCCAAAAGGAAATAGCACTGGACCGAAGACTTCTTGCAATTTCAGTGTTAACCTGAAAGCTGAAACAAAAGATGATCTGGTGATTTTAGCTACTGCTGTTATTAATGTAGATTCAAAGAATAGTGGTACTTACGCATTAAGAGCTCTTGTTGATCAGGGTTCACAGGGTTCTTTCATTTCCGAAGCAGCGGTGCAGTTGTTGAAGCTTAATCGTATTCCAGTTACTGGCAAAATCTCTGGAATATCTAATTCATCAGTGGTAACTACAAAGTCCATGGTCACACTTACAGTCCACTCCACAAAAGATAATGCGTCAACTTTTAAAGTCAATGCATATGTTTTAAGAAAACTCACTTCATTGCTGCCTTCACGTGAATTTCCACAAGATACCTGGCCTTCATCTATGCAGTTGGATCTGGCTGATCCAAACTTTCACAAGCCAGGGTCTATTGATGTTTTACTGGGTGCCGACGTGCATGCATATATACTACTAGAAGGCTTACACAAGTGTAATTCTCTTATTGCACTCAACTCTCGTCTTGGTTGGTTAATATCAGGCAGAGTTTCACAAACTGATCCAGCAGCGTACGACCACAATATGGTCGTTATGCAAACTAAGGTTGAGACCGATCAGTTACTCAGACGATTCTGGGAGATAGAAGAGAATTTACCCCACAAAAAACCAATGACCGATTTAGAAATACAATGTGAAGAACACTTTAAAAATACTCACACTCGCAATGACGTCGGTCGTTACATTGTACGGTTACCATTTAAAGAAGATCCACCTACAAACCTTGGTGATTCCAAACCTCTTGCAATCAGCCGCTTACAACAGATGGAGAAACGTTTTACACGTAAGCCTGAATTCAAGGAAGAATATCACAAGTTTTTGAAGCAGTATGAATCAGAAGGTCATATGATGATGGTACCTGAAAAGGAAACAGAAACACAGAAAGTATATTACTTACCTCATCACGTTGTCCTTAGGCCGACGAGTCTAAGTACGAAGCTACGTGTAGTCTTCGACGGAAGTGCTGCACCTGAAAAAGGAAAATCATTAAATGATGAACTTCTGATTGGCTGTCCTCTTCAACAAGATGTCAGAGATTTAATCACTAGATGGAGACAACACAAAATTTGCTTAGTCGCTGACATTCGTCAAATGTACCGTCAGATTTTAGTAAATAATGATGACGTAGACTATCAGAGAATAGTCTGGCGAGAATCAGCACAACCTATAAAGGAATATAGACTACTTACCGTTACATATGGAACATCTTGTGCTCCATTTTTAGCCATTCGGACACTTCATCAACTGGCTGAAGACGAAAAGAATGATTTCCCCACTGAAGCTGAAATCCTGAAAAACGACGTTTATATGGATGATGTGATGACGGGCTCATCCACATGGGAAGATGCTGTTATCTTACAAAAGGGGCTGACGGAACTGTTGGCTCGTGGTGGATTTCCTTTACACAAGTGGTCTTCAAACAGTAAAGCTGTGTTATCACAAATTACAAGTGTAGACAAAGACTCTCAAAGTGCCGTAAATATTAAAGTTGAAGATACTATCAAAACATTAGGTATTACGTGGAACTCTGAAACAGATAATTTTGAACTTAATTTAGATTTAAATCATTCTTTTACTGACACAATTACCAAAAGAAATGTATTGTCCACTATTGCAAAGTCCTTCGATCCACTAGGTTGGCTAACACCTGCAATTATACTACTTAAAATATTTATGCAAAAGCTGTGGTTGGCTGGCTTAGACTGGGACGAAGAATTACCCAACGATCTTAAAGTAGAATGGAATACTTACCTTGATCGTTTCATGCACACTGAAAACATTAAGTTCCCCCGATGGTTTGGAGTTTCAGATGACACAACTAAACGGGAGCTGCATGGATTTAGTGATGCCTCGTGTACTGCCTATGCTGCAGTGGTGTACCTCAGAGTTTTAGGAAATGATGGTGAAATTAAAGTTTACCTTGTGATTGCCAAATCTAAAGTTGCCCCTGTGAAACAAATTTCTGTTCCACGTCTTGAACTCTGCGGTGCAGTACTTTTGGCTAAATTGATTCATCAGGTTAAGACTATTTTAAATATACCCGATGATGATGTATACACTTGGACAGACTCTACCATCGTTTTGGCATGGCTGCGTAAAACACCAAATACATGGACTACATTTGTTGCAAATCGCACATCAGAAATTTTGACTCTCACTAATAGTAATCAATGACACCATGTTAGTTCTGCAAACAATCCCGCGGATATAGCATCGCGTGGAATTTTTCCCGATGATCTGCAGCAGTCGAGACTATGGTGGAGTGGCCCTCAATTTTTATATGGTACCGATGAACTTGAACATTCCCCTGTTGACATTCCCATAACAGATTTAGAAATGAAACCAATCAAGAAAATATTATCCAACGTTAATGTTATCGAAAATGATGATGCAATTTCCTATTTAAAGCGATTCTCAACACTGTCGAAATTAATCAGGGTTACTGCATATTGTTGCCGTTATTTTAAACTACTCAAACTTAGGATAAGTAAGAATCCGTTTACTGAACCCATGTATTTAACCGCTACTGAACTTGATGATGCTCTTAATCGTTGTATTAAATTATCACAATCCATTTCGTTCCGAGATGAGATTTCTCGCTTGTCATTAGGTCAACAAGTTCAAAAATCAAGTAAAATATATGTACTTCATCCATTTATCGACGAGAAGGGTATTGTTCGAGTTGGTGGTCGACTCGCAAATGCAGAAATTCCAAACGATATGAAAAATCCTATTCTTTTGAGTGGTGATTGTGCTCTCTCTAAACTTATTGTTTCCAACGCACATTTGAAATCTCTGCATGGCGGACACCAATTAACTTTAAATGTACTACGACAAAAGTTTTGGATTCTACGAGTCAAGAATTTAGTAAAAGCGGCCATTAAAAAATGTATACCTTGTTACAAGCAAAAGGCTAATCCACGGGTTCCATTTATGGCAAACCTACCTAAATTCCGGGTTAAACCTAGTCGCCCTTTCATAACAAGTGGAGTAGACTTTTGTGGGCCTTTTACAATGAAATTGTATCGTGGTAGATGTAAAAGAACATCTAAAGCTTATGTTTGTTTATTTGTGTGTACCGTAACAAAAGCCATTCATTTAGAATTGGTAACGGACCTGACTTCTGCTGCTTTTATTGCCGCATTTCGGCGTTTTACTGCTCGACGTGGTCACTGTAAAGAAATTTGGAGTGATCATGGTACGAATTTTGTAGGCGCGTCCCGTGAACTAGATCTGGCATTTAAGGATTTACAATCTCAGACTGTAACTGAAATTTCTGAACTTCTTGCTAACGATCTCACTCAATGGAAGTTTATACCACCTCGTGCTCCACATTTTGGGGGTATTTGGGAGTCTGGAGTGAAAAGTATTAAAGGACATTTGAAACGGGTTATAGGCCAAACCTTCCTCACGTATGAAGAGCTAACTACTCTCTTATCGCAAGTTGAGGCTTGTGTGAATTCCCGTCCACTCACACTTGTAAATTCTACTCTAGACGAACCTCCTTTGACACCTGGTCACTTTCTTATAGGAGAACCTTTAATCGGTGTTCCCGAGCCGTCTTTTCTTGATGTTAAGCTCAGTCCTTTGAATCGATGGCACATCATTCAAAGAATGGTGCAATGTCTATGGCGTCGTTGGCGAAATGAATATCTCACGACATTACAACATCGTTACAAATGGAACACAAACCAACCTGATCTCCCTATTGGCACTGTTGTTTTAGTCAAAGATGACCTACTCCCTCCGGGAAAATGGCTTTTGGGACGTATCATTCAGAAACACCCAGGAACAGATGGCATAACTAGAGTTGTTACGTTAAAATATAAGGATAGCGTTTTCAAGAGACCTATCGCAAAATTGTGCCCTCTGCCCCTGGATGAGCCTGACTCACAGTCATTTTAAGATTGTTTTTTTTTGTTTGTTTAGTTATTTTTCTTACATATTGTTTTAAGGACTTTAGTCGTCCTTGGCCGGCGGAATGTTTAACTCTTAATTCGCTAATAATATAAGGAAAGAAAATAAGTTTACTCATTCTGTAACTAGATGGCGCCACCGGTAAAATTAAAAGTCGCAAGCGTTGTCTTTTCACATGTAACCATATGGGTTAAGCTTGTCGTGGCCGTCTCGAGTGTTTTATACTAAGTAAATAAAAGTGTTAAGTAGTGTGAGTGTATTAATTAATCAGTGCGTGTATTTGGATGTGTAAGCGACGATAATACGAGGACAATTAGTGGCTTTTACAAATCCACGATTCCTAGTTTTTTTTTTGACAGCGGCAATGGTTTTTTATAAAATGACAGATAGGTCTTAAACCAACGTCTTTCAAAACACGAATCGTCAAAAATAGAACCAGTGTGAATGAGTTCGGCGCATGAACATCTAAGTGTAACGTGGCAATGAAATTTTTTAAAATACTTAGTACTTACATTTAGAAAGAAAAAAATAAAAAATATTTTCAAGACTCAGTACAGTGTACAATGTACATACACATTAAAGTAATCACATAAAACAGTAAAAAAAAAAAAAAAAAAGCAAGATAATACAGACCTATAAATAAAGATCGTAAAGACCTACGGCGCGCGGGGCGCCCAGAAAAAAGGTTCGTCCTAATGGAGGGGATCGAGACAGTGGATGGCCTCTTCTGCAACCTCGATAAATTCCGTAAGCGAAGGATAACTTACCTTGCAGATTCTTCCTTGCCCTTTCGTGTATGATAATCACATATATTTTCATACATAATGTATACCTAGGTCAACATCTATTTAATGCTAAGTAAATGAGAACACAATATACCTTCCTGTAAATACCTACGTAAAACCATTTAAAAATGGACAATACTTACGTAAATTGAAGTTAAATCAGACGGAAAATTAGGTAGGTAAACGGAATCGACTACTACTTAGGTATTCTAATCTAAATAGCTTCTAAGATTAATGCATTACTTAAATTAAAAGTCATTTGATAAAATGTTACTTATATTTCAGATTATTATAATCTTTTTATCATTTAGTAGGCTTGGCAAGTGTAATACCTTTTTTTTTTAACGAGGGGAAATGCAGCCTTATGCACCGTCCTGCCGCTTCGGGGGAAGCGGCAGGGATGTGTGGGGCTCCCTCTGGCCTGTGGTGGTGGGCGGTCAGAGGTTTACCCACTAAAACCCCTCGGTGTCCTCTTTCCGCCGTGAGTGCCGGGGACGCAGGAGCGCTTACACATTTCATCTGCTGCCCCACGGCGGCGGCTGGTCTCTTCAGACCCCATCCCTTAAAAACTCGTATCACGGGAAAAAACTCTCTCGAGAGGCAGCGTAGGACACGCCGCCGCCTTCTCGGGCCTATAATCTAGAGACGAACCCCCCCGAGTCCGCCTCCACAGGCCAGTTTAGGGTGGCAGTTGGTCACTGCGGACCACTCGCCTCCTATTGCGCCTTGCGCGCGTCGGTTCTACGGAGAGCAGTTCACTTGATACACATAGGAGTGAGCGCGACGCGACCGTTCATGATACACAGCTACACTAACTTAAATTACAACATTATATTAATATGGAATATGAATGTGCTGACAATTATACAAAACTGTACGGTTGTTAACCCGTACACTATATCTATTTTTTATATCGAGAAAACTATTCTTTGTCAGAAAATGAGAAAACATACATACAACCGAATTGAGAACCTCCTCCTTTTTTGAAGTCGGTTAAAAATAGAAAAGCTCTCACCTCTAAATCTATCATACTTAGTATAAATAAAATAATAAACGCTCGAGCCACGTCTGTCTGTCTTTCTGCTGAACATGATAATTTCAAAAACCACTAAAGTACAAAAAGGTCTCCTAATATGAATTGCAGGTCTACGGGTACGATCCGGTTCACTATCGTACAATTTTTTACATCTAAGGTCCGTTTCGTGCTTTTCCCAATTCATCCAATTGTCACTACATACATTTTTTGTTATATCTAGTATCTATTTCGTATGGTTTATTTTGTTTTTTTTTAACCACTCAAAAACTACTAAAACCGATTTCCATACGTGATATAATATGAGAAAGGTTTAAGTGTAAATATAATTAATTAAGGTTTTGTGTATATTTGCTGAAATATGACAATGATTGTCTGAAAAAATGCCGACATAGAGCTTTAACTGGGGCGGGGGGGACCGTAAACACAAATTTTCCCCGGCTACCTGCGTGCGAAGCTCGCCCCGGTTTTGTATCATCATGATAAAGATACAAAAGCAACTAACGGACTATGGTTGTCGATATTTTGTGAAATATTTCATCGTCACATATCTGAGACACGTCAACTGGACTTACATATGTGATGAACTGATGAAATAATCAAAATGAAAAGGTAGGGTAGGTAAGGTATATAGTTTTATAAACAACTAGCGACATTATGCATGTATTATATCTAAAAACCTTCCTCTTTGATCACTCTATCTATTAAAAAAAACAGCAATAAAATCCGTTGCGTAGTTTTATAGATTTAAGCATACAAAGGGATATAGGGACAGAGAAAGCGACTTTGTTTTATACTATGTAGTGATAGTGAAGTGATATCTATAGTGATTAATTACGTTTTTCAGTAAGCAGCTAGCAACATTACACCGATTTACACCACACTAGCACCCCAGCCCCACTCAAACCGCACTCTAGGAATCTTTTCCAAGAAAGAAAATATTCCCGTCAAAAAATATCAATGTACCTAAATACATAAAACATGAAATATCCACTATTATTTTATATAAGTAACCAATTCTACTCTATCTTAACCTAACTTATAAATGAATGGACTACGACTTAATACTTCACACATTATTAAGAGGAATGGGTACCGGGGGCTTTCTCCATACAAACTATTACAAACGTAGTCGACTGTTTTCTCCCTGGATAATGACACTATAGCAAATATTTTTGGTGCATACAACTTATAACTGCCATGACCATGCCCCTATTTTTTGTTATTTAAATTTTTTAAATTTTTATTTCTATGATAATTAGAAAGTTAAAAAAACCAAAACATAGGGGCATAGTCATGGCAGTTATAGGTTTTATGGCACAAAAATATTTGTGCTAGTGTCATTATCCAGGGAGGAAACAGTCGACTACGTTTGTATGGAGAGCCCGCAGGTACCCTTTCACCTTAATACTTTCTCGTTGAACACAATGATAGCACGATTTAATTTTAACTGTAGCGCCATCTGGTGGCCGTGGTTATTTAGTTTGCCGCTTCGTTATTATTCAGTAAGTACTAAATGTACCTTCTGCCTCTTGGCTTGCAATTCAACCTACCAGATGGCGACAAAACTTAGTATGTAGGTAGATGGACTGGAGCCCTCGAATAACACAAAGGTGGTTTACGCTGGTGAAACAGCGGAGCGTACATAGTTGAGATAAAAACAACTAAGTATCAATTTGAGTTAAATGCTTACGTGGCTACTCCGCCTTTATTGCGGTTACATTAGATCTAGTCTATTAGGTAAATAAAGAATATATTTAATTATTGTTTTATCAAGAACTCGTGCTGCACTCAAGCATGTCACAATAACATAAGAACCCAACTTAGTAAGTACCTATCTACCTCCTACCTAGACCTACTTATGTATGTAAATACTTGAAATTCATGATAAAATACCTACCTTAATATAAAATAGTTGAAATATGTACCTACATATCACATTTTTTCTTTTTATTTGTACAGCTGTTGGAATATTTTTGCATTAAAAAAATATATTTGTTCAAAGTTGTTCTGAGCGGTCAATTAGACACTTGATAATAATATTTTTTTCGGCTGTCTACGAAACCGTGCGGCTTCGGAGGAATAAAAATCGGACAATGCGAGTCGCACCCGCCCATGAAGGGTTCTGTTACCATTATTTATACTCAGTTTTTAAGTATTTGTTGTTATAGCGGCAACAGAAATACATCATCTGTCAAAATTTCAGCTCTCTAGCCCTAGCTATCACGGTTCATGAGATACGGCATGGTGAGACACATACGGACGGACAGTGGAGTGTTAAAGGGTCCCGTTTTATTTACCCTTTGAGTACGGAACTCTAAAAATTTGTCTATATACATATAGTTTGGAAAGAAGTGTATTGTTTCTTTTCAACAATAAATTCGGTTATTGACACACATTTTGATAAGACATTTTCATTGAATATTTGTTGTTGAATCATTTCAAAAGGATTTGAATTTAATATAGTTTTATTTTTTCAGATATTTATTTTGTAACGAATAACTATGAAACTGCTGAACCGGTTTTTAAGAAACTTTGTACGAAGATAGGTTGAATGATTGTACATAGTATACTTTATATTCTGATATACCCACAGGATCAGGACGTCATATTCCTTTGTAACTAGATCATTCAGTAATGGAAATGTCGAAGTAACGCGCCAAATTACATTTCTAATTCAGTTTTTCGTAAAAACTACCCAGGTAGAAGTCAAAATCTAACAATATTTTGTAAACTGCGTCTTTAGAAGAAAATTTTCAAGGCCTAGATTCTACAATAGACATCTCAGATAAACTACCCCTTTAAATAAAGTGTCATTTAATATGAATGAACCGTCACTGTTGGAAAATAACGTTCTACTTAGCTAGAAACGCGGTTAACGAAAATAATCGAACATTTCGATGAACTCTTTAATTTTTACGGAAACCTTTATATTTTTGAAGTTAACGGGTGAAAAAGTTCGTTTAATAAATACCCTTAAATTCCTTAATTAAATTATATAATTTTGTTACCTGTAACCAACAGCTCCAGCCGCAAAGATGTATTGAGCCAAATAAACAGCACTAAACATAATAGGTATCAATATATAGACGTAGTTCAGCATCTGGTAACGACCGAACTCGCCCAGTTCTACCAGGATTGCATCCAGGTTCACCACCGATTGTTCTGCCATATTTACACTTTGTTTATTTTAAGTTAAGTAAAACAATAATGATGTTTCATATGGCATGCTAGAGATACGTGCGAGCACTGTGCGGTTATCACTACAACTGTATCGGGGTAATTTTTGTAGTGCAATCCTTGGAAGGTAGGTACTCGTAGGAATCTACTTGTGGCTTGGCAATTCAGGTGAGTAAGTAGCTTATTGTTTTTGTTTTTACCCGATTGCGAGAGAGGGAATTGTGTTTATTGTTATTATACAACATTGTCAGAAACAATCAGGAATTATATTTTTTGACGTGTCTTTCAGAAGTTAAGACCGAGTATCAACAATACCCAATGAATGAATGAATGAATAATGAATGAATAATTATTTATTTCAGGCTAATTTGCCCATATTAGTTACAAATAAAATAATATAAAAATTACAATTTTTTTACAAAAAACAAATGTACCTATACAAAATAATAAAAATACAATGACATTTAAAAGTAGGTAGTGTGTACTACCAAAAAAACACACAACAACAAAAAGGTACACAAAAAAAGGTTAACTTAATTATAATTATTATGCATAACTTATGCTGTCACTAATGTCACTTGACATGTGTCATATTTTGTTCATCTCGCTGTGTACAGTTAACCAATACGTGAATATTAGATTGTTCAGACTCTCGGAAAACATACGGAGGATCTCATTGTTCTGACAATGAGATCCTCCGTATGTTTAGCCGGTTTCTGGTCGCATCTCAGATCGTCTGCGATCTGAGATGCCAGAAACCGGCTATTCGGGATCTTATAATAGAGGAGAAGTCAGACACCCCACCGTCAGCAAACATGCCCGACGCACTACAAAACCGCGGAAGTCTCATTAGAATGCGATATGCATTATTATATTGCACTCTAATGATCCTTAAAGCTCGCTTGGTGCAGTTGACCCAGAGTTGACATGTATAGAAACATTG
Source organism: Idaea aversata (assembly GCA_907269075.1). Lineage (NCBI taxonomy): Eukaryota > Metazoa > Arthropoda > Insecta > Lepidoptera > Geometridae > Idaea > Idaea aversata. Next base: position 15,009,834 of record OU026092.1, on the reverse strand, counting down.
ACAGAATGCTCTAAACAATGTCACCTTCACCTGATCACTACACCGATCTTACCGAGATGTTACATCTGACAGAAAGGGCCCGACGCTCTCACTCTACATCGTCAATGTCATTGAAATCCCCTCGAAGTATATGTCCCAAGTATCTGAACTTATCAACCCCACGTTATCTCTACGTCATTTAGAAACACAGGCGGTATCCTCTCCGGACCCTTCCCTGACCTGAACACCATCACTTGTGACTTTTGCACATTGTATTTCAAGCCGTGGCTGACTGCATAACGCTCACATATTTCTAACAATATTCTAAGACCTTTGATTGAGGGGCAGAGAAGAACCATATCATCCGCGTAATTTAGGTTGTTGACGCAAATACCACCAATGTGACAACCGACTTTGGCTCTTCTGAGCTCCTCAGTATTCAGTATTCAGTATTCTTTATTTGCTTAAAATGCAGGTACATAGTAAGCAAAATAAAAAAACACAAATCAAATTAAAAAATCAAATTAAAAAAAAACAAAACAAAAAAAAATCAAATTATCAAATCAAAAAAAAAAAATCAAAATCAATCAATCAATTTTTCAATCAAATTATTGACGTATAGGATGTGTATAGGTTGAAAAGGTCCGGAGAGGTCAAGCCACCTTGAAGTACTCCGCACTTTAACCTGTAATCGCTAGAAGCGGAGTCGCCCCATCGTACTTGATTAGTTTGATTTTCGTACCAATACCTCTACCGTTCTTTTAGGGCCGTATTAACAAATCGCTCTCAATATCGATCTTGAGTGCGTATCAATCGAGTGAGTCTTGAGATGCGGTCACTATCTTAAGTTACGCGTTAATTAATAGATAAAACTCAAGTTTTAACCAGGCTGATATCGCTCTTGAGATTTGAAACTGATCTTGAGAGCGACATTGAATGACAGTAACGCTTTGTTCTTACCTTGAATGGTATGTTCTTACCCTATGGTAGGTAGTGTCGTCATATTTTGCTGTCAACTTGTTTATAATGTGAATTTTTAATAAGATTTTACTACTAAATAATTATTTAAATGCGAATGATTTGTTCAAAAAGTCATTAGCATAAAATATCATCATAATAATTGATTTCTGACAAAATTTGTTCTAGCTCCATGTTCCTGAACTACAAAACTAACAAAACAGCTAACTTATGTCATGTATGACCCGCAATCAGACTTGAGTTCACGAAACTACATCTTGAGACATATCTTGAGAGCTGAGTTTGATTTATTAATACGGTATTACTCAATTGATACGTCGCTCTTTAATCGCGTCTTAAGATAGGTTTATTAATCAGCGCAACAACTCAAGAGCAAACTCAAGATTGAAATCAATATTGAGTTCGGTTTATTAATACAGACCTTAGGCACGTTCGACTTATCGAGTTTCTCCCAAAGTAAATTATAATTTACTAGGTCGAAAGCTCGGCTCAAGTCGAGAAAGCAAGCATAAACCGAAGTATTTCTACTTGTATAATACTCGACGGCAGATTTAAGACTGAAAACGGCAGAACTTGTTGAGAGTCCGGGACGAAAACCAAACTGCGCTGCGTCAATGTTCAAATTCATCTTTGGATCGGGGTGAATTATTCTCTCCAGTACCTTACCAGCAATTGTACCGAATGAAATCGGTCCAATAAGTTACTTGTGTCTTCTTCTCGTTGGAGAGCGCGTTCCGAAGACACACAAATCCTGACTTAGTTTGTAAGACGATTCAATGTGATCTCATGCGATGAATTCCAACTGAATAAGGAAATTTTATCTTTGGCTTTGGTCAGAAGAGCAAGGTCCTAGGGCGTCTCTTGCGTCACGCACAAACTAAATACAAATAAATAATGTGTGACGTCTCAATTATGTAGACTTGGCGTAAGATGAGAGATGATACAGATGTTGCCAATACAGCCTACAGTTTCCCAGGATCTGTAAGTTTTACCAATAGATATTTATGAATTAACTAAGTACGTACCTACTTAATACCATAGTGTAAGAATTGCTGTACTTACCTATACCTAGTCAGGATTGACGGTTACACACTGGACTTACCTTTACTCATCCTTTACTTACCTTTTTTAGTTTACAATTTTCCTCAAATCCTTCCTTATTTACATATGTCCTGGTATGTAGGTACCTACTACAAAATAAGACAACTTGTCAATGTTAAATAACAAGGTAGATTAGTTTCTTATGCACGGTTTGTACCTATGTTGATATTTCTTGGAGGAATATAACTTTTGAATCCTGAATTTTTGAAAATTTAGCGTCATTTGTCTTATCTACTTTCATTGTTGTTTTTTTTTAGATTTTTTGACATTTGAAAACCAGTAATTCGAGGATACAGAGTAGCATGCTTGCCTAGATGTTCAGTCGTGACTTAAGTATTCCAAGGTTGTATAACTTATTCGGTGAATAATGACGCTGGTCACTGGCATAGCACTAGGTACATAAACAAGCCTAAATTAAGCACCAGCGCATTGAACTGACACTAATCAAATTATAGATAGCTTACGTCTATAGATATAGGTACGCAGGTACCTATAGTGGTTCTATAATGGAACTTAGTGAGATTTTTTCTTTCCCGTTCCATGGAGCTCTGAAATGGAACTAGTACTTACCTAAAACATTTTTCTTAAAAGTCTTAAAAAAAAACAAAAGACGATCGAAACTAAAATCAAAAGACGATTCGAAACAAAAGACGATCAAAACAAAAACAAAAGATCATCACTGCAATATAGGCCTCTAAATGCGTTTCTTCATCATTTCAACCTTCGGACTTCTAATATCAATGAAATTTTACGATAAAAATAACGTAGGTAAGTGTTTTGGATAAGAAATTAACAATATTATCACGAGACAGATAACTTACGTCCGGAATATTTGCAAATGAAACGCAATGCAAATATTTCGTAGACAATTTGACAACTAGGAAGTTTTCCTTTACATACTCACTGGGTACGAAGTGAAATATTAGTTTAGTAATTATTCAGTAGGTATGATTATATTCAAGGTAGGTAAATCTTTTTGAAAAATTCCATCAAAATCGGTCGATGCATATGACTGCAAAGGTCCATACATTTTTTTACATGCATTTGTTGGGATAGGTACCTACCTACGTCGAGCATAGCAAAAAAAAAAAGAATGACAAAGTAGTGATTTAATAACAATCAATCAAATTAACCTTTTTACTAATCCATATCTATACATATTGCTATACTAATACTAATTATAATAAAGAGGTAACGTTGGTAACAAGTTTGTTTGTTTGTATGTATGTATATGTTGGGGGTAATCTCCGAAACCATTGCAACGATTTCAAAATTCTTTCACCGATAGTAAGGTAAATTATAAGGCAATAACATAGGCTATAACTTATTTTCAAAAAATTAGGGATCCGTAAGATAATTGCAATATTGTAACCTAAGGTAGAAAACCTACAACAGTATTTAGCATGCATGCGCTATGAAAACTATTGATGACTAGCTGCGCCCCGCGGTTTCACCCGCGTAAGTCCGATCTTTAAATTCTCACCGTTTAAACCTTCCCTGGACTACAACAAACACAACAAAAAAAGAATTGGCCAAATCGGTCCAGCCGTTCTCGAGTTTTAGCCAGACTAACGAACAGCAATTGATTTTTATATTATAGAGAAGACTAGCTGTTGCCCGCGACTTCGTTTGCGATGTGGTTTTGGTTTATATAGAATGCCTAGCATTTTCCCGCATAGATACTATTTAACGTTCGGTGTAAGTTATAATAACAAAATAGATACATTGTTTTTAAGCTATATTTTTTGATTGATTTGGCGAAGGCACTTATGTAGGTAAGTAATATTTATATTTATTTATTTCACTCAAATAGACATAATACACAACAATATAATCATGCAAATAATAATCTATTTTGGTGCAAATAAAATTTTGTTTTTTATTTCAAATATTATTAATGATTAAATATGAAAGGCCATTGGACAGAACAGATACTTATACATAAAATAACGTCCTTACCTATTGATAGCGGGCATTACGTTGAACAAAAATTGCTTTCACTTTTTGCTTAGAGACCTATACCTATCGATAGAGGACATCGAAGAAAACAAATAATGCCTTCACACCAAACTTCTAAAGCGTATTTGATACAGGGTTTTTGAAGAAACGTGATGTTCCATGATTTTCCAAAAGTGCGCGGTGACTTTATGCCAATAATAATTGTGTAAAATTACGGTATGCCTAGGGTTATTTTATTATGCTAAAACGTTTATGCCAAACTACAAAAGGACATTTTGTTTATGCCAAAAGTGTGGTTCCCATCTAAAACCTCTAAGCCAACCTCCAACTACTAAAGCGTCTGGGAAATGGAATATTTAAAGAAAAATGATGTCCTATGATTTTTTCAAAAGTGTGCGGTTCACTTTGAGACCCGTACCCACCTAAATGAACAAAAAATGCCCTCATACAAAACCTATAAAGCGTAAGGGCATTATTTATCCATCGGGTCTAAAATCACAGCGCAAAAAACATAACACTGCCACGCTCCCATCCTGAATGTCCAGACCCTTTTTGCAATTTTCTAAATTCTAGACCAAATTGCCCAGATTTTCTTTATTAGGTAGCTACGTAATTTTGGGGAAAACAAAATAAAAAAGTAGCTGTGACATACGGCAGACAGACAGACATGACGAATCTATAAGGGTTCCGTTTTTTGCCATTTGGCTACGGAACCCTAAAAATTGATTTTTACAAACATACCTTATATTCACTTCAAAAACTTCAAAAAAGGAGGAGGTTCTCAATTCGTCGCGTATATTTTTTTATGTATTTTCGCCGATTACTTACTCGAAAACGCTTGAACCGATTTGGAAAATTCTTTTTAGGGTTTCGTACCTCAAAAGGTAACAAAGGAACCCTTATAATATCACTTTCTTGTCTGTCTGTCTGTCTGTTCGTGTGTCACCACCGATTATCTCAGGAACGGTTGGACTTAGCAAGTTGAAATTACTGAAGTCTATGGTCCCTATTAGGTGTATAAAAATCAAGGTGTATAAAAACTAATGTACGGAACCCTCGGCGCGCGAGTACGACTCGCACTTGGCCGGTTTTTTTATTTTGTTTTTATTTTCTAAGGTGTCCGCGACTTAAATAAATTAGTTGAGCGCGATATAAGTGTAACATCGAGGAGGTCTTTGGTAAAGGACCTCTTTGTACTAACCTCATTTTCAGTTTCACGTAGGTAGTAGATATATGCAAACTATTTGGTTTTATGACAACTGTCATCTTGAGCGGAAGCATGTACCTGTACGCCTAGTATGACTTGTTGAAGCACTCGAAAATAAGGAACCCTTATAAGGTCACTCTCTTGTCCGTCTGTCTGTCGGTGTGTCACTACCGATATTCTCAGAGACGGGTGGATCTAGTAAGTTGATTTTTAGGAAGTTTCATAGTAAATACTCAATATAGTATGTTTGATCGAATACGTAAAAAAGTAGTGCTAAGCGTACTGTTCCTTTTTGACGTTTGATTACGTTTTGCACGGAAAAATATTTCGATTTCCCATTTTTTTAATGTTTTTTTATCAAATATCATAATTATTGTATTAAAGTTAAATTGAAAAATACCCTAAATGTTAATCTGGTATTTTCTAAACATATTGGTGTGGACCTCATTGAAATCTGTTCTCTAGTTTATGAGATTACCTGGTTCAAACAAACAGACAAACAGACAAACAAAAATTCTAAAAACTACCCTATCGTGTTCAGCTAACGATTCTAAGACGACCTCTGTATTTTTTTTCTGGATATTTTACAATTACAGATTTTTTTATGTCTACAGATTTATTATATGTATAGATAAAACAAAATAATGTATTACAAGTTTTTAGGCCCTATTATTATCTTCAAAAAAGTCCGCAATGCAATATACCCAATTACCCATCTTAATATATATAAATCTCGTGTCACAATGTTTGTCCTCAATGGACTCCTAAACCACTTAACCGATTATAATAAAATTCGCACACCATGTGCAGTTCCATCCAACTTGAGAGATAGGATAGCTTACATCCCGATATTCCCACGGGATCGGGAGTTACGCGGGTGAAACCGCGTAGGGCAGCTAGTCAATTATAGAAAATTCAATTACAATGCGCAGGTAAGAACTAAGGTTGGTTGCATTAGCATTATGGTATTAAGACTATTGATTTCTCAGTTAATATATTTCGTTTATTTTTATTTATTTATTTGTTTAAAAGTTATGACGATTGTAAAAATGTTCTAGCTTTCTCAGCTTCTAATAGTTAGTATGTCTCCACACAGGTGTATCATTCTGTAGCTATTAGAGAAATCAAAAACTGGTCAAGTACGAGTGGGACTCGCGCAACGAGGGTTCCGTACATATGTATTAGTTAAAAAAAATGATCAAGCAATAAAAAATAAGTAAATTAAATTTTAAAAAACCGACTTCAAAAAACCTGAAAAGGAAAACTAACAAAACCTGGAAAAAAACCAATAAGTGAAAAATAATCCATTTCGGGTCACTAAGACAGTAGATAACTTAAACATAAGTACTTACTTGGAAGTCTGACTGGGTTAGATTGAATGTTGAGAGGTATAAAGAAAACACGGTGTCACCCAGTCCGACTTGGAGTAAGTACTTATGTTTAAGTTATCTACTGTCTTAGTGACCCGAAATGGATTATTTTTCACTTATTGGTTTTTTTTTCAGGTTTTGTTAGTTTTCCTTTTCAGGTTTTTTTGAAGTCGGTTTTTTAAATTTTAATTTACTTATTTTTTTATTTAACCATTTTTAGTGCCACTGTCACTGAAAATTCTACTCCATGAGGCGAAAGCGACTGTTTTTTCAAATTGCAACCTGTACCTAATCGTAACCCATTGAAGAGTTTTCTGATGAGAAGGTGGTTTCAGATATTCCATTTATCGGTAACTATTCGTTTATGGGCCAATTCTACTGATGGAAGTCGAAAAATGAGCAATTTGCTGCACTCTCGAGGTGCATTTCTGTTCATCACTTCGAAGATCCTCATCAGAACTTCATGATAGGGTTCTCTATCAACATTCATTCAAACCCAGTCCGGCGACTAAATTCGACTAAAATCTTCAAATTGTAACCTGTAATCGTAACTGATTGAAGAGTTTTCTGATGAGAAGGTGGTTTCAGATATTCCATTTATCGGTAACTATTCGTTTATGGGCCAAATCTACTGGTGGAAATCGAAAACTGAGCAATTTGCTGCACTCTCGAGGTGCAATTCTGTTCATCACTCCGAAGATTCTCATCAGATCCTCACCAAATTTTTATGGGACCACCCCTGAGGTATCACTTTTCGAAAACAAAAAGAATCATCTCAATCGGTTGAGCCGTCTTCGAATGATCGCGTAACATACACACAAAAAAAAACATACAGACGAATTGAGAACCTCCTCCTTTTTTGAAGTCGGTTAAAAAGACAATCCTCGCGGCCCATCAGGATTCGAACCTGGAATCTTCTGATCCGTAGTCAGACGCGTTATTTCTGTTGAAGCGGCTAAAATTACGTTTGTTGTATGGGAGCCCCCTTAACTTTTTGTTTTATTCTGTTTTTAGTATTTGTTGTAATAGCGGCAACAGACATACATAATCTGATAAAATGTCAACTGTCTAACTACATATTGCTGCAACGGTTCATGAGATACAGCCTGGTAACACACAGACGGACGGACGGACAGCGGAGTGTCAGTATTAGGGTCCCGTTTTACCCTTTGCGTACGGAACCCTAAAAACGGCAATATATCACGTTTGTTGTATGGGAGCCCGATTAAATGTTTTATTTTTAAGCTATTGCATAGATTTTATCGCGGGCCTTGGGGGGCGAATCAAGAAATTCCGTAACGAAAAAAACCTAACACCCCCGACAAATGACGGACGATTATTAACGGACGACAAATGGCGGACGAAATTTGTCGGACGACTATTTTTAGTCTATAGGAAGAGGGATTATTTCTTGCTTCAAGAAACCTTTTTTTTTCTATGTATGACGACCCAGTTGGCACAATGGTCACCATGCCGGACTGCCAAACACATGGTTGCAGGGTTCGATTCCTGTCTCAAACAAGTATATGCTTAGATATTCGTCTGTGGTATGGTTGTTTTTTTGGTTTACACCCCCCACTCCGCCTACCATGTAGCTCGGCCGAGCGTTCACTATGCAATAGCTTTACCGCGGCAGTCCTCGAGTGCCACACGTTTTTTTTTTTCTTTTGTTAGTATTCGTTGTTATAGCGGCAACAGAAATACATCATCTGTGAACTTCTACCTATCGCGGTTCGTGACCTGCACAGCCTGGTGACAGACAGACAGACGGACAGCGGAGTGTCAGTATTGGGGTTCCGTTTTACCCTTTGGGTACGGAACCCTAAGGTATCGACTGTACCTACGATACCTAAAGAGTAAATAACTAGATAAGTCGATTTTGATGAAATTTAGCATGAGTAGGTTATATTCATTTAGACCGACTACTTTTATATTGTCTCATGATGACATTATGAGATATATAAAAGCCATAGGTAGGGGGGGGGGGAGATCGTGATTAAAAATAATAATAATAATACTTAAATAATTTATTACACAAAAACAACATTAACAGCATGGGTAATAGAAACCCTGACCCTCAAACTAGGCCAAAACCTGTGACATGAGGTATCAGTGGTATCAGTGTCCTACCGCATTTGGTAGGTAAACAATAGTATAAGTACACTTACAAAACTAAACACTATGTTAACAGTAGATAGGTCATTTAACATACCTACTTAGACATATTTTACTAAAACCTGTCTGAAAACCCGCAGACTCCCAGCCTCTAAAGAGTTGGGTTGAAGGAAAACAGAAACAGATTTACAGATGTAGGGTCTTTCCAACAAACAAAAGAAAAGCAAAAAACGAAAATAAAAACACTTATTTCAAAGTTATTGGTAAGTTCTCTGTATCATCATAGTCAAGTTTCTGATTCTTTTAGCTCATACCTAGTAAGTGAATAAATATTGAGACATTTGTTAATCTTATGGTATAGCGTTTCACTTGTTGCATTAAATTGGTTATTTGCAATAACTGTTCTCAGGGGGGCAGATATGGGACAAGCGACCGAATCTTCTACTTGGAAGCGAAGGAGGCCGCAGAGATTGCTTTCGCAAAAGGGCATACAGGATGAAAAGCTACCTGACAGTGAGGACTTTATTTTCCCAGTGAAGTAAGTACCAGCGATGTCTGGAATTGATGATTTTTAAAATAGCTTGTTGAGCTCTTTCTAATGGCATAATGATGGATTTAGAGGCACCACCCCAAACAGGAGTGCAGTAGGTGATAATGCACTGACAAAGTGAATTAAAGACCAATCGCAGAACTTTATCACCAGCTGAACCTCGGGTTCGAAGACTTGTTGTGTGTGATCTTTGTGAAGCTATCTTCACAAAGATCACACACATCAAGTCTTCGCACCCGAGCTATACCGAATGTATTTGGGTTTTTCAGTTGAGATGTTGATCAATGTAGACACCTAGATTTTAAGGCATTCACAAGAATCTAGATACACAGATAGCCTTAAGTTCGAATGAATCCGACGGTAAGGTGTTGGATCTAATACTAAAAGGCATAAGAACAGTTTTATTTGCGTTAAATGTTAGCAAATTGAATGACAACGAACGTTTCACCGTAGCCAATGCCCTCCCAGCACTACAATAACTCTCCTCCCATGTACCACCCACAATAAGAAGACTACTATCCTACCACGCACAGCCGAACCTAGAACGTTGTGCTTAGTATAATGTAATAGTTAATGTGAAAAATATATTAAGTACTTACCTATATTAAGTAACATAAAAAAATTAATCCCTATTTTCTTTGGTCACGGGATCACGCGTTAACGGTTGCACCAATAAAGCTTAGTAATATCCTTTCTGTTGTGTTCGTTAATGTCAGGAGAAGGATCATGTTGCATAGAAACATTACTATGCAGGTGAAACCGCAGGGCAGAGCTAGTATCAACATATTATATCTATCTATACCTACCTAACTATATACTTGTACTTACCTACCTGTACAATACTGTACATACCTATATAAATATTAATATATATGCATTAGATGAAACAAGATCAAACAGGTTCCAACAGGTTCTAAGTTGTCACGACCGCGCAGTAGAAGCTTCCATGAAATATATGAGATGGTGCTGGTGCAAAGCTGTTCAGTATACGACTCACCGCCTGCTACCTCCTGGGATGTCCCTCCTCATCGCTACGTTAGAGGATGAGGAGGCGGAGGAGGATCGCTCGGGTCTCCGGGGGAGAACTCACAAAGTTAATTGCTCCTCACCCCAGCCTCAGCGATCCTCGATGGTGAGACACCACCTACGACACGATGCCCACCTGCTGGGGTACCTAGATACAAAACACAGCACCACACTACACTGCACTATATAGGTCCGCACAACACCATTCCGTTCCCTTAGGGAGACGCCATTTTGGACGCACTACACTCGCGACGAAACCTCGACCGACCGCCACGGCTCCCAACAAGAGGCACAGTTGGGAGACACCACTCTCGTAGGGAGCCACCGTTCTCCCAAGGAGACACCTCTCAGAGGGGCCGAGAGACCGCAGAGAGACACCGTTCTCCTAGGGAGCTGCCTCTGAGTGACACGAACATCTCAGGGAGCTCCTTCTGCGGGAGCACGACGAAATCTTGACCGACCGTAACTCCTAGAGAGGTCGAGAGCCGCCAGAGAGGTCAAGAGACTATTTTCCATGACTTCTCCGGGAGTACCGCGAAAACTCGACCAACCTCCACGACGACTTGAGACCGACTGCAACCAATAACAAGACGTGTGTGGGTAGTGAGTGAATAAGTACTCCAGAGAAATATTTTTCACAAACATGCATGAAAATATTGTCATTATTTTCGTTAAGAGAACACGGAAAATACGCCAAGTATCGAATTTACGGACGAAGAAAATTAGATCCATTGCAGGAGTGTTTTTTGAATTTAGAACATTGCAACGCTCCAATTATAGTACCTACTCTGTGGCAATGTTTAAAGCTGGGAACACATTGTCGGACGCGGCTTACGGACGGAGGCGTCCGACAGCGGCGACTGATAAGTGTGCACGGTCGTTTGACACTCAGCGGTCCAGATCGCTCTAGGACATCCGCGGACGTCCGAAACCTTAAGGGCGGCCCAAGGTTACGTCCGCAACTTACGTCCGATAGTGTGCACAGTTACATACATATATATTACACAGACGCCTATAAGTCGCGGCTGTCGAACGCGTCCGAGCAATGTGTCCTCAGCTTTATGAAACCCGCACGCGCCGCGCCCGCCGCGGCGGGCGCGGCGCGTGCGGGTTGCCTTTCGGCACAGATGATAAAAAAACCGGCCAAGTGTGAGTCGGAATCACGCACGAAGGGTTACGTACCACTAAGTGCCATTATATTCCTCGACGCAAAAACAAATGCAAAAAAACCCAAAACAATATTGTATGTCAAACGAGGCTGTAAAGTCTTTTGCCTGCCTTTTTGGGAGTGTACTCAACAAAAAAAGGAGCTATAAACGGAATGAAGAATGGAAAAGCAGTAGGACCTGATGGAATACCAGTAGAAGTATGGAAGCTACTACGAGAGGATGGATGGAAGTGGTTGGCTTTATTTTTCAATAAGTTGTTGCAAGAAGAAGCAGTACCTGATGAATGGTGCAACAGCTTATTGGTGCCCATCTTCAAAAACAAAGAGGATGTGCTAGAGTGCAACAATTATAGAGGAATAAAGCTAATGTCACATAGTATGAAAGCGTGGGAGAGAGTAATTGAGAAAAGAATGAGAGAAGAGAGTGAAATTTCGCAAAACCAATTCGGGTTTATGCCTGGTCGGGGAACAACTGATGCTATTTTCACAATACGCCAGCTGCGCGAAAAATACAAAAATGCACACAAAAACTTGCATATGGTGTTTATCGACCTTGAGAAAGCATACGACCGGGTACCCCGTGAGGTTTTGTGGTGGGCCCTTAGAGCGAAAGGAATGCCAGAGAAGTATGTAAGGCTGGTCCGAGCGATGTACAACAGATGCAGTACCCAAATCCGATCCGAGCAAGCCTGAAAGTAGCACCGATTACTGAAAAAGTAAAAGGGAACCGTTTAAGTTGGTATGGACATGTGATGAGAAGAGAGGAGACGCATGTAACTAGAAGAGTGATGAGTATGAATGTAGAGGGATGGAGAGGAAGAGGACGACCGAAGAAAAGATGGATGGACTGCGTGAGACAGGACATGAGAGAGATGAATGTGAACGATGAGATGACGACTAATAGGAGTAAATGGAAGAAAAAGACATACTGCGCCGACCCCAAATAAATTGGGATAAGGGCAGGAAGATGAAGATGATGAATCAACAAAAAAAAATCCAAAAATAGTAAAGGAGCTTTTCACGCGGCAAAATATTTTAAAAGTTATTACCATATCGGGTAAAGACATCGAAGCAGTTACCCTATCGATACTTAAATTGAACTTTGATCTATGATTGGTTGAAAAGTTTACGCAGCAAATTTTGATTGGTTGCTATGGACGATAGCTGGAACCAATCAAAATTTGCCCGCGTTCTCGCTAGCGAGCGCTCGAGAATGCATTCTGCGGCTACTCTGTTTATCCCGACTTTCCGACGAGTGTAAAACCGCGGGGAGAAGCTAGTTCACTAATAATTTAGGTAAGTACTGATAATAAGTGGTTTCTCAATAGCTATTACCTACCTACTATACTAGATATTTTGAAATGAATTAAGAAATAGTTTGAAATACCTACTTAGTTTGATAACAACAAAGGACACTGTAATTTCATAACTCACCTAGTTTCTCATAGACCAGTGGTTCGCTTACCTTTCATTTGCCCTAACTAACTCATCCCCGTCACTGAGTTAGGGAAACTGATTTACCCCCTGACTCAACGCTGTGCTTGTAGGTACACTATGGGTCATAAGTAAATGATCAGTTTGCTACAATTATACTATCAACAAGTATTGTAGTTACGACCTTCTTCTAATAAGAAAGACGTTACACACAAACTTAAATTCTTGAATTAAAAGTACTCAGTGTGATTATTATTTACAACATGTTAGCTATGTCTTTAGTTGGCAGAGAAGAATAAGCGCCACCCGCTACACCAACCGACGTGGGTTCGATCCACAGGTTACGTTGTTATAATGTTCAAATAGTGCTGCACAGGATTGTAAACGTTACGGTGGGCAGAGACTTTTGACCGTGGATGTACTATTGCCGCCGACTGTACCTACATATAAACTAAAAAAATTAAGTATGTAGATCAGTTCTTACCTCTGCATCATTTATGCAAAATGTCAGACACGCATATTGTCAGAAATCGCGGAAATGCAGATAAGCAAAAAGTGTGAGTCGTTCGCCTGACAACGCGTTGTTAAATTGGTCAAAATAAGCCACAATTATTAATGTGCCTTGTTTAGCATCTTGTTTTTTCCGTCATCGTGTGCTTCTTTCCAATAAATATACAGGGTTATTGGAAATTATACTAGCAAGCCGTTGAGGGCCACTTCAGTGCACCTAAACAAACAACTTTTGATCTACGGCTTTTGGAAATTCGATCATTTTTTCGAAAATTTTGAGGTTAGGTTAGGTTACCTGAAAATCAGCTGTTCCTTACACGGAGAGGTCAGTAACCTTAAAATTTGATTTATTTTTTAAGTTTCATCTACTGTTCTTGGTCTGAATGACTTTTGTTTTAAAAAATCAGCTGTTTTTCGAATTTACTTACATAATTTCTAAATTTTTTTTTCGAATTTCCAAAAGTCTGTGAACAAAAGTTGTTTGTTTAGGTGCACAGAAGTAGCCCTCAACGGCTTGCTAGTATAATTTCCAATAACCCTGTATTTCTCAAACATAATTAAAAATAAAACAAACGAATATGTAACGTATGTAATAATTTTAATATACCAACTTAATATTATTTACAATACAACAAGGTTACAAAGGGCAACGTCTACATACATACACGAGAACAATTCAACATTTACATATTATAGGTACAGAATAATCACAACTAATTATTAAATTATTTTTATTATTACCGGGTCGCGAAGTTTCGGCTGAGTTACAGCAGCCGTGGTCGCGAGTAGGCTGGAGTGGCGAGCGTCGCTCCAACCTACTTCATTACATCTCCATCTAATATTATAAACGGGGAAAGTTTCTGTGTCTGTTTCATCTGTACGGAAAAAATCGATTTTGAATGAAAAAATGTAGACTTCTCCAATGTAAAAAGATTCTAGATTGGAAAAAGTATGTTGTTATACTTAAGGTGAAACTGCAGAGCGTAGCTAGTATAGTTGTAGTCATTAATTTGTATAATATTCATAGTATTGAGACAATTAATTTGCTAATAGGATAGAGATAACGCCATTTAGTTAAGAGGAAAGGGTACCAGGGTCTCTTTCCATACAAACTATTACAAACGTAGTCGACTGTTTTCTCCCTGGATAATGACACTAGAGCAAATATTTTTGTTGCATAAAACTTAACTATCTAACTGCCATGCCCCTATTTTTTTTTATCTTAATTTCTATGATAATTAGAAAATGAAAAAAAAAAAACAAAGGATACCCTATGCTTTGTGCATGCATGCATGGCAGTTATAGGTTTTAAGGCACAAAAATATTTGTGCTAGTGTCATTATCCAGGGAGGAAAAAGTCGACTACGTTTGTATGGAGAGAGCGCCGGTACCTTTCACCTTAAGTAGCAACAACAAACCTAACTCCACTCCGGTCAGATTTCATACAAATGGACCGGAATGAAGTTAGGTTTCCGGATGTGACGTCACAAGATGGCGCTAGCTCAGTCCCATTAGCAAACTAAATGGTTTGTTTAGTGGGGCACATAATCATTTATACATAAGAATAATTACTAGTCAATAGGATACTCTAAGATAGTCAACTAGATACATAGCAATTGTTACCTATAATATTATCAGCAAACAAGATACGGGGGCGTTCAACGTGATAACACGTTATCGGGGTTCATTTATAAAAAATCTATGAATAGCTAATTTATGTGTGTAAAAATTTTAGAATGTTTGTTACCCATTCTCGTTCATTGGTTCGGTAGTTATCGCGTCCGTGACTAAGGACGCGATATGTATCCTGAAGAGAAACTTGCGAATTAATTATCACAAGGAGTTTTTTATTAATTTTTTCCTATTTTTTTTGCTAGATGGCGCTCTAATCTAAGTCAAACAATGTCTCCGTTTCGATAAGTTTTATGGGTAAGAGATTTAGATTCTGACGATGTAAGTCGTAGTTCTGTACTTTGATTTCGACTTAGATCATCACAACTAGATATTAAGAAAAACTGAAGATATTGCAAAAGTCCCACTTGTATAAAATTCTGTATTTTTACCCTCAGATGACGTAGCTATTTAATGACCTAATTAAATTACTGTTTTGTAGTCGGATACCGATAACACATTGAACGCCTCACGTAGCTTCATTTAACCACGATCTAGTCAGTCAGAAGAAACTGTATAAGTAAGTACAATTCTACAAAAACACAATAATTTGGTCATAAATATACAAAGTTACATTTACAAGATTTATTTGCTACATTATTTCATTTCATACAGTGTGTTAAGAATACTAGGTATGTGGAATCCCGAGTCAATGAGATAGAGAATTAATTACTTGAAAGGAAAAAGTAAGTACTAAACTTCTATGTATAACCCGGTTACATTATCTCGAGACCTGGCGTAAATAAAAGTCCAAACGTAACAATGAAATGTTTAAAAATATACCACGAAAACAAATCGACGCGTATCGGCAACGAAAGTGCTACCGTACTGACGCGCCGTGGCGAGTGCGGGGAGGTGAAAGGAGAACGGGGCGGAAGGTTCGCATTCCAGCGAGGTCTCGAGATTATGTGACCGGGATGTACAGTAAAAATTACGAGAATTTACTAAAAATTTAAGGAGTTTCAAGATATGCCAACACCTTTACCGGCAGCGGGCTCTTTGGTAAAATAAAGGTATTCTCATATTTCGAAAATTCCCCAACTTTTAGTTAAATTAGGTAATTTTACCAAACTAAAACGGTTTTTACCTTACTGCAATGAAAGGGTTATGTTTTTCGCGTCTATATTAGTTGTTTGTTTTTTACTTTAGTTTTGGTTAGGTTATATTGGTTACATCTGAATACGAGGTTTTTATAACACACTATATAAAGTACGGAATAAATTCGAGTAGGTGTAACACTTGAACCGATGTTATATACGAGTATACATACGTTTCATTATATAATTACATATATTCTTACTTTAAAGTGATTCCTTTCTACTGAACACTAACTTGTATTTTATTTGTCTCAATTTTATATGAATTACAATAGTATTTATACATAAGGTTACATATACATATACAAGTAGGTAGGTATATAGGTAAAATATCGAAAAGTTACATATACTTAGTTACATTGTTAAAGGCAACACGAAACGAGAAATGAAGTGAAGGTGAATTTAATTAAAAAGCTAATCCAACCTCTTTCCTGTTTTAAGGGTTCCGTAACAAAAGGGTAAAATCGATACCGTATTACTAAGACTTCAGAGATACAGCTCATAAACCGTGATAGCTAGACAGTTGAAATTTTCACAGATTATGTATTTCTGTTGCCGCTTTAACAACAAATACCAAAAAAAGCTTAATAAGTTATTTTCCATCCAAAGGTTGCCTGGAAGATATCGCTTTCAGCAATAAGGCCGCCCATTTGTGCAACTCATACTTTAAAGCTATTACTTTACTTTGTGTATGTCGTGTTTTGTTTCTTCCTGTGTTGTACAAATAAAGTTATCTATCTATCTATCTACTAAAACAGAAACAAAAAAATATGTGTGGCTCCCATACAACATGTTACGGAACCCTACGAGCGTAAGTCCGACTCGCACTTGACCGAGTTTTTTACAAAGAGATTATAATAGCTACATCCTCATCCGATACATTTGATTTATGCAATTGACCCCCTCCCCCCATTCTTTGTGAATTTGACGTAATTATGTTTCCCCATTTACACAGCGCCATCTAACGAGTGCTTAGGAACTAGTTAAGAAAAAAAGAAATGATTTCAAAATACCTAATAATTATCTAATACCTACTTATAGAAAAATAAAAAATATTTTTAGACAATATTGGCACCACCTACAGTTTAATGACAAAAAATTTGACATTTTTAAGTTATATGATGAATTAAGGAGTTTTAACCTAAACTCTATACTGTTTTATGTGTGACAGTTTGTTACGGAGAAACTACTCAACTGATTGGGATGAATCTCTGTATATAAATAACTGGACACCTGGATAACACATAGCTTAGGTAGTTTTCATCCCGTGAAACGATTTATATCTAATAATGAAATGAACAAACACACAGACATATTATACACATATTATTGCCAAGAAACGCTCACAATACGAATCATCAGTTATCTGTATTCATTTAAATATTTTGGAATATAATATAAATGGTAAGTACCTTTTTTAATTAAATGGATCTGAATGAGAGGACAGTAATCGTCAATTTGACAAGTAATATCTCACGTCACTCTGTACATACAAGTTACCGTTTAGCCTGCAAATGGTCACGGTTTATTGGTGAGTGTGGGTCGACAGACACCAGAGACAATCTCAAACTATATTTAGATAGGTAGGTACTTTAAACTTTACGCGATCAATATATGAGTCGCAATCGCTTAGTGCATAATCATTTTGAAAATTGCCTCGACGTTTCGGCTCAATTGCAATTTTTGGTCTATTTGATTATGTGCCATAACTCTCTTATTTCGATTACATTTTTAATAGATTTCACGAAAAATGTTCGTTTCTCTTCGCCATATTGGAATGGATAAGGTTTTTAAAAACTACGGTAGATAGCGTGATCGTTCACTTGTTTTTCGTTTTAATAAGTGAAATAAGTATATAAGGGTAAAGTTACCAATTATTGCCCACTATACAATCAATTGAAGTACATAATCAAGTTATATGTATTCAACATTAAAGTTACCGAAAAATATACAAAACTTTCATGGAGTGAGCATCCAAAGATTAGATAGATATATCAGTTATTTATTGTAGCCACCATCTATAAAATAATGTACAAAACAAAGCTTAGTTCTAAGTGTTACAATGGCCGACAAGTAATTAATGCGACAAGTAATAAACGCTTTTTTTACAATAAGATTGGTATTTTTACCCTTCCAATGATAAGAACACATAAATGTATGACAAATAAAACGAATTGAACAATATTTACACCAGCGAGCGATAGTTACTTAACACATATACATTATAATATATAATATAAGTTAGGAAGATAAACAACTGACACCATATATTTATATCCATAACCTTAGTTAACGATGTATGTATATCGATGATTCGTTCACTATTACAATACAGATTGAAACAACCATTATAGTAAGTACCTGTTTATGTATTGGTAAAGTTAAGGCACCAGTAATGGACACTTATTGTACAAGGTATTCTTCGATTCTATTTGACTTATCGCTGTGCCGAACGTATTTTGGAGGAAAACAAAAATAGGCGAGATTTTAATCGAAATATTTCATTTCCAATCTTGTAATAGCCTAAATCCTTCTAATAGGCTAATACTTAATTATAATTACTAAATACATTATTTTGAATCCCAATAACTTTTGTTTTATTTAGGTAGGTAGTAAAATGTACGTACTTACTTAGTTTTTATATAAGTTTCTACGGTATTTATATACTATAGTAATATTATGTATTCAGGTTGTTTTAAAAATATCTATACCGACTAAGAAAAATAAGAGAATAGAAAAAAAAATTAAAAATCAAGCTTTGTTGGTTTCCAACAAAAATACACTAGGCACAGCCTATAAATGAAGGGTGCGCTTTGCGCTGTTCATTACTGGTGCTTTTACTTCGTGCTTATGAGATATTTTTAATGTGATTTTATAATAAAAAATATAGCTTTAGTTCTTGTAAAACAATGTAACTAATAATTCTAATACTATGAAACATTAACCCATTACAGAAACAGTAAAATTATCCCAATGAACCAGTACCTACACCTTTATTTATTGAACAATAAAAATACACCGATATATGGACGGCTGTCTGTCTGTCACGTACTATTGTTGAGATATAACACGTTTCTTTTTATTATTACAAAACAATTTTTATGTAGTGATTTCAATTTTACATTGTATTGGGAATAAAAATGGTAACATTGTTGGGAAAAACAACTAAATAGTGTTAATATACAAGTTTGATGCTAATTTACAGATAGACCTTTTACGATCTCTTCTCTTAAATCCACATTCGATAGAGTGGCACTCTATGTGAAAGATTGTCTTTGGTGTTGGAGACTGGAGGAAAAAAGAATCCCGTATCAATGGGTGAGGTAACCCTATGTAGTGACGTCACGTAACTCGAGTATTTACCGCAGTGTTGAAGGCAATACGAGTATGGTGTTCGAGGCGCAGGCGCAGGCGCGGCCGCGGCCGGCGGTCGGTACTATTGACAAACATTTACATGTTAGTATAGTGGCGATATCACATTCGTAAATGATCTAAGAAAAATTCATTTCAGAACCTTGCACCCTAAACTTGCAGAATACTATTTGATTATTTACGGACTTTAAAAATGAATATTAAGAATCTGATATTTAAAATTATGTAATAAAAACTTCTCGGTAATAAAATAAAATTAAACGCAGATGATGAATTATTGTTAATTAGAGGTCAATATTACAAATATTTGAAAGTATTATTTGAAATGGAGCAACTAAAGTCACGTCCATGGGTTCTTATCATTAAGGTAAGACGAAGTATCATAGTACGCCTTACTGCACAATCTATGCTTTATAAAAGTTTTGAACCTGTTAATGGACATGTCATATACATCTTTAGGTAATTTATTATAATAGAGCACACATGTACTATTAAACGACCTGCTTATTTTCCGGAGCCTACTACCGGGCACGGTCAGTTCATCCTTATTTCTTAAATTGAAATTATGAATATCGCTGTTTTTACGGAAAATATCAGGATTTTTGTGAACGTAGAGCAAGTTTTCGTAGATATATTGTGAATAGAGCGTTAATATATTTATCTCTTTAAATTTTTCTCTAAGTGATTCCCTGGGGCCCATTTTGTAGATAGCTCGGACAGCTCTCTTTTGCAATATGAAAATAGCATCAATATCTGCAGCACACCCCCACAGTAGGATGCCGTACGACATGACACTGTGGAAGTAGCCGAAATAGACTAGGCGAGCAGTCTCAATGTCCGTGTATTCGCGAATTTTCTTAACGGCGTAAGCAGCAGAACTAAGTCTATTGGACAATGCTTCCACATGCGGGCCCCACTGAAGCTTAGGATCTAAAGTTATACCTAGAAAGACAGCCTTACTGACTAATTCAACTTCCTCATCATTAATCTTTACAACAGTTTTTACTTGTTTTACATTTGGAAGTGTAAACCGAATTAATTTAGTTTTGGATCCATTCAGTAATAAATTATTGGAATTGAACCAATCAACTATTCTAGAGAGAGCATTGTTCACATCGTCAACGTTCGACTGACGCCTTTTAACTTTGAACACCAAGGAGGTGTCATCTGCGAACAACACTATCCCATGGTTGTCCCTTACAAGGTAAGGTAAGTCATTTATATAAACTACGAACAGGAAAGGTCCTAGTATGGATCCTTGAGGAACCCCCATTGCTATCGCAGATCCGGGGGATCGTTTCCCGTTAACATCAACACTCTGGACCCTACCGCTCAGATAAGAAGAGATAAGATCCAGGGCGCCGTCCCTAATACCGTAGTGATGTAGTTTCATGATCAATGTATTATGTTGAACGCAATCAAATGCCTTGGATAAGTCACAGAATATGCCATACGCATCATGTGACTCCTCCCAAGCATCAAATATTTTTTTAATTAACGCTATACCCGCATCAGTAGTCGAGCGCCCCTTACTAAAACCGTATGATTGTATAGATAGATGGCTGACCCTCATATAGGTAGCGGTACGTTGGGCAGGGCGGGATGCAGGGCGAGCGCGGCGGCGGCGGGCTCCCCGCGCGCCGCTAGCACCGCGCCCAGCCGGCGCCACGTGTCGGCCCGCGTGTATACACTCACCCTCATATAGGTAGCGGTACATTGGGCAGGGCGGGATGCAGGGCGAGCGCGGCGTCGGCGGCGGCGGCGGGCTCCCCGCGCGCCGCCAGCACCGCGCCCAGTCGCCGCCACGTGTCGGCCCGCGTATATACACTCATCCTCATATAGGTAGCGGTACGTTGGGCAGGGCGGGATGCAGGGCGAGCGCGGCTGCAGCGGGCTCCCCGCGCGCCGCCAGCACCGCGCCCAGCCGCCGCCACGTGTCGGCCCGCGTATATACACTCACCCTCATATAGGTAGCGGTACGTTGGGCAGGGCGGGATGCAGGGCGAGCGCAGCGGCCGCGGCGTCGGCGGCGGCGGCGGGCTCCCCGCGCGCCGCCAGCACCGCGCCCAGCCGCCGCCACGTGTCGGCTCGCGCCGGCGCCAGCGACGCCGCCTCGCGCAGCGCGCGCTCCGCCAGCCCGAGCCAGCCCAGCGCGTAGTATGCCGAACCTAAGACACAACATTCATTTCTTTATCATTATACACTTAGTTTGATGCTAAACTTAACTCGAAAAATTGTTTATTGTATGTTTACTATTCTCCAAGCATGGTCTAGACAAGATTGAAAAGTTATAATTACATTTGCTCATTCGTCTAGTCCCTTACGAAGTAAAATAATATGCTTTATTCGACAGCCAACCTTAAGAAACCAACCCTTTTTATTTTCCTTTTTTTTTCTAAGGGTTTTGACCCTCTTGAGTAGTTTCGTTCATACAAGTGTCAGTTGCCTCGATGAGCAACTAGATGTCGCCCCTGTGTGGTCGCGTCCAGCGTACGTGTGTCGTTGTGTTCCACCGTCCTACGTACCCACCCTGTCGCGGTGGGTTCGGTTCGAGTTCACTTTGCGCAGAGGCAATATCATAACCGATGAGGTATACCCGAGGTGCGATTATTGCTTGTTGAAAACTTTACCAATACCCCGCCCGATGGACGTGGAATACCGTCCGCTATGGCAATTTTTGTATAACCGCCGAGGCCTTGAATACTAATATCCTACTAATATTATAAACGTGAAAGTTTGTATGTATGGATGTTTGTTCCTCTTTAACGCAAAAACTACTGAATGGATTTTAATGAAACTTTACAATAATATAGCTTATACATCAGAATAGAACATAGGCTATAATTTATAAAGATATTGTGTGAATTGTCTAAAATATAACGAAAAGTGTCGAAAAATTGACAGATGTCAAGGTGACAGATGTCAAAGTGACAGATATCAAAGTGACAGATGTCAAAGTGACAGATGTCAAAGTGACAGATATGTCAAAGTGACAGATATGTCAAAGTGACAGATATGTCAAAGTGACAGATGTCAAAGTATCATTTAACAGATGTCAAAGTGACAATTTGACATCTGAGAAATTGCTCAGCGTTTTTCGTCATATATTTTCACTGGATCGGGACTAACGCGGGTGAAACCGTAGGGCGCAGCTTGTATAATTATAAATATGGATAAAATTCCATGAGACGGAAGGTCGTGGTTTGTGGTAAAATTTTGGCGAGAATAAAAAGAAAATAATAAAATATTATCAATGTGGCGAAACGCTCAGCCGTTTGCATGTTACTACGACGATAACTTCGTCCTATATTTGATTTTAATCGTTTTTTTATCTATTTTACACGAAAATAGGTCAAAATAATAGCGTAAGGTAGGTATATCTTTGCCCTGCAGTGGGACGGAGTAGGAGTAGTATGTGTTGTAGTAGAGTAGTATGTACAAACCTAGCTGCACCATACTGTCGACATGCGTGGGATGTATGGCGAGCGCGTTCTGGAAGCATTGCCGCGCCTCCTCCCACTCGGTGTTCGCCGCGTGCACCAAGCCGCGCTGCAACATTACACATACACCAATCAATACTCAATACATTAGCAACGCAACGCAACGGTTTCACGGTTAGATAGAACATTGTCTATGTTACTCTCAATGAATCAATGTATACCTCCTTATACCAAGTTTTATCGGTCCAGTACTTTCGGAGACGATTCAATTTAAACAAACAATCAAACCTTCTCTGTTTATAATATTAGTATAGATAAATAAATAATAAATTAAAATGAAATTAAATTATACAGAACATACGGTAGATTTCACATTAGGCTATGCAATGCCTGTATCGTGGAATCCATATTATTTCAGTTACACATTGACTTTATTGATACGAACTTGGTTATTTTGCAAAAATGGTATGTATATGGACATTCTGGGATAAGGACAATAATTTGCACCCTCTGGACATTTAAAGATTTGAAACTAAACATAATCATACTTTATTTTTTGTATCAATCGATAATGTTGGTGATAGAGATAAATTCTTGGAAACATAGTATAGTAAATCAAAGGCGATTATAGCTTGTATATGGAAGTATATATATAAATCTGACCGTATACAAGACGAGATGACTGTACGGGGTGAGAGCGGCCGCCTCTGCTACGCAACCAGCTGCTGCACTTATTTTGTCTAATCTGAAATTACATATAACACAATACATTACCTTTTATTTATACATAGTAGGTTAGTAGGTACTACTGGTTACAGCATTACTTTTCTATTAAATATTGAAAGAAGAAGTTATAATCATTCATAATTCATTTATTCACTAATACACATGGGTAAGTAAATAAAATATTTGACAGTTATAAGTTATGTTTAGGTTATTCAAATAGCCTGTTTCCGAAACGCTACAGAAGCAGGTGGTGTGAAAGCGTTATTTATTTGTCTCTATGCCCTCTATCGATAAGTATACACGTTTCAAAATGCACCATGTAAAATCACTATACCGAGCTTCCATACAACATTATGTGCGTTATTATTTTCCACCCCCACTTATAGACCTATGTAGGGGGATATCAGGTCGGTTGAAGTAGTTAAATGATTGTAAAGGTGTAATACCGTAGACAGGCGGCGGCCAGTAACAGCCAGGCGTGCGCGCGGGCGTGCGGCTGCGAGCTGCGCGCGCGCACCGTCGACACCGAGGACGCGCCCTCGGACAGCGCGCGCTCCACGAGGTATGCGCCCGCTGACTCCGCCCGCACTGACGCTACACCCAGGGGGGGATATACATTATATAGCAAACATATGATAGGATGCATTTTTGTAAAGCGGCCGCAGATTTTTGATGTGAAACATCTATAGCCGCACGTAAATCGATTTCTGTCGTGGCGACGCATGCTATATGATGGTATATTTAAACAGTCTATATGCAGTAGTGTGTATTTAATTCAAATAGGCTTGTGTTATGGTGACTAGACGATACTAGGCTTGTATTATGGTGACTAGACGATACTAGGCTTGTGTTATGGTGACTAGACGCAACTACGCTTGTATTATGGTGACTAGATGTAACTAGACTTGTGTTATGGTGACTAGACCCAACTAGGCTTGTGTGACTAGACGCAACAAGGCTTGTGTTATGGTGACTAGACCCAATTAGGTTTGTGTTATGGTGACTAGGCGCAACTAGGCTTGTGTTATGGTGCTAGGCGCAACTAGGCTTGTGTTATGGTGACTAGACCCAGCTAGGCTTGTGTTATGGTGACTAGACGCAACTAAGCTTGTGTTATGGTGACTAGACCCAACTAGGCTTGTGTTATGGTGACTAGACGCAACTAGGCTTGTGTTATGGTGACTAGACCCAACTAGGCTTGTGTTATGGTGACTAGACCCAACTAGGCTTGTGTTATGGTGACTAGACACAACTAGGCTTGTTATGGTGACTAGACACAACTAGGCTTGTGTTATGGTGACTAGACGCAACTAGACTTGTGTTATGGTGACTAGGCGCAACTAGGCTTGTGTTATGGTGACTAGACACAACTAGGCTTGTGTTATGGTGACTAGGCGCAACTAGGCTTTTGTTATGGTGACTAGACCCAGCTAGGCTTGTGTTATGGTGACTAGACGCAACTAAGCTTGTGTTATGGTGACTAGACCCAACTAGGCTTGTGTTATGGTGACTAGACACAACTAGGCTTGTGTTATGGTGACTAGACACAACTAGGCTTGTGTTATGGTGACTAGACACAATTAGGCTTGTGTTATGGTGACTAGGCGCAACTAGGCTTGTGTTATGGTGACTAGGCGCAACTAGGCTTGTGTTATGGTGACTAGACACAACTAGGCTTGTGTTATGGTGACTAGACACAATTAGGCTTGTATTATGGTGACTAGGCGCAACTAGGCTTGTGTTATGGTGACTAGACACAACTAGGCTTGTGTTATGGTGACTAGACCCAACTAGGCTTGTGTTATGGTGACTAGACGCAACTAGGCTTGTGTTATGGTGACTAGACCCAACTACAACAACGAAAAACCGATTTCTGGCGTGGCGACGCGTCGCCACGCTATATGATGGTATATACATTTAAACAGTCTATATGCAGTAGTGTGTACGGTGTGGCGACGCGTCGCCATGCGCAATCGACTGTGCGATTCTATCACAATCTGTTCTTTTCTGCATATTACTTTTATATATACAAAATAATGTCGATGTTTCACATCTGCCAGGCGTCCCGTGACGGCTCACATTTTTCGTCGATAATTCAGTTTCTAATTTGTACATTTTGGTTACCACGACCTTCCCAGAAAATACAGCTATGTAAAAATGGAAAAGATTTCAACCTGTTCAGTAGTTTTTAATTACATAACAGGTGGGAAAGCAGAAAAACATGAATTTGAAGACAGCCATATTGCTTTTTCTAAAACTCCTACAGACTCCATTTTATCAATCCTTTCTTCCTTTATTATAAGTTTAGCCT
Organism: Idaea aversata; assembly: GCA_907269075.1. Lineage (NCBI taxonomy): Eukaryota > Metazoa > Arthropoda > Insecta > Lepidoptera > Geometridae > Idaea > Idaea aversata. The sequence continues at coordinate 14,983,820 of OU026092.1, read as the reverse complement.
TACAAATTGAATGCAAATTACAGGCAATAGAAGTATACCTACCAGCATCCCTAGTATCGTGTTGTGAGTAGGACGAGAGTGCATCGAGCTCGGCGTACGCGGGGGACTCGTCGCCGCTCGACCCTTGTGACGTCACCAGCGCCAGCAGGTCCCGGCCCGTCGCCAGCGCTGCCTCGCCCGCATCCCATGACACCTGGAACACAAACACAGACAATTTTATGTTTAAGTACCTACTCAAAAATCTGCTATTTTTGGAAATAAAGACACAAATAATAAAAATAAATCAATAAATAAATAAAACCCAAAAGACCTTTAACTCCAAGAATCTGCTGATTTTCGAGTAACCTCAATTTTTCGTGTTTGTATAGCTGGAATATCGCAACGCAAGGCACTGCGGCAAATGTTACCTGTAGCGCAGCTAACGCCTGCAGCGGCCACTCGGCGTCGGGATACTGCACCCTGGCGAGTTCGGCGGTGCGCAGCGCGCGCGCAGCCCGCGGCCCGGCGCACGCGCACGACCACAGCGCCACACACAGGCGCAGCCCGCGCGCGCACTCCGCCCGCGCCGCGAGGCACGCCCTACACGCCTGATACACACACACACAATATATATGAGACCGAGTTTAACATCATTAACCGTTTTCAAAATCGATTTTCATAGTCTGTCGTCAAGTTCTCGTGACTACACAACAGATACAATATTTTCTGGTTTGCTTACTTACTATATCGGAAAAGGGCGTGATTGGAAAATTCATGTAAGTTCGTCCTAAAATAGTTTCCCAAAAACAGCTATGCAATATTTTGAACTTTAAAACTTACATAATCCTTTTAAATCTAAGACATCCGTTAATGTTCACAAAACCAGCCTCCATAAACTTAATTTTCATGAATTTCCATACACGATACAAGTAGGATAAGAATGTTGCTGTTTAATATTATGTTAGTACTAAACATAGTACCTATAACGCACCTCCATGGCCAAGTTGAGTTGTCCTTGATGCACGTGTTGCAGACCGAGGTAGTACAGCGAGAGGTGATCGTTGTCGTCCAGCTGGACGGAACGCAGCAGGTGACGGAGGGCTACTTCGTTCGCTGCTTCCTTGTCTATGCGGGAGTTCGTTTTCTACATAAAAATATTAGTTGTCTTTAAAGTCGCTTTACGGACGATCATTTATGTGATAACGACATAAGAAAACATTGATGAAAAATTGCATAATTTTATGAATTAAATTATTATAACACTCTTCTACTCGGACGCATCGGCCGATGTAGTGGAAGAGAGATAGATGCGTCACAAGCGGAACGCTTAGGCCGATCGTGCCTCTCTATAGCTTGTTCCGCGCTCTCGCTTGCACGCTCGGCTGCAAGGCGGAACGTGACAATGAGTCATGCATTTTTGTGCGTGCAGCCGCCGTTCATCGATTTATAAGACGTTATTACGTCAAAAATATCACACTGATGAGGTTCGTAACTTGCTATAATGCCTTCTTCTTTAATGGCTCATTTCTGTTGGGTGAGTGGTGAAGTTGTTAGATTCCTATTAGTATGTTTATCGATTAGTGTTTACGGGACGTACCTGTGCCTTCATCTGGTACCCAATCCCGACGTGTAGAAGACACCTCGCCAACATAAACCCATCTCGTTCCTCTTCGATTGCGAGCGCAGCTTCCGCTAACTCGATGCCCTCTTCTATCTGTTAGAAACGTTTTAAGTTTTTTCACGATTGAGCATATAGCCAGTGTCAAATAACGTAAGCGTCATTCATATTTATTTTTCTTTCATCTTTGACGCAATTTCGCAGTGGAGTTTTCACGTAAACGAAGAAATATCGGATATCACTTGAGTCACATTTATTTAGGAGCTACGATTGCAAGTAAACCGACAAACATACAGACTTCAAGGTCAATCTTATAACACACCTGTCTTCTGTCATTCATGTAATAAAAATATGTCCTTTATCTCTCTGAATCTAATGAACTAGGATTGATCTCTAATGATAATGATAGTAGGAAATGTCTCACCCATCCCATATGGTAGCAAGTGTTTGCAGCGACGAGCCTCAAAGCCGCGTCATCTTTGGCCAGTTCGATCGCCCGCACCGCTACGCTATGCGCTTTCACACCGGAACTCCACGCCGCACTGCCTGGAAACAGTATATAAACCGGATCAGTATAAGCCCACCGTGCACCCCGTGGTCGGACGTGTGACTCTAGTGTCCTCACCTGGCTTGGCATGGTCCGCACAATGTACTTGCGGCACGGCGGCGGCCGCGGCGAGCGCACGTTGTCGCCACACGTGACGGACGCCGAACGAGAACTTCATCGCACGCTCCAGTGACTGTAATCATTTAAAGATAATTACCATTAGTTTCTTTGGATCAAGGTTCATAGAACGCATGGAGAAGAAGTCCAAGAACCTCTGAAGTTTTTTGCTGTGTTTTTATTTTCAATTGACAGGTCAGCGTACAACCGCTATCACATCTGATAATAATAATATAATAATAATTTATTCAAAACCTTAAACATATTTTACAATACATATAATTTACAAAAATAAAGTACTGACATAAAATAAAAGTTGCACAAGTTCAAATACACATTGAACTCCCGTCCCCAAACTAGGCAGAGCCTGTATCTTGGGTGGCAGGGATCCTCCGACACTATAAGAAATACATTAATACAACCAATAGAGCAAATAACAGTAGGTACGTACGTACTTATTACTACGAAAGTTATTCGATTTAAATACGAGAGAGAACAGTGAGTGCGTGTGTGTGTGTTTGTGAGTGTGTGTGTGTGTGTGTGTGTGTGCGTGTGAGAGTGCGTGTGTGGTGTGTGTATGTGTGTGTGAGTGTTTAGTTGAGTGAGGGTTATTGAGTGTGCTGCGGGCAGAGGAATAACCATGTCACCCCAGGATCTTAAGACCCTGGGTACGAGGATTCACCTCCACCAAAGAAGTTGTTGTTGTTGTTGATGTTTTCATAAAAGCCAGGATTATGATATTTTCGAAGGTATAACAGAACTTGTTCTTGATTGTTTCGTGGCAGAAATTAAACAGCTAACCTCTAGTAACAATGGCCTGAGCGACCACCTCGCAGCCGGCAGCGCCAGCAGGTCGACGAGCGCCACAGCGTTGCGCAGCGCGTGCGTCCGCGCCGCCTCGAACTCCGCCGACTGGCTGAGCACCGCTGACCGGACTGCCATGGCTTCACCCACCATCACCACCAGGAGGACCTCTTCCAGCTCGTTGCGTGGCACGAACTGAAAACGAACCAACAATTGTATAACCAAATACGATCAGGAGTGCCACAAGGCAGCATCTTAGGACCTATCCTGTACCTAATATATGCTCATGACAAACGACAATACCAAAATGGCGACGTACGCAGTTAATACTGCTATACTGACAGTTGCAACAAATATATCTAACGAGATCTGAGGTTGAAGATCGTTACTCTCCAACTCCAACACACCTGGTTAATGGCAGCATATTTCTTGGGTTTCCATGGTCCCTCCGAGATGTAGTCGTCTCTCCTGCGTGAAAGAGTGCCTTGCATCGGCGCAGCCATCGGCACGCCTTCCGGTGGCTTGTACATCTACATAATGGGAGAAATATGGTAATCATTCCCTGTTATTAATATTTAAATCATTTTTAGTAATTTCCATCGTCGTATACCTGTCCAGTAAGCCCTCTCATGAGTAACTCAGCGAGCTGCCTTGCCAGCGTCAGTCGTAGCGACTGTGTTGCTGCTGACTCTACTGCTGATAACATTTCCCTGTACCTGCAGAAAAACAATTAAAGTACGGTTAATTTTTCATCCCAAATTAGCTTCCTTAAAGTTTTCGAAAAAATCGAAATAAATAACTAAATAAGTGTTGTAGGTCATTTAACACAAATCAGACAATATTTTTCTTTTGAGAATTTTTTTTTTAATGCATATTTCTATATTGATTTCAATTGTTCATATTCATAGTAGATAGGTATGTATGGTTCACCTGTCGACGGCTGCATGTAGCCGGCCCGCCTTGACGAGCATCAAGGGGGCGCGTTGTAACGCCGTCTCGAGGGTGGGCCCCGCGCGCCCTCCGCTCGCACGTTGCAGGTACAGCAGGGATAACTCCGACGATATCTCGAAACTACGAATCTAGGAGGTAAGCAGTTCAAATATTACAACAAAGTATGAGTAACAATGTTCCATTTAACACGCGCCATCTTGGCTACTTGTATGTGTGCGTCGAACAGTGCTTCTTACATACAGAGCAAATGAAATTGAACCTATTACATTAAACCAAAGTTGCTATTCTTACCATTTCAGTTTCCTTTTCAACTTGTTTGTACCGACTGCTGGAAGTAGGTAATGAGTTCTCCTCTAGGCATAGACCTTTTATAGCGTAAGACTCCGCTACTATCCTGAGACTTCGCCTGTTGACACATAGAAGTACAATAATGTTATTAAAGTACTTATCTTTTGCTTCCCATATTCATACATAATATAAATATAAACACTAATATAAGAAATATTTACGCTACCGTTTTTGTATTTGAAAAATGTTAAACATTCCTTCGACACCAACAAACCTCCGTTTTTGGCTTTGCCAAAGTCGAATAGGAAAATATAGGTATATATTTTTTAAATTACGAAAATCGTTTATATTACGAAAAAAAGGCTTAGGAAAAAGCACATCATGCAACTAGCTGTCATTTAATGAAGAGGGTCTTCTTTAGTGAAGGGAGAACACTCTGCCAGTCATTTCCCTACACAATATCTGATCATTGTCGAAAAGACTGAAAACAGATTTAAAAAAAAAATTGTGCTGTAACAACTAGACCGATTTCAATGAGGCTTGGTTAGTGAGGGTGAAATTGGGTATTAAATAGCACCCTCATAAACAACAAAGACCGATTTTTTTATCCCCATATTTTAATTCTGTGCCATTTCTATTAAGCTCACTGGTAGTACAAAATAATATCTTAAATAAATCCAGAATTTACAAACTAAAACATTGTCATAAAAGAAAGTGACAATTAGATGATTCCATAATAAACCCAACATACAAACAGACATTAATTCCTTCAGTTTATGAGTACTAGTGTTCAGCTAAAGTCACAGTATGACATCATCATAATGTGAGTCAACAAAACACTAACTATATTATGTGCCAAATCTCAGGCTAGGACTTGTAAACTATGGAAGAGTTAGAAAGGGGAAGAATAGACTTTTGTATAATGATTTTTTTGAGAAATAAAAAGTAGCATTATAACACTCCCAATGAATGAATGTACCCTCATACCAAGTTTTATCAAAATCGGTCCAGTAGTTTCAGAGCCTATTCAATGCAAACAATCAAATCTTTCCTCTTTTTTTTTTTTTTGTAGTATAGATAACATAATGTATGTACACTGTTGAAAAGTTTCAGTGTTGAAAAATTTCATTCCTTTCATTTCAATTTGTATCATAGTCAGCCGTGCTTTTACTCTTTATTGTGAATAACCAGCATTTTAATTTAGTTTCTAATACTCACACAGGTAACTCCTTCTCTGTCAAAGTATTAAGCTCGGCCAGCTTATAATGTTTCAAGGCATCATCATAACTTCCACATGCATAGTTCAATTTGCCGAGCAGTAGATGAGCATCCAAAGCCACACCTGCCTTGACCCCATTCTCGTCTGTGGCCAGCGTGAGGTACCCTCGGGCTTCCGAGAGCTCCCGTTGGGCTCGTTCTATGTTCTCTTTGATCGGTGGCCATTCATCTAAGTGTGCTTCTAGCTTGCCCTCTCCTATTAGGAAGTGAGCTAGACTTTCTGGTGAGAGTAATAACATTTATATAATGTTAAGACAAGTTTATATAAATGAGATCTTATTGGTTATTACATCATAATGTTATACATATTTTAAGGTATATAAATTGATTTTATCTTCTTTTACATTCAAATTGAAGTAGGTAGGTATTGAATAAGCATGTCAAAATAGATTGGTGTGAAATAATGTGAATTCTAGTGTTTATTGAGTGTTTCTGTTTACGTACAGATTCGGTGAGGACCAGCCAGTCTAACAGTACCTATGCATTGTACTAACAAGCAGCCTGCTATCTGATTAAAATGTCTGGCTGTTTAGTTTTGTTAACTAGGTTAACTTGTTAACTTAACATAGTTACTTTCGGAAGGAGTTCAGACAGGAAAACTCTACAGTGCTACCTATCTACTCAGTAATGTATTGGACTTAGTGAGACCTTCGCTTTAATTTATATGATATAATGAAGGTGAGATAGTAGAGTAATGCTTACCGTGCTGTGGGGACCTGGCCTTGAGCTGCAAGGCCAGCTCCACGGCCTTCTTCCAATTCGACTCCTCCCGACTCTTTTCGATCTCAGTTTCGTAAACACGAACTGCGTTTTTACTTCTCGATGTCATCTTGGCGAATACGGGAAGTTATCTTTTCTTGTCACAACATAGATTTTAACTCACAATATTCGCTCCCATTGCAAAATTCTTTGAAAATTACGATAATCAGGATTTCCAGCAATGAAGGCCAAATCTGACACATAACTGACAGCTGACTGAGGAATGACATATCAATGTGACTTTGACACATGATGACAAATAACATTAATGTCATTGTAGAAAGATAGGGTAAGGGATGGGTAAGGGATTTTGGCGGGAACGAGCCAACAACATATCGTGTCGTGCTGCAGTTTTAATTACACTAAAATTAGTTGTAAACCGAGTTGAATTGTGTAATTCTGGTTAAATTTATCCAATTTAGTACCGTGAAAGTGCACAAGTGTAGTGAAAGTAAAAATCAGTGTCAAACGTGGACTTTTCTCGTTTATTACGACCCCTGACTAGACAAACTGTGGCCACTACATGGCGACTATATGACCATCTTGAAACACTTTGAGCCCGATTTCTGAAAACGGGCCTTACTTGAATGCAAATTATTACTTGAAAATGGCATAACGTTCGTGGGGCCATTGGCTAAACAAGAAGAGAAAAGGGTAAGTCATTCCCGAACATTCTAGTTTTATCTCTATTTTCTAAACAGTCTACGTGCACCAATAGATGGCGCTACAAGTCCTAATCTACTTACTTTACATTATGTAGGTACTTTACCAGCCGCAATAAATAATACCTACACGACCTTTTTCTAGATAAGTAGAGGTGGGGTTTGAGAATTCCCGACCATTTAAAAGTCCCGGGACACGAGACAGCCTATAATCAAAATACCAGAAATTCCCGGGACTTGAAGACTTTTATGTAAGTATTTTTATTTTTTAGGGGGTATAATTACTTAAGTCTTTTACGCCCATATATTAAAAAGGCAAATTTTGTAAAAAAAAACAACTTTAAAAACAACATTCATTAAACAGAAAATTAATTCTTAACACTTTAACCGTTAATTTCAGGCATAAAAATTGCTTCATAGTCACTTCACTACCATAGTATAAAATAAAGACACTTTTCGCCGTCCCTATGTCCCTATGTCCCTTTGTATGCTTAGATCTTTAAAACTACGCAACAGATTTTGATGCGGTTTTTTGAAGTGAAAACTTCTTATGGCGCGTTGGGCACTTTTATGGGTGAGCATTTTCAGCCGTTCTCGCGACAGATTTTGACGCGACAGATTTTGACGCGACAGATGAGATTTTATTTGTGTTAGTCTTTTTGTTAAACTTATACTGCCATCTATTACACAAATTGAGAAACTTAGTTTCTAGAAATACCGCTATTCGAATGTAGATGGCGCTGATTTAAATTTTTTACTGCCATCTAGCGAATAAAAAATAAACTGTATTTGTTTAAGTGAGTGCTAATAGATGGCGTTTCAAGAAATATTCTATGAGAAATAACAAGTTTATTGTTTTCACTTCTGCCTGCACTCCCGGAGTGCGCTGTTTTTTTTTAATAGATACCTAGAGTGATTTAAGAGGAAGGTTTATGTGTATAATACATGCATAATATAGCCGTGCGAAGCCGGGGCGGGTCGCTAATTAAATATAAAACAACTTCAATGCCTAATAACTAACTCACAAAGGCTATGAATACCAACTTATAGGTAGTTATTTGCACAAGGGCTCGAGGAGGCTTATGGTATGTTCTACATCTACGCTATCTTGCTTCACAGCAAGATGGGTATAAAGTACTTACGTGGCGGATGAAGGTGAGAACATTTTACGTTTCTACTTAACCTCTGACCATTTACCAACTTAAGCCAGAACAAAGAAGTTAAATACTCTGAGCCAGAGGGAGCCCAACATATTAATATAGGTATGGGCCACCTTTCCAACGAGGCAGGTGGGGTAGAAGCTCCTGAAATCAAGTTCAATAAAATAAAAAAGAGTTCTTATATACCTACGAATATATTCGATAACGTATTCCATCCAGTTTCCAACGTAAATCACGTAGAACAAACAACGTCGAACCGAAGGCACCGCCGCCGCGCCGCCATCGCGCGGTATATATTATACGGCATCTTTCTTCACACAGTAGACAGGATACCTACGTTTATGTCATTACGTTTTACGTGTTTCCTATAACCTATAACGTGGGAAGGGTAGATAGCACTCCTTTACCGATATCCTCACTGTTACGGCCCATATAACTGATCCCCTTTCATAAAACCGAAACATATAAAAAACCTTTGTTCAAGAAAAGTGTGAGAATCATTCAAATAAATGGTAACTACCTACCTACCTACGGTATATTTTGCCGCCAAGTGAGAAAATGGCGTTGTATTTAAATTAGATAATTAACCAATAAAGATGTAATAAAAAGACTCGATATTTTATTAAATCAGGTAGAAGATTTTATGTAACTAATGTGACGGCATACATACGGCTTAATAACGTGTAAATGATGTAAGGAAAGTAGAAGATGAAACGTTTTACGAACTCCACTGTGGCTGCGTCCCTAATTACAGCTTACTAGAATTTCTCCTCTTCGTAATCGGGCGCGGTCTTCCCAGAGCACGTTCCTATAAGTCCATAAAAGACATAACCTTAGTATTACAGTATCTCAATATCTTTAGTGTCTCTCACCACCTGCTATATGTGTACATAGGACCCGTTTTACTATCTACATATGCTATCCCGTAGAAATATATCTAGATTAAAAGAAACATTTTATTTGTGTTTTTCTGGATCTACGTCTGTTAATATACTAACTACCGAGTTTCATTGCAATCGGTGCAGCTGTTCTCGAGTTAGGTAGGTACAAATGTAGTAACTAACAAGACTTAGTTTTATAATAATTATTTTTTACCCGTATATTAAATAAATATAAATATTTCAGGACATATTACACATCGCCATCCAGCCCCAAGCTAAGCAACTTAATGCTTGTGTTATGGGTGCCAGATAACGGATAAACTACTTACTTATATACTTTTTTTTTGTAAATATATACATATTATACATATAGGAAACACCCAGAACCAGAAACAATAATTTATGGTCAGCATAAATACTTGTTCCCGGCGGGAATCGAACCCGCAACCTTCTGCGTCGCAGTCGGGTGTTCGCCCGACGCGCCACAGAGGTCGTCAAATCTAGCTTTACTTTAGTGTGTGTCGGTATGATTTTTACGCGTCACCCAGTTCACCTACTGCACAACCCAGTTTGATGATATTTGGTATGAAATAGCTGGACCACTGAAAGAGTGTATAGTATGCCTTAAATCCCGATAATCCTACGGGATCGGAACAACACCGCGAAACCGCGGCGGGGCGCAGCTTGTGTTTGTATATTTGTTTACTTACTCGAAAACTTCCAACGACTCAATTAGTCACAGAAGCAGTAAAACACACAGTGAATTGAGCCGTTATAACAATATAATCCGTATTAATAATGAATGAACAAAGGAAGGCTTTAACTCTGTACATTAAGCCCATATCCTAACGAGGCGAGGGTGCCATTATCGCTGTACTTTAGTTAAGATACATAATCATTACGTAATCTCTGTGTTACTCTAAAGACTACACTCATTCGTAAATCGCACACTGGAAACTGAAAAAACTGTCGTCTTTAAAAAAACCGTTAATTTCGGATTATAAAATTTCATACGTTTCGCTGTCGCTAAGAAAAACCGAGATGAACGTCGAACAGTGATTACTATGTAGGTACAAATCGTTCAAGGGTCATTCTGTAATCTGAGAAAAGCTCTTACGCAATACGATTTCATTCAACCGCTAACTACCACTTTACTAATTTTCTAAAATTACATAAAATAAAAATAAAAAAGCCCAAAAAATACATTACATAAATTAGATTACATTATGAAATTATATCCATGTCATTAAATACGAAAATCAATAACATACAATATTATGTTATTATTAGGAAAATTACTACAACTAAGTATAATTCATGGAAAATTGTTTGTTGTATATACTTTTATACAGTATATTTGGTATAGTTTAAAGACGACAATCCCTTGTCGTTTCTAAGCCTATCCAAAAAAGTCAATAAACATTCATGCTGTCTTTTTTCAACTTGGATCGAATCTTATAATCGATAAGCTAATTTTCGTCTTTAAATTATACTAAATTCTAGGAAAAGCTTTTTCTGCAAACAACACTTAAGAACAATTTTCCATGGAATCATTACCAATTTAATAAAAACTAACATATTCGTGGGTAAGTTTATTAAAAGTAATTGTTTTCTTTTTGTTTTCGAGACGGTGCGGCGGCGGCGGGCGGTAGTGTGTTGTCCAATGAAATGTTGCCAGCCTACACCATACTGCAACTTATTTGCTCGTATGTAGTAGTAGGTACCTCCTGAACCTCGTGTAAGGAGTTTATAGTTTAGTCTCCAAACGTTTGAAAACGTCTTTTGTTTGTGTTGAGCTTAAACGGTCCTTGTTTGTTAAGCTACACAGTTTACTTACAAGATACTGTAGTTTAGGTTTTCAAATTATTTGTTAGCTAGTTTCTGCTTGCGACTTCGCATGCGTAGCCTACAAAAACACTTCATAAAAGATACATCCACTTTCATGTCTCTAGGACCAGTGATTTAGGCTGTTATACTTACTCATAAACACACAAACTGTCATGACCTTTTACCGATGTTTTTAAAATAAAGTTTCTATCATAAACATTTATGTAAGTACGCAGCCGAAGTCCATAAGATAAGACTCCATTAAGTTATTAATGTGTATCTGTCCCTGTAGAGACATCTGTGTAAGTAGGTCGTGTTCTGTGTAATAGAGCTAGAGGCCAGTGCAGTCGTAATGTCCTCGGACAGGCCAAGGACGCGCGCCCCGGGTGCCTGCCCGCTGCCCGCTGCGCGCGCCCATACGCCCAGCGTAGCTGGGCGACTACGCAATGCTGTTTAATTTAAACGTAGCTGTTCATTTTGACAAACTGTAACTACAGGCTAACTATTTATTTGAAAGATGCTAATTAGTAGTTTTCCAATAGTCTTTTTTCCTAAATAAAAATTTCGCTAGATGCCGCACTAATCTAAATTATAGTCAAGTGTCAATGTCAAAATCTCTTGCCTATAGGAAATTTCCGGTTCGGCCCTGACCGAAGATATTAGAATCAAAACTAACTAATATAGCTCTCTGAAATGTTCTACGTAGCATACATTTGTACCCCAAGAATGTAACCTAGTTGCATGCACACTACACAGTGCACACACACATAGCGATCGATCGCTTAAGACATAATATGGAAGTATGCTTTTCTTTACTTTTATGCTTATTATAATGCACAATATCCAGTTCGAATAAGCATATAAGTGTATGATGCTTAGCAAAGTCTTAAAATTCGAAATCATTCACGAAATACTTCATTTGAGTTAATTTTAAACGTTTTGAAAATTATAAAGGAAAATATCTCAAAAGTTAAAATGTCCCTTTATAAGAAGCTCTTAACATTATTTATTCATTGGAAACCATTTAATTCTAACAACAAGTCAATTCCAATAAAAGTAGCCCTTATCAGTTTTACGTTTGAACCGCCGAAATTGAAAACGGGCTCGTATCACATTAAGCGAAGGTAGGTGAGGTAATTTGTAGTGAGCGTGCGCTATGCGCGGGGGTGCGGACGGGGGTAGCGCGGGGTGTAGCTCCCGCATCTCCACGGGGCTAGCGCGGGCGGCGCGGCGCGGCGTGGCCCGACATTGACCCGCACTGCGCCGCGGCAGGCAGGTGCGTCATTCATGCCCCTCGCCCCGCGCCTGCCGACGGCCCTGCAACGCCGGATATAACCAGATTCACGAGGAAATTGCATACTATACTATATATCGGGAAAAATGTTCATCCTTGATTGGGATTCAACGTTGTTGCCTCGATCAATGTTACTGCCAATTGCTTTTTGTTGTTGGAATTGGATACAGTTATATTAGCAGGAGATAAACTGAAAATCTAAATGTGGTTGAACCAAATAATACTATTTAAATATACTATTAATAATATAATTAGTATTATTTGAATACTTTGTAGGTTCATTCTATTCCATACCACAGTTGGTAATCTTAATAAAAAGCTACGATTTTGCTACGAATTCGTAGCACATAAATATATTCAGTCGTATAGGAAACTGCGTAAACATATTACGATAGAACCTATTAAAGAAGGTTTGTAAATACGGTAATAGTTAAGTCGGTTCACCTCGGTATCAGCCAAGGTCTATATTGGTGCACTTCACACCGCAGTGGGTAGGTAGATGTGGCAGTGGTAGCGACACGGGTAATGGTCCGTGAACGTCCTTGTCACCGTGTCAGGCCGCGATAATGCTCGCGGATGAGCCGCGACATCGCCGCTCTCCCCCGCTTGTCCCCCCGAGGATCATTCTCACTGCTAATGGCGTAATGCCACAGTCGACACAAGTCACGAATCACATTTCATTATATTACATTTAAAATCAGTAAACTGTTCGAATAATTCACGGTCTCTAGCGTTTTGGCAAGCTCTTTTATTTAGTGTGGAATTTTCGGGGGAATATCAAGTGCTCGGTTTTAGCTCGCTGCTTTAATATTACGTTCGTTTTGGGGTCGCATTGCAGTCAAATATAAATGAAGATTAAAATATGTACTTACTTGCCTGGCTGCCAGCAGTAGCTGCTGCGTATACCTACTCACTATAAGCACATTCAGTATATTTCTTGAACAATTAAGTACCTATATCTTGGGGTTTAGAGTTTAGCTTAATTGTATACTTATGTATTTTAATCATTTTATTAGTAATCAAATGTAGTTGAGTTATCTTGTTTATAAACGTCATGTGTTAGAAATGTAGCCGCAGTGGAGTTCGTCAAACGTCTTATTCACAATCACCCTATTTGTTAGATAGAAGTTAAGCCGAAGAGCGAAACATAGCACTCTTTGCCTTTAACGTTCCTCTAAGTATTAAAAAAACTACCGTCTAACAAAGAGGTCATGAATTTATGATGGTACATTCGTTTCATTTAATTTTAGTTAGTAATTCCCATCAAAATATAATAAATAAAAATTACTCCCTACCCGATGATGTTGAACAAGTTTAACAACAATAACGATTCGTTAACAATTTGCTAAAATTATAGTTAGGTAGGTAGGTATGTAGGTATAACGGAAAACGGACATTTTGCGTGCTCGCAGCCCATGCCGGGAGATTGCGTCATTTCACGAATTGCCTAAAATGGTTTTTAGGGAAATAAAACTAACAGATTATTACAGCACAGAAACGATAATGTAACAAACGAAACTTCCTTATGTTGCTCTTTGTTTTACAAATCATAATTATGTTCAACTTAACATAAATTATACTTAGGGTACTTAGGAATATTTTGAAGTTATTATAACCGTCATCAAAACTAGTTTTTATGTGTTTAGTTGGATATTACGAAAATTCTGCGTTCAAATTAGAAATGAAATTAGCTATAGGTATTTATTAGTTCACTCACATAATTAAAGAAGAACTCGTGTGGTTCGGTTGAGGGTTACCCAACGAGGTTTTAAAACTAATTATACGTTAACACTGGCTGGCTTCAGATGAAAATATTTGCAAAACAAAATGATAGAGGTTAATCTACTGACGTTTATATTAAAATTGAAGTTCCTAAAACACACTGGTTGCATTCAGGTGAAAACTTGTTGAAAAAGCGTTATTTAAAACATCAAAGGAGAAAACGTTTTTATTTGATCAACATAGAGCTTGTAAGATAATAATTGGTTACATAGGTTAGGTCTACAATTTTTTTGCGACTGGTCCTACGCCAGTTGGGTCAGATCACCGCTACGCGTAGCTCTTGTAGCACTGCAGTGACGGTGCTACAAGAGCTACGCGTAGCGGCCTAACGCGTAACGGCCTAACTTTGTCGAAATTAATCTAACAACTTGGCGACAGATGGCGTTGCTTGGATAAATAACCTCGTTATTACACTCGTCGTCGTATTACACTGGGTAACGTACCACGTTACCCAGTGTAATAAGTAAAATAAGTAAAATAGCTTTATTTCGCGTAGGGGTTGAATTAACGTAAATCTGTATATTACGAGTACCCTATGCCTTTTGAGCTGCGCATTGATATAAATAAATAAATTAATATTTCAGGACATATTACACATCGCCATCCAGCCCCAAGCTAAGCAACTTAATGCTTGTGTTATGGGTGCCAGATAACGGATAAACTACTTATATACTTTTTTTTTTTGTAAATATATACATATTATACATATAGGAAACACCCAGAACCAGAAACAAGAATTTATGGTCAGCATAAATACTTGTTCCCGGCGGGAATCGAACCCGCAACCTTCTGCGTCGCAGTCGGGTGTTCGCCCGACGCGCCACAGAGGTCGTCATCAGTCAGTTATAAGTATAAATAACTTAGTTATCACAAAGATTTTCATAAAAAAGTTGGGTATCAGAAGCGATGTCACGGAAAGGAGCTAGTCATCAATAAAACTATAGTTTATAGTTTTATTGTGTTTTACGAGTGTCAGTTTATATGGCCCCTCGACTGACAGAGCGCTTTGTTCGACGAACGTAGATGTTGTGATGTCGCTTAACTTGGCCGCTATATTGTATGGACACGTATACAGTTTACTGGACAAGTTATGTGACATCAACTCTAGATAGTGACTTTTATTTGATCTTTATAATCCCAACATTAATATTTTACTACAATACTTATAAATTTATATAATAGGTAAGTTTATATATTGCTTGTTATAGGGGTTATTGTATGTTTCTATTTTGTATTTACAATAGGTAATACTTAGTTGACATGACAGAGCGAACGAAAAGTGTCTGCTTCAAGTCTGGCAGCTTACCTCTGTTAGTAGGTATCTATGTAAAGGTATATGTTTGTTAGTATGGATGGAATGTCTGGAGGATGTGGAGTCTATGTTGGATGGAATCTGGATGGAATATATCTACAGGTTTTACGGCTTTGTAAACTTTTTGTCGTCCGATATTTTTGATTAGAAGGGAGTAATACCTCCAAAAAGGAGCAAAGAGGGGCTACTGAAATGTCCACCATATCACAGAATATATATAGTGGCCATATAAGATCCGATTTCGATGATTATTCATTTATTAAAAAGGTTAGTAATTATACGTTGTTCTCATAAAAAAAATGGCGAAGATCCGATCAGGATTATCGGAGATTGAGCAGAACAGCTCCTCAAAATGCCAGGAAGATTAGTATGAAAATTAGCAGTTAGGCATCTTTTATAAAAAAAACCTTTATGTCATCCTATTGAATAGGCCATTTCGATAGAGACCCAAATGAATGAATGTCTCAAAGTACAGGTTAAGCGGGTGAAACTGTGATAGTATAGGTAAATAAGTACCACCTTAATAAACATAATACAACAACCGAACAAGTTATAATATAAACAAGAGTTAAACGAACTGATCTCAATCGTAAATCGGAAGACAATAATCAAAGCACAATAGCTAGCTAAGTACAGTATGCGTCATAAGTCCACTATCAGTTTGCAACAATAATACTATAAACAAATATTGGACTTACGACCTTCTTCTATAAATACTTGAATTAAAAGTACTCAGTGTGATTATTATTTTCAACAATATGTCAGCTATGTATTTCGTTGTGTGAGTGGTATAAGCCGGCACCCGCTACACCAACCGACGTGGGTTCGATCCACAGGTTACGTTGTTATAATGTTCAAATAATGTTGCACATTACGGTGGCGGAGACTTTTGACCGTTGATTGCACGTACGTTGCGGAACTCGACGCGCCGACGCTCGGTGGCAATAATTACAAAGGACGCCGGTAGTCGACACTACCAGCGCGCGGGCGCGGGCGGCGGCGCCTCTCTACACTCGAGATAACATCTCATTGGAACTCGGTTCCTATTGCTTGCTACCTACCTCTGTAATTAACGAGGTATCCACTCACACATTACCTGATCCTGTACACCATATTTATGCGAGACTAGCCATTGCCCGCGACTTCGTACGTTTTATATACCTCCTACATTCCTCGTGAATCACTCTATTTATTTAAAAAACCGCATCAAAATCCGTTGCGTAGTTTTAAAGATCTAAGATACATAGGGACAGAGAGACAGCGGAAAGCGACCTTGTTTTATACTATTCTAGATTAGATATGTACGACCTATGTAGCGCGGTGGGCTAACACCCGGCTGTGATGCACAAGTTTGCGGATTTGATATCCACCGTCGAACTAGTATTTATGTACAAACAAATGTTGTCAAATCAAATCAAATCAAATTTTTTTATTTCTTTGGATGTATAATACCTTAAAAGTATAATAGACCACTTGAAAACGTCTTAAAAACTAAGTTAGGATGTGTGCCTTCGGAACGCGCCCACCAATGAGAAGAAGGCACAAGAAACTCATGGGGTTTTTTTTTTTTTCATGTGATCACGCTCACAATGGTCAATATTACAAATATTTGAAAGTATTATTTGAAATGGAGCAACTAAAGTCACGTCCATGGGTTCTTATCATTAAGGTAAGACGAAGTATCATAGTACGCCTTACTGCACAATCTATGCTTTATAAAAGTTTTGAACCTGTTAATGGACATGTCATATACCTCTTTAGGTAATTTATTATAATAGAGCACACATGTACTATTAAACGACCTGTTTATTTTCCGGAGCCTACTACCGGGCACGGTCAGTTCATCCTTATTTCTTAAGTTGAAATTATGAATATCGCTGTTTTTACGAAAAATATCAGGATTTTTGTGAACGTAGAGCAAGTTTTCGTAGATATATTGGGAATAGAGCGTTAATATGTTTAACTCTTTAAATTTTTCTCTAAGTGATTCCCTGGGGCCCATTTTGTAGATAGCTCGAACAGCTCTCTTTTGCAATATGAAAATAGCATCAATATCTGCAGCACACCCCCACAGTAGGATGCCGTACGACATGACACTGTGGAAGTAGCCGAAATAGACTAGGCGAGCAGTCTCAATGTCCGTGTATTCGCGAATTTTCTTAACGGCGTAAGCGGCAGAACTAAGTCTATTGGACAATGCTTCCACATGCGGGCCCCACTGAAGCTTAGGATCTAAAGTTATACCTAGAAAGACAGCCTTACTGACTAATTCAACTTCCTCATCATTAATCTTTACAACAGTTTTTACTTGTTTTACATTTGGAAGTGTAAACCGAATTAATTTAGTTTTGGATCCATTCAGTAATAAATTATTGGAATTGAACCAATCAACTATTCTAGAGAGAGCATTGTTCACATCGTCAACGTTGGACTGACGCCTTTTAACCTTGAACACCAAGGAGGTGTCATCTGCGAACAACACTATCCCATGGTTGTCCCTTACAAGGTAAGGTAAGTCATTTATATAAACTAAAAACAGGAAAGGTCCTAATATGGATCCTTGAGGAACCCCCATTGCTATCGCAGATCCGGGGGATCGTTTCCCGTTAACATTAACACTCTGGACCCTACCGCTCAAATAAGAAGAGATAAGATCCAGGGCGCCGTCCCTAATACCGTAGTGGTGTAGTTTCATGATCAATGTATTATGTTGAACGCAATCAAATGCCTTGGATAAGTCACAGAATATGCCATACGCATCATGTGACTCCTCCCAAGCATCAAATATGTTTTTAATTAACGCTATACCCGCATCAGTAGTCGAGCGCCCCTTACTAAAACCGAACTGTTTATTATGTAAGATATTATTATCATGGAAATGTTTCAGTAGTTGCTTTAAAATAAGTTTTTCAAAAATTTTACTTAATGTGGGTAGTACTGATATTGGTCTAAAATTGGAGGGGTCTGAGGTACTACCAGATTTAAACAGTGGAACTACTTTACTCAATTTCATTAAATCAGGAAACACACCACAATCTATACATCGATTAAATATAATGACTAGTTCTGGTATAATCAGTTCAATAATTGATTTAACAATCGGGACAGACATCCCCCATAGATCTTTAGTTTTCTTGAGATTTATTTGCTTAAGCACTACAATAATGTCATGATTTTTAACATATTGGAATTTAAATGTTTTATTACAATTTGGTACATTCGTTTTTAGCAATGCTTCTGCAATGGGGGTAGAAGAATTTAAAGCCTTTGTTGTGTTATACACAAACCTATACTAATGCTTTACACTTGACTTGCTTATTATTAAGCTCAACCAAACTAGTGATTCAATTACCTTCTGCTTTTCGTAAGAAAATATTTTTGTCATAAATATTTCAAAATGGACACAGTGAAAAAGTAGAACAAATTTCTCACTAACCCAGCTGTCCAATCGAATCTTGTTTTTCACAATAGTTAATTTATTGTACGTTCTAAACACATCCATAACAATACGTAGCTACGTAGGTACCTACATGTACCTACTTAATACTCTGTCCGTAACTAGCGCTATTATAGAGCCCATCGCTGGCAACACAGAGAGAACAGAGAGATTTAATAATGTTGCCAACACAACGGCGCTAATTACAATTATGTATTATTCATGCGCCCGACTTTGTTCGCTCGCATCGCTGGAATGGCTTAAACTATAGTTGTTTTAGCTAGGGCTCAAACTAGATGGGTGTTTGTCGCGGTTTTGTGTTAACCTTTGAATATTAATATATTATGCGGAAAGCTCGAAGTATACGGCAGATCGACCTATGTCTGGTAGCCCATTTTCCTTTTGTTACACCTACCTACGTTTCGCCCATTTTTTTTTTTAATTTCCAAAAAAATTCTCGGTTAAACCTAAGTAGATTTAACCCGTATTTTCATTGTTAAACATAGAAATTTTAACAAATGTTTTAAGTCTATTGCACTAGACTTGTCATATAACCCATGTCCTTAAAGCTGTTTTTTTTTCTCGCAAAAACTTATAGGTACCTAAATATTACCTAAATAACTAGATATTCGTTATTAATGCAGTATATCTCGGGTTATCGTTATCACAACCCCTCGGGATATCTAAAATGTCGGGCCGAAGTAGCCGAAACCCCCGAGGCGTTGTAAAAGCCTCGATCTCTGAAACTATGCCCATAAAAGGGTAGACCTAAGTGGCTTCCACGAATATGGCGGTCAAACTACGAGTAGAACCGTCTGTACAGATACAACAATATGTATTTATTTCATGTATAAATGTACGTTATTTCATTCTTTTATGAAGGTGTAGCAAATAGTGATAACTGTTTGGAATTATCAAAATCGGAGTACGCTGTAAAAAGTTATGCGTGATCACAGGTACATAAAAATAAAAAAATACGCGAGCACGACTAGAGAACTTCCTTCGTTTTATTTCGTCGGGTGACACGTGCAGTCATTGTAGGTATTTATTTATTTCATTAATAGTTCATTTTCCATTGTTCCCTGTCCAGTGGCAGTTGGGTTCAGTACCTACGATCGATGGGAAGTAGGTACCATTATTTGTTCAGACAGAGTAGACGCCAGACGCTAACTATCCTTCGCTGAATATTTTTATAAATATTCATAATCTAAATTATAGTCAATGAAGCTTTAAAATAACAAGACATTTTCGTCTTCAAATTATACCAAAATGTATTTATAAAAAAAGACACGCAATGATGTGAAGACTATCTAGTTCTAGGTATTATAGGGTAAAAATTACATGGTTTACTCCAAAGTTACACAATGTACCATATCATCACGTAACCCTGTACGTACCTACTGTATCAAAAATACCTGACGTGCGTAAACAAGTAGGTATTATGATACTTAGAGTAAACATTTACACTAGGTAGTCATAGAGAGCTCATGTCACTCGTCATCCTTTAGGCTTATTGTAAGCAATAAATACATCGTATTTCATCAAAACACTTTAGTGCGCGCGCGTTAACTGGGATTTTTTATTTCTGGAAATATATTGGTAGATACTATTAACACTTTGTTTGTCTTTATCTGACTGGAACGAAGCGTAAGCAACGGCATAGAATTCATATAAGTGCAAGCGGATCTTCTTTGCAAACTCTCTGGATATCCAAGATTTCAGTCGACTTGCGGCGTAATGTGTAAAAATTTTGAACCATCGACATTCCACTGGAAAAACACCGAAATGGACACTCATTCTGTCTCATAAACTCGCATAATAGAGATCCGATCCACGAAGGATGATTTCCACACGCAATGATAAGCTCTGTGGATACTTGGGGAAACTCCGTAGATGTAAACTCCACGTTCCGCCTTCAAAAGAAATGTCTCAGACTAATTTTTAATTTAAAAAGTACAGATACTTTACGTGATTTATTTAAAGTTGAAAATATATTAACTCTGACATGTACCTATATACATTTTAGAAATTTGCGTATTTATAAAAAATAATAATGGCTATTTTTTTAGTAAAAAATCAAGTCGTTATGACAATTTAAGAAATAAACATAAATATAATATATGTATCCCTCAGACAAATAATGCACTATATTACAAAAGTTCTTACATTTTAGCCATAAAAATATATAATCACCTTCCGTTAGATTTAAAAAATTTAAACGGTAATATTTTTAAGGTAAAACTTAAGAAATGGCTTATATCAAAAACATTCTACAATCTGAATGAATATTTTGAATCTTAGGTAAAGACTGAATGCGGTCAAGAATTTAATATGTTATCTACTTACCTATTCAACTTGAAGTTAACGAACATACGTACTTAACTTATAAATTAGCCTTTGCTATTTACATTTTTACCATTTATTGTACATCCGTAAAGGATAAACTGCTAGGCACTGTATTATATAAAACCCCATAACACCATATTGTACCTAGTTCTTCAATAAATATTTTCTGATTCTGATTCTGATAATATGATCTATACTCTAAGATACAATATTATGTGTTATATTAGGTTCACGTGAATGTATGTAGGTACCTACATATACGTGTAATATTTGAGGAGGTATTCGTTACGGAAGCTGAGAGAGATAGACAGAGGGACCTTGGAGGTTCACTTCGCATTCACGCGATGTTGTTCCTTTTACATATTCGGTGCTACAAGAGATAGATGGTACCGAGCGACTTACAATTATATTTTATAAAAAATATGAAAGCTTTTGTGTTTGTTATATTTATACAAAAATTACTGAAACGATTGCAACGAATGTAACTGGAGTCAAAGACAACACGTAGGCTACTTTTTACCTCGATATTCCGTACCATCAAGACTTAAGTAAATAGTAGGATACAGCTAATTTGTGACTATAGGTAGCAAACTGTAATAAATAAAAAAATAGGTAAAAAAACTTTTTAAGTTAAACGGTTTTATGATAAACATACATTGCAATGTTTAAGATAAATGTACTAAAAACCAAAAAATAATAAAATAGATACAGTCGTGGGAATTATAAACATATGCATAGACTAGACTAAAATAAAACCGTGGGGCACGTCAATTGTCTACAAATTATCGACTTAATGTGCGATAGAAGAATCGTTTAATTCGTCGTTAGGTCGTCAACCGACAACGATGGACGTGTGATAAGTAGGGCTAGAATGTGGAAACAAGCTAGCAAGCTCGATTATAAGCGAGTTTTAGGGTTTCATAGTGTTGAGCGAGTAGTACTTTTATCATATGTTTTGTCGATTAAAGACAAATTACGAGCAGTGAAACGATTTCTCGCCAGCCAGCAGTGTGAATGTCCAACGATAAACTAGTTGAAACATCTCTTTTATTTACATGGAGTGTATAACTATTGGAATTTCCATGAGCAAGAAAATAGTAAGTAATTTCCTCATCGTCTGCGGGCCAACTGCCTAACGACGAATTAAACGATTCTTCTATCGCACATTAAGTCGATAATTTGTAGACAATTGACGTGCCCCACGGTTTTATTTTAGTCTAGTCTATGCATATGTTTATAATTCCCACGACTGTATCTATTTTATTATTTTTTGGTTTTTAGTACATTTATCTTAAACATTGCAATGTATGTTTATCATAAAACCGTTTAACTTAAAAAGTTTTTTTACCTATTTTTATTTTCTAGTTTTTAGTTTTTATTTCGCATTCTGTTTAATTCATTTAGTGCTTCATTATTGCAAGGTTTCTTGCCCGTTAGTTTATTGCAGTCCAACTCCTCTATACGTAGTCCCTGCAAAGATCTTACTCTACTAAGAGCCACGTAGGCTTGACCTTCTTCAAACAGTTTCGCACCTAAGTATACGACTGCGTGATCCACAGTGCTGCCCTGCATTTTATGTATTGTAAAAGCCCATGATAGTATTAAAGGCAACATTCTTCTTTCAGCCGTCCCGTAATTGTACTTAGCTGGAAACTGTATGGCTTTCGGGTGTATAAGATGTACTCCGTCTCTTGCGAAATCAATTCGGATGGAAGGTACATCTGTTGCATACATCTGTGTTCGACGAAATTGAGGCCAAACGATTTCTTTGATGTAGCCTATAGCGCCATTTACTAGTCCTTTTGAAACGTCAATATTGGACCGTAGCATGACTTTTGCCCCCACAAATATTTCCAGTTCCGTTGGTAAACCCCCAGTTTTGTTGATATCAGCTGGTATTATAGTAGCTATATCCACATTGTCTGCATTTCGTGTGGCGTGTACTAGCTGATCCTGCGCTTTTATTTTGTAAATGCGAGCACCATTATTTCTGTACAAATTCAATACAGCAGAGTTGTGTTCGTTAACTTGTTGATTTGTGGGGTATACCCTTAACGCTTTGTCTATTGCAAACTCATCACTCGTGTCTTGAAGAAGTCTTCCCATTAAAATACTAAAATGTTGGGTTGTTAGCTCACCGACTCTCAAAGCATTCAAAATATCAATAAAAGTCTGGTCACCTTGCTGACGCATATTTTCAGTTAATTCACACAGCGTGAATAAACGCCAGAGATGTGTAGCTGGTTGGAGATGTTCTGACTGTTTGAAAACAGGTGTTCCTGATCGTTTTATAGGAGGCAGTTGTAAAAGAACACCGAAAAGTAATACGTTTACTCCTCCAAAAAACTCATTTTCACAGTTCTTAATTTGCCTTAATCGAGCGTCCATCATGCATAACCATCTTAGATTTCAATTTTGCATAGTAAATTGTATTCTACTTGTTGAGACCTTTCATTTGATACCCATGTTGATGGGATTGATAAAACCTAAGTTATCCGCCATTTTGTAGAGGCCGCCATCTTGGATTTTAATTTTATCTAGTACATTGTATTCTACTGGTTGAGCACTTTCATTTGATACCCATATTGATGGGATTGATAAAACCTACGTTATCCGCCATTTTGTAGCGGCCGCCATCTTGGATTTCAATTTTTTATAGTATATTGTATTCTGCTTGTTGAGCCCTTTCATTTGATACCCATATTGATGGGATTAATAAAACCTAAATTATCCGCCATTTTGTAGCGGCGGCCATCTTGAATTTATAATGATAATTAATAAACATAATTGTATTGTCACCAAAATCCAAAGTGTATACAAAATTTCAGATTAATCGGTTGACAGGAAGAGGGTGAAATTTGAATTACTAAATTTGACCCAAGAATAAATAAAACAAACGGGGTGAGCTAAAAAAACCGTTTAAAAAACAAGTAGGCTGTATAGAGGACACGCCTGCAGTGAAGTTCGAGAAACGTCTAGTTAACACAATTCTGACAGAGTAGCCAATCAACCTCTTTGTTCGAAGGTAACAGCTTCGCTACGCTACGGGAACACGCGACTAACGCAGGTAAAACCGCGGGGTGGTGCTAGTCGTCAATACGCAGGCACGTCTAGTTACGTGCGACACATAAACAGTATCCGCGCATGAGATACGTATTTAATATAGAAATCTTTCTCGTTCTCTCACGATTACGTATTTTATCTGCAAAAGGGTGTTAAAGGGAATATTTTCAGACATACATACATTTTCTTCAACGATATATTTTTATTAATTAAACTATTGAATTAGATAACTGACATCAAACGAACTAGACAAAACGGTAGCTTTCTATATCCGTTGTCTGGCCACCATAACACATATCACAACACACTTAGGTATATGAGCAGGTACTTTCTATATCCGTTGTCTGGCCACCATAACACATATCACAACACACTTAGGTATATGAGCAGGTACTTTCTATATCCGTTGTCTGGCCACCATAACACATATCACAACACACTTAGGTATATGAGCAAGTACTTTCTATATCCGTTGTCTGGCCACCATAACACATATCACAACACACTTAGGTATATGAGCAAGTACTTTCTATATCCGTTGTCTGGCCACCATAACACATATCACAACACACTTAGGTATATGAGCAGGTACTTTCTATATCCGTTGTCTGGCCACCATAACACATATCACAACACACTTAGGTATATGAGCAGGTACTTTCTATATCCGTTGTCTGGCCACCATAACACATATCACAACACACTTAGGTATATGAGCAGGTACTTTCTATATCCGTTGTCTGGCCACCATAACACATATCACAACACACTTAGGTATATGAGCAGGTACTTTCTATATCCGTTGTCCGTTTTTTGTAAATATAGAAACACCCATGCAGGCCAGAAACAAATATATGTCCACAAATATTTGTTGTAGGCGGGAATCGAATCCGCAAGACCCACATCCTTCAGCGTCGCAGGCGAGTGCAACAACGTCCAAACTCATCCGAGCTGACACGTACGAGTCTTCTAGTATAACTAAACTCATCCGAGCTGACACGTACGAGTCTTCTAGTATAACTAAAAACCGACTTTAACTTCTACTTATTTAATAACCAACGCTTAAAATTATAACTCTTTTCTATATAATTACTTACACAAAATATGGGATAGAACGTTGTATAAACGTATAATCTACTTAATACAGTAAATTACAATAATAGTAACGGTATAATAAACCTTCCCTTCAGGCACAAAGTAGAAAATATATATTTTTTAAAGTGTAATTTAACTCTCCGCTAACGAGGGGCTTTCATCGTGTAATTGTCGGTTAATTGAAATAATTACCTTGAAAAAGGTTCTTGAAATATTTTGTGAACGTTTTCAGAAGGCATGCCACGTTGGCATTTTATTTTTTGGCCTTCTGAAAGTATTTGAATTGGTATGTAGTGTACCTACTACTTTTTTTATAGAAACGAGTTTACGTTATGCTAATAATTTATTTTAGATACCTAAATATCTTGTTATAAACCTATGTAAAAGTACCATCAGGGGACAAAGCATAACCACCGTCACTAAGTTAAAGTGTGTACAATTTCTCTGTAGAAAGAAGTCTACTACTTAAATGTATGGGATAGCCCACTAAAAAATGATGATCGCTTTTTACAAAAGATATTACAAACTATCAAAGTTAGGTTATATTGACAGAGGTTATGCAATTAAGTCCCTTGATAGGAACTAATTTGCTTCTAGCTCTTCTAGCTACGGCACAGAATATAATAGGCTACGGGCAAAACAATACTACTTTCCCAATGAATTCATATCGTTATGCAGTTGAAACCGCTACATAAATCCTTTAATGGGTGACTTATTTAAAAGCTGTAGATTATTGTTTCTTGTAATAAATAAAATAAATTATATTAACAATGTTTCTAAGATTCAGAGTTGTATACTGCTTTAACATTTTTCCTGCTTCTATCTGTTTGTCTCAGAGAAAAACTAAACATGTATGGGCTATATTTACCTATAATATAACTGGACTATTTTCTCTCGTCGATCTGGGAGCCCTCATGGTAAAGGCAAATCAAAAGATGTCGATCCGAGCCCCCAGCCACGTAATCTTATACTGCAGATTACATGACTAGGGGCTATATCGACATATCTCTTGATTTGCCCTTGCTAAGCCGTGCTTCAAGTTTTCCTCAAAGGACACATGATAAAATGTTCTCTGTTGACTTTTATTTTGTTTGGTGTGGTATTTTCTTGCAACTACACAGGACAAAAGAATTTTTGAAGCAAGAAAATAACTATCCTTCTATAGACTAGATAATAATTTCTTGGTTATGGTAAAAAATCCTTAAATTACAAGCAGGATTCTTAATTTAATAGCAATTTCCTTTATTTATTGATTTAAAAAAAACTGTGTAAGATTGAGTTGAATACAACACACAGTAGGTAAGTAAATTGGAATTTACGTCTAATCTAGATAATTTATACCAGCAACAGCCAGAGCGCTGTTATGTAGTGCCTGGGACGGGACGCATATATTATGAAGTAGACTTGCCCAGAGGCTATTCCACCTGTTTTGGTATGTATAATACTGTATAAATATAAGTGGAATGAGAAACCAATGTTTCATCAAACAATAAGTAAAGTAATCAAGTAGGTAAACGTTGAGCGATAAAATATGCAAAAAGTTTTATTGATACTTTTATGTTGTTTCAATTTCCTCAATCGCTCAATAAGTTGTAATATGTGGTATTGTATGTCTATTTATTTATTTGGGAAACATACAGAACTATGATAGATATATTTATAACAATATATAAAAAACCCTTAATCCAACAAAGTTTCCACTAATTCA
This sequence comes from Idaea aversata, assembly GCA_907269075.1. NCBI lineage: Eukaryota > Metazoa > Arthropoda > Insecta > Lepidoptera > Geometridae > Idaea > Idaea aversata. The sequence continues at coordinate 14,956,913 of OU026092.1, read as the reverse complement.
ACAAAAAAAAAAGTATGAAATAAATTAATTTATATAAAGTAAGACATAAATTACTGAAAAATCAAGGCAAGTCTGAAATTATTATTTAGGTTCTGTAAAGGAGTATGTTAAAATAACTGCTTAATATCTACCTGATACATCATGGTTCCCACAAATTATGTAACTATAACGAACAGTTTGAATCGATTTATTCCCTGCAAACACAGGGTTGCGGGTTCGATTCCCGCCTCATTTATGCTTAGATATTTGTCTGGGGTCTGGTTGTTTCTATGAATTATAAGTATATATTTACAAAAGAAAAAGTATGTAAGTAGTATATTCGTTTCGTTGTCAAAAACACAAGTCTGGTTACTTAGCTTGGGGCTAGATGGCGAGGTGTGGAATGTCCTGTAATATTTATTATTTATTAAATTGTCAGACGTGTTGATAGACCTATCTCCGCAATAAAATGAATTTGCAGTTCCAACTTGCAAACACGATTTTCTAAAGTAAAATAAAATAATGTAGGTACATTTCATTTAAGCAATATTATAACAATTACTATGGTTATGATCGATCTAATAGGCGACAAATGACTTTAGCTCTCTGTATCTACTAAGTAGAAATTCCCTACTCATCCCACAGAATTTCATCCCACATTAAAAAACTTTAATTTATTGCGGAAAGTGTTCTTAATATTATAAAATTATCATGTACTTAAAGCCCTGTAGAGCAAAAAGTATAATATCTATTAAGAATTCAGTTTTTCAAGAACGTTTTTTACTTCTGATAAGTGCTTCCAACTTATTCTTGTAGACTAAAATATCCTAAAAAGTAACAAGATGATGAATAATTTAAGGAGACATCTGACATACTCGTACCTCTACATCGAGCGGCCACTGTCCTTTATAGAGCCTTCTTTTACTTAGTTTTAAGCTAAATCCACAGCAAATCTAGTTATAAGAAAAATTGTGCATATCAGCTCTGACGACATGGGTAGCTAAATCAACCTTTTTGTCAGAAGATAAAAGCGAGGCGCCTTGTAGCTAATCAATAAGTAAATCTCAGGGCTCCTTCTTACAAAAACGCTAAATTCTCTTTAGTAACGCTTTTTGTTAACGTTATATAGATACCACTGGCGGGCTTTAAATGAAATAGATTCCAGAAAAATGGACTCCAAAAATACAAAGATGTGAGATGGACCAATTTTCATTTAGTTTTTTTGTTAAACCAAATGTGTCAGTTAGTGTATGAAAACGGGAAAGTAAATATCGGTATACCGTGCTTAAAACGGTATCTAAATAATATATGCTAAGCTAATACTGTAACCGGTTAAAGAAACGGTCGTTACAACGATTGCCCTTGAATATATCATAATCACCGGAAACGGACAGGCTTATTGAATCGGATATCGTTCAGTGTGCACGCTTCCACTTCCGGTTGCCATTTGTATATCGTTGCACCAGCGCGGGCGCGAGCGCGAGCGCGAGCGCGGGAAGGGAAGGGAAGATAGATCCCACCCTTCGTCGAACAAACTTTACTAAGTTATTCATGTCACTTTACTACCAAGGTTATTTAAAATGGATTCCAAGGTAAATATTCTATTTTAAATCATTTTAGTAGTGAAAATAACCATGATAGCTTTAATGTCGTCTTTTGACGTTAAACTTCTTGAAAATTGGTCAGAAGAGGGTGCACGATTAATGTTCCCCCAACGATTCCCCTACGGTAAACGGTCCCCCGTCAATAACTATCTCACGATTAACGATCCCCCTCGACTAGGGGAGCCGATAAGCGCTAATCGCCTGCAATATTCAACTGTAAGGGATGTATTGCGTCAATTAGTCATAACGTGCGGATGTAAGGAAAATGTGTCATTGTAAGAAAAGCAGATATTATGTAGCTTATGTATAAACTTTTTGTCAGAAGGTAGTCTTTCTCTAACATAGAGGTTGGATTAGCTACGTCCGCGGGAGAGGTGACGTTTCACGAACTACACTGCAGCTCTGCGTCTCTGATACAACCGAACCAATGATATGTTCGTTTTTACGTAGTACGTAGTAAAGGCATCGTAAGGACATCATTCCGCAGTCCGCATTGTTATTCATCGGCCGACCTCCTTTCTGACGTATTAAGAGCATGCAATGCCGCATCTCTTCTCTCGCTCACTCCCGTCGCAACCCGTAATACTTATGTGAAAGGGAGGATGTGGTGCGTGAGTTTTGCGCTATGTTGCTCGTACCGGAGTCCTTCGTGCTATCTCTCGTTCTAACGGAGCGAGACACGGGTGTGAGAGAGAGACGAGATTTGCGCAACAGTTGGCGCACGTCATATCGATCTAGTCGTGGTCCTGCCACGTGCGTCCCCCCTGTGCGGCGCCTCTCGGCCGCTCTTCGCCCCGACACGCTCACTTTCCCGAAGTTTTCTCTTTGTTTTACATAGAAAAGCTAAGGGCGGGTTGCGGGCAGATCGTGCGAGCTCTCCATACTCCATAGTATCTATCAGGTAAACTGGCGGTGTGTAACGCTTTACTTCTTTATGCTACACAGTTTGGTTGGTAACATCATTATCTTCTATATTTTTGGCTTATATGGTAGTATTAGGTATATAAGTTTATAAAAAATTGGTTAGGCTGTATCAGACCCGAAACCGGATTAGAACCTCGGCCTTATTAATAAAAATTAGTTAGTCCCACCCTAATCCAACGTTAATCTATGTAATAAGCTTAATTAATCAAGAAGCTCTAAGTAGTAACTTCTTCTGCTTTTGAAGAAATTTCATTTCATTTAATTATTTGCATAAATAAAAAATAAAATAAAATAAATATTTCAGGACATATTACACATCGCCATCCAGCCCCAAGCTAAGCAACTTAATGCTTGTGTTATGGGTGCCAGATAACGGATAAACTACTTATATACTTTTTTTTTGTAAATATATACATATTATACATAAAGGAAACACCCAGAACCAGAAACAAGAATTTATGGTCAGCATAAATACTTGTTCCCGGCGGGAATCGAACCCGCAACCTTCTGCGTCGCAGTCGGGTGTTCGCCCGACGCGCCACAGAGGTCGTCAAATATGCGTGACAATGGTATTTATTCAAATTTAAATTCTCTATATTATACCACAAAGGCAAAAATCAACTACCAAAATTACTTAGTCCTAGCCTAATCCGAAGTTAAACTTGGACTAATAAACGTCCTTTAAAAATTAAGATGTATTAATGACATATCACATCCCCGTAATTTGGGTTCCATGTCCGCGTCGATGAATTGCAGTCGCAGCCGCAGCTCCATAAGTAGGCACGCATAGTCTATACTTATTGTTATCACTACATAGTATAAAACAAAGTCGCTTTCTCTGTCCCTATATCCCTATGTATGCTTAAATCTTTAAAACTACGCAACGGATTTTGATGCGGTTTTTTTTAATAGATAGAGTGGTTCAAGAGGAAGGTTTATATGTATAATACATGCATAATATAGCCGTGCGAAGCCGGAGCGGGTCGCTAGTAATGAATAAATTACTGTGATAATTAGGTTATGAATTATTTAGATAAGGCACACGAATTATATGGAACCATATAAAAGGGAAAATCAAATCGGTTAAAACAGTAATTAATCCAAAAACATGAAATACCAACTAATTTTACATAAAATAATTAAAAATATTCACTTCCCAACTCTTCCCCGATGGGAACTCGTTCTCATAGAAATAGACAGCATTTAAGGTTTTGTTATACACCAATACATTGTATACCTACTCTAATAATTAAGATACATTAGACTGTAAGTACATGGAGTAAAGTCCTGAAACATGCTACGAATGTAATTAACAGGACATTTCTCCTCGTGCTTAGTCAATATTTTTTTATGGTTGCTAATGTGCATTTTTATAATAATTCATGTTATGTAAAAACGTATTTACATCAAAAATGTATTATAGTTGACAGGTGGAGATGTGTTGGGTTTATCACGTGTCACGACTATAGGCATTTAGGGTAGTTTCCGTAATGACGTAATTATTCGTGGTCGATATGGTCTAAAAAAAAGTTTGACTCGTAATCAAATAAAAGACTATCGAAACACAAAACCAAAAGTATTTTAATTACTGTTCCGGTCAGAACATTAATAAAATATTCTTATTATTACACACTAGATGCATTAGAAATAGGTAAAAAGTTAAATATGTCCTACCTACCTACACTGAAGCATTCTACTATAGTGTTATACCCCGACTATAATAAAAGTCGTCAATATCTTTCAATCGTCTCCATTACCGAGATCGCCTTCCAAAGTGGCGAACTTTCTTTAAATTAGACATCGACTCGATTTTAGGATTGGTCATAAAATGTAATAGATGGCCTGCGTTTTACTTAATGAGAGATAATTCCTATCTCCGGCCTGGCTTCATGTGATAGAGGTTCATGAGAGGGTTTCTTTGAAGTGTTAACTGATTCGGTGCTTACAATGAATCTAAATGACACTACGAAGTGGTTCAAATGATAGCATCTCATTTACAACACAGCTGATAAAATATATAACAATCTGTAATTTACGTAGGGATGAATCGAGATTTTTAAATGTCATGAATTTAGATAAAGGGATCAACTGAGTTTGGCTAATAATGTCTATAATTAATTATTCTTCTTCTTCTCGTATAGTGGTGTGGCTCACCTATTGTTAGAGTTTTCAGATCGCCTTAAGGTCTCTAACTTGACCTAACGACTGCTACTAGAGTTAGCAACCGAGACCAACGACTTAACGTGCCAATTTTACCACACTACTAATTGGTCACCTATCGAAGTAACGACCGCGCCAGGCGTCGCTTAACCCGCACGACCGTAAACGATAAGCGAGCGTCGCTTAGATGTGAGCCTCCTCAATTATGATGACAATATATTGTTTGTTAATAGAAAAATGTCAAGGTAAGTATAAAAATGACAACAACATTTAGGGTTTAACCATTGGGACTAAGGGTTAAATATTATGAAATTTTTCTGACATGTTTACTATGGCAAAACTATAAAAGAAATGACAGTTTAACTCCTGGTAGTTGAAAGATAGATTATTATTTCGACTATGTAAACTTAAATTTAATAATGTTTATAAATATAGTTCGACACCGCACAAAGCGCCATCTAGCCCCAAATTAAGAAACACCGTTTGGAATAATAATATGATGTTTTTCAAAGTAAACTACATACATAAATTTTGAATATGAATATTTGAAAAACATTTTCATAAACGGAATGATATAAGTATAGTTGAATGAATATTCATTTAACTTTGCAAAAATGTTGCAAAAGCAACGGTTGAACGTAGCACGTCGCGTGTTTCGTTTCAACTCTCCAGGGTTTACAATTACTTACCCAATATGTCGCCAATTTCGGCCTTCGGGTTTAGATATAACATAACTACCCTATATACCTACCTAACTAAATACAAAATACTGTCGTCAAAAGTATTTCGACGACCATTGGCGCGAGTTCAGTTCCCATCTCGAAAAAAAATATCTGTTGGATCTACAGATCAAAATTGGCCTTTACTTTTAATCATGACCGCAACTTTAGTTTACGCTATTCAGACGCTCGGTAGTGACTGTGTCCCGAGGAAAATAACTTCAACTAAGCCGTGGGTTTCATCACGATGTTTCTCGCCACCGCGCCGCGCCGCTGCCGTAAGAACAATGTAATTAGCGCATAAGTATAAATCATAGGTATAAATTAATATTTTTGTGAAAAAAATCCATTGGCCGGTCGGGTTTCGAACTCACGACCTTCGGAATAAAAGTTGAAAGGTAGGTACCTAGAGGTCTAGGTACCTCTATGCCATGGCTCTATTTATTCATATAAACCTTGCCCAGCTAAAGATGAAGTTATTTGTTGAAACCGCGTTAAAAGCCGGTACACCTACCTAATCTCACGAGAGTTCAACATTGAATTGCAGAAGGCTATTACGGAGTTCACTCGATACAAACCTCCTTGGGGACCCACCAATATAAACCAGGCTCGCAGAAGCGCGGGGCTCCGAGCTGGTTGCGTGATAGTGAACTTACGAATACGGGCCTTACTTATATTCAATTTTATTTACGAAAATGTTACATTATAATAATAGAAGTTTAAATGGTATTTTTCAACCATGCTGGGGCCAATGATTGAGACTCGATTGGGATATTTTATTTTTGAAATTAGATCTGATTCGGTTAATATGTGGCGGGATTTATAGTCGCCGTTGTCTTTGATTAAAAAAATGATATTGTTTTACCCGGTTAAGGAAGGCAAAAACTGCTGAGGTAGCCCATACCACATGAGTAAAAAAGGCACATACAGCCTTGTCTTTACAAAAGGGGTCCGGACATTTAGTATGGGAGCTTGGCATAGATTTTTATTTTTTTTAATGTGCTAAGCCTGCACCGGGCTATCACTTAATTCGAAAAGAGGTTAATGCGATTCTTAAATTCGACTATGACGGTACTTGACTAAGTGGCGTAATTGGCAACGCATTTGAACGGTATTCAAGGGATGCGAGTTCGAGTCTCGTCTTAGTCACAATCTTTGAAGATGCATTTTTCCTTAAAAAATATTTTCAGCTTGGCATAGTGTTTTTTTTTGCGCAGTGCATTTCGAGACCCATGCCAATCGATAAAGGGCATTACAGTAAGCAAATAATGTCTTCACACCACACCTCTAAAGCGTCTCGGAAATGGGATATTTAACAAAAGGTGTTGTATACTGTGATTTTTCAAAAATGCGCGGATTCGTTCTACAAAATGATTAAAAAAATATCCCGTTTCCGAGACGCTTTAGAGGTTCGATGTGCCGGCATTATTTGTTCGCCATATTGCCCTCTATCGATAGGTATGGGTCTCAAACTGAACCGCGCATTTTTGGATAATCATAGGACAACAACAACACGTTTGGTTAAATATCTCGTTTCCGAGACGCTTTAGAGATTTGGTGTGAAGGCTTTATTTGTTCGCTGTAATATTACTATCGATTGGCATGAATCTCAACATGCACCACGGCATTTTAAGTTACTATGCCAAAATGTCCAATGGCTTTTGACGATTTTTTAAAGACATTATAAATCTTTCAGTTGTTTTTAGATGTGCTGCCATATATCGTGTCTTCTGGAATTACTCCTTTTTTAAGTAATCCCAGTTCGGAAAGTAAATGAAAAAATAACGGACTATCAAAGTTTTTATTACAGACACCGAGCAACGTCTGAGTTCGAGATGAATTACGAAAAAAAATGACTAAGATTTTGTGCAAGTACTTATTTTTTATCCTTCTTTTATTCAAATAACTTTAGTCTCGGATCTTAAGCTATTTAATAAAAGTTTATGCCAAAAACAATTTAATTTAAATGAAGAGTTTAGTTAAATTGAATATTAAGGCTGACGACGACGCGACGACGCCGACGGGGACAACGACACTTCAAAGTATGGCATTTCGATTATGAAGTCACATTACCATCATCTGACCTTTGGGACTATAAGATAATTGCTTCTCAAAAATGTGCCTTTTTATTAATATCATGAATATTCTGAATTTAACAGGAACAAAAGTGGAGGCCCATCGCATCGTACCGTTCTAAAATTGTTTTATGTACTAAAATGTTTACAACTCCTTTAACGTGAATTGAATGACTTTAAACCAGAAGGTGATGTCAGGGGAGACCAGGTCGACCTGGGTTGTTAACCGTTTTTTTTTGTTTTCAATTTAATATCGATGGTGTTTTGGTTGTTGCGAGTAGAAAAGCCAAGAGCATGGCAAATATACCGTTTACTTAAATACTGCCTTATGGCGTCTACAATTTATAGGGTTCCAGCAAGTTGCTAGTTTGGTACAAAGTTAGTTTGGTATACAGCAAACATGACCTTTTACACAGAAATTATATTTCTACAACAGAAATGCAAATTACGAAACGTATTAAAAACGTTAATTGAAGGGACACTAGAGTATTCAGAGTAGGTACCTCTAGCGAACTGTTGTAAAGTTCACAAATTGCATTACTGTGGAGAGCAGACACATTAATATTAGTTAGGAGACATCTGTTCTAGTGATTAATGGAGCTCCCTGGTCGACCGCGCCCGCGTCCGCTCCATACCACGGGGACTGAACCACACCCTGCACGACCTTGGAGTATTTGCAATGTTAATATAGTTAATAAAGGTTCATTAGTTTAGCGACATAAATATAACCCTTTACGTACTTACCTACTTACTTAATATCTATATTCTGGGGTACTATTATAGATATTTTATATGTTCCCTAATTCTACGTAACTCAAAATACAAGTAAATACAGTTATTTAAATTGTGCATGGATTCATGGTTTTACTTAATTTTACCTATACTCTTATTAATTAGGACTCTTTATATCAAATTAACATACTTAGTTCTTATTCTTAATAACAATTGTTTTTGTCAGTAGGTACCTATAAATATTACAAGAATTTTTGTGTGAAATTTTCCCAGAACTCTTTGAGTATGCTTGATACAAACGTTTCTAAAGCAATTTAATGAAATTTAATAAGTCTACACACATAAGTCTAGATCCTGTGGGAATATCTAGATGAAAGTTGACTTTGTGTTAACTCAGGTTTCCATCTCTCTACATACTGATTCTTAAAGTAATCGATTCATTCGTTTTCGCGTGAAGAAGTAACAACATTTATAATATTTAGTAGTAGTATAGGCTGTATTCTCGTACAACTCATGTTACATGACATGACATGGAGATGGTGATTAGCCAAGTTTGTAGGTTAATGAGCCCTGCTTGCTCACTGTTTGACGGTTGAGGAGAGCTGTTTAATGGCGGTATATATACGTCTACGTGACGTCAACTGTACTTGCAAGTCAGCCCTGTTTTGTTTCTGCAAAGGGATCTTTCATGTTGGGTTTATATAGCTGTTTAGGTCATTTGTTCTCTACAAGGTTGAACTGGACATTAACGACTAATTGAAAAGTATTTTCTAAAATAATAAGTAAGTATACCTACTACCCAGTAGTACTTACTTATTAGTATTTTTATGCAGAAATAATGAATTTCGTAACAACCGTTTTTCATAATCGGTACTTAACTAAAAGGCTTTTTAAATATACTTTTTAAAGGCACTGTTCAACAAATTTTGGACGGCCCTATTTTCCATTTCAATTAAAAACCGGAAAAAGCTATGATTAATAATTTATAAAAAAAGGTTCATCCAATATTTTATCGCTGTGCGTCATGCTCTATAAATTAATATCCAAGTTATACTCCTTTTTAAGTAGGTTGTAAAGAAGCTGAGTAATAAATAAACGTTGTATGGACCTCCTGCGGTGACTTACTACTTTGGTACTAAGGCTATAGTGCCCCGACAGGGTGCTGGGCGGGCGGCTCCAGTGCCCCGGGATAGGACGCTGGGCGGGCGGTTTCTAAAGAATTCCTTTTTAGAACCAAGGGTCAAGTGTATCAATTATTTCCTCGGGTCGGCTATAAAAATATTTGTCAAAAGCTTACGATTGATAATAAAATGTTATTTTTCTTAACTTGAATGGAGTAAATTAAGACTATTTTTTACTGTTTTCATAAAAGGAGAGGGTTCTCAATTCGGTTGTATAATATGTTTAAATACTTTACTTGGTATAATATGTTAGGTATCAGGCTTGTTTGTCTGGCTGATATATCATCGCACAGCCAGAGGTCTTACAGGGGGCACAGATCGGGCTATAATATGTTAGGTATCAGGCTTGTTTGTCTGGCTGATATATCATCGCACAGCCAGAGGTCTTACAGGGGGCACAGATCGGGCTATAATATGTTAGGTATCAGGCTTGTTTGTCTGGCTGATATATCATCGCACAGCCAGAGGTCTTACAGGGGGCACAGATCGGGCTATAATATGTTAGGTATCAGGCTTGTTTGTCTGGCTGATATATCATCGCACAGCCAGAGGTCTTACAGGGGGCACAGATCGGGCTATAATATGTTAGGTATCAGGCTTGTTTGTCTGGCTGATATATCATCGCACAGCCAGAGGTCTTACAGGGGGCACAGATCGGGCTATAATATGTTAGGTATCAGGCTTGTTTGTCTGGCTGATATATCATCGCACAGCCAGAGGTCTTACAGGGGGCACAGATCGGGCTATAATTTGGCATACAGATAGCTATTGTGACGTAGGCATCCGCTAAGAATGGATTTTTGCAAAGTCGATCCTCTACGTGGAGGAAGTTGCGGCTGAAAGTCAGTTTCGAAAAAAATACCATAAATGCCTTGGACAAAACACACTCCTAAAATAAAAATAAAACCGGCGTCTATTCTATAAAAGTAGAAATAAAAAACATATAATTACATTGTGTTATCAGTACAGGGTGTAATAGAAACATGACAGCACAATAACTGTGCAAAGCGCTCAGTATTCAGGGCACCAGGGTTCGTTAGCTCACCCCCCCCCCCCCGGGCGTGGCGCGGGCGGTGAGACGGGAGGGAGGCGTTCATCTGCATACACGATGAGTCTGATGAGATTAGGACATTCATAATGATGCAGTTACATACGTATTACTAAGCATGCTCCGCGGTTCCACCCGCGTAACTCTATATATTATCCTATATATTATCGACTTCAAGTATCTACTTACCTATGTTTTTATCGCAATCGATTCATGCCGAAGTAACAGACTGACTTACAATTTAGAGTTTATAATACGTACTTAGTACTTCGTTTGTAAGTTATAGATCAGACTCCCCGAAACCAGACTACTAAGGAACAGTAGAATTAAAAGTAGTCTGTATATTATTTTTTTTTAATTTTAGTTTAAAATATATATTATTTTTAAACTAAAATGCTTATTTTCACTACTAAAGCTATTTGAAACGGATATTTACCATGTTTCTTTTTTTACTTTGTCGAGCACGATTTCGATGCCGTTACAAGCATCATGTTTTCGACTGCATCGAAATATCCCATCTTAAATAACTTTGTAGACTTGTGTCTGTGAATACTAACAATGCATTTCAGACATTCTGCTTTAGGGGCATTTTTCGCTTAGGGCGCTTAGCTCGCTTATAATACCTTCATTGACTGTAAGGCTTCATTAGGTCAAAGTACTGGTACTTTTTATCCCGATATTCCCACGGGATCGGGAGTTACGTGAGTAAAGCCGCGGAGCGCTGCTAGTCGATGATAAAATAACCCATCCGACAGTAAAAGTGTGACCGTAATTCAGCTGGAGCTAGATAAAGTAATTACGTATACCTCTCTATCTACCTATACTATACTATAGCTACTGGCTGGAGGCTGGGTGCTGGGTGCCGTTTATTGCTTTGTTTTTATTGACTTCTGTTCAATATAGGCCGACTGCCTTGATGTGTTATGTTCTGGAACACAAGGGTTTAGATGAAGGTTGTCTAGTTTTACATAATAACAGAGATTCGGTGACGAGCAATTCGGAAAAAACACAATTAAAAAAAAATCGAAATTTATTTAATGTAGAATTTGTAAAATGTGCAATCTGCTTAATGTGAAATTCGAGTTAATATGAAAAAAAAAAAACGGTTCAGGTATGTATTATGGGTTAAGAAGTTGAAATACTACAGCCTTTACATACTGATCTAGATGAAACATGTCGAAGTGCGTCACGTGTCGAAGTGTGTCGAAGTGTGTCGAAACTTACTAAAAAGTAAGTTTAAAATATTGGGTAATTGGGCGTTTCGCACCGGGAGCGGTTTGGACTACTTCGAACCGCGGTAATATCTAGATACTTTGGTTTATTATTTTATTGTTTACTTTTTTAATACATGTCCCAGGCACTACAGAGCAAATAGCATGAATAAAAAATTGCTGGCGCTGCATAAATCATCTAGATTATATAAGGTCAATATCACTACATAGTATAAAATAAAGTCACTTTTCGCCGTCCCTATGTCCCTTTGTATGTTTAGATCTTTAAAACTACGCAACGGATTTTGAGGCGGTTTTTTTTAATAGATAAAGTGATTCAAGAGGAAGGTTAATATGTATAATACATGCGTAATATACCCGTGCGAAGCCGGGGCGGGTCGCTAGTCTATACATATAAAATCCTTTGTCCTGGCTGACTGATGGATCAACGCACAGCCTAATCCGCAGATCGTCGACCCAGTTGGCACAATGGTCACCATGCCGGACTGCTAAACACAGGGTCGCGGGTTCGATTCCCGCCTCAGACAAGTATTTATGCTTAGATATTTGTCTGGGGTTTTTTTTTTTTTTTTGTATATAAGTAGTATATCCGTTGTCTAGCACCCATAACACAAGTCCAGTTACTTATCTTGGGGCTAGATGGCGATGTGTGTAATGTCTTGCAATATGTGCTATCGTAGAGACCTGAAACTTGGAGGATGTGTTCTTTGTATGACGTAGGCATCCGATAAGAAAGTATTTTCCAAAATTCTACCCCTTAGGGGGTGAAAAATGGGGGGCAAAGTTAGTGTGGGACAACGTGATTACTTAGTCTATTTTCGACTTCTACGCTGATGAAGTCGCGAGCAAAAGCTAGTATTATTATAATAAAGACCGGGAACTAATATTATTTCTTAGATTTATTGACTCGTAGTAATTCGTAGCAAGGAGGTTATCCCGTAGCGGGTCGGAGCAGGCTCGTAGCTAGTCGTAGCACGTCTACGACGAGTTTTGTGTCACCCGAGCTATGATTTATGTTACCGACCCGCATCGGCTTATACACCTAGTTTTTTTTACTGTCTAAACACAAAATGGTCCAGAAGGATATGGCGGGACGAGTTGGACTCGCATCGTAGGGACTGAACCCAGCTGGTACTAGACAGGGAACAGGGGCAAGAGGGAGCTCTTTTCCCTGTATTAGGACGGACAGGACAAAAAACCTTTTCATTATATCTATACTTAAACCTACTTTAAACCCTTCAATTTCAATATAATGTAGGTGTCAAGATCATAAAATATGTAATAGGTAGGTAATTCTGCACCATTCATGTTACCAATTTGTCTCGTCAGCAGCGCGGTATTTTACTACACCCGTTTTATCCTAATAACTGACGATGGTTTTCATTATATTATGAAACAATCAATAAACTTTTATTAATGTCTTATCAATTGATGTATGCACTCACAAAAAAGTGTCACGTTCTGTTGACATGGTAGGTAAACATAGCACAACGTATTTTCATCACGTAAAATTATTGTCCGTAAACAGACTTTACAGAGAAATGGTTTTTGTTTTTTTTTTATTAAAACCGTATTCAGAATTCAGACCATATAGCAAGACAAGTGAGTTTTCACACAGAATATGAATGTCTCCTCCTGTTTTATAAGTTGGAAATAAGCTTCGCCTTTCCCTTCGCTACGAGTTTCGTAGATTGTGTCTCCGTAGCTCTCTGTAGCAAAGAACGCTACGACATGTCTACGAAAAGCCACTAGTTACTCTGCAGTAGGATCTTTCGTATGTTTGTTCCTCCATTTGCACTTGAAGAAAGGGGAAAAAAGGGAAAGCAAAGGGGAACCTGCCAAAAGGATAATATTTAAGAGGAAAGGGTACCGGGGGCTTTCTCCATACAAACTATTACAAACGTAGTCGACTGTTTTCTCCCTGGATAATGACACTATAGCAAATATTTTTGGTGCATAAAACTTATAACTGCCATGATCACGCCCCTATTTTTTGTTTTTGAAGTTATACTTCTTTAGGCGCGTTATGAAAAAATGATGAGAGTGAAATTTTACAAAAGCGTCACACAAAATTCTCACGTCGGACGAGTTTTTTGTCGGACGAGTTTTTTGCCGGACGAGTTTTTTGTCGGACGAGTTTTTTGTCGGACGAGTTTTTTGTCGGACGAGTTTTTTGTCGGACGAGTTTTTTGCCGGACGAGTTTTTTGTCGGACGAGTTTTTTGTCGGACGAGTTTTTTGTCGGACGAGTTTTTGTCGGACGAGTATTTTGTCGGACGAGTATTTTGTCGGACGAGTATTTTGTCGGACGAACTTTTCGTCGGACGAGTTTTTTGTCGGACGAGTTTTTTGCCGGACGAGTTTTTAAGTACATAAGTACACGCACCCATTTTTTTTTTTAATTTCCTAATTTTTTATTTTAATTTCTTTATAATAATTAGAAAATGAAAAAAACCAAAACATAGGGGCATAGTCATGGCAGTTATAGGTTTTATGGCATAAAAATATTTGTGCTAGTGTCATTATCCAGGGAGGAAACAGTCGACTACGTTTGTATGGAGAGAGCGCAGGTACCCTTTCACCTTAACTTGGTGAAATAATGGGAAATATTTTGTGTAGGTTTTTTTTTAGTTGAGGCTGTTTTTTTAACGTATGTAGCTCAAGGCTATAGGAAAAACGAAAAGAAACAGTAATTTACAATTGATGTAAGACAATTGAAGGCCCCAATTGACCCAACCCTTGAGTCGATTGCCCCCGGGGCGGGGTGGGGCGGGGTGGGGCGGGGGGAGGGCAAAGGGCAAAGCGCAGAAGGTTACCTCATATTCATATCCATTAACAGACAATGGGGTTGCCTGACCTAAACAAACACGAGTCGATGGACGTCCAGTTTGGGGTCAAAGTGCTGGCAACACATATCATTCATCATAAAATTATATTCTAGGAGAGATTGGTAGATATTTACTTTTTAAGTTTTTACAGTTCTGTGAAAACGTCTTTGCCATCTGTCAGAAGAGTGTGGGATCATTTGCAAAAACCAAAAGCGTCGTACGTCATAGTTTGCAACGGATCTAAGGAAAGAGGTTATCTAATTCCGTCAGATTTCTGTCGACGAAGAAGAGAGTACATGAGTATCAGCCTGAAATAGTGTTTGCAATTTAGAATTAATCTATGTATGTATGTATACGGAGCGTTAGGATATTATATTGTATCTCTGCGAGTTTATGACAGGGGTGAAACCACGCGACACCGCTAATAGGACAGCAGGTGAGATGAAGTCTAATGCAAGCCTAGTTTATGTCATAAAAACCGGCCAAGGGTGAGTCGGGCTCGCGCACTTAGTGTTTCCTACCATGTTGTAAGCCCCATTTAAATGCGGCGGGCGGTTGGCGGGGCGCCCTGTTACCGCGGTATTTAGACCATAAATACTAAACTGAGTAAAACAACTGGAAACAACTACAATATTATAATTCTGTATTCAAAACGCCGGCTTACTGAAATCCGATTCTCGACGCTCTCGCCAAATTGAATAATACGGAAACTTTGGCTGCGAACAAAGGATAAACATTATTTGCCCGGACCCCTCACCCCGCCCCGCCCCGCCCGCGCCCTCAGCCCGGGGCGGGGGCCCAACTGTGCCCACTCTCTTTTACTTTATTATAATCTCAAAGAAACTTAGTAAATGAGGGATCTCGTTTCTTTAAGAAACTTTGTAAAAATGTTTAGTATTTTTGATGGAACGTCTTTTTTTGCGGTTATTTAGCTAAGAGGGCAAGCCTTTCATGTTATACATGTCCTAGGTTGGTACTACAGCATCCTAAATAGCATTAATTGAAAACATCTTGATTAGATTTAGAGAGGTATTATAATTGACCGAGAGAACGAAGGGTGTGAAGGTGAATGCAATAAACAACTCCATTCATGATTTGATTCATTCATGATGATGAGGGCCGGTTACGTTCCTACAGAATCTAATATAATATAAATTATGTGTCACGTTGTTTGTGCGCGATGGGCTCCTAAACTACTTAACCGATTTTAGTAAAGTTTGCACACCGTGTGCAGTTTGACCCAACTTGAAAGATAGGATAGCTTACATCTTAATTTATCCCCATATTCCCACGGGGTCGGGAATTACGCGGGTGAAACCGCGGAGCGCAGCTAGTATAAACAAATAGTTTAGTAGATTAATACCTAGAGGAAGAACTACAAAATGTAGCTTCACTATTCGACCTAGAATTTCATAATCATGAACACTTCAATAATAACGATGACGGTTATTATCTAATTAAAATAAAGAATATACATATCCACAGCAACAAAGGAAACCATTATAGTTAGGTAAGTATAAAATTTAATGAAATACGCGAATGATTAATATACCGGGGCGTCCGAGGGGCTGCCTCAAATTAAACTATGCCCTTTAACATTAATAGCCAGGTCTCCTAGTTCACTAAGGCCACACTCAGACTCCGAGACATTTCGATCGGCTGACTCGGGAGTGAAATATAAACCTGTATGGAATGTAATACATCGCTATAATAGTGGAACTAAAAGTTGAAACAAATAATGGAATTGTCCACTGGATAAGAGTGAAATTGAGCTTTATTTTAAACTAGCGACCTGCCCCGGCTTCGCACGGCTATATTATGCATGTATTATACATATAAACCTTCCTCTTGAATCACTCTATCTATTAAAAAACCGCATCAAAATCCGTTGCGTAATTTTAAAGATTTAAGCGGTCAAAGGGAAATAGGTACAGAGAAAGCGACTTTGTTTTATACTATGTAGTGATACTGATGAGGCTTTTTGGCATGATCGTTAGATGTATGCAGCCATAAAATGCTAGGAACCACGTAGCATCTATTCGTTAAACGTCTTAAGTTAACAGAACTCTAACGGGTGTGGCTAAACTAGCTTCTGTCCGTATATCCGTTACAATAACTTAATAACGTAGTAACTTTTTAAACTGCTTTTAGGAATGTCAAAGAGGCGGTTATTTTTGACAGTTCACAAATGAACGGTCGCAATCGGCCGACCGAATAGTCTGTGCTTACCCCTTAGTTCCCTAAAGACCACTAACACTAATGAACTATACAGTTTTTGTTATACAATTAATTCGATGACTCATTCACTCTTCATGTTATTATGTTTAAAAACGTACATTTGGTTAATTAAAGTTTAGCTTAGCATCATTTTAGTTCTTTTTTTTTCAAATTAAAAAAACGTACAGTGGCAAGTGTGGCGCCCGAGGAAGATATGAGTTCTATCATATTTGTGAGCACAAACAAAATGGAACCCCATGAGTTTCTTGCGTGCTCTTCCCGTTGGAGGGCGCGTTCCGAAGACACACATCCTAACTTAGTTTTTGAGACGATTCAATGTAATCTAATGCGATTTATTTCAACTGAATAAAAGTTGACTTTGACTTTAATTTCATTGTGAGCGCACCTCATCAAAATACGTCTTTTTTATTTTCAAATGCAATTTTTGTGCTATTTTTCCAGTATAGATAGGCCGATTGCAAGTCGGTAGCATGTTGTCGAACAGGTCACGAAAGAAACCGGTTTCTTTGCTGTTTAAAATGCATTCGCTTTAATAAGTCATTTATTATGTAAAGTGTTGTTTAAAGCAGTGTTTGAGATGCCGTGACCGAGCGGCGCGGCGCCATGACGCGGACGTTCAGCGTTCATTAGCGCACATACTTTGTTGTGTTAAGAGCCGAGAAATGGGTGACGCCATCTGCTAAATGTAGAATCGAATTCATTTCAAAGCGGTATGAAAAAAAACTTGAATAAGCTTCCAACAATAACATGCATAAAACAATAAATTTTTGTCAGTAATTTAGAACAAAATGTCAGTAAAGATCTCACCTAAAAATGTATATTTTCATGCTATAATTTTATGTCGTGTATGGCCTCTAACTTGTCGTATACTTGCCATTTAAATTGGAAAAAAGTGGTTGACTTCAAAATGAATGAGGTACCTGCACCAATTATAGTCGACACATAATTGGAGGTTGGCGTCACCCACTGCCTTATGGAAATAAATAAGGAGCCCGTTTATTACTTACCGAGTGACCTAATTACACACAGTGGTAGTTTTTACATAATTATATACTAGCATCGCCGCGCGGTTTCACCAGCAGTCAGCAGCAGCGGTAGTCGTGATCCTGTAAGATGGATAGATACGAGTAAATGTATAACTTTATTTGTACAACACAGGAAGAAACGGACATCGATATACACAAAGTAAAGTAATACGTAGAAGGTATAAGTTGCACAAATGGGCGGCCTTACTGGAAGCGGTTTAAGATATAGTAGATAGCAGAATACATTCTGTCGTAGCGCGTGCATTCTTCTTCTTATTCTATTTTAATGTAACAGTACACCTTGACCTTGCCTAGATAATAGAGTTACCCTAAAACAAATAAATAATACATCAATAGAACTAGTAAGTAGTTGTTAATTGCGGATAGACAGACATGAAGTTTAAAAATTATGAATTCTTGTTCCACGGTATTTTTTTTCAAATATAAACAGTGTTTAACACAAGTTTTGTAGGTTTTCACTTCAGTTACGTTTTATTCCAGCTATCTACCTGCCTGCCTGCCTAGCTAAGCAGCGAGGTAGCGAACAAGTTTTGCATAATACTGGAAATCCGCTTTATGTTACGTAGGTTTACTCGTATCTACTAACTTACTTAGGTATAGGTACTTGGTAAGTTATACAGTGAATATGTAGGTTTCCATGTAGGTAATACAACCGCCGCGTTCTTTTGTTCTTAAGCTACCTTCATTTGTTCAGATTCCTCGTTTTAATCTTTAAAATTGGATTAAAATCTTGAAGAGTCTTGTGCCCGCTTATGCTTTTACCGTTGAAAGCTAACGTTTTCGCAAGAGTCCGGGTTCTGGGTCACCACGAGCTGCATCAGCTGTATGGTACGGAAACTGTGATTTGAGATTTTAATAAAGTTAATTAACTTTATTATTGCATAGACAATTATTGTTATTGTTGTCAGCGAGTTCATTTTCTACAAATTGGAATAATTTAAAGACGGATTTCGACTATTCGAATTTAAGCCACCCTGAAATTTCGCCTTTAAATTATACCAAAATGTAGGAAAACACTTCACCTACAAACAGTACAGACAACAATTTTTCATGCAATAATTAACAATATTAGTAATAAGCGAAAGGCATAATAGAACCGCGTCGATACTTGTCGAATAAAGTGAGGTCGCAGGGTGGTCGAGTGCGGCCATGTTGGCACCACTGTGTGCCCTGCTGGCTCAGGGTGTCTGCCTCCTAGGCTGCCAACCGTCACTCATTTGGCAACCAACCCTGGCACGGAGTCTGCACTGACTTAGAATTTAGATGAGAACTCGTCCGTTATAATTAATTGATATTCCGAATAAAACATTTTTTCTTGTGCCTACATTTTTCTAAATATATATCGAATTAAAATGTTTGACTTGTTTATAATATACAAGTAGCGCTCCGTGTTTTTACCAGTGTAACTACCGATCCTGTGGAAATATCGGGATAAAAAGTAAAACTCCCTCCCTCCAATTATTCAATGTACCTATCCTAACACCAAAATTCATCAAAATTGGTTCAATATAGTTTCGGAGCCTATTCAATTCAAAGAAACAAACAATCAAATCTTTCTTCTTTACGAGTATAATATTATAGTATACATTAAGTGCTCATTAAGTCTGGTAACACAAAATCCTTTCTTATCAGATACCAACTTTATAACAGCTATCTATATGCCAAAGTTTGGCCCAATCCGTCCATCGCATCGGTTTGGACTGTGCGTTAATCACTCAGGCAGTCACCACTTTACATTTTTATATTAATTGATTCTTATTTAATAAGTACACAACTTTGTAAATAAGGTAAAATCTTTGCGCAACGGGTTGTTTGTTAGCCAATATTTAGACTAAAAAATCTAGTGATTGCGTGTCGTCGGGCGGCCGTGGTTGGGGCACACGCACAGTGAAGGGTTCCGTGGTTACCTACTTATAATATGTAGACTTAGAAGGGGCAGTATTTGTTTCATTTTTCACAAATAAAAAACGCGTCTAGAGCGTCTCCACGCAGCATCGTCCCCAAGAGACTGGAACTGGAATTTGTTTCATTATATACACATACTTTATTCCACTGTACAAGACAAACAGAAAGATTAATTACTTAAAATTAAAGATTCTAGAGTGGCACAAGGGGCGGTCTTATCGCCTTATGGCGATCACTTCCAGGCAGACTTATAATTAAGTTCACGATTGGCCAGTGACCCAATGACCGTCTTCAAATAGCAAATACGTCCGTTTCTAGTATGTAACGATGTAGTGGACGGGGTACTTTGACCCGGGATCCACTTTTAACTTTTCCAATTATGGTGATTGGTTTCCGTCCGCTCGCTGTCCGGAATGTCCGGTCCGGTGACGTCACGCTGACGGACGGTAGGTATCCGGGTGCGGTTCTAGCGCTGCACGCTACTTTAATTGGGTTTACTTCAATTAAACTCTACACAATTAGAGAGAACAATTTGTAGTACGCACGAGAATACCAAATATTACTCACAGAGTTTCAGAAGGTCAACATTGAAGGAAAATAATTAAATGAAAGTAGGTATTTTAAAGAATATTATTGCTTCTTTTCTTTCAGCTCTCACGGTCACGTATACTGCGGTTACATTCATTACAAAATTATTTGAAATGTTAAATTAAGATTAATCAAAACCTTCCCTATACGTAGAATTCATATAAAATTAGCTAATGGAGTCCTGACGTCTTGCAGCGGCTGTTTACTGGGCTTGAGAAAGAAATTAATTATATCAAATGAAAAAAAAATGTGTCCTTAGCTGAATAAAAAAAGTTACTAAGCTAAGTTATTTAAATCCTACTAAGTTATAAACGTACATAAGTACTTTGTGCAGTGCAAGTTAATCTTTTAACGAGACAAGTTTCATTCATTATCTGATAAAACTTTTTTATAATAATCGTAGCCATTCGCTACGAGCAGTGGCTACGAGACACTGCGCTACGATACGGCTACGGTATTGCTATCTACATACAACACTAGCGACCCGCCCCGGCTTCGCACGGCTATATTATGCATGTATTATACATATAAACCTTTAAAACTACGCAACGGATTTTGATGCGGATTTTTTTAATAGATAGAGTGATTCAAGAGTAAGGTTTATATGTATAATACATAACGCAGTTGTAGTAGTATGTATAACTTGTATGTAACTATAATAACTATTGTGATACATGATATGGGAGAAAATAATCGAAATTTGTATTATATAGCGCAAGTTCCTTCCTGAATAATGCCTCTAGCTAGACTCTAGAACAACATTTTTTTATCTCTATATATATAAAATTCTCGTGTCACGGGGTTCGAACTTGAACTCCTCCGAAACGGCTTGACCGATTCTCATGAAATTTTGTGGGCATATTCAGTAGGTCGAAGAATCGGCCAACATCTATTTTTTTTTTGTTTTTTTTTTTTTTTTTAAATAGCTAAACAACGTTTGCCGCGACAGCTAGTTTTCTTTATAAAACCTAACCTTTTTTCCATTGATCACGATCACGATGGATAATTTATACAAATACAAGACAGTACAACAAAATTTCATCAAAATGATGCAGTTTTAACCACCAATTACCTCTAATTGAGTGAAATTAAACCCTACATACACACACGTGATGCTTACATTTCCCGCCGTAATGGCCCTGTTGGTTGCCCTTGAAGTTTTCACGACAGAGCCCTGAGTGGACGAGTGAGTAGGTGTACTATATTATTATAGTTATAGTACCATAAAAGCCGACTTTATTACAACAAACTAGCCTTCACTTTGTCTCGTACTCTAATTGTTTATTACCTCTATATTTTGGTAAAGGTCTCCGCCCATATAATCATTGACCGGCCTCATACCAGAGGCCTTACCACGAGCTGTTGAGACGTACTAATTACGATACTCGCGTGGCTGCAGTCGACAGATCAGAAACGAGCCGAGAAATCATTCGTAACACATTTATCGAGTTAAAACTTAAATCTATCTTTACTAATATTATAAAGAGGAATGATATGACTGTTTATTTGTTTGCATTTGATAGGTTCCGAAACTACTTGACTGATTTTGATGTTACTTGATATAATGAGGATACATTGATTAATTGGGAGTGTTGTAGGCTACTTTTTATCCCAATATTCCCACGGGATCGGGAGTTACCTGGGTGAAACCGCGAAATAATGCTAGTTATTTATAGATGAGACCTTCTATCTTATGGAACAAGGTTAACACAATATTCTGATTGTGTCTCCTTAGTACGTTATTGTGGGCGAAGATCTTTATTAATTTTTCATAAGAGCCATCATCTACGTAGGCACTTACCTCGGTGAGTTTTTAGGGCGATGGTTGACGCACTTTTTTGGCGTTTACAATTTTATTGAGTTTAGCGAAACATGACGACGACGGAAGAAATAAGATTTTTTGTTAGAAAACGCTGCAGTGGACCCAAAGTATTTAAGTTGCCTTTTCGGGGTTATATTGAAGTACTACCATAGAACTAAGAGAGTATACATAAGATTACTATGGGTGGGTAGGTAAGTAGGCACCTACTACATATTGAAGTACTACCATAGAACTAAGAGAGATACATAAGATTACTATGGGTGGGTAGGTAAGTAGGCACCTACTACATATTGAAGTACTACCATAGAACTAAGAGAGATACATAAGATTACTATGGGTGGGTAGGTAAGTAGGCACCTACTACATATTGAAGTACTACCATAGAACTAAGAGAGATACATAAGATTACTATGGGTGGGTAGGTAAGTAGGCACCTACTACATATTGAAGTACTACCATAGAACTAAGAGAGTATACATAAGATTACTATGGGTGGGTAGGTAAGTAGGCACCTACTACATATTGAAGTACTACCATAGAACTAAGAGAGTATACATAAGATTACTATGGGTGGGTAGGTAAGTAGGCACCTACTACATATTGAAGTACTACCATAGAACTAAGAGAGTATACATAAGATTACTATGGGTGGGTAGGTAAGTAGGCACCTACTACATATTGAAGTACTACCATAGAACTAAGAGAGTATACATAAGATTACTATGGGTGGGTAGGTAAGTAGGCACCTACTACATATTGAAGTACTACCATAGAACTAAGAGAGTATACATAAGATTACTATGGGTGGGTAGGTAAGTAGGCACCTACTACATATTGAAGTACTACCATAGAACTAAGAGAGTATACATAAGATTACTATGGGTGGGTAGGTAAGTAGGCACCTACTACATATTGAAGTACTACCATAGAACTAAGAGAGTATACATAAGATTACTATGGGTGGGTAGGTAAGTAGGCACCTACTACATATTGAAGTACTACCATAGAACTAAGAGAGTATACATAAGATTACTATGGGTGGGTAGGTAAGTAGGCACCTACTACATATTGAAGTACTACCATAGAACTAAGAGAGTATACATAAGATTACTATGGGTGGGTAGGTAAGTAGGCACCTACTACATATTGAAGTACTACCATAGAACTAAGAGAGTATACATAAGATTAATATGGGTGGGTAGGTAAGTAGGCACCTACTACATATTGAAGTACTACCATAGAACTAAGAGAGTATACATAAGATTACTATGGGTGGGTAGGTAAGTAGGCACCTACTACATATTGAAGTACTACCATAGAACTAAGAGAGTATACATAAGATTACTATGGGTGGGTAGGTAAGTAGGCACCTACTACATATTGAAGTACTACCATAGAACTAAGAGAGTATACATAAGATTACTATGGGTGGGTAGGTAAGTAGGCACCTACTACATATTGAAGTACTACCATAGAACTAAGAGAGTATACATAAGATTACTATGGGTGGGTAGGTAAGTAGGCACCTACTACATATTGAAGTACTACCATAGAACTAAGAGAGATACATAAGATTACTATGGGTGGGTAGGTAAGTAGGCACCTACTACATATTGAAGTACTACCATAGAACTAAGAGAGTATACATAAGATTACTATGGGTGGGTAGGTAAGTAGGCACCTACTACATATTATTTCGATAATTTGTATAATAATAAAAATGACAAAATGAAGGCGTTTGGCGCTCGTTCGAGTCCGTTTACTCGCAAAGCTCGTGAATTTAGATTATACTATCGTAAGATAAAGCCGTTAGATCCCTCCCCCC
The DNA here is from genome assembly GCA_907269075.1 of Idaea aversata. Taxonomy (NCBI): domain Eukaryota; kingdom Metazoa; phylum Arthropoda; class Insecta; order Lepidoptera; family Geometridae; genus Idaea; species Idaea aversata. The sequence continues at coordinate 14,933,008 of OU026092.1, read as the reverse complement.
GCATCCCCTACCCTGCACCCCCCGCCGACGAGCCTTCTTTGCCAACTCTTTGCTAATCCAGTACCGATGCCTACCTCCCGGGTATATTGTGTACTTACTAGCAGAGCAGTGCTGGCATAGTGGTAGATATCTCGAGTTTCATTCCGATGGTCGTGGGTTCGAACCCTGGCCAGCCGATCACTAATAGATTTTTCCCACGAAGAATTAATGTGCTCCATTTACAACACGGAAAACATCGTGAAAAAACCCGCAGCTTATTTGACTCCTGACGTATTGACGTTTTTTTTCCTCTGGTCGGAAACGGTTGACTAAGCTGAGAGGGTTAATATGACATGTCTTGTCCCAGAATAGAATGTATTAAAGTTGCTGACGCTGTATAAACCAACTACATTAAATGTAAAGGCCAAAATTATTACTAGCAGCGCCCCGCAGTTTCACCCGCGTAAGTCCCGATCCCGTAGGGATATTGGGATAAAAAAACTGTAAGTTTTGTTTAAAGATTGTTACAAGTTAGCATAGCTGCTTGACTTTAAAATAAAACAGCCTTGAAATAAACGTTCCGCTCTGACCTTCGTTGCTGTTTGATTTATATTTGCTGCAGTATTGGCTGAGGGTTTCATTTATAGGGGAAACGGATTTTATTATAAACTAGTTGTATAACGGGGCTAGTATTCCGTAGGACTATATGACTTTAGCTATTGTGTTTATTTAACAAAAATATAAATGGAAATAACATAATAATGATTTAAAGATACAAAAGCCACAAACGAACATGTTTGTCGAAAGATTGTGTTAATCCTTTTGTAATTAAATGAAATATTCATGAAAATAGCTTTCCGTGCGTGTCGCACATAATTGGGCGTAGTTCTTTAGAGCCCAATTATGAGTTAGTCACTCAAGTTTATATGTGACGTTTTGTCGTGGTGATGCGAAAAAATTCAACGGCTTGGTTTCATGAAAGATTATCACTATGGCTTTAGCGAGAGAAATATAAAAACTTTTACTTGAACCTGGCTTTACGCATAAACCATGAAAAAAAAGCAACTGCATCTCCTTAGATATACAGACAGACAGATTAAGGCGCGAAGAGGAGCCAAGAGCGAAATGATTTTTTACCAAAACCGGCATTTTCTTTGCCCTGCACCCTAACATATTTTCCTTTTATTGTGAGTGAAACCGCGGGGCGCAGCTAATAAATCTATAAACTATGTGAGTAAGCCTTGACTTGCAGCGTCAACAGAAGCACGTCGTCACCTTGACGTGGTGGCCATTGAAGAGGGCCCTCCATCGTCTGAAGGGCCCTTACATAGCCGATAGAGGGCTATCTTGGACGAAGTGTATCTGCAAAATGGAAAAAAATCTGGTAAACTGTTTCAAGGACGCACTGCAGCAGAGACTGAAACCAAAGACCAATTTTCCAATTAGCAACATCCGTTACAAATTAATACGTAAATATTTATGACGCCATATTTCGCATTCGCAGATACTAAAGTAAATGTTCGTCTATGATAAATTAGATTTTTGTAAAAAATACCAAATTACAGATCGAAATGTATAATTTTAATTCATTTCTCCGTGGCCTTTTGCAACGAACATCGTTTCGTACCTCCTTAAACTAAAGTTATGCTTTGAAAGGCCTCAATTTATGTATTGAAATTTATGTATAACATTATTATGTATTTCGATCTCTAAAAATTTGTGTATCCTTTTGGATATATTTAGTTTTTATTACGTTCCCGCCAAATTATGGTCAACACAGCTTTACTAAACAACTAACTTTAAATAAAAAGTCATTTCACCACTTTTGACTTTTTATCTCAGTTAGAAATACTACCTACGTATAAAAAATAACCTTCATTTGCCTTACAAAATCTAGAAAGAAAATATTTCATTATATTAAGACTTTGTAAACTCTTGACTCATTCCGTCTCAAGAACTCAGCAAAATATAGCTGAAACAAACCGTAAAGACCTACCTCTGTAAAATATTCATGAATAATAAGTTTTAGCAGAAGTGACATCGCTCCATCGCTCGGACAGAATGGCAATAAATTCGAAACTGACGTTAAATTGAATCACTTTCGTTTAAACTTTGCTCAATTTTAGAGACCTCTACGTTTTATAGTTGTTTGTATAAGGTAGGATAGGTCCATCGTGATATATACTATTGCTAAAGTGAGGCAGATGAGGTGGGAATGGGTAAGTAATGAGGCTCCGTGACTTCTGAGCTAACACTAGTGAATTATAGGCAGGCACTCAATTTGAACCGACTTCTGGTATGCCAAATAGCTCGATCCGTTCATTGAATTGAGCTATTTAAATGAAGTTTTTAATAGGAGACCTCTAGTCCGCTACTCTAAACTGGTCCAAACGAATCTACCCATACACATTTTAAAAAGTGGACATTTGTCTCGCAGACGAGTTTTTTCGTGGGCGAGATGAACCCTAACCCGCGATAATAGGTAAATATACATTATATCAGTCAGTCAGGACTTTGAATTTTATCAAGAAATCAATTTATATTTGTAGATTTCACATGTTGGGAATAAGATATTATAATAATTAATGTTAAGTTTGATATTCCGAAATCTGTGTTTTTGTTTGAAGATGTAGGTATTCTGTATGCTTTTCTATTTCTCTCCGACTGGGCGACGAAAGGAGAGTAATGTGTTTATCAGTCTATGTATGTACAATACAAGTATGTACTATGTAGCGACTTTACCAGTCGAGACCCATTATTGGACCCGGTCTAGTTATTAATGGTTCCCGATTGAAAAAGTCGCTATTTTCAGCTGAGTTCTAGTGCATAGGCGCATTTTATCATTCCTTTTCAATTTTTTCTTCCATTGTTATCTAGTTAGGGAAGCCAGTGAAAAGTGTCGATGCTTGTTGTAAATGTTATAAATATAGATAAATGATATGTAACACTAACACGACATGTAAATAAGATTACAGGTGAGGGGAGAGTTTAGGTACAGATGAGTGCGTTGTTGCAAGGTTAACTACATTGTATACCTACCTAGACCTACCTATACCAGTCTAACACAAAGAGTTGGTGAAAGACTGAAAGTAGATTTAAAACCAGCCAATAGATATTAGATAGCTAAATAATAATTATAGTACAGTCACACTGTGTGTTAGTTATTCAGGCAGATTTTCAAACTTATACTCATTCTGGAAATAAGAAATTATTGTCATTTATTTACTTCAGTTAATAAAATCATTTATTTTAATTAGTTGTTAGAAAAAAGGAATATGAGAGGGGCATGTTATTATTATTCTATAATCCTTGTTCAAGGAGAAAATAGAGGAATACATTTGCATGTATTACATTTGTATACCTCTATTTTCTTTGTTTGTTTATTTTTTAAAACCCTGACGTTTTAGAAGGTTTACAGCTTCTAAGATCACACGTCTTCTTTTCTATTTGTTATATTATGTTTCTTTTCAAATATGTATCTAAGTGGTTTTTTACTTGCCACAAGCTTTCTCCTTTGAAACATCAAACTTGTAGCGAGTTTAATTTAAAATATTTTTGTCTGAAAACCTTCGCTTATCACGCATAATTAACTTTCCTTTAAGAATTTACTTACATTAGGGTTTTCTCAAGTAAATCGCTAACAAAACGTTTTTACTTCATTTACCTAAAAATTCTTGGCGTACCTACTCTGTATATTAATAAGGAAAAAATTCAATCTCCCGAGTTTTCCCTAAAGAGCTACCTCGCTAAAGGCAGGTAAACTTATACTTAGGGTTGCCATACGATAGCGTCCCTTTATTGCTACATGTACCATATTTATCCCGTTATTTTTATAATCGACCTCAACTAGAAGATGATTATAGGTAAGTACTTATTTACATTACTTTTTCTGAATAAAGCAGGTACATATGAATTAAGAACGTATGTATAAATCACACAATTTATCTAACGTGTTTCTGGAGCCTACTAGAACCACTGACACTACTGCGACATGTATTGATAATATTTATATTACCGATAATATATCCACGATTAGCAAATCTATCATTAATAAATTAGAATCAGACCATAGTGGTCAGTTTGTCAAATTTGCTATTGTCATAAAATCGATACCAAAAAGGAAAATAAAGTACGTACCGGTGACTGCTGCTCGTCTGGAGGAACTTAGATTGAATTTAGCTAACGTTTTACCGTTTCTGCCTTGTGATACGGATCCAAATGTATTATATAATAACTTTTTTTCGGTTCTTAATAACCAATTTCAGTCTATCTTTACATCCAGATCTATGGTAGTCTCCGACAAACGCGAGTTTAGTGACTGGGCAACGGTTGGTATTCACCGCAGTAGACATAAACTATATGAGTTATACGCGGAAAGACAGAGTAATACATCAGAGGAGTTTGGAGCCTACGTTAGAAACTATTCAAGGATATTTAAAAGAGTGTGTATTTTGGCAAAATCTCTCTTCATTAAATCTGTGATTAAAACTAGTGATGATAAAATAAAAGCTACATGGAAAGTAATTAACGCTGAAACAGGGAGAGTCGCAGCCAAAAACACCGAGTTTAAATTGAGTATTAATGGAAATATAACTAATAATGATCAAGATATCGCAAACGAATTTGAGATTTTTTTCGGTAATGTAGCTATTACTTTGACGAAGGCTTTAAATTCTTCTACCCCCATTGCAGAAGCTTTGCTAAAAACGAATGTACCAAATTGTAATAAAACATTTAAATTCCAATATGTTAAAAATCATGACATTATTGTAGTGCTTAAGCAAATAAATCTCAAGAAAACTAAAGATCTATGGGGGATGTCTGTCCCGATTGTTAAATCAATTATTGAACTGATTATACCAGAACTAGTCATTATATTTAATCGATGTATAGATTGTGGTGTGTTTCCTGATTTAATGAAATTGAGTAAAGTAGTTCCACTGTTTAAATCTGGTAGTACCTCAGACCCCTCCAATTTTAGACCAATATCAGTACTACCCACGTTAAGTAAAATTTTTGAAAAACTTATTTTAAAGCAACTACTGAAACATTTCCATGATAATAATATCTTACATAATAAACAGTTCGGGTTTAGTAAGGGGCGCTCGACTACTGATGCGGGTATAGCGTTAATTAAAAACATATTTGATGCTTGGGAGGAGTCACATGATGCGTATGGCATATTCTGTGACTTATCCAAGGCATTTGATTGCGTTCAACATAATACATTGATCATGAAACTACACCACTACGGTATTAGGGACGGCGCCCTGGATCTTATCTCTTCTTATTTGAGCGGTAGGATCCAGAGTGTTGATGTTAACGGGAAACGATCCCCCGGATCTGCGATAGCAATGGGGGTTCCTCAAGGATCCATATTAGGACCTTTCCTGTTTTTAGTTTATATAAATGACTTACCTTACCTTGTAAGGGACAACCATGGGATAGTGTTGTTCGCAGATGACACCTCCTTGGTGTTCAAGGTTAAAAGGCGTCAGTCCAACGTTGACGATGTGAACAATGCTCTCTCTAGAATGGTTGATTGGTTCAATTCCAATAATTTATTACTGAATGGATCCAAAACTAAATTAATTCGGTTCACACTTCCAAATGTAAAACAAGTAAAAACTGTTGTAAAAATTAATGATGAGGAAGTCGAATTAGTCAGTAAGGCTGTCTTTCTAGGTATAACTTTAGATCCTAAGCTTCAGTGGGGCCCACATGTGGAAGCATTGTCCAATAGACTTAGTTCTGCCGCTTACGCCGTTAAGAAAATTCGCGAATACACGGACATTGAGACTGCTCGCCTAGTCTATTTCGGCTACTTCCACAGTGTCATGTCGTACGGCATCCTACTGTGGGGGTGTGCTGCAGATATTGATGCTATTTTCATATTGCAAAAGAGAGCTGTCCGAGCTATCTACAAAATGGGCCCCAGGGAATCACTTAGAGAAAAATTTAAAGAGATAAATATATTAACGCTCTATTCACAATATATCTACGAAAACTTGCTCTACGTTCACAAAAATCCTGATATTTTCCGTAAAAACAGCGATATTCATAATTTCAATTTAAGAAATAAGGGTGAACTTACCGTGCCCGGTAGCAGGCTCCGGAAAATAAACAGGTCGTTTAATAGTACATGTGTGCTCTATTATAATAAATTACCTAAAGATGTATATGACATGTCCATTAACAGGTTCAAAACTTTTATAAAGCATAGATTGTGCAGTAAGGCATACTATGATACTTCGTCTTATCTTAATGATAAGAACCCATGGACATGACTTTAGTTGCTCCATTTCAAATAATACTTTCAAATACTGTAATATTGACCATTGTGAGCGTGACCACATGAAAAAAAAAACCCCATGAGTTTCTTGTGCCTTCTTCTCATTGGTGGGCGCGTTCCGAAGGCACACATCCTAACTTAGTTTTTAAGACGTTTTTATGTGGTCCTGTATACTTTTAAGTATTAAGTATCCAAAGAAAATAAAGATATTTGATTTGATTGATTTGATTTGATTTGAACCTCCTCCTTTTTTGAAGTCGGTTAAAAAGTCGGACATTTTGCGGTCTTCGGATTCCGTTTTCTACATATAATAACTATATTACGTTTTTTGTTTTTATGCTTTTGAATCATGGACTTTTGGGAATAAATAAGGCTTTGTTACGAATAAACTTTGAAATTACCAATTATTTCCACCGACCAATTTCTATGGCACTAATTGGTATGAAGATACATTGATTCATTAAAAGTAAAAGGTACTTTTCTCTAGATATTCCCACGGAATCGAGACTTACGCAGGTGAAAACGTGAACCTTGTCATTAAGTTCAGTTTTCTTTCTAATAATATGTCCTGTATTCATTAATCATTAGGTACCAAAACTTAGAACTTTAATATTTTATTGAAATGCCATTTATTTTTCTGAAAATCCTACTAATATTATATATGTGAAAGTTTGTGTGTGTGTGTGTGTATGTATGTTTGTTACTCCTTCACGCAAAAACTACTGGACTATTTTAATAAAATAAAAAATAAGTAGCAGGTTATTATGTCCAAAACCTTTCGTAGGGTTTCAGAGTAATGTTGTTGTGTTTTGGGCATCGAAAATGTTCCAACGTCCCGTATTGATTCCAGAAAGTGATGGCAACCCTACTTCGTACTGGATTATTAACATACGCTCAGTACGCTCATAGTTACACTAAGTGCTAATGAAAACTTAATATAGCGGAAAACTAGGTATATAGGGTAGGTACATTATGATTAGGTACATACGCTAATATTGTTTTTTATAATATATTTCTTGGAGTTTACTCCATTACTATCGATCTATTAGAGTTTAGAGCCTCCAGTATGAAAATTTAATGTGTAGAAAAATATAGGCATAACAAAAACCTAATCTAACCTCTTAACCGTCGTATTAGCTACATCTATTAGAATTGTGTCGATCGCGCGCCGCCCGCGCCGGAGCTGACACGCGGGACGCAGGGCGCAGCTGGTCTTCAACAAACAAACCAAATACAAGTAAATTAAAACATGACATCCAACATTAACATAAGCCTGAAGAACCGGGTTCAGACCAAACAAATTACATAAAGCTATTTGTAATAACCAAGCTGGAGGGCAGAGGCGACGGCACGCATGCGTCGCGACGACGACGACGACGACGACGACGACGCCCTGGGCGCAGGGCGGGGGAGGGCAGGAACTCGGTAATATAATAAAATAAGGAGCTCTGTAGGAATCGAGCGCCCCGGGCTACGTATAATGAATTGCTCATTCCAGGACGAGCCCAGCTGGATTATCTAAACGGTAAATACGCGGCAATTAACGTCGATGCTGCTTTAGTTCGTCTCTAATACACGAATAGGATTTCCAAGACAATATACATCTGATATACTAATATCCTCGTTCCATTCGTCAACTTTGAATTAAGTTATTTATTTAAAGCAGAAATCCTTACCGAATGCGTCAACTAAGTTGCTAACGAATGGAACAAACGGTAGTAGTAGTAAATGCATATTAATATAGACTTAGTAAGTATAATTCTATTCCACTTACGCTGATACGTTACGTTATAATTATTTTACGCTGTCTTTTGTATTTTCAGTATGTTTCTATTTGTGATTGTCTGTAATTGGCTTTCTGTTTCTATTTCTTCTGTTTTATTATTTAAACTTAGCTGTAGACTTTCCTTTAAATAAATAAAATAAATAAATAATTCTATTCCGGCACTCCAGAGTATATGTACGTTTCTCCACCCTACGATTTGAAATTATCTCTTTGATAAGATTACAAAGTCTATTAGTATTTCGTATTCATTACTCCAACGTATTTATATAGTCATATTCTGGTTTGATCATGTTCTGGTGTGGGGACATACTGAATAAGCATTTCAACATACGCGCCACAGGCCCACCCGCACCCTGGCGCCCCATCAGATAACGCGATCCATCGGGAAATTTATAATAACTTGACATGCCGATGCCGGTACTGAGTGGGATTTACAATGTTGTTTGTTCACTGACGTTACTGCTGGAGTAGGTACGTCAGATAACTTCACGTGATTGGTGGAACTGTCTTTCCTTTTAACTACTTTTAATATCCTACTATTGGCATGATGATTACGAAGCACAGAAAATGAATGAAAACATGTTGTGACACCTAATACACATTCTAAGCCAGACCGTGTCGATCAGACCAGTTCCGATTTCAAATACCTCGAGGATAATTGTGCTTAGGCGATGTAACTGGTTGATGTAAACATGTTTGGATCAGCAAGGTCATGAGTGACGACATGACGTTGTGACGCCGTGCGTTGACGCTTGACGCTGCGGATAGCGGATTGCAGTGATATCCACAGTGGTTGTGGATAGTTTATTACATAAACAAATTGGAATAGGTATCTACTTAAATCTAATTTCAAATTATGCACCCTAGATAAAGCATACTAAACTACTGGACCATTTTGGATAAGATGGCCCGGGCAGCCTAGCGACTCACGATTACTTAAACTCTTCTTGTTTTTTTAGTAGGTACTAGAAGTCAACAGTTTTCATAGTAAATATTTTATTGTTTTTCCTGATAGAAAGTCTTGACCTTCCTATCTAATTTATCACAAAATTATGAAATTGTTTGAACCGAACGAGAACAAATCTCATTGTAAAAGCAGACTTCCCATTTTATCCGTTTTGTTTGAAAACTTTGTGAACAATAATTTGGTTTTGGTACAGAAGCGATTGCTTTTCCGAAGTTATTTTGTTTTGAATAAAGTTGGCAATATTTGTGTGGGCGGTACACTGGCAAAAGGCAAATTATGTAAGTAGCTACTTGTACTTATTTTGACGTGAAACATCTTTAATAACTTAGGTCCTTGTACCTAAATGTAACAAACTTTTTATGTATCTATACCTACTTACTTACCTAGAACAATAATAATTTCATTCTCTGGGCTTTTTCTACATCTAAACTGTAGACTTGAAATATACTTGAAACTGACAAAAAAATCTGATTTAAATATTTGTTTAAAATAAAAAAAAATTGGAGTCAATTAGTTGATAAAAATGTAATAGATACAAATAGTTTATCCGTTTCGTCCTGTAAGTAAACAATAGAAGGAGCAATGTAGTACGTACAGATCAAGACGTAATAAACCCGAGGTCTCCGACCCCCACGGTGGCGGTAGCGGTCGCGGTGTGTGGAGGCAGCTCCATGATGGATTGACGTCTAACTCCGTTTGACAGTCTTCCCTCTATCTCCCTCCGTGATACATTCACGTCGTCGTCGTCGAGACGATGAGACGCGACCGACGCGCGACGAGTCGGTGCGACGCCAGACCTGGAATTTGACTGTCTATCCATTTCCAGAAGTGATCCTATTCTAACAAAACCTACAGATCATTTTTTTTACTTACTCATAGCACATGTATTAGGTACCTGTCTCAATCCTAGCTTCCTTTTATTTATTTGTTTGTTTGTTCCCACTTTACCGGTCACACAGTCACAGTCCGGACTGATTTAGATGAAAATCGGAATACCTACTTACTGATAGTTTAGGATTCAGAAGGCATGGGATACTTTTTAACCACCGACGCAAAAACGTAGGGGTATTATAAGTTTGACGTGTCTGTGTGTGTGTGTGTCTGTGGCATCGTAGCTCCCGAACGGCTGAACTGATTTTGATTTTGTTTCTTTTGTTTTGATCCCGCAGGTTCGGGACTTACGTAGGTGAAACCGCGGGGCGCTGCTAGTATCATATTAACAATGACTTCGCAACAAGGTAGCTATGCAGATGACAGGTCTAGTTGTCACAGAACCTTTCCATAACTAAACGATGGTAGTGTAGTGGAACAATTATCGTAGGTACAGTAGAGTTATACAGGACAATACGCGCCATTGTTAGTACAAAGCCTAGGTCCTAAATAGCCGCTCACTTAGAAACAAACAATGTTATTGTTAGGTTACAAAGGGTCTCCTTTTGTTCATCACCTCCCGTATCCCGCCTCCTTGCCCTTTGGCTCAAAGGAACAATAATTACTAAACCGAATATTTGGCCAAATAACTTCTTTTATTAAATACAGATATTAAAGAGCGGTGGTGTTGGCTTATCGGTAACTTGCCTCTTGTTCCAGCCGGTCATCCTGTCGAACAAACCAACGAACAGATACGGAGAAAAAGGTTTCTTAAACGCTAGAGAATAATTTATGCCTTTTAGTAATTCATGTTCTTGAAATTTCCTGAATTGAAGAATTGCTTTTAAAATAAGAATAGTGCTTATCAATTTAAGATTTTTTCTTACTTCATGAAACCTTTCTGTGCGCCAGTTACACGAATATATCATCTAACTAAACACATACAAACTTCCGTACCAATCTTATAACAAATAATTAATATATACCTATAGGATAAAAATCCTATTTGCATGGAAGCTTTGAAAAATATTAGAGGTCCTAGAAAACGAACTTATAGTTTCAAAATTCACCTATTGTATTCAGGTCTTCACTATTAAATAGTTATATTTTCTAGGAAGGTCGTGGTACACTTTGTCATCTAAATTCAACAAGAAGAACCTGAATAATCAAGAAATAAATCTTGTTGTGGGGTTAATACGAGTGAAACCGCGGGCCGTAGCTAGTTAAAATAATATGTAAGTATAGTAGATAGGTACTAGGAAAATATATAGTTTAAACAAAATAAGGGCGTAGTCACACATGGTGATCGATAAGAACCATTAGCCGATGAGTATGGTGTGGCCGCACCCTTTAATTGTACTCGTTTGTCCAACCTACCGAACATTACTCTATTTCATTGTATTACTTACATTCATTTACTAGGTATTTTTATAAGGTATGAATAGGTATGAAACCAACGTTTGTAATACTATACTAACTATTATCTATTCTGCACTTAGAGTAAAAAAAAAACAAACAAAGGTGTTTCTGAATATACTTAGGTACCTAAGTAAGTAATTATTATATTAAGTAGGTACCTACAATTTGACGACCTCTGTGGCGCGTCGGGCGAACACCCGACTGCGACGCAGAAGGTTGCGGGTTCGATTCCCGCCGGGAACAAGTATTTATGCTGACCATAAATTCTTGTTTCTGGTTCTGGGTGTTTCCTATATGTATAATATGTATATATTTACAAAAAAAAAGAAAAAAGTATATAAGTCGTTTATCCGTTATCTGGCACCCATAACACAAGCATTAAGTTGCTTAGCTTGGGGCTGGATGGCGATGTGTAATATGTCCTGAAATATTTATTTATTTAAATTTACAAAAGAAAAATATTAACAGCATATTATCCACTGACTGGTTACCATAACACAAGCCTAGTGGCTTAGCTGGAGGCTAGATGACACTTTATGCATTGTCCGGCGATATTTATTTAAACTTGGTAACACAAACGAAAAAGGAGATTTCTGTTACTTATTTATGTCCGTTATCCCTTGTACTTTTCTTTCTCAGGGGATTTCTCGAATAAGCTCCTTTTACTAACGGACCGTGTTGCAAGAATTAGTAGATTTCATCATCCATCATCATGGCGTAGTGGCGTAGGTACCTAGTCACCAAGGCAACCACTGACCTTCGTTCGTACGACGACGTATTTGTGAGACAAAAGCCTATAATAATTCAAAACGCGTTCGTGTGTGCAAAGAACGGAATTCCAATAAATAAAATAATACAAGGATAAAATGCCTTCTATGCAGTAAAATTTATTAAACGCTCATTGAATGTTCAACCTTATTACAACATCATAGAGTGGGTTTCTATTTAAGCATTATGAAGAGGAATTCAGTTAGCTATGATGATTATTTCTCCTTTTGTATGTATTAAAAGAAAAGACAAATGGCCTTGATTGAACACACATTGCACAATAATATTATGATAGTTTGGTGAAAATAAATTGAAGAAAATTATTGTAATTTTGTTTTTGTCATCAATAATAGTTATTATTATTTTACCCACCTTTATGTAATTTTATGGTAGGTATAACATTGCCATCTAGTGGTAGATATTGTAAACTCGTTTCTTCTAAAGGAAATCGATGAAATGAACTAGATGTCGCTTTAATATTAGTGATGTTTGCGTTAATCGGAGGTTAAAAATCGATTTGTTTAAAAAAAAACAGAAATCGATTTTGGCGCTCCGTTATTTATTTTTTCCTTTTTTCAATTATGGCCTTGAACGTTATGTTTAAAAATGGTAAGTTGTAAATATTTTTGTTTTTTCATGGTTTTTTCATCTAGCTATAATTGTGCCTAAAATCTGATGTGTAGTGTGGACGTATGTGTACCTAGAGGGAAATTTGATATGTAAGTAAGTTATTTACTTTACTAGAATTTTAGAAATGAATATTATTTCTTCATAAAAATGAGGAAGGATTGCTAAATAATTATCAATTGAACATTGGAAGGTTAAGGTCAATCGAAATATTTCAGCCTAACATTTGTCATAATAATTGACCTATCTCTAAGCACGACTTCCTATACGATACGACAACTCTGTATTATAATGGATTCGAAAGCATGGCCTGTAAGGCGGGCGAACGACGCGACGACCACAGGGGGGTGGTATAAGTACGTTGTCATGGAAGAAGCCCGCGCAGCACGCGCTGTCACCCCACGTTATCTCGTTAGCGCGGCCGGCGTCTGCGGGTGGTCACTGCGGCGCGCCCTCGGCTTCGACCGCGAACTAGGGCATCGGGGTGATCGGGAGCAGTTCAGTTGCCGCACGGCGTGTCGTCGTCGTCGCTGCTGTGATCTCGAGACGCCGCGCCTTCGTCGCCGAGCCACTCGTCGCTCGCAGCCGCTCACTCGTTGCCGCCGCCAGCAGAGCTAGCTCCCCGCAGTGACGCATTGCAGGTGCGCGACGGCCAATCGGCGCGCGCCGAACGACACTTCACGCCGCCGCACCCGCCCGATATAAAACCGACTATCCTTTGCAGATCAAACTTAATCCTGTGTTGTGCGTCCCGAGACATGGACTTGGACGTTGGAGATTTTAGTGTTTGAACGGACAGCATCCAGTAAACACTAAAAAAACTCTACGACTAATCGGAAAACGGATATGAAAACACCACTAATCGAATAGTCGATTCGGAACGATTCGCGCCGAGCTCGAACCGAATCGCGGTCGCGAGTTTCACGGCGCCGCCGCTCGCGCGAGAGAGGGCGGCAGTATCGTGTTAACATTCGTTCCGTGCGGTCGCTTTTGCGGCGTAAACTGTGATTTTTTTAGTGTAGCTCCAGATAATCCAAGTTAATCTACAATGGTGAGTGATATTTCTACCGAATGGTGTTTAAAGTGCAATCGGGGGATCGTTCCGGTTCGCCTGCCGGGTATATTTCGGAGATATGGTGCATCGGTGTTTATGGTGATGACGGCCTCCATTTATATTATTGTGATGGCCATTTTTTACCGCAATGCGGATCGGCTACGTAGCTGAGTTCAATCGAAGGATGAAATACGAAGGATTTAACAGTGAGAGATAGTTGTCGTGTCCGGGATCGTAGATGTTAAACAACCGTCGATATAGGTCGAGAAACGTCTGTCGCCATAGTAGGTGTTGCCGGTAAAATGACGTTTGTTCGAAGCCGGTCGGTCGGTCGATGACGCTTGACTCGGTGTACAATGGCGCTCGTAATCGGTACAGGGAAACTAGGGGTTCCGTGGCATCCCATTGGCGACGTCAGGGTGAGCCAGCACCGGCTAGCTGAGGCCGGATCGATAGACCTCAACTGTCAAACGCCCGTTGACTCATCATCGTCATCGACCATCGTCTAGAGCTCGCTTTTTCATACGCAATTCGAGTAAAAACTTAGTATTCGGTGTTGTAAACAGAGCTAGATAATGCGTAGGGTTCCTTAGGGCGATAGCGCGTTATCGCACGACAGCTGACTGTCCTCCCGTGTTGATCACGCGTGCAAACGTTAACATTCAAGGTGAACAAGTTGCTCAAACGAAATTGATGCCTATTTGGTTGTCAATGCGGTCTAAGAATGCCTCGGAGTGATGTATTGGCTCTCGGTGACCGACTATGGTTAATACATTGATTATGCAGGCGGATTCAAACTAAACTGGGCGATTGAGCAATGTAGTTACATGATCTCTTTGATACCTTGTCTCTGTTACCTTGTTGAGATATATAGGTCACAATTCTATAAGAACTTTCAATGCTAATCAGAAGTACTAATTCATTACTTTATTTCACTATAGTAGATGATTTATTCAGTGCCAACAACTTTAAATCCATGCCATTCATGGTGATTGATTGATTGAGTAGGCTTCCTCAGAACCTATACCACTTAGCTTAGTTGACCGCATCCAGAGGAACCCATCTACTTCGGAAATCAACTAAGCTGCAGGTTTTATCTCAATGTTTTCCTTTGCTTTGCTCAGCAATGTTAATATGGCACATAAATTATAGTGCACAATCAGCCATGATCAGAACCTAAAGCTTTAGAACGAAAGTCGAGGTGTCCACCACTGGTCTAACACCACTACTGTATATCTTTACATAGTATAAAACAAAGTCGCTTTTTCTGCCTCTCCCTATGTATGCTTAGATCTTTAAAACTACGCAATGGATTTTGATGTGGTTTTTTTTAATAGATAGAGTGTTTATATGTATAATACATGCATTATATAGCCGTGCAAAGCCGGGGCAGGTCTCTAGTTAATATAATTACTTAATATGTAGGTAATAGTTCGGAGAAGTGACCACATTGTCCTGGGAAGCTGTCCCCGAGTGTCCCCGCTAATTCTTTTGTCTCTCACAATAATAACATATCATTGGTGACCATGAAATACCAACATAATCATACCTAAGTATAATTCTATTGTGTACTATCATTTTTGCAAAAATGTCTGTGTTATTAAAGATTAATTACCATAGCTTGATAATTGGCTTGATAGGTAGGAAAATGTTAAATTAGTACATTGTGTCACTAGGGGGGAAAACATGAGTTGTCATTATTTTACCCTGTTACAAATAGGTGTTTTTCATTATATTTACCAGAAAATAATGATCTGACTACATTCCATTAGTATTATAAATGTTAGAGTTTGTGTGTATGTTTGTTACTCCTTCACCCAAAACCTACTGGACCGTTTACTATGAAACTCTGAGCTGAGAATTAACTGAAGCTGCTTTTTATCCTGATATTCAAACGAGATCAGTACTTTCGCGGGTGAAACCACATGGCGCACTTAGTATACTATAACATCATCTATAATAGCTGAAGCCCAGACCTACTTGTTTTTATTATTTAAATGACAAAGTCATTAGTGCCCATGTTTAATTTTATCAAAGCCTACTTGATTTTTGTTAACATGCATCCTAAAAGAATGGGAAAGTTGAAGACCAATGCATCCTTCATGAGTAGGTACTACCCTGTATTTGGCAGTCCGGCATGGTGACCATTGTGCCAACTGGATCGTCAAAGATTGCAATATTACAATGTATCAAAGTTAACTGGAGACTTCATTTGTATGATTTAGTATGCACTTGGGTCTCAAGGTAACTTAGTGTTAACAATAGTTATTTTATCAATATCATTCACGATAAGGATTAGATAAGGTGTTACTGCTCACATTACACAGAATATTGTTAACTTAGGTTTATACTTTTAGCTATTAGGATTTATTTTTACAAATGATGGAGTCAGCGTTTGGCCTCTATGACTCCTCCAGGATGGTAGGTGAATGCTTGATAGTATTTCCTATAGAATACAGTACCTATACAGTCAGAAATAATTGAATTTTAGTCATAGAAGACAATTGTTTCTCAACTTTTGTAGCGGCGGCGGCATATCCAATTGCCAATCGAAAAATGCCCGATAACTAAATTGATAGTTATTGCATGGAAAATTGTTGTTAAATCTTGTTATCTATTTGTAGGTGAAATCATTTCCGACACTTTGGTATAATTTTAGAACGAAAATTCCTTGTCGTTTCTAAGCTCATACAAACCTTATTTAAAAAAGACTTAATATGTGTTTTCTTTGTCCTAAAGGATAGTATTAGACTTTAAAATGCAGAGGAATCTTTGTCTAAATTATACCTTTATGTAGAATAATAACTCTCCTAACAAATGGTACACTTAACAACAATTTTCCATGCAATAATTAACTATTTTAGTAATAATAGGCGAAAAGCATTTTTTTGTTGGCTAAATTTTGGTTTGTTGCAACTAAATTGTAATTAATTTGATTAGTTATTATTCAAATTATTTATTAGCCTTTACCTGCCTGTTCTTTAACATCTTTACTTTCAAGTGGATGAACCAATTTTAATGCTGTTATTATGTGACAGGCAAATCTTTTCTATTATCAATGTTCTAATGAATAGCTGCTTAGATTAATTAGGCATTAGGAATTATCTGATTATGTAAGTAAGTAGGTACCAATTGATTACCTTTCATAGAATTAGTCAAATAAATAATTTACAATAGGTATTTGTTGATAAGTGATACTTACCATATGATAAGTGTTATGCGGCATTCGTATCAGCATCGCCGCAGTGTGACGTGATCACCGGCGCGACCGGCGCAGGCGGCGCGGTCGGCATAGGCGACGCGAGCTAATTACACGTAATCTACCCCCTATCATATCTTATCGCCCCACGATAACGCGACTGTACGTGCAATCAGTACACTGCTTCGTTACATTTCTTCGCTCGCGATCGCTTCACAAAATGGTCGTCATGGCTGTACGTCCACTTCTATTCTATATTCTACCCTCATTTTTGTAATCAGATCGGGGACTCGTAAAAACTTTATTCCGAGTCCTGTTTTGGTCATTAAATTCTAATTGCACAACATCTCTCTATTGTTCCTTATGCCTTCGTGATAAGGTTCGAGTTTGAAGTATAAAATGATGTTTGCATTATCGTAATGGGTGTATGTACGTGTGTTTTAGGCGGATCAACTAACGGAAGAACAGATCGCCGAGTTCAAAGAGGCGTTCTCATTGTTCGACAAAGACGGTGATGGCACCATCACAACCAAAGAGTTGGGCACCGTGATGAGATCCTTAGGACAGAACCCCACAGAAGCCGAACTACAAGACATGATCAACGAAGTTGACGCGGACGGTGAGTACATATATACTACTCTTTTACCTAGCTACTTCGTCCGCCTAAGAGTTGATTTAACGGGATGCCTACTATTGGCTACGTCATAATAGCCTTCTTCCAATTACCCACTAAGTGCGATCGGCACGACACAACAAATGTCATCCGTCTCCTCTCTATTCCCCTGCAAGTCCACGTTCATTCCCATATTCTGCATGAATCTAAACTAAATTTGACAAATGAGGTATCGTTATAAGCTACGATGTTAAAAACCACTTACGATCGGTCATCGGTGTAATGGAGGACTAGTGAGATGAGCGAACACTCCATATGCAAAATATTTGGGCCCACCTTATTGTAGCCACTACTAGATATTCTGTCGAAGTAATTCAATGGCCATCGGCCATGTCGTGTCCCGTCTCCACTCTAACGGAACTACTTCCGTATTGAGACTTTATTTATTCAAACCGCAACCATCATCGTTCAGTCCCGTTTATTTCATCCATTAATTCTTAGTACCTAGTTACGCCCCGCGATTTTACCTATACGTTCCGAATTCTGATCTCGTGTTGTTTCCGGACTGTACAGCTAGGAGTAGTTTTAATCCCCGATGCAAAAAAGGACGTAATTATCCCTACTAATATTATAAATGCGAAAGTTTGTCTGTTACGTTTTCACACCTAAGCCAATTTTAAGAACTGGTCTGGGAACTAGAGATGAGACAGATATAGCTGTCGGACCTTAGTACAATTCGTACCCGGACTTACTCGTGTATCAAAAGACGAAGTTATTATAGGTCAATTATTTATTTCATTATCAAATGTAAACCTATAGGTATTGATTGAATCATTGCTTGAAAATGGCATAACTCGATAAGATATCATTTATCAGTCGATTATAAAATAATATATTTCAAAGAATGATCGCTCACCTGCCAACAGGATACATACGGGCAACGTATGCTGCCTTCAAACTAAACAGTCGGCCGAGCTATAAGTTTGTTAACTGCGTTAACACCTAGAGTTATGATTTAACGAACGTGGGATTCCGAAAATTCAAAGAAAACTTTGATAATTTATAGCGCAAATGTTGGTTTGTGTTTGTTTGTACAGTTCCGTTTTAGACTTCCCCGGTTTGTGTGGGCCTAGTCGCGGGGCACAACAAGTATACATAGTAGGTTAGCTACTCTATTTATATGATGTATATTATTGTATTACTATGTCTATATATTACTAGCTGTCATGTCCCGGCAAACGTTGTTTTGCCATGAACAAAAATGCTAAGGATTTTCATACGGTTTTGACCAATGCAAGGAGTTATTCATTAGAAAGATTTGAACTTTGTGTAAATTTGCTGAAACACTAACAAAAAAATGTAATCGTAAATGCTCTACTACCTGTGCAAAGCCGGGGCGCGAGTCGCTAGACAAGCTAGTCATTGATAAAAGCCACATAAATACTATTATTTATTTAGAGATCTGCAAAGATTTAAGACAGTTTGCTTATGATTTATTTACATCCTTGAAACAAAAACACAAGCTTCTTACCTACTTCTTGATAAAAACTTATAACGCGATGTCGAAGTGACGCCCCGACAAATTCCACCTTTTTTGTTCAGTTTCATAAAAAGTCAGATAGCCGTTAGAAATCGAATATTGGAAAGGACTACCCCTTTCAAAGCCTACGTACCGGGCTGTTTTCCGCAACAAAACCCCTTTAGTTGTGTCCTTTTTGCGTGTGGATAGAATAGGCTGGCATACTACGCTCGCAGCTAGTTTCAAAGCCTTTCAAGAATTAAATGATTAAAAAGTAACGCTGAGTCTTAAGAGCTCTATATCGTTAAAATTACGTCTAGCTAACTGACTTCAAGATTTCTACTACCTAGGTAATTTTTATAAAACAAAAACTGAATAAATTTGATTTTTCCCGGGCATCGGGTAAATATCACCTCGTTTGTTTTAACTCGTCCAAGGTTTTTATTTTACGCACTTTAGTAATATGGGGAGTAAAATGAAAACCTCACTTAATAACAGCAGTATCGGGTAAAGCCTAGAGTACACAGAGGCTTTAAGGCCGCGATAGCCTCGCGCAAACATCGCGTTGGGTCAATATTAACAGGCATAAACGTCATTATCATACCGCCATATTATCATGTACCAAACTTGTTATAAAATATTAACAATATTATGATAAAATTATTTTAAACTAAATAAAATGTGAGCTGAGTAATTGCGTAGTTTAATTAGCAGTTATAACGGTGGTGATAATGGAAGGCTTAACTTAGCTTTCTAAATGACGCAGCGGTAGTGGCGGTAGACCTAGAGTTTAGAAGAGTTTCTCTATTCAAATTTGACTGGAATAAAACCTTAATAACCCAATGAGGTTGAATTGTTTATGACGTCATTTGATTTTTGTAAGTGACCGGTCTTCTAACCTATTCTAACACAATCCTCTTACCGGTTTAATGACGTTTACACGTTAAAAAAGCGAATCTAGTAAAATATTAGAGTGGAGTGAGTAGTGGTAGTAGTCGCGGTGCTTCTTCTGTCGCGACAAAGACATTAAATGTGATTTGCCTAAAATATTTTGGCATATGGCTTTATAATGAGGGCCCTGTTCAGGTCCTTCGTGGAACAGTTAGTCGGGTACACGGAATAGGGCATGAGGTGCTTGCTCCATTGTTCCCTCGGCCTTTCCACAAATGCACCTAGTGTTTCCATGTTGCGGTGCTTTTTGGAGGTGTATTTTTCCTTGAAAATATTTCGAGAATCAAGGAAAGGTCATATATCTAATGCATTTTCCACGTTTGTCAGATGTAGAATAGAAACGTAGATCTATGTGATGTTAATTTAGTAAAGCGATGTGCCCGTTTAAGTGGGCGTTGAAATGTTGTAGGCTATGCCGAGTGTATTTATAAGTTTTGTTTACGAATGTTCAGTACGACACATCGCCCTGACATTATCGATGTTCGGTATTACGTACATTGAGTATGTAATATACTAGAGCTAGTTTAATGGAATATGAACCGTTTGCACCCGTTCACACTTCACTCCATCCATATAAATGTTGAAGACATGTTGATAGTGTCTCCAAAGACCTTCGAAACACCTTAACGAACCGACTACCTACAAAAACTGCTAGCAAACTTTCAAAACTTGGGGTCAATTAAATCGCAAATATTTAGTCACTTTGCCACTAAAACTTATTAATTTTCTGCGGGACAACGCTACAATATTTAGTAGGTTTATGCCTCCCCTCCCCGAAACCTTTTTTTAATTTCGTTTCATCATTCTCAAGACAAGACAAGATGTAAGCTTCTCCATCCTTTCTTCATCTAGGTTTTGAATAATCTTCACGAGCCTGTCTCCGTTCGTCCTCTCCATGTCCTCTGAAGCGCTGAATTAAAGTACTAAAACACAAAAAACGAAAAACAATTAAAAAAATCTGTAAATTTAACTAGCAACTGGCACTACCATATTATTATCTTCTAACTGTAATAAGCTTATTTTATCAATTTTGCCAAGCCTTACAATGTACGAATTCATTAATAAATCAAAGATACGATCGCGACTCAGGTGCACTTCAAACTATGCGCATAAAGAATTTATTGGGCCCCTATAGTTTTTGCTCCTTTAGGATAAATTGCTCAATCTCAACATTTATAATATTCCTTATAAACAAAGTGCCAATAAGAATAATGTCATACAGATCTAACCCGCGGCATTGCCTTCGTGAAGCCTTCGTGATACCGGTGATAAAATTATTCACTATGATCATTGCCACGCATTCATTCACGCTATGCTTTCGCCAATATCGAATAAATCCCAAAAAGATATATCTAATCTTCTTCCTGCCTTGATCCCAATATATTTGGAATCTGTATCTTACATTCCCCTCTATCAGCCGTCATTTCTTTGTTCACATCTTCTTTCATAAACTGTCTCACACAGTCTATTCATATTTCTTTGGTTGTTATAATATTTAGTGGGAATATATCATGTTTATAATCTTCCAAAATGTATATACCTACTCCTCTGTTTATAAATGACTTGTCATAACAAACATATCGTGAACACCAGACACAGTAATTGTCCCACAATTAACGTTCCCGTGTAACGCAGTACGTTCGCGACATGCGCACACGCATCCGGCCGCAGACTTCTGCAACATGTTACAACACATTATTAATCTAAAGCTTTAACAATAAACAACTAGAGTCCGTGATGCCTAATGTTTGGCTGAAATTACGATTTTGTATCCTTCGAATGTGTTTTAAATAATAATAAGATGAGCTAGATGTAAGATATGTCGTCCATAACATAGGACCGTGATAGGTAGGTGGAGACTGGACATAGATTTGGGACTTTACGTAGCAGTAGGACATCATGGGCTAATAAGATATTATGGCAGACAGTCTTTAAGACCAGAATTCCTAAAGGACTTAAATGTGAATCGAGTCTTAGGCACAAGTTTTGAGAGCTAATTTATGAATTAGCAAGGTATGGGAACCATTACCTACTGAAAGCTAGCCTTCTGATAATAATCTTCATATAAATAAACTTGATAAAGTAATTCGATAACAACACGCTAATCTTCATAGTAAAGGTATTTATTATCATAGTATTGATACGTAAAGATATTAACTCGTCGCAGACGTCGATAAATTTAATGAGAACTTTATCTGCGTTATTTCGAGGTATGATCTAATTTAGAAAACATGACTCTCCTCTTGCATTTGCCGTAGTCTGGTAAAGTCGCTCATTACTTTACCTTCTCTCTCAAAAGTGCGAACTTTTACATTCTCAGACATAGTTTGTTTCTGACATTTGTGCTCGGTGCTGCCGCTTCCGCATCTAACCGCATAAGTGGCTTTACGGACACTGCTGATGATGAGTGGGGTAAGATTGGCTGAACTTTCACTACCATTAAAATGTTGTTGGCGTCTACTTTAAGGGGCCTCAATATATTTTTAAGAGTCCCCAGCAACATTATTAATCGTAATTTCTGTTCCCATTCCCCAGAAAAAATACTGCGGGTTGCCTAAAGTGTGTGGAAAAAACCACGAGTAAGGAAAAATAGCTGTTAATGCTAAACTGGTGCTGCCATCTATCAAGGAAAAGTGATAATTCAATTCAATTCATTTATTTTCAGATACTAAAATCCATAATAACAATCAAATTATAAATAAATAATGAAAAACTAAAGATTAAAATTTAAAAATAACTATCTTCTTACAGTCACAGTCAAAAACTTCAAAAACCAAAATTTCAATTCATATAAAAATCAATAAATACATATAAAAACGAACAATTCAAATCAAAATTAACAACATCAATATTAAAAATTCATTAAATTAAATTAAATATTAAATAGAAAAAGATGTAAGTAATTCATTCATATAAATATGCAATTTTAAATCCAAAAATCAAATAATAAGTCGCATGACGCATGCTCATTTATATGATATTTATTTATTGTTCAGTTTGAATTGGCCGTTATCCTTATAAAGCTGCAATGCCATACTATTGGACATCCTGTGTGGCACATAATGGTGTGTTGCAAATTAATTCGTCGTCCGACACGAGCGGAAAGCGTTTGTGATAAACACTATTGCGTTTTCCTGTAAATAACGTTTGTGTCGTGTTTATACTACACTATTGTACGAGTATTTACATTGTGGATTCCGCTCTTTGTCATGTTACATGATATTTTTATCGTTCGCATGGATATTTCACGATCTTCCATTGTTCGGGATTACTTACCTTCTCAACCTACCTAAATCTGAAGCTATAAACCCTGTCGAAAAGTCAAGCAACTCTGAGGAACTCGGTTCAAGGATTAGGGTTTTACGAGGTTCATTAGGCTCTGGAGCCATAAATCCGAGTTTAGCCATCAAGTACCCGAAGTATAAACTTCAGTTTCGGTCTACAACCACCGCGATCGGCTGAATATTTCTCAGTATTGCGGTAAATGGACACGTTTTATAGCTTCTCTAGGAAATATGAAATGAGTAGTAAAGTGGTAATAATGCCAGCTTTCATGTACCTACTTTTTGTATCTCTCGAGCCTCGATGGAAATTCTGAGGAATTGTTGCTCTGTTATGTACATTCCATATTTTAGTACGCGTATTTTATTAGATGTTAATCTTACGGCGGATTAGTTAGTGAATTAACACGTACTTATAAAGTACATTATTTTAAATATAACACAAATATAAACAAAATTAAGTAAGTACTAATATCTCCGATATTCTTAAATGTTTAAATCATCAAGAGTTATCATTTGTTCGCAAAATGTATGTCATAATATTCCGTATTAAATGTTTTATAAGTACCAAATCACATGCGATCCCGACTAATAAATATTGTTTTGGGCAAGCTTCCATTAGTAATGAACATCGTATTTTTGCTCCGTGCACTTATTTAGTACCACACCTAAATCGCTTAAAACATCTAGTTTGTTCGTTAAAGTCCATTTATTCTAGACTTAATTACGAGTTCCAAACTTATGATCAATTGTTTTCTAGAATAAAACGTTAAACGAAGTCATGGGACGTGTATTCGGTTTTAAAACGTTATAGCCTTGGTCTTGAACGTTTATAAGGTAAATGACGACAAAGACAAACAAAATGAATCGTTTTTAACTATCGATTCCATCACGTGTATATTTAATTTTAACCTGTAGCATTAAATTAAAATTATGTTTGCTTTGAAAATAACTTTGTTACAAAACGAACGATAATACTCTGCTAATCACCCTCCTTCGCATATTCAGTTGGCGTTGTATACAAAGCTGCCGATTTCTTATAAAGCACCATAGTCGGTCCGGGGTGTGTGCGGGTAGCGGGTGGATCTGGCAACGCGCTGGCATCTTGAGTCGTGGCATCAACTCTACTGACCGATTTCGCAAACCCACCACGTCAATCAAGTTTCATTGACCCGTTCGTTCGGAACATTTTAGCGGAAGGTTTTATGGTAGTTCGAGTACCACAAAGTGCTCTGATCCTTTTATGTTAACAGGGAAAACGAACGAACAGCCAATGCATAACCTAAATGTAAAAGAAATCGTTACCATTCAGTTATGTATTTACAATCTGGACAGTGATACTCGATTATTTATAGTGGTACGGGGGAGACTTTAAATCTGCGTTACAGTTCTCTAGTTGGCATCGGTTTTGTTGGTGATGTCACGGACTTTACGATAAGGAGTCGTTCACTCGGCAGAGGGAGATAGCCGCAGGCGAACGCTTCTACTGTTTGCTATTTCTGGAACAATACTGCGGCACTATTAGAATAATTTGTTAGGAGACATCGACAGCTGACCGGGTCTATCAGGCCTGTCTACATCAATGGACAATGCTCTCGAACGCGCGTTCACAAACATGCTCCATTTTGTGGATTATTTTTGGATGATTCCAATATAATCTAATTCTAATCATAGTAATGCATGACAATAACGTAATGTTACAATACAAGCAAACTACGATTGATTTATTGAGCATTGTTGTAGTCAAATAATGTGGTAGATAGATGGATATGTTGTGTTGTGATGACGACGCGAGGGCGTACCGTACGTGGTTGCTCGATCAATACTTACACAGGCCGAGAATACTCCACATGCCGTTCGAAACCTTCCTCCAATCACGTACTCGGATATATCCTCGTCCTCGCCGAGCTTAACTTAAATCTGGATTATCCCCGATTTCTGCAGATCCGAATTTGCAACGTTGACTTATCAGCTCTTTTGGAGAAGATATAAAATGCATATGCACAGGTGACAAGTGAACTGAACCAACATAAGTAGACCATAGCCCAAAGGAAAGTAATTAGCGTGGAGTCCGAACGAGTAATTGGTTAGATAATGGCGAGCCAGTGTGACAAGTGACAGCGTCTCCCGCTTCGATTGACCCGGTTCGACCTCGAACGATGCACGACTTCCATACGTTATTGAATCAGTTGTAGCTTTGATTAAATCGCCTGCCGCCCGCCCGCCGCGTATTACACACATGTGTTTTCCCTTAGAAAGCTGTCACATAGTTAAACCGCTTCATTATTTACAATCTACGTCCAACTACGGCGCGGTTTCAATCAATCAAACGGTCTTATGTCAATGTAGCAACAGCGGTTACACTAATTATTTGTATTTACTGTACTTACTCGGTTGACAGATTTTATATTTACTACATCTCGTCTTGTAACCGCTTTACTTAAACGTTTTAAATTAGAATCATGATAATACTAAACATGCGATGATGACGTTGATCCGTGGCATGTAGTCATCGTCGCGCATCGTGTCACATCTAATGGGAACTCAAACATCATTTTTGTTTATAGCTTCATCTAAGTGGCGACCTTCATCTAAGCAAGATTACTTTTAAATTAATTAATGACCGAGTGTTGGTTAGGTCGTCGTCGATCAGTGTGATGATGTCAGTGTCACCAATCTTACTCATCTGTGCACAAAATGTGAGCAATATTGAACATCGATCTTCGTGAATGTTTCCAATCTCGATGAAATACGGACTCGATCGGTATCTCCGCCTGTTGTACAATAGAGGGACAGAGAGTGAATTATGGCGATAAATTAGACGGTGGTCTGTCTGACCTTTCTCGTCCCATTATTATGTAGTTCACGCCTCTACGGGTTTATGCCTCATTTATTGCCTTTATTCTGATGCCTTAAACAGGAATCATTTATTATCCTCGTGTTTGCGGTTTTAGTTATTTTCGTCTCGCTAATTAGTACCGTACTCGATCCATCTATTATTCACCATTCCCATTTTTATCTGAACGATTCGGTGTGTTAACGAGTTACTACGCTACGCTTATATTGTTATAGTATTATTTTCTCGTTTATTGGGCTTTGTTTCGAAGTCGACTTCCTCAGATATGAGGACGTTGGGTTACTTGTTTCTATTGGCAACAGCTGCGTATTACATTAATGGTAGACTCTTTAGACGTTGTCAAATACCGTGTAATATTGTTTGGTTAACAACCAATTTATTATAATTGTGAACATCAAAGTCATTATAAAGCAATAATAACATGTCTGTACGGTTATTAGTAGCGTTCGGCTGTTATCATCGCTATAAAACTGTGTTCGAACGAAAAAAGTAGGCTAGAAGTATTACGACGTTAAATAAATAGTGTCATTGGTATAGCGCCAAGATATCGATCCCGGTGGGAGTATCGTATCGGACGCATGATGCACAAGCCGCTTGTCGTCCTGCTGACCGCCTACCCTTTACGATACTGAATCACGTTCTTATACAGTCCTCGTATCTAAATCTGATACATTGTTACCGCTCTCATTAGCGTTCTACATACCACAATCTCATACCTTTGTTTTCTTTACTCTTTCTGACTTTTGCTTCTTTCATTGTTGTTACGTGTACACATTTCTATAGTTACGTTTTAAACTCATTAAACAAATTAAGCAATGAATATTTAAAGAGCAATGTCGTCTGCTAATTGGGAGGTGTCTTTGAGGTAGCAGTAAACTGGCGCAACCGGTGTAAGAAGTTGTCAAGATTGTTACGATAAACAGTGTTGACATGGCACATAACACCGCGTCTGGAAACAGCGGAATTGCAAATGAATTTGCATATTTAGCTGGCATTCGGCCAGTCGGAGGAGTGTGCTTCACAAAGTTTCTAGCGACTGTCACGTCGTCGGAGCATCGCCCTTACCTCTCGCCATTACTCCGCATATTTACGTTACTCTGACGTGACATAATTACACTTAAACAGTAGCAATAACACTCTTAAATGTTTTTGTTGGAACAATTTAGATGCTGCAACGGTATAATAGGTGAAGGCGTGGAGGTATACTGACATCGTCAGATGGGCTAACCGTGTGTATGTTCGTCAGGAATGGGGAAACTTCCGCATGGTTCCTGCGTTTATGACCTGCGGTAGTTAACATTTCGCAGTTTCATGACGGCACTTACTCGATCGTTTCGCCTTTCGCGACTTGCAAGTATCTCCCAAAATGGGTTTGCGTGGTGCTTATACTTGAATGATATTAGTTTTTAACGGGCCTCTTGTGTTCTATAGCGAGTGTTATAATCTCGCAGCATATATGGAATGTATGCGGCGGGCGGTCGGTGGTGACGCCATGCTCTGACGAGTCACGTGTCCTTGTTGGAGTTGCGGGGCTTCGCCTTGTGTAGGTCGGTTCGCAACCCCATTATCCTCCTAGCGTCCTAGCATAGCACTATTTCAGTTAGATAAACATGTAATTCATTCTTACTTTCAATAAGACTTTGGGGAAATAATAACAAAGAGAACGTATGTTTTATTTTATTCTCGCCTTGTAATATTCATGACCATGTTTTATTATTTTTAACGGCTATCTAGATTAATGCTATTTTTGTTATGTTTATACCTATGGTATTTTCCGGTTTGATAGATAGTTATCATATTGGATAGTGAGTCATTGCCTTATAGATATCATCATCATCGAATCCAGTGGGCAGAGAGTGACATGAGCCGTGGGCGCGCTCGAATTCACTGCCTATCACCAATCGTTTTATGCTACTTTCCCTGGAATTGGATAGTGTTTACATTTTCCTAGTCGAATATAAATTGCGTTTGCGCGAAACCAGCAGCCGGTTGATCCAATTCCATCTCCGAATGATTTTCCGCCGTTGTTTGCAACACTGTATTTGATTAGCTTCTGAAATTGATTTAGTAACGTAAACAAAGATAGATTCATGTTTTCTGCAATCAAGTAAACATTATAATGTTAAACTTTTTGATCATTTGTATTTGAACTTTAAATGAAAAAAAAATGATAAACCTGAATAGTGAGTAAGTCATCGTTAATAGAATTGGGTCGTAAATGAAGTCAAGTATCCGTATCGATCTCTCGAGGTGGCAAGGTGCCTGCGCTAAACTAGGGCGTTGTCGACCAATTTACTGACATATAGGTACTACTAGGTACAAGTACACCCTGCGCCCTGCTCGCACCTCGCACCGGCTACATTCTTCACACCAACTAACTACTCTGTTGCCTACTACTACTTTTAGATACGTATATTGAAACTTATCTCAACGTATTTGATTAAATAAAGTCGTTTAAAATGTAGCTATTTTGCGACATGTCCGCTTAGTAAACACGAGTAAAACAATTGTTTGCCAAGATGGTAAAATGATAGGCCTGATGATTAAAACTTGACTCACTATATGACTAAGATAGTCATCAATTATCGTGCGCGGAACACGCTGGCACGCAATTACACGCTCCTCTTAACTGAATAAACGCAATTTGTGTTGTTTTATTACGGGTCTAATTTAATGTTTATGTTACGTAGGTATTGGCTCTTGAATTGATTTCCCATTACACTTGTGCAGAATATCTATGTATGGTATGGATGTAAAAACAACAAACATTGAGCGGTTATGAAGCGAAGTTGACGCACACAGAGCCGAGCCGAAGGTTCAAGGTGACATCGCGATCGTCCTATTGTTGCATATACCTACCTACCTACCATTGACTAGTTATACTTCATGAAACAATATACAAAATAATACACGCTTCACTGGCATAATCAAATCGTCATGGTCATAGCCGCAGAAGGACGAATTACGACATTAATTTAAATAGAACAATCTCATGCAGACCATAAAATGGCGGAAATTAGTTTTTTTCAGACTATCTAATTGGTATCATTCCTCACGAACTATTTGTAAAGAACATCATTTCTAGTCTCCTAAAAGCCTGAATATTTAAACGTAGGGCAGTTTCAATGCATAATAAGACTTATAGGAAATTCCACTAAAATTATGCTCTACGATGCCTTAAAATATCAAAAACACAACTAATCACAGTATTTAACACCTAATCCGTAGCGACGATTATCAAATACATCGCAGACGGTTGGATAAATAAAGGTAAAATGTTGTGAAGACAGATGACAAAACAAGGCACAAAGTGTAATATCGACCAGACCAGGTGCTCAGTCAGTGTGAGAACAACAAGTACACCACGATTCGCATTCTCGAATACTCGCGGCCCGATGCCTGGTGTATAAATAGCCCGCGAACCACCTCGGAAAGGTTAAACCCAGAATTAGACGGCCAAACTTAACTCGAACTTATTTTTGCTACGCTGCAGCCACCGAACGTTCACCTCCCTCCCAGTTACCGATTGTCAAACGTCAAAGAACAATTACCTACGAAATTCTTCATCCTTAGTTAGTAGAAGTCTTCATACATACAACCCTCATTGTTTCATTTCTTATTACTGATTTCCGAGAAAGTAGGTAGGTATTAGCTTTCGGTCAGATTGATGGTTAAATCTTTCGATTCAACCCAGCAGTCAACTGGAAATATTTAATTGGCCCTGGATTTCTTGTACTCAAATAAAATATTGAGCGACCGAGTTAGGTAACCAGGCATTGCATGTTGAACGTCCATTGCTAAGAAAGAAACCTACTAAAATATTACCTTCACATTTTTAAAATCGTTTAAAAATAGATTCTAACTTCACGACGAACATTGATTGTACTGTAAATCGTTTTAAAATATGGCTACTTAAAATGTTGTTACACGGAGCAACAATAACTCAACTTGCAAACACAATACGTAAATATTTTCCTTAACGCGATAACAGTTATATTACCTACATGAGGGTAAAATTAAAATTATTATCCAAACTCAACGAGTTTTTTGCTGTAGATAACATATCTGGCGCACCAATAATACCATTGGAACATTACAATGGAATCTGTTAAAAAAATAGTTTTAATCAAAAAATAATTGGCGTTCTTTTCCAAGGACAAACTCGAGTACTGAATGAGTAGAACGAATAGCGGCCCCCAAACGATTCAATCATAGCTTCTTGTAACAAATATTTGAACACTCTGCTATGCTAGGTCAAACTGATTAACATCTGTGGTTTACAACACAATTAGCCAGTGCATCGTTAATTATAATGTTTTACGAATCTATAAAACCATTAGACACGTGTTAGGTTAGTAAGATAGTATAATGCCCAACTTTTCCATCACATTCTAAACATTTATCGACATCGGTATTGGTGGCAGCCGTTCGACGCTCCGGCCTGATCTTGTCTTTGATCGCTTGTTTATTGTAATTTATCTCGATTGAGTTATAACATGTCTTGATTATTTATTAGCGCTGTTACTTTGCAAAAATATTTGTTTGGATGGAAACATTCAGCTAGGAGACTCGCAACCTATCCCCGTGACAGATGTATTAATGTGTTATGCGTTGTGTATATTTCAGGTAACGGTACGATAGACTTCCCCGAGTTCCTGACGATGATGGCGCGCAAGATGAAGGACACGGACAGCGAGGAGGAGATCCGTGAGGCGTTCCGTGTGTTCGATAAGGACGGCAATGGGTTCATATCGGCGGCCGAGTTGCGCCACGTGATGACCAACCTCGGGGAGAAGCTCACCGACGAGGAGGTCGACGAGATGATCCGCGAGGCCGACATCGACGGTGACGGCCAGGTCAATTACGAGGGTAAGTCTTGTTTCATACATATACCTACCACTACACTACACAGTCAGTCAGTACCACCCTCTCGAGTGTCAATAATCCAGAGCATGTAGTCGGTCCGTGTTCACTCACTAACCACCACCGTCACCGTCCTCCGCTCCGCTCGACTCTCTCACATAACATATGTAGTTATCGTCGAGGTGGTTCTATTTAATGGCAACTATAAATAAAATTGTATTTATTTAGTTTACCGGGGACCTGTAGGTAGATCGATCTGGCTCCGACGGTTAGAGCTTATCGCCCGTATAGTACGCTTGGGGCGGTTCGGTGTATTGTGCATGATGGATGGTTGTGTTGTGTGTGCGGTCCATTATCACCGAGCGAGCGTTTCTCTCTTGCAGACTTCCATGCACTCGCCCAAATCATATTCGGTCGCGGCGAGGAGGTCGCGGGCGGCGGCGGCCGCTAGCGACCCGCGCAATATTACTTTATTACCGTTCCTAACGAGAAAAGACTCTACGATAACGCTGTGATCTCGAAACGATATACCTACCACCGCCCTAGTAGTGTGTTGTGTGTGTGTGTCTCTCTCTGTGTGTATGTATACACACCCGCCGCCGCCGCTCGGCCCACCGTCTCGTGTCGTCGCGGTCCTACTAGGTACAGCCCACCTCTCTTATCTGAATGGTTTGCTGCTCGTATCAGTGTCTAGCTGTCCCCGCTCGCTGTCCGCACCCTACCCCCCGCCCCTCCACCCTGTCGTGCTCGTGTGTCGATCTGTCTCTGTCTTTGTGTCTCTCTCTTTCTCTCTCTCGGTGCATGCTTCGATTCCTGTCTCGTACTGTGTAGCAGCAGTATGTCTAGAAATACCACCTGGAGCGCGATCCACGTCCGCTTACCGCCGCACCCCGCTACTAACTCAACGAGACGACAAGGACGAGCAGCAAACACAACCGCCATGGGCTTACCGCGACGTTTAGCCTTGCCTTACGACGTATCATCCGATCACTGTCCGGAGGGTGGTATTTCACATGATTCCCTTGTAGTGGCATGTTGTTACATGACACAGTGTCCGGTAGACGCCGCCCGCGCCGCCGGGTCTCGCCTAGCGCCTACTGCACACTCCTCTATCAACGTTTCAATCAATATATTAATCTACTTTTGATAGTTTTCTCTCGATATAATAGCGATACCGTCTTGTTAGTGCATCACTTCTGTTGTGTCTATTATTATGTTGTGTTAACATTATATATTATATAATAGTACATTGTTTGTGTAAAGTGGTAATATTATGTACTAATGCGTGTATGTTTTGCTTCTGTTTCAGAATTTGTAACCATGATGACGTCGAAGTGAGCCGCCGGCTAGTGTGTGTGTAAAAAGCAGAGAATTTAAATATACATTTTGTTTCATGACACACAATATTACCATCGTATTGGACCTGCATTTCTCTAGTGTTTGCGATATAACATTAAATAATTGTCATCGTTTCAGTTGTACTTGTAATGTAATATTATGTAAGTGGTGTGGTGGCGTGAACCGATCGCGTCGTTGCGTCCTCGGTCGCGCCGTACACGCGAGAACTCTTCTTTTTATTTAGATTTAAAGTATTCCGTTAATTTAACTATGTAAGAAAATTCTTAATTGTAGCGGTACAAGGGGAAACGAATAGACGTGCGTCGCAATGTGATGGTAGTCGTGTCGAGTACGTGTCGTCGGCTCATTATATTATATATATATATATATACTATATACATACTTGTGTGTGTGTATATATGTCCTTCGCGTCGCGGCGTATTATGTATGTATGTGTGTGTATGCGCGTGTGCGGTGCGTGCCTGTCTGTCTGTCTGTCTGCTCTACCTAGTACCCAGTACCCACAGTACCCACCAACACGAACACCTTTCCAATTCAATTTTCATGTAAATTTTTTTCAAATATGAAATATTTATAAAGTAAAAATTTTAAAAAAATCCCAAAAAAAAAAGTATTGTATCTTGATGAGCGTACGTAATGTAAACGAGTACGGGGCGCGGGCGCGGACGCGGGCGACACTGCGCACGCACGCATGCGCCCTCGTCGCGTATAGTACCTACCTATATAGATCCACTACTCGCTCCACTCCACTCCGTGTACATTAAATGTTTAAATTGAACTAACTCAGTAAACGAATAAATTAGATTTATCGGTACTGCATTAATTGAATATAATATTAATTAAATATTTAATTGCATTAATTGTATCTGTAAATGACTCGATAAATATTATATTTCTATTGACTTATATGTACTTATTGTTGGTAAAAGGTAATTAATTCTATCGAAATGGAAAGTAAATCCGCTCTGTTGTTTCTCTCTTACCACGCAATGACTTTTTCTGTTATTCAATTTTACAAAAGACATACTGAAAATAAATGTTTCTTCATTTTTAGGTCAATAAGTTAACGGTGTTTCATTTAGTCCCGCATCGAGTAGACAAGACGACCTCTCGTGTCGTACTATACTTGTATCGACAACGCGCGAACGATCGTTTCATCACCTCCCCTTGCCCGGCTCCTTTAGTTGTTATTATATTATTTTATTATGTAAATCTAATGGTAATTATAATTTGTAACAAGACAGTTTGCTGTATTATAAATTATTTTTTAATTAAATAAAATCAATCCCTTGCATTTGTGGATTGAAAATCATTATTTCTTAATTTTTTTCTCCACCAATTTACCTATTGGTTACATACATAGGTACTGTTTTATTTTTTTGAGCAGGTTTATTATTTTAGGTTGTTTGATAGTTATTAGCACATTCATTTATATAATTTATTTACTTAATTTTTGTTTAAGATACAAAGACAGGTTAGTTAAGTAATATGAGTATAATTCAAAGATGCTCATAAAATGACTAGATACGTAACGTAAGCACGACATTCACAATTTTTTATTATTATAAAGTGGTTATCAATCATTCAAAAGGAAATAACTTGAACCTGATTTCAATAGGAACAATAGAATAGACAGCACAACTTAATTTAAATAGACTGATAGATTGCTCGGACCCATCCTGTAGAAAATGAAGAATATGTCTACTGAACTTTCTGTTGCTTGTCCTGTTCCTTTTGGCACTGTTTTGCCAAATTATGCAGGAAGCCGGCCAGCGTGCGCGTTGGCCGGCCAGTCATGCGGCCCACACGTAGGTAGGGCGGCGCCTCGCCGTGTGCAAGCTTGCCCACACCCGTGATGTCCATGTGAATCCAGGGGCAGCACACGAAGTGCTGGACACAAAATAACACAACAACAATTAGGTAGGTAGGTATAATAATTATAAAACCTACAAGCTAAAAATATTTTAGGTACAATAACAAAAAGCGCCATCTAGTCTAGTAGAACCAAATAACAAGTGGAATACTAATTTATAACCCAAAATGCACCGCAGCGAGATGCTTTTTTCCTTGAAAGAAACAAATGTATGTAGTTGTGATACAAATATTAGTTCGAGACGGACTTCTGCACCTGCCAGAGGTCGAGGCCACAAGCGTATCGCGACAGACTCGTGGTCACACCGTTTTACTACACGAGTGTAACTACGAAAGCGTATAGAGCGTACGTAGGTCAGTAAGTATATATACCTTGAGGAAAGCAGCACCGATACAGGCGGAAGCAGTACCGGACCCTTGGTTCCTCAAGTCTACGGCAGCCTCGTCTGGAAACACACGAGATTATTACGTACGACGGTTTATTGAATGGTCGAGGTATTGATAACATTACACTAAACAAAAGGTGTTAGGTATGTAAGCAGACAATTGATCAAATTGCCGATGTCATTAAGAGGAAAGGGTACCGACTTCATACAAACGTAGCATTGTTTCCTCCCTGAAGCAAATATTTTTGTTGCATAAAAGAGAATGGGCATAGTGGCCCACCTATTGTATAGATTCAAGTTATATGTCATTTGAAAGGTCATGACAGTAGCTTTATTTTATTGTATGACACCAACCCTGTAACTCGAATAGGGACGGATCTAGGACGTTTTTAGTTTTTGAAAAAAAATCTTTCCGTTTAGGTCGAGATGTACGTCATTTGAAAGCTCTTGACAGCAGCACTATTATATTGTATCACACTGGTCCTGAAATATGAACAGAGACGGATCTAAAACGTTTTTAATACTTAAAAACATTAAAAAGTTGAGATCGAGATGATTTGATTTGAAAAATACTGTTAATAGCTTAATTGTATTGTGACGGACTAACTCTGAAATCCAAACAGGCACAGATCTAGGATGTTTTTAGTAAAAAATATTGTTGTCGAGATGTATAACATAGTTTGAAAGGTCGTAACAGTAGTTTTATTGTGTGACTCCTATCTGAAAATACGAACAGGAACGGATTAAGGACGTTTATAGTTAAAGAACAGGTTGATGTTGCTATGTACGTTATCTGAAAGGCTGAGATGTATGTTATTTGACGCAGCAAGCCTTTTCGGAGGGTAAACAATTATTTTGATTCTCGGATCCTTGCCGTGAGCATAAGTCAAGACGCTAGAACAAGCTTTTTTGACGTGATAAATCTTTTAAATCGGTTCTGACCGATTAGACCGATTGACCGAGTAGGGGTTTAATTACTTGTAAAGATTAAATGCAACGAACGTTGTAACGTCATAAATGTGTTATAGCGTGTAAAGGGTGCATAGAAAGAAGACGTAGCTAATCTAACCTTCTAACAATGACTTTGAATAAGATATATCTGTTAAGAATCGTGTTAATTTGACGTAAAATAAAACGTTTTATGAATTACACTGAGGCTGCGTCCTCGACAGAGTCTACCCGTTTTTTTCCTTGATTTCTTTCTGGCGACTGGTCTTGGACGTTGTCATCATCATCATCCGAGCGATGTTCCCGGTTGCATCCCTCTCGGGAGCCCGGGGTTCGCTTTCCTAGCCTCCACTTCGCACGATCTTCGGCATCCCGGTTATTGAGGCCATTTGCCCGCATATCACCCTTTACGAGGTCAAGCCAGCATTTCTTAGGTCTACCCAGTCTGCCACGACCTGACGGAGGCGCCATGGCAAGACATTTGTTCCCCACTTAACTAGCGAGTTTCCGTAAGACGTCACCGTACCAGCGTAGGTGACATTCTTGCAATTTATCTGCAATATCTCGGACATGAAGGCTGCCCCGGACGCGAGAGTTTTGCGTCACTCCAGACATCCAGCGCAGCATCTTCGTCTCCGTGACACGCAGTTCCTACTTATGTCACTCAAGCACCGGCCACGCCTCACTACCATACAATAGAACAGATCTAATGATGGTTTTATAGACCCGTCCCTTTAGTTTAACCGGCATTTTGGGGTCGCAAATGACACCAGTCACCTCATGCCACTTGGCTCAAGCCGCTGAAATGCGTGACTTGACGTCGTAATCCGTCGCGTCGCCGGACGCGTGAAGCACAGATCCCAGGTACTTAAACTGGTCTGTCCGCTCAACCATATGACCGTCTACGCAGACAGGTGTGGGATCTGTGGTATTGCAAGCCAAGTACTCTGTCTTCGCCACATTCAGTTGCATGCCGCCGTTCTCAAGTGACTTCTTCCACGTGTGTACCTACGCGTTGGACCAGTTGCCCCTTATCCGAGTCCGCCAGTGCAATATCATCAGCGTACATGAGCAGCCACGGAGGCTGCTCGCGTGCATCTCTGATGGCTACAGACAGTGCATCCAATATTACGCTGAACAAGAACTGGTGGACTGCAACGGTAACAGGGAAGGGTTATTTGGGCCGCAGCGCCCACCAGATCATCATGCGAGGAACACAGTCAAAGGCCTTCAGCAAATCTAGGAATAGAAAATGCAGAGGCGTATTCTTCGTCCTGTATTTCACCATAACGATCCTTAGGGCGAAAGGGTCCATGGTGCCATGCCCGGGGCGGAAACCATATTGACACCCAGAGACAGTGCACTTCTGTCGGATCCAAGAGTCGACTATCCGCTCGTAGAGCTTCATGGTGTGGGACATGACCTTTATACCTCGATAACTGCCACACTCCTACACCGATCCCTTGCCCTTGAAAACTGGGGTAATAACACTCAATCTCCATTGGGCAGGGATCTCGCCGGTCTCGAGTATGCGGTTAAAGAGGTTGGTCAAGATGCCCACGAGAACTCATCGCCTTCCATGGTCTTGGACGTTGTACATCGGATTAAGGCTGGATGGTGGAAATGGCGACAGATCACATCAACCACTTGTGACCCGCGAATACCCCTTAAACTGAAGGGTCAAATCTATAAAACCATGATAAGACCCGTCTTCATGTATGGATCGGAATACTGGGCCATGGAGAAGAAGGATGAGAGAAGATTGCATGTGGCGGAGATGAGAATGTTAAGATGGATGTGTGGAGTAACGAGGATGGATAAAATAAGGAATGTGTAAATTAGAGCAAGCCTAAAAGTAGCACCGCTTACTGATAAAGTAAAATAGAACCGTTTGACCCCGTAAAATAGAACCGTAGAGAAGAGATGCATGTGACTAGAAGAGTGATGAGTATGAATGTAGAGGAGTGGAGAGGAAGACGACGATCTAAGAAAAGATGCATGGACTGCGTGAGACAAGACATGATAGAGATAAATGTGAACGATGACTAATAGGAGTAAATGGAAAAAGAAGATATACTGCGCCGACCCCAAACAAATTAGGGCAGGTATTTTACCTTTAGATAAAATACCTGCTTTTTTAAATATTGGTCGTTACAAAAAAGGTAACAACCAGGATTTAATTCATGACAATGAAATCTTTGTTCTGATAAACATGAGTACTATTACCAAAGTCTTTGCTTTCATAAGGGAACTTGACTGGCAAAAAATACCCAAATTGGCATCACCACAGTTCAAAATCCTTATTTTGTCCTAGTAAATAGGAAACCTTCAATTTAGAACATTCTATGTTTGCTACCAGAATGGAGTTAGTATGTGGCGTAATACAATGAATTGCCAAAGGATAGTGACCCTAATTTTTGAATCTATACTCCCAAGCATAAAACACTAAAGCTTTTTGCTGATGATATAAGATTCACCCTGCAGGTGAAATCTTTTGTAGAAGAAGGATTTATCAAACGCTTCCAGGATTTTACTGACAACACAGTGAACTAGCTAAATACTAATTCGACTAAGAACCAACTCTGAGCATTTAACCTACGTAAATAAATGAAAAATTAAGGGTGACAAACACCAGCAACTCTAAAATATTAAGGCGTTGTCGTAGACAAAATATGTTTAATTTAAACAGCACTGTCAGAACACTAAAATAAAATGTGGGTTTAGAAAAAACGAACGGTATTCCGATTAGAGGATCAACCCACGCATGATGTATACCATAGGTCTGCTGCTGTATGCTATTTCTGCCAGAAAAAAGCTTTGCATAGCCATCGAGTTGATGTAAATAATGCATCTGTCGTCATCATAAGTTCAAACAAAACAATGTCTGAAGTTCAGAAAGTTCTTTTTAACTAACATCTCTCATAACTGTTTCTACAAGAGGATTGAAACTAACTCCAATAATGGGAAAAAAATTACTCATTTAAGGAGGCTAATTTTGACAACCCTGCTAGCTGCAACCCTGCTGCTGTTCTTTTTAGGATCGCCGGACTGGCGATCCTAAAAATAAATTTTTCGGAGTCTCGTTTTCTTCCCATGGATTACATTTTTTATACTTCAAATAAAACTGGGTTTTATATGTTAATTCATTCAGTGACTTGCTTTGGCGTCATAGTTATACAATCGGTGAGAACCAAATGGTTAATCAATTAATAACTACAATTTCTTAAGATTTTCCACAAGACACAAGATAGTTGATAAATCATAGAAAATAGTTAATTCTTGTGTCAATCACTTTTAAATCAACTGAAATAGATATAGATAGTTTTTTAACGTATAATTAATTGATGAACACCTGCATTCACAAAAAGATTGTTGTCAGGCGTCATGGTAACAATATGCCAATGACGCCGTTTTGTTCCGGTAGACGTCACGCGTCTCGTGTTTGTTTTATCATCATCATTCGAGCGATTTTGTTTTATATTGTTTATTTATAATATCGGTCATCTGGCTTGTGTTAAGGTGACGAAAGACGAATAGAAGAAGAATTAAGTATATAAAGAAAAAATATATATGAAACAAAAAGGAAAATAAATATAACGGAAAAGAATAAAAATAAAAGCTAATCAAAAAATCACAATTTCCATCGTTTTCTTATGACGTTATCACGTAAAATTATCGTCCGTAAACCGATTTTATAGACAACCATTTCTTTTTTCAATCAATTCATAATGCGCTGAATCCGTTCCAGTTCGTATCTTTCTGGAATGGTGTTAAACAATAAAGCTACTGTTACCACCTTTTAAACTATATAAATATGGACAGCGTTTTTACTAAAAACGTTCTAGATCCGTCCCTGTTCTTATTTCAGGATCAGTGTCGTGTAATAAAATAATGCTACTGTCAAAAGCTTTCAAATGACGTACATCTCGACCTAAATAGAAAGCATTTTTTTCAAAACTGAAAACGTCCTAGATCCGTCCCTATTCGAGTTACAGGATTAATGTCAACAATAAAATAAAGCTACTTTCATGACCTGTCATATGACATATAATTCGACTCTATACAACAGGTGGGACACCGTCTATATGAAAATGCCCATTCACCTTTATAACTGCCATGACCATGACCTATGTTTTAATTTTTTAAATCTTAATTTCTATGATAATTAGAAAATGAAAAAAAAAAAAAGAACAAGGCATAGTCATGGCAGTTATAGGTCTTATGCAACAAAAATATTTGTGTTAAGGAGAAAGGGTACCGGCGCTCTCTCCACACAAACGTAGTCAACTGTTTCCTCCCTGGATAATGTCATTATCCAGGGAGGAAACAGTTAATGGTTTTTTACACAAGCAGCTGGAAAATGTTCCCCACTCATACATGTTCTCAGTACCGTTAGTGGTACTCTATCTAATGGTACCACGGTGGGTGAACGAACGCTCTAGTTTGGTAATAGTGTGCTAGGCTATATTATTAAAAATAAGTTACAATGCAATGGAATAGTAAAGTAAAATAAATATTACAGGACATTACACAGCGCCATCTGACCACAAACGGATAGACACTTAACCTACTTGACGGATAGAATACTTAAATACTTTCATGAAGGAGGGGGAAGCATTCTTGATTTAAAATATTTCTGGGACAAATGAAACTTTTACCTCCTTATCTTCCCTCAATTATGAGTTTGGCGAAGATGCCAACGAACATTAGATATGAATACCCGTTACGTTTGTACTACCTACCAGCTAACAACAGCAGCAGCCTCGGACGGACGCGACGACGTGAAGCATCCTAAGCTGTGTGTATACTCACTGGTAATCTGCTTCTTGTAGTAGTTCCACAGCGGGAGCCTCCAGCCGCGGTCGCCGGCCTCCGCCCCGGCGCATCGCACGTCACTCCACGCCGCCTCCGACGTCGTGAAGCACCCGAACGCTCCGCCACCGGTCGCTAGGGCTATGCCCTCTGAAACGATAGGGATTTGGATGTAAACTACTTCAATCAAGCCTCGTTCAAAATGAACTTGTTCATCTAAACTTCACTACTCCATAAACAGTATGAGGAAGGGGATCATGGACACTTGGGTGGACCATGGTCCTGTTCACCTCCGTGGATGTCATACTTACAGCCGCAGTGGTCGTAGCACTACCGGGTAACCACGGGTACAGCCAGACATATAGATAGGTTATGTAGTAGGTACTCACTAGTGAGCGTAGCAACATCCAGCACTAGTGATGGCTTGTACGCAGCCTGGCCGTACACCAGCGCGTCCGCCATCATCAGGCGACCTTCCATGTCTGTGTTCTCTATCTGTAACACATACATTGTATGTAACACTACACTAGGCCAGTAAACGTACCTATACACTACAAAAATAAACTTAGTACGAGCATGACTATGGCAGATATTAACACAGTAAACGAATAAAAACACCTTGGAAACACATTGAATGCCTGACGTAAACGACAAAATTCATCGACTACGTGCACACTTATCTGGCGCGCACTCCTGAGCTCCCATAGACCGCAGTGCGTAGCAATTTGTTACCCTATTCGTACGTCAATAGCTCTCAACGAATCAAATTTACCGTTAAGCTTTTCGTCACTGAGTATGATAGAATGTATATCATTCTATCATACTCAGTTTTACATTTTACATTAGTCAGTATTACATTTTTACCGTAGCAAGTGGTGCCCTCTATATATATATATCGTACATACCTGTATAGTGAGTCCGTTGAGGGCTCGGACGACGTCTCCGACCTTCATGCATTGTCCGCTGATCATGTTCTCACAGATGGGGATCACAGCGCGGACGTTTAGCGGTAACTGATGGAATTAACACAACGGTTATAGTTACACTTTCAATATTAAACGGATTTCAGTGTCCCTTGAAGTAAAAATAAATTAACTATAGAAGACGTTGTTTTTCGTTATCCTAACTCGGTAATGTTATTTTTGAACCCGTATATATAATACCCACGAAAATTAGAACTTTATCGTCCTAGGGTGGAAAAGTTTAACTTTCAGCCCACCATGGTTCTCGTACATACCGGAGCATGGCTTCAGACGCAACCAACATTACAATACCTTAGCCTCGGCGATGGCCTTGATAGCCCCGAGCACGACCGCGGCGCCGGCCATGGACCCGCGGTTCTCGTACATACCGGAGCACGACTTCAGGCACAGCCCACCGCTGCACACAACACACAAGTTTTAGCTTAAACTCAAATAATGTATTCATTTTGAATCATGTACAGTGCATGTGTTCACTTTGAATTGTCTTAAAAACTAAGTTAGGCAGTGTGCCTTCGGAACGCGCCCACCTATGAGAAGAAGGCACAACAAACTCATGGGGGTTTTTTATTGTGAAAATGCTCACAAAGGTCAAGATTACAAATACTTTGAGATGGATGTTTACAAATATAATAAAACACATTCGGTGTATAATGTAATAGCACTATCGACTTACCTATCGAAGGTGACTCCCTTGGCAGCGATCAAGACAGGCGGCTGCGTGTCCTTCCCGTTGGACCAGGAACACTCGAGGAACATGGGCTCGGTGCACGCTCCACGAGCCACCGCTAAGAACGCCTACAACATACATCAACTGTTAGATACCTTCGATGGAGGCCGCTTAGTTTACTCAAATGCCTTAACGTTGTTAACGATTCGAACAAACATTATCTTTGTCTACTACTGCTCAGTCTAGGCTCCCGTATTGGTCGCTTTTGAACATTCCAATTAGCGATCTCTGTGGCGCAGATTACAACGCAGGCTACAATATTTATCTATGGGAAGCGTTAACGAGTCATGGTAAGGCCACTGGGCCGAGATGCTTGTAAGGGTGTAAATGCTACCTTTCGACATTGGTGCGACAATATTATGTACCTGCATTTTCTGTGTTTTGATCCAGTGTATATCCTTGACCTGTACCTGTACGCCGAGCGGACAGAGTACATCGATGGCTGCCTGGAACATACATGCGAAATGGTTGACTATTTGCTATTTTGAAGAATTATCATCACTTCATATTATTAAACAATGTTCTTCGCCGCGTCTCGGTCTGTCTATTCGCTATAAACTCAAAAACTACTGCACCGATTTCCATGCTGTTTTCACCAATGGATAGAGTGATCGAGGTAGGTTTTTAGTATCTAAAACACTTATTTTTTTATAATTTACACATTAATCTCAATAGAGATTATTGTAACTATATCAAGTAACCCAGAACGATTGCATATTTTAATACGGTTTTTACACACGAAAATAGACTTTTTCAGTCTATCGAATCAAAATATTTTGAAGTAGTAGTTTGTGCTCTTTAGATGTGGTTTTATTTCTATGTATCACTGAAGTAAATAATATTTAAATTTCGCTCTTAATTTGTATAGATAGTGCAATCGATAAGGCTGAGGATAAGATGGCGGAGGTACCTGTGCGAGATCAACAGGTGTCATGAGGTTGGCGGGCATGTCGGCGAGGAACCGCGCCCAGTTCTGTGCCTCCCCGAGGATAACCCCGTCAGCCCATTCCTTAGAGTCCCGCAGGGGGGACAGCTTGGCTGAGGGTAGACGGTTCGATGTCTTGAACTCTTGGAACCTAACGGGAGACAAGTATAACTAATACCTAACAGTGCTTAGAGTGGAGTGACCGATAGCCTTCGTCGGCTGGTAAGTTTGTATAAACATTCAAAGCATTCGGGAAAATTCGGGAACAAAGATGCCACATACGCACCTCAAGACTTAAGCTTTGTTTTTTTATATTTAACTAGCTGCGCCCCGCGGTTTCACCCGCGTAATAATTTTCTACGCAATTTTCTTAATATTTTCTTTCATAAGAACCTTCTCCTGAAAATAACAAACACAACAAAAAAAGAATTGGCCAAATTGGTCCAGGCGTTGTTGAGTTATGCGCTTACCAACACATTTTGCGATTCATTTTTATATTATAGATAGATGTAATTTATCTTTTACATATTATACATTGAAGGTTGTCAGGCTAAGTTTCCTGCCTAGGCCTTTTTAATTTAGTCCCTTTTGCGTGCAGGTTTTGCCGGAGAACCGGATCAATTTTTGTCTACTTAATTTAATTCAAAAGAATGTGTAGTATCAGGAAGACGTTATTAACGTCACTAATTGTCCCAAGTGTAATTTCCGCCAGATAGAAGAGGACCTTCAAGCAAGAGCTGCAAAGTGGGCTGTCAGGTTTAATATAGTGGTAATAGAGATGATCCTGTGATGGTATGTATATGAGTTGTGTGACCTCCATGCGGCGAGATGCGCTCCCTCGGCCGCAGCTCGCGGCGAGGTGTCCGCCTCCACCACGATGTCCCCGCAGCACCGCGCCTGCAGCTCGCGTACACCAGCACCCACACCCCAACGTATGTTCTCCTGGGGACATACTACTTATTTATTACGGATACCTACTATCCATACCTTATTAAAAAATGGATCACTGTGAGTTGTCATTTTCTTATTTTAAAGTATTTTTTTTGTGTGCTTTTGACTG
The DNA here is from genome assembly GCA_907269075.1 of Idaea aversata. Lineage (NCBI taxonomy): Eukaryota > Metazoa > Arthropoda > Insecta > Lepidoptera > Geometridae > Idaea > Idaea aversata. The sequence continues at coordinate 14,888,891 of OU026092.1, read as the reverse complement.
ATGGAATGGATGGATCCCATTCGGTTTAGATACCCAAATAGATTGTTAAGGAAATTCTGATATCGGAAAACTGTTTTCGCAGGACTATAATAACATTTGTGTAGCTTTCTGCTTTATTTCTATTTATAGTGTGTTGTGCAAATGTAATATGTTCCTCGTACCTTAGTAAGATCGAGTGCCTCCAGTTCATCGACGCCAGGATCCTTGACGCCGAGCATGGTGACCGCGACGGCGCTGTACTCCGGCGTCGGATCCGTCACCACCACAGCCTTGCCTAACTTCAGCTTACATGACGCCCTGAATAGATATATTATATCGATTTTTAGAACATTATAAGGTGAAACATAGATTTTTGAAATAGGTAGGTATATACATGAGCTTTTTTTTCGTTTCACAATATTTTCGCGACGCGTCTGGGCTAGGTTCCCCGCCAACCCGCGATAAGGAACTTCTTTCCAAAACGGTCTATAATCTATGCATCAAAGTTAGAGAACTAATGACCTACATGGTGGTACTTATATTAGTTAACATTTTGGTGAAAGAACAGATACCTACCAACTTACCATAAACTTTTATCAGCACATACTTATCTACCTTTTTAATTAATGTTTGTGCAGTGTAAATCCCAGGTACTGGTGAACCAATTTAAGTGAAACTTAATGTGAAGATAATATTTTTAAGGTTCACACATTATGGTTCAGTACAAGACTTTGTTTTGGTATTATGGTTCAGTACAATACCTAATTGTATAATAAAGAAACCTTACATTTATAGAATTAACATAATATTCTGATGGGTGGGACCAACTTAAGGGCATTATATATTTCAACATAACTTGAAAAAAGATTATACTGACATGTTAAGGTGTTGCATGATCTTGCCCCCGGATTTCTCATCTATCTCCTTGGCAGCCGGAGTCAGTTCCAAATTCCGGTTATTTTCATACACTCCAACTACTAAACCTTTCTGAAAAATTTATAATAAATATGAGATAAGTACTAACTTCCATTAACTTTGGTTCAAGTTTCCACTAGCCGCACCCCAGTCCCCATCCCATGGGAACATTACAAAATAAGACGGTGTTATGTCAGGACTATTGACGTTGCATGTTTCATGATCACAATAAGTTTAGTAGTTTTGACTTGAAGACGTAACAAACACACAATCTTCCTTCTTCCTTGTCCTTTTTGATATTTTTCAATATCTTGTGTGTTGTACAAATAAATTGTTTATCTATCTATCTAACCCGTTTTATCTAAGTATAAAAATTTCTGAATACAAAATATAACTGGACATTATTCATTACAAATGTATTTATATATTTGATAACTATAAGTAGGAATATGACTGTGAGTAGGTACCGACCTTGTTTCTATCAACTTGATTAGTGGAGGATTCCGAGGCCTGCGACTCCTGCTGGACTGCACAGCAGTAGCACTTGGCACCTACATCCTTGGCTCTTTGTGACCATCTTACACTCGGAAATAATTTTATAAATTTCATCATAAAAAATTATACAAAAATTAAAACAAATTAAAGCCAACTAGATGTTTTGCAATATAAAATCTAGACTAAATTTTTTTTGAAAACAGAAAATGGAAAAAAAAGTTCTTATTTAAAGACAATAATGTTTTGCACATCACATAATATTCAGATTGCAATGTACCTAGTTATTTTTTAAATATCTTTTACTAATTTGCTCCTCGCAGTTTCACCTGCATGGGTTCTAGAGAGACTTCTTATTCCAAGTCTCCAGCAATGTACATACCAAGTATCATCACAATAGTTACAGTGGTTACACTGTAAAGGAGTAACTTTCACATTTACAATATATTATGAGAAAGTTTTAAAGAAACAAATATTTAGGTAAATAATTTCACCTTTTATTACCAATATTTAGCTTAAAAGTGGTAGTTTTAGGTACATGTCTGATTGTAAGAGATATCCTAGTATCTCTAGCTACTACAGAACCTAGCTTATAAATATTAGAACACCTATCTAAATTCACAACTGAATCATCTATTAAATCTTCCTTTAACTCTTCTATACAATGTAAATAGTAATTAAAAAGTTTGTCTTGTAATATTAACAAACTTCTTGGTTCTAGTAAAAATGAAAATACTGGCTGCAAAGAAATGTTTTTCTTATCTAAAGGAGGTTCGAAAAATTTTAAAATAGTGTGTGAGCCAACAGATACTGTTGTTATTGTGGGATAAAATAAAGAACCATCGAGGTGAGGCATTATACCTTGTCCCGGGAGGTACTCATTCACTAACACATGATTACACTTATTGCCCCCCATAACATTAAATCTGTTTATCCTTTCTAAGTAGTTGTCTAGCCAAGGAGGTATTGTTTCCGCGATCATCCCCTTGCTGTGTGGAATGCCGCCCCAATTCTGAAGTCTTCTGTTCGAAAGTTGAGTCCATTTCGGTTTAGGGGCCGCGTAAATGTTAGATAGTATAGTCTTTTCTTCGTTAGCTGATATGAATTCTGAGATGTAAAATGCTGTGGGGTTCGCCTAAAAACCAGAGAGGTCTATGTTTACAATTAATTAGCAACAGGGTAGAACTTGGGTAGAAAACGGGTAAACTAAAATAAATTTCCTACTTACGTTTTGTACTTGATATTCATCCAGGTTATAGCATTTATTAACCACATCCATTGTATTTTGATATTGTTATTTGCCAATCGCAGTTGTAATCTTAGTTCTTATTTTCTTAAAGCTATAAGATAACCAGTATATCCTTGGAGGTCTTGGAGGAATTCACAGAAAAATCATTTAAATTCTCTTTGGAAAAATCAGAATACCTATAAACTTTTGACAACAATACGATTCTGTTTTGATTGCCACATGACTGACATCAAAACAGCCATGTTACCCTTCGTCAAAAGAATAAAGTTTTAACAATTAAAAAAAATAGTATCCGTGACAGCTAAAATCACAGAACATTCCTAAAGCTAGGTTCATATTGCTGTGTCGGGTCGCCGTCTGTTGTGTCGCGGAGTGTTCATACTAATGTGTTGTCTTGTGGCGCAATATGTCGCATTTTAGATCATTCTCATTTTAAGAGTTGTGGAGTGAATACGTGTTTTAAAATGGAATCGTCTGACAGTGACTTCGATGAAGATATTCAATTTTTCTATTGATGACTCTTCTAAAGAAAAGGAAAAGGGGATATTGGGTTCATCCCGTAAATAGATTAAGAGAGACTAGAGGCGCATTTCACTGTCTTGTTCGAGAATTAGAAAGTGATGACGAAAGATTCCAACGATATTTCAGATTTACTAAAATACAGTTTGAGCAAGTACACACAAAAACAGAATTTAATAATTGCATGAACTGTGTTCCCTCGCAATAACGCGTCGTAAATGATAGATTCACACTAGTGTGGCGCGACAGATCCCCCACCACCTCTCTGGCGCGATCAGGCGTCGAGCGAGCGAGCGAGCGATGCGATAGAACGCGCCACAACACAACACAGCCTACTAATGTGAATCTATTCATAGTAAATGAACGTAAGCGATTGCGTTCTGGCGCGCCCCGACACAGCAATATGAACCTAGCTTAATTCCGTGGCTAAAATAATGTTAACTACATAAATGTTTACGAAAATGAAATTTATTAAGTATTTGCATTTCATATGCATAGGAATGGAACCCTCATCTTACACAACTTACTCGATAGAGTCGTAGTTTTATTTTGGCGAAATGCACAGAGATACAATAGGCGAGATGTCACTAAAATGGCAACATTTTTGAACCTTTTTTCTAACCCTCAGCGTTACAGAAATGTCAATGTCATTGTACGCGTTTTGTTCACGCGCATTTTTTTTGACATAACTGGCCTGGCAGATTATTTTAGGGGAAGAATAAAAAAAATCGGTGTTGGTATTGTGTTATTCAACTGGTTTCTGAATCTAAAACCCAAGGCGGCCTAAACGTAGTGGTTATATTCTCTTTAAGAGGCCTCTAAATCTTTGTATAAAGAAAGAATTACGTGTAAAAAAGAAAAGTTATTAAAAATTAAATTCTTCAAAAATGGCAGTCAAAGCAGCATTAACAAAACGAGACTAATCTTTTTTTGACAGCAGGCGTACAACTACAGAAAGCAAAAATGTTATTTGTTACTATTTTTTTTAGAAATATTTGTTAAATGTGTAATTGTAGAATGTGAACACAATGGGCGGTTGCATCGGTATTACAAGAAGCGGTAGCGGGCCCATAGAGGAATCGTCGGGGACGGTGTCGCGTCCTAATTCCGGTTCGTGGGTCATCGCTTTCGGTGGTGTCTACGTGCAAGGCGGGCCGCGTCCGAGACTGACGTCCTTTCGTAACGTTACAGGTGGTCTGCGGAAGAACCAGTCACTGTGCCATGAAACGATACGGTGGAAGTCTGACGTTCCGCTCACCGAGGGTCAGCTGAGGAGTAAAAGGGACGAGTTCTGGGACACGGCGCCAGCGTTCGAAGGGCGCAAGGAGATCTGGGACGCGCTGCGGGCGGCCGCCGTCGCCGCCGAGGCTATGGACTTCCAGCTGGCACAGGCCATTCTCGATGGGGCCAGCGTTTCCGTTCCTAATGGCTACCTCACAGAGTGCTACGACGAATGGGGTACCAGATATCAGGTATACTGTCGTTACGCTTTCATCGCACTCCATTGTTTGACTACAAGTGGTTGCACCCACATGATACCTACGTTAAAACTCATTCAGATGTATTTAGCATGCTATAATCATTATAATGTTGTAGACATTTTAAGAAAGTTGTCTTTGTTTTGGAACATAAAAGGCCCATGAACAATAGGCCCATAAGGTCATGAACAATTAATATAATCAACAAGTTAATTCCCTAATACATTGTACAGAAATTATAAAAGTGAAAATGCATTAAATCACAAGTATATAATTGAAAAACAAACAGCTAGAAGAAAAGAACAAATAGATTTGTTAAGCTTTTATTAAGTTCTCACTACAGACTTTAAAAACATATATTGTACTTTTACTAGTACATATTTCCCTGTCACTTCATCCACTTGTATTTATTTGAAAAACAGTCAATTAACATATTTATTTATATAGTAAAAATACTGACAAAAAGGTATTATTTTATGACAAGTGTAGGACACAAAAATGCTTTGTAGGTTTAAAATTATGTATAGTAATTACTTAATGTAGACAGTTGTTTCTAAAACAAAAAATAACTAGTTTTGTGAACCAGTCGTAACTAAATAATGATTAGCATAGATGATGCTATTTTAGGTCAACTTGAATCTGTATATTCTAGATTTGTGCAATTTATACATTACTAGCTGCGCACGCGGTTTCACCCGCGTAAGTCCAGATCCCATGGGAATATATAATCCCAAAGCGAGTCGCTGTAACCCCGCTGTACAGGCTCATTGGAGACAGAGTTCCCTAAGGGTACTTGCTAAATACTCATGTCATCATACATGACAAAAGCTGTATTGATCTGTTTGTTTTTATTTGCTGTTACCCAAGTCATTGTATTTTATAGAAATAAAAGATTTCATCATCATCATCATGTCAGCCCATACACGTCCACTGCTGGACATAGGCCTCCCCCATACGACGCCACAAACAGCGGTCCTGAGCCGCCTCCATCCACCGACCACCCGCGACCGCCACAATGTCGTCGGTCCACCGGGCAGCTGGTCTCCCAACACTCCGTTTCGCGTTGCATCGTGGCCGCCACTCGAGAACCTTTACTCCCCAGCGGTTGTCAGTTCTGCGAGCTATATGACCTGCCCATTGCCACTTCAGCTTACCAATCCTGAGAGCTATGTCGGTGACTTTGGTTCTTCTACGGATTTCCGTATTTCGGATTCTATCACGTAGAGAAACTCCGAGCATAGCTCTCTCCATAGCCCGCTGAGCGACTCTGAGCTTATGAACGAGGCCTATAGTCAGCGACCACGTCTCGGATCCGTATGTCATCACTGGTAACACACATTGGTTGAAAACTTTCGTCTTGAGGCTCTGTGGTATTTGTGACGAGAAGATATTGCGAAGCTTCCCGAACGCTGCCCAACCGAGTTGGATTCGTCGGCTGACCTCTTTATCGAAGTTGGATTTACCTAGTTGGACCATTTGGCCTAGGTAGACATAGTGATCAACAACTTCGATAACATCGTCTCCAATGTGAACAGGTATGGGTACGACGTGGGCGTTCGACATGATCTTTGTCTTACCCATGTTCATTTTAAGACCCACCTGTCCGGAGACGGTGTTGAGGTCTCTCAGCATCCTGCTGAGGTCCTCCAGCGATTCTGCCATGATGACTATATCGTCGGCAAACCGATAGATGAGTGATGTAATCGCCATTGATATTGATGCCATATCCGTCCCAGTCCAAGAGCTTAAATATATCCTCCAATGCAGAGGTGAACAGTTTCGGAGAGATAACATCTCCCTGTCTCACCCCTTTTTGCAATGGGATCGGATTTGTGCTCTGGTTCTGAAGCCGGATAGACATAGTGGCGTTGCTATACAAACACTTCAGCACTTGGATATACCGATAGTCAATTTGGCACCGCTGGAGGGACTGCAGCACTGCCCAGGTTTCGACTGAATCAAAGGCTTTCTCGTAGTCCACAAACGCAAGACATAACGGCCGATTATACTCCTCTGTCTTCTGTATAATCTGCCGGAGCGTATGAATGTGGTCTACGGTACTAAAGCCTTTTCGGAACCCGGCTTGTTCGGGAGGCTGGAAGTCGTCAAACCTTCGAGAAAGACGGTTGGTGATAACTCTCGAAAACAGCTTATAGACGTGGCTCAACAGTGAGATGGGCCTATAGTTCTTTAGAAGGGCTTTGTCACCCTTCTTATGGAACAGCACCACCACGCTCCTGTTCCACGCCTCTGGCGTTTGTCCCTCGAGGATGACGGAGTTGAACAGCCTCTGAAGGACTTTAAGTACCGGTGATCCACCTGCCTTCAGAAGTTCCGTCGTTATTCCGTCATCACCCGGTGCCTTATTGTTTCTGAGCTGTTTGAGAGCCGACCTTATCTCGTACAGGCTGACGTCCGGGATATCTTCGGTATAGTATCGGGTTAAACGGGCTCTTGCATCGCCCGCCGTGTTGTTTGCAGGGCATTGCGATGAGGTGTACAGCTGTCCATAAAACTTTTCAAGCTCTCTCAAGATCTCAGACTTAGAGGATATGATGCTGCCGCTATCGGTCTTCAGCCTTGTCAACCGGTTTTGTCCCATAGACAGATCTCTCGTGAACACCTTGGAGCCCTTGTTCCGCTCTATTGCGCTCACAATACAGTTAGTACTGTAGGAGCGCAAATCGCGTTGTATTGACTTCGAGATCTGTCTGTTGAGCATACCGTATCTTGACATATCTGCCGAAGACTGCAGCCTCATTTCACTTCTCTCTGCCATTAATTGCAGAGTGTGATCCGAGAGTCTCTGTGTTTTATTTCTGCGGCGGGTCCTAAAGAACTCCGATCCGACCGCTTGGACAGTTTCCACCAGCCCATTATTCAGCTCGTCCACTGTTGCGCATTCCGCGAGGCATTCAAAGCGGTTTTGTAGCTCCAACTGAAAGCTTTCGGGATTTTGTATTTGGACAGGATTTGGGCGTACCGTAGACTTTACCAGACGAGACCGTTCCAGCTTAACATTGATATTCAATGACGCTCTTACTAAGCGATGATCGCTGCCGGTTTTCACCCTGTTGATCACAGAGACGTCATTGAATATGTGCTTGTGATTCGTCATGATTAAGTCTATCTCATGCTTGTTACCGCGTGGGCTCAGCCACGTCCATTTCCTGAAAAAAGAGTTCATCGCGAAGAGTCCCTCTTTTTCCATGAAGTCGGCCAATCGCTGGCCCCTTTGGTCTCGCTGTCCAAATCCAAACTGGCCCACTCTCAGTTCGTCACCGCTCTTCTTGCCAAGCCGCGCATTGAAGTCCCCCATCACAACCGTGTAGTGTGTTTTCGAGGCATGCATGACACGTGCAATATCGTCGTACATGACCTCCACTTCATCGTCGGGGCGTTTCGAGTGTGGCGCGTATACCTGTATGACCTTCAGCGAATACCGGTTGGTTATTCTGAGTATAAGGTATGCCACCCTGCTCGAAACGCTCTCGATCTTAACAATGTTGTTGACGAGGGACCTGTGGACGAGAAACCCGATACCATGTTGGGACAGCTGGTCGCCCTCCCGGTGGTAGAACAAGTTGCCGGAATTAAGGGTGATCGTGTCCTCTCCCTCTCTTCGGACTTCTGATAGCCCTATGATATCCCACTGCAACTTGTCCACCGCTTCTTCCAGCTCTATCATCATCGCGTCAGTCCTCAAAGTTCGCGCGTTGTATGTTACCAGGTGCAAGGGTCGTCGGTATTTGGTTGGGTAGCTCGATCTCTTCCGGAGATTCTTAGCACCCCCTGCCCCGCCGTTACCGTGGCCGCTACCGTGACCAGGAATAGCGGAGCTGCCGGGGACTGGGGGCCGTTCTCTATTTGCATCCGTCATGTAGGGGGGGGGTTTTGCCATAATCACCACGCTTGGCAGGCGGATTGGTGATCGCAGTTAGGTAGTAAATACTCAGAAGGAAGCTGCTGCCCTTCCTCTGGTAGAATCCCTTAGTCGGCTCTTACGACATCCACGGGCTGAGTTGGAGGGGTCGATATTCTTACGCCGCCGCCCCACGGCGGCGTCTCCTTTGTTTGTTATAGCAGCGGTCCACGGTTTCACCTGTGTTTATCTCGTTCCCATGGGAATATAGGGATAAAAGGGAGCTTATGTTCCTCTCAAGGATTTCATGTTTCTTCATATTAAGTTTGATCAAAATTGGCTGAGTAGCTTTAGAGCCTGTTAGAAACAAAAAATAACTTTCCTGTTTAGAATAGAATAGAAAACATTTATTCGCAACAAAAACTTACGCTTATGGACTAAATAAACTAAAACACAAAAAACTAAAGACTAAACTACTAAACATACAAAAATTTGTATATTATTAATAATATTAATTTAGATTTATTAGTTAAAACTTCATTTTACCGCTGTATTACTAATTATTTTCACCAAATTATAATATAATTAGGTGTGTGAGACAGTTGTTTTGTTGTATATACCCAGGTGCCGATCTACTGCCTATCGCCGCCCATCAACATGGTGAAGGAGGCGTCCGGACGGGACTCCCCGGCGGAGTGGTCAGAGCCGGTGGAAGGCGGCGTAGAGGCCGCGCTGAGGCTGCGACTCTCTCACACATGCAAGGACGTCGACCTCGCTGTCTACTCCAAGCACACTATAGCACAGTGCAAGAATAAATTACATGTAAGTTGAAAACTAAAACAGGAGGGCATAAGTACCCGGGTATGTAAAAAACCATTTGTGTTGGTTATGTTTTACGGAAACTTTCTTATGGTTAACTCTAAGAAGTAAATAATAAAGGTTTTCACTCTAAATATTGGTATTAACCGGAATTGGTTATTTATTTTATAAGCACAAGCAGGTATTATGCCTGCGAGACAGATGCAGATACCGGTTTTTATTCATAGTATAGGATAGCATTCAGAGCTGTCAGCTGTATAAACCAGTTCACACACATCCTTGGCTATATGTGTGCAGGCCCAAGAGAACATAGAAGCGTGGCGCCAGCGATGGTACTACGGCGGCAAGCTGCTCGGCGACAGGCTCACAGTGGAGGAGGCTCGCATCACGCCCGGGTACATCGTGCAGGTCATCGTCAGCAACAATACTGGTCAGTATGGAGCAGCCACAAAAGAAGGATGGGTCAGATAAGTTCTCGTTTCTCTGCCTTCTTCCTATCTCCACTCCTTTCCCTTCAAGAGACCTGCTTATTTGCGGGTCTTCAAGTCACTAGTATAATGATGACATTTTTTAAATGGCCTTTTTACGGCCTTTTTTTATATTTTCACACAAACTAAAACTGCATCATTAGATTTTTGGAAAAGTCAACAGGTTTGATTCCTGGCTACCGTAGCCAGGAATCGCCGAAATGTACGCGCATAACTTCCGAACGATTGCACCAAATTAGTACATTCTTTTTTTTTGTTCGCTTTTGTCAGTACAAGGCTTGTATTAAAAAATTTTTTTTTAAATCGAACGCGGGTGAAGCTGTGGCCCGCAGTTAGGGATGATTTACATAGACCGGGCTGTATGCGGGACCGGTCGGGTCACGCTGTAAAATAAATTGCTTCATACAAAATGTTTCAAATCCGCGCCCCGTCCATGCCCGGCCCGCACACAGCCCGTCTCAATGTAAATCATCCCTTAGTCTATAATAAATATCTACCTATCTATATATTGTTATGTTTCCAGACGCGAGCAGCAGATAGCTCCAGCACATTGTATGAACAAGGAGAACGAAGGAGGTCACATTGCAAGTAACGAGGTTGTATATCAATATACTATTTACTTATTAAAGCCAGCGCAGATGTTAATGTACGCCTGTCGATGTCGGCCTTATTACGTTAGTCGGCCCTTATTGATGACTTTTTATGGCCTTATTTTACTCAACAAAAACAAATCGCCTAATATTATTGTACTGAGAAATAGCACAATTTAATCGCCCGTGTGAAAGACTATTTAATTAATAATTTTAATATCATTCTAATTCTAAATTGTTGAAAATGGCATAGTGTGCGCTAGCCTTAGATATTTGAAACGTTTTTACAAAAAAATATGTAAAATGACTTATATTTAGTTATTGGAAAACAGGACTTTCCAATTTCCTTTTTTTTGAACTGATGACGCTGTATGTAAGATTGTCTATGGTCAAGGGTCGGCTTAAGTTCCTTGCGATTAGGACTGACAATTTTTCGCATTTGTAGAAAATGCGGCAAATTTTTGTATAGTTTGGGGGCTTATTTTCATACCGAGACAAGAAAATTTGACCGACCCTTGGCCAGAGACAATCCTGTTCTTAGACAACACCATAATAATATAGAAACTGTTTAAAAAAAAACAAAATTGGAAAGTAAAAAATACAGTATTTTGTTTTCTAACAAATACTTCGAAAACTTAACATATTGAATAATACATACAATTATCTTACATTATTGAAATTCTAATTACGTTATATTATAATTTACTAGCTGAACCCCACGGTTTTACTTAATCCGGTGGGAATATCGAAATGAAAATGATACAAAACATTTCCTTATGCTATAGACTACCCCAGTACAACATTTCACCTAAATCGATCCAGCAGTTTATGCATAAAATGGGAACAAACAAACGTATTTATAATATTACGTTGCCCACGACTTTGGTCGCGTGGTGGTTTTGAAGTTTTATTTAGAAGGAAATTATTTTCAGTCAAATAATAAAATATTTAAGACAACAGTCCATTATTAATACTAAAAAATATGTTTAAATTCAATAATGATAAGTTGTGATAAAATATTTGGATAATGGATTTAAATTTCATATCATAATTAATTATGTTCCGATTAAGATTTATAAAAAACACAAGCACATTGGTTAATGTTTTCGAGTGTAATTGTTGATTGTTGATATATTGTTTGAACTAGCTAATCCCCCGATTTCGCACATTTATTTTACACTCAAAGTTTTACTCCTAGGAATAAAATTGACTGTCTTAGGAGTGATCTATCTATTGATAAAAGCCTATAAAGATCGGTTGAGTAGTTTGAGATTATCGCGAGTAAACCCGCGCCGAGTGACTTGTATCGATAGATACTGTACATACACGCGACTGCCTGCGACTTCGATCGCTTTTACACAATTTTTTGGTAAATATTTAAAAAATAAGTTTAGTATGCTGCAAATTTTGACAAAAACGCAGCAGAAGCCATGTGAATTATACTATACAAAGAGAACCTCTTATAAAGTAGAAGCTGTAAATAAACATAAACGATTAAAAACAAGTCTCAAATAGCTTACAAATTAATATTATGTCGATACTTTTCTTACTTTTCTTAAAATGTAAGCCATTAGGGCACATGTTTTTAATAATATGAATACCAATATCTATTTTTAACTGGTTATTGTTAGGTTTAATCAATTGCCTTCAGACAAACCTAGGTGTTAGTCATTTCTTCAAGGTTATACCTAGGTGTTACCGTCATTATTATACAGCCGATATTAAAGCTCACTAGATCATAGATAGTACGAAAAAGAATATTGTAACCAAACATGCGCGAGAGCAGGGATCGCCAATCGATAATTGGTTAAACCTAGGAGTAACCGGTTAATCGAAAATTGACGCTTTAAAAAATCAATTCCAATTTATTAAGTCTCGTGTTTTTTCCTAATATGTGCTAAAATACTTAACAATTTAAGATAAGTAAGGAAAAAATATAATTATAATAACTACTTGATTAAGGCCCGGCGTTTATTTATTCTATTATATTTTAATTGGCCTTATTAGACTCCTGTAATTTAACCATAGATAACACTATATCAATTGTAGAGTGCCCCAACTTATACATATTTATATCCATTTTATATGACATGGAATTGGGGCTCAGACTACAAGCATGCAGATTAAATTAGTGATGTTTTTAAATCTATTTCCGAGTCCCTAGATAGATGGAGCTATTTCGTCGCGTGAAATTGTTCTTGACCAAGGTCAGGTCAAAGATTTTCGAGGTCACAAGATGTCAATTGACAAATCCGAAAAACTGTCAATGATAACTAATGACAAGACTTAAAAAAAAATTAATTTCGTTTGTTGTGTTCGTAAAAAATGCTTATCTATGACCGCTTTTGTCAGAGGCAAGATGAGCTCCAGATGCTAGTAGTCTGAGCTTTATAAAGCCATTGAAAGCGACTGCCATATTTTTGTGATGATAATTATATCATTAGATTCATTTTAATAATAGATACATTATTAACCAACTTATTAGGCTTTTGATAAACTATTTATTAATCCCCGAATGACATAGGAGGGGTTGTAAGTTTGACTTCTTTATCTTTTTGTTTGATACGAAAGTACCTATTTTAATGTGGTTTTATCATCTGAAAGCAGCATGTTCCGCGAGTGTTCTTAACTATGTTTGATGAATATCGGTTCAGTCTTTGGCTATGCAATTTTGTTTATGCTCAGCCCAAAAACTTGCAATAATTGCCCTGAATTTTCGAGTGCAAGTGCTGTTAATGTTAAATTCAAAACGCACCAATGATAATTTTGCGCAATTCCGCGCAAATTGTATTGTTATGACATTGGTATATGTTATAAATTCGTGTTCTAATTTTATAACACCATTCCCAAGTGTTTTTATATTGTTATTTTGGTAAAGCACTTATTAGAGTAAAATGATAGAAAAGCATAAAAATTGACATGGTCGGATTCCGCCATCTCATATGCTCTGGGACAAAATGGACTAAATTCTAACAATTTCCATTTTCTTTCGTTCCGATTTATTGACTCTTTGTTACAATATATACAACATACAGTCGTACAATACTCATTGTATATCATTATTTTATCAACAGTTTGTTTCTGGACAGAAACTGGACGGCTATTTCTGTAACCTTTAACTTTTGTTCTACGATTATGAAGGAATTTCAATATTTTTTTTTTAATTTTGAAGCTATGTTAAGTAATGATCAATGACCCTGTACATTATACTTATATTAATATATATAAGTTGTCTCGGAGACGGAAGAATATTGTTAGAGACCTGACTCGGAAAGGGGTTGTTGGTTACTTTCGTAGTGGTTCTCCTATTCGCTAAAACCGTCGGTGGATCGATGTTTTTGCAGCCAGTATATTATGTAGGTATATTATAATTTCATATTTAAAACATATATGTATTTACGTTAAAAATAATAAGTTAGTTCTATTTAGGTTAAATTAGTATTTATGTTGTACACTTCCGTGCAGGTAAATTGGTTCAAGTGACTCGACGCTCGATTCAATTTCGTTGCACGTAAGTATATATTTTATAGTTGGGAAAGAGGCTTACATCTGTAACAAGTCATTCATTTTACAAATATCATATTTCTACCTTATTTATCTGATTATACAGTGCATTTTACTTTATATTTACCAATCTTGTAAATGCTTAATAAACTGCCAGAAACTTTATCTAAAGTTATACAATGTGTTACCCGCGGCTTTGCCCGCTTTTACCGCATTCTAAGTATCTCATCTTCAAACTATAAGCTATTCTGTTCAAATCGTTTAAATTGTTCCGTAAAGTGAACCAAACAAACAAGACTAGCATTTATAATATTAGAGATGAATAGTAAAATTTGATTATTTAATTTAACAGTTTATCAGGAATTAATAAAAATGGTGCTACACATAGCATTTTAGGCGTCAGGTATACTGTCCGGAAAGGAACGGACAAATATGAACCAATAAACTGAGAGTAAAATAACCGAATGTTTCTCTATGGTTTCACTTCGGAGTCGTGATTGGCCCAATTTTTTATATAAATAAGTATTTTCTCCGATTCTTTCCGGACAGTATAGCCCCAGCCTTAAGGGTGGCAAACATCCAGCCTGACAAATAATAAAAAAAAATGGTTTAAAAAAAAACAGTTAAAAATCTGCTTCTCTAGAACATAATTTCTCAATTACGAAGACTTAATTTGATTTTGGATACAACTTGAAATTAAATGATTTTAGTCAAAAATGTAGGGACCTTAAATATTAATTAGAAATCCATTAATAATAATTACCGGATAAATAATAAAAGAGAACTTACCTTTAGGGATACCTAATTGCAGTCTAATTAAGGTTTAAGTTAGAGAAGCAGATTGCTAACTGGGTTTTGTTTGCAAAAAAAATTTTCATACTTGGAAAGCCGGATGTTTGGCGTTCCTTTATAAATAGAATAATTACCGGTAATAGTTGCCAGTGGTAAATAATAATTAAAATATTATACTTATTTTTATTTTATAATAGCAACATTATTTTAGTACGGGTTATTATTATTTCTTTGTATTTCTGAGGGGTTTTTGTTTCTTAATTATTTTTGCATTTACTTTATTACTCATTAGATATATTATGTGATGTGTAAATTTCTTAAAAAATATGTTAATGAAAATTGTAAATAACAAAATAATTATGTGCCTCGTTTAGTTTTACTGCAGCAAATTTGTAAGTGAATATAGGACATACCGTTCAGCGCCATCTAGCCCCCAAATTAGGCAACTAGGCTTGAGCTATGGTGGTCTCATGACTGATAAAATTCTCATATACTTTTGTAAATATATATCTACTTATAAATATTACATACAGAAACACCCAGACCAGGTTTAAATAGCTGCTTTGTTCCGAACTGGGAATCGAACCTGCGAACTTCAGCGTCGCAGGCGAATGTATTATGCAAGTATTATAAGTATATATGATCAACCTTTTGTTTTTTTTTTAATTCTCACACGATTTGTATATTCATAGTAGTATTATTATATATTTTATGAAAATAATACATTATTATTTTAACGGTTTTACGGTCTCCATAACACAAGCATGGTTGCTTAGTTTAGTATACCCCGCGCAGCGAATGATGAGCGCTGGAGTAAGTGGAAGGGGTATGCGCAGAACTCGAAATTTATATGAAAATTGAGTTCTGCGCATACCCCTTCCACTTTCCGTCAGAGCTCATCAGTCGCTGCGCGGGGTATACTATATGGCGCTTCGTGCAACGTCCTGAAATATTAATTTATTGATAACACTTAATTGCTCGATGCTATTTGAAAATACGTATATTTTTACTTATTTTTTAAGAGATTTTCACACCAATGTAAAATAAAAGGAGGCATGTAATATACTGCTTAATGTAGGTCCAATAAATTAGTACTAACACGAGCGACGCCACGGGATAACGTATGTCTGTCAGCTAATATAGATAGATACTAAACTAAAAAGAAATATTATTTATACTTAAAGCTTAAAAATATGTATATTTTGATTTATGTTTTCATTGTCGTTACCCAAATTATATTATACATAGGAAACTAGCAACGCCCCGCGGTTTAACCCGCGTAAGTCCCGGATCCCGTGGGAATATCGGGATATAAAGTAGTCACTCCCAAGGATTCAATAAATCCTAACCTTTTTAAATTTGCTCGATACACGATGAGTTCTAGGAAAAATAATATAAACACGATTTAAAGATTTGGGAAAAATACATTGATAAATCTTCATATTAAGTTTAATCAAAATCTAAAAAAAATAGTTTTGTAATTTCGATAATTCCGGTGACAATTATGTGTGATGCGAGGGTGGAAGACTTATTGACACTTTGAAGGTGTAGTGTTTACTGAATATTTATTGAGTAAATACGGGGGTTTATATACTAATTAATCTAGGTACATACTATGTCACATGACCTTCCAATACAATATTGATTCCTATGTAACCTTGGCCTTGGCACATCTTCATATCGGTGCAGGTGCGATGCAATATCACATTACTAAGTTTACATTATAGTTTTGTCTATAACTTTTACATCTGGTTTCGCTTGCCTTCATTCTTACACTACAATGGATTAACCTTTTTGTCAGTTGGACCATTTGGTATTTTTTCCCAGTGGATCAATCAGTTATGCAGAAGGAAATCAAAAGTACCAACGGCACAACCAGTTGGGCATAGTAGTTGTGCCGTATGCCGTATGAAGCAAACAAACAACCAAACAAACAACCAAACTTTACTTTATAATATTAGTTAACTCCAAACACTCAAGTTTTTAAGTTATATTTATGTAAATACAAAGTTTGTGTAAGCAATATTAGCATTTTAAATTTTCCAATAAAAATCACTTGTGAATAACATTTTTACGCATAGTTTCATTTCAGGTTCCTTCGTTATTAATAAATACGTCCAATTATTTAACGAAATACTTTATTATATTAAAACTAAATGCATAAATTAAATTATAATAATTTAATGCTTTTCTAACTGGAATAAATTCATTTATGGCGTTAATTACTAATAAAAATAACGCTAGAACATTAGGGTAGGTACAGTCTTACCAGAACTTAAAGCTAACGAACCTATACAATAGAAGTAACGTTGTTGGTAGACACAATGGTGTGTATCAGCCTTAAAAGTCTACGATATATCTATCTATTTAGGTATATATTTGAGTAGTTTGATCTCGTGTGTGAGCCAGATGGCCAAGGAGAGTAGCACCAGCGAGCCGGACTGGTGGCTCGCGGCCAGCGGCGTCGGCACGTAGTGGAGCAGGGTCATAATGCCCAGGGTCACCTAAAGCAGTATAGTTTATTCAAAACATGGCTAGTTGTCTAACTAATGTCTAACACCCCCGGTTAGCTTCGTCATTCCTTATTGGTACAGAATCAGTTGGTCTGTCTTTCCTGACAATGTTGAGGGTCTTCAAGTCGCGAAAGAACAGGCATCTTATAGACGCGTGTGCTACATCTTAGACAGCATCATCACCTACCATCACGCAGGTGTGATAGTGGTCGAAAGCCAACCACTTGTGTCTTTGACTTAACTTGAAGGACACCACGTAGGAACCGTCCCAACAGCAAGTGGTAATGTCCTCCCCGTACATACCTGCAACCAGGCCATCCCGGCGACCGCGCCGGCGGCTCTCCTCGCGGCCGGAGACAACGTCTTCTTCCTCGCGATTATCCACAACGCGGTCGCCAGCGCAAGCGTCGTCGTACCTGACACGAAAGAGGACTTATTAACTCTCATCTTCCCGCGATTATGGCAAAAGATGATAAAACAGACGGACAAGACAGTGATCTTGTAAGGGTTTCTTTTTTGCCTTTTGAGATGAGAACCCTAAAAAAATAGTAAAAATGAAAATAACGTAAAATTCTTAAAAACATACTCAAAACATATTTACAATTTCAACTCTCTAGCTATCACGCTTCATGAGATACAGCCTAGTGACAGACAGACACTGAAGTCTTAGTAATAGGGTCCCATTCTTTCCCTTTGGGTACGGAACCCTAAAACAGAGGTAAAAGGTCCTCACCTAAGACCCGATGGTCGAACTGCACAGTGGTAGGGTTCTCTGTGATGTTGAGATGTACCGGTGTTATGGCCAGGATGTCCTCAGGGATCCACCGCTCGCCCATCATTGGGAACGAGTTGTATACGAGGCCCGCGTCCAGTCCGGCCACGAACGCTCCTTTAACATACATTACATACATACTATATAAACAAGTTGATTGTTGAAATGGGCCGTTAGGGCCAATTCCTACAATATAAGAGATAGCGAAAAATGTTGCAAGTAATAAATAATAAAAATTGCAAGACATTCCACACATCGCCACCTAGCCCCAAGCTAAGTAACTAGACTTGTGTTATGGGTGCTCGACAACACTTATATGTATATGTTTATATACTTTTCTTTTGTAAATATTATATACTTTTAATACATAGAAACAACCAGACCACAGAAAAATATCTAAGCCTAAATACATGTCTGAGGCAGGAATAGAATCCGCAACCCTGTGTTTGGCAGTCCGGCATGGTGACCATTGTGCCAACTGGGTCGTCGTCAAGAAGTCGCGTGCCCGATTTTTACAAAACCAAAATGTTTGGAAGTCATTACCCTAGCCAAGAATCTGATAATTTTACAAAAAAAAATTGTGTGGCTGATAGAGATAAATTCCTGGTAAAAAACAAAGGATGGCGAATCCTGCCCATGTTCAAAGTTTCCAAAAATTGGATCGGCGGCATTGCCACCTAAAGAGTCAACGTAGCCTGCCTTGTGAGCACCGTACCAATGGAGTATTATGACTTTTTATGAATAAAACGAACCTGAGACAGCAGTGAAGAATGCCATAGCCTTGACAGCATGAGCCATAGCAGTAACCCCCTTCAGCTCCTTCAACTTCTGTATCGTGGCGTTGAGCGGGAAGGGGCGAAGCACCCGCAGCGCTCCGCCGAGCAGCCCCGCGTAGAGGATGAAGGCCAGGGACAGATGGGACGCGAGCCGGTACTGGGACACTCGGGGCACGTCCGACGGACCCTGGAACCGGTCTTCTAGACCTGACTTCACCATGTACCACCCCATTAGACCCTGGAAATTACAAAAGCGGTAAATAGTTTCAGCGATCGCGATAAAGTCAAAGTCAAATTTCGATGCTTATGTATATTAGGGTGGAGCGAAAAAACTTTTTTTTGAAATTCGACTTTCCTGTATTGTTAATTAATGACCCGTGGTCTTAGGAGTGTTCATGCAAAATTTCAGCTTTCTAACTTAATATCTTGAGGTGGCGCACTAGACTTTAAGATTGGAACAAAGGGCATTTTTGCGTTACCAATAGAGCTAATGTAAGATTATAATTACCATCTTTATTAACAATATTATTACTCAATATTACTATTACAAGTAATAACTTTATCAATACGTAATATGTAAATCATTATAAAAAATATATCGTAATGCCCTAAATCAGAATTCTCAGAAACATCTTTTTTGACGGAAATAGTAAATTTTGGTGTTATACTGTGGTATGTCTTGCCTGGCTTTTATTCTGGGAATGAATGAAACCATACCTAGCTTCGGGTCCACAAACAGACTACGAAGCCTCTGATGCAAGCTTGACACATCTCTGTACTGCCTGAGTGTGGTTAGGATACTTTTAATGTCAATTAAATTACTTCCTAGAGAAATGATTGCCATAATTTCGGTGTCCCTATATTTTAATACATCGAAGGTTCTATTAACTTCTATTTCACCAAATCTACTGCAACCATCTTAAAATAGTGTTAAAGACATGATTTGGAACATATTTACAAGAAAATATTGACTTGATATCAAACAAAGTTGGTGCGTAAACTTTCATGGTGAAAGTAGCTAGGTTCCTTCTAGTTATGTGTCAATTCAGCTGTTCCATTAAACAAACGAAGAATCCTATTTGCGCAAGTCAATCATCAAGAATAGACCACCTTTCCTAGGCTTTTGTTAACTAAGGTTTTGAGACTGTACCAGCAGAAATAGCAGAACACTCTGAAACAAATATTTCTGATTGGTGCTTCACAAATCAGTGTTTAAATCCGGGAAAGATAGAGATCGGAGGTGCAATTGGGTTCAAATCCTATATTTTTAAGTCGAGACACTTGTCGAGCTTTTTTCTAAGCTATCAGTAAAGCTATTAGGGCATGTTGTAGTACTAGTCGAGTCTAGATAATGAATGGCATGCAGATAATTGACAATTGACATTAATAAATACAAAAAACATTGAAAACGCGGCTTCAGTTGTTTTTCTGGTAAAAATTGACTATATTTTTGTGTCTGATGTTCACAGCGGTACCATCGCATCCAATCACCACCAAAAAATAACAATATTCAAAAGTCCTGTGATGAAAGTTTCACGGTAGAGTTTTTGAAGAAAATTTCCTAAAGTGTGACATTTCTCAACATTGATGTATAGAATTTTATTGGACCGCAATGCACTCACGTCTTAGATAAGACATCGAAGAAAGTAAAACCCGTATTTTTATTGTAAAAAGTTTCGAAATTAGTTAAATTTGCGAGTAGAACATAAAAGTCAAAAAGTAAATTTTGTATAAACTACCTTCTCAGTGCGCCACCTGAAGATAAAGTCGTAGACTTTTGATTTTTTGTCTGGAAGCTTTTTCATAGGGTCCTGAAGATAAAGTCGTAGACTTTTGATTTTTTGTGAATGAAGCTTTTTCATAGGGTCATCGATTAACAATACAGGAGATTTAAAAAAAAGAAAAAAATTTTTTTTGGCCTGTTTCGCTCCACCCTAATGTATATATCATAGATCATTTAGAAACGTCTTAAAAACTAAGTTAGGATGTGTGCCTTCGGAACGCGCCCACCAATGAGAAGAAGGCACAAGAAACTCATGGGATACTTATTCGATTCTGTATCTCCATAACCTTTTGCCCAATTCTTTGACGTGAATCTCCTTAACGCCTTCACACAAGCTCACATTACGTATCAGTGGGGCTACGCCTGTCATACTCTCTCTCTCACACAGACACACACTCTCATACACACATACACACACGCACACCCATCCAACTCTCCTAATTCTCTATTTTAACTTTCAACAGCTTATTGTGAAATTCAAACATGTAATGCCGCATCTTTGTATTAGGGACGGCGCCCTGGATCTTATCTCTTCTTATTTGAGCGGTAGGGTCCAGAGTGTTGATGTTAACGGGAAACGATCCCCCGGATCTGCGATAGCAATGGGGGTTCCTCAAGGATCCATATTATGACCTTTCCTGTTTTTAGTTTATATAAATGACTTACCTTACCTTGTAAGGGACAACCATGGGATAGTG
Source organism: Idaea aversata (assembly GCA_907269075.1). NCBI lineage: Eukaryota > Metazoa > Arthropoda > Insecta > Lepidoptera > Geometridae > Idaea > Idaea aversata. Next base: position 14,867,662 of record OU026092.1, on the reverse strand, counting down.
TTGTTCGCAGATGACACCTCCTTGGTGTTCAAAGTTAAAAGGCGTCAGTCGAACGTTGACGATGTGAACAATGCTCTCTCTAGAATAGTTGATTGGTTCAATTCCAATAATTTATTACTGAATGGATCCAAAACTAAATTAATTCGGTTTACACTTCCAAATGTAAAACAAGTAAAAACTGTTGTAAAGATTAATGATGAGGAAGTTGAATTAGTCAGTAAGGCTGTCTTTCTAGGTATAACTTTAGATCCTAAGCTTCAGTGGGGCCCGCATGTGGAAGCATTGTCCAATAGACTTAGTTCTGCCGCTTACGCCGTTAAGAAAATTCGCGAATACACGGACATTGAGACTGCTCGCCTAGTCTATTTCGGCTACTTCCACAGTGTCATGTCGTACGGCATCCTACTGTGGGGGTGTGCTGCAGATATTGATGCTATTTTCATATTGCAAAAGAGAGCTGTTCGAGCTATCTACAAAATGGGCCCCAGGGAATCACTTAGAGAAAAATTTAAAGAGTTAAACATATTAACGCTCTATTCCCAATATATCTACGAAAACTTGCTCTACGTTCACAAAAATCCTGATATTTTCCGTAAAAACAGCGATATTCATAATTTCAACTTAAGAAATAAGGATGAACTGACCGTGCCCGGTAGTAGGCTCCGGAAAATAAACAGGTCGTTTAATAGTACATGTGTGCTCTATTATAATAAATTACCTAAAGAGGTATATGACATGTCCATTAACAGGTTCAAAACTTTTATAAAGCATAGATTGTGCAGTAAGGCGTACTATGATACTTCGTCTTACCTTAATGATAAGAACCCATGGACGTGACTTTAGTTGCTCCATTTCAAATAATACTTTCAAATATTTGTAATATTGACCATTGTGAGCGTGATCACATGAAAAAAAAAAAAAAACCCCATGAGTTTCTTGTGCCTTCTTCTCATTGGTGGGCGCGTTCCGAAGGCACACATCCTAACTTAGTTTTTAAGACGTTTTCAAGTGGTCTATTATACTTTTAAGGTATTATACATCCAAAGAAATAAAAATTTTTGATTTGATTTGATTTGTCCGAGAATATCTTGTATTTTAATTATTGTATTGGTCGCCTGCGATACAAGTATTGCTTAGTGCAGGGGCCGCTGTTTCTACCGACTTAAACAATTGGACACTCACTAGTTTCTGGCTTTTCTTTTTTTATAAATATCCTATATATTTGTAAATTTTGAAAATATTTATTTAGATGTTAATTTTTATATTGTATAAGTTTGTTTTTGTAACCATTGAGGTGAAAGGGTACCTGCACTGTCTCCATACAAACGTAGTCGACTGTTTCCTGCCTGGATAATGACACTAGCACAAATATTTTTGTTTCATAAAACCTATAACTGCCATGACTATGCCCCTATGTTTTGGTTTTTTTCATTTTCTAATAATCATAGAAAAAAAAAATTAAAAATTAAAAAAAAAAAAAATAGGGGCATGGTCAAGGCAGTTAGTTATAAGTTTTACGGTTTAAAATATTTGCTCTAGTGTCATTATCCAGGGAGAAAACAGTCGACTATGTTTGTAATAGTTTGTATGGAGAAAGCCCCCGGTACCCTTTCCTATTAAGGCAAATAAACATTTGAATATGATTATTATAAAACAAGTCCCCGGGGTTACCTGTGCAGCGACGAGCGCGCAGTAGACTCCGACCCGGACCTTCATCCCCTTGTCCAGGTACCCCCTCGCCCAGAAGAAGGCGGCCGGCAGGAACACCACCGCGCCGATAGCGCGACCCCACGTCCGGTGCGCGAACTCCATGAACCAGATCCACTTGAACTCCGACAGGGTTATCGACTGGTTCTTACTGGAAAGATATGAACCAGTCTTGTAGCTCGACACCTGAGGTATGTAGCACATGGAGATAATGTACCTATTAAGGTGGATGCAGATGGATACGCGCCGAACGCCTCGAATTTTTGCTGTCCACGGAAAAAGGTACCTTATAATAATAGAGATAAGGTATCTACATTTATATTTCCGATGACGTCATCAGAGTCGTCCGCATCGTCTGAGGCGGCCGACTCTGAAATAAATAAATGTACCTTATCTCTATTATTATAAGGTACCTTTTTTCGTGGACGGCAAAAATTCGGCGCGCTCGGCGCGTATCAATGTGCGGGCACCATTATAGCCTTTACTTTTCTAAATTAGTTCAGAATTGTTCGATGGAGGGCGCTGAGATCAACAACCATTTTGTTTTCGTTCTTTATTACCTTTCCAGGGAAGGCAAAGGGGTTCATTTTAGCCCATACATCCTCGTTACATAATTCGTCTTTTACTGGTAATAAACCTCTTTTACATTTTTTCTAAATCCTGTAGTAAACTAGTTCTGCAATCTATCAAGGACTCTGGAACGGATCTTTGTATATTAAGCCTTTTTCCATATTATTAGAAATGTCCTTACTATTTAAATTCAGGATACTGCTGGTACTTCTCGAACTCTGTGACCCATTCTTCTTCACTTGTAGGCATCTTCTCACCGAGGAGTTTCCACGTCACCATCGAGAGACCTGACTCTGTCAGCCGAGTTACACCACCTGCATTAATTATAATATACCATCACTCTTGTAACATTACATGAAAAAATACACGAAAAGTTTGTACCTACCCTAATTTAAAAAATATAAGTAGGTGTGTAAGGTATACATTTTTTAAATCAAACAACATTTTCCAAACATTAAAATATTTATTTAAAGTAAACATTTGTGTCTTAACAATAATTAAAATACTTCATTTAGGAATTACGATAAAAATAATATCTAGGTTAATAAGATTACAAAAGACTAGATGTAAAGTTAAATGTTATCACATAACAAATATTATTGTAATTAAATTGAAATAAATATAACAGAGGGCTTACCACAAGTTGTTTAAGTATTCAATCAAACATACCGTATTTAATATTTCCGATTAATAGTGGAAATCCCAGACGCTTGCACTTAATGTTTTTCTTCGTCATTCCTTATTCGTACAGCAACGGAATGAAAAGCCTGCGTCTGTCTTTCCTGACGTATATAATTTAGGGCTCTTCAAGCCACGAGTGCTACATCTTAGACCGCATCATCACCTACCATCAGGCGGGTGTCATAGTGGTCAAACGCTGCCAATTATAATTTAAAGAAAAAAAAACATGAAAATTTAAGACTGGTATCGCTCAATACGTCAGCTGATATTTTATTACCCAATTACACATAGTTAGACACTTAAAACATAAGAACAAATGGATGTCCAATAACAGGTTTAAGTTTAAGTTTCATGAGAAATACTCAATATGGTATGTTTGATTGAGTGCTTAAACAACTTGTGGTAAAGTCTCAGAATGTGAGAACCCAAAGTGTATCCATATTAGGTAAGTACTGGTATAATATACCACATTCATTATAATTCGAATAAAATAAGATTTCCATTAGAATAACCCAATTAGAAATCTAAATGTGACCTTATTTTGTAATCTGCTAATTTAATTTAGCTACTAAAATCCTTTAATATGCTAACAGTTAATTTATAAACGAGATTTTCACTACCCTATAGTTTTGCAGAGCCTAATTAAGGAGAATGATGTTCTAGAGATTACAGAATAATGTAACATTAATTTAAATATTTAATTTCAATGTTTAACTGGGTCATGTCTTCGGAAAGACAACATAATTATCATGGCCATCTGGCTTCCGCTCCCTTATTAAATAAATTACAAAACCTAACTTTAATACAATACTATGAGTATGTACAAACTTGTTTCATACATAACCAATGTAAGGAGAAAATACACATATTTACAAATCTCAGAAGTTCTTTTATAGGACTTTTTATCAATTTTTTTTCATGCTTGTAAACTAAGCACACCCCTATCTCTGGATAGCGTAGTGCTTAGTTTACAAGCCTAGTTTCTTAGCTTGAGTCTGCCCAAGCTAACAAACTAGGCTTGTAAACTAAACTAGATTCTTTGTGGTTGCCAGAAAACCCACCAAAGAGGTCATTATTATTACACAACTTCTTTATTGTTATTTGCTTCCATTAGTAGTCTTAACAACAACATTGACAACATAATAAACTGAGTACACCAATACAATATATCCAATCATCATACCTAGAATGACAGCTGTGAAGACCATGCCGCTGCAGCCGAGCAGCCAGTATCCCACCGCCTTGGAGGTCTTAGCAGGTTGGGGCTTGGGGGCTGATGAGCAGAGCCGAAGGATTAAAGAGTTTGATTTTATGAGGTTTGATAGCTGTGGAAGTATAATAGTTTGTGTTATGATCGAGAATAAAAAAGTGGGGTGATATAGGTACTTTTTGTATGCAGCATCGTAGCTCTAAAACAAATAATAGATACATATGTTATTTCTCCTATTGTTATTTATCTACTATTTTCATTGCAACCAGTTAAGTAGGTTTAGTATGAAGGAGTAACAAACTAACACACAAACTTTTGAATTTATAAAGTAGTAGACAAATAAAAAAAATGTGGCTTCGAAACATGTCTTAGAATAAGAAGAAGACGAGAAATGAATGGGGATACTCAGTAGGATAGAAGAATTCACGGGTAAGATTCAATTGAAATTATAACTCTGTGCCATCATGCTAGATGCCATAATATTAGCAACAAAGACTTAACTGCTAGTGATAAATATTGCAAAATTGTTTACCTTATGGCCATGGTTCTGTCCATAACGTGAAGATGTGATCAACTGTCGTGTGTTTGTGATGCTCGGACGGGACAGTAGCCTCGTCTGCGCGGTCCTCAGCGAGGATGTGCACCGGCACAGGTGGGATACACTCCACATGGCTCTACACTACTGGACAATGTGGTTAAAGCTGCAAAAAACTGATTTTGATTTTGATTTTGAAAGATGACACTCAGGCCCAGTTCTGTTCCTTTTTTACGGCTTAAATTGCTGCAATTATTCTAGTCAGTATTATGTGAAGAATGAGTGTCTTGGTGTTCTGATTTAGTTATGATATTAGCAGTGATTTGCTAAGTTAGTCACAAAAGGTTTGTATCACAGTAGTAAAAGTTCCGATTCGATTGTCGTAAGGGTTGAATATAACTTTAAGACACTTTTTGTACAGAAAGAAAACACTTTTGATATCTTTGGAAAACTATGTTGAAAATTATATGAGATTATTGAAAGAGCTGGAGTGTTTTCAAGTCAGTCCACTATTGTTCAGTAGACAGGCGACTACTGTAATGGATAGAAAAGAACTAGAGAATGTCAACTGGCCTGGAGTTAGCCGGCAACTTTCAACTGGACATGCATTGGTCAAACACAGATAAGGGATCATTTATTAACAACAATAATCTCAACAGGTCACTGATACCGGCTAAAAAGCACTCATTTTAACACTATCTAAATAAATATAAAAAAATGTACCTAGGTAGTTAAGTGATAGTTTGTTTATAAATTAGTTACTTACAATTTATCCGCGTGGATATTATTGTTCTATAAATGTATTCTACAATTTTTCGAATTATTATTTTCACCTTCAAGTGGATGAATTAAATAAATTTTAAATCAAAACAATTTGATCACAGAAAATAACCTCAAATGATTTTCTGTATTTTTTGACTTGTTTTTGACTTTGACAGTGAATGACATAAAATTACAAGCCGTCATTTCACCAAAGAGTATGTAGTGCTGTGCAACGCTAACTAAAAACTCTTCTCGTTTTCTTTTCAACGGTTTTTTTAATCATATTCTCCGTGATCGCCAGGCTTTCGTCATCTTGTAATAGCCGAAAGTTTATACCCCGCGCAGCGAATGATGAGCACTGGGGTAAGTGAAAGGGGTATGCGCAGAACTCGATATTTATATGAAAATTGAGTTCTGCGCATACCCCTTCTACTTTTCATCAGAGCTCATCATTTAGTACATAGTAACTCAATGGCGTACTTTCAAAAATTAGGGGCATCAGGTTTCTTCCTAAGGTTTCTTTGAATATCCAGTATTCGAGACGGATTTAGGTCATGATTTAGGGTATGGGAAGGTAATTATTAGTTGCTATTATTTGTACTTTCTATCGTTAGGTGTACAGGCCGATTGGATCTAGGGCGCCAACAACCCACGGAACATCTATATCTATACCATTAGGTATGTCAAGCTTTATAAAAAGCTATATTGATATTCAAGGATAAAACTTTCCAACCTGTTAACTGCTTAAGCCACAAGATTCAAATTCATAAATTAGACATAATACTCGACGATCCTTCTTATGATTAAAAGTCTTGTGTTCATTCCTAGCAATCACGGGCTATTGTCTATTAGATAATTGACTCGAAGACTAAAAGGTAACAAGTTGTTCTTCTAATGTACTGTAGGTAGGGTTTGTAGGTGAATTGCCGAAGATTACAAAGCAAAACATTTTTATCAACAACAACGCTCGTTTATAAACATTTTAAAACAACAATGGACATTATGTAAACTGTGTAAAGAATTTATAAAAACATTAATAAAAATCCATTTATAAAATATAAAGATCATCCTTCCATCTCTTTGTAGTCATTTGACAATGCCTTTATGTTTAAGAGGGCATTCTTGAATTCCCCTTCTTCCAACCCCTCGCCCACAAAATGATGGACAAAAGCACGTTTTGAATACATTAGAGAAAACTTTTTACAAATACGCTCCCACGCCACTTTAATTGCAGAACTGTTGGATACCATAACTACTGCCCTCTGTAGCGCAGCCAGGTCTCCTCCAGGAACTGTAGCGGGTGGTTGATAATTTATACCGATCTGGAAGAAGCCTCTTTACTGAGAAAACAAACTACTAACAAATAGATAAACCGTTACTATGAAGCGTTATTTACCTTGAATCCTGTAGGAGACCATGATACGAATCGTATGTTTCTCATACTTTTAACTTGATTTATGGTTGTATTGATATCATTATTGTTTACATCTCCTCTAAACAACAAACAACAAGACATGTAGTACCCTTGTCTGGGATCACATTTCACCATTTGATTTGCAGGTTCAAAACAGGCCATCATTAACTGTTGAGTTGTATTGGACTCGTGAAAGGCTCGGGAAGCGGGCACAAAAGGAGCAAACGTTACTAAAGGAAAATGGATACGGGGATAAGGGATAAGATTCGTTTTGAATTGTACCAGCTCTACATTCAGAGACCCTTCGAATCTTAGAGATGCAGTCATACAAGAGACGACCTGGAATTAAATAGAAAATATTTATTTAGAACTTAAACTCGTCTTCTTCAACAAGTATAATTACCATTAGTATCAAAATCAAACCTGTGCAATAAGCCTATTTAAATTGGTATAAGTTGGACGCGGTACGTCCAGCGATCTGGCTAAAATATCATACAATGCTTCATTGTCGAATATAAAGCACACATCGGAGGTGTTCATGCAGGCATGTGAAGTCAAAACAGCGTTATAGGGCTCCACTATAATTGGCGATATTTTTGGTGACGGATAAATGGCATATTCTATCTTTGATAATTTTCCATAGTCTCGTGTCAGGCCTTCAAGCATTAGCGCTGTAAAACCAGATCCAGTTCCACCACCAAAAGATCGAACTATGATAAAGCCTTGAAGACTGTTACAATCTTCTGCTGCCAATCGGACGCGGTTGAGAGCAAGGTCAATCATCTCTCGACCGACACCGAAATACCCACGCGCAAAGTTGCTAGCAGCATCTTCTTTACCCGTTAGTAGGGAATTAGGATGAAATAATTGTCGATAGGCTCCAGTGCGAATTTCATCTATAAACAAACATACAATATTGCGCAAACAAAATCAAGAAAGTTTGAGATTATAGGTAGATACATCCGTTACAAAAAAGGTGATAAATAAAAGGGAATAGTAACCAATCGGTGTTGGTTCTAGATCAATCATAACTGTTCGCGGTACTACTTTCCCAGCACCCGTATGACTGAAGAATGGAATAGAACTCTGTTCTTCGTCCGAAAATGCTAAAATACCGTCTGGCCTGATGCCATGTTCGAGGCAATATAGTTCCCAGCATGCGTTAGCTACTTGCACTCCCGCTTGCCCTATGTGAATGTGGATAACTTCTTTCTGAAAACATTTTCACTAAGTAACGATAATTTCAAATATTCAAAGCAAAGTTTAAAGTTACAACTGCACAAACTCACTACTCCCATTACATTAACGATTTCATTTAGGTACTGAGAATTTAGACTCTAAACATGTATTTATTATAATTTTTGTTAAATTTCACATTGTTTATTTAGGTATTTTGTTTACTTACACAATTGCGTCAATAAGGTGTCAAAGCGACAAGTACATTATATATTGGGGACGGGCATTAAAATCAGAAAAAAAATCGAATAGGCTGTTACTGGGACACAGCTCTGCTTCACTTAGTACCTTTAGCTTTTACTGACTAGAATAACACCCCGTCGTTTTTGCGTCGGGGTTAAAGGTAAGGACAGACTGAGCCCACGTATGCAACGCATGATGACATCTAGACTCTTGAATTTGTATGAAAACCGTTGAATTAGAAACAAACTTATCATACGCAACGCTATCACGCGCGTCCATCAACTCTTCCACATTGCATAGTATACGTTGCGTACGTGGGCTCAGTCTGTCCTTACCTTTAAGATATTAGTTACACGTTTTCCTTACATCCGTTACGAGATACGACGCATATATGATTACTTTTGGTTTCTGCAAGTAATAATTGCTCCTTCTGACCGATTTTAAAGATAAATCACATTAATCAAATATACGCGACGAATTGTGAGCTTCCTCCTTTTTTTGAAGTCGGTTAATATTTTTATCGGTTTTTGTGAAACTCTGCCCACTCCACCACGCACTGCACTATTAATGTCAAGGTCGAAGTTAATGTCAATTTTGACAGCAAATACGTAATTCGTTTCCAATGTTCAAAATATTTAAATTAAACTTGTTGATTGGTCAAAAATAAATACTAACATTTTCAACCAATGAACGATTGGTATTTTATCAAAGAATGTATTTTTTTCTCAATTGATGTCAAAGTGTCAAGGAAAACATTAGAAATAATCAACCGGCAAGTTGTTTTGCACAAGTTTCTATTTTTGTTATCATTATTTAAATTACGTTATTACGTAACAGATAAAGTTTATTTGCGTTAAAATCAGTGCTGTTGTAGAGGAGGTTTTGGACCTATTGAACAAATCAGTTGTCAATGAGTGGAACTGCAATGAACTTCGCCGGCAAAGTTGTGATTGTAACCGGTGCCAGCTCCGGTATCGGCGCTGCTACAGCCGTGTTCCTATCTAAACTCGGCGCGAGACTGTCCCTCATAGGCAGAAACGTCGAGAACCTACAGAAAGTGAGCAAGGAATGCGATAAAAACGCGACACACGTGATACCCGCCGACCTCACTAAGGAAGCTGATATTGAGAGAATCGTAAAGGGAACTATCGACCACTACGGGCAGCTAGACGTACTCGTCAACAACGCCGGGATTATAGAGACAGGTACTATCGAAAACACTTCTCTAGCACAATACGACAAGCTTATGAACACGAATGTTCGCTCTATCTATTACCTCACCATGTTGGCCACTCCTCATCTAATTAAAAGCAAAGGCAACATCGTTAACGTGTCCAGTGTGAATGGAATCAGATCTTTCCCGGGAGTTTTAGCTTACAACGTGTCTAAGGCTGCTGTCGACCAATTTACAAGATGTGTAGCTCTGGAGTTAGCCCTGAAAGGTGTCCGAGTCAACTGTGTCAACCCTGGAGTCATTTTAACTGAGTTGCAGAAGCGTGGAGGATTGAATGATGAGCAATATAAGGCATTTTTGGAAAGGAGTAAGGAGACTCATGCGTTGGGTCGGCCAGGGAAGCCGGACGAGGTTGCCGCAACTATTGCATTCCTTGCCAGCGATCTAGCTAGTAATATTACTGGAGCCAGTGTGCCTGTCGATGGAGGACGCCATGCTATGTGCCCTCGTTAACTGCTCATGAACATGGCTTAAGGCCAATGCCATTGTGTCTAAAGGCACCTTAGGAATTAAGGAAAAACATATTTTTACTGTTTTAAATTGCATTTATAAAATTGTTATATTTTTCTATTACTATAAACTAAAATAAAAATCAGTTTCACGAATAAAGTTTTTCTGCTATTTTTAATAAATTATTCTAATAATACCTCACCTAAACTTAGTTAATTATCACAATGACTTAAAACACTAATGTTAGGCTGGTCGCCTACAAACATAACATTCCGAGAGCACAGTCTTGATATTACAACAAGTTCTGATTGTGAAAGATAAAATAAAAACAATAAAAAACAAAAAAATCTTTAACATAAAGTAACTGGTATTCATTAACTAGGTACAATTTAAATCTAAATGCTTGACACTAACAAAGATAATTGAGCTATTTATTTAGATTATTTTAATTACAATCAGAAAAAACGAACTTCTTAACTGTAGGAATTCTTTGGAAACTATGTACCTAGTTTCTGAGGAACTCTAAAGGTCTCTTTTCTTTAGAGTTTCTTCGAATCTATAGACACTCCTTAGAACTGTAAAACCTACAAAGACAGTTCCAGGGTCCAGTCTGAAGGGTCTCTATAGTTCTAACTATTAGAGACTTCATAGGCCCATTAGAACCTATATTTTAAGGTAGTAAGAGCTGATCCGCCGGTACAGCGGCGAAGAGTTTCTTGGCTTCATCAACGCATGCTTTGATGATGTGTTCGAAGGCGACCGGCGCAATATCGCGTATCACAGGCTCCCAGTTAGTGTTTATAACGGCGTGGATTGTCTCACCTGAGAATATATTCATACTCACTCATTTAAATAGATAATAGATTAACCTAAATGATATAGTTAAGTAGTTTGAAAATTTTTGCATTGTTTTTCTTACATTTAAGGCGCATATAGAAGCCAAAAGCCTGTCGTTGTCGACTTGTCGCACCGATATTGCATGGGTTTTTTTGTTTAGTGATGTGTACTTAAGTTTAAAAATTACGACATAGGTGTTTTAGACTTAAAATTGGATAGGCTTAGAAACGTCAAGGAATTTTCATCTTTAAATTATTAAATTGTAGGAGAAGAACTCACCTACATACTGTAGGTACACACAACAACAATTTTCTATGCAACAAACATTTTTAGTTTTCGGCGACAGGCATTTTGCAGTTAGCCGCTAAATGCACCATAAGTAGGTACCGAGTTACACACTATTTTAAATTAGTCATCCAGCGCTATTATTTTATTCTGTGGCGTTAGTGTTATGGTAGGAGAGTTAGCTGTGTTAGTATTTTTATGTTCAGCTCTAAATGTGTTAGTTTTTAGGGTTCCGTAGCTCAAAAGGTAAGAAAAAGAACCCTTAGAAGATCACTTTTTCATGTTATGTGATAGTAAGTTGATAGGTATTAGTCAAAGTATAATGTTAGGTAGGTACGTCAAAATTGTAGGAAAAGCTTAACTAATGTATCCGTAGTGCCAGTTTTTTCTTATGACTAGAGCAAACGAATAATGCGAAAATTGTGTAGAAACTTGAACTACTTTTTCATACAATTTACGCAAAGGAACGTTGGTAATTATAGGTATGAAACAACTCGCACTACAGACTAGGTGTTAGACATTCAATAAAAACTTCGGCAACAAAAAAATTTGAACAAACAAAAATATGTAAAACCAACAGTTGAAACCAGACCAAAACAAATAGATATGAGACCAAAGCAGACCTAGAAACCACTTAAGGCGACTTGCAGGAATATTTAAATCTAGATTTAGTTGAAACAAAACTCAATATTAGCTTAAATCTGTCAATGTCAATGTAATACTAGGTTTAAAGTAATTATTTTACCCTAATCGCGTATTTTCCGAATCGCTTGCCGCTGTTCCAGCCTCCTATTGCAATATAGTCGAAATTTTAAAGTAAGAAAAATAAAAAAGAAGAAATTAGGTAAGTAATTACAATTACTGTGAGTTAAAATCTAGATTTTTCAATTCACTGCAAGTATCCCTATAGAACTCCTAAACAGTCTCGAACCATTTAACTCGAAGGTAGTAGCACATTAGCCGGTACAGCTGAGAAGAACTTCTGCACTTCAGCGATACAGCTCTTGATGATCTGCTTGATGGCAGGTGGAGCGATCTCTGACATTATGATCTGCCAGTTCTCGTTCGTGAACCTTTCTGTCGTCGAGGCTGGAAGGTAACGAGGGTTATTGTTCCTAAGTGCTCTAGTGTGCTCAAGTAGTGAGTTTTGGTAGGTGAGTAGTTCTAGAGACGAACGTAAAGTTACTTTGTATGTTGTGTTTACTAGGTATGGTAGATATATAATTGCAGGTCATACAACCTGTAAATATTATAGTGTAGGTAAGGTCCAGTAGCCAGTAACCATAGAGCTGTAGAGCTAGACTTGTAGAAATTGTATTTTCACTTAATTAGGTATTTTTAAACATTGGCTATTTTCACTACTAAAGTTACCTAGTCTAAAACGAGATGATTCTTTCTATTATCTACATAATCTCCACAACTTTTTTCATTACCCTATATTGGCCCACTGCTGGACAAGGTTTTCTTCAGGCCCTTCCAGAATCCCGCTAACTTTATTATCTTACCTAAGTCCTTATTCCCGTTGAAGAGGTTCTGGAACTTGAACATAGCTCGGTCCATCTTGTAGTGGTCCTTGTACCCCGTCACCACCCAGTGACCTTCCTTCGTTTCGAAGTCGTATTTCACCACAATGTTCAGGTTCGCTGAAAACATCATTAAACTGTTCAATCATATGTAAAAAGTTTGTTAGTTTTATACGTACCTACCACTTCACGCATAAATTAATGAATAAATTGCGATGAAACTTGGTATGTAGGTACATAAATATAGCTGGAGACAGGCGGTTTTAATTCCAATAATCCTAGATAGAGATTGCCGCAACTAGTAAAATCAAAAGATATTCTGCTTCATCGCTAGCGAACTGGATTCCACCATTTAATTACTGATTTCATGAGAATATTGTGGCAAAAAGTGGCCTGTGTCCGGAGCTCCAGCTAGCTTTAGGTGCAACCTTTCAGTAGTCCAATGACTTGACGTTATTGGACAAAACGACACAATTTATTGCACATTTTTTTCCGTAGAACTACATAGGTAGATACTAGCTGTTAACCAGATCCCCAACAAACTGAGAATCATATTTTCCTAAAATCTTCTATTTTTCTTTTCATGGTTCAGTAGTTCTTTTTAGCAACATTTACAGAATAGAATAGAATAGAAAAACATTTATTCTATTCTATTTACAGAATACCTGCTTAGTGTGTAAACTGTAACAATTTAGGCAATAGCACACAATTTAACCCACTGTTAATCCAGGATACGCATGTAAATATGTGGTTACCAAATAGCACGCCCAGTGCCTACGTGACCCTGCACTGTATTACACTGGTATATTGCACCTTCCTTCCTCAGTTGAGTAAAATTCTAGACTTCATAATTATTAGCAACTGACCTTTGCAGGTAGCAGAAACAATGAAGAAAGGTACCTACGGCTATTGTTACGTTTTATCTAGAAACGGTGAATAACGAGGTTTCGGTAGGTAGGTTATTCATTTCCTTTTTGATGTTAAATCGTGTTTAAAGATAATTGAAAAGAATGTCATTTTCCTTAACTAGAGAGTAGCGCAGCTTGACTAAATAATATTTCAGTGCACCACCGGGCCTTATCACGTATACGGTATTGGGTATTCTTCAAGGAATTTTCAAACTAAAATTGGCCAATACCACCCAATACGCGAGCTGGGATAGGATAACTTTTAAAACAGTACCTATCTCTATTTATATGACCAAATATTCTTTTGTGTAGATAGACGCCACGATAGAGATACATTATTGGCCGATTCTAGTCTTGAAGTTTCATAGTAAATACTCAATACGGGTGATGATGGGGCGTTCATTTTTAGATTGAGAGAGCTCTTCCTACCAAATTTTCCGTAGCTTTATTGATTTGCATTCACACTTCGACTTGAAGTGCATTGATGCATTCGTGCGTAGAATCTTTAATTAATGATTGATAAATATCTACTACAACGATGGGACATCGTATCCGTTCGTAAAATGTATGTAGGTAGGTATTTCAAGATTTAAAGTTTATCGTTTTTTTCTAGAGCTGGATTTCTAAAGAAACTTACTGATCTTAATCTTGGCTTGGCCGTTGCCCCTGATCGGTAAGATGAGAATCTGCCCATCCATGTCGTAGTGAGCCTTCAGTGTCACGTTGGCTGTGAAGTCCAGGGTCGCCTTGCCTTTCACTGGGTTTATTCTGTTTGTGACAAATATAGAGACATTTCGATTAATTTCCTGAGAAAATATACATCTTTCACTCTAATAAAAACACAATTTAGGTAACGCGGTTACACCCACGTAAGTCCCGATCCCATTGAAAAATCAACAAAAGTAGCATTTATGCTCTACATTATGGACTATTCTTATATTTTCTTAAAGATAGTCGAGTCGTTTAACAGGAAAGAGGTAGGTAAGTAACCAACAATCTTTTGCATGTGCTCAGATTTATAATTCTGTTTCTTTTCGTGTCAATGATTTTTTCTGATATGTGAATGTGGAGTAGGTACCTATATTGTTAGATTGCACCAACAGAATTTATCTGGGAGTACTGGAGATCGTGGTCCACCTCGAGATAACTGGGTGTACCAGGGGTTTTATTTTTTCCCTGGATTTTATGGACCAGGAACTATTCACATCTACGGCGACTTATTATGGAGCCTCAATTAGGAATGAGGTTACTCTCATCGAAGCAACCCAATGTAGTAGCAAAATAGCAATGTATAGACAACATACTCACTTGAAACTATTAATTTTGAACCCCCTCAACCCTGTGACCACGGTTTCAGTGAAGACAATCTTCAACGCTGGGTTATCGACACTGACAGTACCCAGCTGGACTGGGTCGAGGGGCGCGACGCCCAGCTCTGGGATGCCGTCTGCGAACCGAGGACCTGCTGCCTCGATCACCTTCTCCACGCATTGGTTCAGGTTAGGGTCGGAGGAGGAGCACGCCGTGATGAATGATGCTGGAAATATACATGAAAAGGTTACTTAAGCTGAAGGTGAAATATAGAAGTAACGGTCCACTAAAATTATTTATTTTTTTATTTTTACGCAATTGAAATGTCACGTTTTGTAATCCGCACATCTAGAATATAGTAGGTATACCTACTCATAATTTTTCAAGCACCCAGTTATTTAGTAGACTTTTAAATTGTTCCATTTTTTGAGTAAAAAAACGATTAAGCTATCTTTTTTCGACGTTTGAATAAGCTTCAATATGACAAGAAATTTTCGTCTACTACTTATTAAATAAATATTATTTAATGTAGGTTCCCAGTAATCAAGGCAATAAATATAAGAGAGGCAATTAAAGATCAAGGCATTTTACAATTACAAGAATTAATTCCAACCTTAATAACTTAATTAAGTAGGTAAATCAAAGTACTAATGAACTAGATTCATTTTATCTTTTTACAAAACGGATTGTTTAAATTATTTCGTTGCCCCACGTGTCATAAATATGCAAAGAACTTCTTATATTATTTGTTATGTAATATAATATGATCATAGGAAGTTAATTAAGCTTAACAACTTATCGGTAAATAATATAAGCAAATATTGTCATGTCTAAAGGTCAGTTAAAAACTACCTAATACATAAGTACCTAACATCTTACATTTATAACTGTTTTTGTAACAAACAAGGAACTTCTATAAGTATAGGTAAAACCAAAGAGGTTTTTATTGAAGTGTTAAAGTAAATGTCGGTTTTAGTCAGATATTTGTGTTTTTTATTCAAATTTACTATTTATTTTGAATTGAAAAGATGTACGTTTATTATTCTAATTTTATTGAATGGTTTTAGGGTTCTATAGTCAATATGAAATACTTATTGTTTCGCCCTGTCAATTCGATTGCTGCTGTCCGCTGCTGATCTCTAAGACTATTAGCACATTAATAACTAGGTACAAACACGCACTTGGCCGAAATTTTTACCTAAAAATTACACTTTTCGATAGATTTTTAAACCCAATTAGAAAATCCCTTGGAAAATCCTTGCCACTTATATTTTTTATATCGTGTTGTACCTATGTTCCTTCCTGTGTTGTACAAATAAAGTTGTCTATCTATCTAATTAGAATTGATTTATTCCGGTCGGATCCCCTGGACCCTGGGGGATCAGTTTTATTTTAAAATATTTAATTTTTTAAACTATTCCGGTCTGATCCACCGTGCAGGGAATAAAATATTTAAATTTATTTGTGATCCCCTGCACGGTGGATCAGACCGGAATAGTTTTAAAAATTATGATTTTAAAATAAAACTGATCCCCCAGGGTATCAGATCCAGGGTATCCGACCGGAATAAATCTTAGAATTTATACCATTGTATGGGATTCGCAGAGATATTACGTTAGTTCTAATTAGTATTGATCTAGTTAGGTGTCCGCAAAATATTACCGTAGGTAAGTATATGACCACCAAATGACCAAGAAATGTGCATCGAGTACATCTTGCACCATTCTACTTTGAATTCTATGCTAAATATGTAATTAATTGATCGACAATCGCTCGAGCTATGCGTCTACGCCGCCGACGACGTTGACGTCAACCGACGCGCGCGCACCGCGACGCCGGCGCCGGCCGGGCCGCGGCCGCGGCCGCTGCTGGTGCAACGGTGTCAAATTGCATTGCTGACCCAAATGTTATGTAATTTTTGCGAATTGAAACACTCCATTTGTCTTGGTCAAGTCGATACCTTGTGTAATCCTCTCTAATACATATTTGAAAACAAATTAATATCACTGTTAATTGTTATTAACTATTTTGAAGGCATAAGCCAGAGCGTTGAAGTAAAGGTTTTTGCTATTGACATTCTTTGTATGGTAGATAGCAAAATAATATCGCCTCAATAATATTAGGCATTTGTTCTAAAATAGAGAGGATTTCTTAGTTTAGACTGTCATGAGCTTATCATCATTAGGTCGTGTAGTAACATGTCTGCTACTCATCAGTGATCAGAGACTAACAAAGAGCCGACCATCGACCATGAGCCTGAGCCAAACGAACATTTAAAAGAAAGTAGTATTAAACCACGATCACCTTCTATTTTAGCTTCAGAAGGCGCCAAATATTTCGTAAAACTGTTACAAAATATTCAATACGTATGTAAAAGAACACGTGAGTGCAAGAATATCGTGGGATGTTGGGATATATTTGCGTAAACCAAGTCGTGGTCATGGCGTAAGTTGTTGGTGTGTAAGCTGTGGACACGTGCTGAGATGTGTCTCGTGTTATGGGGCTTACAGATATTCGGAAGTTATCTTGGAATTCAACTGTTACACTTTAAAGATGAGCCCTGATTGGTGGAGTTTTTGAAACGGATCAATCTATTTATAAATGTTTTTACTATTGCTCTCTTTTCTAGGAAAATTGTGGTATACTTTGCATTAAATTCCATCGAGTAGAATCCGAAGTAGTCAACTAGCGTTCTCACGAAAATGCATCTGCGGTTACTTTTTCCCGATTTTCCATAAGATCGAGACTAATACAGGTAAAACCGAGGGGCACAGCCAGTTGTCATTATGTGTGGACTACGATAGTTAATTACTATTTGACGTACCGGAAATCCGGCACCATCTACCCATTACACTGAAGGGTTTAGCAACATCGCAGCACATCCAGGAACCACGAATGATTGCATTCCTCACTATCTAAGTAGTACCTAGGCAAGTAGGCACCTACCTACCTTGAATCTAAATTGACTATATAATCTATCCAACGCAAAGCTCATAAAGGACGGATCTGGATATTTGTCATACAGATAGCTCACAACGAAGGCATCAGCTTTTGACAAATTCTAGGACGGAGTCGTGGGTAAAAGCTAGTTAAAAACAAACTTGGTAAGGCACGGTCACGATTTCGTAAAAGTTTGTCCAAACGTGTACAGTGTGAGGTAATAAGGGCCTGTCACCTGACATTGACAGGTATTTGACCCCACACCGTCGCGTCGTCGTCGGTCGCGCCGTGGCTTTGGGATGACCTTACCTAGCTATGCCATCTCAATGACTTATTACGATGCAGGGTTGCTTCATCTGATTGTGTTCTAGATACGAGATCAATTTAATTTAGGACTGCGGGGCTCCCGAGCACACATGCTGCACCTCTATACCTCCCCCAGCCCTAATACCTAATATACATTGGCTGACCTAATGTCAGCTAATAACAACGCCAAAGACACAATGGAGTTGAAGCGGATTTGACTCTACCCCTTTCATTTGTAATATCGATACGAAGAAGAAGAATCTAAGAATTCAAGAAATTTTATGTTTTTTTAAACGACTACGTTTTAAACTGCATGTATACTCTGCTCCGGGCCAATTAACCACATGTGGTCCGTTGGCACTTTAATTTCTTAACTGACTACCAGCAGATGGGAAATTATTTGTCTCAACTGAACACTGTTCAGATAAACCTCATTGGAATTTGAGAGCCTCGGAGGACCAAAGGTAGAGATACCACACCTATTTCTTTAAATATAACTATTCCTAATCTAATTGTGTGTACTTACTACTAAACTTTACTAATCTTTTATCATCCAAAACTACTGGCCTAAACTAATGCTTACTGAACTGTAATTGTCTCAAATACCTAAATGATTTAATTTTAAAAAGGTCTTTCGTGAGTTTTCTCTTCATAATAGCTCACTTCTACAAATGTAAAACAAATTTTAGTTTTTGTTCCTTTTTTAATGTTGTACCAAAAAGAGTTAATCTATCTACTTTAACAAAATCAAACTACTGCGAACCGGCTTAAATTGAACTTGGTTTGACGATACATTGATTCATTGACAGAACATAGACAACTTTTTATCCCGATATTCCTACGGGATCTGCGCTGCTAGCGCTGCAATTATTATATGCTCAAACATCATTATAATTAAACCAAACTCAATAATCAGAGATGGGATAGGTAGGTAGGTACATGAAAATGAAGTAAAATAAATCGATGCACCGTATGGCCACATGTGCTGTACAGCTCTCTAATTGGTAATTATCACAGTAACTTCAAATGAATGGTGCGGTTTTATCTATACTTAATATTATAAAGCTGAAGAGTTTGTTTGTTGAATCACAGGAACTACTGGTTCGAATTGAAAAAATATTTTTCTGTTGGATAGTCCATTTATTTAGGAAGGCTATAGGCTACTTTTCATTTTGATACTCCCACGAGATCGAGACCTATGCGGGTGAAACCGCGGAGTGCAGCTAGTTTTAAAAATATAATTTATAAAAACTTATTATAATTTACATAATTAAGTGTTAAATAGGTATGGTTTGCAAATGCGCCTGTTCAAATACTTACTAGATTATTTTCGAACAATGTTCTAATTAATTTAAATTAATTGCCTAATCCATAAATACAATAATTAAAATCATATGTGAGTAAATAGTTCATTAATAAAATAATTAAACACCTACTGAAAATCAATGGTAGATGAGTAAAAATTATTAAAATAATTTATACTTAGTTAATTAAAAATGAAAAATAATGTTTTATAATGATAATTTCATTTAAAACAAATAATTATTTTTTAATAGGTATAGGTACTAAAATTTCTAATTTTTTATTTTTTTTATTAGTTAGGTAAGGTATAGGTACCTTAAATAGGTACCTTAATGTACCTTTATTAATTTAATTGAAATATGAATAGATAACTTACGCAACGCTCCCCCGCACGCGGACGCCACACACCCCAATAGAAATACACACAACACATTCATGTTTAAAAAATATTTAAAATTAATTAAATTCTAAATTTAAAAAGTAAAAAGGCCCGGTTTATTCCCGCGTGTCTGTAATCGAACTGCGCCTGAGTCCGCGCCGCGTTGCTATAAATACGTTACGCAACTTCGCTGGCACTCATAAACAATAAAAACTAAGTTTTTTTCAACTGGCCTTACATTTTCCATAGATATATTTAATTAACTTGAGAAGCTAATAGAAAACGAACATACAGATAATTATCTAAAAGTATTGTACTTTTTACAATAATAATATTCGCCCTTACATTTAAATCTACTTGATTTATACAACGCTAGCAAACTCAATAATATATGCTATTTAGGGCTCTTTAGTGCCCGGAACATGTGTAAAATGGACAAAATTTGTCCAACATAGGATACCGCCCTCTCAGCTTAGTCGACCGTTTCCAGAGGAAAGAACTGCAGCCAACTAAGCCGCCCCAGATCTATCACGAGGTTTCCTCTACACCGCAAGAGCACAAGATCATGCAAAACATTAATCATTTTTTCGTAAGAAAATCAATTGGTGCAAAACTGGCCGGGATTCAAACCCACGACCTTCGGAATGAAAGAAGAGCATCTACCACTAAGCCAACACCAGCATCACTCACTATACATAATGTGACGCAACTTCAAATCATACTAATCACTACATAGTATAAAACAAAGTCGCTTTTTCTGTCCCTATTTCCCTTTGACTGCTTAAATCTTTAAAACTACGCAACGGATTTTGATGGGGGTTTTTTTAATAGATAGAGTGATTCAAGAGGAAGGTTTATATGTATAATACATGCATAATATAGCCGTGCGAAGCCGGGGCGGGTCGCTAGTATATTATAAAGCTGCGCCCCGCGATGTCACCCTTCTTTGTCCCGATACCACAGCCTAGAAAACGAGCCTGTATACACATTACACACTATCCAACAAGCCTCCAGCGTACGCGATACGCTAAAAATGTATATGTATTGGCCTTTCGCGTTTTTGGTCATATGCAACGAAACCCAGCGATCTACCATTCTATAAAGCATTATTTAGACCAGAGCTTATAGATGTTTAAAGAGTGCTCTATCTAATAAGCGATTCAAAACTGTATCAAAAGCGGAGCTAGTATTTTAAAGCCAGAAGAATGTGCCCTTCGATCATTCTAAAGTTTTCTGTCTTTATCTTTTTTTCATATTTAAAAAAAAAATACTTTTAGTAAGTACTTATTGCATACTAGAAATGGGTAATTTGTTGAAACTTTATTTTGAAAACTATACACAATTAGGCAATAAACGTTATTCTTGTTGTTATATGTACCTATTTCCATTTTTGCTTGGTACGAAATTTTTTAGCGAATTCTTTCATTGCTTTATTACCCACATAAAGTGTAGTTACGTAAAAACTCCCGTTATTCAATAAAAATTTAGACGGCAAGTTTATTGCCGATTAGTTTTTATTTCTAACTGTAGGTTGAAAATTAATGGACTTATAATAAAGAGTACCTAATCCACTTACCTATGTATTGATTATTAATAAAATAAAAATTAATTATAATTAATAATCAGTAGATTAAAGAATGAATCATTAGAATCATAAGATTCAGTAGTCTATTTAGAGACTTGGGTGATAGGTCTGTCCTTGCAGGCGACACACTTAAGCTAAGGATACACGGCGACACTTGACACTAGACACTAGAATCCCTTAAAGACCTTAGAATACCATTCATAGCCTAATTTCTTGTTAAACCCTAACTAAATTACCAATTAACTTCGCTGTTACATTTCAATAGTTCAAGGTGACGTTTGTTTACAAGATGATCGAGTTTCGTTGTTTATTCTATTTAACTTTAACAACAAACTTCGAGGAATTGAGTGGTGATTAATTAGACGGAAAACGTCGGTATTATGTAAACATTACGTTGTTTAATACTGGCTCGGATTATGTGAATGATGCTAGAATTATCTGACTTATTCTGATCGCGTCGCAAGGTGGTGAAAATGGGCCCTTATGCATCATCCCGCTGCTTCTGAGGGAAGAGGCGAGGGTATGTTATCTGGAGCTTAAAGCGACCAGAAACTCCACCGGTCACTCACTCGCCTTAGTGCCGAGTCTTCCGCGGAACCGCCTTGGCCCTACGCAGAAGGGAATATAAAGAAAGGAGACCTTTGTGCAGTGGGAGAAAACGGGATATTAAATAAATAAACCATGATCTTAGCCAATCTTAGGTATGTTTACAAGCAAGTTGTAATATAGCATAATATATAACTTGACCTTTGAAGTACAAACTGTGCGTTTTGAAGGTTTAGGGCAATACGAACTTGTTAACAATCAACGAATCAGACTTTCTAAAAAGCTACCTAAATCCAGTGATATGTCAACCAGAGGTCTGTGCCTAAATCATGCAATTTATTTAACAAAACACAACACTCCACGTTTTTTTTCTTCAATTTAAATGGATCCCATCAAAAAATCTTCAACAAGAATCGATTTCATTTTTAATGCATCCGGTATAAAATTTGATGGGTAGTTAAATCTAGTGTTTATAAAAACCTTTATTACTCTGTATATTTTTAACTTAACCCGTGGGATTTAAGTATAGTCAGGTTAAAAAATTGGCTTTAATATATTCCATTTTGTAACACAATCGCCTTGAGCATAATTAATTTATAACGTTTAATTGTTGTTGTATTTTAAACTACATATGGTCGGTATATGTATATATTTATCGTATATAGGCTCTTGGAAAATACCAGCAGTATCTATTTGCTATGGACCTTCATTGATATTTTTTTAGAATAACTAATAATTAGTCAGATATATTTTTATTAAACGAGATGTCGAAGGAACGGCTCGGTAAATTCAATTTTTTAATGAAAACTAAAACTTGGTCAAAGATAAAAGTTTTACGAAAAACTGATTGCTAAATTCTTGCTAAATAATGCCATTTTGTAATCAACGCGTTTAGATCATAATCGTCCAACTACCATTTTTATTCTGTATTATATTTATGACTTCAAATGTAACTGCATAATTATCTAGATTATTATAACTTATTATACCAACATATAAAGTAAATAAACGATTTGTATATGTATTGTAAACTATCCCTAATTTATTTAAATTGTCATTTATATATTTACGGGCAAAATATTGTTAAAAACACACAACTAATTAAAAGGATATTTTAATTAAAAAAGTTTTTTAATTATTTATATAATAATTACGAAAAATGATATACTTAATATATATATTTTGAATTTGGCGTGCCTCCGGTACGAAAGACCCCTAAATCCATAATTTAAAACTATGAATTGTTTTACGACATTGTCT
Source organism: Idaea aversata (assembly GCA_907269075.1). NCBI lineage: Eukaryota > Metazoa > Arthropoda > Insecta > Lepidoptera > Geometridae > Idaea > Idaea aversata. Next base: position 14,844,498 of record OU026092.1, on the reverse strand, counting down.
GTAAAGATTTTGTAGCTTTTTTCTTTAAGTTAATGGCTTGTAAAGTAATTGTAACTAAGAATAAAAATTCCTAAATAGGTACCTACTAAAAGTAGAAAATCTCAAAGTAGTTCGGTTACCGGACTCCTAAACTTTAAAAGGTTTAGTACTTTGGTTATTAGTTCGCGTTTCTGAACTACGCATAGGTACCTACATATACTATACTACTGCAATTTTTCAGTGTAAACAGTCGGGTTCAAACAAAAACAAAATACAGTCAAATAAAAAACAAAAGACGATTGAAATAAAAAGATGATCGAAATGGAAAATAATCACAATCAAAAAAATAGCTAAATTATTTGAGTGAAACCGGGGTTAGTCACTAGTCTACACTTATACCGTAGGTATATGGGGCGAGACCATGAATCACTCTTGGACTAAGCTTTTTTTGTTTCTTTGTATGTAACGAATAGGCGCCGAAACTACTTGACCGATTTTTATTTTGGTAAAAGGATACATTGATTAATTTGGAATAACATAGGCTACTTTTTGTTCGGAATAGTCCCGATATTCCCACGGGATCGAGAGTTACGCGGGTGAAACCACAGAGCATTGCTAGTTGAATATAAAATCTGTGGAATACGATCAGGTAACAATAGTAGAGACTCGCCTTACAGTTTTGTTAATTGTTTAGTATTAAGTATTTAAATAATTATTAATGAGTTTATTTTAGTTAATATTTAAGCTTCTATTTAAAACTGAAGTCCTTCAACTCAAGCATGACTTTTTTAGTTGAAATACCTATTCTAATTACTACTTATTTAAGAATTCTACGGTGCAATGGAAGTCCACTTTTGTTGCCTTTGACGTATTTATTTCTAGTTTTTAGATGATTAATTGATTCCATATATCATCCAAAGACTAAAGCTTAAGTCATTTACCATTTTCTAGTATTTTCATGATAAATTTTAGAGATTAATTTAGTTTATTATTATCGTTGTGTAAAAAAACTGCGTTACCAATTTTTTCTTTAAAAAGAGTTCAACGCGCTCTCTTTCCTCTCGTTTCTTCGAGCTTCGTCATTATTTAGACATACTAGTATGCCTAGAGAGTGCATTTCCGTTGCGGCTGAAGTTTTTCTACATCTACCTACACAAAAGACGAAAGATTTTTTTGTTTATAACGAAAGCTCTAAAACTACTGAACCGATTTTGATGAATCTTGTTACGAAGATACATTGAATTCTTGGGAGTAACAAGCTAAGTTTTATTCCGATATTCCCATGGGTTCGGGTAACCGCGAGGTGTTGCTTTCTCTAATATTTCAGTTTCGTCTTAGTATATATAGACGTATCTTTTCTTCTTTCATTAGGTAATTATATTAAATAGATATACATTTTATATATTGATAGAAGAAGATAATTCGTGTTGTTCCAAAATAAAATAAGACTACATTTTCTAACATATTAAATCCAACGTTAGTAAATAATCAACGAAATAGGTAGGGACTGCAGACGCCCTACAAGTCACGTTTGCGTCAGTAGGTACGTTCGGCTACCATTTATGAAGATTTTCCCCACAGGATCGTGATTAACAGAAGTAAAACCGTAAGCTGCAGCTAGAGTAGGTACAATATATTTAGATAATTAATAGTATATAAGTTTTCAAAGTTATTCATTCGTACATACATTGTGTTCACAAGTTAGTAAGGTATCGTCAATGTCAAGAGACAGGACATTGCTCCTTGTTGACATTAGTACAGTTAGATGTTAGGTACCATTGAGTAGGTAGGTAATATAGATAGAGTGTATTAAGAAAGTAATATAGAGTGAGGGTATGAATTAAAATCTTCTAGAATAGGTACTTTTATTTCACTTAGTGTGTCCGACAAAGAATGAATTCCAACAAATGAACACAATAAAAAACAATAAAAAAAAATATAAAAAAAAAATAAAAAAAAAATAAAAAAAAAATAAAAAAAAAATAAAAAAAAATAGTCGTCCGACATTTGTCGTCCGTCAATACTCGTCCGTTAATAATCGGACAACTTAGGTTTTTTTTTTCGTTACGGAATTTCTTGATTCTCCCCCCAAGGCCCGCGATAAAATCTATGCAATAGCTTAAAATAAAAAATAAACATACAAATCAATTATTTAACAACCTCTGTGGCGGTCTCTCACGGCGGGTAAACACCCGCTTGCAACGTAAAAGGGTGGGGGCTTCAATTCCCACCTCAAAACATTGAAGAAAATAAAGAAACTTATGAAAACATAATTAGTAGCAACTGCTTACGATCGGCCTAATGGATGATGACTGACATGAGCCCTCTATACCTACCACGATAACTACATAGAGATGCAAACTGAAATAATGCCAATCAACTTGTGACCTATAACCGTGAACAAGTAAATAATATAATGGTCTCTATTGTTCTCTTTTGTTTCGTTTTATTTTTAGCTTAAGACAATTCTCTTGACAAACTGACTTTTTAACTAAAAATAGCTATGTGGAACGACTTTGGGAGTTCCCAAAAGTTTTTAAGCTATTGCATAGCTTTTATCGCGGGCTTTGACTGCGGGCGGCGACCGAATCAAGAAATTTCGTAACGAAAATAAAACCTAACACCCCCCACTTCGCCCACCATGTAGCTCGGCCGAGTGTTTTTAATTTGTTTCTTGGGATTTAATAGTTTTTAACCCATTGCATGCACATATATTTATGTCCGCTATAAACATTGCTCTTACGGTGAAGGAAAGGACAACATCGTGATGATACCGACATCGGCTTAGTTGGCCAAAAACGTATTGATGAGTTATTTCCTCTAGACATGGTCGATTAAGCTGAGAGGGCGGTATAAGGTTTTAAAAAGATATTCGTCATCATCATTGCGGTATATCTATTGGAAAAATATTTATAATTAGGTAATCGAGCAGATAATTTAATATGTAAACATTGTGTAAGCCGAACACGCAGTTTAAATGTCAATAGCAACTTGTAAAGTGTTGTGAGTTTGTGAGTGTCTCTCGTGGGTTGGTTCTCTATCCAACATGCTCGGAGTTGACTGTTGAACGTCAATATGCTATCGTTTCGACATATGTAATGGATATTTTGACCATGAAGACCATGGATATTAATAAAACATTTCTTATTCTAATTTTGATTAGATTATAAAGTTTTTACTTATGAATAGGTATCAAATTCTTTCATTTCTTTTAGACTTATCATAGCTGGTCTTTAGTTGGTTATGTAAAAATTTAAACGCCTGAGTCCGTAAACGGAATAAATGTAGCTTAAGTCCTTGTCTAAGATTTTATTTATGTCTACCTACCACAGTTCAATACAATTGGTTCAGCGGCTTATACATGAAAAAAGACAGACTGGCATTTATAATATTAATATTTCCATTAGTAACTAGTTGTTAGTAAAAAGGAAAAAAAACAGAGGCAAACCTATAATATATGTTTCATGAAGGGACGAACATGAATTTCTATGGTTTTATGAAAAAAATAATTGCTCTACCGACTTGTATGTTTAACTACAGGCATTATTCAGAAAGGGCATAAGGGCTTTCATTTGCAAGGACAAAGTAATACCCGCGTATCCTCTTAAGTCGGTTTTTTTATTCAATACTAGCTTTTGCCCGCGACTTCGTCCGCGCAGGAGTCGAAAATAGTTAAAATAGGATTATTTTTTGTTGATTTCAAATTAGATTGAGTTTGAAACATGTGTGTCAAAATAAAATGTACTCACTTAATTTAATCAAAAGCACTAAGGAGTTCGAGTCGAAGCAATTCGCCTAAAATAACTTTCTACTCTTTTTTAAACCCGGTGGGTAATTAATTTCGTAAAATCCTTTCTTATCGGATGCCTACGTCATACGAAGAACACACCCTACAAGTTTCAGGTTTCTACGATTTAGGCTGTGCGTTGATCCGTCAGTGAGTCAGGACAAAGAATTTTATATGTATAGAGAAGATAGATTTTGAATGAGATGTATTTTAACTTGGAACACGAAAACCTCGGGTGCACCCAATTCTCTTGGGATGGGATCCAAAATGGGCTATACGTCTAAGTACCTAAAGTTCTAAACCAAAAAAATGAATTCTTCTATTTCTGTCTTTCTAACACAGAGCCAATAATGCACAAAACTCTACGATTACCACATGAGTAAATCTTTAATCATATCGTGCTAATTAGTAATTACCTATCTATCATAGTCATCTTTTGTGTTTTTAGGGTTCCGTACCTTAAAAGGTAAAAAAGGAACCCCTTATAAGATCACTTTCCTGTCCATTTTAAAAATGAAAAAGGTGTAAAAGTCCTATTCATTTGTTTAGGTATTTTCGTATTCATAACAAAAGATATTTCTTTTAAATTACTTAATAATTAGTATCTACTAACTTTGGGAACTGTGACTTTTGGCAAATTGTTCAAAATTTTATTATTAGGTAGGGCTGAACAGTTGCGCAGAGAGTAATTTTGGCGTATCCTAATAAAATTATAGAGTTTTAAGTGATTCAGTGGCTATCCTATAACAGTTCTATGTTTTAACAAATGTCCCGTCTCCGAGATGGTTTAGAAGTTTGGTTAGAAAGCATTATTTGTGCACAGCACACTTTTGATAAAATCTTAGTCATAACGTTTGGTCAAATACCGTATTCATTTGCCGTAATGTCCTCTATCGACAGGTATTAGCAAACGTATCGCGCAAAAAAAAAATACTATGTCAAGTTCCCAGTACTAAATGGCAAGACACCTTTTTTCAGTTCAATGTTCGAAGTTTTCAACCTCTTAGGTTTTACGTTAACGCTGTCAGCTTGAAGTGACGTCTTACCAATCATAGATTAATGAGTATGTTACCAATCTAATCAAAAGCACTAAAGAGTATTGATATCAACTTCGAAGCAAATCACTCCCAAAATAACTTTCTTCCCCTTTTTAACCCCGTTAGGGGATGAATTTCAATAAAATACGAAACACGTGTTCCATTAATTCTGTTAAAGAATGTTTATGCAAAATTTGAAATAGATTGGACTAAGGAATCACGTTGTCCAATACAAACTTTGCCCCCCTTTTTCACCTCTTTAGGGGTAGAATTTCGGAAAATTCTTTCTTATCGGATGCCTACGTCATAGAAAGAACACACCCTCCAAGTTTCAAGTCTCTACGATCAGCGGTTTAGGCAGTGCGATGATCCGTCAGTCAGTCAGGACAAAGGATTTTATATGTATAGATATAGATAAGAAGATGCATGCATAATATAGCCGTGCAAAGCCGGGGCGGGTCGCTAGTACTTTGATAAAAGAGATCCAATCAAAGAGTATTTAAGTTTTTAATAACCCCAGCACGCCGCTTCATACACATGTTCATACAAAATTGCTGGAGCGTTGTAATGTTCCAAATTCAAAAAACGCTCCTGCATTGGATTTAATTTTCTTTGACCGCGACACTGGCTATATGCACGATAGTAATAATGCGAAGCCATAGTAAAATTATAAATAAAAAAGAGATGGCGCTAGATGCTTCTTTCCGTATGTCAAACTGACAATTTTGACATCATCCCTACGTTCTGTACGTTTTCATGCAAAAATAATAAGGTTTATTTTTTACGCCAAGAAATATCAAATTTTAATTAGTAACATAAATCTACTTGAAATACCTAAACCTCTTCTGATATTTTCTGAACACATTCGTGAAGATTATGTTAAAATCTGTTTCCTAGTTCCCGAAATTAGACTGCACAAACAAAGGTAAACAAATAAAATCAACATTTTCTGAGATGAATGGTAGTTTCGCGAAAACGAAGAGATGGCGCTAGTTACTTGAAATTAAAAAAAATATCTTATTAAATTAATTACTTTATTTTCTAGTTAAAAAATGTGTATATTGCTATGTATTCTTAAAATACATAAGTGTACAAAATTTTTAAGCAGAACAAAAAGAATAATCAACTAATTTGTGATTTTCTAAATTTAAGAAAACCTGAATCGCGCATGCAAGATTTTTTTCTACCGGAGCTATATAAGGTTTGCGAATTCTATAGTGCTAAGATCATTATGGACGTAGAACGCTTACTTCCAAAACTTCGAATTTATTATATGTAGAGATTATCGTTTTTGACCAGTGACAACGATCATAATTAAAATGAGTTAATTTCATACTTTTATCACGGTATGCGGTCAGCTTAATATTCTCTACCTGTAGCTGATCGCCTGTCGCCTGATGATTCAGGAATTCAGGACCTGTTTGATAATGAAGGTCCTGACGTCATCATATGTCGAATAGTGACGCAAGCGAGACGTCATGCGTCATTCGTAGACACGTACGAGGAAAATATCGACGATTATTAATCCCTATAAAAAATTAAAATGCATTGGACAGATGAAGGGAGACTATATTGACCATTGTGAGCGTGACCACATGAAAAAAAAAACCCCATGAGTTTCTTGTGCCTTCTTCTCATTGGTGGGCGCGTTCCGAAGGCACACATCCTAACTTAGTTTTTAAGACGTTTTTATGTGGTCCTGTATACTTTTAAGTATGAAGTATCCAAAGAAAATAAAGATATTTGATTTGATTTGATTTGATTAACAAAAAATCGGATAAAAAGAAGATTTTTTGTTCGTCCAAGTTACAGTGGCGGTTTGTGCTTGTGTTTTTATTTGTCTAGTTTATCAACCAAGGACAGCGTTGATGCAATGAACAGTCATCACCCTTTCGTTTTTGATTAAATTCTTATTATTATTTAGATCGTCTTTTAATATTAGACTTTTTAGGAAACAAGACAACCTTATATATGTCAATATCCTCCATGGTCTAGCTAGACATTGTGGGGACGTTATAGAACATTGGACATTTTAGCATATTAGATGCCGTTTACCATTTGCTATAATACCATTTTAATCTCTAGCATGCTAGAATGTCGCGAACTATGAATGGGTGATGATCCAAAGGGCCAAACTTCGGGAACCACTGCCTTAAATAGATACCTGGCCAATGAATCAAAACATTTGTGTTAGAACTGGATTATTGAACAACAGCAGGTATTCGATTAAATGAAACATTAACGATTATATATAATTAATTGCCTTTCCAAGAATAATACCGAGCTGCTAACGATGCGTACGTGACCTCTGCAATGGAGGCAGTTTGTGTTGATGTTTTAAAGAAACCTTACGCCTTCTGCTTCGTTTCTATTATCTATTCAGTAATCAAATAAATGACATTTACTAAATTTTTTTTTTCAAATGATAGGTCAGCGTTTGACTACTATCACACCTACCTGATAGTAGATGACGAAGCTGCCTAGGATGTAGCACGCTTTCCTAGAAGATAGCGTACTTATTTATTATCAGGTAATATTAATATTATAAATGTTTAGCGTGTGTATGTTTGTTACTTCTTATCGCAACAACTACTGAACTGTATGTAGATAGCTGCAGACGTGGATTAATTTATCGTTATACTTTTACATACTTTTGATCCCGATATCCTCACGCTCAATGAGTCACATTTTTACATAAATATTTATATCTATTTGGAATGTTGACTCCTGACAGTTTAATCCGTTTGATTGGTAAAAGAACATAGTTAAACGTACGTTTAAATTCGCACGATTTGTATTCATATATAGTATTATTTTCCCGGCTTAATTCTTAATCGCGTATTACCACAGAATATATAATAAGTAGTACCTACAATGTATTACTTCGAGCGAACCTTCGCGTATTTTCGTAGATTCTGATGAATGGATGTTACGACCTTGGTTACGACACTTAGCTTCATCAAGCTTAGAAATTACGAGAAAATTTGTTATTTAAATATATATTTCAAAATGTAAGAAAATAACTCGCCTACAAGCTGGGTACACCCAACAACAATTAACAATTTCAGTTTTAGACGTAAGTTTTTCAACTTTTGGCTCTTATTTGTACCATAAGCTTGTACATATAATATTCTGTGCCACAAGTAAAAAATGTAGATAATAGTAGGTAGGTATATAGGTATTGCATTGTAAATCAGTGGCCAGATTACATTTAACAGAACCGTAGTTCTTTTTTTATGTTTGATAATTTCAATATTTTTCTGTACACCTATTAATTTTTTCTCGCACGATCAGTTAAATTCATTTAATCTTTTTATATAGATATAGAGTAGGTACCTACCTTCCACAAGTACTTGGAGTATACCTACCTACGCGAGCCACTTAGTGACTGACGTTTATAAACAAAAAAGCAGTAAGGTATCTCGATGGATGGCAGATAAAAATTAACCATTTGCTGGAGTGATAATTGCGAGAGTTTACTTTATAAGTATAGCAGCTATCCGCGGTTTCACCCATGAGACCCATCACCCATGAGACCCGTTTCCCCGGCAATATATTATTTTCTTTTGTAAATACATCCAGAAACACCCCGACCAGAAACAAATATCTTACATATAATATATGTTTGAGGCGGAAATCGAACCCGCAAAGGAAAGGGCACGCCCCACAAAGACCCGTCTTGTATTTAACCGCATAATTCTACTGAGAAAATTGTTCGCAGTACCTACTATAGTTTTTCAATATATTAACGTAACATCGTAGTTACAATACGTCGTTATGGCGGGCGCCGCAGTATATCAACATCAATGAAAAGTTTTAGATTTTCGAAACAAAATTCAATAATAAGTACTAATTAGGTACGGCTTGCGCAGTCAAGTACAACAACACAACAACAATTAACAAGTAATTAGTTTAACTTAAGTATAATCTTAACTTGGGTTTATTAACTGCGGTTATTTAAATAAAGTAGGTACCTACATACATACTACCAGCACTACATATTATATGGACAGTCTGAGGCGGTCAAGGTCAAACGTTTTCCCAACAAGCCGCCCGCCTGCGCCCGCGCCGCGCCGCCATTACCAGCCAGAGCCTACCTTATAGCCGTATTCTTTCATTAATCGATCTTGTATGTAATGAATTGTTTAATGCACTCATTTAGTAGAATAAAATGAAAACTGAAGTCATCACCAAAACTTTTAATTTTATATTATTAAGTTTTGTACAGGACATCCTAATTAGTAACTACCAACATCTTGGTATAATTTTAAGAAAAAAATTCAGCAAATATAATTTTGATAAATCTTAAAATATGTATCTAAGTATATACTAAAACGGACCTAGATAAAGATCTTATCAACAAATTGTATTCAAAATTTTGTTTAAAAATTTCAGATTTTCATTGCAATTTCAGCTAAAGGCGGCGGGCGGTTGCCGGCTACCTCTACCTGTATTATCATGGCAACCAACTTAGGTACCTAAACCTAATTAATTATAATTAATATATTAAAGTCAAAGATGCCTTTAGCGATAACTTTGTAGATACTGGTAATAGCCAGCAAGAAGTGGATTCCCATGGCTTAGAATTTAATTGTTCTAGTTTTTTTGAAGATAGCCTCTCGTTGTCACGAAATTTTTCAAAAAAATTAGAAATATGTTAAGAATTCAGGACAATGACGTCAAACTAAAGTAGTAGGTAGGTAAGTACCTATAAGTATCTTATTAGGTATCCGTTATATATTACGGGGCTATGGAGCCCCGGACGATTGGAAGGTGTGCGTAGAGGCCCTTTACAATACCAAGTTTAATTTCGGCGGTTTGGTGATTATTCATGTCTGCACTATTTGCAAGGACACCCCCTGGTTTGGATAGAATTATCAATGAACTACTGTAGCAAACTACTTAGGCTATTGTGATGGGAGGGTAGTGAACTGAATACTGGGGACCTATGGGTACTATGGCGCCTGCCGTAACAATGTCCAATAAACACGTAAAATGACACCCTAATTAGCTGAGTAAGCTGTAAGCTTACAGCAAGGGGGCAACACGAACGTGAGCGGCTAAAGAACGGACGGAGAGTTTTACTCACTAAATTTTAAACCTTCACTGGTAGTCCAAGGGAGCGGACCAACTCATCACTGACGCTTGGCATCCATATCCTTCGAGCATTTCTGCTCTCGCGACTCCACTCTGGATGGGGGATGAAGTCAAGCCAGAGGCGCGGGACCGACCAGCCAACTAAGGCCAACCGGAGATGAGGAACGGTGGCTACCCCCTGGAGCACTCGGGACCGCAGGGTCGCTAGAATCGCTACTCCCCGACACCTGAGAGTTGACGAGAGACTTTAAAAGAACACCATCCAGTGATTTTGGAGTAAGTATTACAATAGGCCTTTTTATTTAACTTAATGTGTGAAAAGTACCTACTTTTCGGGATGTCGATTATAAAAAAAATCTAAATATTAGCATGTAGTGAGTAGTGACATCTTTACCAGAAACTACACAACTGATTGTATTTAATTTATTGTTTCTGTTTCCTTTGTAGTAACAGGTAAATGTAGAGATGTGGTTAGTTGAATGATCATGATGTCGTTGTACTAAAGTTTAAAAAGGCCGGCCAAGGTTCTTTGCGAAGACTGCAAAACTTTTTTGCGTTCGTTAAATTATGGGAGCATTTTGAAATAATTATAAGGTTACCTGCCATCTAAATTAAAAACTAAATAATATTTTGTAAAAATATGAAAAACTACATAAAACAGGTCATAACATAAATATTTTTATTACCTATTGTCAATCTGAAAAATAATTGATTTGTATAATTTCCCTTAAAAACGGTGGAAGGAGGTTCTTAAAAAACATTTTACCGGCCCTTATTACCTTACCTACCATTACTATTATAAAGTATATGCAAATGCATGCATAAGTATAGAAAAAATCATAAAACAATGTTTACTTAGCAAAAGGCAAAAGGTGTATTTATCACGTACGCATTTTAGCAGTATCTCATTTAAATCACATTAGCACCACGTCAATTAATTGTTTGTTTGTGGTTTGTAACATTATTGTATACGTCAATATTATGTTGTTATGTATTACTGAGTGTTTGGGACTTTATATTGTTTAATTATTCTGTCAAATAAATGTGATTCATTATGGTCTAGGGCTGCTAAGACAAAGAACTGTCTTTTCGAATTGCTGAATTGGTGAGCCTGCTCTTTTTCACATATTTTGTTTTCGATTAAGAAATTGTATATTAATTGAAATTGTAAGGCACGGCAATAAACAATTAATTCAATACGAACGACGACGATACGATTATTTTTCGTGTTTGTCTTTATGGTGCAATAAAGTGTTTATCTATCTATCTATCTACGAACGTACGGGTAAAAAAAGAAAAAGGGAACGCGTTGAAGTCTTTTTCAAGAAAACACTGTTAATTTTTAATTTGATGCAAACGTTCGATTTTTGTAAAGTGCTTTCCAAAGGACTAGTTCCAAATGTTTAAAATGTTATTTTTATATGATGGTATGCTTCCATAACGAATTTATTTATGGCAACATTCTCCTCTTCCCTTCCTGTTTGAGCTGTCATGGCATCCACAGTCATGTATATTTTTATTGCTCCGTGTTTTCTAAGTAGGTATTTAATGGTAAATATACCTGATATGTACACATATGTGTTGGCTGTTAAATTCCAGTATACCACCTAAACTTTTCCTATGCTTCACACACGCAGCGCTCTTCGATCCTAGACTTCTAACACCAAATGCCTTTATAGAACGCAGCAGTAGCTCAAGAAAGGGAAAAAGAAACTCAAATATATTGTCTATGGCCAGTTCCTAAAAATCGACGCAGTTTGTAAAGATGAGACGAGGCTCATTCAGCAGTCTTCGCATTTCCAGACGGGTGAAAATTAAAAAATATCTTGACCAGAGACAACTGTGAATAGAAAGCACGCCATCTAACGAGCGATTGGAAACTAGTAATAGAAAATTATTTATAGAGAACAACAGAAATTTCTCTGTAAGTACTTTTGGAATAGACCCCACCAATTAAAATGTACATTTTAAATGGAAATTCGTTTATACATTATCATCTTTTTAACCTTGATCTTGAACGTTCTAGTTGTTTTATTTATTTTCAACTTTCAGCCAGTAGACAGTGCATTGACTGCGACTGGTTGACATTTACAATCGAGTTATATGAGGATTAAGGAGCAAAAATGTCTATCGCCTAAACTAAACACAAATTAAATTGTTAATTATTGTATGGAAAATTGTTGTTTGTGTACCGTATGTAGGTGAAATCTTTTCTTATATTTTTGATATAATTTAGAGACGAAAGTTTGCTGTCGTCGCCAAACAAAATTTTTCTTCTTACTTAAATTGAAAAAAATTGAGTGTTTTTTTACTTTTATTATATTTTTTCCGGTTCCGGTTCCAAGTTTTTTTTGAGTTTTTGTTTCATAGTACTAACAACAACCCAATGTTGTTAAAACATGGAATTAATCAAGATCATTTTTAAAAATTTTTTAGTTTTTAAATTACCTAGCATTACCTTAAAGCGGTGGTAACCTGCGCAAATAATTAGGTATTTCTGAGTATTCCCCAAAGTAAAAAACGTAAGCAAGTAAAAAGATTTAAGTTCGTATTTTTCCTGTAAAATTTATATCCTACTCTATTTTATCTAATGCTTAAATTACAGGACTTAAAAGTCCTTAAAAGAGAAAAAGACTCGCCACACGAAATCTCTGAAACTGCAAGAACTACGGATCTGAAACTTCGCAAGGGGGTTCCTTTTTGGACGTAACCGCGCACCGCACTAAGAAAGGGTTTTCGAAATTAGACTTTTAAAAAGGTAAAAAGGGCAGACTGTATTTAACGCGAGTAAAACCGCGAGACGCAGCTAGTATTATTAAAAGTACCTACTCATATGGATAGCATTTTTTTATTTAAAGTGTGTAAAGATTATAATCTAGGTAACTCGTAAAATGATGGTGAAGCAATGGGTTTGAATATTAACGTATATTTGCCTCCTCGTGTTTTGTGTTTTTTTTTTATATCAAGAGACATATTGTGACTTTGTTTCGTTTTCAAGGTAAATCTTTGTATTTTTGTAAAATTATTAAAGGAAATTCGAACTCCTGACTACCAATATTTTATTTATTTTTCTAACGACATACCTACATTGTAATATTATTATTTGTTTAGACAACACAAAAAAGGCAATGTCGCATGTATGGACGCTTTTTAAAGGTACAACTGAATTTCCACTGTTTTCGAAGTATTATTTTTCAATAATAACTAAGTATAAACAGTACCTATATTATTGTCTTTGTTCTTTTAAAACAATTGTCGAGTTGGACGAACTTTGTCGCCCTCTTGTCTTGTCTCATGTCATGAGTAAGGGACAATGGCAGAACCTCGCTTGACTTTTACAACTTTTACGGAAACAAGGAGTAGGTAAGTACTTTTAAAGCCGGAAGTACTTTATTGAAGGCATTCGGACGGAAGAAAGTGTTGTTCGAGGCGGATGTGACACTATAATGGAAAATACCTGTCGATTCTACCTAAAATTGTCATGAAAAATAGTTTTTTTTTTATTGCAAAATTTTTAGACAAAAGTTTTTACTTCGAAATGTTTTTGTCCAAATAAAATCCATGGGCGAGTATATAAGAGGAAACTTGAAAGTAGCACCAGTTACTGGAAAAGGGAATCATTTGGTTGGTATGGACATGTGATGAGAAAAGAAGATACGTATGTGACTAGAAGAGACGAATAAATGTAGAGTGGGATGGAAAGGAAGAGGACGACTTAAGAAGAGATGGATGGACTGCGTGAGACAAGAAGAAGGTGAACGATGAGATTACGACTAATAGAGGTGAATGGAAGAAGTAAACATACTTTGCCAAACTCAAAGGGCAAGCAGAAGAAAAAGAGTCAATTGCCACCATACAGACGTTTTAATATGCCGATGTTCTGTAAACTATAGACCTTCTGATCTAAACCGAAAAATAGACTTTTTGTTTAAAATTAGGTGCAAATGTAAATGTGCAAATAATTTTAATTGACAAGATTAGGTTAATATTGTTCTTACAAATATAGGTACCTACTTGATCATAAAATTATAGGCAGGGGATACCCCGAACGTGTTCGAATTGTTTAATATTTACAAACTAAATTCTATAGCGCCATCCAGCCCCAAGCTAAGCTATTGGACTTGTGTTATGGTGACCAAACAACGGAGAAAATACCTACTTATATACTTTTTACTAAGAAACACCTACACCAGAAATACTTGTTTGAGGCAGGAATCGAAGCCGCAACCTTTTGTTTCGCAGGCAGGTGGCACCACAGAAGTCGTCGAAATTTGTATTAAATTAACTGTTCTTCGTAACTAAGGGTCATTATCGTCCGACTACCTTAATGCAGTATAAAATGTCAATGTAACCGCTGCGCCGGCGCACTCATGAACGGAATTTTGTAAAGTCAGTCATATTTCCTTTACCTATAGTGAGAGTTACATACATAGTCAAGATGAGAGTGTTGTACTTTATGTTTGTTTGTGTGTGTTTCTATCAATATGCTGATGGAGGAAATGGTGAGTTATATGTGTTTTATTTGAATTAGGAAGTGGAACCAGTTGCCTGCGCCTGCGTCTGTCATTCCTGACAATCGGGCAACAAAATTGTAGACTCAAATCTTTAAATGTTAACTCAAGCAAGATTCTAAGGCCTTCTGCGCGAATTAAAGATAAAAGTTTATTAGAATAAAAACATTCCCAAAATAGTAACTTTAGAACTCTACAGTCTACAATGCTGATGCCGACTGTAAAATTGGGGGGTGTTAAAGTTGCGAACAGGTATCTTCTAGAGACCGAGTGCTAACATCTTAGACCGCATCGTCACCTACCATCGGACACCTACCACCTACTTCATTCGCGTAGAAGTTGAATTTTCTAAAATCCTACATCATCATAATAGCTTTCTGTAACTGAGTGTAACTATGCCAAATAATCCGATCCGTCCATTGCAATTGGTTTGAGCAGTGCGTTGCTACATCGATCAGTCAGGACTTTAATGTTATATATAGATCAGCGTTATACTCAAAACAAAGGCTAATGAATACTTTACATAAATTAAACTAGCTGTCCCGGCAAACCTTGTTTTGCTATTTAAAAAAAACGATCTGTTTCGTGAATCTAAACCATCCAGGGCGTCACCCAAACGCATACAAAAATATTCATTTAAATTGGTCCAACTGTATACGAGGAGTTCAGCGACACACGTATACGGTCGGTTGCATAATTGCAGACCCACCGTAGAGCTCCAAAACGGCTGTTATAAGAATGTTTTCAACACAAGCAAGATTCTAGGCACCTGCTTTAGTTGAAGTTTAAAGTCTTGTAACTCATCAATTTATCAAACAAAAATTATTAGAATGAAATCATTTCAATAATAGTAATGTTAGAACTCTACCGGGGGCTGCAATTATGCAGCCGACTGTACAGTAGAATTATATACTTACCTATATAAAGATATTGTCTAGAAAGATATTGTCTAGAAAAATATTTAAAGAAAAATGCAAATTCAAAAATTGCTCAGCGACGATGTCCGAACTCGCAACCTTCTAATTACCATGCCATGCACTTATAAAAACCGGACAAGTGCGAGTCGGACTCACGCACGAAGGGTTCCGTACCATTATATTCTGTTTTCGTATTTGTTGTTTTAGCGGCAACAGATTTTTTTTTTTTTCTTTTCTCTCTCAAAATTTCTCTCAAAATTCTTCTTCTCAAAATTTCAACTGTCTAGCTATCACGGTTGTTGACACATAGAAAGACAGACGGACGGACGGATTGTGGTGTCTTAGTAAAAAGGGTTTTTACCCATTAGGTACGGAACCCTAAAAACATTAAGTACCTACTTCGCATCAAAATTGTCACCTACCTAGGCTACCCTTTCAACGGACTTCCTTATAGAGTACAATATAATTGACAATTAATTGCTATATACATTAATATGTATAGTAATTAGTAGGTATATACCGAGTGGTGTAGTTTGGGTTGGCATCGTGCCATCATTTTCCGGGTTCGATGTCCGCTTCTGTACTATTTTATACATATAGGTTTAAGGACTTGTAGTAGTCGGTATATCTTACTAATCCCGCGGTTTTACTGCGCAAGCGCAGCCAAAAACCCAGTATAGAACTACTAGTGCCACCTCGTGGTTAACCATAGAAACTTGTTCACGTTAAGTTACCTACTTGAATGGTCAGTTTAGTTAACATACTCAAGAATTTGCTAAGCTAGTTCATTTACTTAATACTAGGTGGCGACACGGGTATTTTATTTACTTAAATAATTTCAAGAAAATAAAATAGGAAGGGAATATTTTAATTCGACCATTTCTACCCTACTACCCTTCTACATACCCTTTTCTATTAAATATGACCGACAGAACACGTCGTCCTTCTCTACTCCACTCTATTCCCCGTCAAGACCGCATTCACTCTCTCTCGCTCTCTATTATAAAGCTGAAGAGTTCGTTTGTTTGTTGGAACGCGCTAATCTCAGGAACTCTTCTCGAATTGAAAACTTTTTGTCATGGATAGTCCATTTATCGACTAAGGCTATAGGCTTCTTTTTATCCCGATATTCCCACGGGATCGGGAGTTACGCGGGTGAAACCGCAGAGCGCTGCTAGTTACATAATATCACGTGACCGAACCACATCAGAGGTCTAGACTAGATTTGCTTTTTTATCCGCTTGATAGATGGCGGGTTTATAGTCTCTGGTCTATTTAGGGAAACTATGGAGCACATCCTGTGAATGCGACGTCTTAGCAGCGAAGAGTATGAACCTCCTTGGGAATGCGTATCACAAACCGGAGGAATATAGGTTTCTTCCTCTCAGTGAGATCACTGCGTTTATCGACCACTTATTCAAAGAGTAAGAAACATTAAGGTAGGAGTATACACAAAAGATCCCACTGAGTCGAAGTATTGCTGGCTATGTCAGCCCCTGATGTAAGATAAGATAGCCTCTGGTCAAGAGATTTTTTTACTCGGTTAGGGAAGGCGTTGCTGAGCTGGGTGAGCCCATACAGCCTCGTCTTTACAAACTTCGTTGATTTTCAGTATTTTTTCAGTATAGTTCGGTTAAATTTTTGCCAACTGTCGAGGCATCTGGAACTGGTCCATTTCAGGGTTCCGTATCTCATAAGGTGAACAAAGGAAACCTTATAAGATCACTCTCTTGTCCGTCTGTCCGTCTTTCTGTCCGTGTATCACGACCGATTTTTTTGTACTTAAGCCTAATTATTTTTTGTTAGAACATCCATAATTCTTGGGTTGTTCATTTACAGTTGTAGGTAAATAATATTTATTCATGGTTAGGATCTAAGAAAACCTCCGGAAAACTCGTCCAAGTTCAAGGTGAGAAAGCCGCAACAAACAACAAGTACTTACTAAGGTTCTATGTAACAACAACATTACATAATAGATAGATACGTAAATATCTACTTAGATAATGGCCGTGTCTGAATTAATTATAATAATCATCTATGTGATTGTTTCCAATAAATAGAGATGGTTTGATTGGTGGGAGAGTTCTGCTGCACGTGACTAGAGTTGAGGTTGAGATGACCCAAGTGCATACGAGCTAGGTACATGTTAATACACTAAATCTTCTATATATATATAAAAGAAAGTCGTGTTAGTTACACTATTTATAACTCGAGAACGGCTGAACCGATTTGGCTGAAAATTGATGGAGAGGTAGCTTAGAACCAGGAGACGGACATAGGATACTTTTTTTTTTTTTTCGATAGTCAAACGAGATTGGGATATACGCGGGTGAAATTAAATATACGAATTATATAAGGCATATAAGCCCGCATAAGTCCCGATCCCGTGGGAATATCAGGATAAAAGTATGCTACACTATTAACTCCTAATTGTATTATTATACTACTAATTGTATTCTGTGACGTTCGACTTATTTAGTACCTAGATGGTTTATTTGAAGTTTGCACAAAATCGGTCGAGCGGTTCTTCATTTATCACAATTTTTTTATATGGCAAAACGACGTTTGCCGGGACAGCTAGTCTAAGATAAATTACGCAGTATAATAACTTCGAAAACTTATCAGTAGGCTGTATGAAATGCGGCTGCAGAGGAGTTCGCAAAACATATCATCATAGAATTCTGACGGATGTAAGTAATGCAACCCTTTTGTTAGAAGGTTAGACATTTTGAAAACTGAGGTTAGATTAGATGCATCCTCCTCACGTTATGACTTTACATCCGTTACATTTGGTATTTACAAGTGTCCTACTATTTTAACTTGCAAATCTTACGAATCTCAATTATTTGGAATAAGAAGATTTACAACGAAACTGCCAAAATTCAATTTTAGACCGAGATAAAAATAACTTGCTAGGTCCACTCGTTCCTGAGAAACACGGTGGTGTCACACGGGAGGACAGACGGACATGAGAATGATCTGTAGGGGTTCCATTTTTTACCTTTTGTAGTACAGAACCCTAAAAACTAAATACACATTAATTACCACATCTAAAGACTATAATATTAAAAAACGTATCCTATTTTATTAAGCCATCTCTATTGTGTTCTCGGTATAAATCTAATAACGTTGTAATAACCATGTTTATGTGGTGATGTTGAATATTGTTGATGTTGATGGCATGATGATAGTTAGATATATGTTGTGTTGTAGTCACGTGAGGCTTGATGATGACGTGGATCTCGATGGGACTATGTGACTTTATTCATGTACATACAGTTGACTGGCATTTTATTGCTTATAATGGTTCCGTACCTCAAAAGGTAAAAAATTAAATTAAAAATTTAAAAAACCCCCGACACAAAATAATAAAAATAGTATGAACGTAAAAAGCCTAAAACAAGCAAAAAAAATGTATACAAAGAAAAAGCCACAAAAAGAACAAAAAAGGTATAAACGTGAAACCCTACAAAAAGAAAAAAATAACCTCGAAATTATGATTCTACTACGTAAGTACATGTGAATTTTTTTGATTAAATATTGTCGCGTCGGGGGACCGCTCTTTTTCGAGTCAATTTAATATAATGTTAACATTTTTATTTTAGCATTTTATCACTAGTAATTTTTAATACTTTAACATTTTCGTTGAAATTTTAATATCATTTTACTTAGGAAGGTGTTTCTATAGGTAAAGAGCGGTCCCCCGACGCTACAATATTTAATCAAAAAATTCACATGTACTTACGTAGTAGAATCATAATTTCGAGGTTATTTTTTTCTTTTTGTAGGGTTTCACGTTTATACCTTTTTTGTTCTTTTTGTGGCTTTTTCTTTGTATACATTTTTTTTGCTTGTTTTAGGCTTTTTACGTTCATACTATTTTTATTATTTTGTGTCGGGGGTTTTTTAAATTTTTAATTTAATTTTTTATTTCATCCTTTTTGTAGGGAGGGACTTTTTAATTTTTTTTATTTCATTTCTTTATTTTCTTGCGATTTATGATTCAGATAATTTGGTGTAAACAATAACTATTATTAATTTATAGTTAACTAGCGACCCGCTCCGGCTTCGCACGGCTATATTATGCATGTATTATACATATAAACCTTCCTCTTGAATCACTCTATCTATTTAAAAAAACCGCATCAAAATCCGTTGCGTAGATTTAAAGATTAAAGCATACAAATGGATATAGGGACAGAGAAAGCGACTTTGTTTTATATACTATGTAGTGAAGATTATTTTTAACCCTAAACAGTTTTTTTTATTAAAGGTATTCTTTTTCAATTTTTTCCTTTAGATATTCAACTTTTACAACTACAAGTAGGTATTTCATAGCTATTAAATACGTCACGTTGTTTGTGCGCGATGGACTCCTAAACTAGGTACTTAACCGATTTTAATGAAATTTGCACACCGTGTGCAGTTTGATCTAACTTGAAAGATAGGATAGCTTACATCTTAATTTATTCCGATATTCCAACGGGATCGGGAGTTATGCGGGTGAAACCGCGGAGCACAGCTACTAATATAATAAAAAAATGGAAAGAAAAGTAAAAAAAATCCAAACGAAGCCAAAAAACTCAAATTAACTTGATACTCGGGCATATCTACTAACATTCGGTTGTTAATCCTGAGTATTATCCCCCATAACTTTTAGACGGCTGGACCGATTTTGATCAAACATAGATATTTGTAATGTACGAGTCATGCCCTTTCATTTGATACCCCACTCGAGTATATCTACTTGCATTCGGTTTTTGATCCTGACTTTCATCCCCCATAACTTTAAGACGGCTGAACCGATTTTGATCAAACATAGCTAAGAACACTCCCGACTAACTTATCTTTCAAACAAAAAAAACTAAATCAAAATCGGTTCATCCGTTTGGGAGCTACGATGCCACAGACAGACACACACACACACACACACACACACACACAGACACGTCAAACTTATAACACCCCGTCGTTTTTGCGTCGGGGGTTAAAAAGAAACCCTTATAAGATCGCTCCGTATCAGAAGGTCTATCAAAGAAAATGACGTAGTTTGCAGAACGTCGGCATTTTTTAATGTCTATAATGGTGGCAATGTCTTGAGTGGCAAAACGACGTATACTAGTAAAACATCCAAAATGTTAAACTGTCAATGATATAACTCTCATCTCTTACTCTGTAAAACTGTCAACGATAAGTATAACTCTTGTCCGTCAAAAAACTTAATCCATGTTTGTATGGTTATTAAATCAAGGCTCGTTGTAGCCTATTCCGACCAGTCGGGGGTATGGTTAAAACTTTGACTAGCGTTTTATTGCTTTCTTTAAATTCCATATACTTAACCACAAAATGGGTTAGTTAGTATCTACAGGAAAATTTACCTTCGTATGTGTTTTTAAATTAAATATTTTGATTTTTTGATTCATTTTATTAAAACGTGATCTATACTTATAATAAAGGAAGTCTATAATTATAGTAATTGTCCGCGTAGGATTACAATATTCCAAAATCCTTAGGAAAATATATTTTTCAAATGTGAGATTTCTGTAAAAATATAATCTTTTTACTAATTTTATATTTATAGACACTCTAAACCTAGATTGCCAAGCAATCTAGGCTTTAACATTTTTTTTTAATTTACTAAGCTCCTTTACAATAACATTTCCAGCCCCCTTCATCACCCCCTGCCACGCTTCAGACTCCGCCTGCATGAAGACCACAGCGCAGAAAGCCGTCCCGATCCTGGCAGCAGGTGTACCTTCCCTGGGCATCAACGTAATGGACCCGATGCACGTGGAACGCGTCGCTACCAGCCAGGCCGGACTTGACATGGACTTTAGAAACACTATTGTCAGGGGCTTGAGGCATTGCCAGGTCGATAATATCAAGTAAGTTTTAGTTCCTTTGAGAATGTAACCTCAAAAGTCTTACATGATTGTGAGAGTTGCGCTTCCCTGGGCACGAGGACCACGTCTTTGCTATCCAAGTCAAGAGTCAGTGGCCTCAGGAATCGCCAGATCGAAAATATTAAGTAAATTTTACGAGTTCTTGGAGTGTTAGCTCAGAATTCGCAGCAGGACTTCCCTGAGCACGAGGACCGCGTCTTTGTCAGCCAGCCAGATCGAAAATATCAATATTCCATGGATGGATGGACTGCGTGAGACAAGACATGAGAGAGATGAATGTGAACGATGAGATGACGACTAATAGGAGTGAATGGAAGAAAGACTTACTGCGCCGACCCCAAATAAATTGGGGTAAGGGCAGGAAGATGATGATGAATTAGATATTTTATAATTGTTAAGTTTCTTAAACTCAGAATGACAAAAAATATCAAGTAGATTTTTGGATATTCTGAAGGATAATTGGTATCATAAATTTCGACCTTGATTAAAAGATTAAAGTCTTTTATTGTTTATTTCATATCTACCGTGAAGTTCACGGCATAATTAGATTTATATCTAGCGATATAATTGTATATTAAGTACCTTATAAACGATATACCTAACTAATGACCATTATATTGTTCTATTTATAGAAGAATTTACGTCTTAGCTATGTCGTTATTATTTCGATTGAAATAAATTATCACTATTTCCTTTATTCTTCTTCACCAGCCTACGAAAGTAATCTATAAAAATAAAAATAAATAGACGAAAATGTATAAACGCGTATAACTTGCGAATGACTGAACCAAATTGGATAATTCTTTTTTTAATATTCGTTTGTCAGGAGAAAGGTTTGTATATATTTTTTTAATCGAACGTGGGTAAAACCTCGAGGCACAGCTAATAACTTTACACTTTCTCCATTTCAGACGTAGAGGGCACCAGACGTTGCTAGACCTGAAGTGTTCAGTGACATTAGTTGGAGACTATACCCTCGGCGGTCAACTTCTCATTCTGCCCATTGAGGGCAAGGGAAAATACAAGATTAAGATTCGTAAGTAGCCTTACGTTTCTGTGGACCTTTCAAGATAGTGGATAGATGAGTGATGTTTACGTATAGTTTTTCCATCTAAATGCAATGAGGCGGAAAGTCATTTTATTTTTAATGCCAAGAGAAGAGTCCCTAAAAGAAATAAAAAACCCTGAAAGTGGCTGTAACTGAAAAGCGTAGAACGTGAAAGCAGACGGATGGAACCAATCGTATACGTTTACTAAATTTCCTAATTTTTCAACGCATAACTGATCTCCAGACCATAAGAATTTAAGTGCAATCCGCCTTGCTTCCAACATTTCTTAGGCTTTTTTTGTTCTTTGTGTTTCAGTTATATCCGCAGCGTGGTAGTTTTAAAATATTTGAGTGGGAGTCAAGATTATCACAGTATATGTCCTAACTCACAGATTGAAAGGTCTGGGAAGGAAGAACATAGTTGTAGACCGAATGCATAGCAACACCATTCCATGCAATTCATCTGTTTAAACCTCTAAAAGTCCTAGGCTGTATATCCACAAACACTCAAGATTATTTCCAGATACTAATTCAACATTTTCATGCAGATGACATCATTGTGAAGATAATTTTGGACGTGAGTGAACGCAACGTGAAAGGCGTCAAGTACTGGCATATAGACGGTTGGAAGCACTCCGCCGACGTTAAGACCAGGGTCGAGTTCCAGTTCCAGAACCTGTTCAACGGGAATAAACAGCTTTGTAAGTCATTAATGATAGAACTACTTTAGCCTGACGGACGTGTCTGAGACGTTCTAATTCGGTGGCCCTCAAAACATTTTGATAAGGGCAGGAAGAAGTAAAGTCTGACGCGCGACTAAATCAACGTCCATCCATGTGGTGGCCCATGTGGATCTAATATTGTTGTTAGTTGTACAATTAAGCAAGCATCTAAATTTCAATATCTGGTATGGGAATAGCTGTACTTTACCATAGGTACCACATACGCTTTGGCATCAGGACTTTTCTAATGAAACCGGGCAAGCATAACAACACCAAGTTAGTTCTTCGTACCGGGTAACACACTGGAGTAGGCGGATCTCACCCTACCTCATCAATTTCCCTTTAATTTGTACTATCGATACGAAGAAGAAGAAGTTCTGCTTAGCTTCTACGCTTCTTAGCTTAATTAGTTATTTCTCTTAAATTTCAGCGGATACAGTCCTCCAATTCGCGAACAACAACTGGCGGGATATATTCCGCGAGGTGGCGCCACCGATCGTGAAGGCGATCGTCGCAAAGATCATCGGTGAAACGATAAAGCTGTTCGACAATGTCCCGGAATCACAGCTCGTGTTGTCATAGATATAGACTGATTGATTAACTATGTTTTTATTATAATTGTGTTAGTTTTATTGTTGGTGTTTTATTGTAACATGGTCATAAACCATGTACTATAACGAAGATATTATTTTATAGGGCATAAAAGGGCCATGTTCAAAAAAAATCAGGGATGTTCAAAATTTGCAAAGTAATGTGCAATGTTCCCGCCCTGCAATGTGGCAAAAGTAAGAGGGGAGATAGAGTGTTTCGTCTTGCCGCTCTGGGCAAAATTTTGGAAAAGCATTTTTCCTTGAATATATTTATAGTCTTGCAGGGCCGTGTAACTAGGATCAGTTTCAGCATTTAGCTGTAACGCTTAATGGAGCTACAACACTTGTATTCCGTTGCCGTGACATTTCCTCTCGCAAAGGAAGGAAAGGGAACTTAAATCACATATTTCTTAATTCCTATCCTACATAACATTATAACTGTGTATATTATGTTTGTTACTCCATCACACAAAAACTACTGAAACAATTGCATTGAATCTCAGTTTGTAGATAGCTGAAGCTAGTTAATTAAATCCAGGTTGAATTAATCACGAAACGCGCGCAAATTGGTTTATTTATGTAAAATGGTCGACGCACTAATCGCACATATACATATACATGAAATCGCACATGAAAAAGGCAACTTCTTATCCCGAAATTCTCACGGGATCGATAAGCAATTAAAACAGCGGGGCGCAGCTAATAATATTATAAACCCGCTTGTCCTCAAGAATGTCAAAAACTAAATAATAGGCTCGTATAAAAAAAGTATTAATCAACAAGTTATTATCGCAACGGTTGTCTAGTTACACTCATTGCTCACATCCGGTCGGTAAATAATCAAATTATAATTGACAATAGAGAACGTTGTTAAATAATTTCAATTTTTGTAGACTATGCCGTAATTTTCACAAATTACGGTAGAATTCTAATTTTTTGTTGACAACGTAATTGGATTCATTGTCATCACATTATTCTTGAGAATAAAGATCATCACCAACCATTACTTTTAAAGTGTTAAGATGATCACATAACAAATGAGTACGAAAGAACCATGCTAAATAATATTTAGTCTACAAGACCGACATTTTCACAATACATTTTCGATCGTCTTTCATCGTTTAAAATCCATGTGCCAAAAACAACAGACATTATTAGCCTCGATAACCTATCATACTAGCTTCAGTTACTCGCTAATATCTTTTACTATCATTTTCACGTTAATCAGAAGGCTGGCGTGAGTTTACTAAAATGCTTACTGCGTATGTAACTTGTCCATTTAGAACCGCACGACCGTATCTGCGACAGACTGGAGCAAGTAGCAAAGGTTATCAACGTACACCACTTTTGATATGCACCTATCCCAAAATCTAAGGTAGATCCTTAGAATCAAATAATAGATATATCAAGAATTCGTTATTAAATGAGGTAGTTTGAGGCATCGCATCGGGATGAATTTAGAGTTGAATAGGGACTATTTATACCTATATGATTCGGTTACAATGGATGAAGACATTAACGACGTGTTATTGACGTCTAACTACGGTGACAGATCCAACTAACAAGAAAGGCTAACAAGATACTATTAGACCGTTCTATGTACATTAATAATCTAAATATTCATTAAAGTTTGCGTCATTCAGTGTCAAAGGTAATTTGCAAAGTGATTCCAAGTATTTCATTGTATTTTTAAAACGAAACATAACAGAGTTACATCATTCTAAGATTTTCCTACTTCTAGTTACAATGACTATTGACCTTTGCAGCTAATATTTATTCAGCACCAGCAAGTATTTGGGCAGGCCTGAGACAAATGCAGATGGAGTAGGCTTGTCCAGAACCTACCCCATCACCTTCGTCGACCATGTCCTGAGGAAAGAACTGGTCAATGCATCTAGATCTAATTTAGCCGTAGGTTTCATCATGATGTTTTTCTTCAGCGTAAAAGCAATGATAATAGAGCACATAAATTTTTCTTAAGAAAATTCCATAGATGCACGGCCGACAGATATTACAACCTACGAATGGGTATTATTATGGGAATTTATAACTACAATTTTCTCTAAAACTACTAAATTGATTTTGATTAAACTTGTTATGAGGAAACATTGAATGCTTGTAAGTGACAAGGGTTACTTTTTATTCCAATATTTCCACGGGATCGGGACTTACGTGGGTTACATCGCGGAACGCTGTTAGTTTTACTTGCATAATTTATTTTAGTCCTCGATTTAATTAACTTTTTGGACTATAAATACAACCTGAATTTCAATTAAAGCCAAAGTGGAAACTAGAAATTACAATTGTCTCGTCATTGTATTATTTCCTCAACAAAGACGACTATTTTGTACCTACGAGCAAAAAATGTGCAAATTGTTTTACAATTTGCACATTTTTTGTTGTCGGTTTTCCAATCTTCAATTATAAAGAGCGGGATGTTGTAGTTTTTGTAACATACCAAGTAGATTAAGTAATCTACCTAAATAGATACCTAACTACTTGACAATCATTCCATTCATGGTAATTGTAACGGATATATGGAAGTATATTCTGGAAATCTTAGGTTTCTTCTTCTTCTTTTAGAGTTAGTGACGTTTAACCAGTCATATCTTTTTTCACCAATAGTTGGCCACTGCAACCGCAGCAACGTTGGCCTCCATCAGGTCCTCCAGTGTGCAAGTATTAGGGCACAGTGGGCATTAAATTAAAACAGGTGCTGCCGTTTAGTCTGATTTAGGAAGCAGGCAGCCTTAGGCGTTGGAAAGTTGATGGTTTTGGCTTGGTAGAAAAGAGCTGTTTGTGTATCAAACCACTGTGGATTGGTAACCCCACTCCTCACCGCCCTCTGTCTTGGAGTGAAGTGTCCAGAGTGGGATATGCTATGTTGGCAGACATATTCATCGGTCGGAGAGGCTCCTCTCGTGCACCCCGCGCTCTTTAGATACTGGCTTGAACATTACAAAAATTCCCACCTCCAGTGTGCTCAGATAAAATTATCGCACGTTAATAAATAAATAAGACGTTAATAGACAAACGACATCTCCAATAATGTGTAGTTCACCATCACTGGACCAGTTTTTAGACGAGGAAAAATGCAAACGTTTATTTAAGTGTGAAACGGTTATTACTAAAACATTGATCGATAGATATATTGTTTATTTGCTCTCCAAACACACATTGCCATATAAAAGTACTTATTTATTTCAACATTCTTTAACCATTAACCAAACACAGGGTCGCGGGTTCGATTCCCGCCTCAGACAAGTATTTATGCTTAGATATTTGTCTGTGGTCTGGTTGTTTCTATGTATTATAAGTATATATTTACAAAAGAAAAGTATATAAGTAGTATATCCGTTGTCTAGCACCCATAACACAAGTCTAGTTACTTAGCTTGGGGCTAGATGGCGATGTGTGGAATGTCCTGCAATATTTATTATTATTTTTATTATTAAGAATATGTGTGAGTTTCAGCAGGACAAAAATGCCATGACACTGAAACAAACTTTCTGTCTGTTAGTGGCTTTCTTATTATATCTATTTAGTGTGGTTTCCATTCACACTTTTTCTGAAGTCTCAATTCGCGCTTGACATCATCGAATAGTCATACGGAATCCTCGCCCTGACTGTGAGTAGGTACCAAGCCACGGGTCATGGTCTCTTTATTATATTTGTACCTACTTGGAGAAATAAGTGACGTACTTAGGTATATAGGTAAGTGCCTACCTAGTATCACCGCTTGTGTTTACCTATTATAATTCATATGGGTTCGTGGGTTTCCACGGTCAAACTAAGCATAGTCAAAGCATAGAGTCAAAGACGTTTCAAAAATAGCACAAAGTTTGACGTTTTTGTAATAATAAATATCCGTTACTTAAAACTTTTTTTTTTGTGAATATGTCTTTTTAACCGATTTAAAAAAAAGAGGAAGTTAGTGTCGGTAGAGTATGGCAAGGGGTCGCTTGCAAAAACCAATCGTAACGGATGTATGATGTTGATGTAGCTAATCCAGTCCCTACGGATAGATTGCAATAAATTGGGAAAGCCATGACGTTAGTTCGTTTCGTAAACAAAGGTTAGTATTGTATTTATTCAAAAAGGTCAAAAGCCAGAAACTTAATTACTGTGGCACCCTTGAATGACCTTTATTGTGTAGGTAAGGCGTAGGCAGAGTTTTTCTATTTTTATCTGAAACAAAGCTGCTGTGAAAATATCGGCTCTTTTTCATATAAGTAGGTAGGTATGCTTATTCCACTACATAGTTTCCTCAAGCATTTGAATTGGTTACGCAAGTTGTCTATCTTCTTTTTCTTCTATATATTAAATGTTTTGTCCTGACTGACTGACGGATCAACGCACAGCCTAAACCGTTGATCGTAGAGACAAACTTGAAGGGTGTGCTCTTTGTATGACTTAGGCATCCGATAAGAAAGAATTTTGGTAAATTAAACTGCTACGCGGAGGAATATGCGGGTTGCGGGTAAAAGCTAGAAGGTAAGTATAAATAATAATAAGAACCTAACAACAGAATAACAGCATTGTCGTAAAGTCTTATATATTTTAGAATTATTAGCCTGGGTGTGAAGTAATTAGGTACCTATACTGTTTAAGTGCTTTATTTTATTACCTTTAAGCATAAATATATTATGATATATTTACGTCGTGTATGTTCGAGTATTTTATTATACATTTTAATGGAGTCCTTTAGGTACACAATACTTCATTAATCAAGAGGCTCAGAGCGGTCGCGGTGGTGGAGACATGCCAGGAGATAATCCAGGGTCGTCACCTTTCATTCCGAAGGTAATGGATTCGAATCCCGCATTTATCGATTTTTCTAACAATAAATGTATGTGCAATAATTAACATTGCTCTTATGATGAAGGAAAACATTGTAATGAAACCCGCGGCTTAGTTGACTCTAGAGGTATTGACGAGTTCTTTCACCTGGACACGGTCGACAAAGCTGAGAGGGTGGTATAGGTTGGCAGGCCTACTGCATCTAATACATGTGCCAAGCACCACAGCAGCGCCCTTAATAGCATGGATTTAAAGTTGCTGTCCCTGTATATATCATCTAGATTAGATATAAAATCCCATTAATCAGGGGTTAAGATAGTCATTATCACTACATAGTCACTACATAGTATAAAACAAAGTCGCTTTCTCTGTCCCTATATCCCGTTGTATGCCTAAATCTTTAAAACAACGCAACGGATTTTGCTGCGGTTTTTTAATAAATAGAGTGATTCAAGAGGAAGGTTTATATGTATAATACATGCATACTATAGCCGTGCGAAGCCGGGGCGGGTCGCTAGTATAAAATAAAGTTACTTTTTGCCGTCCCTATGTCCCTATGTATGCTTAGATCTTTAAAACTACGCAACAGATTTTGATGCGGTTTTTTTTATTAGATAGAGTGATTCAAGAGGAATGTTTATATGTATAATACATGCATAATATAGCCGTGCGAAGCCGGGGCGGGTCGCTATTATAAAATAAAGTTACTTTTTGCCGTCCCTATGTCCCTATGTATGCTTAGATTTTTAAAACTACGCAACGGATTTTGATGCGGTTTTTTTTAATAGATAGAGTGATTAAAGAGGAAGGTTTTTAGATATAATGTATGCCTAATACAGCCGTGCGAAGCCGGGGAGGGTCGCTAGTCACTACATAGTATAAAACAAAGTTGCTTTCCGCTGTCTGTCCCTCCCTATGTATGCTTAGATCTTTAAAACTACGCAGCGGATTTTGATGCGGGTTTTTAATAGATAAAGTGATTCAAGAGGAAGGTTTTGGTGCAATGCATAAAACAAAACTACCACGCGAACGAAGTCGCGGGCAACAGCTAGTTTATGATAAACCAGACCTGGCAGGACAGTTTATGTTTATTAGGTAATAAGCTTAGTTGGTTAATATCTAAGCAACATGACAGCGTTTAAGATCCTTCGCCTTGTTTTTGACCTGAGTTTAAGGTCGCCCTGTCTCTACTAACTTCCGACTACCTGACAAGGATGATACGAATAATACTTGGAATATGATATTATATGAGATTTAGGTTTTTTTGTTATAATAACTAGGTCAGCGTTGGACCACTGTCTCACACGATGGTAAGTGATGTTGTGGTCTAAGATGTAACACGCTTTCCAAGAAGATACATATACGCTCGTGTCTCAAAGACCCCGAAATAAACAGGAGCCTTAGAGGGACGCGAGTGAAGGTAGGAAGAGGGCAGTTAAATAAACACTTATCCGAGCCTTCCTTCTTTTGTGGCAGGTTAACTTGTACAAAAAAAAAATACGTTTCAGACCTTAAATATGATTAATCAAAGTTAATCAATGTTATTATTTAGATAACTTATTAAATGCGTTTAGCTAGTAGGTACCTATTTAGCTAAATATAAATAAATAAAAAACACAATCTCACGCAAGCCGCCCTTTGAATAGGTTAAGTAATTATCTTTATTAAAACAACTTCATTAAAGCATTGTGTAATTGTTTTACTTTAACGGCTTTGAACTCTCCTTATACGTAAGGTTAGTGTAACTCATCCGAAACGTTTTAGGCAAGTTTCAGGTATTTATTCCTTATAGATAACAACATATAAAACGCGAACACAACCCGTGAAAATAATGGATTATGAATCATTTATTTCAGGTAACAGACCTAAAAATATATGTATACAATGCCAGCGGGCCAGAAATCGGCCGAGAAGTAGCCTACTTCTCGGCATATAAGTACTTACCTACTTCAAGTAGGTAAGTACTTATATGCCTTTGGGCGTAGTCGGTGGCTGGTGATTGATGATTATTATAGTTTATTACTACCGCACCCCGCTGTTTAACCCATGTAAATCCCGATACAGTGGGAGTAACGGGATAAAAACTGACTAGTCACTACATAGTATAAAACAAAGTCTCTTTCTCTGTCCCTATGTCCCTTTGTATGCTTAAATCTTTAAAACTACGCAACGGATTTTGATGCGGTTTTGTTTAATAGATAGAGTGATTCAAGAGGAAGGTTTATATGTATAATACATGCATAATATCGCCGTGCGAAGCCGGGACGGGTCGCTAGTAGAGTATAAAATTATTCAATTCAATGTAAAAACTTGTTCCAATCTCAGCAACTTGACCTAAGACTCCAAACATAAGCGAGACTTCCCCATAAGAACAGCAACAACGAACAAAGTCGGCTCGTGTGTCTACCTTCAGAGAGATATAACACAAATACTAACTACAAGAGAGTACATCAGAAAGTTGACTTAAGTACTCTTTTAATTAATAATGAGGAAGTTGAATTAGTCAGTAAGGCTGTCTTTCTAGGTATAACTTTAGATCCTAAGCTTCAGTGGGGCCCGCATGTGGAAGCATTGTCCAATAGACTTAGTTCTGCTGCTTACGCCGTTAAGAAAATTCGCGAATACACGGACATTGAGACTGCTCGCCTAGTCTATTTCGGCTACTTCCACAGTGTCATGTCGTACGGCATCCTACTGTGGGGGTGTGCTGCAGATATTGATGCTATTTTCATATTGCAAAAGAGAGCTGTCCGAGCTATCTACAAAATGGGCCCCAGGGAATCACTTAGAGAAAAATTTAAAGAGATAAATATATTAACGCTCTATTCACAATATATCTACGAAAACTTGCTCTACGTTCACAAAAATCCTGATATTTCCGTAAAAACAGCGATATTCATAATTTCAACTTAAGAAATAAAGATGAACTGACCGTGCCCGGTAGTAGGCTCTGGAAAATAAACAAGTCGTTTAATAGTACATGTGTGCTCTATTATAATAAATTACCTAAAGATGTATATGACATGTCCATTAACAGGTTCAAAACTTTTATAAAGCATAAATTGTGCAGTAAGGCGTACTATGATACTTCGTCTTACCTTAATGATAAGAACCCATGGACGTGACTTTAGTTGCTCCATTTCAAATAATACTTTCAAATATTTGTAATATTGACCTTTGTAAGCGTGGTCACATGAAAAAAAAAACAACCCCCATGAGTTTCTTGTGCCTTCTTCTCATTGGTGGGCGCGTTTCGAAGGCACACATCCTAACTTAGTTTTTAAGACGATTTCATGTGGTCTTTATACTAATGTATTAAGCATCCAAAGAAATAAAGAAATTTGACTTTGACTTTGAAAACAACCCTCATGTAGGTACCATCAACACTCTATTTTATAAAGCTTAGATAATATTACGAAAAATTCGTTATTTGCATTGAACCGGGGCAGCATCGCGCGCGCATGACAAAGTGTCGAATGAAAACCAGAAAAATCTGACCGGTTAATTCTTCGCAAAAATGACTTAGAATTTCAAATGTAATAATATTTTGTTTACATATTGCTTAATTTTAAGACGACTGTAAACATTTTTCAACAGTAAATATTTATTGGCGTAGCGCCGTGAGAAAAAGACTATCTATCGTTATACAAGTATTTTATTTCTATACCAACTTCCTATTGTAATCCTACTATACCTACAACGTATAGATACACATCTAAGGTTTCCTTACGTTGGCGTTGTTCTGACGTCACGTAACTAAGGCATATAAGTATTGGCATGTAGGTCGTAGGATTACTTGCCAGTGTTAGCAAGGTGGTCGTGTGTTATACCTTACTCAGTGATCATGTTGAGGTGTCTTAGCTTCCTGGCGGTTGTGATCGGAGTCCGGAGTGCCTCCGGTGAGTTCAACGCGTTTCAAATCATTTAAGGCTAACATCTAGGACGATATTAATATGTTTTATCTAAAATCTTAACTTGTACAATTTATTATACCTGTCTTTAGATTTTTTGCAAAGGAATTATGGATTTCCTTCTTTTTTAAAGATGCAATAAAAGTTAGACTAACGTTATTTTCTATTCACTTTTTGAAGTCACACACGATTTTTTTCAGTTATGTTTACTTACAACAATTTAATATCGTACTTGAATAAATCCACAAACTTCTTTCCACCAATTCTTTTGCATCCAAAGGTTTGCCCATTTGTGAAACTTATATACTTTCTTTATAAGTACTTTGTATATATCGTGTTCTATGTCCCTTCATGTACCTATTGTACAAATAAATTTATCTATCTCGTGTATTTATAGAAAGGTTTTGTTTTTTTAGGTTTTGGTTTGGTTTTGTATTCATAATTTCGCTGTTTAAATTTACACGATTTTGATTTTAATTAAGTAAGTATATAATATTTTTATTAAAATGATTTTATGTCTACTCCCGCCTGCGGCAGTTGTCAAAACAAAACGCGATCGCGACCCCTAAATTAAAAGTGTTAAAACTAAGTACGTATTTAGGTACGATTTTTTGTTTATAGATATAATGATAAATATTTTCACAAAGAACAAAACATTTGGCAGATACCTATCCCGTTTTAATTAACTTTATTGCGTTTGTTTGTAATATCAATTAGATTGTGTTACGGATACAGAATGTTTGGATTTTATATTAGACACTTATATATGTAAAGGTACCATGATTAGGCACCAACTTTCATAATTTGAATGCCACCGAAGTGACTTTATATAAAATAAAGGCACTTTTCGCCGTCCCTATTTCCCTTTGTACGCTTAGATCTTTAAAACTACGCAACGGATTTTGATGCGGTTTTTTAATAGATAGAGTGATTCAAGAGGAAGGTTTATATGTATAATACATGCATAATATAGCCGTGCGAAGCCGGAGCGGGTCGCTAATTAAAAATAAAAGCTTAATTTTTGACTGTATACAAAATGTTATTTTTATAACAACTAAAATATTCTTAGTAGTATAATTAAATTGATATTAGGTAGGTAAGTAAGTACCTGCTAAATCCAATCATAATAACTAGTTTTATTGATTGAAGAATACCATTTAAATATCACAATAAAAATATGAAGATAAACATAAATATCAATTCAACAGCTTAATTTAGAAATAATGATAAAAACTACAACTAAGTTACATAAAAAAACCAGGTAGGTATTTTTTATCTGGCCACCCAATTATCTCTAGGACGCGATTCGATTTTTATTTCTGGATCTTGTTATAAACACACATCACAAACTGAAATATACATATAAATCCGTTTTAAATAAAATTTAAAGTGAAAATAAGTCATCCCAATTTAGAATCCCAAAACAAATTGGTAACGATACTTCTAATTTTACTAAAAAAATACCAAAATCTCAATCAGAAAAGCTAATCTGTCACATATTTCCAGCTCCCTTCATAAAGCCATGCGCGGTGGGAGACCACGCCTGCTTCGTGTCTTCCGCCCAGGCTGCCGTCCCCTTCGTGGCTCCAGGGATCCCAGACCTGGGCATCCACTCCTTAGACCCGCTGCAATTAGACCTGATCAAGGGGGACTCAGCGGGCCTGAAGCTGGTCATGAAGGGTACCACTGTCAAGGGCATGAAGGGATGCGTCGTTGAAGGGGTCAAGTGAGTTGAAATTAATCCTATCCTACTAATATTATAAAAGTGGAAGTTTGTGTGTTTCCTACTAAACTAAAAACTACAAAACCGATTGCGATCTAGATTAAAACGTAGGCTACTTTTCATCTTGATATTCCCACGGGATCGAGACTTCGCGGGTGAAACTGCGGGCCGCACCTAATCATCTATACTAATATTATAAAGTTGAAGACTTCGTTTGTTTGAACGCGCTAGTCTCAAGAACTACTGGTTCGAATTGTAAAATTATTTTTCTGTTGGATAGTCCATTTATCGAGGTAGGTTATAGGATACTTTTCATTTTGATATTCCCACGGGATCGAGACTTACGTGAATAACACTGCAGGGTGCAGCTAGTCATACTAAATATTGCTACAATTTGTTCTTAGATATTTGAGCTTGGTGCTTGAAACTCGTCTTATCACAATATGTAGTTTTCTCCTGTAGTTTATCAATAATTCTATCCAAACCGGAGGTTATCATTTCAGGCAGTCAAGGATAGCCGCCCGGTTTGGTGTCCATATCATACTTTGCTATTAAACTTGTTATTGTAAAGAGCTAAACAGAGGCGCCTTTGGAAGACGTGCGTGGACGCACGCCTTCCAAAGGTCCGAAAATTACCAAGGTAATAAAAATTAATAACATGTTACTTCCTCGTATAATAGTTAAGTAATTAGGGGTACCTACCCTATTACTTAACCCATGATAATGAGATTTTTATTTAGTTAGTTAGGTAACATTGAAGCGTTCTATCTATCTATCTATTGAATTATTTTTATTTTATGTTACTTGTATCTACTAAGTAGGTAGGGATAAACAAAACAGCACCTCGCATAAGTTTCGATGATTCAATGTTACTCCTAATGATTCAAAGAATCTTAGTAGGTATCAAGTTTCATTAAAATCAGTCCAGTAATTTTAGAGCCTATTTGTTACAAACAAATAAACAAACACTATGATTTTAACATTTATATTAGACTACAAAACGAATAAATGTTGTTGAAAAATGAGGCTTAGGTAAAGTTTTATTTTTACGAAAAAAAAACATGAAAAATTGCTAATCTACCATCATTTTCTCAAATGTAGTCATTGAAATTTGCTAAAAAATAGCATTAAGCTTATTATAAACACAATATATTATCACTACATAGTATAAAATAAAGTCACTTTTCGCCGTCCCTATATATACCTATGTCCCTTTGTATGCTTAGATCTTTAAAACTACGCAACGTATTTTGATGCGGTTTTTTTTAATAGATAGAGTGATTAAAGAAGAAGGTTTTTAGATGCATAATACAGCCGTGCGAAGCCGGGGCCGGTCGCTAGTACATTATACAATAGGTAGGTACTTATTGTTTAGGTATAATAATAAGTTAATAAGTTAGTAAGTAGGTACTTATTCTGAAGAAAATAGCAATTAAACTATATATATTATTATCTATAAATACTGAAAAACTATTACTGTAATTGAGAGTCGTGGGATGATTATCTTTAGAGAAGTTATATTATTCTATTGTTAAAGCTATGTGATATTTATACTCGTAGGTACCTTCCTCTAATCATTTCTATTGTTTCTCTGTCAAAGTTTAAGTTATGTCTGTAGGCATAAAATGTCTAACGTCTAACCTATTATAGACTTTGACTGAAATCATTCAGGATGTTTTAAACTGGATGACACCCACCCCCCAGAAAATTATCTGCTGGAAGTTTGTTACTCAACTCACCGGTCACATTAAGCAAACCATCAATCATTCTCCAAACCGTTATTGGCTGAACTCGTGTTATTGGCAGAATTGTTTAGCTTAAGCTATACAGAACGCCATCCATAACAAAAAATTGAATTGAATTGGATGCCACCCAACGACCTCATAAATTATGTGATACCACCTGATTTTTTGTTCCGTAGCCAAAGATTAAAAACTGGACTCTATTACTAAGACTCTCTAATGTACCTGCTCGCTATGTTGATTTCAAAAAGTGATTTGTTTCTTATTCGGATGTACTAACATCGACCTTTTGTTATAAAAACATTGTTCAGAAAATGCCACTTTTCTCGGTAATCTAAAGGTACCTACCGAATATACCAGAAAATAATACAAAATAACCTACTCGTCCATCTAACATTGAATAGACAACATAATTATGTAGGTATGTGCTAGAAGATTTAACACAAATATGACACTTATTACTGTTTACGTTTTAGATTTACCTACTTATGACATATTACATTCTCTCTGCTTATGACGGAGTTTTACGTGTAATTTTCCTATAATACTTATAGTACCTATCTATACCTACAAAATATTCTTAAAGGTAGAAATATTCCAAATATGGATAGGAAGGAAACATTTCCTTTGTCCTACCTACATAATAGGAAAATTATACTACACGCTAGAACACACGGACGCAAAAACAAATGGAAAATTAAGAAAAATTAAGGAAAACAATTTTTAAGTTTGGGCATATTACCTACCCAATAAGACGGTTTTTCTTAATTATAAGATATTTTTTTTCGTTTTGGGCAGTTTTCCCGAACTTTAAATAGGTACTTTGTGGGGTTTTTGATGACACACTGTATGAGTTTTTGATGACACACTGTATGAGTTTTTTATTTTTGTAAGGGTTATTTTTTTCTATAGTTATAAAAACGAATGTCGGCAGCTTTATAAGGCACTCACATTTTATTAATGGAACAATAGACGTAAGTTATAAATTGTCTTACACTTTTTCCTTATGACTCTGTGACTGACTGAGTTAGGTACCTACCTACTAGGTATCTATACACGTGATTAGCTACTTGTACTTGTATACGGGCTGTTTTCCGCGATTAGACCCTTTTTGAAGTGAAAACTTCTTATGGCGCGTTGGGCACTTTTGTGGGTGAGCATTTTCAGCCGTTCTCGCGACAGATTTTGACGCGACAGATGAGATTTTATTTGTGTTAGTCTTTTTGTTTAACTTATACTGCCATTTATTACACAAATTGAGAAACTTAGTTTCTAGAAAGACCGCTATTCGAATGTAGATGGCGCTGATTTAAATTTTTTACTGCCATCTAGCGAATAAAAAATAAACTATATTTGTTTAAGTGAGTGCAGGCAGTAGCAGATCGTTTCAAGAAATATTCTATGAGAAATAACAAGTTTATTGTTTTCACTTCTGCCTGCACTCCCGGAGTGCGCTGTTTTTTAATTGGGTCCTTTTTGCGTGCAGTTGGAGTAGGCTTGCCCAGCACCTACTACCCTCTCAGTTTAGTCGACCATGTCCAGAGGAGAGAACTTCTCAATACTTGTGGAGCCAACTAAGCCGTGGGTTTCATCACGATGTTTTCCTTCACCGTAAGAGCAATGTCAATTTTTCTTAAGAAAAATACATTGGTGTACAGCCGGCCTGGATTCGAACCCACGACCTTCAGAATGAAAGTCGAGGTATCTACCACTAAGCCAACACCGCTCTTCGTGATTAGCTAACTACATAACTAACTCGTGCCAGTCAATACTCTGTCGGACTCTTACGGACTCTATCTTCTATTATATATAATTCTACTGTACGTGTGTATGTCACTGAACTCCTCCTAAACAAAAACAGCAACCTACAAAAACCGTTCCGTTTCAGACACGACATAAGTAAAGGCAAGCAGGCGCTGGCGATCCGGTGTTCCGTCGCGCTGGACGGTGACTACAGCTTGGATGGAAGGATACTGGTGTTGCCTATCAATGGACAGGGGAAATATCATATTGATATTAGTAAGTTACATTCTGTGGTACCTAGCCTAAACTGACAAGGATAACAAACGTTTGGAGCACGAACATATTAATAACATATTAGCTATCTGTCAACCGGCAACACTCGAAGGCCGCTTAAAATAGATTACCGGTAAGTTTTAGAGCGAAAAAGTGTAACCGGGTTTCTGGTAGAACACAACCTAAATGAATGGGTTAAGAAGGTACATTGTAATTAGTTCGTTATAAACTTATGTATCTACTGATATCAGGGGTTGTATCATATTTGGCCTAGGTGGCTTCAAATTGCTAATACATATGGGAAAATAACGATAGGTATACGATTGTGGTCAGGTCAGTTCACTTGTGAAGCAAGAACAAGCTAGATAAACGAGGGAACTCACCAGCTATGTCCTTTACTCCCGATGTCCGGCTTCCTTGTTCAGGGTGTGGTCCACGAACTACCCCACTCGCGGGTTGATACGACACTTAGACAAATTGTACTAATAATTACATGAATAATCAAGAGTCCTTGGTTCTCTGCCAGATATTCCCGGAGTTATCTATCTTCCACGGGATTCCACGATCGCAGTTAAGTTTGTACTTTGTACACCTCGCGCTAACCAAAAAACTAATGGCGGGCGACTAGCTGTCAAACTGTCAATACATTCACTTGAACGGACCAATAGTAGAACGTTTTACGGTTGAGATTAGAAAGAATGAATGACAGCACGGTTTAGATTCGAAATTTGAATAATAAAGTTAAATCTACGTTATGGACGAAACAGAGGCACTTTTCACCTCTATTTTCGGTTTGAGTTTTCAATACCGTGGTCTTACTATTCTTCTAAGTCGCGCACTTTATTATTTCAGAGGACATTATAATAAAAGCAGCTACGGAACTAGAGACGGTGAAAGGCGCCGATGGCAAGGACCACTGGCACATCAAGAGCTGGAAACACAACTACCAGACCAAGACTGGCGCTAAATTCGACTTCCAAAACTTATTCAATGGAAATAAAGTTTTAGGTAAGTAATAAACTATTTTTTTTAATAAATTTCAACTAAGTATGTAGTTAGGTAAGTATACCTATACCCAACCTAGATTTTTCTTTTTGTTCTTTTGAATACTTGTAAGGGATGTAAGGAATGTTTAAGGACTTTTGCTCGTTTTCAATAATAATTCACAATGGTTTATTTATACGCTCTCCGGTGAAATCTCGGGGCGCTGCTACTAGTAAGATTTGCGTATTATTAATTCCTGATTTTTCTTTATTTCAGCGGGTCCAGTATTAGAGTTTGTGAACTCGAATTGGGCGGATGTGATGACCGAAGTAGCTCCACCTATCGTCTATGCCATTGTGGAAAAGGTGGTCGAAGCTGTGGAGGCTCTCTACAAAGCTGTGCCTGCAGACGAACTAGCGCTTGCCTAAGATTATCTTTAAAACAAACAAGTTTAAGATTAAACAGCATTTAAATTAAACAGAACCACATTTTCTTAAATTATTTATTTGCTGTTTTATTTTCATTGTAGCTAAGATATTCTGCAGATGTTCTGCGGTATGTAACCGAACGTAACATATGCATAGAAAAAAAAAACAATTTGTCAGTTCTTTTTTGCCGTCAGTGTCAAAACGTAGTGATTATATTGGGTGCATCCCATCGACCCCGGTGGTCCCGCCCCGGTAACGGGGCCATTGGGAAAAATTGTTTCATCGACCCCGGTAGTGCCGACCCCGTCGTTTACCGGGGTAGATGGCACAAATCAAGTGGCATCTACCCCGGTGTGTTTTTAAATGAAAAGCGCTTTAAAACGTAGTAATGTTTAAAGCGGGGAGAATAGAGTATTATTGTGTGACCAAAAAATACGTTTTATAATTAAAAAAGGTATTCAACGTGAAAATGTCTTATTACCAGACCGATAACAACGTGAGCAAAGCTAACGTAATAATAATAAATCAAAATATTTATAGTAGTTCGTCCATCACTCAATATTTATGACATATCAAACAACAATAGGCACTTAGACGAGTGAAGTTTGAAACGGTACCTAACGAACAAAATAAAATAGTCTATTCATAACTATCTTTCAACCAATAGAAAGCGATTCACAAATGCATTGTCCAGTGACGTCAGGCAGTCAGTCGCTTTAAAGCGATCAAAGTCATGTGGTGTCTTAATGTGACTAGGTAAGTGAAGTGATTTAAATACTATTCTTATTAAATGTGAGACAATGTATTTTGAACACGATTTTATTAGTTTCACCTGTATATTTGCTTGCTTGTATGTAACCGACTCTTTCAGGCTCGATTTTGCTCTACTTAGAACGATCAGATTTTATTCAAACTTTGCACACCCGTCAAAGACCGATGACAATTTAATGCAATTATTCGATTAAACAATCCGATTATCCTGATTAGTTTCGCCAAGATTCATCAATTTTTTTCCGTATCCTTTGCATACGCATGCGCGCAGTTCCAGACTCAGGCGCAGAACAGACGATTGGAAACCGTAAATCCATTGGGATAGAGTCTATATCTGTATACGCCCGCGTCACATTTTGTATGAAACGGCGATGCGCGGGTACCGCTTGCGCACCGCTACAAATATAGACTCTATCACAATGTTCTTACTAAAAAGCGAAAAATAAACTCTTTAAAAACTAAAACACGATTTTATAGAAAATTCAACTAAAAAATGAAAAATAAGTAATAGTTTAAAAAATAGAAATAATAAATAAACTGAGAATAGTGTAAATTAGAAATAAATGTATATTATTGTAAAAAAAAAGCGTAGGTGCATAGTGTCAATAGTTATAAATAATTTATTGACAGATATGAGTAAAAGGCTTATCATATTAATAATATAAAAAATATATATATATATATAAAAAGCACGCTTTTTTTACAATAATATACATTTATTTCTAATTTACACTATTCTCAATTCAAATTTATTAAATTTTATTTTCTATTTTTTAGTTTTTTTATTAAAGCGTGTTTTTATAGTTTTTTTAAACTATTATTTTATTATTAGTAGATGTGAGTGATTCTAAACATGTGTAGGAATTCTAAATTTTTGAGTTGCAGGATAAAAAATGGATGAAGAATTCCAAGTTGCTCTACCGGCCTACCATCTCTAACATTTATAATGAGTTATCCCATTTCAAACTAATAAATAATTTTCTAAATCGGTCCAGGTGTTTTCGAGTAATCGGCGAACATACCATAAAATATGGCTCACGATCAGAAAGTCTAAGTAGCAAAACGTCAAACAAAGCGAAAAGTCTAGTGAGCAATCTGCCTAGTTAGCTAATCGCCCATGTAGCAAAACGTCTGATAGTTAGACGTTTTGCTACATGGGCGATTAGCTAACTATATATCAAAACGTCTATATAGGAAATCGTCAGTTTTTTATCATGTACACTTATGAACATAATTAAAATATACATAATATATTATACTTGTGTATGCGACGAATTGAGAACCTCCTCCTTTTTTGAAGTCGGTTAAAAACAGGGCAATATGTAATCTAACTACTGATTACTAACTACGATTACTTTAAGTAGTTAGTAATCAAAATGTTTAACTACCTAAAATAATCGTAAAAAGTAGTTAAACAATTTGATTACTAACTAATAATTGTAGTTGCAATCACGATTACTCGATTACTTTTTAACTACATTTACAATAATGAGTATTAAAAAACCCGGCCAAGTGCGAGTCGGACTAGCACACGAAGGGTTCCGTACCATGTTGTGGGAGATCCACTTAACTTTTTTTAATTTTTTTATACCTGTCTGTCTGTCTGTCCGTCCGCCCGTCTGGAACTGTCTGGAACTGTCTGGTACTGTCTGGAACTGTCTGGTACTGTCTAGAACTGTCTGGCACTGTCTGTCAATGTCTGTCACTGTCTGGAATTGTCTGGCACTGGTTGAAAGATAGTTATGGATAGACTATTTTATTTTGTTCGTTAGGTACCGTTTCAAACATGACTCGTCTTCGTCGTCCTATTGTTGTTTGATATGTCATAAATATTGAGCGATGGACGAACTACTGAAAATATTTTGATTTTTTATTATTACGTTAGCTTTGCTCACGTTGTTATCGGTCTGGTGATAAGACATTTTCACGTTGAATGCCTGTTTTAATTATAAAACGTATTTTTTGGTCACACAATTGTTTAAGTACCGATTGTATGTTTAAGTGAATAAATCTTATCTTTATCTTTATCTATCTTTACAATAATACTCTATTCTCCCCGCTATAAACATTACTACGTTTTAAAGCGCTTTTCATTTAAAACACACCGGGGTAGATGACACTTGATTTGTGCCATCTACCCCGGTAAACGACGGGGTCGGCACTACCGGGGTCGATGAAACAATTTTTCCCAACGGCCCCATTACCGGGGCGGGACCACCGGGGTCGATGGGATGCACTCATTATATTCTGTTTGTCAGTGTCAGTCGGTGTGTTGCGGATTTGAGGTTATTTTTCTGTTATAATTATTATTCCTTGAAGAATTAAGTGAATTTGTTTATTTTTTAAGTAAAAAACATGCACTTTAGTCCTAAATTGTATTTATAATAGTTATACCAACGCTCTACAATGCTAAGTCCAAAAATAGCCAATTTCCCACCACCGAAAACAATATGCTCGCACAAACCTAACACAACTTTGAATTCCGCGATAAAAACCATAGAAATGAACAGTTTTTACAAGAGTTTAGTGATTACTTGCCCTGATGAGATGTACACACCAAGTTCTATCAAAGAAATGATAACCGAAGATACTGATTATTACAAATTAATAGACTGTCCTGTTACAGAGTTAGTTGAACCAAGTTTTACGGAAAACTTCGTAAAAAGAGGTAATATTTACTGTCTATCCGCTGATGGAGACTGTATGGTAAACAACTGCGTCGCTATTACCCCTGATGGGCACTTAACCCTTCATATTCTAGACTTTATTTACCAAACCCTAGGCTTTGAAGGAACAAAAAGACCACACAACTATTACGAAGTAAAAATCGATTTAAAAACTATCAATAAGCATGAGAAACTAAAGCAAGGTCTGAAAAAGCTAGAATTATTCAATTTGTACATAATCTGGGAACCACATGAAGAACATATCTGTCCATCGTCGATAGCAAAGTATTTTCACGATAGAGGGGTTAAAGTCACAACCCACACATTATCTACCAAACATGTAACGCCAGATATAACTGAAGTACCTTCAATAAAGGATGTAGATGCTGAAGACATGGTCGAATGGATGGGAATGTTAGCAATAGAAGGAAACTTGAATGAATCTGAGGCTTACATAAGTAATTACAGCAAACCACAGAGCAAACTAGCTATAAAAACTACTAGAATTTCAATCCTGATTGTGAAAGGATTCATACCTGCTTCTCTAGCAGTAAAAATCTCTCAACAACTCTCAGTAATGTCAAAAGCTCGAGAGTTGGACAATTATTGGAATGCTCTGAGCATTCAAAGTGAAGAGAATAGTCTTTGGCAATGGAATCCGAGTAGTCCTAAGATGTTTCAAGCACATGATAGCTCTTTGAATATATTCTTCAGTGCAGATGGAGTGATGGCTTATTCTGTTGGACAATTAATATATTCTTGATTTACAATGTTGTTTTTTTTTATTTTGTTTGGCAAATTCTCATTCTATGAGAATAAAAACCATTGACTATAAGTTTTTTATTTATAGTAAAACGAATATTATAGTCAATGGTAATAAATTGTTAAAATAAATATTGCAGTACAGTGTATGCAGCATCAACAAGTTAATCAACTAGGCTTGTGTTAGTGGTCAGACAACAGACAGAATACTTACAATACTTTTCTTTTGTAATATTTGTACAAATAGAAACACTAGGACCAGGAACTATCTACACAAACAGGTGTATAGAATGGCGAGGTTTTAGCTACACTATGCCTGTGACTTATTCAGAGCTTATTTCACAAAACAAAACACCTGTAATATATTTAGAATATTTATTGAATCAACAAGCTACAGTACAATTAACTGCCCTGCACCAAATCATAATAAAAACAAAAGATTTTAACTATAAAAGTGTTCACTGAGTTTGATCAGGAATGCTATTAAGACTATATACCTTATCCTAATAGTTAGATACACTACCAAATGTAATATTGGAAGGACTCTAGACCCATAAATATTACTACCTAATAGATGC
Source organism: Idaea aversata (assembly GCA_907269075.1). Taxonomy (NCBI): domain Eukaryota; kingdom Metazoa; phylum Arthropoda; class Insecta; order Lepidoptera; family Geometridae; genus Idaea; species Idaea aversata. Next base: position 14,800,526 of record OU026092.1, on the reverse strand, counting down.
TGTATAAAAAATTAGATGCGCAAAACACATACTTTGAATTAGTATTGAACATGTATCTACGGACGTCTGCATTAGACTTAATTTTTCTTAGTAAGCGTCTGTTGTTCTATATGCCGCATCTATTAGGAGAGTAATCTGTGTTTAAAAAAAAGTCAATTTTGACATAATATAGATATTTATATCTACCTTGTCGGCTATGGGTCGAAAGGCCAAACAACCAATCAATGATAATATTTACTGGGTGTTTCGATCAACTGCATTATTATGATGAAGACATCCTATTCGACATGACAGAAATGGCATACAAAATCTTCTTGTAAGATATGTTTAGTTTATATTAATTTGCTCGATCTTATCACTGAGAATATGACATTTTATAAAGGGCTAACAGATACAAAGATAACAGAGTGCTTTCTATAATAAAAATACAACACTCTTTAAACTTTTACTTTTTAACGTTATTTAACTGTTAGTTAACTAATCACTGTTTCACCATGCTTCCACTGACGTTTTATTACCTAATTAACAGCTAAGTAACGTTTACAAGGGCATGTTTATACAGTAATCTGTCACTGTCGAACGGCAATAGATATATGTTTATTTACATCTTAGCAATGCCGATGACCCCGCAAGCGATACGAGCTCCAGCGTTGCCCGTGCTCTTGCTGAGCTCGTGGCCCCCGAGCCCGAGGTCGTCGGGGTCTGCGTGCACGACCAGCGTGCGTCCTACGATGCTGTTCGGACCTACCAGGGAGATCTGAGAGTCTTGGATGCATACCTGGAAACATTGGGATTGTTAGTCAACAAAGGGAGCTAAAGGGAGAATGCCTTTCGCCTATAACTAAAATTGTCTATTTATTGTATGGAAAATTGTTATTGTTTCTATTTTATTTTTAAATAAAAGGGGGTGACTAATAGTGAAAACCAGATTTCAATAGGTTCAATTGTTTTAAATTGCACAGGTAACAGAGGCAAAAGCAGACAATGTAATTTGATAAACTATGAATTTTTGTTCTAAGACCTAAGTAAACCCCATAACCCTGTTATTGATATAAAACTGACAGAATGATAATGATAATCAACGCACAGTTCAAACCAATGGACAGATCAGTGTAAAATGTCCAAGACATTCTTGAAGGTATTCTTTTAATTTTCTGTCTTTTTATCTTATTCTTAATATACATGTCAGTGTTCTAATGTTTTGTTTTGTCAACAACTCTTAACTGTTCTTAATATGTTTTGTCGTGTGCTAGTCCAAATAAATGTATTTTTATTCTAAGACTGGAAATTCGATGGAGGAAGTTACAAATGGTTGCGTCGCGTCGTAATAGAAGGAGATAGATAGGTATATTACCTTGGTAACACCTTTGTCAGTGCCGCTCTCAATGTTCCCCAAGTCGCCGACATGACGGACTTCGGCCTCAGGCCCTGCGTGCTCCACCTTCTCCGGGTTGAAGTGAGCTCCGGCCGAGGTGCATCCGTTCGTGTTGTCACCGAACTCGTGGATGTGGAATCCGTGTTTACCCTGCAACCAACACCAAAAGGTTTATTTAATATACTTACTACCTGTTGTCCGCGACTTCATACGCGTGGTGGTTTTGTTCTATGTCCTTCCTCTTATATCACTCTATTTATTAACAAAAACCGCATCAAAATCCGTTGCGTAGTTTTAAAGATTTAGGCATACATAGGGACAGACAGACAACGGGAAGCGACTTTGTTTTATACTATGTAGTGACAATGTATCCTCATACCAAGTTTCATCAAAATCGGTCCAGTAGTTTCGGAGCCTATAAGTTACAAACAAACAAAAAAAATCCTCATTAAAATATTAGTGTAGACTAGCAGCGCTCCGCGGTGTCACCCGCGTAACTCCCGATGCCGTGGAAATATCCACGATAAAAAGCCTATGTTATTCCCAATGAAACAATGTATCCTCATATTAAGCTTCTTCAAAATCGGTCCAGTAGTCAATGAAGATAATTTATACAGCGCCAGCAACTTTAACCCATGCTATTTAGGATGCTATTAGTGCTTGGGACATGTTGTTGCATCAGGTGAAGGCTTGCTCTCAGCTTCATCGGCAGTGTCCAGAAGAAAGAACTCCTCAATTACATCTGGAGCCAACTACGCCGTTAGTTTCATCACGGTGTTTTCCTCCACCGTAAGAGTTAAAATAGCGCGAATATTTTTTTCGTAAGAAAAATAATTACCTAGCGCAGTTCGGCCGCGATTCGAACTATTTCGAATCTACGGCCTTTGGAATGAACGTCGATGTATCTACTACTAGCGCAGATTTTAATCCTCTATTTACTTTTTCAATAATATACTCAGAAAGTAAATATTCAAAAAATCCAAATCAATTGAACAAATGAATTCACTATCACTACATAGTAGGTATAAAACCAAGTCGCTTTCTCTGTCTCTATGTCCCTATATCTCTATGTATGCATATTTATCGTTAAAACTACGCAACGGATTTTGATGCGGTTTTTTTAATAGATAGAGTTATTCAAAAGGAAGGTTTATATGTATAATACATGCATAATATAGCCGTGCAAAGCCGGGGCGGGTCGCTAGTGCTTGCATAAATAAAATAGGAACATGGTGCATAAATAATAATATTATATTATAGGTATATATTTTTATTATAAATAATAATATTCCTCATTATTGTAAATGCAATATGTCATATTTATTATTTTCCTCATACAATAAAACAACAGGAAACAACATTTTCCTTCTTTTAAAATACAATAACTTTGATTAATCAAATTCGCAATTTATTGCGTACCTATATTATTTTTAGGGTTCCGTACCCAAAAGGTAAAAACGGAACCCTTTTACTAAGACTCCGTCTGTCTGTCTGTCTGGTTACTTTTTATCCCGATCTTTGATATACGCGAGTGAAACCGCAGGTCGCAGATGTCTGTACAAATCTTACAAACATAAAAACTTGATAAACAATGCAATCAGTGTGATATTCCATAATAATCAAAAGCATATACTTAGGTATTAATGTTACATCAATTATCACCACCCCAAAATACATTATAGGTAAGTATTATTTCACCTCTGATACTACTTAGCAATACCTACCTAAAGTACGTGCCAGATAAGTTTGCACGCGAGGTTAAATATGACTACAGAAAATTTAATAAACTCCCCATAAACTTCTCGTGGCTTCTTCTCATTGGGGGGCGCGTTCTGAAGCCACACAATTAAAAGACTTCGCAAGTGCTCAAATTATATTTCAGTTTTTAAATGACCAAGTTAGAAATCGAAATTGAACATTATTTCTTTATCCCGCACTGACAACATAATTTGTAACTTTTTAAGGCTTGAAGCTATCCCAAAAAATATGAATGTTTCGTTCACGAATTGTTGTTACACTGATAAGTAGTTTCAAAACAATATAAAGAATTGTGTACCTAGGTTGAAAATTATATTTTATTTATGCGCGGTTCACAAAATACTGTTACATTTCGATTTCAAATTGGATATTTTTTACGGAAAATGCATATTATTTCGATTTTGGCGGGCATCTAGTCCCCGTAATTTATAATTTTAAATCCTTTTCGTTTTAGTTGCGTTTTGTTTTTATAACCTTTAATGACACGTGACGTAACAATGAAGAAACACCTCGGAACCCATTCAACACCTGACGTAGACGGCAAAAATCGGAACATGATTGATTAGTTCATATTCCGACAATGTGTGTATACTTATCTGGCACGCACTCTGCCATAACATGAGACAACAGAATTTTAATCAATACAACACAAGGTCAAGACTCACCTACCTACCTTAAACATGTACATATATACTGACAAAGCAATTAAACTTAATTGCTTTGAATTAAAACTGCTATTTCTGAACAAAAGTGATTTGTTTTTCAGAACATAATAATGTCTTTAAAGAATCTTACTAGAATAAGTGATTAATTGAGAACCAAGTGAGATAATAAACTAGCAGCACCCCATGGTTACGCCCGCGTAGGTCCCCATCCTGTGGGAATATCGGAATAAACAGGAGCCTATGTTACTCGGAAAGATTAAATTCCTCATACTAAGTTTTATCAAAATCAATCCACTAGTTACCCTATTTGTTACTAACAAAAAATCATTTTGTATTTAATATTTGTTTAAAATGTATTTCTTATAAGTTTAACTTGCTATTTCGATGAAATCCTGGAATAATTCATAGGCTACTTTTTATTCTGTAAAACCACAAGGCATAGCAAATTGGGACTCGAACCTGCAACCTTTTGAATCACAGGCGGTCGTTCCACCACCACTCCAAAGACTTTGTCACGAATATTATATTTGTTATAGCAAATATTACATACCTTGGTCAATCCAGCTACTTCTCCAGTCACCACCACTGGAGACTTCTCATCCTGGAAATTGAAAGTAATAAGATTAAAGAACATTTATAGATAAGGTTATGTGTGGTTGAGTTAAATGTTTGGATTATTAGCTCATACAGTGGCCAACAGCAATATACATAAATGGACAGAAAAATTAGAAAATTATTGTTGTTAAATTGTGTTTCATATTTATAGAAGTTTTCTACATTTTAGTCTTTTAAGACAAATATTCCTTTACAGCAAAATTAAAAAACAAACATAAGTAACTCTTTCCTTGCAGTGGTAATAAGGAAGAATTCTCAGTTTGTTGGTATATATGTTTGCCAAGCTTATCCTTTAACTCAAAAACACCTGGCTGTCTTTTTTGGGGGGAAGGGGAGTGAACCTGAACGAGGGCTCATAAAGGAATAGAGTGAACTAAAGAAGGATGACGACAGGTTGTGTCATCTCCACATAGTCGGAAAAGGCAAAAAGAAGTTATAGGCGACCGGAATTTTGGCAAATGTGTGCCTGAAATTGTAACTTGTAAATGAATATTTAGCATGAGTAGGTAGGTACCTAAGTATGTAGGTATGTAATCTTCTAGAAATTGTTTAAGTAGGTAAGTATATATATACCTATCGCATAAATAGAGTACCTATATGACTTGCATGACCCTAACTAAATTATAGTAGCCGCAGTCCAAGGCCGGTAACTGGTACCGGTACCATGTACGTACAACACAATCAATCATAAATATCAAGCAAGCCGATATGTAGACATACTTACAGAATAAAATCTCACCTTTTGATCAAAGAATACGGTGCCGGTGACATCACCTTTTAGTACACAAACTGCTCTCGGCATCTTGGAATTACAAAGATTTCTTGACGTTTATAGTTTTCACAAATGAATGAAATACGACGAAACCGAAGCAAATTGCAAAATGGATGAATGGAGGAATCCCGATATTTTATTTAGGTTTGATTTGACACTGACTACAGACTGACAATAGAGATTGACACTGACAACGATTAGCGAAGTTGAAGCGAAGCGAGCGATGTTGCCAGATAATGTTTACTACAAAATAACTAAAAAGTAAAATTATGAACCTTGGATAAGGTTGTGATCCCGGAACTAGGAAGGGGATCACAACCTTATCCAAGGTTCATAATTTCACTTATTTTTTCTGTTCTGTGGTTGTGATCATAGAACTATGTCATAGAAGGATCATAGATAAAAACGTTAATCATTCTAGAATAAAAACTGGTTGCCTGTAAAGTCGGTATACGGGCGAAAGTTTTACGTGACAACAACTGTGCTCGAGTGGAAGGGACGCGTGCCTTTCACTTTTTATGTCTGTCTCTCTCGCTCTTAGGCGGGCTAACCATGCCCGAGTGGAAGGGACGCGTGCCTCTCACTCGCTCTCATTGTGAGCGCATAACGTCAGCGGAGCGTAACGCAGTTTCTTGAAGTGTCACCCGGCCAACCAATTTATAAAACGTTGTCACGTCAATAATTCAAATTGAACCAAAAAAATAATATGACATTGGGTTTTATTTATCACTAGCTGCGTTCCGCAGTTTCACCCGCGTAATAATTTTCTGTGCAACTTACTTATAAGCCTTCTCCTGACAATAACAAACACAATAAATAGGGATTTGTGAAATCGGTCCAGCTGTTCACGCGTGATTCATTTTTATAATAATATACTAGGTGCGCTCCGCGGTTTCACCCACGTAAGTCCCGATCCCGTGGGAATATCAAAATGAAAAGTAGGGTATAGCCTTCCTCGATAAATGAACTATCCATAACAAAAATATTTTTCGATTCGAAATAAACAAGCTTTATAATAAAGTATAGTTTATTGATTATTCTACTTATAAGTGATTAATATAGATTTTCTGCCATTTCTGCTTTATTTCTAAAAGAGTAGGTTAATGTATTTTTAAACAGGCAATACAATCTGTACAATAGAAAGCGTAGGGTTACCAGACGACAGGAATTCTCCGGAAAATTCCAGGAAACAGGGAAATTGAAATTGTTAGGAAATTATAGGTAAAAGGAGAATAACATAGGAAGTCATAAATTAATTTTATATCATTAGGTACTATAAACATAAAGTTCAGTACACAAGCAAACAATACCTTGATCGGTTAAAATGTATTTCAGTCATCCACTATCTTCTTTTTTCCAAATTTTTTGGTAACTTTATGATTTTGGACGTCTAAATAAACACTACCTATTGTGATACCACACCAAAACAAAGTTATTGCAACAGCTTCAACGTTTATTTCACGGCAAGTTTCACGAACGACTGTGCATCCCGTGAATGTGGATGGCACGACTTGTGCCGTGAACACGCGCGTGAATTCAAGAAAGTTAAAGCGTGAAAAGAAAATGTCAGGAAATTAATAGTCAGGGATTTTGTCAGGAAATTATATTTTTAGATCTGGTAATCCTACCGTAGCGTAGCTTGAGCGTAGCGCTAATCGCTAACGAAGACGTGATTGTCTAAAATATACCCTATCTTGATAGTTTTAAAGATCATTTTAATGATGTAAAAGGTTCCGTAATCAATAATATTAACATTTCTTTGAGCCAGCCAGACATGTTATTGATCGCGACAACACTGGCAGCGCAGCGTTACCTGCGCAGACCTATCTGCGGAAACCACCTACCACACAGCACACCTTTGGACAGGTGTACCTACTTTTAAACAAAAGTAATAAATAATCTTGTCCAATCTTCACAAACAATTTTGGAGATTCTGTTTTAAGGTTAGTAGGTAGGTACTTTAACATTTCAACACGAAAAAAATCTTGCATACCGGCTTAAATTACTACTATTATATCTCTACTCATGTGCTATTATACCAGCATAACGGGGCGGGCGGGCTTCGTATTTTGCCGGCACAATTTGTGATCTTTGTGCAATATCTTGGTAATATCACGCTTTCCATTTCTTTCAGGTATCTACATAATCAATGAAGTAAAGTCTAAACTACTGAAAACATGGAGAGGGCAAAAATATTAGGGGTAAGTACGATAGAACCCTTTTTTCCTCAAATTCCATATACAGGTTGATTCATTGAAATCGGCATTCAGAGCCATTTCATAAACTGTAAGATGCTGAAAGCAGTCATGTCTTGAATTTGATTTTCTTAAAGTCGTACTTACAACAAAACAAAACAACCTAGTTATAACACATTGTATATTCATTGACTAAGTATATAAAATAACTTTTTGAATATTTGATTTACAGATATGCCCTCTATGCAGCGATGTGGTCGGATTGTACCATGTAACCCTTGAAGAATTGGTACTGATATGTCTAAACCCCAAATGTGACTTTCCATTTGGTTACGAAGGGGTACAATATGTTGAAGATGAGTGCCAGTTAAAGGAATCAGCATCTAATGTCGCCATGGGCCCTTACGCTGTCCAGTCTGCTGCGGGTTCACCGTTTTCTACCGCCAGTTCCAGCATATCTACCACCGCTTGGTCTGACTTAGAAAGATTGAACGGAATCTATGATTCTGAAGATTCTACGACCTTCTCACGGGTGACATTCACAAGAGATGCTGTAAAAATGCACAAGGAAAAAAGGAAAACCCAAAAGCAAATCCAGAAAAACTTAGACCGCATCAAGAAACTCAATGAAGAGCTGAATCGTCTCAATAACAGGGACAATAGCATGATGAGCTTGCCGGGAGGATCCGGCACCCAACAGCGGGAACCTGATTTTGGTATGGGAGAATTGAAAATAAACATTAATACTGTACCAAACAATGATGGATTTATAAATATAGAAATTATCAATGAGGAGAAAGAGTCTGTGAATAAAAAAGATTGTGGTGAGATTCATGAAAACGGAAGTCAAGGAGAAAATCATACTGAGAATAAGACTAATACAGCTGATAATGAGCAAGGAAATACATTCGAAGCAATCAATACTGAATCCAACATACAAGAGACTAAAGAAGAAAACCAAATCAATAATGATGATAATCTAAAAGAGATACCATCTAAAGATAGTACATGTGCTGTACATGACACTATTGTCAATAATCCAACAGGTGCAATTAAAAAAACCACTATAAAGAAAAAAAAACATGTTAATGCCACTACAGAAGCAGGAACTAGTGCCACCCTATCGACCACCACCAAAAAACTATCAGATTTAATGAATAGTTTCAATGAATCAGAATTCATGAACTATTTTAAAGATCGAGATGATATGATGAATAATTCTAATGAATCAGATGGCAAAGTGGAAATACCTAAAAAGAGAAACAAAAATCAAAAAGGGAAAAAAGTACAAGAACCACCACTTCGCAGAAGTAGCCGATTGTCAAAAAAATGAATAATTTGACAAAATGGTGAAGACAAAAAAGCAGCATTCTATTAACAATTCATAGAAACCCTTGTGTTTACTTAAAATATTTGATATTAGAGCAGAAACAGTTTGAATAAAATACTTGTCTTAAAATAAGTTAGTACATAGTAATGCGATACAGCCTGGTGACAGACAGACGGTCAGGCAGACACTGAAGTCTTAGTAATAGGGTCCCGTTTTTACCCTTTGGGTATAGAACCCTAAAAAGGATTAAGTACCTACCTATGTAGTTGTTTATTTTATTGTAATGCTGAGGCCACACTACTGTGATATGCCAATAATTATTGCCATAACCACGATTTATGGCCATCAGTTTATAATGCCAATCAATATGGCAAATGGTGGTAGACAATAGCTCCGGCGGCGGTCTTTTTTCGCACATCAAAGAAGATTACCGCAGTAATTAATGCGTTTGTGGCCACACTACCGTTTGTCCAGTGTGCAATATGAGCTCACCGGCGACGCACGTATCGACCGACATGGAGTGGTCAAATGAAAAAGCGCTCGAGTTTTTGGAATTATTCCAATCCGAACCGTCTCTTTGGGATATCTGACAGAAGAACCATAAAAATTATTTTTTTGTCTTCTTTTAGCTTTGTTGAAATTTAAAAGATTCATGTAATAATAATTGGCACTCATAAAACACAACAACGCTGCAGCTCTGCTTCAACCTCCATCTTGAAAAAGGGATATTTTTACAATGTATTTTTACCGCCTAATTTATTGACATATCTAGGTAAACACTAGTGTAACCACACCAGTTCATGCAGTAATTTAAACGGTAATTTAATGTCATAATTATTGCGGTAACAGCCCGGTAGACGGTAAGGTAGTGTGGCCTCAGCATAAGAATGTATCATTCATTACTCATATATAATAAATTATTTTACCAAGCTTATTCGTGTATAATCATAGTAGATATTATTTCTGCATGTATATTAAGCAGATATACACATTTAAAAAAATTAACAATAAGTGTAGATATAAATTACTGTACTTTTTTGGTAGCACTGTACCTACTTTAAGTTCTAGTCTTAGTTAAGTTTATTTTTATCTCTAGGTGCAGTGTAAAATCAAAATATATTATTTTGTTCTCTTTATTCATACAGAGGTACAGTCTGTAATAAAAACCATGTATTCCATTTAGGAACGTTCCACTCACCTATTTAAATTAAGCTACCTATTTATAAGCTTATTAACTTTAACTATTAGCTTAGCTATTAATGATTTATTCTTGATGTATTTCATTGGCCTGTAAACATGTGTACTCGTCTATACTTACATAAAATAAAGGAATTAAAAATTAAATGGTAAACTATGATTTTAATGGTATTTACCCATTGATTCCCATCTCTAAGCCCCAAGTGTCGTGCCTGGCCTGAAGGCCCCATTATGGTAATTATTGCAAGGCACCGCTATAAAATAATGCAGGAAATTGCAAGCAGCGCCATCTGGCTCAAAGTTATGCAATGATATATAAACTTGCGTTATGGTGGCCTGATAACGGCGGATAGAATACTTTATACTTTCTTTTGTTAATCAAAGGATAAACTTTTTAAAAGGGCCTTGGCCCTGTTCGAAAGCTATACTTATCTACTTTATGACAGCAAAAAATGCTGAAAAAAGTGGCGTGCGCAATTTTGACAAAAACTAAAACTGCATTAATATAGATGGATTTTAGAAAAAGGCATTGCCGTATGAATCGAACATGTTAATTTTCCCTATCGCCTATTTATCTGTATATTTTGGTACACCTGTATTGGATAAGTATAGAAACAACAATCTATAGGTAATAAATATTGCGACGGGAATCAAACCCGCAACCTTCTGAAAAAAAAATCATCCCGTTCCTCGTCGCCTAGTCCGCTGCGTGGTCGATCATTTCCCTATGGCCAATTAACAACTGAATGGTCCCCATTAAGTAAAAGCACTGAATAGTTGCTTTCATAAGTGCTAGAGTGCTCGACAAATAAGTAGATGCACGTGATTGGAGGAAGATTTTGTTGTATTATAAGTTTTAATATTATTATGCCTCGATAGACGGCAGCACCTCTTGGCTACTACTGGATAAAAAACTGAAAGATTTCATGGTATGACCAGTAAACATCAATTTTGTAACGATATATAGGTAAGTACAATTTTAAGTACTTAAATATTTTTGATTCTATTATAATTTCTCCAGTCCGCATTCTCTTATCCAGAGATTTAAGATGCAAACAACTTGGAATCTCATTAATTTCGATTTGACTACGTGTAGACTTGTCTGGCACACACTCTAGTAAGTACCTAAGCAATTAGGTAAGTACTTAATATATTTTTTTAGAAATAAATTAGGTACCTGATTTTTAAAAAGTTAAATTAGTTAAAATGTTTTATTCGTTAAAATGCTAGGTCACTTTGGTTAGTAGTTTGATAATTATATTTTAACAAATTGTCTAATAGTGATAATAGTAGATAATTTGTTCGCTGAAGGCATAGTATCTGAAAACAGTACATATTAAGAAAAGGTACTTTAATTGTGATAATTTCTTCGATGGAATCGATGACTGTTGATGAATGGAGATGCCTGTCATCATGATCATCGTCATCATCATCAAGAAGATGTAGCACAGAGTCAAACGTAGAGTTCCCGCTGAAAGAAAGCAACACAACGCTAGCCCAATGTGTGCAAAACCCAGCGCGAACTCTCCACTAAGAAACCTGCTAAAAACTAAACAAGACTGGATTTTTTAACTTTTTTATTTAAGCACAATAATTATGACAAACATCTATTGCATGCAATCGAAAATATAAACCGCTTAACTACAGTTAAATCTAATTTATAATAACCATGAGTCAACTCAAAACTGTCCTATCGTGTAAAATGACTTTATATTATACATATACACATTAATGATAAAAGCAAAATAACTTTGAATCGTCTAATTATTTCAAACACCTATACATACGAACGTGATGCGTTCTAATCTAACATCTATTTATTATAAATCTTTATCGTTTCATAAAGTAAAAGTTATCTATTTTATAGATATTAAAATATTAGTCCATTATCTCTTCGCTACCTCCACCTTAAATATTAAACACAAAAGCGAATCTTTACGATAATGTAGCTAAAACAAACAGGTGGAAACTATTAATGAAATAAAACATTTAGATCCAAATATTATTAGACATATAAAATATAGATACACGAGTAAATATTAGTTTAACTGTAAGAGTAACTTCATATTTTTCTTCCTTCGTATTTCTAGTGTAGATTCGGGTGACCGGAGCGCGCCGCCGGGTTTGCACACAATAGCTAGCGATATTACATAATATCGGAATGCAGATCGGTAATTCATCGAACAAAGTATTCGATTGTATAAATCGATTGAGAAATATTAAAAGAAAAGCGATCGCGTTCCGACATTATAAAATAAAATGTACGCCCGCCGAGTACAATGTGCATCGAGATGGTTCCAACGTCTGGTAAAGTCTGGTTGACTTGATACTATATCGGTCGTTTGACGTGCCACATCTAGTACGTACCCAGCAGCAGTAGAGGTGTAATTATTATATTCAGATACTGATCAGTCATTTACCACTGATGTGCTAGTGTTGCACTTATACAATCAAATGATCTATTTTACATTTTTAATGTAACCAGTAAGATAGGAAAAAACTATAAAGGTACCTTCAGCTTCGATTACATATAAAATTAAGTACCTATTATATTGATTTGAAAGGTTATTTTCATTTTAAATCCCAATTTGTGATACATATAAAATAGATTTATTTAGATTGAGGACTGAATGTCTTATAACCATACAATAATATAATTATGTCATATAGATAATGAGTCGGTGGTCCAACTGTAGCCGCCACGTTAGGTGTGATCCTCTATACTGAGTGGGTACGTACTAGATGCGTCATCGTATCGCGCGCGCGTGTTGCTTGCTTGCTTGTTTGCATATTGTCCTAGACGTTGCGTACTGTAGTGTACAATAGTAGAGTAGAGTAAAGTCTAGTGCTAAGACCGTACCTGACCCGGATCGCTCCGTTTGAACGTCCGGGCGGGTTCCTCTCCTCCGTCGTTGCGGTGTCAATCGCTCGCCATCTATAGCGTGTCTCGGGCCGATATATAAAACAAAACACCAGCTTTCCAGAACCAATAAGGCACTCGTATATTTCAACTTTAGGTCGTTTCGTATAAAATATAATATATGGCGTGTAACGCGGTCGGCACGGGCGAGGCTGCCCCGGTCTACCGAGGGGCGGCGTCGCTCGGCGCATGTCGCGTCGGTCACCCGAATCAAGTCCACTGGAAATACCCGACTTTCCACCGGCGCCGGTGTCAAGCGGCCCCCTCGCGGGCTTCCTCCTCCCGTTGCTCGAATATGTTGTCCGTCGCCGGCTCGGGCGTCGCCTCGAGCGCGCCCGCCTCCGGGGTCGACTCAGACTCAGGCATCTCCGGTATATCAGCCCTCGGTATCTCAGGTTCCGGATCCCGAACGGGCGCGAAGCTCGTATCGACAGCATCAGACGCGTCATACAGCTCTAAAGCCGGTTGCGATTCCACAGGCTCATTAATTTCAAATGGTTTTTGGGGCTCGTTCTCCTCATTGAATACAGGTAGTACTGGGGGAGGTTCTCTCTCGTTCTCGACTTGTTCTATCGGTACATCGAACGTTGTTCTATCATCGTTGGTTTCATCCGGACCGGAAACTTCCGGGATAAAATCATTCATTTCAATTTGAATAGAATCTATAGATTCAACAACCACCGGAGGTAGTTCAATATTTCTCTCTGGTAATTCCTTATCATCGGTTTGTATTGTAGGTTCTACTTGTGGTTCTAGTTGTGGTTGAGGTTGAGGTTGTTCCTCAGCGTGTGAAGGTTCGTTCTGTTCGTTGTCCCGGTCCCGGTCCGTGTTGGAGGGAGCGTCCTCAGGCTTGTCCTCTTCAGCGGCGCCCCAACGTGATTTACGGTCTTTGTCTCGCCTGCGATCCGCTTGTCGGTCCGGCCGATCGGGTCTATCGTCTCTAGGCCGGTCCTCTCTAGGCCGGCGGTCTGGTCTATCGTTGCGGTCTGGTCGATCGTTGCGGTCTGGTCTATCGTTGCGGTCCGGGCGATCGTTCCGTTCGTTCCTGTCGTCGAAGCTCCTCTTGCGATCGTTCCGGTCGCGGTAACGTTCCTCGTGGTCCCGCCCCCCGCCGCCGCCGGCCCCACCGCCGGGCCCCCCGCGTCGCTCGCGGCGGTCCCACTCGTTGGAGCGCCGGTCCCAGTCTCTGTCGCCGCGGTCCCGGTCGGCCCCCCACCGGTCGTACTGCTCGCGCTCGTCGAACCGACGGTTGTTCCTATCGAAGAACTCCGGGGGACCGTCGTTGAAGCGCGGCGGTCCATCGAACGGAGGCCGATCGCCGTCGAAGGGCCGCGGTCCGTCGAACGGAGGCCGCGTGCCCTCGTACGCGGGCCGTGGCCCGGTCGGTGGGCGGGACCCCTCGTACGCCGGCCTCGGCCCGTCGAACGGAGGCCTCGGCCCGTCGAATGGAGGCCTCGGCCCGTCAAACGGCGGACGATTCATATCGAACGGCATACGATTGAAGGGCGGACGCGGGCCGTCGAACCTCGGCGGGCCGTCGAACATGGGTCCGTCGAAGGGCGGCCGCTCGAAGGGCAGCCTGTTGAACGGCGGGTTGATCCCGTTGAACCTCGGCCCGAACGGTCCGGGCCCGGGCGGTCCATCCATCCAGCCTCCTGTAACCACACGTGACACGGTAAGCAACACTCGCTACACGTCCTACAGTAATATACAAATGAAGCAAGTAGCTTGGAGCCGTACGGACCTGCCATCGGCGGTCTGGCGGGCGGACCTCGCATTCTCAACTCTGTAAATGGAAACACTCTTTTAATTTAAGATATTTTGAAGTGAAAATAATATAATATAGGGGCAGAAGAGTGTAATAGAAGAGATTTAGAAAATAATTCAAACCACCCGCGTAAGTCCCCATCCCGTGAGAACATCAAAATAAAAGTAGCCTACGTGTTATTCCAGGACTCCAGCTATCACATACTAAGCTTCATCGCTATCGGTTTAGTAGTTTTCGCATGCAGAGGTAACAAACATACATTTGCATTATGTATATGAAGAGGCGGAAACAGCCCCGTAAACCCAAAACCTAAACACATTCGCATTTAAAAATATTAATAATATTATTTCAATAAGATAAAGTACAGTATTAAATCTCATGCAACAGTCCCAGGGGACGATGAGCAAAGGATGAGAAGTTTTATTTGAAAGAATAAATTCCAAAAGCCCCGAATGACTATTATGAAGAATGATTACAGGACAAACACAGAGAGAGACAATATATGGGTTGGAGTCAGACGGTGGTTAAATTCAAACAGACCTTTTGTGATTTAGATGTTATCTTAATATCATTTGGAGGTTAAATCAAAACACCCCCCTTCCGCATTGAGAAGTTCAATGAAAACACACTTTTTTGTGATTCAGAGGTTAAATTATAGGATCTCTCTTTTGTCATTAAGAGGTTATAACTGTGGCATTGAGAGGTTAAAGTATAGTGTCTGGCATTTGGAGGTTAGAAAGCGAAGAACGAAGAACGTAAATATGAGTGATATCGGTGAAAGGTTAAAGAAGCGAGCGTATCGAATGAAGGATTATAGACGATATGATCAGAGTGTTAGATCGCAGCTGCGCAGGTGTAAGACAAGCTGGGGTTGTGGAGACCAACCTGGCCTGAACTGTGCGGCCATATGCGGGGGCGGGGGCAAGGGCGGCCGGGGGCCGGGCCCCGCCCACGGGCCCGGGGGGCCGCCCTGGGGCCCGGCCGGGGGGCCGCTCGGACCGGGGCCAGGCTCCGACTCACTTTCTAAGAGTACATACAATACTGTTTATTGGGAGATTTGCATATAGAAACAGGTACCAAAACGCTCTAAAGGTTTTTGTGTTTTTAAAAAGAGGATGTAACGTCATAAATAAGTCATAATTTCGAAATATTTTTGAGGGAAGATTCATAAGCACTACGCGGTCAAGTAACGTCGCAGGCGAGTTAAGGTGGACGCACATTGATCAGAGCCGAAAGAATCGAATTTTTGCCGTCCACGGGAAAAGGTACCTTATCGTAATAGAGATATACATTTATATTTCCGATGACGTCAACAGAGTCTGAAATATAAATGTACCTTATCTCTTTAAAAATAAGGTAACTTTTCCCATGGACGGCAAAAAATAGATTCATTCGGCTCTGATCAATCTGCGTCCACTTTTAGAGTCCCTCCGCGTTGGAAAAGTTTTAGAGATGGATTTTTCCTTCAAAATATATCCCTAGTGCTGGCTTACGCTCTATAAGGAAAGCGCATGTAACGAATGTAACATGTTTGTAATAGTGATACTCACCATTGTCCATATCCATGTTGAGTGTAGTGTTGTCGTCGTTACGCTTGTCCTCCCGGGCAGCCGCGGCCGAGGTCGCCGCCGGTGGGGGAGCAGCACCGCCGCCACCGTTGGCCATCTCCCACAGGCGTTCTTGTAACGACTTCTCCGGGTTGTCTGATGATGTTGGAGCTGCTGCCGGCGGACGGGGTGACTTCTCGCGGCTACGCTCCTCTCTGTTACATGTATATTACATTAGTTATAACATTATTAAAACTTGGGGTGTAGCGACCCCGTGGTCCCGAGTGCCCCAGGGGCCAAGCGACCGTTCCTCATCTCCTGTTAGCTGGTTGGAGTGAACACTGACGAGGAAGCGATCCCCCGCCTCTGGCTTGCCTTCACCCCCCACCCAGAGTGGGGTCGTAAGAGAAATGCTCAAATGATGGATGTTGAACATCAGTGATGAGTTGGCTCGCTCGGACTACCAGTGATGTTTTTAAATTCCAGTATATATCTAGATGATTTATACAGCTCCAGCCACTTTACACCATGCTAAAATGGTCAGTACAAATTTTAAAAATAACAATAAGTTTAATAAGGAGTATAACATACCTGTTATTACTATCCCTGTTACCGAACCGGTCCCTCTCCCGATCTCGATCCCTCCTGTCCCGTCCCCGGTCTCGGTCCCGGTCTCTGCGGTCATCACGTTCCCCCCTATTCAAATATGTTAATTAGTAATGGTGGTCACGCAAAACGGACCCATCTAAAGTTATCGACAAGTACAAGCATTTATTATGCCATTTCTGGTTCTTTTACATAATTATGCAAAAATAAAACATTTGAAACATATTATTTTAATGTAAAAAATAATAATTGTATAGTTAGTTACCTACTGTTAACATATTAGCTATCATTTTCAACATATATTTAATATACTATCGTTACAATTGGCAAGTAAGTAGCAAGTGGCAGCAGGGCCACTTTCTACTTCTTAAATACTGCTCCAAACCTTTGTAAATTAAGTATGGAGACTGTATTCGGCAGCCTTATGACGTAAAATTAGCAATCTGCAAAAATCGTGCAATGATCGCGCGACAGACGCGCAATCGATTGCTTAGCGTCAAAAAAAATCGTATTACGTATGTGATCGCTCGCTGACTTCTTGCTGATTCCAATTCACTTTTTGCTACACACTAGGGCCAACAACAATTTCACAGCAATAGAAGTACGAATTTGCGTTTTTATAGCAAAAATTGCTCATTTTTTGCTGTCGCTTGGCTATTGTAAGATACGTAATAAGGCTGCGGAACTAGTTAAGTTACGGTGTCACCACCTCATGTAGTTGTCGCAGCGATCAACTAGATGTCGCTAGTAGCGCGCTGGTCTAAATCGCGCTATCGTGGTGTTTTTACTTCTCTATAGGAAGTATTTAATTTGGTTTTCTATACTGCACAGAGCGTCCTAAATAAGGTCATAATTTTTGCAATTTGTTCACTAATCTTAGTGGCGAATAAAAACTGATTTATCTAAGACTCGCTGTGTTATGCGATTTCGCCCATGTAATTCTACATAGGTAGTGAAATCAAATTTTATAAGACGTAGATATTTTGTAGCCCGCTTTTTGGGAGAAGTATCTATACTATTATAAGTATATATATATAATACTAGCTGCCCTCCGCGGTTTCACCCGCGTAACTCCCGATCCCGTGGGAATATCGGGATGTAAGCTATCCTATCTCTCAAGTTGGATCGAACTGCACATGGTGTGCGAATTTTATTATAATCGGTTAAGTGGTTTAGGAGTCCATTGAGGACAAACATTGTGACACGAGATTTATATATATTAAGATTATATTATAAAGTTGAAGAGTTTGTTTGTTTGTTTGAACGCGCTAATCTCAGGAACTGCTGGTTCGAATTGAAAAATTCTTTTTGTGTTGGATAGTCCATTTATCGAGGAAGGCTTTTTATCCCGATATTCCCACGGGATCGGGAGTAACGCGGGTGAAACCGCGGAGCGCAGCTAGTCAAATATAAAATCTTAAACCTGTATACCAAGTTTGAAGCAGAGACGCTTCGGGCATACAGTTAATAATGTACGACCAGCGCCCGTCATTCGTCAAGCGGTGGAATGGAATCAGTTGCCTGGGTCTGTCTTTCCTGACATGTACAATTTGGAGATCAATAGGTATCTTCTGGACGCGCATGGTAAATCTAAGACCGTATCGTAACAGACCATCGGGCAGGTGTGATAGTTGCTAAAACTGGACCGATCATTTGTTAAAATAAAGAATCGAACCTGTCTCTATCCCTGCCGCGATCATTAGGCCTCTCATCCCTCCCTCTCCTGTCCCCGCGGTCCCTCCGGTCCCGATCGCGGTCCCTCCGGTCGCCGCGGTCACGATCCCTCCGGTCGCCGCGGTCTTTGCGGTCCTCCTCCTGTTTCTCCTCTCCTTGGAAAGGAGGCGGTTCCGATGCGTTGAAGTTCGGAGGTGGTTCTGAAGCGTTGAAGTTTGGCGGAGGCTTCGATAGGAGAGCTTGGATCTGGGGGAGAAAATATTTTATTAGATTGTGTTGCGATAGTGGACTGTAATTTTCGAGGAACGAACGAAGTGAACTGGCCGGCTTGTGCCGGGGGAATTGTGTGTGTTCTTTTTCAGTACTGACGGGCGTGGAAACTAACGATAAACCCCTGGACTTTGTGGAGCCGGCGACGAGAAGCCGTGCTCTCTGCGTACAAGTACAAGGGAGTCGCTGCCTACGTACAAAACGGAAAGGCTTACCAGTTATAGCTGACGGGGATGCGCTCGCTGAGCGGTGGCTAGGTCGCTTTCAGGCTTGTCGACTTACCTTCAGGCAACCTTACCGGGTCCAGGGCACAAACTCTCGGGGCTAGGTGGCAATCTTCCCGTCTGGATCGTCGGCAGGACTCCAGGGCGTAGGGTAATGGCAACGCGCGCGCGATTGTCCGGAGTTTAACGTTGGAATTATCACTTAAAAGTCGTAAGCAAGTTCTCTATCCAATTCGAATCGAGGCTGGAGAGTAACTGAACTATTATCTAAATTTTGAATGATGACAAGAGTCTCTGTCATCATTCCAACAATGACATAAGTTAAAGTCAATGTCAGGCCAATGAACCCTGTTTTATACAACTACCCTGAAGTATTCAAATACATTATATACCAAAACATTGACTGCTAACTAGTGCTCTATGAAAACTAAACATTCCGACCACCAAAATACAGGGTATTTTCCCAAAAAAGTACTGTCTAGATATAGAGAAAACGAAATTAAATTAAAAGAAACTAAACTAACCTAACTTAAAATTAGACCATTCGATAGCGTTGGGTTTATTTAGGTCCCACCGGTACCACCGATTCGTCATCGACGATAGAGGTGGGCAAGGGGCATAGCTTGACCACTGGTCGTTTGCATTCTCCCGCAGCGGTGCGGAGAGTTGCAACTCTACAAATATTGTCAGTCCCGGGATGGAGTTGAGCTACTCGACCTAATTTCCATTTTAAAGGGCTGCACTGTTCATTTACGATTAATACTAGGGTTCCGACCTCGATGTTAGGTTGAGAGCTGGACCACTTGTGGCGCTGTTGAAGCGTGTGGAGATATTCGATGTGCCACTTGCGCCAGAAGTCTTGATGCATCTTTTGCAACATTTTCCAGCGTTGAAGAACACTGACGCTAGTGTCAAGAAGCGGCGCCTCTGGGAGCAATGTCAACGGTTCCATTGTCAAGAAGTGACCCGGCGTGAGAACCGTGAGATCGTTAGGTTCTGAACTCAACGGAGAAAGAGGGCGGGAATTCAGCAAGGCCTCAATCTGTGCCAGAAGAGTGCTGAATTCCTCATACGTTAGCCGTTGGGAGCCAATCACGCGAATGAGGTGTGTCTTCATGGATTTGACGCCAGCCTCGACCAATCCCGAGAAGTGAGGACTTCCAGGAGGGTTGAAGACGAAGTCTACCTTTTCCGTAGCTGCCGCCTGCGACATGAGGTCTTTCAACTGGCTACTGGCTCCAACAAAGTTGCGACCTTGGTCGGACACGATTTTGGAACACCGACCTCTCCGAGCTATGAACCGACGAAGACAGGCGAGGTAGGCTTCCGAAGTAAGCTCTGAGGCGAGCTCTAAATGTACAGCCTTGGTAGCGGTGCACACGAAGACGCAAACATAGCCCTTGAATGTACGAACGCCCCTACCGCGACCAAGAGCGATGTCGAAGGGACCAGCGTAGTCGACAGCTGACGACGAGAAAGGCTTCAGCTGGCTGATGCGATAGGCTGGTAGGTCGCCCATTAGAGGAGCGGCGGCCAATCTAGGCTTGACCCGAAAGCAACGAATACACGAAGAGAGCACGGTACGAATGGCTCGCTTCGCGGACAGGATCCAGAAATCCTGAACCAACAAGTTATGAAGAGTCTGCAAACCCGGATGCAAGAATCTCCGATGATATTCTTCGATGATGAGCGACGTCAACCGGTGGTTCCTCGGAAGAAGCAATGGGTGCTTTTGATCATAGCCGAGTTGGCTATGCGCGAGACGACCGCCCACCCTGAGTAACCCTCGGGAGTCGACGAATGGGCAGAGCTTTTTGAGGGTCTTGGGGATTCGATTCGGGCAGCCATTGGCGAGCGCGCGAATCTCCGACCCGAAGACGCTCTCCTGCACGTGACGAGTTAGGAAGCGAGTGGCGTCATTCGACTCTGAACTTGTTAACGGACCGACGGTTCGAGATTTAGGGTGCTTTAGGTTATGCTTGGCGCGAAAGCAAAATGCCAAGACATTCACGATTTTGCGAAACGACGAATACCTAGCCAGAAGTCCGTCAACAAATCCAACATTGCTTGCAGTGAACAGACAAAGGATCTTCTGTTCGTCCAAGGCCTGGTTGTCAGTAGGGAAGCTCTGCTGAGGCCACGTCTCCTGGGGTTGCGACAGCCAAGAGGGTCCCGACCACCATGATTCACACGAGGTGAGATCGTTAGGGAGCAATCCACGCGACCCATGATCCGCTGGGTTGTCCGTCGTGGACACGTGACGCCAGCAGTCTGGAGGTATATTGTCCTGAATCTCCGTCACTCGATTGGCGACGAAAGTTTTCCATCGAGACGGGCACGACTTAATCCAGGTCAACGCGACGCTGGAGTCCGACCAAGCTATGACGTTCTCGACGCGATGGATCTCGCTCAACGAATGAGAAACCGACGACATGAGTTCAGCCAACAAAACCGCAGCCATTAGTTCAAGGCGCGGGATCGAACGTCTGCGCAACGGCGCAACTTTTGATTTAGCGCAACATAGGCGCACGACAATAGAATGGTCCTCGCAAATCACACGGCAATAGACGACGGCGCAGTAACCACGCTCCGAAGCGTCGCAAAACCCATGGAATTGGAGGCCTACAAACGAATGGACGAATCTACGAGGCAATGAGATGGTGCTCAATGACGAGAGCTGCGTTTTGAACTTGACCCACTCATTGGCAACATCAGCGGGAGCGTCATCGTCCCAATCAACTCCTGACAACCACAGGAGCTGCATGAAGTACTTGGCGAGGAAAACGACTGGTGACAATAACCCTAACGGATCGAATATCCGGGCAATGTCCGACAAAATGGACCTCTTCGTGCAGCGATTGTTAGTCGCAGCCGTTCTAAAAGTGAGTTGGTCAGCCGAAGGCAACCACGTCATGCCTAAGATCTTTAACGAGACGTCCTGGATGTCCTCGAAATTGTGGAATTGCTCGACGTAGAGGTCTGACGTCGGCAAATCTTCGAAGAACCCCTGACAGTTAGACGTCCATTTACGGAGGTGTAGCCCAGCCGACGACAGGATACGGAGGAGGTCGTTACGCACTGCGACAGCGTCTCCAACAGTTTCTGCTCCAGATACTACATCGTCGACATAACTATCGCGCTGAAGAACTGCAGCACCGCTAGGCGCACGGCTTGCAAATTCCTTGGCCAGGCGGGCTATACACCAAAGTGCCTGGTACGGCGCACATGACACGCCATAAGTAACCGTCAGTAAACGAAAATCTTGCACAGGCGACTCAGGAGACGACCGCCACAGAATTCGCTGGTATTCTGTATCCCCACGGGAGACGAGAAATTGGCGGTACATCTGTTTTATGTCCCCAGTGAAGACGACAGCATGCCACCGAAACCGAATCAACAAGTCGAAAATACTATTTTGTAGTTTTGGACCTGGCAACAATGTGTCATTCAGCGACCGGCCATCTCCGTCCGTGGCACTAGCATCGAACACTGTGCGAAGAGGAGTGGTAACTGAGTCCGGGCGCAACACACCATGATGCGGGATATAATAGAACGCACCTACACTCGACGAAGGAGGATCTACCCTTTCCATATGACCTTTCTCTAAATAGTCCTTCATGAATTCAACATAGGCGTTTTTAAACGTTAAATTAATTTTAAACTTCTTTTCTAAACTCAAGAACCTTTTTAGAGCTATTTCGCGAGAATTACGGAAAGTCGGCTTCTTGCAAGAGTCCGTGAAAGTCAACGGCACTTCCATCCTGCCTTCCGGGGTCCGCCTATGTAAGGCTTCCATGCGATCCTCGCATTCGACTTCAGCCTTTGAGCGAACGATGGTTCTCGGTGGGTCCACCTTCTCTAGTTCCCAAAACCGCTTGATCGAGTTATCTAAAGCTAAATTGGAAACGAGAAAGCAACTTTTATTTTTTAACCCATCTGACGCCGAACATTCACCCATGACGATCCAACCGAAAACTGTAGAAAGAGCAACGGGCTGACCAGCTCTACCCTTCACGAATCCAGGCTTCAAAATTGATGCGAGCACGTTGACACTAACTAAAATGTCTATCGGACCCGATTGAGCAAAGTTAGGGTCAGCAAGATCCAAATTTCTAATATGATGCCAGTCCGAGACATCAACCATCCCTACAGGCATATTCGAGCATATTCGAGGAAGAACCGAGGCTTCTATTGATACCACATTCGTAGCATTCTCATTCTTCGGTACTAAGTCCAGATTCACCGACCCCAAAGTATTCGTAGATACTTCACCGATCCCATGGACCGAATGCCCATGGTTCACGAAGTTTAACCCCAACCGTTGTGCACAGGCTTTCGAAACAAAGTTACACGCACTAGCACTGTCTAACAACAACCGAACAGGAACCAACTTACCTACCCTATTCCTAGCCAAAGCGACTGCTGTAGAAAAGAGTGAATCAGGTGTTACCTGCCCACACAAGCTGTAGGCAGCTAGAGCTTGGTCAGGAGCGGAAGCAAGAGGACCAGATTGACTCTTCTCAAAGTGCAACAAGCTATGATGGCTGGTACTATGGCACTTAGCACACTTAAACTTCGACCGACAAAACTTCACCGTGTGGGACGGTTCCAAACATAAAATACAAAGTCTATTATCCTTTGCAACCTGGTATCTATCCTTCGGAGGCATTCCTATAAACTTCGGACACCTCTCTATGGAGTGACCAACCTTTGAGCAAACGACACACTCCTCACTCGACGTCACAACAAGAGCAGTCTTGCTCTTCGAACTTACAAACTTACTCTGACTAGGTTGCTTGTCAGCCGAGTTCCCTATAGCACAAGTCTTCGTACTTTGGAATGTCAACGGTAGCATCGATATGCATATCATAAGCTTCCCTAGTAGCAGAGTCGAGCTTTGACCACAACAACTGGAATAACATAAAGTTACGATCAGGTAAATTATACCTACTTAGTATATCTAAGTTTTCGCTAAACGTTCTACAAATCCTACCTAAGTCAGGTGCATTTCGACTTTTAGCACAGTCTAGCAATTTCCCATAATATGTGAGTGCAATGTCCCGCTTTCGATCGTAGTGTTTTAATAGTACATTGTAGGCTAACAGATAGTTCTCATCAGTTATGGGGTAGCTTTTAATTAAACTATGAGCCTCGCCCTGCACACTGGTCAACAAATAGTGCATTTTTTCAACATCTGGTATTTCTTTTTTATGTATTAGCGAGTCAAACAGATGTTTGAAAGAAACCCAGTTCTCCTGCCTACCATCAAACGGCCTAATCGCAATCTTTGGGAGGTTTGAGTTATTGTTTACCGGTGTACTAACTACTGGAACGCTCTTATCTATAGACTGGCTTCGAATGGTTTCCTGCAGCTTACCTACAATAGCATGCAATCTTCTATCAAAACTAACGGTGTTTTGGAACTCACTCTTTCGATCTGCCATGCTCACAAGACTAATTAGCAAGGCCTTTTGCGCGCTGTGAAACTCCGCGGCCAATGTTTTCAGCTCATTTTCCGTAACACCTTTGAGATCAGAACCCTCAATACATTCCAATCTCATGAACGCATAATCCCTAGAAACTCGATTCTCATCAGCACTGCAGTCGTTGCCGAGATCTTTTCTACTGGCATCAACAGCCTGCTGCCATTCCATGGCCATTGTTTACAAATAACTCAAATACTATCAAAACAAAACAAAGTTCAAAGGCAATGACGTTGAAGTTTACTAATTTAGATGTAAGTGGCAGTTGACACTGACTGATCTGTCAATGCAACCTTGACGTATAACCAACAACGAATCAAACAAACCGAAACGTCAAAGTCACAGTTGAGCACGAACAAAACGAAAGAAAAGGCGGGAAACGACGAAAGAGAGTAGGCGCGTTTTTTAATTGAGAAAATTTTCAAAATTAATATTATTAGTTTTATAGCGATCAGGAGGGTGAAGTTTTTGTTTAAATGTTTATATTTTAATTAGCTTAGTTGTTTATGTAAATATTTCTTCTAGTGGGTAAGTTTTTTTAGTATATTTAGTTAGAGGGGGCGGCGATGAACAAGCCGCCCGACCAACCTGACCCCGGAGGTGGATCCATGGACATGGACCCACCTCCTGCGGGATATTTTGTGACATTGTCTGAATCAGGAATGGAGTCCGATGGCTCTTCATTGTCGAACAAGTCATTTAGCGGGTCTACTACATCGAATAACAAGGGTACAAAGAGGCAGCGTTTGCATGCTAGTAAGAAATGCAAAAATTGTAGAAAAAAGAAAAAGCTTAGTAAACATGCAAACACTGTCGAACCAAATACCTTATGTGATTGTTCAGATAAAGATAATATTATTGTCGAACATCCACCTCAAAATTGGAACTCCACTGTTACACACGATTCTACTCCTCCCATAGTTGCACCTGGTCCTGCTCATACCAATGTAACTAATGATGGCACAACTATGCGTCCACCGCCTGTTGCTCGTACGCAGTATGAGTCTACAGATGTTTCTCCTTTTTTAATTCATGTACAAAAAGACACCACTAACTTAGATGATAGTTACACATTGCACCCCATTACATTTGGCAAATTTCTAACAAAACATAATTTTTATAACATTGTAAATGGAAGTGTAAAACGTATTGGTCGCAATAGAATGTCTCTCTCCTTTACCAACTATTTAGCTGCAAACAACTTTTTGACTAGTACAAAATTACCCGAAAACAAATTTAAAGCTTTTATTCCATCGTTCAACATAACGAGACAAGGAATTGTTCGTGGTGTACCTACTGACTGGACTGACTCAGAAGTTATGGAAAATATTAACTTGCCATTTGGGTGTGGAAAGGTTTTAAAAATGAGACGCTTAAACTATAAAGTCACTGTAGACGGTAAGCCAACCTGGAAACCGTCCCAAACAATTGTTCTTACTTTCGATGGACAGGTGCTACCAAGGCGCATTTACATGTGCTATAATGCATTACCAGTAGAACTATACATTTATCCAACTATTCAATGCTTTGCATGCTGCCGTTTTGGACATACCAAGGTACAATGTCGATCTAAACCTAGGTGTTACAAATGTGGCGAAGGTCACGATGGTTCCTCATGTAAAATTGAAGAAGACCTTGTATCTTGCCTCCTGTGTGGTGGTAGTCACTGTGCTACAAGTAAATCATGTCCTGAATTTTCAAGACAAACTTCAATTAAAAAAACCATGGCAGACTCTTGTATATCTTATGTCGAAGCGTCTAAATTACATCCTGCAGTGCATAAGTCGTTTGTAGATGTTTTGAACGGACGGAGGGTCTCTAAAGACCAACTGTCAAATAGTCCACAACATCGTAACTTCACACAAAACACCTCACCCACAACATCATACAAAAAGACAGTGTTTTTAAAACCACATACCCCTAAAAAATCTTATTCTTCCACTCAATATGATCAAGTTGCCCATAAACAATTAGTTAAAGACTATGACATGCCGTCACCCAGTAATGGATGTGCATTGAGATCACCTAATAATAATATGAATGTATTCGATATTATAACTACTTTAATTAATTCTTTCTCTCAGTCCCATCTCATTAACCCTGACCACGCTGCCATTATGATTGAAGCTATCAATAAAACTACAGTACACAATGGATCACAAAATCCACAAAATACTACAGTGGAATTGCCGTAGTATTAGAAGTAAGAAAAGTGATTTCACTTTTCTTCTTAATAAGTACAAGCCATCAATAGTTATTTTGAATGAGACCTGGCTAAAACCAGGTTCTACATTTAAAGTATCTGGCTATTCCTGCCTGCGCAGTGATAGGCCAGATGGTTGCAGTGGTACTGCACTTCTTGTAAATAGTATAATTTCTTTCAAACTTCACCCTATCCCTTCTTCTAATAATGGCTTTTGTATAGTAGCAGCTATTGTAAATAATATATGTATAGTATCTATTTATATATCTCATCCTTCACAAAATATTTTCCTTGAACTTAATAATATTATTCATAACTTACCTAAACCTCTTATGTTGTTTGGTGATCTCAATGCACATCATACATTGTGGGGGTGTTCTAAGACAGATTCATATGGTAACCTCGTTGTAGATATACTCGATAATTATAATTTATGTGTGTTGAATACTGGCTCTCCAACCCTCAGAACAAAACCTACAGAAGCTATAAGTGCAATTGACCTTTCACTCACTTCCTCACAGTTTTCTGGTCTATTAACTTGGGAAACTCTTTCATCATCTTTTGGCAGCGATCACTTCCCTATACTAATTACATTCCCAAACAACAATATCCAGCATAATGTTGACCCTAACCCACGTAAAAGATACAGAATACCAGATAATAGTAAATGGCATTTATTTAGAGATTATGTAGAGAATAATATATCTAGCTTACCTTCAACATCTAACTCCTCTGAAGAGGTTTGTTCTGATGCTTTTTCTAACTTAATCATAGAATCAGCTGATAATGTTTATACTACCAGAAGTAAGTCCCAATTAATTCCTTCACCCCCATGGTGGGACAGTGACTGCACTGCAGCAGTTAAGCAAAGAAAGAAAGCTGAATTAAAATATAAAAATGAGATGACACTTGAGAATTTTAATAGTTTAATGGAAGTGATGAGTACAACTAAAAATCTTTTGAAAGAAAAACGTTTCTTGGGCTGGAGATCGTTTTGTTCTTCAGTCTCTCCGAATACCCCTGCAAGTATAGTCTGGTCTAATATCAGAAGGTTTAAAGGTGCGATGTCTGAGAGGTCCTTTACTACGTTACCACCATCTCAAACGTCTGAATATTTGGACAATTTGGCTCCTCCTTTTGTACCAGAAGCAGAGCTAGTCATTCCACATAGACTACAAAGCCATAGTGACGATCCTACTGGGCTCGGCTCTCCTTTCACGTTAGATGAGCTGAAAGGCATTTTAACTTATCTTCGTGATTCAGCACCAGGAGAAGATGGCATAATTTATAGTTTTATCTCGAACCTTGCAGAAAACAGTTTACAATATTATCTTGACATTATCAATTCTGTCATGTTGACAGGTGACATTCCGTCAGCATGGAAATCCCAACTAGTGTTGCCCATTTTAAAACCTCATAAATTACCGTCAGATATTTCCTCGTTTAGACCAATAGCGCTTTCGTCAGTTATTGCGAAAGTGGCCGAACATCTTGTGAAAAATAGGTTAGAGTTTTATATTGAAAGCAATAATTTATTATCGGATTCACAATACGGGTTCCGCAGAGGAAAGAGTACACTGGACAACTTAAGCATTTTTGTCACTGATATTAGACTTGCTTTTACACAAAATCATATCGTTGTTGCCGCCTTTTTAGACATAAAATCTGCTTATGATAACGTTCTTTTAACCGTCCTAAAGAATAAACTTCATAAATTGAATGTCCCTATTTTACTCATCAATTTTATAATCAACATACTATCTGGCAGACAATTATCCCTAAATTCTGATCGCCGAACTCTTTGGAGAGGTCTACCTCAAGGCTCAGTACTTAGTCCTCTTTTATATAACATCTACACTAATGACCTTGAGAATTCATTATATAAATCGGCTAATATTTTGCAATATGCAGATGACTTGTTATTGTACTGCGTGAACCAGTCTGCTACTCAAGCTTCTTCAGATCTAACGAATTCACTAACTTATTTGAAGTCGTGGTTGAACAGCAACGGCTTGGAACTATCAATAAACAAGAGTTCTGTAGTTTGGTTTACTCGACATAGGAATCCACCTCTTCTAGAAGTGAAATACGATAATACAGCTTTACCAGTCGTGTCACATGTTAAATTCTTAGGTGTAGTGTTAGACTCAAAATTATCAGGGTCTCAACATGTTGATTACCTAGTGAATAGGTGCGAACAGACTTTGAACATCTTGAGATGTCTTGCTGGGGTCTGGTGGGGTGCCCACCCTTACTCCCTGAAACTTATTTATAATGCCCTCATTAGAAGTGTTTTGGATTACGGAACCTTTTTGTTAGAGCCTTGCAATCAAACTGCTTTAAAAAAATTAGATAGTATTCAAGCTAAAGCTCTAAGAATTGTTGCAGGGGCTATGAAGTCCAGCCCTCTAAATGCCTTAAGGGTAGAATGTGCAGATCCACCCCTTCACCTAAGACGACAATTTTTATGTGATAGGTTCTTTTATCGTGTCCTTCAATTTTCCAATCACCCATTAATTCCCAAGCTTTATAACTTATCTCAACAATTAAATACTCCCTATTGGACACACAAAAAAACTCCATGCTTATGTATTAGTTGGGAAAGATTTTTATCCATCCAAGCACCTACTTACATGTCACCTCGTTTACCTATTTTCAATAGTAATTTTAAAGCCTTAACCTCTTCTTTAGAAGTTCATGACAGTATAGGTATTGGCAAAGATACTCCTAACGCTCAGCAAGAATTTAACTTTGCTGTCGATTCTGAATGGCCACATTGGCATCAAATTTTCTGTGATGCTTCGAAATTATCACGCGAGGGCTGTGTTGGAGTTGGAGTATTTCACAAGCAGAGTAACATAGTTCAGAAAATCAAATTACCTCCTGAATCGTCAGTCTTTACTGGGGAATGCTTTGGAATACTCAAATCCATTGAATTAATTTTGCTCATGAAACTTAAAAAAACAGTTGTCTTTACAGATTCTAAAAGTGCTCTTCTAGCTTTGAAACGTTTCTCACTTAAATCTTGTAAGTATTTTCCATTAATTTTTGAGATAAAGGACAAAGTGTACGAATGTACTTTGAGGGGACTTTCTGTTGTTTTTGTTTGGATTCCCGGACATTCTGGTATTCATGGGAACTGTAAGGCTGATGTTCTAGCCAAAGATGCGGTGCAATGTGGTGACTTATTTCCGTACTTGAATTATCCCTCTGATTTAGCATCAATACCCTCTACATACATGTATCATGCCTGGAACGAATTATGGATAGATAGTGTCCGGAAAAAAGGCAGATACTACTATCAAATTCAACCGTCAATTTCGAATAAACCATGGTTTTTTAAAATCAAACTTTCCAAGACTTCCACTACAATTTTAACAAGAATGCGTCTCGGTCACGTTTGTACACCATCTCACCTTGCCAGACTTGGTATTGTGCAGAGTGCCGCGTGTGACTGTGGGGAGGAGGATAGCGATGTCAACCACATTTTCCTTAATTGCCCGTTGTTCGATAATAGTTTTCTCTACGAAACGTTGGAATCTTTACATGTGGCTTTACCTACACAATTAAACATCTTACTTTCGACCAATGACCCGCATATATATCTAGCATTATCTAATTATATATCCTTAAATAACATTAAAATATAAACTTTTATTTAAATATTTATATATTCTATCTTTGTAAATATTGTAAAAATTTGTTTTGTAGTTCTTAATTTATTTATATTATTTCTAGGTCAATATCTTATTCCTTTCCTGATCCTATCCTACTCGTTTTTCCGGTTTTTATGTAAATAAACGTTTCCCTAATTTTCTTTTAAAAAAAAAAAAAAAACCGTATCCCAAATCAAATCCTTGCTCCTTCGCAAATCCTTCCCAAAACCCAAGAAGACTTGAGATTTTTACGAAGAAAACTTGGAGAAAACTAGAAAACTCATAAGATAGAACATGATAATGAAAATCACGAAAGAGACTGGACATTGGCGTGCAAGTGCACAGCCATAACTTCGGTCTGTGACCGAAGAAAGAAAAAAAAAAAAACAAAACGAAAATGACAGTAAATGTCAACCCCACTTTCTTCAAGTTAACCTTCAAACGGAAAAATTAAAATTTATCAACGATTAACGACTTCCCAACAATACCAAAAAACAACACAAACCCACGAATGTAAATCAAAATCGAATTACCCTAGGTCGCCTTTCAATAAATGCGGCCGAAGGACCAAAATGTTGCGATAGTGGACTGTAATTTTCGAGGAACGAACGAAGTGAACTGGCCGGCTTGTGCCGGGGGAATTGTGTGTGTTCTTTTTCAGTACTGACGGGCGTGGAAACTAACGATAAACCCCTGGACTTTGTGGAGCCGGCGACGAGAAGCCGTGCTCTCTGCGTACAAGTACAAGGGAGTCGCTGCCTACGTACAAAACGGAAAGGCTTACCAGTTATAGCTGACGGGGATGCGCTCGCTGAGCGGTGGCTAGGTCGCTTTCAGGCTTGTCGACTTACCTTCAGGCAACCTTACCGGGTCCAGGGCACAAACTCTCGGGGCTAGGTGGCAATCTTCCCGTCTGGATCGTCGGCAGGACTCCAGGGCGTAGGGTAATGGCAACGCGCGCGCGATTGTCCGGAGTTTAACGTTGGAATTATCACTTAAAAGTCGTAAGCAAGTTCTCTATCCAATTCGAATCGAGGCTGGAGAGTAACTGAACTATTATCTAAATTTTGAATGATGACAAGAGTCTCTGTCATCATTCCAACAATGACATAAGTTAAAGTCAATGTCAGGCCAATGAACCCTGTTTTATACAACTACCCTGAAGTATTCAAATACATTATATACCAAAACATTGACTGCTAACTAGTGCTCTATGAAAACTAAACAGATTGGCTTTTTTTCTAAAGTCGCTTGATGATTGCGCTAGGATCTAATCGTTCGTCGTCGTCTTCAATCAAGAGATTGCCAAGAAGGCTAAGATTTAATACAGCCCCGTCTTTCTCTTCTTAATTTTTTATTTTATTTTTAAGCAATCTATGCTATGTTTCAAATAAGCGATGCACTACGATCACTATTGAATGGAATTTGTGGTAGATTGTCGCCGCGAGTTAATTGATCCGCGTAGAGAAATACACGCAGGAGCACCGTCATAGAATACCTATTGGTACTGTACAATAATTTTAAAATGTCGGGATATTTACCAAAAAATAAATGTTTTTTTTTTGGAACGAAAGTTCCTTATCGCGCGTTGTGAAAGGGGGCTAGACAGAAAAAGTTAAGACCAAAAGTTGTAACGACACTTTTTGCTATAGTTGTAAGCCGTGCGGCGTGCGTGTGTTTCTCTGTCTGTCTCTCTCTCTCTCTCATAGAAAGCAAGCCAGTTATTTTCGTTTCGCCTTTCTATATCGCATTGAACAGTGTGGTGTCGCGACGATTTTTTAATTTTTATTACAATGCCTTCAGTAATTAATCGAAAGGAACTTCTTTCCATCCGGGTGTCCCTTGACAACTCTCAAGTTTTTTTTGCGATAATGTACTGTACACATAATACGTATATTCAACAACAAATATACCAGGGTAAAGTATATAATATAGTACCTGATCGGGTAGTAATGCAGGTCCGTCAGAGGGCTCCTCGGGGTCCAGTTCCATGGCGTCGTCACTGGCCGCCGCGTTCTCGGTCGGTGCGGGGGTGCCCGCCGCGCCCCCACCACCCTGTAACGTCACTATGTTTTAACATACCGGGGAAATGGTAAAAAATAAAAACAGTATTTTGGGCGCCCTTTCTAGGTTGCCTTTTAAACTTTTTTTTTAAGCCAATGTAGACCCACTGCTGGGCAAAGGTTTCCCTAACATCTTTCCAAGCAGTTCAGTTTCCAATTTATAATTAAGTTTTTATATGTCTGTAGCCTGGGCACAAACGTAAGTTTTTCCGAATGCGGTTATCGCATGCGGTTCCAGTTTGGGATTCCGCTCGCCTAGCGCATACGTACGGTTTTTATCCAGCGGAATATAACCTGCCGTTGCGAATGCACGACAATGGAGGACGACGATTTATTGACAAATTCCACTTCTGTTATCAACGGAAATGAACCGTCAGTATTGGGTACATCCGTTAATTACAAGAGAATTCGGGAGATTCAATTTTATTAAGAGTTTATTTATTAATTTAAAAACAATTTTTATCAGCAGCGTGGCGCGATTCCGATTCGTGTGCGGCGGCCGGAACAAAATGTATAGAAACACTGTGTTGCGTACGTTCCGTATGACGTCATTAGGTTTTTTTCCGTATGGTCTCTCCGAATGCAAGGGCTAGCAATTGAAACTGTTCTAGCAAAGGTTAGATTAGCTGCATCTTCTTTCCTTCCGTTAATCATAATAAGTTATTTACGACGCGACGATACATCCGTTTTTGCAAGTGTACCCCTCTGCTGACTGAATTTAAAGATGTATGTGAATAAGCATAGGCTTATTCACATACAACTTCTTTAAATGAATTATACCTGTGGCAAACCATGATGCAGCCTGTGCTGGTGCTGTAGATGCGGCGGTGGATGCGGCGGATGTCCGGGATGCAGCAGGCCGGGGGGCAGCGCGCCGACGAGCCCGCCGACCCCCAGCAGGCCTCCCAGGAAGCCGCCCACCATGCCCGGCTGCGGCATGGACTGCGGAGGCATGGGGCCTGGGAACCGGAGCAGCGAGCCGGGGGGAGGCAGGCCTGGGTCTCCGGGCCGGATGCCGGGCGGCATCGGGATACCACCACCCATACTGATAATACGACGTTAAATAAACATTTATCAACAAAAAGGTAACTTCAATTTAAAAAAACAACAGACCTCAAACTAGGATCAATGTAAGAAACACACGCATACACACTTAGTGATTGAATAATGTGTACAACATAATTTCTTAATATACAGGGTGAATTTTTGACGTGGGCCTTCAGGGCTATATCTTAAACTAAAAGATATAGCGAAAAATGCTGAAAGAAGTTGCGTGCTCGATTTTGAGAAAAACTAAAACTGCCAGGAATCGAACCTGTTGATTTTGCAAAAAATAATCTATAAATAATATTTTAATATTTTTTATGAATAATATTGTAATACCAATCGATAGTGTTGCTGCTAGAGATTAATTCCTGGAAACAAACATATTATGGAAAATCAAAGGAAATAGCTTCCCGATAGAGGACACTGCCGATTCAGAAAAATAACTTTTTTTTGGCACTAGGGTGACCATACATTTGGCACTAGGGTGACCATACATTTGGCACTAGGGTGACCATACATTTGGCACTAGGGTGACCATACATTTGGCACTAGGGTGACCATACATTTGGCACTAGGGTGACCATACATTTGGCACTAGGGTGACCATACATTTGGCACTAGGGTGACCATACATTTTTTAACACCGGGAAAGGTTAAAGTGCAGGTTAAAAATTGAAGTTTGAGTTACATCTTAGTTTAAAAATGGTTGTCTGTGAAGTCGGTTTACGGACGATAATTTTCCGTGACATATGAAACCAATGAAAAATAAAAACTTTATTCGTCACTCCTCACACCATAACACAGATGAGCCATATTATATTATTAAATACTCTGTTTCCTAAGTTACCTAAGTTAGTTATGACGCGTCTGGTCATAATACCATGACACATGAGGTGCATTGACGCTTTTATGTGAATGCAGGTGTTCCATCAATTTACTAGACGTTATCACATCAAAAACTTTCGATGTGTCATAAAAATAATTGTTTGCAGTCGATAGCACATTTATCCTGTACTATCCAAAAAACAAATTGCAATCATTCCTTCATTTGCAGTTTTGGCATCAAAAACAGAGAAAGGAGAAAAGAAATTAAAATTTTGAAAATGGCGGATATCTCGGAAACCGAGAGACTTTCATGGAGAACCTTTCATTAATTACGGGACACCGTGTATATTTACCCAGGAGGTGGCGGCATCCGAGGGACAGGAATGTTGGCGCCAGATACTGCCGGCATCTGTAACGCGGCACCTGCTAACTCTGTAAACATACAAATTCATTATAGTCTTAAACGTACGTCACTCGATTTCGGGTTTTCGACTCTATAACAATATTATAATGTGCGACTTTTAAGCGGTCGAGTGGCCAATAATAGTGTCTTGTGGTCGAGTAGCTACCTAAGCCATGTCATGATTTTGTGACAAAGTGGCCATCTAAGTGAACTCAACACAACACATTTTCTTAAGACAAGTTCGACATAAATCATTCGATCATATTGAATTGTCTTAAAAAGGAAGTGTGTCGTCGGAATGCGCCCACCAATGGGAAGAAGACACAACAAACTCAAGGGATTATAAACTAGTATATTAGGCCAGTGATCAAACATTAGTTGTAAGTATGTAGATATATATATAAAATGTACAGTACCTGGTGGTACGGGCGGCCGCAGCGGGGGAGGCACCATACCCAACATTGACATGTTGTCCATCATTGACTTCGGCAATATCTGATCATAAATATATATGTTCATTTATACAATGGGTTTCAACAAAGGGGTTTAATACGATAGGGGGTTTTTCTAGACGACTAGACGAACAACTTTTGTTCTACCGTAGGGTGGGGGTATTTGGAAACCATGGGGCTAATTAAAACGAAAAAAATAAAAGATTTGGTAGCAAATAAAATTGTTTATACTGGTAATATAACTTTTTTTTATCGTCTGGCAACACTTACACTAAAGCTTTAGTATGCGACGAAATTTGGAGGTTATAAATCCATCGTATGTGCCGCAAAAAGGTCTTCGAAAAAAATATGTAAAAACTGTGCGTTTTATGGGTAGTCTACTTTTACTTGGATACGCGAAGTTTTTGGAGGTAAGTTGAATATAAGAATTGTCATATATCATACGTTTTCTTGTGATTCCTATGGTTCCTAACAGCCTTTTCTAAACAGGTTGGATCGCCATATTTGCTTTGTTTTTTAAATTGGGGCTTTTTGAAACCGTTTTGAGGTTATTTGGAACACAATTCCAAATAACCCCCTCCATGCCTGGTGATAGTTTTACTAAAGTTTTATGTGATGTTTCAAATAGCCCCCAATGTAACTTTCGAGTATTTACTTATGCTATTATTTTAATACACGAGTGAATATACTTATGCTTGATTAAATAACATAATTTTTTTTATTTTATTGATATCCCCCAATGCGTCTACGGAAAATTCGTCTAAAACAATTCGTCTAAAACAATTCGACTAAAACAATTCGTCTAAAAAACAATTCGACTAATAGCAATTCGACTAATAACAATTCGTCTAAAACAATTCGTCTAAAACAATTCATCTAAAACAATTCGACTAATAACAATTCGTCTAAAACAATTCGTCTAAAACAATTCGTCTAAAACAATTCGACTAATAACAATTCGTCTAAAAATATTACCATTCCCGATTACACTTGGGTTTCAAAAATGGAGGTATACTGAGTCGCGGGTCTGGTACACTGCCGCGGCGGAGTTAACATTCGATGATGGAGGTAAAATAAAACGTGGGTATGTAGGACGCAGCTGCAGTGGAGTTAAGAGAGAGATATAAAGACCCATCTGGAAAAACCCCTACCCAGAACCGACATGGATAGGTTAGGTTTATGTTAGAACTGCGACCACAACGCACGAGCCGAGCGAGCGAAGCGAGCGGTGCCGCGGCAGCGGCCGGCGAGTGCTAGAAACGAATTCTACCCATTTTACTTGAATATTAACTCCACTGCAGCTGCGTCCAACATATCCGCTACTCAGCATAACTCCATTACCGAATCTTAACTCACTTCGAACTTAATGTTTTAGACGAATTGTTATTAGTCGAATTGTTTTTAGACGAATTGTTTTAGATGAATTGTTTTAGACGAATTGTGTTAGACGAATTGTTATTAGTCGAATTGTTTTTAGACGAATTGTTTTAGACGAATTGTTTTAGACGAATTGTTATTAGTCGAATTGTTTTTTAGACGAATTGTTTTAGATGAATTGTTTTAGACGAATTGTTTTAGACGAATTTTCCGCAAATCCCCCCAATGATATTAGGTGAAAAGGTGAATATCATTGATCTCCCCTTAAATTGTTCCAAATACAACCTACATGTTTACTTAAAGTTTATACGAATCTCTATACTAATTCCAAATAGCCCTAAATATATTTACGCCACATTTTTAGTTAAGAATTTCAAAGAAAATAATCGATGATCGCTATTTTCTTTGATATGGTCAATATACGCTTTTATGGTTCCAAGTATCGCACGATAAATTCAAATCAAAACTCACTAAAAACTTTGAAAAAGTACATTATTTTTGTCAAGTTTCGGATAGCCCCAAAGTTGCGATAATTGGAACAGCACTTTTAAAACGCGATATCTTTGGAATTACATTGCGTATACGAATGAAAAATAACACTAAGAAAAGTTACCGTTACTATCTGTTAAAAACAGTTATTACGACACGATTATCTCTAAGATAACTTGCTAAAATTATATATTTTCATAAAAATATGTACCAAATAGCCCCAACTTACCGGTACTACGTTTAGAAATTCGAACATTTCATTCGAAGTTTTTGTATGAAACAGCTGTTTTTCAAGTAAAAATTCCCTCAGAATTATCGAAAAAAAAAGTTCGAATTTCTAAAAGTCGTAGAACAAAGGTTGTTCGCCTAGACATCTAGAAAAAACCCCTTTTGTATTAAAACCCTTTCGCTGAAACAAATGGTATTAGTAAGTATGTGTGTATGTTAAGTCTTTGGTGTGTGCATTATTATGCTTCTTACTTGTAAGTTTAATGTGACTAAAATAAATAATTAAATGATTCTAACCAATTCAATATAAGTCCACTACCTAAATAGGTAGCCTATTTCACTCCTAGTGTGGTCTTAATAAAAATTAATTTTGATGTTTCGAAAAAGGACACTTGAATACACTTAAATCACAAAAACGGTGTCCATGAAGTGAGCTAACATTTGGGCATACTTATTTTCATTCAAATTGATCAAGCTGTTTCACCGTGAAGAGGAAACCAACAAATTATGTATAATATTTTAACAGGGTATGTGAATGTATGAAGACAATACAGCTTCAAGTATTTCTGTGTAGTTTCTTGTGATATGTCTAAAATTCTAGCTATAATATTATAAGCTAGCAATTTAGCAAGTTGTGATATTGAGCGTGTAATGTTTGAGTAGTGTATGTATGTGTGTGTTACCCGGGGTGGCATCCAGGGCGGCAGCGTGTCATCGTCGACCGCCCCGCCGTCCTCCAGCGCGTCGAGCGAGAGCGCGCCCAGGGCCCAGCGCTGCTGCAGCGCCGCCCAGGGCAGGTACGACACGCCCAGCTCGCCCTCCCAGTATTCCTTCCATTCGCGACCTTTCACACCTTTGCCGGGCGCCCACGCCACCTGTACAGCAAGGATAAAGTGTTTTGTATCTGGCTCGAAGGACCATACTTTTTGGACTGTACCAACACCTCCATCTGGTCTCAAAATAAATGATTTGGCTTGTAATAGAGGTACTAAACAACAATCCAGACCAGAAACAAGTATCTGTAGATCATGTAGATATTTAGTCTACGGCGGGAATCGAACCTGGTACCTTCTATATCATAGTAAAAAGTAGCTCATGTTACTCCAAACGATTCTATGTATCGATAAATAAAAATTAACCCAAATTTGTCATTAAACATTAGTGTTAGATTAGCAACTTAAGCATGTGTGGTAAAACTCACAGTAATCTCCTTAGAATGTAGTTTGTGTTTGTTTAACTTGGCTAGAGCCTTGGCCGCGTCCCTCCTCCTCTCCATAACGACGAAGGCACAGCCCCTGGGAGCCACCACATCGATGGAGGTCACTCCACCGGCCGCACCGAACAGATCCCATAGCTCCTCCGGGGTCGTTAGCTTCGATAGGTGACCTACCCACAGGGTTGTGCTGCATACTGGAAGTATTTACATAAGTTAGTGTTATGTATGGACGTAGAGAGTAGATATAAGAATGTAGGGTAGGCATAAGTTGAATATTGTAAATCATTTTACATAGTCACTACATAGTATAAAATAAAGTCGCTTGCTTTGTCCCTATGTTCCTATATCCCTTTGTATGCTTAAATCTTTAAAACTACGCAACGGATTTTGATGCGGTTTTTTTAATAGATAGAGTGATTAAAGAGGATGGTTTTTAGATATAATACATGCATAATACAGCCGTGCGAAACCGGGGCGGGTCGCTAGTATATAATAAATAAATATTTATTTCTCAAAATTGTAACATTTGACGACCCAGTTGGCATTATGGTCACCATGCCGGACTGCCAAACATAGGGTTGCGGGTTCGATTCCCGCCTCAGACAAGTATTTATGCATAGATATTTGTCTGTGGTCTGGTTGTTTCTATATATTATAAGTATATATTTACAAAAGAAAAGTATATAAGTAGTATATCCGTTGTCTTGCACCCATAACACAAGTCTAGTTACTTAGCTTGGGGCTAGATGGCGATGTGTGGAATGTCCTACAATATTTATTTATTTATTTTAAACATTAAAACCTTAGGACTCGAACTATGCTAAGGTCTTTAAATAGTGTTTTTATAAGACTCAAGACACCCACGATAAGATTGTGCTTGTGTGTTGTGGGTGTCTGTTCTTTCACAGAAAAAAATGAGGCTATGTTGCAGGAGATGGGTGGTTACGTTATTGTATATATAAATACGATATTGATTTATTTATATTTAATCTTCTATAATATAAAAATGAATCGCAAAATGTGTTGGTAAGCGCATAACTCAACAACGCCTGGACCAATTTGGCTAATTTTTTTTTTAGAATATTCCATAAGGTACGAGGATGGTTCTTACGGAGAGAAAAATTTAAAAAATTGCCTGAAAATGTCTAAAAACAACACTTTTCTATACTCCATACCATACAAACGATTCGTAAAAATACAAGTCAATAAGAACTTTAGTACCATAACATAAAGGTCAAGTTTTAATGGAGAGGTTCCGGGAAGGCAA
This sequence comes from Idaea aversata, assembly GCA_907269075.1. Lineage (NCBI taxonomy): Eukaryota > Metazoa > Arthropoda > Insecta > Lepidoptera > Geometridae > Idaea > Idaea aversata. The sequence goes on along the minus strand of OU026092.1, from coordinate 14,760,901 downwards.
AACAATTGAGTGACGTATAAATATTGATGTCAATCGTGTCGCGGTGTTAGTTGCCAAACTACACCTAAACGACTGAACCGGTTTGTATGATTTTTAACCCCCGACGCAAAAACGACGGGGTGTTATAAGTTTAACCTGTCGGTGTGTGTGTGTGTGTGTGTGTCTGTCTGTGGCATCGTAGCTCCCGGACGGCTGAACCGATTTTGATTTAGTTTTTTTTTATATGGCAAAACAACGTTTGCCGGGACAGCTAGTACTAAATATAAATAAATCAATATCATATTTATAATTTAAACTAAAAAGTCAACTTCAACTTTTTTGTATGGCTGATTGCTGACATAAAGGCGCAATTCTGCCAATGTCAAGTGGGTCGAGGAAAAAAACTACAGCAATGAGAGTGGACGGTATAATGTTTTGGACGGTACCTAAGATTACCTTGTGCAGAATAATTTTAACTAAACAAAAAGGGACAACACAAAATAAATATGTACTTACTCATAAATATTTAAGTAAAAATAATATAGGTACCTACTAACCTAATGAATAAACAAAAAAAACTAAAAATCAAAAAAATAGGGACCTACTCTGAGGGACCTACTACTTACCTAATACAATAATTTTACATAAAAAATACCATGACTAAATATACTTAGGTACATACTAATTTATAGTTTTATTTTATTAGTAATAATATACCTAGCTAGAAAATAGACGAACCGAGTAAAAACGAGAGAAAGAAGATTTTTAAGGGAGGAAGGACGAGGAATATCCTCAGGAAGGGAGTCATATAAAGAAAACTGCTGCTTCGGGCAAGAGAAAAATATATGATTAACTGTACCCTCATCCAAGCCACACTCACAGATAGAGTTATTCCTGATCCTAAGTTTGGCAAGGTGAACCGGTGAGCACGTGTGACCAATTCTCAACCTACAGATCACAGACGTTGTTGTCTTGTCAATGTTTTTAAAAAGGGAAAACCAGGGTCTAATCGGGATTATTGGTTGAATATCACTATAATATTTGCCGACCCTGTTTCTAGTCAGTTCCCATCTTTTAGACCATGCCTCAAGCAAATTATCCCTTAGAGTAGGAGTAAGATCGTGAGAATAAACCTCAGAGTGTTTCGTTGACCCGACTTGGATAGCATTTTTGGCACAAGAGTCCGCATTCTCGTTTCCAGGTATTCCAGCATGACCCGGGATCCAGGCGAGTGCAATATCAATGCCTAGTTGATGACATTCAAATAACGCCTTTCTAATTTCAAAAATGATTGGATATTTGGCTTTAGAACGAAAAGGGTTTGACAAAATGGCTTGAAGACAACTTTTAGAGTCCGAAAGAATTAACGTTTTATTAAGGTTATGTGATTTAACAAATAAAATAGCTTCCAGAAGAGCAATAGCCTCCCCTGTAAAAAAACTAAAAAGTCACTTTATAGATAGTTAGGATGACGCCATTTATAGTAAAGCTGTGTTGTGTGTAAATGGTTTTATTTCACTAAAATAGTTAGTCTTAGTACCTTTACTAGAGTCAAATAAATATAGTATTTATGTGGTTGTTCAATAAAGTACAAAACGGCTTCACCTGCGTAAGTTCCGATCCCGTGGGAATATCGGAATAAAATGTTCCTACCTTTTAAAAGAACCAGTTTGTATGAAATAATATCCTACACAGAATACATACTGGTTACTATGAGCTACAAACTTTATCAACCGTTTTTACCTATTTTAAAGGTCGAATTTCCTAAAGATATTCTAAAGATCCTAACCTTTCTTAGTGCACTACTCCGACCTAAGAAGGAACCCCCATGTGTCGTTTCAAACTTGTAGCTATTGTAATTTCAGAGATTTCTCGATGAATCTTTTTCTCTTTTATGGATGTAGTTTTGACTGTAGTTCGTTTGTACAATGACTGGTGTCTTACCACTAAGATTATCCTTCTTGATGGGAGGTAATCCTTTCTTCTCCCTCTCCTTCTGTTTCTCCCTCTCCGCCTCTCGCTCCTTGTAGTTCTTATCTCTGTCTTTGTCACGGTCTCTATCTTTTTCTCGATCTCTGTTCATGAACAAAAGTAACGGTGTAAATCTTTGTAAGCTTGGATAGCCAAATAATCATTTGAAGAAATAAGCGAACAATAATAAAAATATAAGGAAAAGCTTTTCAAAAAAACCTAGTGGGATTTGTACCCATTATATTGTGCGATGTACAGTCGGCAACATAATTGCAGATCCACCGTAGAGTTCTATAATTACTATTAGGAGTGTTTTAATTCTTAACTTTTGTCTAAAAAATTCTTGAGTTGAAGGGTACCTATAAATTGAGCAGGACCTTGGAATCTAGCTTGAGTTGAAAACAATAGCACTTTTGGATATCTACGATTAATACCAGTTATGGATCTCTACGGTGGTTCTGTACTTTAGTTGCCCGATTGTACCTGTCTCTATCCCGATCCCTGCGTCGCCTCGGGGAGCGCGAGCGCGACGGCGAGCGGGAGCGGGAGCGCGAGCGGCCGCCGCGACGTCGCCGCGGGGACTTCGACCGTCGGCGGGCCGGAGGGGACGGACTCCTGGAGGCGATAATACTATATTAGACTCATAACGTCGTCATTTTTGTATAATTAAAGTAACGCTTTTTGTTAACGCTCAATTTTATTACCGGGCTTTAAAAGTACGAGAATAAAAGGGTTAAATTTTCAGGCACTATTATTAGTCTTGAGACTGATTTTTATAGTTTTGTGTACTTGTAATACTTCAAGCAATTGTCATGAAAAACCTTAGAATTATCACAATGTAATCTTCTGATGAGTATTTATTTTATTAAAGTATTGTTTGGGTGATTATTACCTAGAGTCGTTAGCGTCAGGTATCTCAATAACCTGTGGTCCTGCATCAACAAACTCTATGTCAGATTCGTTAGCCATGTCGTCTTTAGGCTCGCCCTGTTTCTGTTCCTGCTGTTGATTCTGAAATATAAACATAATTATCACTACATAGTCACTACATAGTATAAAACAAAGTTGCTTTCTCTGTCCCTATATCCCTATGTATGTGCTTAAATCTTTAAAACTACGCAGCGGACTTTGATGCGGTTTTTTTAAGAGTGATTCAAGACGAAGGTTTATATGTATAATACATGCATAATACAGCCGTGCGATGCCGGGGCGGGTCGCTAGTATGAGATAAATCCAAGATTTAACCGCGCCTCGAAGTACTTTGTACTAGTATACAGGCTGTTATTTGCAACTAGACCTTTTTAGATGGCTTCTTTTTGCATGGGGTTCTACTTGTCAGGGGAGAACCAGCCTAACTCTTCCATTAATTTTGCCACCAGTACCAGTACCATTAGCATTATCGTTAGACTCAAGACGTCTTGTTACAATAACACCACAACAATGCCTCGAAGAGAAGGCCGCGTAGGTACTCCTGAACTGCGCAGTACTGGCAAATTAAATTATACTCAGGACTATAGGCGCGATTGCCATACACAAACGCTTATTGACACACGCCCGACGACTTAAACCTTAGTCAATCAAGGCATTGGTGTGGTTTTATTGAAAATTTCGACAGGCTGTTAATGTCACCTATAGTCCCGAGTCTAATATCTGCCAGTACTGCGCAGTTCAGGAGTACCTACGCGGCCGTCTCTTCAGCCTCTGTGCGTGCTCTGCATAAGGGGCTGTCCATTATACCAAGTTGCAAACATGTTTATTGAAAGCGCCGTGACTGGTCAGAGCATTTTGTAACTAAGCGCATTCTAAGCCAGTACAAATTGAGCAGGTGTTTAGTCTACTGTTTAGATCAGGAAGGTGGGAAAAATCAGACTAATTGTAATTTGTTATATTTAAAACTACGCAACTGATTTTGATGCGGTTTTTTTAATAGATATGGTGTTTCAAGAGGAAGATTTTAGTATATAAAACAAAGGTACCACGCGTACGAAGTTGCGGACAACAGGCAGTGAACTAATAATATTTAGATTTCAGTATGATATCTTACCATATAAGGGTTCTGTTGGTTTTGGTTCTGTAGCTGCTGCATATCTGTCATCATTGGCATTAAATTCTGAAATATTTAAACAAATTATATTACTATTGATTTCTTTTTATTGTCTGGGGATTACATAAAACATGTTGTGGGATAAAATTGGAAGAAGACATCAAGAATAACAATTTTAAGTTTCTAAACAGTAAAAAGAGTTATAAAAAAACTAAAATTTGAAGCAAAAAGTACTATATTTCAAGTTAGTAAGTATAGAATTATCTTACAGGTATAGGCATCCCCGTCATGAGCTGCATCTGCGCCTGCAAGCTCTGGAGTTGACGCATTATTTCAGGATTCGTCAGTATACTGAAACATAATACATAAAATATTTGTCATCCTATCTTTTTGAAAACCAACGTTTTGTTCCTTAATAAAAGCTAACACAATGGTAGTTTCCGGCGTACTTATTAAGCACATCATATCACCTCACTGGGTTTCGGATTCATTCTAAGAATCCCTCCCTACTCTAGAATATTTCATTCCACTCTGAATTCAAAATATCACCTTCAAATATCCGTCATAAGGGCTTTTTAAAGGTACTATTTTATTACAAAAATAGCAATGCCGCGCGGTTTCACCCGCGTAAGTTCAGAGTCCCGAACCCGCGTAATCCCGTTCATAGATTTCATTATTGAATAAACATCTTAAGCTGTCTATCAGTTAAAGATAACATACCTGGCCATAGCATCAGCAGGATTCTGATTACTCTGCTGCTGCGGCAGTTGAGGGGCATGGCTCGCGTGACTCCCGTGGCTGCCGTGGCTCACGTGGGTAGCGTGGCTCGTGTGAGTAGAGTGACTCGAGTGTGGTGGAGGCTCCGACATCATCGGCTCATCTTCACTGTCATATTCAAAGTCGTTCAGGAGTTTACGATTGAATTTCACGTTCGACTGACTTGATGGTGCGTCTTGGAACTGAAAGATTAATTTAATTTATTTAACTAGCTGTACCTAGTGGTTTTATATGCGTTATTTGCAATTGTTAGGAAAATCGGAATAAAAAGCCACAGAGGGCATTCCCGATCTAGGCACGAGCGACGGCAGTAGATAATTCAGTTTCTTCTAGATGGGTTCTGATGTAAAGTATACCTTCCCAGAAAGAAACTAGTTTAGAAAAAAGCTATGATTAAAGACTATTGCATATCTTTGTTTATGTGTGTATAATGAAGTATTCCATATATCTATCAACTGAATGACTGATAGACATGAATTTAAAACAACGAATTCTTGTTTGCTGCTCTTTCTAAGAATTAATTTATTTTTCACTAGCAGCGCTCCGCAATTTCACCCGCGTAACTCCCGATCCCGTGAGAATATCGGGATAAAAAGTAGCCAATATTACTTCCAATGAATCAAAGGGTCAATTCACACGTACCACAACCACACCACAGCCACAACCACACCACAACGACGCGATGTGATCGGGCGTATATTTTGTATTGAAAATGAATATTGCAATTCACACGTACCACATTTTGCCGTTGTTATCGACCACCTGTGTAATACAACCACATCGCGACCACATCGCGACGGCAACGCCAACACCACCGGCGGCGGCACCGCGGCCACATCGACATTTTGTCGATGTGGTTGCCACAACGCAACTACAAAAAGCCGCTGCGACACTATTCACACCACAGCTCGACCACATTTTGTCGCTGCGACGTGGTGTGGTTGTGGTACGTGTGAATTGACCCAAAGTATATACAAAGTAAGTAGTCCAAAAAAACATGTCCTCTTTATAATATTAGTATAGAAGTATAAATTAAATTCAATATATTTTAAATGTCCATATTCATAGGTATAAGTGTACCTGATCACCCATAGGAGTGGACGCGTGCGGGGTGTGCTGAGAGGAGGGTCCCGGGGACACCTTGTTGTCAGATGCATTGTGGCTCAAGTTCATACTGCTGCCTGGAAGTGGGGAGATAAAGGGAACATTATTCCGTCAGACTCTGTACTTCTTGACATACTTTGGAGTGTTACAGTTGTGTCTTAATATCAAAAATATAGTGAAGAAGTATAATATATTTTGACTTACATTACATAGATCTAAGTTTTGAAATTATGTTCTTAAAACTGTAGTAAAATATCCCAAATAGCTTGACTTTTTGTGCAGCAGCGCTCCGCAGTTATACCCATAACATATCACGGAATAATAAGTAACTTATGTTATATAATAAGTTTAATCAAAATCGGTCCAGTAGTTTCAGAGCCTATTTGTTACAAACATAAAACAAAAAATGTTTCCTCTTTATAATATTATTAGTGTAGATTGAGTGTTTAGACTTCACAATTAAAGCCAGTAGGTGCCGCTGCAATCCAATCTTAGGACAACATTTCTCAGGTTGGTTAGTAAATAAGTAATACCTACCGTTAGCAGTGTTGTTCTGTAACTCCTGATGCAGAGGATGGTTGGGGTCGGCCATGTCGAGCAGCGGTTGGATCACTTGAGAACTGAATACATTGTTCTTCTGCCATAGGTTTAACACTCGGATTATGTTGCGCTGGAAAGGTTAAACGTTATTTGGTTATTTTAACAAGGTTTATTCTCATCTATCTCTTAAAATTCATAGCTTGAGCTAAGTCTGATTTAAAGAAAAATGGGGTGGGTGAGATGCAACTGGGATGCAGTAGTAGGTACCTAAGTAAAATAGATATAACTTGAACAAATATTTTTTTAGAATGTAGGTAATCTCTAACAAAGGGGTTGGATTAGATTTATCCATCAATGTATCTACTTTACTTACTGCTGCCATCTGTCATAAATGATTTCCCTTTACATTTGGTTTTTGCTAGACAAAATTAAATCAATTGCATCAAGTCTCGTTGTCATTAGCTTAACAATTAACCATTTGAAAACGTCTGAAAAGCTGAGTAAGAATGTATGACATTGAGTACACCTCTATAATGAAAATAAAAATCCCATGTTATTTTTTCCATAGTTAATTTTACAAAGGAGTGACCTCCTAGCCTCCAACTCTACCGATTTTAAAGAACATCAAAAGAAAGAAAAAACTTTCATTACACAAGCACACACATTGAAAAGGAGAAATTAAACAGTAGAACATAAATATATCGGGATAAAAGTAGCCTATGTTACTCGACATAAATCAATGTATCCTTATGCAAAGTTTCATCAAACTCGGTCCAGTAGTGTTGGAGCTTATTCAATGCAAACAAACAACAAATCTTTCCTCTTTATAATATTAGTATAGATAAAATCCTTCGTGACAACAACAAGGTATAGCAACCGAGACCTAGTTTGTTGCAACTTCCAAAATACTTGTTTTATTCAGTAATAAGTAAGTAAGCCCAGCTTAAAGCCACTCTAAATGTATGTTAGCCCACTTATCTCTACACTATAAGTCATATGACTTTATATTGATATTATTCAATATTGTTTAGTAAGAAATGATAAGTACGCCCAATTAAGATGGGACTCTATGGAAGATAATGGTCAACCAACTGTGTATTGGTCACTTTATCTGTGCACTGATAAGCAACAAGCTCTAACCTACAATTTTACATAACTAACCTTATCTTCTGGGGGACACCTGAACAAGTTGGCGAAGGTTTGCTGCATGTTCTTAGCGAACCGCGGCGCGAACACATCCTTGTCCTGCCCGAATTGGTGCCGCGACTGCCTCACTATCGAGTCTATCACGTAGAGACCTGGCACTTTGTACTCTGGTTTGCACTTCTGAATAAACTTTTCTACACTGTGTACTACATGTTTGTAGAACTTTATGGCCTTTATAGCACCTTTGGTGATAGCACTCATCTTCGCCTTCGATATCGGCGGCTTATTATCGTACAACCCGGATAACTGCAAGAAAATGTTAAGATTAGCTCTTGTATCGATGCCACGGCTCATCTTTGGAGATGATTTTATTGAAATGCTTTTACCTCCGCGTTGAACGATTTTACTTCCGACATATCCATTTTGTTTCTACTTTCCTTTCACATAAAAATTAATCTAAACTACACCATTGTAATTATATTGCAAATTTTTATTCATTTTCGTAGCAAATCAAACATGCTCCGAATTACAAAATGGCGTTCTAAAGCGTTGTCTATGGTATTTCAAAAATATTAAAATGCGTTCATAAAAAACGAGTCGTATGAACAAAAACTCCTTTTTACCCGACTGTAAGGAAAATGGTTATGCTTTTCGCGCCTATCTTGTATGTTTGTATGTATGTATACTTTATTTCTTACTCCTTATATATGACGGAGGAGGTCTTCCATGAACTTAAAGAATATCGGTGACGTCAGCTAAGCTGACGTCACCAATCTCATCGTCCACTTGACGACTCTTCGGTTAAAATGGTTATGCTTTTCGCGCCTATCTTGTATGTTTGTATGTATGTATACTTTATTTCTTACTCCTTATATATGACGGAGGAGGTCTTCCATGAACTTAAAGAATATCGGTGACGTCAGCTAAGCTGACGTCACCAATCTCATCGTCCACTTGACGACTCTTCGGTTAGTAGTTTTTGGTTAGAAATATTGATGACGTCAGTGAAGCCGACGTCATCAGGTAGACCAATCTTCATTCGTTCGTGGTTTTCTTCTGCCTCCAGGTTGGAGGGGGGTATGCTCCTTCGGGCCGAAGGCCCACGGGTGCGGTTTCAATCGCCGGCAGTTACAGCTGCCGTGTCGTTGTGACGGCGCCGGGAGTCGGCACCGTGTGGCCTCCGGCCACTGGGTTCTCATTTAAATTTCTTCCCACTTCTTCCAACTCCTGGAGGGAGGGAGGTGCGGTGGGTTCTGCGCCGTACAGCTCCCTAGGATACCGGAGACCCTTCTCCGGTCGCTCGAACTGTACGGCGAGTTGGGCGAGGTGTTGGTACCCCGATGTTTCCGCTCTCTTGAACATGGCCTTAGCGAGGTCCACGATGAAGTCGTCCAGGCTCTCAACTCTCAGATCCCGCGCAATGGTCGCGTTCCTGACGTACCGAGGGGCGTTCGTGGTGGTCCTCAGAGCTAGCGACTGCTGTGCTCTGAGGGACTGTCGGTGTGTTTCGGCCAGGAACACGAACCAGGCCGGGGCTGCGTACGTTAGGCGGGATCGCAGGTAGGTCTTGTAGACCCCGACCTTGCTGCGCAGTGGGAGATCGGAGGAGAGCACTGGACGAAGAAGGTTGCGGGCGACGCGAAGCTGCGTCACGACGTTCCTCGCGTGCTGGGCCATGTTCAAACGACTGTCGAGCGTGACACCGAGGTACTTGACAGTCTTCCGCCAGGGAATGGTTTCCCCCTGGAACTTGAGGTGTGGCGGCAGGTGTATACCCCCAGTGAAGAGTATAGCTTGGGTTTTTGCGGCGTTTGCAGAGAGTCTCCATCTGTCGAGCCAGACAGGTAGTGCGTCCAGGACTCTCTGCATTTTCTTCGTGGCGTGACTTCTGTTCATGGATGTCGAGATGAACGCGGCGTCGTCTGCGTACAGGGCCAGGAGCGCATCCCCCGGTTTTGGTATGTCGTTCGTGTAGATTGCGTAGCACGTAGGCGACAGTACGCTACCCTGCGGCACCCAGGCCCTGATACTGCGGTCTTCGGAGAGTGACTCCTCCACTCTTACCCTGAAGGTCCGGCATGTGAGGAAGGAGTCTACCACTCGCAGGATTCGCAGTGGGATGTTTGCGGCGTCCATCTTGAACAGAAGTCCCTCGTGCCACACCCGGTCGAAGGCCTTCTCCATGTCCAGGAATACTGCAACCGCGTGTTCCCGTTTGTTGCGGATTACCGCAATGTGGTGAAGTACCCTGGACAACTGAAGGGTCGTACTGTGCTCCGACCGGAACCCATATTGCTCTTCTCTGGGGGTAAAGTGCTGGAACAGGTGCCCCAGCAACAGGCGTTCAAATACCTTGGAGATGCAGGGAAGTAGGGTGATGGGGCGGTAACCTGCCGGTTCTCTCGAGTTTTTCCTCGGCTTTGGGATCATCGTTACCACCCCACGTTTCCAGGACTTCGGGAAGTGACCAGTCCTCATAATCCCGTTGAAGAGTCTGGTCACGGCAGCTACACCTCTCTTTGGCAAGTGTCGAAGGGCCGCGTTCGAAATTCCGTCCTCCCCGGGCGCCTTCCGGGGTTTTGTCCTCCTCAGGGCCTTTAGGACTTGCCCCGGGGAGAAAAAGATGGCGTCTTCGTCTGCGGGTAGTGCGGTGTTGCGCAGCGCCTGCACTCTCGCCTCCACTACCGCCAGGTGGTCTTTGTCATGTGTGTCCGTTGGACGGAACTGCTCCTCCAGGTCCTCGGCTTTATACCTGGGGGTACCGTCTGGGTGCAGGAGTGGTCTGACCGGTGGGGGAGCGTCCCTGAAAAACCTACACACTTTGTGCAGGTGGTTCCAGTCGTCCCCCGCGTTTTCAATATGACGGTCCCACTCCTGAGCTGCAGCATTCTCCAGTTCGGTCTTTACCCGTTCAGCGAGCTGGTTGAGACGGGTCTTTACTGTGGGGTCTCTGTTTTGTTGCCAGTATTTTCTTAGTTTTCTCTTTTCCCCTATCAGTCGCGCGATGTGGTGCGGGACTGGTTTGAGCCTGGATGACTTCGGGGGGGTAGAGGCTTCTGCGGTAGCTGATTGTATGGCTGCCGTGATGTGTCCAGCAAGCTCGTCCACATCCCCCGGAGATGTAATCGGGAGGTTTGGAGCTCGCCGGGACATGGCCGCCGCGAACTCGTCCCAGTCGGTCTTGGGCCAATCTTCAATTAGCAGCTTCGTCTTCAAATAGTAGCTTCAATGGTGCTGAGTAGAAACCGCAGGTTGTAGGGAGGTCCGCTCGGTTCTGAGTCTAGCGCTGGAATGGCTTTCCTACTGTTTTGCAGCTGTATTTATAGTGATTTTGTGTCCGAAGTCAATTGAGTGTTTTCCAAACACTAGAATCTTGTTTTTAATAGTTAAATTCAATGTAAATCGATCTATTATAAAGGACCAGCTATTTTAAGCAAATCTGAGCGTAAGGTTACGTAAATATAAAGGCACTTATCATCAGAACATATTTTAATCATATAAATTACATACCCATCGGCATTATTTTACCACAACGCTTAATCCACTCACTGAACGGTATTAAACTAATTAACTCAAATAAATGGTACGACCATAAAAAGGTTCGGACATCATGAAGCTACTGCGACAGACTGAACCACGTTCCGTCATTTTATTCAATTCAATTCTTGATTAATGGCGATTCTGCCCACATTGCGTTGCAATTCCGCCAATGTCCAGTGAATAAAGAAATTAACGAAGGAGATTGGCCGGTTACAAGGAGATTGATCGGTGATTTATGCAGCTGGATCATCTAAAACAAACAGAAACAACACAGGACGTTCACAAAATATATAAAAGACTACGAATATAACCCAAAACCAGATAACATCACATTAAATAAACATAAATAAAATATATATATAAAAGGAGAAATATAATACTTTTTATGAATATAATAAATTATAGCTTTATATTATTAGTATATATAAATTTGCCTAACGTGTAAGCAAAAGGAGTAGATACAAGGGAGAGGAGAGATTTCAAATTGATAGGACGGGGGATATCTGGAGGGAGAGTATCGTACAAAGATGGCTGATGCCTCGGACATTCAAAAAAAATATGTTCCACGGTGCCTTCACCCAAACCGCATTCGCACAGTGAATGGTCCCTGACCCTAATTTTGGCGAGAAAAACTGGAGAACAGATGTGACCTAATCTTAACCGGCATATGATGGAGGTAGTTCGCTTATCTAGGCGTCGAAATTTGAAGAACCACGGTCTGGATGGAATTTCAGGTTGTATTTCACCATAGTGTTTACCTTTTTGTCTTTTGGTACCATCCCAAGATTTGTTCCATGCACTCATGAGGCTAGATTTAACGAGTGGGTATAAGTCATGCCGATGAAGTTCATTATGTTTCGGTATACCTATATGAGTGGCACTCTTGGCACACGAGTCAGCGTTTTCATTTCCTGAAATACCGCAATGACCCGGGATCCAGGAAAGGACAACTTCAATTCCCGCAGAGTGACACTCATAAAGAGCTTTTCTTATTTCGAAAATTATGGGGATATTGGACCGAAATGGGTTAGAAGATATAGCTTGAAGGCAACTTTTAGAGTCGGAGAAGATAATAGTTTTACGCAGGTTATGGGATTTGGCATATAATATACCTTCTAAAATGGCTACAGCTTCGCCGGAGAATACTGAGTATAGTGGGGGACATTTAAAGTTGAGAATGACCCGATAGTGGGGAATCCAAACAGCAGCGCCAACTGGACTGCCGTCTGAAAATTTAGACGCATCCGTGAACATCGCTAACCAATCAGGGTATTGACTGCGGAAGTTATTAATAAAATCAGTATTGGGATCAACCGAGTCTTTGTAAACACCAAAGTCCGCTAAAATTTGCGGTTGAAAAATTAAAGCGTCATACTCCAGAGAGTGGGCAGGAAGGAGGACTTGTTGTTTTACCGGATTCGGCAATCGGGAAAATTTAATATAGCTGTTGAGAAGACAGGGAAGATTAGAAGATAAGTTATTATTTGCTTGATATAATTCATAGAGGGTTCTAATTTTGTTCATGAGGGTATGATGTGAGTTTTCAAGAATTTTAATAAAAAACCTATCGCACAAATACTGTCTTCGAAGAAATAGAGGAGGGTCAACACATTCCACCTGCATCGCATTTATAGGTGATGATTTCATAGCTCCTAAAATAATACGAAGGCTTCTTGATTGAATTTTGTCTAATTTGTTAGCTGCATATTTGTTGCACGGTTCTAAAATAAAAGAGGCATAGTCCATGTGACTCCTAACAATGGCATTATATAACAACTTTTGTGAGTACGGGTGGGATCCCCACCAAACACCAGATAGAGACCTAAGAATATTAATATTTTTTTCACATTTGTTTGCAACATAGGAGAAGTGACAATCCCCGGTCATTCTGGAGTCAAGTTTGACACCTAGGAACTTGACGTTATTGGTTTGTGGAATAAGTTCCCCACCAATTCGGATGTCTAAATTTGGGATCACTCTCTTTTTAGTGAAGACAATAGCTTGGCTTTTTTGTGGGGACAATGAAAGGCCATGGTCGGACAACCACCTTCGTAATCTAGCCAGCGCGATATTGAGGAGAAAGGATCCTTCCTCAACCGACTGGGTTGGAATGTAGAGAGCCAAGTCGTCAGCGTATTGGAGGATTTCACACTGCCTACCAACAGATTGATCCAAGTCAGAGGTGTATAGGCTATATAAAAGAGGACTTAGGACCGAACCCTGGGGTAAGCCTTTCCAGACAGTCCGGGAACGTGACAAACCGCCCTGACACTTTACGGAAACAAATCTTTCGCATAAAATATCAAGGCAAAAACGTACCAACTTCTCGGGAACCCTCAGCTGGTGAATGAGCTTATTCCTGAGAGATGGAAGAAGGACGTTATCATAAGCAGATTCGACGTCTAAAAATACCGCAATGAGGTACTCCTTTTTAAGAAAAGAGGTTCGAATGTCTGTTGATAATATTCCGAGACTATCTAAGGTGCACATCCCTTTTCGGAAACCGAACTGGGACCCAGCCAGAAGTGACTGACTCTCCACAAACCACTCCAGCCTCTGTTTGATAAGGTGTTCAGTTATCTTACATAAGACTGAGGACAGTGCAATGGGTCTTCTACTGGAGGGGGAAGAAGAATCAGAACCGGGTTTTAAAATGGGAACTATCACTTGTGTTTTCCAGGAATCGGGGACTGACCCATAATCAAAGAATTTGTTAATTAGGTTTAGGAAAAAGTGTTTGCAGTAATCAGAGGAGTTTTTGAGGAAAGAATAAGGAATCCCATCAACCCCGGGAGACGAATCGTGGAGTCCATCAAGGGCTAGCTGAAGCTCATGGAAAGTGAAAGGGGAGTCTGTAATACTAGTAGAAGAAAGAAAAGACGGAGGGCAAGGAAGAGAATCTTCGGTAGGAACCCAGGCAGGAGCTAATTTGTCGGAAAAGGGTTCAATCCAAGAATCAGGGTCATTCGAAGAAACATTATTATCTAAACAGGCGCCTCTGAAGCGTTTTATTTGTTTCCAAACTAGACTAGATGGAGTTCTGGGAGACAAACTTTCACAGAAATCCTTCCAACCCTGCTTCTTTTTCTTTGATAAAGTTCTTTTGGCTTTAGCTGAGCATCTTTTATATTCAATATAATTTTGAGTAGACATATTTAAATTATATGATAACTCAGCTTGACGTCTCAAGCGCACTACCTCAGAACACTCTGCATCCCACCAGGGGACAGAGATCTTAAAATTTCGAGAGATTTTCTTAGGGATGTGTTCATCAGCAGAAGAAATAATGGAATCAACGAATGACTGATAGAGTTGTAGGTAATTTTCGTTGGTTACTGTTGGTAATTCCTTGACTTTGTTTTCAAGATATGGTGTGTAAGAAGCCCAATCGGCACCTGAAACTCTGTGTTTTAAAAGAGACCTGTAATTAGAAGCAGGGGAAACTGAATTGGGAATCGATATCACTATTGGGTAATGATCACTCCCGTATGTCTGCGAGTGAACTTCCCAGCTTAGATTCAGAGCGAGGGAGGGGGAGCCTAAAGTTAGATCTACTGCACTTTTAGGATTTTGTCCAGGTTGAACCCTATGAGTTGGGGACCCATTGTTCACAACAGTCAAATTCAAATCATCAAAGATTTCTATTAATGAGAGGGAAAATAAATTAGTTTTCCATGAGCCCCAGGATGGATGGTGGGCATTGAAATCGCCCATGACAATTATAGGAGGAGGAATTGCATTAAGTAAAATAGAAATATCTGCAATAAGACGAGAATTAGGGTCTGGAATATAGATGGAAACAAAAGATATATTGAACACTTTAGCAGCTACAATATTAATATCGGGGGGATGAGAGGGACAGGGAATCTGGGAAAAGGGTAGGGAACGATTAATGAGCAAGGCAGAGCCAGCACATCCATCTGCTCTGTCATCTCGGAGACACGAGTAACCAGGCACCCTAAACTGGGAACCAGGGCTAAGCCATGTCTCCGAAATGGCCATGATTGCAGGTTTAAATTTATTAATTAAGTGAATCAAATCACTGTAATTACGTCGGATGCTACGACAGTTCCACTGGAGTATTTTGGATTTGTCCATTGTTTAAAACATGGGATAATTGGGAAAGTTTTTCGGCAACGTGGGACGGTACAGACAAATTGTTCTGGGAAATAATAGAAATTAATAGGGAGATTAAAAGGTTTATATCTAAAGTACTGCTAACTTGATTAGTGTTTTCTTGATTAACATCCTGGGAAAGAGTAGCACACCCACTAGGTTGTGAAGACCTAGGTTGGGATATAATTGCCTGATGAGATATTCTATCATAGGGTTTTATTAAAGAAGGTTTAGGGGAAGAGCGAGACATAAAAACGGTTTTTTTATGTGAAGTAGAGTAAGGGGAAGAACGTATTATTGTGTGTTGGGGGGGAGTTTGATTTTGTGATACAACTTCAGAAAATGACCGAGATACGTTAGGGAACTGTTTAGAAGCTTCCATGTATGAAATTCCTTCCTTAGCCATAGTCATTTTAATAGATTTTTGTCGGGCTTGTTCTGGGCATTGGGAATCAATGGCTAAATGAGCTCCAGAGCAATACAAGCATGAAGCAGCAGCTACTTCAGCAGTACAAGATTCACCTGTGTGCGGCTGGGCACATCTATAGCAGCGCGGCTTGGAACGACACTGAGTCTTAATATGGCCAAACCGACAACAATTATGACACTGAATTGTTGGGAAATAATAGAGTTCTACGGGTAAAGCTGTGTTGTATGAATAAACCCGATCCGGAAGGATTTGACCCTGGAATGTGATGACAACGGTCTGAGTAGGAACCCAAACAACTTTGTCCTCAACTACAGTTTTTCTGTTTAACCTGCGAGCTTTGATTATTGGACCACAATATGGAGGTACCACTGCTGTCTTGGCAAATTCAGTCATCGACATATCAACTGGAACATGGCGAACTATTCCCATTCTTGAGATATTGTATGTTGGAATGATAGCTGTATAGTTATTTGTGTGTAAGGCTGGATTTGCCAAAAAGGAATTGGCCGCTTTTGCATTTTTGAATTCTACCGAGACTTTATTTCGGCCCATAGGTTTAATTCCATCTAAACAAACATCATAAACCTTATTTTGAGCAAGAAATTTCCCAAATTTAATAGGACGAATTACAGAACCTGTAGATTGATCGGAATCATTTTTAGAAACAGTAATAACAAATGGACCTTTATCAGTGGACAGATAAGCATTTATTCCCGAGGTGAAACAAGGATGAACAAATACGGTTTCTATTGAGGCATTAGCCATCTCTGTATTGACTATTGTCTTTTTGGGAATTTGGGAATCTTCATGAGTAAGACGGGCGCGCTTTTTCCCCGCCGAGAGTGTAACCAACGCGGTGGCCGCCTCAGCGGTGGGGTTGGCGGTTGCCTCATCCATTTCGATGTTTTCAACCGCTTCACTAACAGGTTCAGGAATGGTCAGGGAAATATCAGGAGGCCGAGGCTGCGGCACCAACTCGGGGTCCGACATACTAAAAACTTACCAATACCAGGTTAGTAAGTTGTTAAAACACTAATTAAACAATCCTTCTACACTTAACAACGCGAAATAACAATTTAAAAACACCAAAATCTCTCTGACACGTTAATAACCTATAACACCTTCCGACGGAATCCCGTCATTTTATTCCTATTTATAGACACAAAACAGTAGTCAAGATGGCGGCGCCCTGACGTATCCATCAAATGAAGCACTGTATTGTTGACTTCCTTCAGTCGTTTTCGTTTTGTTACTAACACGGCCGTCCTGCGGTTGTGTTCGCCCTCGAACACCCTTGTAGTCGAATTTGGAAGCTGAGAACAACACAATAAAGTCAGATTCTACAACTTTTGATCGTTTTGATATAGAAGAGCAAACAGAATTTTGGAGGAGTTGGCTATTCCATCGCCGGCCAACCAACCCAACCAAAAGACATCAAATGATTGCAATACTTCTACATTCATACACCAGAGCAAAAAGGACAGAATCTTGGAAGAGCTAGCTATCCCATCGCCGGCCAACTAACTCAACCAAAGACATCGACAGTTCGCAATACTTCCACATCCACACACCAGAGCAAAAGGGACAGAATCTTGGAAGAGCTAGCTATCCCATCGCCGGCCAACCAACTCAACCAAATGGCTTAAACCAAGTGATGTTCAATATCAGCTTAGTTGTGTATCGCCATGTATTTAAAGTACCAGTGTTCACCATGGATATCCGTTACTATATACAATTCTGTCGCTCTACTTCTGTTGGAAAAATGTTTGAAGTGGCTGCAACTGTATGGAAATATCTAATTTCAATAGACCATATTGTACTTAGACTCATATCGTAATATTAACTCTATTTCCTGCCATTAAAACCCATATTGCAACGCTATTTCTTTTTTACATTTACCGATCTCTTCATTCTAGATTTCTTGCTACACATCTCACTTGCTTCACTTGTGAGAGAGACACCCATATCTGAATGATTTATATTATCGGTTTAAGAATGACTTGCGTTCACAGCGTATCGAGTTTATTTCACAACATCATATAGCATGTACACCTTTACTAAAATAAATTCAACTGCAAATTCACACTCTCGACTAATTGGTCAAAAATATGAATCTACCCATGAATCCACTTTTTGCGGCAATTATCTACTCTGACCAAAACTGTTCAAAAACTAAAATATTTCTATGCAACATCTAAAATATCTGAATTTAATCCATTTCCATCGCTAATTATAATATGGCATATTTCCTTGGTATATCCATACTAGCGACCATTACTAATTCAAAACTTTCATAAAAACAATATTTCAGACAACCATGTAAAAGTCTAGATTTAATCTACTTGCATCACCAATTTTGATAAAATATTTCAGAACTTAATTGACTTCATAGGCCTCTCCTGGCTCTTAACTTTTTTTAATCTAGCCTTAATTGTAATTATACTTTACAACAGAAATATTCAGCTCATTATACAAATTATAAACGATACAGCTTTAAAAAATCTGAATTTAATCCATTTGCATCGCTAATTATATGGCATATTTCTTTGTTATATCCATACTAGCGACCATTACTAATTCAAAACTTTTCATAAGAAACAATATTTCAGACAACCATGTAAAAGTCTAGATTTAATCTACTTGCATCACCAATTTTGATAAAATATTTCAGAACTTAATTGACTTCATAGGCCACTCCTGGCTCTAAACTTTTTTTTTAATCTAGCCTTAATTGTAATTATACTTTACAACAGAAATATTCAGCTCATACAAATTATAAACGATACAGCTTTAAAAAATCTGAATTTAATCCATTTGCATCGCTAATTATATGGCATATTTCTTTGTTATATCCATACTAGCGACCATTACTAATTTAAAACTTTTCATAAGAAACAATATTTCAGACAGCCATGTAAAAATCTGGATTTAATCTACTTGCATCACCAATTTTGATAAGATATTTTAGCACTTTATTGATTGCATCGGCCACTCCTGGCTCTACATTTTTCAATCCTAGCGATATTTTTGTAATTATACTTTTTTACGAAAGTATTTAGCTCATTATACAAATTATAAACGATACAGCTCACCATTTTCCACCATAGTCATTTTACTACATCCTCGGGCTGTTTTCACGCTTCATTTTGAGCCCAGCATTTGCGCCCATCATTTGCGCCTGTCCATAGTTCAACTGTATTATAACAAAAATTAACACATTAATTATACAATCTTTACAGCTCATCATTTTATACAAAATGCTTACGAAATGTGTTTTCTGCTAAACACGTGTTGTCCCCGTGCTGTTTTCACGGTTTTTCACCTGTGTCACCATCTACAAGTCATCTACATTCACTCGCTATTCAATCTGCAAAATTACTAAAAGCATCTTCAAATAAACAGATGAAGAAGGAGTAATATGTCTCCCTCTTCGCTACTTGAATTCAACACAGTAATTTATGAAGCCTCTGTATGTTTTATTGTTTTTCACCGTATAATTTTTATCACAATAAAAATATTTAGGTTATTTAACCGTTATTTTAATTATTGTCTTACCCACTTTCAACAATAGATTTGCGTTTTTATATTTAATCACAATATTTCATATCACAATAATTCACAATATTTTACACGCTCCTTTTTTTTTTAAAGATTTAGATTAAAACCATAAAACACTTATTGTCAGCAAGACCGAAAACGTGCCACGTGAAAGTTCGATTTTCACTATGTCATCGCACTTCTGATATAAAGGACCAGCTATTTTAAGCAAATCTGAGCGTAAGGTTACGTAAATATAAAGGCACTTATCATCAGAACATATTTTAATCATATAAATTACATACCCATCGGCATTATTTTACCACAACGCTTAATCCACTCACTGAACGGTATTAAACTAATTAACTCAAATAAATGGTACGACCATAAAAAGGTTCGGACATCATGAAGCTACTGCGACAGACTGAACCACGTTCCGTCATTTTATTCCTATTTATAGACACAAAACAGTAGTCAAGATGGCGGCGCCCTGACGTATCCATCAAATGAAGCACTGTATTGTTGACTTCCTTCAGTCGTTTTCGTTTTGTTACTAACACTATCATTTAAATTCTTAACTGTTTTTTATTGTAGTTTAAATTAACCGTTAGTTTCAAGAATTATTAAAAGGGAATGAAAACATGTTATTACAAAACAACAATATTGTTTTGAATAATCAATAATTTTATGAATTCTAGATGAAAGTTAGTTTTACCAATCAAAGTTTAGGTCAATAATCATAATTGCGCCGATATATACTAAAACTGTTTGTGTGTTTGTATGTTGCCTGTTGTAAATAAAAAACTAGTTAGAACAGAAAATACAGGTACGAACGACAAATTCTATGGCAAATACAGAAAAATGGCTATTGATGGGCTATTATAAAAAAATAAAGCACTTTGAAAACATAAATTCTATGAAGGGAGAAACAAGTTCAGACGCTTGGTAAGTGACGTTCTAAAAACCTAATTGATGTAGAAAGCACAAAAAAAATAAAAATCGTAAACAATCGTAATTAATATTTTCCTCTTCACTTCACTCTCACATTCACATACACACACAACACATACACACACATTAGTTCCTCTCACACACCCCCTGCCCCTCTCCTCTTGTCCTAACCCATTAATCCTCTATCTCCCTCTCGAGCTTTTCACCTTATTCTTCTAGTGCACATCATAGCGCGTGGGACGCATATTATAATTATAATTGAATTCATTTTAAAAATTAAGAATCTGTAATTGGCAGTAAGTTTAGCTCAATAGTTTTTCGTTTATAATTTAATTTAAGTGCTGTTAATTCTATGTTCATAAATAAAATAAAATAAATAAAAAAGGCTCCATTGAAAAAAACTTCTTTTTACCCGAATGCAAGGAAAGGTTTATGTTTGTCTCGCCTATCTTGTATGTTTGTATGTTGCATGATGTAAATAAAAACTAGTTTGAAAAGAAAATACAGAAATATCTAATGTGTAAAAAATAAAGCATTTAAAAAACAGAAAAACTTTTCGCTACATAAAAGCTCTAAACTTAATTTGAACGCATCCGGTCTATAGTCTATGGATTTCTGGAGGTTATTAAACTTTTAGCCAATTACAAGCGATATTGAAGCACACAACTTGACAAACTACCAATAGCGTCTGCTTGCTAAATTAATTTGACCACTCACAATATGTAATTGTTGAAATAATATGACATGTGACGTTTGCCTTATTTGCCGTATTTTGCGTTTTGAATTGAATCACAATTAGATTTATTATTATTTTTTGTGAAAATAATTATAATCGTGACTAGCTGACTAGATGAAAATCTATTTCTGAAATGGCCGATGAATATTCAGCTGTAAAACGTGGAAAGTTAATTTTAAAAGGCGATAAACCAAAATCTAAAAAGCGCAAACACAAAAAGCAAAAGAAATCGGAACTATCGAAAGTTGACGAGGACTGCCTGAAGCACGGCGGCTGGTGGCGCGTCGAGAAGATAGAGGACATAACTGGGTCTATATCGATTGAGTTTGGAGATGGTGCTTACGTATCTGCGTTAGATAATGGTTTATTTACGCTCGGAGCCCCTCACGGCGACGGCGAAGGTCCGTCTCCCGAGGAGATATTCACCGCGTTCCCCGCTGGTGACACCAAGTTTGCGCTGAAGTCAGGGTATGGGAAGTATGTGGGTGTGAATAAAGATGGTACAGTGACGGGGCGGTCTGATGCTGTAGGACCGATGGAGCAGTGGGAACCCGTGTGGCAAGATGGTAAGGTTTTCAAAGTTAAAGTTTATAAGTGTATATTGCAGCTACAATCACCACTGAGAAGTTAATATGCTACAGTGAGGGTAACAGAGTACTGAGTATGAACCGTTTGTATCTGTTCATACTTCACTCTATATTTAATTGTCAGACGGCTGAAAGTATCTTTGCAAAAATATTTCTTTCTTTGCGAAAATGTTAAAATGTGTAGTTTCAACTTCCAAACATGACTTTCAAAAGTACAATAGAAATGATACATTTAATTTAAAAGTGATTTTTAAGATAATATAATTTGGAACAATGCTTACGATCAGGCTAATAAGCGGAGACTGACATGAGCGCCCTCTAAACCCATAATTTATCTCCCTTACAGGTAAAACAGCCATCCTAAGCACAGTAAACAAATTCATGTCAATAAGTCCCGATGATTCGGTAGTTGTTAGCTCGGTGACGGCCGGTCCACAGGAGGTGTGCTGCATCAGGAGCAACAAGAGCAAGGAGGTGGTCAGCCAGGTGGTGGCCGAGGAGGAGGGGGACCTGGCAGAGGTTGAGGTTAACTATGTGTAAGTGTTACATACTAAACTAAAGCCACAGGTTGAGAGCTCAGATTTTCGCACTTAGGCTGCCCATGCTTGTACTTGTATATGGGCTGTTTTCCGCAATTAGACCCTTTTTAATTGGGTCCTTTTTGCGTGAAGATGCAGTAGGCTTGCCCTGCACCTACTACCCTCTCAGCTTGGTCGACCATGTCCAGAGGAGAGAACTTGTCAATACTTCTGGAGCCAACTAAGCCGCGGATTTCATCACAATGTTTCCTACACCGTAAGAGCAATGTTATTTAGCGCGCATACATTTGTCTTAAGAAAAATCCATCTGTGCACGGCCGGCCTGGACTTGAATCCACGACCTTCAGAATGAAAGTCGAGGTCTACCACTAAGCCAACACCACTCTTGCGCATACTATAGTCACAACTAATGTGCTATCCTACTAATATTATGAATGTGAAAGTTTGTGTGTTAGTATGTTTGTTACTCCTTCATGAGAAAACTACTGGACCGATTGCAATGAAACTCATTATGTAATCCTATCCTACTAATACTATAGATGTGAATGTTTGTGTGTTTGTTACTCCTTCATGCAAAATTTACTGGACCGAATGTGATGAACCTGGGTATAGTATAAATAGCTGGAGCTATGCTACTTTTTATCCTCATGAGATCGTACCTTACGCAGGTAAACCGCAGTGCGCAGCTAGTAGCTTCATAAAAAAAACTTTTAATAAAAATGGCTGCCAGAAATATTAAAATAACTATTTCTTAAAAATTTCAGGAAGAAATTCCAGAAGTTCCAAGACAAGAAGATGAGAATCAACGACAGTGGAGTATCAGAGTTAAAGAAGGCTAAAGTTGAAGGGAACTTGCATGAGACACTCTTGGATAGGAGAAGTAAGATGAAGGCTGATCGTTATTGTAAATAGTTAAATATATTATGTACAAATAATTAGGTAAATAAATGTAAGTATATTAAGAATACTTGTTCTGAATCTTTTTTACGAAACTTCAATAAAGGGGAATGGAGAATCACAATAATTTGACTATCCTATACACATCCTATACCTATTTATAAAATCTTTTTTTTATTATAAAGTTTAAAAATATTTTGTATGTTTGTAATGAATAGACTCCGAAACGAATGGTGCGGTTTTATAAAACTTACTATGAAGATTCATTGATTAATTGGAAAAATTGTTGTTGGAGTTTGTTTTCAAAAGATAAACCTCAAATTCTGTTTAAAAAAATTTATTTAGAGCAGAATCACTTGAATATTACAATATCAATCGAAATGTTAAACAAAATATTCAAATTTTGCTTCGAGAATAATATTATTTTCTTGTCTAAATCGAGTAATTCTTGTATACTTTCGTTTACATTAATTCATTTTAATACAAAGGTATAATCATAATATGCCCTGTACATAAATACACTAAACATACAAGAAAATAACGATAGGACCGTGTTAGCGCCATATTGTGACGTCACACGTACAAAACTAACTTCACTCTAGTCCGATTATGTGTGTAACCACCTGCCTGAAGTTAGCGTTTCCTGTTGAAGCGTCGCAAAATGGCGTCAACCATGTCCTATTGGCTTATCCACACCTAGGTAATCACAGTACTAATTAGGTATCAAGGCACATTTTTTAAAGTTAATTTTCATCAACGGTTCAGTAATAAGCTTTACTGAAATTGTACAAATTTAAGTTTAAATACCTGCCTGGATACCTATAAGTCACACTGTAGGTACAATATAAAGAAAAACAATTCATAATTTTTAAATGGCTCAATAGATAAAAAAAATACACGAAATAAAGCTTACTTTAAAACCTTACAACCTATACATTGTCTGAAAATAATAACACAAGCTAATTGCGCGGAAGCTAATTATGATTACACCTTCATTAAACCTAATATTATAAATGCGAAAGTTTGTATGTACAAAGGTGTTCCAAGCTATTTTTCAACCCGATATTCCCACAGAATTGAAACTAACGCGAGTAGAAACCGCAGGGAACGGATAGTAATAAGATAATTTGAATAAATCTACCTACACATCTTATATAAAACTATTATCTACACCTAGAGACTAGATAGGAGACCTATTCATTGAAACATATTCAGTTAGTGGCCTCGGAATCCAGTCTATATCGCTCCAAAGTGGAAGTAACACTCACAACAATCATTTACTATAGGGTTTGGCTCAGTAGTTTTTAATTGCCTAACTTTTAACAACTGCTACCAGTAAGCATCTGAGCCCAAGCATCGTGCTCCGTTTAATCGGTCACCAATCGAAGTAATAACCGCGCCAGGCGTTGCTTAACCCGCACGAACGTAGCTAAGTCACAACTACAATAATTTAAATTACAATAGGACTATCTCAGCGCCATGTTGTGACGTAACTGTACAAAACTAACTTTATTCGTAGGAGTTCCTATTGAGGTTTGACAAAAATGGCGCTAATCCAGTCCTATTATAAATTCAATTTACCAACATCAAAACAGATGGTGTCAAGCGATCGCATTCCACTTACAGAACCCGACAAGCAAACAGTTCATTAATATTACTATGTGTTTCGTTCAACATTCAATAAATACTTCTAAACACTTTATTATAAGAAAAGGTTCAGTCGCAAAACACAACATTCTCAAAACATCACGAACGCAAAAAATATTGGTAAACACCTTTTTCGATGTAGAAATAGACAAGTAATTATTTGGACGAAGACATGACACTAAATTATGATATTTTGTATACATACAAAAGATAAAATTAACTAAATAAAATTTAAACAAACAATAGTCCAAAACAAACAAGATCTAATGAGCCATGTGCTTCGAAAAACGATCTTCCTCAATTAAACATAAATAGATTCCCTCTTATTCCAAAACGAGGTTTAAGGATAGTCCGAGATGTGGATTTAAACCTTAGATTAAGACAGATTTACTCGTGAATTATAATCTAAACACTATCCCTATAGATTATGTAGAGATAGTGTTAAGACTATAGTTAACGAGTAAATCTGTGTATAAATCTTAGGTTTAAATCCACATCTCGGACTATCCTTAAACCTTGTTTTGGAATAAAGGGGATTATGTTCTTCAAGCTAACTCCATCTGATACATATCCCAGACACTACAGCGCCTTGAATAGCTTCGATAAAAGCTGCTGACGCTGTATCATCTAGGTTAGATGCAATATTATTATTACATCAACAAAAAATATATAAACATTTATATTTTGAAGTAGGACTACCTGTTAGGTATAAAAACACCAGTGCCAGGTAGACCGGCTCATTCTTAACAAGAATGCTTAAAATAAACTAGTAATATAATTACTCAAATTAACAATAAAATAGCTAAAGCAACATTTAGCTGCTACAACGCCGATCTTCAAGCAAATCTCTTGATATCCTGCTATTTTCCCCGATGCTTCGTAGTTTTCCTGATTCCCATGTTTTTTTGTCATTACGAATGATCGCGATTTCACCCGCGTAAGACCCGATTCCGTGGGAGTATCAGAATTTAAATTAGCCTATAATAATCCCAAGGATTTAATGTAACCAAAGTTCCGTAAAATCTTTCCAGTAACTTCCGAGGCTATTCGATAGAAACAAACATCGTAAAACAAATCTCTTTATAACATTAATTATGTGGAGAATTTATGGAATGTGGTGGTTTGCGAATGTGATGTTTTGTGAATTTGGTGGTTAGCGACTGGAGCCTAGAAATATTGGCTATGAAATAGCTGTATTAGATAAAAAATGTACTATCCCTTATTATTGACCCTGATTTTAACAAAAATTTAACATAAGGGCGAACTCAGACTTCAGACTCAGGCTTTCGTCCATTCAAAAGTAAGTAATATTTTCGGCTACCTTAAAACAAAGTAAGTTGCTCAGTTTGGGGGCTAGGTGGCACTGTACACAATGTCCGGCAACATTAATCAATATTATAGTAATATAGATCAAGTTACCGAAAATAAATGATTTTAGTTTTTTTTATAAGTCTGCGTTCGCCCTTCCTTATCTAGCGGTAAAAGTATTCATTGTAAGTCCATATCCAGTCTGCTATTGTGTAAAAAACATCAGTCGAAAAGCCATTCGGAAACTAATCAAATAACTTTTGTTATATAGACTTACAGTTCTTATCACGAGACGCAAGCCTTTTACAAAACCTACACGATGAGAATTTAATTACAAACCGATCTCATGGAATGTAAAGAAAACTGATGCCCACGGTTCGTGACAAGTACTGTGTTTTCAATATTGGCTAAATCCCACCAGTCCTTTAAATGAATATTATTCTTTTCAAAAATAGGTAAAAATTACAAATTAGTACCTTCGCAAACTACAGACTTGTCTGCGGACTAAAGTTCATATTTCCCCTTAATTAGGCGTTAACAAATCTTGCTTAGCTGGAAACCAACCGTATGCGACAAAGTTGACACCACAGAATCCTTAGGAAAATAACGATATGAACCATTGTGTACGTTCCATATAGGAGAAATGTCATTTATTTTATTTATCAAATATTCCGCCAAATAAGATCCATATCTTATGAAGGTGAAGTTTGTAATATACGAAGGTTTTTAAATAAATTAAACCGATCGGTGGGCAAAATATTTATAATTTATTGAACTGTTAGCGTAGAGATGAAATACTTATTTTACGGTGTTTAAATACCAATTTCTTCCTGTCCAAATAAACGTATTTCTACGAAAATTAGGTTAAATATTGGCTGAGTTTAAAGATGGATTTTCTTGACATGTATGGGTGCCATTTGGACTAACTTGTAAACAAATAAACTTTAATTGAGGTGAGTTAACAGTCTACCAATTAGTTAATTTTCATACAAGATAACATGACATTTACACGGTCATCCTATTATGGAAAAGAATCATATCAATCGGTTAACCCGTCTTCGAGAAATCGATGAACATACATTAAAAAAATATACGCGACGAATTGAGAAACTCCTCCTTTTTTGGAAATCGGTTAAAAATGAATTCGCGTCACCGACATGATAAATGTAATTATGAGTTTGAAGATTGTTATTTTTATATTAGTTACATAGTTTTCTGTCGACAGTCCCCATAAGTGACTTGAACGGAGTCGCCTAAGAAGACATGGCTGCTTACATTCTCAGGTCTTTAAAGGACACTAAAATGTATCCTGTAAGGACCTGGATCATACCACCCAGATTCCCAAAGTGGAATAGGCATTTTTTCTGAGATGATGCCATAAAATATAATTAGAGAAGTCTTGGATAAAGTGTTTAAACCATCAGATTGCCGTGGTCATCCAGGTTTACTCGTAAAATCAACTCTTACATTGAAATCCCCTAAATATTTCATCTCTACAATTATATAATTTGTACACGAAACACAGAGAAGGGGTGGCAAACATAATATACATACATCTAGAAATAAATGCTAAATATAATATACAAGTTACTTATTAAGTCAAACGAATGCGTCTTGTATACAAGAAACGTAGCTATAGTAATTATTTTTCCGGGTCTAATCGCGTAATTTTTTATTTTATTTCTCTTACGGCTTATTACTATACTTATTGAGAAAAAAACGCGATTGAGACCAGGGAAAATAACTACTATAAATACAGATCGTGTGAGTTAAAAATGTTTATTAACAAACGTAGCTATCATACACAAAAAAATAATCTTAAATTGAGAAATAATCGTCACCCTATAGACGCTAGAGAATAAGAAATGATTCCAATGAACCCTGTATTATAGCTAAATTTGTTGTGACTGACCGTCGAACATTTTGTATGATAACTTTAAAAATTTGAGTATAGTCAACGACAAATAGATACTTCAAATAATTTTGGTACGCGTTTCTACCTAATCATACAGCTTTGAATTGTAAGGGTACGGACTATGCCACAGATGCATCGCACATAGCACGTTCGCACATCGATGTCATCACCATGTTAAACAAATGTATGGAAATAGGGTTTTTTTGTATCAAATAGATCAACGTTTGATCACTATCATACAATGGTAAGTGCAGTCTAAGATGTAGCACGCTTTCCTAGAAGAAACGCTCGGGACTCAAACACTCCCAAATAAAAGCCTTCGAGAGACGCGAGTAAGGTGCTGTTTTAATAGCCCATGGCGCAACCGATCGCGATCGTACGACCATTTTGACAGGATTGTGCGACCATTTTGACAGGATTGTGCGACCATTTTGACAGCAGTTTCATAGCATTTAGGCCGCATCAGTCGCGCGATGGCTTATTAGGATAGCCCCTAAAGGTAAGAAGACGGGGCGGTGGAATAAAATCTTTTCCGACCCGTCCTGTTGTGGCTACATCGGCCTACGCACATGTCAAGATGCATCACTGCCTCCCTTCATCAAAAGTTTATCTACGTTCTCTGGCTCGTGATTGGTTAAATCATGGTCACCGCGCCGCACTGCTCCATATCTACTTGTGCGAAGTTGACGTGCGATGCATCTTTGACAGTTCCAAATTTAAAGTAATAAAAATGCTATTGTATCTTTCAATATAATATTTATACTTAACAAATATTATCCAATAAGAATTAACATAGGTTTTACTTTCTCAAATCTTAACCTCTTTCATACCCGTGACCACGACTATTGTTACATAGCCGAAACGTAGAGTAAAAGAAATGTGATTAAAACTCGAGAAAATATTTTATGAATACAAATCGTGAGTTAAAAAAAATAATGAGAGCAGGGACCGAAAAACCGATATTTTAGGATACTTGAAATTCAGATACCCTTATGCAAAGATATCTTAATTTAAAATAGAATTACGGTACCCAAAAATAATGATATCGCAAAATTTTGGTATCTAAAAATAAATGGTTTATGAACCGTTCATGAACAGTATTTTTGAGATGTTTGTAAAAATGGCAACGTCGCTTTTTCGTTCGACTGAATCTAGCAATTTACATCTAGTGCAGCTCCCAGTCCTAACAAAAATCAGTTTAATGGTCCCATCGTAAAGAAAGCATGAAACTTGGCATGAACGTAGCTGTCATATATGTGCTTCAATTTCGATATGGAAGCACGTCGAGAAATTATTGTTTCCCCCCTTTTCGTGCCAAATTAGAGTTTTTTGCATTTTGTATGAAAACGGTTCAAACTACAACCAAACTGTCAATGAGCAATATGATCCTCATTAAACTCACTACAACAATCTCCTTGGAAGTATGTAGATCGGACTTATAGTTTAGAAGCTGTAAGTGATTTTAACGCCCCCTCGACCCTGTTTTGTATCAACCCTAATGAGTTTTTTGATTTTATTATAAAAACGATTAAAGCCACATCAAAACTGTCAATGACCAATTTGTTCTTCATTAAATTCTCTATAATAATTGTCTTGGAAGTATGTTGATAGGACTTATAATTTTCGAAATATGCTTACTTTTCTTTCAATTCGGTCAGTAAAAATGGACACAAAAACGCTATACATCGAAAAAAAAAATATATATTTTTAATATGTTATTAGACCCTCCGAGAGTAGTCTATTCCTGAGTTGTCATCCTTGAAAACCCTGGGCTTCTCCTATGGTGCTACGTTATTCTGGCACGTGTTTTAGTTTTTTAGGAAAAACTACCCCTTGAAAGCGTTTTCCAGGTATGTTTGTTTTATATGTTTGTTTATTAACTTCTCAACTGGCCTACAAACCCCCGAGCGGTTTTTCGGCCGAAACGCTACACTGGCCAAAACCGCTCGGGGGTTTCGGGCGTATTTTGATGTTTACGTCTAATGAATGAATGTATGTCAAGGTCAAGTATAGCCAACCTATTCTGGGATGTACATGAGTTGCATATAAAACCATACTACTTAATTTGGTAAGGTTATAATCGTTCAATGTCAATGTCACTTCGATCAATTGCCTCTGACGGCCATGTTTGTTTGTTTTTGTTTTGGACAGTGCGCGTTTCGACTTAATTAATATTGTTTTCATTTGTTTTATGTGTTGTGTTTTGTGATAAAACAACGCCTGGGTAACTAGATCACCTCACTTTGTATTATTAACTCATAAATTTCGCAGGAGATATTAGTTTCTTTAGAAAAATTTTTTGCAATTTTTTTGCAAGTGCATTTTGCAAATTTGCACTTCACTCTGCAATTACTCACATTATTTGTTCAAGTACTAATATTTAAACTATGTCATCTAAATAGGAAATTTCATTCTGAATGCAGAAAGGTATCAATGTTATGAATAGTCAAACCAAAATTAATTTATATGCATAAACGGGTCTGCCCCCTTCAAGCGGCCATTTTTTTTCGACTTGGCCAGTCAACGGCTACTTTCTGCTCCGAAAAGAAAATCGCTCGGGGGTTTGTAGGCCAGTTGAGAAGTTAATTGTCAATTTCATAGTCTAGGTCGTTTTTAATACAGAAATTTTAAAAATAACTATTCAGAATAATGTTTTCATCATTAAACAAAATTCAACTTTAAGAAACCGTAAACTATTTCTTTGTTTCTGAGAAAACTAGTCCTATAGGAGAAGTAATAGTCCTATAGGAAAAACTATTAGAAATACATTTGTAGATACTAAAATCACCTTCAATTTGATTCCAAAGTGGTGCTGCTAGGATTGACAGTTTTCTCAGAAACAAAGAAATAGTTTACCGTTTCTTAAAGTTGAATTTTTAATGATGAAAACATTATTCTGAATAGTTATTTTTAAAATTTCTGTATTAAAAACGACCTAGACTATGAAATTGACAATTAATAAACAAACATACACGTGCACGGCAGAGATTACGTTTAACCCTTTCTAATGACATATGTAAAAGAGAGAAAGGATTTTCGCGTAGAATTGGCAACGCGCAAAAAGACACTTTTAGGGTTTAATATTCGGGTATCCGCTTACGATTTTGGGTACCCGAAACTAGTGGTACCGCAATTTATAGATATCATTATTTGTGGTACTTAAATGCAAAGTAAGCGTTCGAGTATCACTTAAAAATACCGATCAAAACCGCTTATTGAGATACCATTTCGGTCCCTGAATGAGAGATATTCAATTGGCATATTTTTTTAAGCGAGTTCAGAAACGCTCGCTAGATGACGATCATAGTTTCATTTTACTCGGTTTATTTAAATGTGGGGGTGAGCTGCTTTTAAAATATAAAACTTATAAATGTTACAAACTCCCTGTATTTTAAATTACATAAGATAATTACAGGATTAAAGGTAATGGAAAGGCTTGTTTGCAACCGAGGGGGTTTCAGTTCTGTAGTATAAGGGGAAGGGATGTGAACCGGATGAACGCGGATATATATTTTTAACCGATTTAAAAAAAAAAGGTTTTCAATTAGACTTTTTACAAATTCAAAAAACCTGCCGAATTTGAGTCGACTCGCGGACGTAGTCTGTCTTTAATTTTTGTTATAGCGGCAATAGAAATACATCATCTGTTTTCCATTTTTACCCTTTGGGTACAGAACCTTGGTTTCAAAAGGAGGTTCTCAATTCAGCGTGTATTTAGGGTTCCGTAGCCAAATGGCAAAAAAACTGAACCCTTATAGATTCGTCATGTTTTTATATGGTTTTATGCTTTAGCGATGGTCATTTTCATGGTTGGTTGGACATAATATCTTTGTTAATAAAGGTTCCAATTGATAAAATTAGAGTCCTCCGCGAAATTGGATAAAAATCGTTTTTCGTCGTGAAGTAATACAACGAAAAACGACATTTATCAAATTTCGCGGGCGTCCGGTTTATTTCACCACTGATAAATTAAATCTCTTTAAACACAGACAATAATAACAAATCTGAAATCAATCGGAGGTACAATATTTTAATTTCAATTATACATTATCACAAAACTAACAAAAATTTAGTAGCTAATTCAAATTTTAATGGGGGCTAATTTAGCTAAATAAAGTTATTTGTATGGGCAACACTGGCGCATACAAAAAGACAGCACAGTATTTTTGAAGTCAAGAAACAAGGCCTGATACACTAGCCTGATTAATCCTTGCTAATCATTATTATTCATTCGCGATTGCCTAACACCATAGAGAAACGATCTGAAATTAGCTAATAGTTCGGAAAAAGCAGAACTTCTTTGTATTTATTGATTCTATTGATTTTTGATCAGTGGATAGGATTAGTTTAGATCTTAAAAAAAATCCAGTAAATTAATGTCATTTTCCTTAATTTAAGCGAAAGATGGTCTAAAGGGATTTTTGAGTGAATTTCAGGTAATTCTGTTATTTTCATGTATTTTTGTACATGGCAAGGAATGTCTTCACTCAGATTAGCTTTTCTTCTAAACTAGTTTTGAATCTTTCGATAGACGGCACTGAGATCTAATTCCACCGTCAAACCACAATTTTTTAGGGTACATACCTCAAAAGGTAAAAAAAGGAACCCTTATAAGATGTCTCTCTTGTCCGTCTGTCTGTCTATGTGTCACCACCAATATTTTACTTCTTTACTGTCTTTCTAAGGAAAGCAAAGGCCCATACAAAGGCCCCGTTACCCACTTCGTCGACTTTTACTGGCCATAAAAGATCTTTCAAATTTTTAATCCTGTCTGCAATCTACTGGAACTAAATATTTTGAGTAACTTTAGTTAAAATGTTATCCACTGACCAAAAGTAAAAAATAACTTAAAAATTAAAGGGCAAATTTTTCTAGCTACTGGACTGTAACATCCTTCGTGGAAAGCGAAAGCGATCGGTGAACAATGATGATCGGCGGGCGCGCGGGCGCAATTATGGTGCATCTACTGTGGTTACATTTTGTTGAGCAATGTTTCCAATTATATTTCGTTAGTTATTACAAGCAGCTGCCGTCATTCTTGCCTAATATTTGTTAGACATTTGCTTAACTCAACACGGCAACATTTGTTCCTGAATGCATGTTGCGTGGACTTCATGAGCAATATTTAGACAGCAAATGTTGTAGAATGTTGCTCAACAAAAAGCAACTCCAGTGTTGATGCAACATAAAACTAACAATTTACAGATTTTATACTGAGGAATAAAGCAACATTCGACAAGTGATCGTTAATGTTACACAATGTTGCTCAACAAAATGTAACTCCGACTTTGCAACATAAAGCTAATAGTCCAGAGATAATATCTGAAATAATAGCGATATATATACATACTATATACGAAGTAACCATACGTAGAGTAAATGTAAGTGTTTAGTTTAGTGTGTTTGTGTGGTGCACTCAGCTGGCAGCCGGCATGGCGGCGTCGCCGGTGCCGGCGCGTTCCGCTCGCAGCCATTCCACGAACTCGTCTAGCATTACTGGCCCTGGAAAGTGACAATATACAATGTTAGTAGATAATACGATCCCTGGCTTCAGACTGATAGTGGCTGTCTGTTGGTCCTGCAAAATGACTCCATTAGAATAAGCCCAAGCGGAGACTGTGCCGTAAGTCGAGGCCACGACTTTAATCAAATAAAGCTAAATAAGTCCAAATGAAGGACAAGCCATTTGAGATGGTTGGCCATGGGTACTGAGAAACCAGTGAGCACTAGATTTTGTAGTTCAAGTGGTAACAGATGAGCTTTGCATAGTCTGCGGCACGCTCAGTATAAGGCAGACCGACTCAATGCTGTGCAAGAGGATATCCAGCTAATACGAATTTATTATTTTTGAGTGAAAATGAATGGTTTAAGTTTCTTGTTTTTGAATTAAGCCAGATATTTAAATTTTTCTGTAAAGATTGCTATGTTTGAGAAATACAACGGTGTTTAAAATATACTCTTGGTTGTTTCAATTATTATATATTTCTCTGTTGTTTTCCCTAAATAATATGGTTATAAATATAATACATACATGCACCATCAGCGTCGTACGCCTGCAGATGGTGGTCGACCGTCCTCGAGAACTCTAGTATGTTGCACCACTGGTCGCGGTTGACGACGCGGTACCGGCCGCGCGCGAGGAACGCCGCGAGCGCAGGCCGGAGCGCCCAGCGCGGGAGCAGCACGCCGAGCAGCGCGCCCGCCGTCGCCGTCTCCAGGGAACGCTGCTCCTTATCCTGGGTGACAATATTACACATATACTTCGCATAATGTCATGACACGCACAAGTCAAAAGTAAAACAAAAGTTAAGTTTGAATTGTTTACATGAGATCACCTAGAATCGGCCTTAATGCTACGGTGCACTTTGAGATTCATGGAGGGCATTATGGCGAACAAATAATACCTTAACACCAAACTTCTAAAGAGTCTCGACAACCAATGTTTTACCAAACATGATGTCCTATGATTTTCCATAAGTGTGCCCTTTCAGACTTAAAATGCACCGCAAAAAAATACTATGCCATGCTCCCATAGTAATTATCAGGAACCCTTTGTGCCTTGGGAACTTTGAGCTTTTGAATAATAACGATAGAGTGGACCATAGTTATAAGTCTCGACTTGAGCCATCTCGAGACCGGCTCGAAGTTCACAAGAATGTTTCTTAGTGTGGCCAATAGAACTTACCCGAGCAAAGTCATATGAATATCTGTAAATAGCCTTAAATATGTGAGGGTCATTTAGTAAACTCCGTAAATACTCTAATTTGTTCTGCAATTTGTGCACGCTGTCACATTGAAGCTCTGTTAGACCTGAAACAGATACCATTCCTAATTATGTACAAAGACATGAAAGACTGAGCAAATGGGCTGATGTAACTCGAACTATTCCATCATGCCCTGACCATACTTGGGGCTGAATTGAGCCACGTTATCGAACACAAGTTTGGTAGGTTTACTTAAGATGCAGATCTTGATGTGAAATCAATGTTTCGATACTATTTATATTACCAACTAGCTGCGCCCCGCGCTTTTACCCTTATAAAAAAAATAAAGAAAAGGTTTTGGTAGTATTGTGTTGATCCTACTATTATATTGAAAGTTTGCGTGTATTATTCCTTCCTTGTTGAAACTAGGTATATAGGTAGCTGGAAAAGTAAGTAGCCTATATGGTAATCCTGGTTATTACCATATAGGCTACTTTTTAATCCGATATTCCCACGGGACTCGGACTTACGCGAGTGAAACCTCGGGACGCAGCTAGTATTCGTACCTTTTAGCCACTCCTCCTGTGTGAAATACCCCATCTGTTTGGCTCCCATCTTGTAAGCTATTACCAACATTACTACGTTTTCAGGGTCGACAACTATGTCTTCACAGAATTTCTCCATTCCTTCTGGACCTACAATGTAAAACAATATCTTTTATAATTTCATTTCATTTATTACTAATTACTTATTCCTATATTACATTATATTGATATTATAGTTATTGGGTATTTTATATTCTAGGCACAATTTAGAATTATAATTAGAGCATTTGACTAATGTAATATTTATTTTATGGTTGGTTCAATTCCTGCAACATAGTTTTATTTTATAATAACTATGTAAAATCAATAGTAAATCATTTAAGTAAATGAGCATTTTCTAAAATATTATTCTTTGTCAGAGGTTAAACCTGTTTTAGAGTTTTTGCTACTACCTTTTCATGGTTAAATAGCTTGACCAACTTGTATGGCAACAACAGATGGGCAGAATGACTGCCTGAGTGCAGAAATAAGACTCTTTAAACCTATGACAACAAGTGTATTGGAAACTTTTTATTCCCAATTTCATTCCACATAAAAAATCACAATTCATTCAAAAAATGTTCTTATCATCCCAAATTTATTTTTCCAATTGTTTAATATTATTTTCGAATTAATGCATATGGAGTTTGTGTGCAGAGTGCAGGCACATAGTACAATCTAACCATCTTGATAAGTTTCGAACTTACTTTACAAAATTTTATATGCTGAGTCCAACAACAGACTAAAGCGACAAGTAAATAAATATTGTAAGTCATTTCACACAGCGCCGTCTAGCCCCAAGCTTAGCAACCAGGCTATTAGTCTGGTATTATAGTATTTTGGTATATATTACCTAAAACATCTGGTTCTGACTGTGTAGTGTATTCCTTAAACCATGTTAAACATTTCTTTACACTGAAACTTGTATCTTCTGTCTTGGAATGTCGACGTGAACTGAAACATTAAACAACATATTTTAGTAATATTAATTAGAATGTACATTAAGTAGAAATAATCTAGTTTCGAATGTAGCTTTTATTTTATGAACTTCACTGCTATTCAATGGAATATCAATCATCAAAGTAAATCCATGAAGATGAAATCCAATTATTATGGTAGCTTCCTACCATAATTACTGAATTGACCAAAACAAGCATAATTAGAAAACTTATTGTGGAAAATTATGCTAGTGGTTGATTACGAATGAACTAAACTAAACGAGGAAGTCAGTATAGTGTTTGTACGTATATAGCCATAGGTGGCTTCCTTTTCTGCCCCCTGCATCCCTGTCTAACATCATGAGAACAATAAACCAGTGTGATCTCAGTTACAGAGAAGAGCAGGTGTTGTAGCAGAGATGCTGTTGAAGCGACAAATTCGTAAGGCACAGCCGAAGCCCTCCTTCAATTCAGAGGGCCAACCTTACTGTAACATATATCGTAGGGTATTTTAAACAAAATTTGGTCTTGCCAGTTACATCAGGGCCCTCTTGAGAAAGAAGGATGAATAAGTTAGAATTAGTCAGGGTTGCCGTTGTTGAACCGATAAGGAGGACTATATTGTATATTAATAAAGATCAAGAGACCTGGTATTCCTAGATCTCTTATGATGATGATGTTCGTCGATGGAGGTGGCGCCGGGCAACACGTCGTTCCCGTTGGCCGGCGCCCCGCTCCGAGTCCTCTTACTGCAGCGAGGCATCGCTCCACCACCCTATTACAAACAAACATTAGATCTATACTTAAATTATAAACAGTGAATCGATTAACTAAGGTTTAAGTCGTTCGCATGTGTGTGACTTGGGCACGATATCTCCAGTTTTTGTTGGAAATGAACCTACTGGACCAATTTTGATAAAACTTGGTAATCATAGAGGCTACTTTTTACACGACTGCAAGGAAAGGGTTATGTTACTTGCGCTATAATTGTAAGTATGTTTGTAATATTCTTTAATCAATCATATCTACCAAACCACTCAAAGGATGTTTTTAATTAAGGTATTGTTATTATGCCTATATTCCCACAGGAATGGGACTTACGCGGGTAAAACTGTGGGGCTCCACAAGTTTGATAATATATTTAGACTATCCACAGCTTACACAAAGGTCACACCTCAGCTGTAGGGCTTACCTAATGCTCTTACAATGATTAAACCCAAGTTGGCTGAGTGGGAGACACCTCAAATCTAAAGGTTGTAAGGTTTTAAACTCTATGCCAGATGTGCATCAATGGATAAACGCATAATCTTACAGTGAATGAAAACATTGTAAAGAAACCGACATGGCCTTGAACTCATCATCCAAAGAAAGGGAAATTCACCAATCCTGAGTAGATACTCCTGGTGCCTTACTTCTGAAAAAGCTAGTCCATTTAATAGACAGACTTTATCTACATTAATATTATAAACAGGAAACTTATTAATTGACAGTGGAATAAGCTAGCATTAGATTGCATCTCATCTAACAATGAAATAGAGCATGAATTGGTAACATTCCTGCCATGAAACTAAGTAGATATTATGAATAATAGATCTGTTTAAGAAATATATCAGTGAGTTAATCCATAATATTGATTGTTTACTGAGTATCCATTGATTGTCAACCATTTCTCGTCAAGGAACACTCACACATGCAATATAAAATTATATTATGATATAAACTGCAGACGTACAGTGTAGTTTGATTACATTGTAATATTTAGAGGTTACTTCAAATTATACTTCAACAAATCCTTCCAACATAGAATCTATGGTTATATCAGTTGGGAACCACTGATTTAACGTTTCAGTAACATAAGCAGGGCCTCAGGAGCACACAATAACAAATAATATTACAATCAATATTAATAACTCAATACATAACTATTACTTATTTCAAATAGATAATTTTACTTCAATTGACCAGATTAGTAGTAATAATAAATGTTACTTACAATCGGTGGTAGATTCGATATGAAATTGGAAAACTTGAAGGGATGATTGTCTCCTATTTTGCGAATTTTGCAAGACCTCAGGAAAAAATGTCTTCTTGACAGCCTAGGTCGTTAATAACCTGAAATAAAAAAATCAATGTGGAGCGGTATTGTAGAAAACTGTATCATACAATTAAAGTTACAATAATGAGAGATCGTCAAGATATAACCTTTTTAATTGAAAAAATCGATGATTCTTTTGCAAAACTCCGATAACGTATTGAAAAAACAAGCTTGGGTTTTGTTGTCAATGAATTATTGTTCTTACCTTTTATGTTCCTGGTAATGAGTACTTGTTGTGGCTTCGTATTTCAAGAAGATAATGGGGTCACAAATTAGCTAGGACACAACAAATTTTTGTTTTAGTTTTCTGAAAATTACAAGACCCCAGACAAACAGACATCGGCTGAGAAAAACTCAAAATGAAACTGACGTTTCGTTATTGCTTTCTGTTTGATTAGGTTTGTTTTGCTTGCTATTTGTAGACGGTTGAGCTCTTGTTGAGTTATGCGATTGCAGCAATGGTTTTATGCAAGTTTTTAGCTAGACGATCCCAAAAATATAGTAGTTCTTCAATAAATAAACCTCTTGTCTTATTTGCTTGTATGAGATTCAAATGAGATCGGTCAACAGTCATTTTACCTTTAACGAACAAAACGCAGTTTGAGAGACCCCGATTACTTTTATGCGCCATCTGTTGAGCGAATCGAACTACATAGTTTAGACAAAAAGGGAAGGCTCTGTTATTTCGTTAATTTATTGGCGCACGAAAAAAAAATTATCTTTAACAAATGTTTGAGTGATTTACTTTTTTCTAAGCTAGTTCCGAATCGCTCGACAGATGGCGGGCTTTATAATAACTGTTGTTTATGGTAAAGAGAACAATTTGATGTAGGTAAACAAAGATTCCGAAATATTCGTTAGGTGAGTTAGCTTAAATATTACTCTGGCATGACCATCGATGGAAAATATTCAAAACGAATGACCCACATGACCCCATTAGACATCTAACCGACATGAACGATAAGAAAAAATGGGAATGCTACCGATTCGACTTACGTGCAGGCATAAAAATGGTGCTCTATCATACCATTAACTTTGCCACGCTTTGCTAAATCCTACTTTAGGGTACTCATTCTCCTAGTACGTGAAAGTACAGTTATGACGCGTACAGTGTACGTACACTGTACAGCATATTATTGTAGGTAGGCAATAAAATATGGGCTGTAATTCTGTAAACTAACTTAACTTAACATATCTTACGCGTGGCACGCTATAAGTACTTACTTAATAATATTTTCAGATATAAGTAGGAATCTTTTTCAGTAGTAGCTTTCTTACGATACTACGTACTAAAAACTAGCTTCTGTACGTGGCTTCACCAGCTATTTCATCCTCTTAGAAGTTAAATTTCGAAAAACCCAACATAGTCCGTCAGTAGGTAGGTACCTATGTAATAAAATAAATAGGTATCTATATTGTATGTTCTATTTTTGATAATTCTGACGACCTAGTTGGTACAATGGTCACCATGCCGGACTGCAAAACACAGGGTTGCTTTCCCGTTGGGTTCGATTCCCGCCTCAGACAAGTATTTATGCTTAGATATTTGTATGTGGTCTGGTTGTTTCTATGTATTATAATTATCTATACAATATTTACAAAAGAAAAGTATATAGTAGTACTTATATCCGTTGTCTAGCACCCATAATACATTGGATGGCGATGTGTGAAATGTCCTGCATAATTTCCATTTGTATTTCCATAAATTAAACGCGATTAAAGTAGAGTTCATCAGATAGTGAATTTTACTTAGAACCACTTAGAATACTAGCTCAGGTGCAGATAATACTTACCTACCAATTACCTACCTTTACTAATAGTAAAGCTAAAGCTAGCTACCTCTCGGGGGGAGCCACTTGTGTGAAACAAAACAACTAATCCAGTGGCTCGAGGGGTCGTTTACGAGGGTCCGCACTCCGCCCCCGTGCGGCGGCGTCACTCGCTACCCTCCGTCTAGCTAGATTGTAAACTCATTATCGATTTTAAATATTCCATGGCAGATTTCATACGACTACATACTCTTCTTCTGTCTGCCCTTAGCCCATATTATTAGTGGTTGGCACTTGGCGCAGTATATCTTCTTCTTTCATTCACTACCATTAGTCGTCACCTCATCGTTCACATCTATCTCTATCATTATCTATTCTCACGCTGTCCATTCATTTTTCTTTAGGATTCAAACTCCTGACTGACTGATAATTAGCTCAAGTCAATGGACGGAATGGACTAAAAATAATACAGATAGGTATAATTAGGCATCCGCTAAGCATTCGCGATTTTCAAACCCTGTGTATGCAGACCAAGTCGCGAGTGAAAGATAGTATAATACCTACCTACTAATAACCGGGAAGTGGATCAAAATGAAGTTGCAATATTTGACCCGAACAAACAAACATACGAGTACATACAATACATATAAAAGCTTTTAAAAATATAGGTGTTTTAGATATCGGTCGATGTGAAGATTGCCTATTTATTTATCTAGGTGAACCCATAGTAGTTAGATAGAACCATGATAGACTAAATAGATTGATTTCCGCAAATATTGCAGGACATTACACACAGCGCCATCTAGCCCCAAGCGTAGCAACTTAGGCTTGTGTCATGATGACCTGACAAAAATATTGTCTTTGTGATCAATTCATTTATTCCAGTTATTAGAATCAATAATTAAATTACTAAGTATCTATAGATACCTACAATCAAACTAAAAATGTCACGTATGGTATGATGAGCTCTACCTTATTTATTTTCAAGATTTATAAATCTCGTACAATCTCGAAGCACGATTCGTTACCATTTAGCAAAGTTTAGGATGACAATTAGAGCTGGAATAATTATTGGAGGATTGAAAGAGAGAGGGAGTGAAAACCGCCATGCGTTGCATCGTCGTCGGTAGCCGGCCGGGATACGGCAGCCCTGTTTCTACCCTCATTTAAGGGTTCATTCACTCACTCATTCACACATTTTAGGAACTTTATCTAAATACCTTGCAATTATGACAGTTAAAAAAAATAATGCGTATCACTAATTTATGCTCATACTAGCTTATATCCGCGACTTTGTCCGAATTCGTAGTGTTCGAATTTTCCAAAATCCTTTCTTAGCGGATAACTACGCTAGCGGGACCATTGAAAGAAAGACTATCTACGCTATATTTACGCTATGTATAGTGCTATGCTTAATTTTAGCCTGATCAGTCCATTACTTTAATTTGTGCGGTGATTTATCTGTCAGTCACCAGTCAGGACTTTGAATTTTATATTTGTAGACTAACAGCTCGTATTTTTTTATATTTTTCAATTTTTTTTTTTTCGATATTTTCGATTTTTTCGATATTTTTCAAAAACATTTTAGTAATAGTCGGCACTTTGCAAGAAATCACGATGGTGATATGCGCTATGGCCGTATCGTCATTCGTCATCTACCATCAGGCAAATGTCTTAGTGGTCAAACGCTGACCTAACATTTGCAAAACAATATCACTAATAAATACTACGGAAGCTACTAATTGTAAAATTAACCGATTTTAGAATTAGGTAGGTAAATTAAGTTTAAATGAATATATAAAAAGTAAAACTATGGTGGTCTAGATTTTTATAATCGGAAAATTATCACAAAACATTTTCCTGAACTCTGAGAGGGTAGGCAACCCTAGAATATTCGCTCGTTCGTTCATTCATTCGTCGAACCAAGCCGAGCGAGTGAGCGGCTTCAGTCAGTTCGTTCCATCCTCCCGAGGCGGTCGTGTCGCGCCATTGCGTCGCTTCCCCTCGCAAATTATACTCGCGAACTATTTAGTGCAATCCACGAAAAAAGTGTTCTTTATTTGAATTAGTGTTAAGTTTTTAGTGTTATTTTATTGGTTTTACTCTATTCTTTGTTTTTAACAGTGTTATTGTGTTTTTAAGTTTTGTGGAGAGACGCATTTTGGGAAACTTACGTAAGTGAATTACTGCATTGCGTTTATTTATTGTAGTTTGTGATTTATTATTTATTTATTTGGAAGGGCACTGTATCCAGATTGTGAAGGACGAAGTTTTCAGTGGAAAATGGCGGAAAACAACTAGATCATTGAGAAAAACCGGTTCAAGCCGATTTCATAAGTTTTATTTTGAAAATATAGTTAAGAATTAATGAAAATTGCCAGTGGTCCTCAAACGTAACGACAAAAATCGCTATCTATAGCTCTCAAAATCAATTCAAATAGATCTAACCTAAAAATGAGTGAACAAATCTCTACTTCTTTAGATGTTGGGTGAATCAATGCTTCCAATTTCCTCCGAGTTAGCCAAGTGAAATCAATTAGGGGATGAAAGCGTTATGGGGTACCTGGTTTTGAAGGTCACACCAAACGACATACTAAATGGTTGGCCGATTGATTCTTCCATCACTCAAATGTAAATGAGCAGCAAAAGAAAGAGGAAAGATTTTTTGTTTGTAACGAATAGGTAGGTTCCGAAACTACTGGACAGATTTTGTTGAAACTTAGTCTAGTATGAGGATACATTGATTCATTGGGAATAACATAGGCTACTTTATATCCCGATATTCCTACGGGATCGGGGCGTAGCTTGTTTCTTATATTTATGACGTATTTGCGATGTTACATCCGTTTGATTATTGCAAGCGACCCTTTACTCGTCTGAACGATTTTAAAGCCATTAAAATATCAAAATGGCTTTCTAATATCTAAAACTAGCTGCGTCCCGGGGTTTCACCCGCATAAGTCCCGATCTCGTGGAAACATCGGGATAAAAGGCCTATAGCCTTCCTCGATAAATGGACTATCCAACACAAAATAATTTTTCAATTCGAACCAGTAGTTCTTGAGATTAGCGCGTTCAAACAAACACACTCTTCTGAAACTCGCTTTATAATAATAAGTAAGTATAATATACCTATAGATTTACCAATCGTTTAGCTATGTTGTATCTATCGGCCGATTGAAAGTTTGTCAGCGTTCGTCACAAAAAACTAGGTACAAATAAAGACCTATTGATAACAAGGCAAAAGTCACATGCTGGTTTAATTATTTAATGCGTTTGGGGGAAACAAATGAATTGGTTTTTGGAACTAAAAGGTAAATAACATGAAGCAAGAAAAAGTTTTCCGCGCCCTGATGGAGTAGTAATCAAAACATAATATGGGTGCCGGCTGAGATACAATTTTGTAGCTCACACACACATTCACACTTTTCCTTCAAATAGTCGTTCATGGCGTGTGACATGGACATCACCTCTGTCATAAAATATTACAAATAAAATATTACATTAACAAAATGGGCAGTGAAATTATGCAGAAACCATGCCGCAAGCAAAAGTACAAAGCTTTCTAGTATCACATTTTTCTGGTAAGTAATAAACCGCTTGGTTTTTACAATTTTCGTGGTCAAATTTTTGGTAGAAAATATTGTTGTTGATTTTTAGTGATGTGAAGTAGTCGATAAAAAATAATATAGAATCGAATCGTCAGCTTATTATTATTTTATTTCATTTATTAATCGCAGTTTTCTAAAAGATTCTAAGAACTGTAAGATTTTTGTGCTTCAGAGTCAGACAGACCATACTGAAGGAAGTATTGGTGTTTTATTAATTTCAGCATTAGCTCTATATCTAAATAATATATTTTCCTACTTACAGGTTCATGAACAAAAAGTGCTTCCCTCAGATTACGAACTCAACTAAATATTATGTCAAAATTAATGATGGTTTACGAGAAAAAACAGCTGGTCAAAAGCTATTCTAAACGTAATGTACCTAAATAGTTAAAATATAAATTAAAAATATTGTTTTAAAATTGGTGATGTATTTTTATTTGTATAATTAGTTCTCTACTAGCTGTGCCCCCGACTTCGTTCACGTGGACTGCAGGATATTTCATCATCAACACTATCGACATTTAGTCGTCCATTGCTGGATATAGGCTTCTCCAATACCCAAAAGACACGAATTCAAAAGACATTACACCATACAAATGACTGAAGGACAACGTGACTATCCGCAACCCAGTGAAATGTGGATATACACACCGACGGCTCAAAAACGGAAAAACTGGCCACTGGATCCGGGGTCTTCTCGGAGGACCTAAACATAAATCTAAGCGTAACTCTAGGCCCTCACAACTCAATCT
Source organism: Idaea aversata (assembly GCA_907269075.1). NCBI lineage: Eukaryota > Metazoa > Arthropoda > Insecta > Lepidoptera > Geometridae > Idaea > Idaea aversata. The sequence continues at coordinate 14,716,684 of OU026092.1, read as the reverse complement.
TCCAAGCTTGGCTGCGCTGGATCGCGATGTCTCGGGCCATGACATCAGAATCCTGTCCTGTCCGATAGCGTGGCGGTGCTACATGCACTGAACAGTAAAACTATAAGTTCAGCCCTTATTTACGAATGTTACGAGACACTCAACAGACTAGGAGAACACAATAGTCTGACCTTACAATGGGTAAAGGGACACAGCGGCTCAAGGGGAAACGACGCTGCGGACGAGCTGGCAAAAAGAGGAGTGGAAGCGGTCAGTTACGGGCCTCAACCCTCCGTCCCAATCCCCTCAAACCAACTCAAAGCCTGGATCCGCAACCACGCTAAAATGCGACACCGTGACCTCTGGACCACGACGCAAAGCTGTAGGCAGGCCAAACTAGCACTCCCCGACATAAACAACAGACTCACGAAACGCCTTCTAAACTTAAACCGCCCTCAAATGCGCTTGGTTACAATCGCCTTGACCGGTCCCAGCGCTTTCAACAAGCACTTCCATAACCTGGATATAACGGACAGCCCACTATGCAGAGCGTGCATAGAGGCTGAGGAAACGACCGCGCGTGTGCTGCTGGACTGCATGGTATTGACAGATATTAGACTCAGGACTATAGGTGACGTTAAAAGCCTTCCAAAAATGTTTGAGAAGCCACATCTAGTGGCAAAATTTATGGAAGAGCTGGGCTGGTTCTCCCCCTGACAAGTGGAACCTCACGCAAAAGGGACCTAACTAGAAAGGTCTGATTGCGGAAAACAGCCCGTATACAAGTACAAGTAGGCTTCTCCAATAGCACGCCACTGAACTTGGTCCCCCCTCTGCACCTCCAACAGCTACTAGTCACTTTGCGAAAGTCTTCACTCCAAGTATTTGGAGGACTTTCTACGCTACATTTGCTAAGGCATGATCTCCACTTAAAATTTGACATGATCCATGCAATTTAGGTAAGTATATTTAATTCCGATAGGTGATAGATTTCATCCTCACCACCTGGATGTCTGATCTTGAACTAAAAACAACTGTGCTCGAGTGGAAGGGACGCGTGCCTTTCACTTTTTATGTCTGTCTCTCTTGCTCTTAGGCGGGCTAACCATGCCCGCGTGCCTCTCACTCGCTCTCATTGTGAGCGCATAACGTCAGCGGAGCGTAACGCAGTTTCTTGAAGTGTCACCCGGCAAACCAATTTATAAAACGTTGTCACGTCAATAAATACCCCTGAACAATAAAATATAAGTAAATAATCGATAAATATACGTTACACTTCATACCACATCACATCACTATTTTCAAATTCAGCAACCATGAAGTTCCTTGTTTTTTACATGCCAATAAAGACAAATAAATGTCGTACTTTATTGATATTTTGTTTTTAATTGGTTATGTCATAACATGAATGTCTCTATCTTTATCTAACGTAACGTATATGAAAATATGTGATAGAGATAAAAGACAAACCCTGTCTCCCGCTTCCACCTACCCTCCCACCCCTCTGAGCGGCCGCATAGGTTTCGATACAAAATAGGCATGATTATTACTCCATCTGGGCGGGGAATTTTTTTTTTCCTCCATGGTAAATAAGAGATGTAATAGGGTGCCGTGATTGTGATTTATGTTGAAGGAGCGGCTAGGCGGCCTATTTGTTTTGGTGTTGTTTGCGATTGGTTTGAGCTACGATTACGATATGGTTACCCTGCAACTGCGCCACGGTTACCTTGCGACTGCATTACGGTTATCTTACGACTGCACTACGAATGTGCTACGATTGCGCTACATTATTTACTCTGTGACTAAAGGTCGCTACATACGTAACGGGAAATACCTCTGAAGGGACGGGGACGTGACGTGCTTCGTTCATAAAGTGTTCGTGGTCTTTAAACATACGTAACGCGATTTTTGTCGTCCCGAAAGGGACGTGACGATTTTTTGACATCGTTTTTTATAAAAACATCACGTCCAGCTGCTTTAAATTACCCTTAATTAAGGTAACGGCAATGCGACTATGCTACGACTGCACTACGCTACGTCTACGACTATGCTACATCGCGCTACGACTGCGCTACTTCTATAACTATTCTTCAACTATGCTATGAGTATGATTGATCGAACCACGAATTGGACATACTAGATTTTGATTGTCGTTTTAAAAGTTTAGTAAAATATCTGTTTTTGAAAACATTATTATAAAATATTATGGATTGAAATTTTTTCGTTCTATTGTGTAGGTTAGCGTACCTACAACTCGAGATTTTTATTTTTCATGCATCGACAAAACTTTGTTGAAAGTCGACTGAAACTGTAAGAAATGAATTTCTTTTAGGGTTCCGTAGCTCAAAAGGAAAAATCTAATAAATACAAATACCTACCTTATAAAAACAGGCTCAGCGTGAGACGATTATTGTAACTTACTGCCATCGCTCTTCAAGCTTTTGGTCAGACTAGTGACTATCCATTGCTCCCAAAACCACTCTCTGTAGTTTTTGAGGTTATAATGAACGGACTGACAGACAGAAGCGGCGGAGGACTTTGTTTTACAACTGATCAATCTCACAATATAAAGAAGAAAAATAATATTAAATATACGGAATATTTGATGTATCCCAACTCGCACTTGACCCATTTTATTCAGAATCAACACCTGAAATGCGGGAATAGGCGTCCATTATTCATTTTGGTCGTGTTTTCACCTTAATAACAGGAGCATTTCATCAAAAATGTTCGCACGAAATAAAGCTACGCTATTTATAAAGCGAAAGCTAAGTGTTGTTTCGGTTTTGAGAAATGACCGTTTTCCATTTTATTTTCAAGTGAGATTCTGTAGGAATATTTTTTGCTAGCTACGCTCCGCGGTTTTGCTCAATTAGTCTCCATCCCGTGGGAAAGAGCCACGAAAGAGCGCATTCTTATAGCGCGTAGTTTCGTTCGAAAAATTGCTAGTGCACTAGTCACTAGTGCCTTCCTACCAACGTAACTCCCTGTTATGCAGGTAAAAATGGATTTTATTTTTACCTATGTCTACTGAAAAAGATACTTGGAAATTGACTTCCGCTTATCCCTACCAAGTGGTTTTTGTTCACAAGTTACAATTCAGTTCCTAAGAGTGTGGGGTTTCGCGCGTTAGTAGTTTTTCGTTGATTGCTCAAGCTCTACATTACGGATTTTAACAATACCATGACCCTTCAAGAAAATAGATGTTTTCAATACCTAGTAAGACTTATAGGTAACTTTTTGAATATTTAGCTGACAGAGGCATTTGACCACCTGGGTGCTTATGTAAATTCACAGGTGATTATAGGATACCCAAAATAATATTATCGGAGTCGCCATTAAAAGAACCTGGGTGCTTATTTGCTCAGGTGCTCAAAGGATACTAAAGTGTCGCGTGTAAGGACCAGAGTGATATCACCCAAGTGGAATAGACCAGAAAAACAGACAGACAGGAATTTTAAAAACTATAAATTTAAGTTCTACTGCTTATTCCCCCCTAGACACGATTTTTTTTAATGTACAGACTTTTTGTTATTTTTTACCTTAGTATAGATTAAAAAATCTTAGATTGCAGACTTTTCGATCGGTTGATTGCTGGCCGACAGTTTTTTTATGCAAATAAATGAACTACTTAGTTAATAGGCCCATGTCAAGGTTTAAGGGTGATATTTTATAAATTACTAGCTGCGCTCCGCGGTTTCACCCGCGTAACTACCGATCCCGTGGGAATATCAAAATGAAAGCTTCCTCGGTAAATGGACTACCCAACACAAAATTATTTTTTCAATTCGAACCAGTAGTTCCCGAGATTAGCGCGTTTAAACAAACAAACAAACTCTTCAGCTCTATAATATTAGTATAGAGGGGTAAACAAACACTGAATAAATTATAAGATACCTGCCGGTAATAATTAAAAGTAAATATTTCGTAAATATAGGGAAAACTATTAAAAACGAGTCATTAGATCAATATTTGCTTTATTTTCAAGAAACTAATTGAAAATAAAGAAACTAATTAAAACTAATTTTCTAATTGTTTCTGAGAAACACTTTTTATTCCGGTATTCCCACAGGATCGGGACTTACGTGGGTGAAACAGCGGGGCGCAACTAGTGTTATATATGTGTTGATAGAACAAATATAGAACTAAATATCTTCTGTAAAGTTAGTTTTTCTAAAGAAATCGTTAAGTGCAGACACAGTCAAATTCGGTAAGGTATCGTCCGATTGATAAGTCCACTCTCAATATCTAGTCTACCAGGTACCTACCTCTTGTATATTTTTTTCATTGCCGAGGTTTTCCTTGATTAATGAAAACCTACAAGACCGTCTTACAGTCGAGCGTCGTGTCGGTGGGGTGAACGGTTTATACCTAGGTTTTATCTGTGGATGTCAAAGTCTCAGACTTTGAAGCGCGCCGCCTTCATGACCTCGACATCAGGCGTGAAGAGTTGAAAGCCCGACCACCAGCGGCTATCAGTTATAATATTAATAACGGTGTTCTGACATGTCCACATTGTGCCCGTACCTTTGTTAACAAAATTAGGTATGTGAGCCATGTTAGAGCACACGTGCGACGTCCAGTAGTGGAGAGTCGAAGTGGTCGCCGTGACCGAAACCGGTCAGGAGGATTAATTAAATTAATTAATTAAAATTAGTTAATTAATTACGGTTAAACGACTAGACCGATTTGGATGAAGATCGGCATAATAAATAAATAAATATTCGCATTTATACCTATTATAAAACAGCAGCTATACCTCAGGGACTTAAATACCGGTAAAATACAGTAACGTTATCTGTGGAATTGCAAGATAACGTTATTTGTGAGAGAAACGATATAACAAAACGATATTATTCAAAGCTTTGAATATGTATAACGTTATAATAACGTTACGTTATATTGTCAATTTAACGTTATTAAAAATATTGTTATTCATATAATAATGTTATAATTATTGTTTTTATGCTATCTCTTTTACTCAAAGTAATGTTTACTTTTTCTTCGTGTGAACTATCGAACGCAGTGCTCTCTCTGGCTACGTAAGGGTGTAATCTATAGGTACATGTACGTACTATGTAATAGTATAAATGGGAAAGATTAGATTTTTGTTTGTTTGTTTGTTTGTATTGAATTTGCTTCAAAACCACTGGACCGATCTGAATAATTCTTCTAGTGTTGGATATCTCAAATATCGAAGAAGGCTAAAGGTTACATAACGTCCTGAAATTTACTATTACTTTGGTGTTAGATATATGTTTAGTAGGAATAGGTAAAATTTCCGAAACACATTTTTTTATCATAGTGAATCTACGATTAAAAGTAAAATAAACCAATCAATAATGTAGCGATAAATTTTCACAGTGCAATTAGTATATACCTAATACCTACCAACCACCTCTTCTGCGGCCAAGCAACGTTGCCGCTGCGTTCGAAACCGTGCGCGAGCGGTAGTACCTACCAGGTACCACCGCTCGCGCGCACACGGCGGCAACGTTGCACGCGCGCGCTGCCGCACAGTGGCTCGAAACGGCAAATGATGGACATAGGGCTGTTTTTGATGCAGATCGTAAGCCGTCAAAATATGAAAAAATGTATGAAACGTCACATGTTTTGGTCTCTAGGTTACAAACCAGAGCAGCTTACGCACTCTAACTTTTAGGCATGTTAGTTCAACTCATATCTCTCATTTGACACCACAAACAGCTTGCTATATCGATGACTTTGGAAAATAGAAGCCATTGAAAATACTCTATTTTCAATTGAATTTTTTATGAACAAATCTTTAACTATCGTGGTTTTTTTTACTAATCGCTAGAGCTTCTTTATAAAAACATAAAATATTTTATAAAAACATTCAAAACATTAATATTTTCCGAGAAAATCGGCATTATTTAAAAAAGTACTAGAAATTTTGGCCTTTAGCATCAAAACCAAAGTCGATACTTTCATCACTGAGGCGTGTTAGTTCAACTCTTTACCTTTAATAAGGCACCACAAACCACACAAACAGCTTGATCCATTTGCGACTTGCGGAGCATTTAATTTTTTAGAGTAAAAAAATTATGAGCAATCTTTAATATTGCTGCCTATCGCAAGGGCTCTTCGGAGAAACATAAAAGATTCTATAAAAAAATTGAAAATATTCATATTTTCTAAGGAAATCGGCATTATTGTAAAAAAATAAATATTAATAAGCCGATTTTCTTAGAAAATATTAGTTTTTTTATTTAGAAAATACTACACATTACTACCTACTTACTATCTACTTCTTTCTTAACTTACCTTTAAAACTTTTTCGCAAACTAAACATTTTGAGGTCTTATTATTATCCTCAAGATTGAAATATCTGTAAACTTTGTTGATTTTTTTTCGACCCATTTCGCTTTTACCAACTGATGCGCAAATTCCGCCGCGCGTAGCGCGGATTTGTAAAATGAATAAGTTTGGCAACGTCGCGTATTTATCGTTATAATAACGTTATTTTTGCAGTTAAAATTTCGTTCTGTTACTCGTAAAACGTTATACAAAAGATCGATAACGAAATGTTTGCTGAGATACCGATACTATTATAACGTTTTTATAACGTTAAACATTCTGTTATGGATAACGTTTTAAGTCCCTGCTATACCTATTATAAAACAACTTTCCATCGTCGCTGCGATCTGTCTGTCTGAACCCGTTATACCTACTCAACGGAAAACTACTGAACGGTTTTCATAAGATTTTCACAAATGAGGCAGTGATTCATAAGACCCAGTTGGCACCATGGTCACCATGTCGGCCTGCCAAACACAGGGTTGCGGGTTCGATTCCCGCCTCAGACAAGTATTTATGCTTAGATTCTATGTATTTTATGTACCTATGTATTTACAAAACAAAAGTATATACTTAAGTTTAACTAGACTTGTTGGGTGTTAGACAACGGGTATATCCGTCTAGTTACTTAGCTTTCCTGAAATATTTATTTTAAAGGGAGGTTTAGGTGTATAATTTGATAATGTTTTGTTTTAACTGAAATATGACAAAACGTGTAGAGGTATATAGCTCTTATATAAGTTAAAATCAAGTGCTTGCGAAGCAGAATAAGTAAATGACCATTTAAAGTCTACAGTAATTGGAAATTTATGTTTTAGAGTCCCAGACTCCAAATTACGAAAAACATAATTTTATACCTATTTCTTCAATTTCGCGGGAACCCTATGTGCTTTCCCCATAAATTCCACATTTTCTGTTCAATTTCCGGAGCAACGGTGGTGGCTAGAATCTTTGTTCTTTCCATTTCACTGTCGGATGTAGGCGGTACAGTCTTTGTAAAGAAACAAACGATGTTTCGATACAGAGGGGGACTTCTAGACTAGACAAAACTTTGGTGAGGAACGGTGGCGAGGGGTTATATATCTTTAAAGGTAAGCCGATAAAACACCAATTGAAGTACGTGTGAAGATTGTACTCTTATTACTATGCTACGCCATGGACAAAATTATATGTAAAATACATCGAAAGTTTTATCAATGATAAATTGTTCCTTAATCTAAACATATAAAGGTTTTGTCACTAATTTTTTTAGTGTGGAAAAATGTTATCTCTTCTATTTTGGAGGTTTTCACAGGTAGCATAGTTGTATCGTCCAACTTTTGTTGTTTTATCGATATCCACATTGTACGTAATAAATTTTTGGCAATAATAAACGAAGCCACTCATTCCCTCCATGTTGAGTCGAGTGTCATCAGACCGGAAAGAGCATGCAACAAAGCGCAGCGCCCTTTGACCCTCATTTTGAGAGTTGCATTAAATAAATGTTACGCTAACTGCGCTGTGTCCACAAAGCAAAAACAAAAAAAAACAGCGCACTCCGGGAGTGCAAGCAGAAGTGAAAACTGTATATCTGTGTAAAATCTCATCTGTCCGACATTTGTCGTCCGTCAATAGTCGTCCGACATTGGTCTTCCGTCAATAGTCGTCCGTTAAAAAATACCATATGTACGTCTTAATACACTCACAGCCAAATTAAAAAACTGTATATCTGTGTAAAATCTCATCTGTCGCGAGAAAATCTGTCGTCTGTCGCGAGAACGGCTGAAAATGCTCACCCACAAAAGTGCCCAACGCGCCATAAGAAGTTTTCACTTCAATAAACATGGTAAATATACCGTTTTTAATAACCCATTTATCCCATTTATTATTGTCTCACTTCACCCATACAATCTTTACATAAAATTATTATAAAATTCAATCTTGACTGATTGATATTATATTTATTAACACAGCTTCAGCCAATGAACGGTTTGGGCTAAAATTTGCAATACAGATGAGCTATTGTGACGTAGACATCCGTTTAAAAAGGAATTTCGACACCTACGCGGACGACGACGGGGTTGAATTTTCGCGGGTGAAAACTAGCAGCTACGTAAATACGTGCCCTTTTATCATGGTGTTAAATTCTATAATCATATTCGATGCTTTTTTAATAGGGTAGAATAGTTAGTTATAAGTCTCATGTACCTATATTTTTTTATATGACATGATAAAATGAAAGGTCATTGTAAAGTGGAAACTCCCCGTTTCATTACCGGGCGTATTACAGAAACGTGACTGAGAATAAAAATGTTTTGTTTGCCTAAACTCATCTGTATTATGTGAAATGGAACGTTTTTATAAGTAGGTGTGCGTGTGGGAAATTCAATTTGTGAAGGTACCTAAAGGGTTAGTAGGTATTCTAGGTATCTATACCTACACATTTACATAGCTTTTCTATATGTTCTTGTATTCCTCATTGGAGAGTGCGTTCTAAAACCACACATCTTAACTACTAGGCAAAAAAACCTACTGAAATTAAGGCGCGTATAAGGGCCAAAAAAATGCCTTTTACCTATAACTAATTTAATTATTGCATGGAAAATTAGGCAATATCCACTAGAATCCATTGATGGCTCTTTTTGCGGCCTTTAAGTCCACTTTATTCCTTGACTAGCGACCTGCTCCGGCTTCGCACGGCTATATTATGCATATATTATGCATACATATAAACCTTCCTCTTGAATCACTCTATCTATTTAAAAAAACCGCATCAAAATCCGTTGCGTAGTTTTAAAGATTTAAGCATACATAGGGATATAGGGACAGAGAAAGCGATTTTGTTTTATACTATGCAGTGATGATTCGCAAAGTGGATTTTTTTAACCCATCTATAATAAATAATCATCATCATCATCATCATGTCAGCCCATACACGTCCACTGCTGGACATAGGCCTCCCCCATACGACGCCACAAACAGCGGTCCTGAGCCGCCTCCATCCACCGACCACCCGCGACCGCCACAATGTCGTCGGTCCACCGGGCAGCTGGTCTCCCAACACTCCGTTTCGCGTTGCATCGTGGCCGCCACTCGAGAACCTTTACTCCCCAGCGGTTGTCAGTTCTGCGAGCTATATGACCTGCCCATTGCCACTTCAGCTTACCAATCCTGAGAGCTATGTCGGTGACTTTGGTTCTTCTACGGATTTCCGTATTTCGGATTCTATCACGTAGAGAAACTCCGAGCATAGCTCTCTCCATAGCCCGCTGAGCGACTCTGAGCTTATGAACGAGGCCTATAGTCAGCGACCACGTCTCGGATCCGTATGTCATCACTGGTAACACACATTGGTTGAAAACTTTCGTCTTGAGGCTCTGTGGTATTTGTGACGAGAAGATATTGCGAAGCTTCCCGAACGCTGCCCAACCGAGTTGGATTCGTCGGCTGACCTCTTTATCGAAGTTGGATTTACCTAGTTGGACCATTTGGCCTAGGTAGACATAGTGATCAACAACTTCGATAACATCGTCTCCAATGTGAACAGGTATGGGTACGACGTGGGCGTTCGACATGATCTTTGTCTTACCCATGTTCATTTTAAGACCCACCTGTCCGGAGACGGTGTTGAGGTCTCTCAGCATCCTGCTGAGGTCCTCCAGCGATTCTGCCATGATGACTATATCGTCGGCAAACCGAAGATGAGTGATGTAATCGCCATTGATATTGATGCCATATCCGTCCCAGTCCAAGAGCTTAAATATATCCTCCAATGCAGAGGTGAACAGTTTCGGAGAGATAACATCTCCCTGTCTCACCCCTTTTTGCAATGGGATCGGATTTGTGCTCTGGTTCTGAAGCCGGATAGACATAGTGGCGTTGCTATACAAACACTTCAGCACTTGGATATACCGATAGTCAATTTGGCACCGCTGGAGGGACTGCAGCACTGCCCAGGTTTCGACTGAATCAAAGGCTTTCTCGTAGTCCACAAACGCAAGACATAACGGCCGATTATACTCCTCTGTCTTCTGTATAATCTGCCGGAGCGTATGAATGTGGTCTACGGTACTAAAGCCTTTTCGGAACCCGGCTTGTTCGGGAGGCTGGAAGTCGTCAAACCTTCGAGAAAGACGGTTGGTGATAACTCTCGAAAACAGCTTATAGACGTGGCTCAACAGTGAGATGGGCCTATAGTTCTTTAGAAGGGCTTTGTCACCCTTCTTATGGAACAGCACCACCACGCTCCTGTTCCACGCCTCTGGCGTTTGTCCCTCGAGGATGACGGAGTTGAACAGCCTCTGAAGGACTTTAAGTACCGGTGATCCACCTGCCTTCAGAAGTTCCGTCGTTATTCCGTCATCACCCGGTGCCTTATTGTTTCTGAGCTGTTTGAGAGCCGACCTTATCTCGTACAGGCTGACGTCCGGGATATCTTCGGTATAGTATCGGGTTAAACGGGCTCTTGCATCGCCCGCCGTGTTATTTGCAGGGCATTGCGATGAGGTGTACAGCTGTCCATAAAACTTTTCAAGCTCTCTCAAGATCTCAGACTTAGAGGATATGATGCTGCCGCTATCGGTCTTCAGCCTTGTCAACCGGTTTTGTCCCATAGACAGATCTCTCGTGAACACCTTGGAGCCCTTGTTCCGCTCTATTGCGCTCACAATACAGTTAGTACTGTAGGAGCGCAAATCGCGTCGTATTGACTTCGAGATCTGTCTGTTGAGCATACCGTATCTTGACATATCTGCCGAAGACTGCAGCCTCATTTCACTTCTCTCTGCCATTAATTGCAGAGTGTGATCCGAGAGTCTCTGTGTTTTATTTCTGCGGCGGGTCCTAAAGAACTCCGATCCGACCGCTTGGACAGTTTCCACCAGCCCATTATTCAGCTCGTCCACTGTTGCGCATTCCGCGAGGCATTCAAAGCGGTTTTGTAGCTCCAACTGAAAGCTTTCGGGATTTTGTATTTGGACAGGATTTGGGCGTACCGTAGACTTTACCAGACGAGACCGTTCCAGCTTAACATTGATATTCAATGACGCTCTTACTAAGCGATGATCGCTGCCGGTTTTCACCCTGTTGATCACAGAGACGTCATTGAATATGTGCTTGTGATTCGTCATGATTAAGTCTATCTCATGCTTGTTACCGCGTGGGCTCAGCCACGTCCATTTCCTGGACGACCGCTTCTTGAAAAAAGAGTTCATCGCGAAGAGTCCCTCTTTTTCCATGAAGTCGGCCAATCGCTGGCCCCTTTGGTCTCGCTGTCCAAATCCAAACTGGCCCACTCTCAGTTCGTCACCGCTCTTCTTGCCAAGCCGCGCATTGAAGTCCCCCATCACAACCGTGTAGTGTGTTTTCGAGGCATGCATGACACGTGCAATATCGTCGTACATGACCTCCACTTCATCGTCGGGGCGTTTCGAGTGTGGCGCGTATACCTGTATGACCTTCAGCGAATACCGGTTGGTTATTCTGAGTATAAGGTATGCCACCCTGCTCGAAACGCTCTCGATCTTAACAATGTTGTTGACGAGGGACCTGTGGACGAGAAACCCGATACCATGTTGGGACAGCTGGTCGCCCTCCCGGTGGTAGAACAAGTTGCCGGAATTAAGGGTGATCGTGTCCTCTCCCTCTCTTCGGACTTCTGATAGCCCTATGATATCCCACTGCAACTTGTCCACCGCTTTTTCCAGCTCTATCATCATCGCGTCAGTCCTCAAAGTTCGCGCGTTGTATGTTACCAGGTGCAAGGGTCGTCGGTATTTGGTTGGGTAGCTCGATCTCTTCCGGAGATTCTTAGCACCCCCTGCCCCACCGTTACCGTGGCCGCTACCGTGACCAGGAATAGCGGAGCTGCCGGGGACTGGGGGCCGTTCTCTATTTGCATCCGTCATGTAGGGGGGGGGGTTTTGCCATAATCACCACGCTTGGCAAGCGGATTGGTGATCGCAGTTAGGTAGTAAATACTCAGAAGGAAGCTGCTGCCCTTCCTCTGGTAGAATCCCTTAGTCGGCTCTTACGACATCCACGGGCTGAGTTGGAGGGGTCGATATTCTTACGCCGCCGCCCCACGGCACATAATAATAAATATTTCAGGACATATTACACATCGCCATCCAGCCCCAAGCTAAGCAAATTAATGCTTGTGTTATGGGTGCCAGATAACGGATAAACTACTTATATACTTTTTTTTTTGTAAATATATACATATTATACATAGAGGAAACACCCAGAACCAGAAACAAGAATTTATGGTCAGCATAAATACTTGTTCCCGGCGGGAATCGAACCCGCAACCTTCTGCGTCGCAGTCGGGTGTTCGCCCGACGCGCCACAGAGGTCGTCAAACCTATCTACTAATAGTCTTTTAATTACAATTTTTAGGAAAAGAACCAAAACGTGGCTCCATGAAATAATTAACTTTAGTTACCGGCGACATTAATTTTGCGTTTAACCCCTATATGTTTTCAAAACTTTTTTTGAATTTGTCGGGTACCCGGTATGACATCCTCTTTTAAATAAATAAAGAATCTTGAACTGAATTCTGATCGTGGCATGACATGGTTCAATAAATCAGGAAAAAAACCAATACATTTTTCTGATTCAATAAATTATTATGCTAAGCGGAAACAAAAGAAGAAGGAAAAACATACGCCATTTTTTATTTTCATGTAAAAAGAGCGGGCAAGTTTATGAAAACTTTCCTATTTGATAAAACTTTTAAAAAGTGCTGTCGGCGTCGGTCGCACTCGGGCTGGCTCAACTTTCGATAAGTGTTGCATATTTCTTAACCGACTTCACAAAAAGGAGGTTTTCAATCACACTATAATTTAAGTATTATACATTTTTCAGGCATAAGTAACTTATTTTATTTATGAACGATTCAGATGATTAATTTTTTGTTGGAAAGTGTCTATCAAGGTTAATTTCATTTTTATTTCATTGGCATTTCTTGTCCTTCCAAACCAAGATCCAAATATAAGACAAAATGGCAAGTTTGGATAAGCTTCAATTTCACCTAAATATAGGAAAACTGTCGCCTCTAAACGTTCTCTAAAATTATATTGTTGACAAAAAGACGTTCTTTTCACATTCTTTTCAAGCCTTTCTAAATTTGAGTCAAAAACTCATCTTTAAATTATACCAAAATGTAAGAAAAGATTTAACCTAGAATACACAACAATAACACCAGCAATTTTTCGAACAATATTTTTTTTTAGTAATAAGCGACAGGTATTTTCGTTTAGGCTATATACGCCTTAAGAGGTAGAAGCATAGAAACCTTGCAAGTTGAGTATCGCCTGGGTATCGGGTGTCAGCAAGTCTACCTTGGGACATATAATTAAGATAGATAGGTATTATTACATAGTATAAAACAAAGTCCCTTTCCGCTTTCTGTCCCTATGTATGTTTAGATCTTTAAAACTACGCAAAGGATTTTGATGCGGGTTTTTAAATAGATAGAGTGATTCAAGAGGAAGGTTTATATGTATAATACATGCATAATATAGCCGTGCGAAGCCGGGGCGGCTCCCTAGTACCTCCATAAACTAGCACTTGGAAAGGACTATAATACATTCTATTCCAAAAGAAAAGAGGAATTATATAATTGACGTACAATCAGGCAACACAATTTCAGAGCCATCAGAATCAGTTGCCTGCGTTTGGGGATCTTAAAGTCGCGACTCACGAGTGACTAGATATCTTCTAGGAAAGCGTGCTACATCTTAGGCCGCATTGTCACCCACCATCAGGCAGATGTGATAGTGGTCGAACGCTGGCATATCATGTGTAAAAAAATACGAGCTTCAAAACTAATATTATTTAAATGTTTTAAAATGAATTTACGTAAGGGACATAAGGCCAAAGGCGAAAAAGCCTTATTTATTACATACGGCTTTTCGTTTTATTAATTTAGGCTTTATTAATAGTAATGTACACTCAAGATCCATATTTCTTGACAAGAAGGTGCTTTATCAAGAAATTCATAAACATGGTATGGAAAAGGGCGCAGCATTGAGCAACTGTTAGGGGTGCAAACATGGGGTGTCAAATAAGGGTGTGTATTCATGTCAAGATATAAAGTAGGGCAGTTTTTGACCGACTACATATAAAGGAGTAGGTTCTTAATGTTGGTGAATCGACGTCGCCGTTCTTTCATTTGAAAAATGGGAGTTCCAAGTTAGTTCTATTAAAATTTTCTGTGGAACTGATTGGGGTCTACGATTTTTGAAGTCGGTTAACCATCCATAACACACAACATTGACACATTGAAAACATTGATCGTTACCATAGCAACGATAATACGTTGATCACCTTGCCAATAACAGAACGTGAGCGATGACGTCACCCTTTTTTTGTGAATGCCGGTGTTCATCGATTTATAAGACGTTAACACGTCAACAAATTATCTGGATGTGACTGTACGGCAAGAATCATCTAACTAAACAAGTCATTTGTCGTAACGTGTATGTTTAGCTTTAATATTAGTGCGAATCAATAATCGGACCCTAAATTTTGTCCGCTCGACGCTCGTATATCCATACATGTTTCGTCTGTCTGTCTCTATATTGAGGGTGTGATCAAATTATAATTATTCTATTTCATGTCAGTCGCGGTACAAGTAAGGTCATGGACTTATTGATTTTTTTTTTACTGCAGTTGTGGTAGGTAAGTGAAACTCTTCCTATACTATCGCGTTTTCACCAATACAGAGTTCCGATCCCGTGAAAACAAAAAAAATAAAAAACAGCGCACTCCGGGAGTGCAGGCAGAAGTGAAAACTGTATATCTGTGTAAAATCTCATCTGTCGCGAGAACATACGCAAAAAGAGTTTTAGATAAAAAAAAAAATAGTCGGACGACTATTTGTCGTCCAACAAATAGTCGTCCGACATTTGTCGTCCGTCAATAGTCGTCCGACAAATAGTCGTCCGACATTTGTCGTCCGTCAATAGTCGTCCGACAAATAGTCGTCCAACATTTGTCGTCCGTCAATAGTCATCCGTTAAAAAATACCAAATGTACGTCTTAATACACTCACAGCCAAATTAAAAAACTGTATATCTGTGTAAAATCTCATCTGTCGCGAGAAAATCTGTCGTCTGTCACGAGAACGGCTGAAAATGCTCACCCACAAAAGTGCCCAACGCGCCATAAGAAGTTTTCACTTCAAAAACTGTATATCTGTGTAAAATCTCATCTGTCGCGAGAAAATCTGTCGTCTGTCGCGAGAACGGCTGAAAATGCTCACCCACAAAAGTGCCCAACGCGCCATAAGAAGTTTTCACTTCAAAAACTGTATATCTGTGTAAAATCTCATCTGTCGCGAGAAAATCTGTCGTCTGTCGCGAGAACGGCTGAAAATGCTCACCCACAAAAGTGCCCAACGCGCCATAAGAAGTTTTCACTTCAATAAAATAAACTGGTAAACATCATTTTACGTCAAGCCTTCATAATTCTGACGAATGTAATAAATCCAAAAATCCGTCCTTTTACCTAATATCCGTTATAAATTATTACGTTACATCCGTTACGTTTGATTTTTGCATGTGTTTTAAAAGTGAAGTGACCTCTTTCAAAAGGTGTTTGCACTTCAGAAACTTATGTGAATATTTCAGGCTTATTCATGAGTTTCAGCTATCTATACCAATTTTAATTGCAATACCTTAGATCAGGGGTGTCAAACTCGATTTTCCAAAGGGCCATTTCGGAAATTGTAGATGTGTTATCGGGCCAGACATAAAATAATTAAACACGTACATTTTTTTATTAAGTTTTTTGGTCAGGTAGGTACACTTCTAACATTTATTTGGCACTTTTTAAATAGGTAGGTAGGTAACACTTAAGTTTTTCTAACTGTAGATAGGTAGGTACTGCAAAAATAATAAAAAAGGAGAAGTAAATTTATCTTTAGGACCCGGAAACTTGACTTCTTTTGTTTTTTTTTTCATAATATTGTTATCAGTTGTCATATTAGTGGTATTTATTTTGAGAATAGATTGAAGATGTTTATCACGTCTTCACCTTGTTCTTATTCATTTTCATAATAGAAAACATTTGTTCACATAAATACGAACTACGAAAAAGGATAGCAAGTCAAGGGTGTCTTGCAGATTGGTCACTGCAAGTGCGAGAAAAACGAAAATTTAACAAATACGCAAAAATAATTGTGATCTACATTCCGACCGCGGGCCGCATCAATATGATTAGCGGGCCGCATGCGGCCCGCGGGCCGTATGTTTGACATGACTGCCTTAGATATTCCCATTCGATCGGGTGAAACCGCTGGAGACAGCTAGCTTATAAAATTAGTAAGATATCATTTAAAAGCTTTATTTAGTTTATAGCCCTGAGAGGAAAATGTTAAGAATTAAATATTTAATTTAGGTAAATTTAAATTGAAATTAAATTATTTTCTACTTTGACGAATGACGATTAATGAAAATAAGTACCTACCTACATAAATCAAATTAGTAAAGTTGTAGACAAGATACAAATTTAAATTTAGGACAATTATCATTTAAAACTTTATCTTTTTGAATGACAAAGTCAAGCATAATTAAAAGGGTTATTTTGAACTCGATTTTTGGTTTCTAGACTAGTCCAGAATAGTTCGACAGATTAAGCTCTATCGTAGTTTGTTTCAGTTCACAAGAACCATCGACCTAAGTTTCTTACGACCTTTGAAAAACTGTTAAACAAAATTAGACAGATTTTGGTAGCCATAAAGCAGAATTTCTATAAAAATTGCAAAATTCGTCTTGAAATCGAAATGTTAAAATTCCATGGTGTCAGTTTTCAGTTGAATCCTCTATTGAGGCGTAATGAAACTACATATTCCGAATCCATGCAAATCGACTAATGACCCTTAAACATTACATATTTCCCTAGAACCTATTAAAATATCAAATATTTATGAAGCGTTTTTTTAGCTATTACTAGTCTAAAATATCTAATGATATTTCTTGGCTATATACATACTAAATTGTAGTATGAAAATAAAAAAAATTGTTAAATAAATCATAAATATATCATTTAACTAATTATAGTCATTCATATACATACAGTGACTAAAAAGTAATTTAAATATGGTATTTATTTAAATCTTTAATAACACATAGAATCAAAAGTAATCACCCTGTATTACGCTTGCGGGGGTAAGCTAGGGTTACCACACGCGCTCGCGTGACTAAAATATATTATGTTTTTATTTAACCGAGTATAAACAAGATTGTAGCTAATTTTATTTTATACGTCACGTGTGGACACTATATTGGATAGTTTGGGATAGGTTACTTATTTTATGAAGATAATAGGATAGTTTATGGTTTTTAATCAGATAGCATGTTATTAGTATGCTTTTTCTTAGCAATTTTACTGATCCAAAGAAAGAAAATCCAAAGTAGGTAAAATAAATACTTAGATAAATAATGCAACACGTTGCACACAGCACCATCTAGCGTCATGCGAAGCAACTATACGGTAGCCAGAGAGGTACTTACTTATATTTTTAGGGTTTTTTACCTTCTAAGGCACGGCCTTAGAAGGTAAAAAAGGAATCCTTTTCTTTTTCAATTAAGTATTGGTGATTTTCATGGTTATTTTTACATACAAAAATAATTAAACCACAACAAATATTTGTACACTAAAATTGTACACTAAAATCTGCACACAACTATTAAATCGAACCAGAAGGTACGGGCCTTCTGGTTACAACTTTCTGCCTCAAAGGTCATCTAGATAGTAAATCAAAACATAACACAAATGAATTTCGTTGAATCTAATCCATTGCTATACAGTGAACGGAAATATTTCCGTTCACTGTTGCTATAGGATTAGAATGGAACAAAAAGTAAAAACGAATCCTTTATGGATTTGTTTTAACTGTTGTGTGATAAACATAACTTATTAGGTACCTACCTGCTGCCTGGTAAATAATGGGTTAAAAAAACGTTCAGTTTTTACCTCCAAAATATTCATGTAATATTAATCTACGTATTTGCATACACTTGTTTCAAATATCTATCCATATAGAATATTTAAAAAAACCGCTTTTCTGTGAGTGTAATGTCACAAGGAACTCCTAGGGACCGGTTCAATTAAGACATAAAAAAATACTTATTTGTAGTATATTTGTATTATTCTAGTATGAGTTTGTTGGATGTGTGTGACAGCCCTATCACCGGCGCCTGTATAATTTACGCGGGAGTCGCCCCGCGGCGCGGCTTGCCAGGGTTGTCGCTAACATTTTCTACTTCATTATAAACAAAACAAGTACCTTCTTATACAATTACTTCAAGAACTTGAGTTCTTAACTTTTTAATAATTTTGCGCTGTTTGAGTTCTTTTAATCATCTTTTTGTTTGGAAGCGCGTCGCGTCGGGCGGTTGGGGGTTGAGGGTTGGAATCGGCTTTGTTTTCAAATAGGTTAGATGTTTCTAAGACGGTTTGCTTTGTTTTGTTTGGTTACAACTTTGTGTCTGTTTTGTAGAAGATTTTTCACTTATTGATTGCAATCAAAGAATGATAAAGAGAAAGATTTGTTTTGGTTTGTCTTTTATGTGTCCTATATTATCATGGGACGAGCTATGAAGCCTCGAACCTTTGGCAGGCATGCGTGGAACCAAAGCCAACACGTAAAGGCCTTTTACAATAAGTTTATTTGCAAAGTGTGATGGGGACACCAACCGGCGATTATCCCTGTCTGCACTATAAAATGCAGCGAAGGATAACCTCCGGTTTGGATAGAAATATTGATAAACTACAAGCGAAAACCTTGGGCTATTGTGATAGGATAGTGGACTGAAAACTAAGGTGTAATATGGCGCCTGCCGTAAAGATATTCGACAAACACGTAAAAAATATTACGTAGAACGAAAAAGAAATTAATTTGACTGGCCATTAGTTCGATAAGTTATAAGGTTAAAAATCGAAATAGCACCCCAACTATTAAAAGAAAATACAATAACTGCCAAAGCAAGGGCGTTACGAATCCTTCCATGATATACATCGTCAAGGGACATTTTATACCTATCGACGAAGCACAAAACTGTATCTTTTATTGCGAATTTATGACCTACCCTCCGTCCATCCCCCTCCGGCCGCAATGTGGTGGTTAATGGGAATCTTTATTGCTTACGTATTAATGAATTTCTCGTTACTACATTTCCAATATTCATTTGTAGGTACTTAGATGAAATACTGGTCAAATAGCCAATTCTACACAAATATTATAAAGAGGAAAGATTTTTTGGTTGTAACGAATATGCTCAGAAATTACTGGATTGATTTTGATGTAATTTTTATTCCGATAATCACACTGCGCTACGCGGGTGAAACCGCGGCTCTACATCAAATCTAGATAATTTATACAGCGTCAGCAACCTTAGCCCATAATTATTCGGTATTCGAACCCACGACCTATTTACTGACTAAGGTACGTACGTACCTACCTACCTATTTATTTTTGTCAGCAGAAAGCTGAATCAATCAAGCTATAGGAATATCGCTTGTAATAAAACATTTACTTATAATGTTTTTTTTTTCATTACATTTCAGATATTTTCAATTTGTTTCAAATTTTGATTTACTGTCATGAAAACGTCCTTGTTTGAACCTCATTCGGCGCCTAGCAAATTAAAATGAGCAAAATTCTACAGCTTGGCACCAAATTGCTATTTTTAATCATCAGGCGCCACGAAAAAAGGCATGTATTTATTTGTATGTCAAATTATGTTCGGTTGACTACATCGGGTTTCTCACAATATAATAACCTTAAGAAACGTCTCACAGACCTTTCTTCCTTTGAGTTCAGTAAGGTTCCCTTACCCAAAGCCGCCCACTGAAAGCTACAAATGATTCAATAGTTCAAAGGTACCTAATGTTACTTTTATGACGAACGAAAGCTGAGCTTTTCACTAGTGTACAACAATGTGGTAATTTAGTTAATAGGTATACTATTTCTTGTCCCTTATTTCAATATAATATACTTATTAAATTCATCATGGAACTAGGTAAAATACCTACACAATAGTTATTCATAATAAGTCTCATGATTAATAGTTATTATTCTGACAGTTTGGCGTAGTAGGTAAGAATATTTAGTGATTATTACATTATAATATGTAAAATACACATTGTATGGGCGCCCAAACAAAATAGGGTCAAGTTAAATTGGTAACTACCATACCACTGCAAGGGTAGAGAAAGAGAGTTGAAACTAATGTACGGAACCCTCGGCGCGCGAGTACGCCTCGCACTTGACCGCTTTTTGAAAAGGTCAGGCAAAAAAACTTTTTCTCAAGGTCCTAAAGCAAAGAATTCTCACGTTACGTTGGGAACATTTCACTTCAAACACTACCTCGTAGAAACGCCTTTGCTTCAAAAGAACAAGTACCCGACCCGATACAGTTGAAAGATTTAGAACACAGTTCAACTTAAAATGTTAAATGTCGGTCAGATTAAGATCGATTTCTACCTACCCTACATTTTAAAAGCAAGCTATTTGAAACCCTTTTGCTATGAGGATACAGTCAGGGGTTCTTTGTTACGATATTTTCTTGAATATATCTTTGGGTCGCTACTCGCTAGTGATGAATGAATGTTTTAATAGTAACTGAAGGTACAGCTGTAATAATATTAGATAAAGGGTTCGTTTTATTTCGCTTTTATCCCACTGTATTTATTACTTGTTAACGTTTATAGCGGTATTTAAATTACACGGAAGCCTCCATTGTTAGGTACAGGTAAAGCCTAGAGTGATCGATCACATAAGTAGCAGCGCTAGGTCGCGCAATGTTGCCAGCTGCTTTGATAACTAACAACAATATTTTTTCCAAAAATGCTTTAAAAAATTGTCTATGATCAGTCAAATCTTCGAAGTTTATAAAGACGAGGCTATATGGGCTCACTCAACAGTCTTTGCTTTCCTTGACCGGGAAAAATAAAAAATAATATCATTCTTAACCAGATATACGGTAGTATCCCTTAGGAAAAAAGCATAAAAAAAGGCAATTGAAGATTCTTCATTTCAAAATTAAATAATACAATTTACCCAACACTAATTATAAAAAAAACTTTCTCTTGTTTTTCTCTTTTCAAACTTACAATATTCAGCCAATAACCTAATCAAAAATTATGACTTGTTGCATGTAAAAATCCCCATAATTTCTAAGTAATTTAGTTAATGAAAGTTCGCGTGATCATCACGACCAGCGACCTATGCCATGGTGTGCAATAGTTTCGTGGTACCGCTCCATAACTCAACGCCAACCAACCAACACGCCATGTTTGTTCTGATATTGTATTTCTCTAGAAATATTGCTTCGAGAAAATGTTACAATGTTATTTATAAGTTTGTTGGACAAGAGCCTTATTACGTCCATTGGAAAATACGAACCTAAAGATAAATCTGTTAGGTAATTACTAATGAACTGTAGAATCTATCTTATCTAATTTTATTAGCCCAATGATGTACTACTGCCCGGACAAAGGTCTTCACAACCTTCTTTTACCTATCATATATCAACGCACAGCTTAAACCAATCGGATCCGGCCAAATTTCGTATTTGGCATATGGATAGCTTGGCTTCCGCTAAGAAATTGAACTTCGACGCGGGTGAAGTCGCGGGTAAAAGCTAATGCCAAATAATAATTCTTCTGGAACCTTTCGAGGTTTTGACATTGATATTAAAATTTGACTTAGATTAGAACGCCATCTATGAAACTAGGATAACTTGAAATCTCATTGTAGAACGCAATATGCATTATTTATTTATATGGATTGTATATAGTCACAATTTTGATGACCTCGTATTGAAATTTTAGCTTGGAAAATGACAATCGTTTCCTATATTCAAAATAAGGAAGTAGGTTGTGCGTTCGTGTTGTTGGCCCCTGAATCTTCCTGAATTCAAGGTAGCACATTCACGGTATTAAGGCAGTATTTATTTGCGTTGCTGCCAACATAACGGCATAGAAACCATTTAATGAAACGCACTCTGCTGGAAGAGTGCAAAACAGACCCATTTCTCTAATTAATACACCAAAACATCACGCAGCTAGCCTAAATCAGCATACACATATGAATTAATCATATTTTAGTAATATTATAGTAGATAACAAAAGCCTAACGACACGCATCCTACAGTAATAGTTTACACGAACCCCGTTAAAGGCACCCTAAACATGGGTGACGTCAATTAATGCTGATTAGTTCACTCCATAGAGTTCAGGCATTGACCTCTTCAACTGGATAAAGCCTTAAGCTGAAACCTTACAAGTCTTGTACGTGAAGGGTACGATGCATTTGGTCCCATTCGTGTTTAATCCCACTTTAAAAAATGGTCCCATTGGGTCCTATTACCGGTCCTATCTAAATAGACCTATACGAGATCGAGATTGATCTTAAATGGGTTCTTTTTTTACCTTTTGAGGTACGGAACCCTAAAAATACCGATCAGAAATATAATAAAAGCATAAGTACCAATCAGAATCAGAATCAGAATCAGAATATTTTATTTGTCTAGAATGTAGTTTACATATGTATGATGTTAGTATGGTTAGTACGTGCTTACATTCTACCAGTCATCTGGTGTACAAATATTATGTGGGTAGGATATGACTTTTAAAAATATAAAGTGACTTTAAAAATACATTAATCATAAATTTTAAATAAGATTTACAATAATTGAGCACTGCACCAGGTCCGATTCAATATATAATGTCAAAAAAGAATGGAATCACTATTAATATAAATGTCAAATAAAATTAAAAATTATTATGTCAGTTTTAGATTCATTTTTCATTTAAAAATTCATTTACACTGTAAAAACATTTGTCCAAAAGCCATTTAGTTAGCTTTTTTTTGAAAAGCAGGCAAGGAAGGCTCTTTATCGTGTCTGGTAATTTATTGTATACTTTTATTGCTTGTATATGTACATTTTTTGTGTAAATTTGAAGACGACCGCTGGGTCGGTACAGATTGTTAGGTCGTCTAGAAATGTGATTCCTTTTCACGGTATTTGTGTGCAGTGGAAAGTACTGTGAATGTTCCCTCACAAACAGACACAACTCCTTAATATACATACAGGGAAGTGGCAGTACATTAAGTTTTTGAAACAAAGGCTTGCAACTATCCCTAAACCAAGCGCCAGTAATTGCCCTGATACACTTTTTTTGTACACGAAATGCTCTTTCAATGTCAACAGAGTTACCCCACAATATCAACCCATACAGCAGAACAGAGGACACATATCCATGGTATGCAGTTATTGCTGCTTCCATTGACACTGTTACTCTAAGTCTCTTAATTGCATAAGCAAATCTGTCCAGTTTATCGCAAATGTAATCTATGTGGAATTTCCATTTGCAATTTCGATCAATGATCAGTCCTAAAAATTTAGTAAATTCTACTTGTTCTATAAAATTACCTTCATAACTTACATTAAGGTTCATTGGTTTCAGATTGTAACTTTGAAATTCTATCATTTGTGTTTTTTTAATGTTAATTTTAAGATTATTTGCGTCAAGCCAATTAATAATGTCTAAAAGTGATTGATTTAATTTAATTTCTAATTCATGTCTTTTGTCAGATTTAACTATTAGAGTCGTGTCGTCCAACATTGCGAAATGTCTATTGAGCTGTATGCTACGAGTAAATAAGGTAAACGTCCATGTCGCAAAACGACCAACGATTACGAGTAGATTAGTGGTACGCACTTATTTTGAAAAAAATACCAGATTGCTGTTTTGCATCGCTGATCGAAATCAAAGTTACAGAAACCATGGAACACTTAAAAACTATCTAAGTACATGAAACTATCAACTCCATTTTGTAAAATCAAGTTCAACGAATAGTGAAGGTAACATCGTTTGTGGCGGTTTCAGGCCAAGGCCAGAGACGAGGAACTGCAACGTCATTCCTTCGTCCGTTACCTTGTTAGAAAATACAGAGTTATAAACAGTTGGGGAAAGTTAAATAAAAGCCTTAAAGGAACTAAAAAATTGGCTTTGGTGGCAACTGGTCACAAAATCTCAACCACTAAGTCAGTAGTGGTTGAGACTAAAAAAAGCATTAGTTGGCTACTTGACACAAGAATCTCCACTAGTGGTCGAGAAACCAAGAAGTTCTTTCATATTTTTTGTACTTATCTCCGACGCAAAATGTTTGTGGCATTGTAGCGCCTAAATGGGTGAACCGATTTTAATTAAGTTTATGTTACAAAGGTTACTTAATTGAGAGTATTTAGTAAAAGGAAACAATTATTAATTGCCCTGTGTTAGTCTCGCTAATAGTCGAAAATAGCTCTACCGTTTTATATGTAATTTTTTGGACCCGGTTGGTAGTCTGGTAGTGTTGGAGGATAAAGCCAGAAAATGTTAATAATCAATAGTATAGTCAATAGTCAATAGTATTTTATTGGTAAAAGAATACAATTTACAGGTTAAATAAAAATCATTCGAATATTTGCAAATATGGCCTTGTGGGTAACAAATGAAAAGAGACGATTTTTATATTACAAAACTAGATGTTTAATAAGTTGGTTATTTTTTTAATTTTCAAACATATGACGCCAGTGGAATCCGTTTAATTTCGTTCCTCATAACTTGTATTTATCTCCCACTTCGCAGTTAACCCTTACAAAGTCTGAGTTAGTATTTAGCGCCCATTCCAAAGCCGCTTCCCAACAAATTATGAGGCTTTCGAGGATTCAGAGCCGTTCCTGACAGACACCGGAACATTCATTTTGTTTACCTGAATTATTACATTTGCAGGCATCGCTCACACCCTGCTCAAATTAAACGTTTTTCATTTTAAGAGGCATTTCGACTTCCTCACCAAATGAGAAAAAATGTAGTTTTTTTGTAAAAAAAAAAGCCCAGTTAGAAATTGAAATCTAACATTCTTTTGTGAAATACGAAATTACAGCGGTTTAGTATTAAAACAGACAGTTACTTTGTCTTATTTATGTAAACCTAATATCAAAAGGTATATAAATACAATGCTTCAAAATGAAAGACCATCGACCAAAACAAAAAGTACAGTTTGTGTGGATCGTTTTATATTTTCTGAACATTTTTTAAAGCATATAATTCAACCAACTGCTGTCCAACTGTTTATTCATATTAAATAATAATAGACCATTACCTCTAATAATAGATCTATTATTAGTAGGTATAATAATAGGTAATTTTCACAGACATATCATATTATCAATCGTTATTTCTGACCTTCAAGTATTGATATAGACCACTCATTTTTAACCATACCTACTTACAATGATAATAGTTCTGTATGTTTTATAAATCCTTTTTATTATTTATTAGCTTTATTAATAGGTTTCTCTAGGTAGGGTGCCCAAAAGGCTGGCCGCATTGCCTCTTTGCATGGCAAAGCCAATCCGTTGGCTAAAGTAGCAGCCAGCCCTAAAGGTCACCTTTCCTAAATAAACGCATAAAAGAAGCTGAGAGTAGAGAGTAGCGGTCCTGCTTTGTGACTGAATGTTTTGGTATTCTTTCTAAAAGTATAGTGAGAACTAAAAGTAAAAGCTGCCAGTGTCATTCTTTTTTCTAAAATGATATTGTTTGTTCTCTTTTTGTATTATTTTACAGGATATAAATGGTCCGGCCCATTGTACTTCGCAATAACACGTGTAATCAGTTTGGTTTGATAAATAGATTGTCAATGATATTAACATTCAATCTTGTCCACTAATGTCCAGTCCAGTCCACCGGCAACGAAATAATTATGGGTGTAAATGTCCACATTAATCATACCCGGGGGACTATCTATCATGTATTGGACCCTTTTATGTATTTACATATTTATGTTGCGCTTTGAAATATCCGTTTTTTATTACGCGACAGTGACGTAGCAGTTTTTGTATGCGTTGGGTTTTTGAATACGTTTTGACAATAATTTTAATCGTCCTAACTATTTGCGGCTTAGCTCCGGTTATATTGACGAGTTGTTTCCTCTGGGCATTGTCGACTAAGCAAAGAGCGTAGTACTTATAGGTTCTGGGCCTTCGCTATCAATATGTTCCAGCGTACCATAGATCTAGATGAGATGTAACTTTAATGAGACCTTTTTGTTTCTAACTATTGTCTTCTATACCAAACTTTCTAATAGTATAGCTTTTTCGTTACTACAAAATACATTCAACAATCAGCGTACAACAACTCAGCATTAATTGATGCATTTCGTAGTCACGATGACCCGCCTAATTTTCCTAGTTGTTTCGAAGCTCTATAAGTAACTTTTCGAGGCATTAATTAGCTTAAGACTAGTCTTTGCGGCATACGGCTAACTTAATCTTAAGTAATCTCTTAAAGTAGGGCTACCCTAATGGAGCTAATCAGGTATTCCTCTGTGGAAATTAAGCGCAGAGGTCGCCACCAGAAAGGCCAGTAAACCTCTGAGATTATCATGAAATCTACGATTAATGGACCGACAGTTACCTTGTGATTTTGACGTGGAAGTGGGTTCAACTTTGATGGACGGCTGACCTGTGGAAGGTTAAAGGGTGCAGTCACCGTGCCTAAGTAAAATTGAATTGTTTTATACCTACTAACCCTCATTCTGGAAATAGTGAGATATTATATTTTGATTTTATAACAGTTTGTGACTGTTTTATAGTTTATAAAGGAATTTTAACCAATATTTATTGCTAGGAAATTATAAGTTAAAAATAAGTATTAGATAGGTAAGTACCTATTTATTTCTAACATTTCAAAATACTTATCTCCAAATAGTGGCTGCTGAACCAATGATCGAGATTTTTATGGTGGGGCAACCCTCTAAGTCCCTCCCTATTTTACTGAACACAAACAAAATGACGCGTGAAGAGAATTTTGAGATTAACAGTATTTGAATTTGACAATAGACATACTCTTGGCCACATGCACCTTTGGCCAGTCCTCGGATAGACACAAGACACGTATTAAAATCCCCGTGGTTTTATCTGCGTTTGTTCGTTTTCCGTTGATAACTCAAGTTCGAGGAAATACTTGGTGGATTACTATAAGTATTTAATAAAGTAGTATACCACGACCTTACTCCTTACCTACCTTACTTAAATCGAGCTATTGAATAATGAAAATCAGATTTCAATATAGGTTTAGTAGACTTTTTATCAATTCTTCTTTTATTAGTATAAGTAAAAAAGAAGATCTGTAAAATCTTCGTATTAAATTCCAGACCTAGCTTCCACTACCTAAGCGTCTGCGGTAATAAAAGTTTTACAAAATAAACTACACAGCAACCAGTTACATTTAAAAGTTCTTAGCCAAAAGTTTTCGTCTGAATTAGTTAAGACTGAAGCCAAAACAAGGTTTCAAATGAAAACTTCCTCGACATTCAAGAGACTTGAAAATTGGACACTGAAATTTTCCACAGACGAGGTGGTACAAACCCGGCCACCAACCTATGCCGTGAAAATATATAGCATTAATGATAGCAAGGCAATACTTGAGCATATTCACAAATAAAAAAATATAATAAAATTCTCAACAATTTCTTCATCAGCATTTGACGCCAGGTACACATTATAGGAACTTCAAGAATCTAACCTTGCAAACAATACATTTTTGTTCAAAGTTTTGCTATTATTCCAAAAAATATCAGTTTGCAAATAAAATCCCTTTACATATTAGATATAACAAGTCTCAGGTAGACAGAATCCCTTCTAAGTAGCGTCGCGCGCCGTTTAAAGTTGCCCTTAACTCCGGAACGCGACACTTCCCGAAGTCAAGCGGCGCTATTGCGCTATTGTCTCCCGTGACGTCACACACGACTCCCTCCTGTCTGGCTGTACTTGCGATAATCTCAGGATGAGCAGTTCCTTGAAACTTTACTTGAAACGTCTGTTGATAAGAGGTACCTAGAGGGCCATATTTCCATGGATGTTTTGGAAATAAGTGAGACGTGAGACTTGTTTAAGTCATAGAGTGATGCTGAGAGTATGATGACAACAGATTGAGTCATATTACTTTGCTGTTGGTTTCAATTAGTTAGTTAGCTTTCTATGTTACGAAACATCTGAATGTTTCGTAACACATAACACTTACAGTTTACTGATAAACTGAACATCTTTTAAATCAATTTATGACCAGTAATAAGAGCAAATGACGTCATAAAAAGTATTAGCACATGAGTAGAAAATGTGTATGGTATTAGTTTATCATTTATGTCACAAAATATTTACGTTTTTAAAACCGATTAGGAAAGGAAAGGGTTACTTGCGGCACACATAATTACAAAAGAGAATATAGTTAATCTAACCTCTTTGTTAGATGGCAGGTACTTACGTAAAGAGCGAAATGAATCGGAGCTCTGTACCTTCTAACAGAGAGGTTAGATTAGCTACATCCGTCATAATTCTGTCGAATTCTCATTAAGATTAGACGTTATTTTGATAACTTTCGATTTGTTTTAGTTTTTCAGAACTAAATACTAAATCATAGACACACTAATAGCACATAATAGCACCCCGCTTGTTATTTTGAAGTTTAAAGGCCTTAAAAAATTCTTTAAACAAAAACCTTATTTAATTTAATTCAAAAAGAGCTATGAAATGTAAACTAAAACGAAAATTAAACACCGTTCAAACATTCGCAAATGAAGCAAAACTACCTACTGTAAGTTAACAATGTCCAGTTCCTAGGGGAGACGCGGCGCGCTTGGACTCTGGTTTAAATAATTGGACTACGTATTCTCGCTCTGACCAAGTTATTTGTGCCGTTGGTAGTGTCGCCACTTTGTTTAGATTTTGTGACTTTTAGGGTTCCGTAACTAAAAAGGGAAAGAAAAGGAACACTTATAAATAAATAAATAAATATTGCAGGACATTCCACACATCGCCATCTAGCCCCAAGCTAAGTAACTAGACTTGTGTTATGGGTGCTAGACAACGGATATACTACTTATATACTTTTCTTTTGTAAATATATAGGTACTTAATATACATACAGACACCCAGACCACAGACAAATATCTAAGCATAAATACTTGTCTGTGGCGGGAATCGAACCCGCAACCCTATGTTTGGCAGTCCGGCATGGTGACCATTGTGCCAACTGGGTCGTCTATAAGATAAGATCACTTTCGTGTTTTAGGGAGCCGTGTTGGTACTGCCTGCAAGGTATGAAGTATTTTTGGTGATATGAAATTCACCAGGCGACTGGGGCACCAAGTTACCTGCTGTTCGAATTTGGGTCAAACTCTGCTAGAGGAATGTCTGAATGAAATATTGAAGTAGCGGTATCTAGTCCGTTTTTTAAACGCCTTTACAGGAGTTTGACCTAAAGAAATTCGAAAACCATAACCAGGTAACTTGAAACACTATTGCCAATCATAATTCATACTAAGTGGTACCGACCATGGAGCTAGTCTACCGACACAGTCACTTAATTACTATGGGGAGCTCTTTAACTAGTAAAGTGGCGTTTGTAGTTCTTTAAGATTCTACGGCAAAACGAAACTTGGTCAAAGTGACATTTAAAAAATGTAAGTACAATTTGAAAAACAATTTAAAAACCAAACGTCTGCTGCAACGAAAAATTGTAATAACTTTTTATTGTTCAGCATTAGAGCTCTTTTGGAAAGTGCTCTGGAAACCTATGAAGGAAATTGAATTTTAGGAATTTCGTTTGTACAATTGTTAGTTTGATCTTATTTTACGAGATACTTGAGAGAAGATTGTTGGTTGAGTTTTCGAGCTGACTCTAAAATGGCGGGTATTTTAGTATAATGTTCCTATTTAATGATATTTTTATAAATCTCGATGATCATTGCCTTTCTAATACTTACCATTTATAGTATTACTAGCTGCGCTTCGCAGTTTTAGCTGCGTATATACGTGATCGGGAAAAAGTAGCCATGTCCTTCCAATTCTATATACCAAAATACATGAAAATTAATTTTTCATTACTCATACTCCGAAAGTAGGTCTAAAGATGCCTGAAGAGCGTGTAGAAAATAAAACTTTCAGGCCTAGGGAAAATCGCTTTCACTGACAGCTGTCATGTCAAATTATGGCTTCGCACGGCTTGTGCAATGTGCATGTAGCCAGTATCCGTACCATTACTCATTAGGAACTTCAAAAACCAAACCTCCTTGCTTTAAGTAACACCAAAGAAGAACACTACATGTATATAACCTCTTTGGTCCCAACCTTGTAAGAGGATCAGGTAGTATGGAGTATCTCATTCACTCTCGTTGTTAGGAAGAATTTTATGTATTATTCGTAATGAAAAGCACAGTGTTTACCTCGGGTGAAAGACTCATTAAGTCCCTCGAACTATTAGCGCCCTCGCTACGCTCAGGCGCCAAACTCCGTCTCGGGACTTGTATTGAGTGACTTTCACACCTAGGATAACAATGTACTATAGCGATTTAGGTGTGCAAGCGTAACAGACAGTCACTTAGAAAAACGGACAGACATATTAGAAATACTGACTGTCTTGTATATTATGATATTAGTAGGAATTTACTCATTTCTAATTCCTGAAATCATATGTCACTTGAAACTAGCGATCCGCCCTAGCTAGCACAGGTGGAATATACTAATATCTCACTTAGGTTTTGTTACCCCGAATTCTACATCAAAATACATTCATAAACCAATAAAACTTACATTATATTGATTGTAGTCATTTGGGTGTTCATTTACCATGTTATGTAATACACGTGTTTAAAGTTGAAAATCCCGTACACTGGCTACTCTATCACACCTCACCTAGCAGTAGAGTTGGCCTAGTTATCGAGGGTCTACGGTAGGCAGTTGTCCATAATGGTAGGGAGGGTCAACCGATATGGCTTATTGGACTCGCCGCTAATCGAACTAACTCACAACCACTGACTTGTAGTGCTTTTCTTGATTAAAAAGGTAACCTACACCTGCGGCATACGTACCA
Source organism: Idaea aversata (assembly GCA_907269075.1). NCBI lineage: Eukaryota > Metazoa > Arthropoda > Insecta > Lepidoptera > Geometridae > Idaea > Idaea aversata. The sequence continues at coordinate 14,685,478 of OU026092.1, read as the reverse complement.
AGGCGTAGGAGACATTAATTAACCTTCGTTGGGTTTATTGACGGGTTTGTAGAGATGAAAAGATTTCGGGTTGGATTTACAACTGTCTATTAATATAAAATTCAAAGTGCTGACTGACTGATACATCAACTTACAGCTCAAACCAATAAACCCAAAAAATTTAGCTATTATGTATAACGTAGGCATCCGGTAAGAGACGAGGGGTACTAAATCCCATGATGTCATAATGTGTGTTTTTATTATTTATTATATTATTATTATACTTTTCTTTTGTAAATATATACATATAATACATAGTAACAACCAGACCACAGACAAATATATAATAAATTCTACAAAAATAAAACATTAATCTGCTAAAATAGTTTAATGATGTGTAATGTATGGATATTTTAAATTATTATCGTAAATACCATTCAAATTTAAGCTTGAACCGTTCGTAAAGTTAACACATAATATCGTTCCACATAAATTTCGCTAAAAATCATAAAACGTACCAGTTGTGTCGTATTTTGTGTTTATAAAGCGTTATTAGAGATTAAAACGGGGTAAGGTCCCAATGCGGCCACCGCACCACCACCGTCGCGCGTCGCGCCGACTCTTCATATAAAAGCAATCATATCGTACAGTTATTCTGTCTGTAATCGTTTATTTTTGCAACGTTCCATTAAAATTAACGATGTGTTGATATAATATGGACGTTTCATTTCTTTTTTTTTTAATATTTTACGTTTTTAATTCAAAACCAAACCACACGTGCTTTATTGCTCGTTATTTTATAAATATTGTAATTTATACGTATTTTGTCTAGGTTATTCTATATCGTCCGACTGCTGGGCAATGGTCGCCTTTGCACCCTTCCAAGCATCTTGGCCAGTTTCCGTCGAAGGAATCCAGGTGGTCGTGACATCTTTTTCGGGGTATGCCTCGATTTCGACGTCCGTCTTCCAGCACCCATTGCGTGATGATTTTAATCCATCGGTCACAATGCATCCGTCACACCCAACTATTTAAAATTATGAAAGTTTTTTCATTTGAACGATTTTAAAATGTTGAACGCTAAATAATGAGAATCAGCGAAAAGCTTCAGAACTTCGTCAAGATCTACCTTTGACGTAGTTTCAATAAAACCTAAATTGAAGTAAGAAATAAAAAACTTAGACCGTATCTTGTTTTACGATTCCAACCGTAGTTTAGTCAGATTAAGTTAACCACTAAACTTTTAACGAAATCTGAAACTACACCGAAGATCAATCTTATATATAAAAATGAATCGCAAAATGTGTTGGTAAGCGCATAACTCAACAACGCCTGGACCAATTTGGCCAATTCTTTTTTTAGAATATTCCATAAGGTACGAGGATGGTTTTTACGGAGAGAAAAATTTAAAAAATTGCCTGAAAATGTCTAAAAACAACACTTTTCTATACTCCATACCATACAAACGATTCGTAATAATACAAGTCAATAAGAACTTTAATGCCATAACATAAAGTTCAAGTTTTAATGGAGAGGTTCCGGGAAGGCAAAACAATTGAGTGACGTATAAATATTGATGTCAATCGTGTCGCGGTGTTAGTTGCCAAACTACACCTAAACGGCTGATCCGATTTGTATGATTTTTAACCCCCGACGCAAAAACGACGGGGTGTCATAAGTTTGACGTGTCTGTGTGTGTGTGTCTGTCTGTGGCATCGTAGCTCCCGAACGGCTGAACCGATTTTGATTTAGTTTTTTTATATGGCAAAACAACGTTTGCCGGGACAGCTAGTCTTCTTATATATAAAAATGAATCGCAAAATGTGTTGGTAAGCGCATAACTCAACAACGCCTGGACCAATTTGGCCAATTCTTTTTTTAGAATATTCCATATGGTACGAGGATGGTTCTTACGGAGAGAAAAATTAAAAAAATTGCCTGAAAATGTCTAAAAACAACACTTTTCTATACTCCATACCATACAAACGATTCGTAATAATACAAGTCAATAAGAACTTTAATACCATAACATAAAGTTCAAGTTTTAATGGAGAGGTGCCGGGAAGGCAAAACAATTGAGTGACGTATAAATATTGATGTCAATCGTGCCGCGGTGTTAGTTGCCAAACTACACCTAAACGGCTGAACCGATTTGTATGATTTTTAACCCCCGACGCAAAAACGACGGGGTGTTATAAGTTTAACGTGTCTGTGTGTGTGTGTCTGTCTGTAGCATCGTAGCTCCCGAACGGCTGAACCGATTTTGATTTAGTTTTTTTTATATGGCAAAACAACGTTTGCCGGGACAGCTAGTAATGTAATAAAACTGACCAATAAAGTAATAAAAACTTTATCCACAATCTAACTTGATTTTAGCAGCTTTTTAACATGAGTGCATGGTGTAAGAATTCGTTTTTCTTTTGGGATGTAAAAAGCTAGATAGATAGATAAATTCATCATTCTAAACCTTTTCAACCTTGTTTGGGAAAAGATACAAAAATATGACTTATGTAGGTACCATTGACTACAGCTCGATTTTAATAAGGTTTCCTTGTAGTTCCATTATATCTTAGCATTTTGTGCAGCTCAATCTATGGCCACTAAACATCGACAGAGTCTGTTAGCAAAACACAAACATAAGGACGATACCTACCATTTGTTCAATTGGCAGCAAAAAAACTCCTGCCCGATTTTCAGCCGCCATTTTTAACATTAACAACCACAAGTTTCAGCATTGCGTTATTGTATTTACGACGTATTTGCGAGCTGCGCTAGCACCGTAGGCTGGTGAATACATTTGCATGCGGAATGTCATTCCGCCCCGCCCTCCCCTTGATGCAAATGGTATTATTTGATTCTAGATTTATAACTTGACATTTTCGCGATAAATATTTTGTTCTTACTTTTGTTCAATTATTGTAAAGACGGATAAGTTCTAGGTAGGTTAAACATAGATTTTTGAAATGCAAGAGCTTTTTGGATATCCACTCCTTGAACCTTTACAGTCTATCTTACGGTTTTTCGTTTAACCTTATTTTTCGTAACGCATATAATTTTTTTCTGGGCTAGGTTCCCACCCGCTAACCCGCGATAAGGAACTTCGTTCCAAAAAACACTTCAGTTTCAGTATATTTATTTGCGTTTGCGTTTAAAATAAAAAAGTAAACTTTTATAGTGTGTTAATAATTGAAATAGTTAGCACGGCGAGGCAATTCCGGTCACAATATGACGCAAATTAACAACTACGGAATTGAAAATAAGTGCACTTGCCACTTTGTACTGCATTTCGTTTTTATTAGTGTTCAATTTTGTACAATTTATTCGACAACTTTAATTTTCGTCGTAAAACAGAAATGGTAGCGATGGAAATGCATTTTGCTTGCTGCTTGAGGCTACGCTACGTGCTCCTATTTGGATGTATTCAACTCTATTTATTCCAACTAAGTTTCCAATACTGTTTCACATTACTTTAATATATAGTTTTAGATAGGTAGATATAGCCTCGTTCCAGTCTTTACTCTATTTAAAATCCGTGAAATTCGGAAATAATTTAATTGTTAAAATCAAATCTGTGCTAATTATTGATTACTTAATAATAGTTCTAATCAATAATTAGCACAGACCGATTTCAAATACTTTATTCAACTGACTTGGACGATAGTAAATAGGCTTAATATTTTGTCACTAATTTAAAAACTCTTTTTAGTAGCCCTTATTTTATTACCCGCACGTATTATTATTTCTTGTGAGTGGTTTAAGTTTTAACGACAAACAAACCACTAAGTATAAATAGGTAGGTAGTAGGTACCTACTTATCTAACCTTTACCTACCCAAAAAGATAACGAAGTCATTGACCTCTCCGAGGAGCTGACGACGTACCTATACCGACCATTTATCTCGACTCTAACTTAAATGTTAAATTATTCAAAAACAACCCCTATGTGTTAAAATATAGGGTTCACGTGGTTATAGGTGCAACAGGGTGTATCTCTTGAGGATGCGGGGGTGGAAATTGAACAAACAATGTATTGCAAAATGGCATTGGAATAGGCCATGGCGGAATTCAGTGGTTCTCAAACTTTATTCCTAAAAAAATAAAACGAACCCCTAGCTATTTTCCCCTATGACTGATCATTTATTTTCTGATATTTTAGTTTAAGGAAAATATAATAAGATATTATCGATCGTTATCTCGTCCTCTGTTATTTTATACGACCCGCCCCGGCTTCGCACGGCTGTATTTATGCATGCATTATACATATAAACCTTCCTCTGAATCACTCTATCTATTAAAAAAAACTGCATCAAAATCCGTTGCGTAGTTTTAAAGATCTAAGCATATGTAAAGTAGATAAAGATTTTCTACGCACAACGTAACGTTTTTCCTAGAAATATTTTGTCCGAGAACGGAACAAGCTGCCGACAGCCTCAGGCCGTCCACAACTATGAACCATTACGCTCGTCGCCCAGTTGTTGAACTTCTAAGTAATTAAATCTCAATCCCTAACTATTGTCATTGTCTGACAGAAAACCTGAGGAGCTGAATAAAACATTCTCAGTTGAGAACTAGATTTCAACTTGTTCTTGCAGTAATGTCGACAATTCTGTCAAAGGGTAAAGTTGTAAGTCGTACCTACCACAACTTAAATATCTGCACTTAAGCTAACTACTAGGAACTTAATAGATTTTAATTTATTTATTTCCTTCTTTATATTATTTATTTATTCAGGTATATACAAACTAAGGGACTTAGCCGCTAGAGTACGTAATAGTAGTTTACCACACAAGGTATGTAAGCGAGCTATTACAGAATTTTTACTAGTTTATAGTTATTAGCTACTTACAACCGAGGTAAGTATACTACTTTACATCATTCATGCGAGGTAAATAAAACCTTCGGTTTCAAGATGACAGAAATCAGGCGTGCCGACCACTTACTCATCAGACGAAGTACTTGACATGATGAACTATCATCATCATCATCATTGGCCTATTCCGTCTATAAGCAGACGATTTAAGTAGAGCCGCGGCAGCTCTTTTGGTGGCTAAATAACCCTATGCGCGATCGCACAGATCGGCCACATTTCGAGCAGGTAAACAAAGAGGTGGATGTAGCTGGCTGATGAGTGGCAGTAGCGCGTCTCCTTGCACGTTTGTCGGCCAGGGTGGCAAACCAGGTCTGGTCGTGGTGTTCCTTACCCTCCAGCGAACACTTCCTCCACTCGGGCCTCTCATCAGCGAGTTCTTCCCAATTGCTGTGATCTATATTGAAGGAAACCATATCTCTCTTGGTAGTATCCTTAAAACGCAATAAGGGCCTTCCAACAGTTCTTTTTGCATGCGCTACCTCACTGAGTAGAACCTGTCTTGGTAGCCGGGTATCACTCATTCTATGGACGTGACCGAGCCAACGCAATCGTCGTTCTTTGATGATTGCTGTGAGACTGGATATCTGAACTGTGTCCAGGACTTTTTCATTGGTGACTCGGTCTTCCCACGAAATGTGGAGAATACTGCGTAGGCAACGCATGTGGAAGGCGTTGAGTCGACGTTCCTGCCTCGCGTAAGTCGTCCATGTTTCGGCTCCGTACAAGAGCATGCTGAGCACACAAGCCTGGTACACCAGTATCTTGGTTCTCACCGTGAGGTGTTTATTATCCCATACCCTTGTACGTAACCTACCAAACATGGAAGCTGCCCTACCGATGCGCAAGTCTATCTCCGCGTCGAGTGACAGATTATTGGTCACTGTTGAGCCAAGATAACAGAAACTGTCAACAACCTCTAGGGCCGTGCCATCCAGCAAGATTACCGGTTTATCCGCACAACCCTGGGCCAAGACTACAGTTTTCTTGACATTTATTGACATCGAAAACAAACGACAAGCCTTTGAGAATTTGTCAATCATAGCTTGAAGCTCATGTGGAGAGGACGCAACAAAGGCCGCATCGTCAGCGAACAGTAGGGTGTCGACCCAAACGTCGTTGCGATAGCGCTTTGACCTTAGGTGGGTGAGGTCAAACAATTTACCGTCACTTCGTGTGTGGAGATGTATACCACCTTGACTATCGCCGAATGCTGCCTTGAGAAGAAGCGAAAAAAATATGCCAAACAGAGTTGGAGCCAAAACGCAACCCTGGCGAACTCCCCTGCGTACTGCGAAAGGTTCAGATGTGCACCCATCAAAAACGACAGCACCTGTCATCCCCTCGTGTAACGACCTCACCAAGCTCAGTAGGTTCGGTGGACAACCTATATATTCCAACGCTTCATAGAGACCCTCCCTGCTAACCGTGTCGAACGCCTTGTTAAGGTCGACGAAAGCAATAAAGGCAGGTACATTTTGTTCTCTACACTTCTCTTGAATCTGCCGCAAAGTGAAAATCATGTCCACAGTTGACCGACCCGCTCTAAAGCCACACTGTGACTCGGGGTAAACTCTGTCGGCAAGACTTTGAAGTCTGCCAAGGGCTAAGCGTCCCAGGAGCTTGCCGACTATACTGAGCAGCGAAATACCACGATAACAGTTGCAATCACCCCGATCACCCTTTCCTTTATAGAGTGTAACTATGTTGGAATCACGCATGTCCTGCGGCACAGTCCCAGACAGCCAGCACTTTCCCAAGAGATTGTATAGGACAGGAGATACGCATTTCAGCTTGATAATTTCACAACAAATGCTGTCTGCACCAGGACTTTTTCCGCACTTTAGTTGACCGACCGCTTTGTGGAATTCCACTATCGAAGGCAAAGCGTCAAGCTCACTCCACGTTGGATACTTAGGCATCAGATGGACAGCCTCCAGTGCAATGTTAATTGGCTGTGAGTAGAGGTCGGTGTAATGTTCCACCCACCTTTCCAGCTGACGACTGCTATCAGTGATGATAGAGCCATCCGATTCCTTTAAGAGTGCAGCTTTCTTGACTGTGGGACCCACAGCCTGCTTAGTGCCCGCGTATACCCCTCCAAAGTTTCCCAAGTCCGCGCACGACTGAATTGAGCGACAAAGATTCTGCCAATAGTTATTAGCACAATAACGGGCACAACGCTGAAGATCTGCTTTAGCTTTTTTTAACATTTTTTGATTTTGCCGGCTGGCGGACCTACGATACTTGTGAGCAGCTTCACGTTTCGAGTCAAGCAACGGCTGTAGATATTCTAAGTTCTCAGCAAACCAATCCTGAGTTTTTGTCTTGCGATAACCAAACGCATTAGCAGCTGTTGTCGTTAAAAGGTCTTTGACATTATTCCATTCAGTGTCCAAAGAAGCATCCTTGTCCCACTCGGACGTTTCCATGCTTACCCTCCTAGCGAAGGCTTCGGTTTTCTCGATAACTTTAGTTTGCTGTACATCGATTCTCCTCATCCCAGATGGTCTGGATGAGTGAATCTTCTTAAAAGTGAGGACAATACGCGTAGCCACCAAGGAGTGATCGGTGTCACAGTCGGCGCTCTGGAAAGAACGAGTATGTAGAATCTCACGAAGGCATGATCTCCTGGCCAGGATAAGATCGAGTTGATGCCAGTGACCGGATCTTGGGTGTTTCCATGATACTTTGTGAGAGGTTTTACCTTTAAAATATGTATTGGTAACGCACAGATGGTTGGTTGTGCAAAATTCAAGCAAGCGTTGACCATTTTCATTTAATTTGCCAACGCCGTGATTACCCAGGCAGTTAGGCCAAGGAGATGGGTCTTGTCCTACCCTTGCGTTGAAGTCACCCAAAACAATTAGACGATCACCTGATCGGGTTTTATCGACCACTTCGGCCAGTCGTAGATAGAACTGATCCTTCGCTTCGGCTGATGAGGTTAGTGTGGGGGCGTATGCGGCAATGAGTGTTACAAAGCCGCCCGTGCTAGCGAGACGCAGAACCATAAGGCGTTCAGACACACCATAGGGGGGTTCAATCGAGGAGAGGAGATCATTACGCACGGCAAAACCTACCCCATGCTCGCGCCTGCCGGCGGAATCCTTTCCGATCCAAAAGAATGTGTAATTAGCCTCCCTCAATGACCCCTGATCTGGTAACCTCGTTTCTTGTAGAGCGGAGATGGCGATGTTAAGCCGTTTTAATTCTGCGTCTATGACGGCAGTTTTGCGCAGGTCGTCGCTGCAACCGGAGCCTCCACAGGTATCCGGGAGGCCTGTCCTCATGGTGCGGACATTCCACGACGCAAAGCGCATGGATAAACGGTGTTGAGATTTGTTATTGTGGTTCATATTACTATACGCAGGTGCACGAATTTACAGCATCAGTTGTCCGGCTTTACCCGGTGTTTCCTACACCCACAGGAAACAAACCGATGCTGAGGCGGAACAGGACCTTATTGGCTGGGGGCTGCCCAGCTTAAGCGGGCGGTACCTGCTCAGTGGGTCTACGATGGACCCTCCCACTGACATTAGTGACCCCAGGCGCCCTCACTTACGCCTATGTGTGCGGACTTATAACCGGTGACTGCCACTAACCGTGTTGTTTTCTGGGTAGCGAAGCTACCACAGGTGAAGTGACCTCTCCACGGACGCTACTGTGCCTGGGACGGCTTTCTTTTTGGCAACGCAGGCATGCCCAGAACCTACGCCACCCTCTCGACCTCACCAACATGATCCACAGGAAAGACGAGTCTATACGTGTGGTGCCGGGTCGGTTGCAGGCACCTGGCTTGCGCCTAACGGAGATGCCGTTCCGGGTTTATTATTAGTTTTCCTTCTTTTTGGATGAGACTGACAGGTGTTTGGGAGTCTCATCTAGGTTTCACGTTACAGTAACGAATGAAACCCTTCCCTTACCAAGTTTAGCCCGCGAACCGACGCGGTTACCAGGGTGTGGCACGTGGAGCCACCTAGTAAGAGATTTGTGGGATGACAACGATTTTATGGCCCTACCTCCACCGTCTCTAGTCGAGACCGGCTAGGCGGAATAGGAACGCGATCACCCCACTACACCCCTGATGAACTAACACTTTTAACTATCATAAACTTGTAAGTTCTTTTTTAAAATTTTAATACAGTCGTCGCAACGCAAGTGAACAAACATTTAGTTCAAAATCATGTTCAAATGAAATGCCGCCAAATAATTTTATGTAAAAAAAAAATGTTTGACCAAAGAGTTTTGCATAACTTGAACTGAAATGAAATGCCACCATTTTGATCGTTTTTTTTTTTTCAGTAAAAAGTTTCCGTCATTTTATAAGAAAAGAGATTGGTTAACCAAGGAGTTTGACATAGCTTGAATGGTAAAGTGAACTTTACAGTTCAAGTATTCACCCTGTGCTTGAATGGTAAAGTGATTTGAAAATGGAACGTTCTATCTAAACAATGCACTGTGTTGTAAATGACAACTTACACAGCCTCTTACCATACTAGTAAATCCTACTTACCGAGCAGTATGATGTAAAATGAATTGTCTTATGGCGATGCACGTTAGATGCAACGTGTAACGGAAGTGACGTCTTAAGTCGATTCAAAAACCAAATGTAACTGATCCCCTATTCTACTGACGCGTTGAGCCAATATATGTCGTTTTGGTGTTTGCCAAGATCAAAATATATTCTCATTTCTGTGATTGAAGTATAATACTTTTTAAGCCAACAAATCTAATATATTTATTTGTTTGCAAGACGTTATTCCATTAAGCATATTTTCGTTCAATAAACAAATTGTTGCTCAGAACAGGTACAAGCAATTGTTCCAAAGACGTACGTGGGTAGCCTTGCCGTGACGTGGGTATTAGTTTAGGACTTCAAACTGTATCTGTTATAGTCAGTTTGATTGGTCAGTCAACACGGTAGGCACCTTAGAAGGCTCAGTAGATAGGGGTGGAATTTAGGGAAGGGCACGATAAGGAACGGAGGTATAAACTTTAATCGTCTAAAATATTATTATAGAAGTAGTAGTAGTGTGGTTTGTTTTTTTGACACGAAAAACTTTAAAATGTAATTATAGATGTAACGTTATAAACGTGTCATACGTGTAACGCATGTGACTTCAGAGTTTTTATTGCTACATCTGTTATAATTGTGTCAACTTGACGTAAGATGAGACGTTTCACGAACTCTACTGCGGCTGTGTTCCTGAGATAATTTGTGTGTTTACCAATGAAAAGCTACTACTGGCTCTGAAATTACTGGACTTATTTTGATAAAATAAGTAGAGCCCATGATTTCGTGAGATAAATTAGGTACATTATGAACTTGTACAAAGAAATACTTTTTCAATAGCTCTCTAACTGTTGACTCCTTTAATTATATCTGCTGGGAGGCAGACAGGGCGGAGTTCGCTTTAGATTATAAATTAAACTGCGTCCAACCCTGTGTAATGAGACAAGTTTTGGGCCCGTCCTTACTCACTGACATTTACTAGTTTTAGGTACGAGACAGTACGAGTTGTTATCTATCTATCTATCGTCAAAATGGTTAAAACTGTACAAACCGGTGAAACTCGTGAAACAAAAGTTTTGTGGATTCGTATCGTACACGTTTGCGTAATAAAAATAAGATTTTTGAATACTTTGAAACAATATGGCAGTTTACTCTAGCAGCAAACGATCTTGTAATGACATCTAACCGAGTGGTTAATGAGGTCAAAGTTTGAGAAACATTGTTGAAATGACCCTCTTAAATATTTCACGGTACATCGCATCCCCTGTACAATATCACCCCCTTGCATTTGACTCCCTCGACACCCCGATGACGGTCAGCGTAAAAAGTAGATCTTCATTTACTTTTATTGGTATTTGTTTGTACAAGGGGCTTGAAGTATTTTCGAAGATGGTGTTTCTTTAATTTGTTATCTTTGTGTGATACATTTCTGAAAAAAAAAACATTCAGCTAGGACTATCTTTTCTAACATTTTTTAAATAATATGTTAATGTCCCTACTCCCTACCTATCATTTAAGTTGCGTTGAGATTCCATGGAGAGTCCTGATTTTTTTATGTAATCTGATTCGAATAGGCTTGCAACTCCTTAAAGTGACGTGAAAACAAAACTCAAGTAATATGTGACATTTTCTCGCGTTGATGTAATAAACTCTACGGCAAGGTTTCGTTAAAATTGGCACTAGCGAAAAACCAGACGATTAAAAGACGATAGACGAAGTTCCAAAATTAGATTGAACAAATACCTACTTAAGGTTCCGCTGGTCGATCGTGTTTTCCATACAAATGAATTTAGAGTGTTATTCATTTATTCTTTATGGAATTTGAAAAAACAAAAGTTTAATCTACATAACAAGTCTATGTCTAGCCCATGTAGGCGACGAAATAGACAAATTATATGTATTTATATTAAATTATATAAAATAAAATATAATTTGTCTATTTCGTCGCCTACATGGGCTAGATATAGACTTGTTATGTAGATTTAACTTTTGTTTTTTCAAATTCCATAAAGAATAAATGGATAACACTCTAAATTCATTTGTATGGAAAACACGATCGACCAGCGGAACCTTAACACAGCTACAGCAGGCAATGGTCAATTAAAAAATTATACCTATTTTTGATGCAAACGGTACACGAACCAGTGTGGGGCATTATTTCGCTTTGTTTACGGCATTTTTTCTAAGTTTTATGAAGCTAGCTCGATTGATAGACGCTCCTGTCTCACAGGAAGTAAGCTGAGCCAAGACTGGAAATAGATCACCATGTATAGTTGGACAATTTGGACATGGGTTGAACAGGGCTAGTGATGTCGATCGATACTATCGATATTCTATCATGGAAGTCGATATTAGTAAGACATCGGCTTATTTTATTGTAACTGACACTGAATGTTGTACTTTTTGCTTCATGGAATATTTTTTGACGGCAATTAATCTGTGCTCAGTTTTGCAATTAGTTTGAGGTCAATCATCACATTTGCCTTCATCAGTGACGTCATACTCAAGCATGACAAGACATCGAACGCCGGTAGAGATTACCTGAAAGAGAGTTGAGAGAACTAATTTTGTAGCGCAGTTATTTTGAGGTGCCTTATCTAAGGTTTTATTTTACCTGATTTTTATTATTATGACATCAAAAAATATGCTATTGCAATTAGCTTTAGAAACTAAATAAAACCAATAAATAGAATCATACAAGGCGTCTTCAATTGATCAATAGTCTATTGAGTAACTATAGGATAGCATTGATATTTTCGATAATTTGCAGAAAATCAACTCATTATTAAGTAATATGTAAATTTCGAAACGTTTAAAAAAATGAATGTAATATATTCGGTGGAAATAGTTATAACAAAGTTGAAATTCTTTATTCATTTGTGATCACACAAACAAATTGAACGTCTTTAAAACTAAGTTAGGATGTGTGCCTTCGGAACGCGTCCACCAATGTAAAGAAGGCACAAGAAACTCATGGGATCATCATCAACAGATTTTGATGTTTTATTTCTAAGTCAATACTATCGACAACAGTAAACGAACTATTGTTATTTGGGCATCACTAAGCCGGGGATCAAGTTTGTGAGTATTTTATATAGAACATAGAGCCCTGGTTATGTTGAGTTTAGAACCGTAGGTTTATATTTATTTACGGTTTAGAAGTATATCCGTTTCGTATATTTACTGGGTCATGTTATTTGTTCCCGTCTCGTTAAATCTATCGGCTTTCAGACTAGGTTTATCTTTGTTGTTTATAGGGGAAAGATATATATTTACCAGAGAAGAGAAAAAGAGGTAACATCTGAATTTGTATTTTCTAGACATATATTGCTCTTTTGACCACTCGATCCTCATCCATATTACCACAGGGCCTCAGGGGAGACGACCCTTTTCAAATTTTCAAATTTCAAATTTCTTTATTTCTTTCGATGCTTATGTATAGGTATACACATGATCACTTGAAATAGTCTTAAAAACTAAGTTAGGATGTGTGCCTTCGGAACGCGCCCACCAATGAGAAGAAGGCACAAGAAACTCATGGGGTTTTTTTTATGTGATCACGCTCACAAAGGTCAATATTACAAATATTTGAAGGTATTATTTGAAATGGAGCAATTAAAGTCACATCCATGGATTCTTATCATTAAGGTACGAAGAGGTATCATAGTATGCCTTACCGCATAATTTATGCTTTATAAAAGTTTTGAATTTGTTAATGGACATGTCATATACATCTTTAGGTAATTTATTATAATAGAGCACACATGTACTATTAAACGACCTGCTTATTTTCCGGAGCCTACTACCGGGCAAGGTCAGCTCATCCCTGTTTCTTAAGTTGAAATTATGAATATCGCTTTGGTAGACCTACCTAGGTATCGCTGGATTTATCAAGTCCAACAAGACCTGCAAGCCCTTCATGCAGCCGATTGGCAGCATGTGGCACAGAATAGGGTGCAATGGCGTCTTTTGGCATCGGAGACCAAGATCCACTTCGGGTCGCTAAGCTAGTGTAAAGGAGGAGACATATATTGGCCGTTTACGTTTATTGTAAAGGTGATTACGAATAGATAAATAAACAGTTTATTTGTACACCTATAATACACAAAACATTAACAATATACAAAAAACGAAACTTACGACGATTTTACGCTTTTATGACGATTTTATGTGGTCTTTATACAAATTTTATTAAGCATCCAAAGAAATAAAACAATTTGACTTTCGACATTGTAAAGCTTTTCAAAAATGTAGAAATAGACAAATTTGAAATCTTATTTTCTTAATAAATTATTTTATGCTTCCGAATATAGTGTTTGCAAGTTAGAACTACACATTTAGCAATTCGTTTCATGCTCTGTCTTTTCATCTCAGAGGCTACCTCGATAAGTCGTGCTAAAACATGGCTAAAACCTTATTTGTAAAAAAAGAAAGGCACGAAGTTTTGCAAAATGTTCAGATGTGGTATCTATTGGTAGTCTAGATATTTTATATCTTAGTTTTTAAATAAAACCCTTTTGAAAGTTTTGACCGATATTAAAACTTTTATTAAATTTTTTGTGAATGGATTTTTTCAATTCATCCCGCTATTCGGCCCATATGAGATTTAAATCATGAGACGAGTTTGACAACTACTCTTTTGACGATTAACGTTTTTTTTGACAAAATAAGAAAGGAATTCCTTGATTGAGTTCCGAAAAATATAAAAGGCTGCAAAACAATAGAATGACATTTCCAAAGCGGAAATGCTCAAAATTAGATAAAAAATGTTTCAGGAAGGGTCCTAACTCTTCCAATATATCTTTCCTTTGATACCAAGTCGTATTTCCTCTTACAACATTGTCCTAAACGAACGCGACCTATAAATTCAGCCTTCATAAAAAAGAAGCATAATTTTTTATCTCGCCCAAATACTCGTTAGTCAGAAGAGCGTATCGCCTTTTCAAAATTGCGTAATAAAAATACATAATTGTCCATTAACGTTATCTATGGTTTGGGACATAAAAGGGTCGTGTACATGAGATATGTAAATATTATATCACATCATTGTGATTCGACATGTCCATAGGGCTGAAAACTTTTTAATTAAGTATGAAAAAGTTTTGGTATTGGTAAAACTGGTTAATATTAATTCTGACTTGACTGAATTTTGACTTGTTTTACATTAGAAAGATGTTTCAGTGTGATTTCATGCAAAGTGTATTATGCTAAATGAATAAAGAATTTTTAGTTTGACTTTTTATCCTACTAATTGGGATCAGTAAAAAACTAGGCATTAGACATATTTTCAATATCGAATGCATCTCCATAATCTCCAAATCTACTAATTGGTCATTACTTAATCTGAATCTGTGTATTACCTTTACGTAAAACCAATGTCCCTAAAAATATTGCAAAAAAGTTTACAGTAAGGAGTTACTGTTGTAGGTTACCTTTTTATGCAGTCAGAACTGCAAATATTAACTGAAGTCAGTGGAGGAACAGAATATAGTATTCCTTTTTCAGTAAATGTAAAAAACATCTTTCGATAACACTATTTGTATTATTTAGGGTTCTGTAAAACAGAGCATCTGCATCTCTAAAACACAATGTCACGGTTCACAACTTCTCATTAATACGAGCGACGTAAATTAATTACCGTAACTCGTCCCACTCTCGTGGTCCGAACAACGGTACAACTTTGATTAGGTACCGTGTATGCACTATGTTGCCAGGTTGCGGTCAGGAGAGTTGATCAACTTTGATATAGATTGTTTGTTACACGTTTGAAAGGTAAAAGCAGAATACAGAATTTCAATCAGTCGATTGTTCTATTTTTTTATTCTATTTAATTATTAATTTCACCTCAAGAGGCTCTCGTTGGAAGGTTGGGTCAAGGGTCAGATCCAAAAATCAGTCTTCTATATGCACGTATCGTCAGAAGATTTTTCTTTCTGAATTCCTAACCATCGTCGGTAGCCTGGGCTCTGCCTCGCATAAACATTTTTACTAAAACTAATCTATAAATAAATAAATGATTCATAACACAGTTTGAATAACTTCACTCGATAGACAAAAAACCAAGAATATCGTATTCATTACAAACAAATCCAAAAAAAAAAGTTTCTTCATAAATTAGTAAGTTGGCAAAAGAAAACCATTTTTGACATGTCAACTAGACCCAACTGGGTCCAGTTTCTTGGGGGCAAGTCTTGGTCCCAACTCTCATGAGAAGATTATTGCAATATTTATCAATATCAATTACCAACTACATGACAATCCTGTGACTTTGTTCGCCAACAGACTACAAAGTTGCACAACAGTGAATTCTCGAGCGACCATCAATTCAATAGTTTAATATTCCCAAGAAACTGAATTTCTAGCTATTTGAACTACCGATCTACTTCACAGAAACAAATTATCATTTGTCACCTCGGATTCAATTCAGAAAAAACTTCTAAGTTGCCCCCTCGATCAATAAAGGAAATAGTCTAATGGGTAGATTTGTCACCACGGTGACAACTGGGACAAGAATTCAGTTGTCAACTCAGCGGACAGAGACAACTGAAAATAAACGCTCATAAAAACATTTGATAACATGTTGAGTTCCTCGTAGAAGAGTTCATAAAGCGAGATGTTCCACCACAATATCAAAATAATCCTAAGCATGTAATATCACCTGCTTACTCAGAACTTGGCTATACCTTCCTACCTACATATTATTATGAGCTTTGGGCGCTTGTACAATCCGATGTTTATGAAACACACTTTTTTGTGAGTGCAGTACGGTGTATAAGACTTTATCACGCCAAAAGTAAAAAAACTTCTTGAAGTCATCTAGGTTTTATCTGTCTACGCTAATAACATAAAGAGGAAAAGGTTTTTTTTGTTTGTTTTTACTTACTTAGGCTCCGAAAGGACTGGACCGATTTTAATGAAACTTGGTATGACGATACATTGATTCATTGGGAGTACATAAAAGTTGAACTATAGAGCATTAAGTGTTCAAAATACAAAATTATGTCCTACTGAAGAACGGGAAGAAGCGGTCAAAATCGTCAAGCCATCATCGTCGTCTTGGTCTGATCCATGGTAGACTAATAGTTTATTGTTACAAGGGAATAAAATGATACTTTTCCGTGAGGGCACTATTTTGAATCCAAAGCTGAGTCAGCTGAGTAAAGGATTCTTATATGAATTGTCAAAAATATATTTTTCTCTATTGCAAGCACCCTATGTTATTATGCATGCAAGCTATATTATTACGTTTTTACGTCACACGTGAAAATTCAAGATAAATAACTTTCAAAGTACTTTTATAATAAAGTTTTAATAACATTGTTGCATTAAAGTTAGTACTTTGTTTACTTACTGATTGTGTTGTGAGGTGTCAGGAGATTTGGATAGTGTTTGGATATTAATGCTCTTTTGATTATGAGGACCTCTGTGGCGTCGTGACACGCCTGCGCAACAGATGGTTGCAGGTTCGATTCCTGCCTCAAACAATATTTATGTAGAGATAGAATCTAATTCCATATCTCAGGTCAAGTGGATTCAATGTTTTATTATAAGGAAAGGAAAGGCAAAGGGTGCGGAGCTCATACAGCTCATCTCTACAAACTTCGTTAATTTTACTGGTCATAGTTTTTTGAAGTGAAAACTTCTTATGGCGCGATGGGCACTTTTGTGGGTGAGCATTTTCAGCCGTTCTCGCGACAGATGAGATTTTGACAGATGAGATTTTAACAGTTATTTTGCTTCTACTACTATGCAATATTGAAAACAGCGCCATCTCTGTGCAAACGGCCGAACTACGATACTCACTTCTGTACAACAGTGTTAACAGCGACATCTCTCGGTGGATGGTGCAGGTTCGCAGCGAGCTGCCGTACGCAGTTCGCGTCGCACGCTAGCGCCATCACTGATACACGAGTTAGCATTTTCAGCCGTTCTCGCGACAGATGAGATTTCGACAGATGAGATTTTACACAGATATACAGTTTTTACTTCTGCCTGCACTCCCGGAGTGCGCTGTTTTTTTTTTAACTAAGATGATACTGCCGTCTATCGAGGCATAATGGAATTTATTTTATTTTTATTAGTTAGCCGTTTTGACATTTTACCAACAAAACCACTTCAAAATAATGTATCCACGGGGATCTCTCTAGATGCACGTGACATCCGGTTTTTTATTCAACGTGAACTATAATTGATATACCTACCTATAATAGATACACCATTTAAATGATAAGCAAAACTGTCTGTTTACAGCATGTTTTGACTAGTTAATTACCGGTTAAAAAACGTTGTATCCGCCTTGTATTTTACTATTTTAATGGTCAAGAATCGATAGGTATTTCTTGTACTTACAGGAAAAACACGTTATGATATAACAACATACACACACAATGTCTAAACTAAATTAGAAGGTGCCTGTGTCATTAATTCTTATTAAACATCGTATCGCAAATGGTAGGCACTTCTAGACTGAGTATTAAATTTACGACGTCTTCTGTCTCCCATCTCCTAAAATTAAATTACACCTAGGGGTGCCTAGGGTACTAGATTTTCCCGCAACTTGTCTTCCATACAGACAAATTGAAATTTAATTGTTTGACGGCTTATTCTTGTTCGTTTCTCTATTTTGTTGCTGGGACTTAGAGAAAATAGCAATTCCAAGACCAAAATAAAGTATTTTAATCATAATTTAAAGTAAAGAATTCGGAATGTACAAAATATGTTATACAAAAATAGCAGTTAGCAACTCCTTTGCTTACAAGTAAGCGTAGGCGTCTTAAAAAAGGTTTTTAAAATATTGATATACCCGTAGTTTACAAACTGTGTAAGTACTGAAAATAAATAATTTAAAATGAAACAGTCCATTTAGGGAGATATTGTTTGAAGAGTTCGTCCCAGAACTCTAGGTCGGCGCCCTCTGGTCTTGTCTTGGGGACAAGCTGGTTGCCGATGTCAAGGTAATCTTGGTCTTTTAAACTGAACGGAGTCCACTTCACACCGAAACTACTGTCAGGAGTCGGGTCACTGGAAATAATAGTTAAAGTATAATTTTTAATTTTTACTTATCTTTAATTCTTAAAAAAGGCATATTATCTTTAATGTGCCTTTTTAACATTTATTAAAAAGGCACATACATTGTAAAATTATGAAGAAATTATCTGCAGGCAGAAATAATATATTAAAATTCAAATGAGACAATAAAAAAAACAGTCATAATAATGACATAATTTGATAAATATGATTGGTATCCACATCATACTTAGCCATTAAACGTTATTGTAAAGGGCCTGTACGTGTTAGCTTTAGCTCCACGCACGCCTTTTAAAGGTACGGGGCTCCATAGCCCCGTTAAATGAGACACATGACATATGATTAAAATTAAAATTCTCGTCAATAATATAGGTAAGTATAATAATATATAAAAACTGTCTTAGGGCGCGTTCAGATGACACGCGTTGACCACGCGCCCACCACGCGCATCACACGCGTTGAACACGCGTTGAACACGCGTTGAAATTTGTTCTATACATAATTTGAGTCTTATGACACATCAATAGATCTCAAATTGCATTTCTGCAAGCAGGCGCGGGGCGGGCACGTGGCGTGAGCGGGTGGACTTGATAAATGCAATTTGAGATCTATTGATGTGTCATAAGACTCAAATTACATATAGAACAAATTTCAACGCGTGTTCAACGCGTGATCAACGTGTGTGATGCGCGTGGTCAACGCGTGTCATCTGAACGCGCCCTTACCCGTATTTCGCAAAATTAGTCCATATTGTAGAGACTCTATCAATAATTTTCCAAATTTCCGAATTTTGGTCCACTTTAAATTGAGATACTTTCATCGGAAATATATACATGAGATCGTCAGCATGGCACACCATGCCCGGTTTGAATACAGCGCTAAGTCCAAGCAAATGGGCTAAAATGTTTCTTTCAGTGCTACACGTGAATTTATATAAATAAGTCTTGTTTCTGATAGCTGTAAGCTTACTGGATAGTAGAATGCCTTGCAAAAACATGTCCATGTTGGTAAATCTCAGAAAATCATCAAAATTTTCAAGAGATGCGATTGATTTTTTAAAATAATATTCTTTAACTTTCCTCCCGATCTCGAATTGAGTTTTGATTGGTTGTTCTATCTTGATAGGTCTCGGAACGAAGAATTCTTTGAAAGTGTTAGCTTCTGCTATAACACCATCGATGTCACCACCGCTACTTGCGAAGCTCATGAGACCTTCATCTTGAGTATATCCCATCATGACTTCCACTCCCTCGTGTATACCATTTTTAAAAGCATCAATCACATCGCCATAAAAAAATCTTTCATTGTTACCGAATTTATTTTCACTAGTGATCCCAAAAACAATTTCGTATGGTTTATGGTCTTTCGTCACTGGTACTTTCAAATCTATGAGATTTGACAGCGGTTGATTTTTAAAGAATTCGTATAACTCTTTATCGTCCTCAGACGTACATCCTAATTGTTTGGCGAGGTTGAGAGCTCTCTCGCGCAGTTCGAAGCCTTGTGCCCACCAGCAGGTGGCTGCTCCACTCTGAGGAATAGCACGCTTGAAGAGACCTTTACTCATTGGAGATATGAGGTGGAAACTAACACTAGCTCCACCAGCACTTTCACCAAATATGGTCACATTGTTTGGGTCTCCACCGAACTGCTTGATATTTTTCTGGACCCACTTTAAAGCGGCAACTTGATCTTTCATGCCGGCGTTACCGGGAATATCTTCAGTGTCAAGAGATAAAAATCCTAATACTTCTAATCTGTAGTTGATAGTGACGACGACTACTCCGTTCCTTATGAGAAACTCTGGACCATACATGGCGTCGTCTCCGCTGCCGCAGACAAAAGCTCCTCCGTGAATCCACACCATCACAGGGGCGGGAGAGATATTCATACCTGGAGTGTAAACGTTCAAATACAGGCAATCTTCGCTCCCTACCACTGAGTGACTGAGAAGATCTTTCTGGTAGCAAACTGAACCGTGTTCTTTTGCACTGCGCACTCCTTTCCATGGTAATGGTGGTTGCGGTGCCTATAAAGAAACAAAATTATACGTCATTTAAACCGTTTTCCTCCGATAAATCATACATTCATAAATCTAGCAGACAATAAAAACGATAACACTACAACACAACAGGACATCTGTCTGTAATTCGGCATAATGGGATCTAACTTTTGTTTGCACTTTAATATTATAACACCGATTCATTGAAATTTTAACGTATCTCATTAATAACTTATCGTTATAGGTTCATCAGTACAAACTTAGAAAGATAAGATAGGTCACCATTATAGGTAGGCATTTTCTACATGTAAATGTTATAAAGTAATTATTTTTTTAAATAATTAATCATATTCATTTGTCTTACCTTGAATCTAAGATCTCCTACTGGCGGCGCAGCGTAGGGTATGCCTTTAAAACTCAAAAAGTTACCACCGAATTCATTTACCACCACTTCTCCTTCTAATATTCCTTCACTCACAGACACTTGCACCATCTTTGAAGTTCAAAAACTAACTAGATTTCTATTTTATCGGTTGATAAATAAATAATTTGATAAGATATATTCGATTGGTAAATAGATAGACGACCACTTCAGACTTGTTGATACCCAAGTGTGAGCAAATAAACAAGGTTTTTTATGGTTACATGCTAATCAAGTCCAAGGTGAATGTATTTAAGTATAATAGACCAAATAATTAATGGTCTTATTGTAAAAGTATATAATTCTTCTCGTACGAAATACTAAAAGGATCTGGTGCTCACTGCTATCGAGAATCTAGTGTCTTTTCCAAAACAATACGCAAAACAGTTCCGTCATGGTATAAAAAGAAAAGGTAAAATAAGGCACGTAATCTATAATCCATAAAAAAACTTGTTATCTGTACCAGTATATTTATAGAATTATACTTAATTTTCGTTGGGTATATTAAAATATTTTATGTTCTTGTTTGTTATGAATAGGCTCTGAAACAACTGGATCTTTTTTGATAAAGCTTGGTATGACCCAAGTGTTCAAAGGTTTCCATGGGGTCTTAGGGTTTTGAAGTACGTATCAATAAATTAATTTAAATTAAACAGTCCATTTAGGGAGATAATGTTTGAATATATCTTCCCAGAATTCCATGTCGGCGCCTTCTGGTCTTGTTTTGGCTACAAGCTGGTTTCCGATGTCCAAATAATCTTGCTTTTTCAAGCTGAACGGAGTCCACTCTACACCGAGACTGCTGTCAGGAGTCGGATTCCTAAAATCATTTAATGTTCTAGAACAAGCACCCACGTGTATTGAAATAAGTGAAAGCGTAAAAAAAACTCACCCGCATTTTGCGAAATTGGTCCACAAAGTAGTGATTCTATCGATAGCTTTCCAAGTTTCCGTATTTTGATCCACTTTCATGTCATATATTTTGATTGGAAATAGGTAAGTTAGATCATCAGCATGACACACCATTCCAGGTTTGTACAAAGCGCTAAGTCCTTGCTTTTCGGCTGTGACGTTCCTTTCGGTGCAACACGTAAACTTATATAAATAAGTTTTGTTTCTGATTGATGAAAGTTGACTGGAAAGTAGAATGCCGTAAATAAACATGTCCATGTTAATGAATCGTAGAAGACCTTCGAAATTTTGTAGAGTCACGATTGACTTCTTGAGATAATATTCTTTCACTTTCCTTCCGATCTCTAACTGGATTTTGATGGGTTGTTCTAGTTTTATCTGCTTCGGAACGAAGAATTCCTTGTAATTGTTCGCTTCCGCCATTACGGTGTCGATATCACCAAGGCTGTTCATAAAACATATGAGACCTTCGTCTTGAGTATATCCCAACATTACTTCCACTCCCTCGTGTATACCATTTTTAAACGCATCAATCACATCGCCGTAAAAGAATCTTTCATTGTTACCGAATTTCTTTTCACTGGTGATTCCAAAAGCAATTTCGTAGGGTTTATGGTCTTTCGTCACTGGGACTTTTAGATTCACGAGGTTTGAAAGCGGTTGATTTTTGAAAAATTCGTATAACTCTTTGTCGTCTTCAGACGTACATCCTAATTGTTTGGCGAGGTTGAGAGCTCTCTCGCGCAGTTCGAAGCCTTGTGCCCACCAGCAGGTGGCTGCTCCACTCTGAGGAATAGCACGCTTGAAGAGACCTTTACTCATTGGAGATATGAGGTGGAAACTAACACTGCCTCCACCAGCACTTTCACCAAATATGGTCACATTGTTTGTGTCTCCACCGAACTGCTTGATATTTTTCTGGACCCACTTTAAAGCGGCCACTTGATCTTTCATGCCGGCGTTACCGGGGATGTCTTCAGTATCTAGAGATAAAAATCCTAATACTTCTAATCTGTAGTTGATAGTGACGACGACTACTCCGTTCCTTATAAGGAACTCTGGACCATACATGGCATCATCCCCGCTGCCGCTGATGAAGGCTCCTCCGTGAATCCACACCATAACCGGTGCGTGAGAGATATTTATACTTGGAGTGTAAACGTTCAGATACAGGCAATCTTCACTCCCAATGTGTGACTGTCCTGTGATGATATCTGTCTGGTAGCAAACTGAACCGTGTTCTTTTGCACTGCGCACTCCTTTCCATGGTTTTGGTGGCTGCGGTGCCTAGAAAATAAACGGGCTTGCGAATAAAGTGACCATAAAGTATTTCACTGAGAAAATTAATAAAAAATATCCTTTCTTTTGATATTAATATGTACTTCTGTTTACCTTGAACCTAAGATCTCCTACTGGCGGCGCAGCGAAGGGTATGCCCTTGAAAGAGCAAAAGGTACCACCAAATTCATTTTCCACCACTTCTCCTTCCAAAATTCCTTCGTTTATTGAAACGTGCACCATCTTCGAGGTTCTGGAACTAATTGTTTAGCCGTTCAATTTGTTTTACTTTCTTGTGGCTATGATAAGATAAGACTAACATCTATCTGCCTGCCTAGCATGAAGACCAAAACACGATACGATAAAGCGATATAACTACATCAACTCTCAAAATAAGATAGATAAAGCCGCTATGTTGAATTTTTATTATAAATTGCTATAAAAATTATGATAAAAATTCAACATGGCGGCTTTATCTATCATATTTTGAGAGTTGATGTAGTTATATCGCTTTATCGTATCGTGTTTTGGTCTTCATGCTAGGCATACTGAGACGTATATAGGTACATGTTATGGAAGTAAATATAATTATGATATTCATATACAACTATATAAAGTAGAATAAAATTGTGCAATAATAACGTATCTAAAATAAATATAAATAAACAATCAAACGGTATTACACCCCTCTTTTTGGGCCCGGGGTTAATAAAGACAAGCATGTAGGTGTAACCGCCATTTCTTACTTTGTATTAATATGTAGGTACTTTTATTATATGTCGAATCAAAAAAGTAAGTAACTAAATAGATTAAACTAAACAAAGGTCAGAAAAAAGATTAACGGTGACTTTCAAAACACTATACATAATTTGTTATTATGGCGCTTAAAGGAATCTAAAGAAAATTATGTTATAAAATATAAATTATAATATGTGAAAATTATTGCATGTAATTAGGAATACCTACTTTTACTGTACACTTTTACTGTATACTGTACAGTTTGTTGATGATATCAGGGGGACCGGGGGGACGGTCAATCGTGAACCTTGTTTTGTTATAATTTAATTACGATCCTGAAAATAGGCCACAAAAAGAGCACGAGTCGGAAAACTTTTTGTTTCACTGCCGTCTTCCAACCTTCACTCGTCTCCCTCGATCGAAAGCTTCCGTTTATTTGGGGGTCTTTTTTGGGGGTCTTTTGGGTATATAATGTTAAAATGCTCTAAATCTGTAATGGAAGTATTAATATTTAGTTTTTAGTTCCGAGCCTAGTGCCAAAACACAAAATGCAATGAGCACCGCCCTCCCGCCCACTTGAAGAGGCATGCAATGAGGACAAGCAAAAGTTAGTATTAGTATTAGTGACACCATTCATAAACCACGACACGTGTTTCGCGTCTACACGACGCATCATCAGGATTGGACTCCGACCGCGCTGTAAGGGCGACAAACGTTAGATACGACGTCGCTCTCCGAGATGTTGCCTCGCTGAACGCTGGAACAAGAGACAAAGGGGACAGAGGGTTCTCTAGGCTCGGAACTAAAAACTAAATATTAATACTTCCATTACAGATATTATGGAGTTCCGAAAAGTAACGCCGGATTCAATCAACTATGCTCTAAATCGTTTTGCCCGCGACTTCGTCCGCGTAGAAGTCGAAAGTAGTTCTAATAGGATTGGACCAAGGAATCACGTTGTCCCATACAAACTTTGCCCCCCTTTTTCACCCCCTAAGGGGTAGAATTTCGGTAAATCTATTCTCATCGGATGTCTACGTCATTCAAAGAACACATCCTCCAAGTTTTAGGTATATACGATCAGTGGCTTAGGCTATAATAATAATGCGTTGATCCGTCAGTCAGCATTTGATATGTATTGAAAAAAAGAAAAGGTGTTTTTTGACTTACATTTGGATTTTAGGTATCGGCGACTGGCATGTATCTGCCTTTAAAATGTTAAATCTGTATTATTAAGCTATTGCATAGATTTTATCGCGGGCCTTGGGGGGCGAATCAAGAAATTCCGTAACGAAAAAACCGACAAATGACGGACGATTATTAACGGACGACTATTGACGGACGACAAATGTCGGACAATTTTTTTTTTTTTTTGACGTGATAACGTTTTATAAATTGGTGAACACCTGCCAGTTCAAAAAAGTGTGACGTCACGCGTCGTTACTGGAACGCCTCATCGACCCCCGCCGCCCCCTCCACCGCCACCGCCGCCGCCCGCGCCTCCGCCCCCACCGGCCCATGTATTCTGTCTCTGAGCCAACGATACTTTGATAGTTGACAAGGTAACAATGTTTTATCGTTGCCATGGTTACCATCAATGTTTTCTTATGACGTTATCACGTAAAATTAACGTCCGGAAACCGACTTTACAGACAACCTTTTTTTTTACGACAAATGGCGGACGACAAATGTCGGACGACAAATGTCGGACGACTATTTTTTATTTTTTTTATTATTTACGACAAATGGCGGACGACAAAAATCGGACGACTATTTTTATTTTTTTTTATTATTTTATAAGAACATTTACTAAGACAAGAAATTATTCTCGAGCGTTTAAAGAAACTTTAGAAGAGGGATTACTTCTTGCTTCAAGAAACCTTTTTATGCAATAGCTTTACCGCGGCAGTCCTCGAGTGCCACACGTTTTTTATTCTGTATCTTTTCGGCACTCGAACAGATGATCATGCATGACTGCTTTTTGCACACGTACCTATAATATCATCCACATCAATCTTATCTAAATAATATCAATTGTGCTCTTGCAGTTACGAGTATCGTAATGTTATCATTGTAACAAATAATTTAAAACTACTTGCCTTTGCCCGCAACTTTGTCCGCGTAAAAGACGAAAATGGACCAAGGAATCACGTTATCCCTTACAAACTTTGCCCCACTTTTTCACTGCCTAAGGGGTAGAATTTCAGAAAATCCTTTCTTATCGGATGCCTACGTCATACAAAGAATACACCCTCCTCGTTTCAGGGGTCTACGACCAGTGGCTTAGGCTGTGCGTTATCCGTCTGTCAGTCAGGACAAAGCATTTTATATGTATAGATAGATATACTACGAAGAAGATAATCATGATTATTTGCTTTTCTAATATTTCTCACTCCCTTGTGTTGTTTATAGCAGCACCTTCGATTTCCGAGAATCGGTAAAAGAATTGTGGGCAGACCACCAGTTAGATGGTCCGATGACATGAGAGATCATGCTGGGGCATCGTGGTCCAGGTAGCTAGGAAGTTGTAGAGAGATACTGGAGAGGCTTATGCCCTGCAGTGGGGTAATATACTTCTGAAAAAGACGTGATATCCTTTTTGAATAAAAAATTCTATGTATTAGTAAGAATGATTTTTCTTATAAAAATTAAAATATTCTTTGATTTCCAATTTATTTTGGTACTACTGGGAATGATTTAATGGAATAATTATTTTTAGAGCCTGAAAGTAGGTACCTATTAAAATTATTTGAGAATTTTATAACGCGTCTGAATATTCTGTACTTATGCCTAATGCTTGTTGTCGTAACTCTCTAAAAATAAATTACTTATTTACTATAAATAGTGACGGAGGTTTTGCAATTTTATCTCTCGATGCAATAAATTATTTGTAATTCAACATTATTTGACATATTTGATATTGGACGACCCAGTTGGCACAATGGTCACCATGCCGGACTGTCAAACACAGGGTCACGGGTTCGATTCCCGCCTCAGACAAGTATTTATGCTTAGATATTTGTCTGTGGTCTGGTTGTTTCTATGTATTATAAGTATACCTATATTTACAAAAGAAAAGTATATATATAATAAAATTAATAAAATTATCATGTCACTTTTCTAACTACCGACCTTCTACACGGTCTTAACTAGAGATAAAAACAAATTTATATGTAAAATAGTTTTTAAGTTCTCATATAAGTGAACTGTTTAATAAGTTCTTTTGAGAAATAAAGTTCTTTAAAGTATATAAGTAGTATATCCGTTGTCTAGCACCCATAACACAAGTCTAGTTACTTAGCTTGGGGCTAGATGGCGATGAGTGGAGTGTCCTGTAATATCAATATCAATTTGATGTTCCTAGAAGATTGCTCTTCTTGTGTGCTACTGCAATTTCAGATTACTGATTAGCTGATGTTTTTACTGGTTTGCTGATTTGATTGTGGATTGATTGTGATTCATTTATTTTTTTATTTTTCATGTAATAATTTTGCGTTTTGTTTCTATGGTGCAATAAAGTGTTTATCAATCTATCTATCTATCTATTACATCTAGATAGTCTTTATACTTTATCCTTCGATGTGACAGTCTCGAAATAAAGGACATCTCATATTTATAGAAAGCGGCGCGGGCGCAGGCGGCGCGGCGCGGCGCGGCGTGGCGGCGTGACGGGAAGCGTGAAGGCTGCACTTCCATTGATGTAAAACAGTCGTGTAGAAAGAGTGTTGATTCGGTTTTATCGCAGTTTTTAAGTGTAACTTATTCATTAATCAGTTCCGAATGAAAAAGCACTATTTCATGAAATCGCTAAGGGAAAAGGAAGAGAAATGAAATTACATATTTTCGATATGGCCACGATATGGACATAAACTTGCAAATAAGGATGAGTTGTAATCTAGTGATTAAAATAAGGATTCATGACGTCAGTTTTGTTTTTTTAGTTTATCACTATTATATTGTTATGTATGACTTAGCTATAAACCTATGAACACAGTACATTCTTATTTGTTATAAAAAATCTTATCTAGCATGATAGGAGCTCTCCGTAATATTCTGATATTATACGATATCCCTTTTATATATTTATTCATTTAGTTTGTACAGTTATTAAATAAAATTTCATTTAATCAGGGTTCATTCAACATTTATTGAAGTAAGAAATACAATCGAAGATACTATTGCCTTACAATATTAACAGGCGCTTTATTTTGTTGCAGGAATAATCAAAAATATCTACAGAACTAAAAGGTTAGTGAATCTTAAAACTCAGAAATCGACCCCGGCTTCAGTGTAGATACGTTTCCAGAATTTCAAAGATTCTTCTGAATATTTCTCAACTGTCAACTGGTCTCCGATTTCCAGCCGCTCTCGCTTGGAGGTGCTGTATTCAGGACAGGATACACCCAGAGATTGGTCTGGTGTTGGAGTGCTGGAATTGAAAAAATAAACAGATAGAATATCTTAACAATATAGAATGCATATTCCTGATTGTGATTTATCTTCCTTACCCGAATTTAGCGAAGTTAGTAAAAACAGTATTAGCCAACTGAACCAGTTTATATTCTTTGCTGTTCTTTGCAATGGGTAACTTTAGACCTTTTGGGTCAAATAGATACATACAATCATCTAAATGTGCAGCCCCAATAATATTGTAAGGTTTGCCACCCTTCCCATAAACATTCCTCTCCGATACACAAGAAAATTGATATAAGTAAGTTTTACTGTTGCCAATTTTAGGAAGATATTCTAAAAATCTATCAATTTGGTACTGAAAGCACGAGTCGTTAGAGTAATTTATGAATTCTCTAATATTTTCGACTTGAATTGATTTTTCCCC
Organism: Idaea aversata; assembly: GCA_907269075.1. NCBI lineage: Eukaryota > Metazoa > Arthropoda > Insecta > Lepidoptera > Geometridae > Idaea > Idaea aversata. The sequence goes on along the minus strand of OU026092.1, from coordinate 14,656,902 downwards.
AAAGTAATACCGTTTTATTTTCTTCGAAGCTTCAAGAATTTTTTCAGGGTTACATTTCATTAAAATCTCCCGTGGTACAATGACTTCGTGGTATCTGTTGTATATTTCTAGCACCCCGTTTACGAAAACATCTATTCCAATCAATAATTCTTCGTTTGTGGTACCGATAAAAACGTCAGCTTCATTGACATTACCATTTTTAAGAGCCTCTAGGGGAGGTTCTGTCAGAAAATTATCTTTACCGAATGCTTTTTCAATAACCGGAGTAAAATGATACATTTTAACAATGTTGTTAATGATTAGCTCCGAGCTTATTACAACAGGGTTCGTATTTACAAGTTTCTCAACAGGAACACTTTGCAGAAACTTCAGAAGTTCATTTGGATCTTCAGTTTCGAATCCTAGTATTTTCCCGAGTACAAATGCTCTTTCTCGTGGCTGGAAAGGTAAAGCCCAATCGCATATAGGCAGTCCACTCATTAATATAGCTCTTTTGAATAAACCTTTAGACATTGGAGACAGCAAATGGCAACCAACTGAAGCGCCACCAGCACTTTCACCGAATATAGTTACATTTTTCGGATCTCCTCCAAAGCTTTTTATGTTCTCTTTCACCCACTTCAATGCTGCATTTTGATCTTTAAGTCCAGCGTTTCCTGGTACATCTTCTGTGTCAAGGCAAAGGAAACCTAAAGCCTCCAACCTGTAATTAATAGTAATTAAAACTACTTCGTGTTGGATAAGAAAATCAGGGCCATAATGTGTGTCATCTCCAGAGCCACTCTTGAATCCTCCACCGTGGATAAAGACCATGACTGGTAATGGTGACTTCGGAGTCATGTCTCTCGTATACACGTTCAAATACAGACAGTCCTCGCTTCCAGGCAGATATTCTGAAGTAAATATGTCATTTTGAGGACAAACTGGACCATGAGCAGTAGCTTTTCTTACACCATCCCATGGCAGTGGTGGTCGTGGAGACTGAAACATAAAAAATATTATTTTGTAAATATTATTAATAAACCTACATATTTTAATAATAAGAAGGTCAAGTGACCTTGTGTTAACACCATGTTAACACTAACAACTACAGTGTAGGTTAGGTACGAGTATTAGTGTACCTACATACGTGTTCTGTTACCACAAAACCGGCTAGGTAACATATTTATATCTTGTTAGATCACTGTGTGAATCTGTGGATTCTGTTCCTTAAATTGTAAAATTTGAGATAATTTTAACTTTTATGTTTGGTAACTAGGTAATAGGTATTTATGGTAATACCTATGGGTTTTAAGCAAAAAAATCGATACCAATTTTGATTTGCGGCTCTTATATTATAATTATTTTAATTTCAATATTTTTTTATTTAGTACTTTTACATGATCACTTACAAAGGATCTTAAAAAAGTTGTGTAGCTTCGGAACACGTCCTCCAGTAAGGAGAAGCTATAATAAACTCATGGAGGTTTAATTTTCTTTTCTGGAACTTATTTACTAATATTACAAAAAAGAATATTTGAACAGGAGCAATTATAATTATGAATATTATTCCCATAAATATAAAATTCTCGTGTCGCGGTGTTAGTTACTAATCTACACCTAAACAGCTGAACCGATTTGTTCTTGTTTAATAATTTTTTTGTTCAAATTGTTATAATATTTTTTTTATGTATATTAGTTAGGTCTGAGGTTCGAACCACTTTTTTTTTCCTTAATTTTTTTTGTATATGGCAAAACAACGTTTGCCGGGACAGCCAGTAATGTCTATTGGAAAGGTTGCCTGGAAGAGATCGCTTTTAGCGATAAGGCCGCCCATTGTGCCATATTGTAAGGTACTATTGTTTTTGTAGCAGAATGTATGTTAGAATTAAGGTTTAATGTGGTACAATAAAGAGTTTATCTATCTATCTATCTATTAAGTTACAATAGTTGTTACCTTAAACCTGAGGTCTCCAACTGGCGGTGCTGCATATGGTATACCCTTGAAGCTGTAATACTGTCCATCTCCCGTCACCAGATCCAGCAGTTCCCCTTCCAGCCACCCTTGAGACACCTTCACTTTAGCCATCGCTACTCAAATTGACTTCGAACTTCCAAACGGAATGTTTTTAACCTGTTTTGATATTTTTTTACTGCTAATTAACATACAATGTTATTGAACAACTTTGATATTACGTTAGTGTTTAATTCAACAGAGTGAAAACAACTTTTGAATTCATAATATAAGCATGTATGTATATCTTGTCTAATCTAATTTATACCTTATTATTTATCATTTTAATACCATTAATCTATTACCTATTTTTTCCACTTTTATACAGTGTTCGTTGTTTTTAAATTATGTTAGTTCTCTCTCTGTTAGGTAAAAAGAAACAACAAAATTCACGAAACCGAAAAATCGACACGCTCTGATATACAGGGTGTCCGGTAATGAATGGATAAGCGGGGGCACCTATGGATAGAGGTCACTGTGCCGGTTCAGAAAAACGAAAGTTATGTTCGATAAAAGTCTCAAGGTTTCCGAGATATCCGCCATTTTAAAAAAAAATCCACGATAAATGTGCTATCGAATGCACATGTCAGAATTTCAATGAAATGGGCAAATTTTTATTTGGCCGTAAGGTGACCATACATTTTATTTTGCACCGGGAAAGGTTAAAGTTCAGGTAAAACAATTAAAAAATCATGAAGTTTGTGTTAGGTCTTAGTTAAAAAAAATACACTCACAGCCAAATTAAAAAACTGTATATCTGTGTAAAATCTCATCTGTCGCGAGAAAATCTGTCGTCAGTCGCGAGAACGGCTGAAAATGCTCTCCCACAAAAGTGCCCAACGCGCCATAAGAAGTTTTCACTTCGAAAAATTCGATGTGTCATAAAAATAACTGTTTGCATTCGATAGCAACTTTATCCTGGAATACTATCCAAAAAAACAGATTGGAATAATTCTTTCATTTGCAGTTTTGGCATCAATAAACATAGAGAAAGGTGTGATTTTTTTAACTGGCGGATATCTCGGAAACCGAGACACCGTCATCAAACATAACTTTCATTTTTCTGAACCGGCACAGTGTCCTCTATCCATTCATTACCGGACACCCTGTAAAAATAAAAAACTTATTTAAGCTATAATTCTGTGTATGATCGATAAGGCCCTGAACAAATCGAGTAGGTGCGAAGTTTGGACACAGATTATAAACGACGATTTAATTTTTTTATAGACTTCCGAACTTTTTGGTGTTGTAATGACAAGAAAAAATACTGCACTAACATTTATAGACTTTATCACAATGATAATACGGTAATCTCGGCCTTTCAGTCGCGCTTTCAGCGCGACTTTACAACAGACGCCATAGTCCCAAACTTTGAATCAAATGGTTTATACATTTACCACTTTTAATAAGTCTCTATGGTGTACTTTAAAGTCCACTATATTTAATCTTCTCTTCTCTACAACACTTGAGATTATGTCACCAATAGAGTCTTGGTTTTTCTATTTATATAGGCATGAGCATGGTCACACAGTGCATGCCAGACAGGTTAGTGCGTTATTGGCGGCGCACAATTAATTATTTGTATGTAACCATGGTACGTAAACACCGGTTACGAAATTGCCGAAAGCCGAAATTCCCTTTACTCTTCTGATTTTAATTTTACACGTAAATCGCTTTACCTTGTATTTTTTGCGTTTGTAACAAAATATATACTTACCTACGTTCTTGTTTATTTCTTACGAAGAAGAAGATCATTTGAAGTACATAGTGATTTGTTTCGTACCTCTCAACTGGCAGAGCTGACCGCCCGGCGGTTTCTTCATACATTTTTAATATGGCGCCATCTAGCGGTGCAGTTGATGAATTAATAATACACAACCTAGCAGCTATAAAAATTACAAGTTTGTAGGACTTGGGACAGGTAATGCAATTAATAATACAAAGAGCGTTACAGGTACCTAATTCTTTTTAATTTATCTATTAAAAACATCTTTAACAATAAAAAATATTAAAAAATGGCCTTCAAGAATATTTTCAGGGTTTTTATTGAATATGTTCTACCTAATATAATAAATTAAAAAGTTTGTTTGTTCTCTCTTCCCGGTTTAATCGATGAAAATTTTAACATTTCATAGTCTATTTAGAGGTCAAATTTTCAAAAACTTCTTTCTCGCTCGCCTACGTTCTAAAAAGAAACTCCATGCGAAGTTTCAGATTCATAGATTTCGTGATAAGGCTTTTTGGGGTTCCGTATTTCTTTTTTATGATGTACATAGGTAGTGAGAGACGGCGAACGTGATTATTTAGCACCACCCTGGAGTGATGCTAAGGGTCAGCGCAGGCAGAGAGGAGCACAGCGGAGAGGATTTTTCTATCGCACTCGAAAATCAACTTTAAAATTATTAAAATAAAATGCATTCATGCTTGAACCTGACAAAAAATGCTAGCGCGTCCTCGCGTCCATACGAAAATGCCCGAGGCTTATTCCTCTCTGTCTGCGCTGACCTTATGGGAGTAATCTCGCGCGCGGCTTGTTACTGCCCCACGGGCCTAATTCGCACTGCCAAGCGGTACGACTTGTCCGCCGCCCACGGCTTGTCCGTCATCCGTTGCGTGGGCCGGTGTAGACACAAAAGCAGGACGGGTCGGAAAAGTTAAAGTTCCACTGCCGTCTTCCTACCTTCACTCGCGTCCCTCAAAGGCCCCCGTTTACAAGTTGGGTCACAAGTCGTATTTCCTAGGAAAGCGTGCTAGGTACATCTTAGACCGCATCGTCACTTACCATCGTGTGAGAAAGTGTTCAACCGTTGACCTATCACTACATAGTATAAAACAAAGTCGCTTTTTCTGTCCCTATTTCCCTTTGACTGCTTAAATCTTTAAAACTACGCAACGGATTTTGATGCGGTTTTTTTAATAGATAGAGTGATTCAAGAGGAAGGTTTATATGTTTAATACATGCATAATATAGCCGTGCGAAGCCGGGGCGGGTCGCTAGTTTATTATAAAAAAAAGCCAATTGAAAGCTGATTTACACTGTTTGCTTATAATTCTAATAGTTACATTTTCGTGAAGAGCTAACTTTATCATTCATTACATAAGTTGTTGTTATGGATAAAATGGTATATGAGCATAATCAAAAACGCTCTTCCAAAAACGTATAGTTTCTTTATCAACATGGGACCCCGTCAGTAGAATGTTGCCAATTTCCAAGTAGCGTTCTTGATCTTTGTCATACTGTGGCCAGTGGACATCGAGGGAATCGTCAGGCGTTGGATTTCTGAAATATAATAACACATTATTTTAAAATAACACAAATGAATCATCTCACCTCCTTTTTTTGAAGTCGGTTAAAAAGCTTCTTTTTGCAGAAAGATATTTTATTTAGGTCTATTACACCCCGGTCTGAAGATTATTTTATTTTACGTATAATTACAAACTACTTTCTTTGTATTGAAGCAAGTTTACTAGTACAAAAACTAGATGGCGCCACACGTCAAATTGAATCGCGCTATCATTGTGTTTTCACAAATGTACACTACGATTCGTATTCTGCTCTGCGGTTACAAACATACTTTCGTATTAAATTTAAACTAGCTGCGACCCGCGGTTTTTACCGTAGATTTTTGCAAGGGGCTCGGTCGAAAGACAACCCCCTTTATAATGTCAATCTCATATTGGTACGTTCCTGCTGATCAAACTTGGTTCTGTAGTCTGTAGATAGTAGTTAATAATTATGGAACCTTAGTAGTTTCGCGGCTCAGACTACAATACATTTTTAGTCTGAGTTTCGCGGTATATTTTATTTCCACGGCGTTATTTAGTTTATTAAAAAAAAAATTAAGCAACAAAGTGGCAGTTTTACGAAAGGAAGGGATAAATTTTTTTGGTGTCTTTACCATAGTATGAGATTTCATTGCGTAGGTCTTTTAGAAATATCTGGTACTTAATTATTGTCTTTGTATAGCTGTGTCTAAAACTGAATTTGGTACGTAACTTACCCATATTTAGCAAAGTTTGTAAAAAGTGTACAAACTCTGTCGACCAGTTTATATTCCTCGCTGTTCACATCTAGACTTAAATCCAAAGCCTTCGCTTCGAACAGATAGAGCAGATCGTCCAAATGAGCCGCTCCTTTGACATCAAACTTCAAACCATTATTACCATAAAAATTACGTCTCGATACTGCAGAAAATCTGTACATATATCTCGATTTATTTTGAATTTCAGGCAGTACCTTCATAAATCTAATAACATCATACGCAATAGTTGTATCGCTCAGTAAACTGACGAACTCTTTCATAACATTTACATCTATGCTTCTGTTGCTAAAGTAGTGATCACGAATAATGTTAGACACGTCTAAGATTGTCATCGGGTCTAGGGATTTTAACATTTTTGTTGGAACTACCATTTCATGATATTTATCGTAAAGTGGCATAAAGTCATGGACATATTCATCAACAGCAACAAGTGCTTCGTTGTCAGTGTATCCGATCATTATATCGACTTTATTTAGAGCTCTATCTTTTATAATTTCCACAGGGTCTTTTGTTAAAAAGCCGGTTTTTTCATTACTATTTTCTATAACGGGCACAAAATGATACATTTTTAATTTATTGTTTGTTATCGTTTCTGATGCAAGCAAATTGGGGTTTGTGTCGTATAATAAGCTACTTGGGAGACTTTGGAGGTATTCAAGAAGGACGGTCGTGTCATTGGTAGCGATACCCAGTTGTTTTCCAAGAATAAATGCTTTCTCTCGAGGTCTGAACGGCAGAGAAAAATCACAGAACAGCACGCCACTCATAGAAATAGCTCTATGAAACAAACCACTGGAAAGAGGTGAGAGTAAGTGATAGCCTACGGAAGCTCCACCAGCACTCTGACCAAATATGGTCACATTATCAGGATCGCCACCGAACTTCCTAATATTCCTTTGAACCCATTTCAGAGCTGCGACTTGGTCTTTCATTCCCGCATTCCCAGGTACCTCATCGTTCTCGAAAGATAGGAATCCTAAAACCTCGAGCCTGTAGTTGATCGTTACAAGAACGATGCCGTAGTCCATTAATATGCTAGGTCCGTAGTTATCATCGTCACCGGATCCACTTTTGAAACCTCCTCCGTGAATGAACACCATGACAGGAAGAGGTACTTTAGGGTCTATTTCGGGAGTATAGACGTTTAGAAATAAACAGTTTTCATCGCCTGATATGCTCTCATGGGTGAATATGTCTGTTTGTGGACATTTGGGGCCGTGTGCTGTAGCACTACGTACTCCTGACCATGCCCAAGGGGGTTGTGGAGCCTGAAACGTATCATTAAAAGTATATGTTTGTTTGATATGCAAAAATACCAAGCTCCTTTCTTTCTTAAAATTATATTTTAAATTCACTTTTGCTTGCATTGCTTTTTACTCTTTGACAACAGATCGCCTTTATTTATCACTATTCTCCCAATATAGTGGTGATGTTGCCTACCTTAAATCTCAAGGCGCCAGTTGGAGGAGCTGCATAGGGAATGCCTTTGAAGCTGTAGAATGAGTTTTTTCTAAAGGACCGCACATCTTCACCTTTGAGAGTTCCATCTTCCACATCTACTTGAACCAAATTCTGTAATTTCACCTCTGAAATTCTGAAAGCAATGTTTAACCTTTATAGCAAATCTGTTTAATTGACTACCAATGTAATGGCCTACTACCCATCGTCGTGCTTCGTTATCATTAAAAAGAAAATTCATATTATCGTCGTAATAAGATAAGATTCAAAAATAATTAGTCGTCATAATTATTTTTGAATCTCTAAATGACAAAATATTGATGTCATAAGTTTGGCTTCTATGTCTCTCTATCTGTGAACGTTGCGTTGTGTTGTGATTTCGAAAACAGGAACCGAGATAAATTATTAGTTTTATATTAAAGCTGGCTTTTAGTAACTGTTTTAACATATCGGTTTACCTGTCTAAAAAGATGGTAGAAACATCTATATAATATGATCGAAGCAGTGACCTCGCTGAATTTCGTTTATTTACTCAACTCGTGCGCCTTATCCCGCGTCTGTCTAACGGAATTTCCAATGGACTATGTCCATTATGGAATCTGTACAGTATGGCATAAGCCACCTTAACTAATAAAATGAATATTCATCAGTAAAATAAGCTTCACGAGTTTTTTTTATCGTAAAGTTCACGAAGTTTAGATATAATATTCTGTAATAGTTTCTCGTTGACTCAATGGCTAGGTTTCGGTTAATAATATTATCTAACTTGCAAATGTATATGCACAAATCGAGCGATGCCAAAATTAAAGAAAAGTTTCGTTGTTTATTTGACAACAAAAAAAAGTAATATAATATATAAATTCTACCCAATATCTAGCACCCATAAAACAAGTCTAGTTGCTTAGCTTGAAGCTAGATGACGCTGTGTAAAATATTCTACAATATTTTTTTATTATTGATAAAATAAATAAGTATATAAATAAGGCTTACATGGACAGATAGAGCAAGAACAGTCCAAACTTTGACATCTTCCTCGTTCAGTTAGTCTGTCATTACTAATTCTTAATACTCAAGTCATAACATATTTGAGCATATAATAACACGTTAATCATGTTACTCATTCATTTTTAGGGTTCCGTAAAGGATGGGTAACAATGTGACGGAACCCTTTTAATAACCCAATGTCCGTCCATCAGACAATCTGTCCCAATTTTAAATGGGGTTTGAAACCGTTATAGATAGCCGGTAATTTTCTCAGAATATTGTTATTCTCTCTACCTAACAGTAAAGTCTGTCATAAAACCCACTAAGTGTGAGTCTGACCTACATTAAATGCGTGTAGTATTTGTTAGCATCCTTATAACCTTGGCTACAGATGAAGTATAACCGACTTATCGCTAGTCGGTTATACTTACCGCTGTGGCTATATTATGCATGTATTATACTTACATATAAACCTTCCTCTGGAATCACTCTATCTATAAAAAAAAACCACATCAAAATCCGTTACTTGGTTTTAAAGATCTAAGCATACATAGGGACAGACAGTGGAAAGTGGCGATGTACTGCTTGCGAATCGAAGCATAGAACGTACCTGAGACTATTTTAAAGCTGGAGATCTATAAAAGCTGCACTAAATGATACTGGATATTTCGATCGACTGCATTTACGAACCACTGATAGCCATAGGACACGCCGCGCCGTCTACTGGATATGGATGTCAGGGATAGAAGCGAGTGGTGGAGGGGTTGGCCAAAACCCACGAAGGGATTAGCGTCGCTAGGTATTTCTTAGATTTACAAACACGGTTGAAACAAAGGGTCTGCATTTCATGCTTTCTAACTGGGCATAGCAGTGCTATGTTTTTTTGTTGACAAATAAGCCTCTCGTTGTTTAATCTGCATTAGTCCTGTGTTAATATCAGAATAAGAGCCGCAGAGCCGTCAGAATTACATGAACCTACAAACTGTCATTTCTTCCGTCATTATAATACTAAATGGATAAAAATATAATAATAACTAAATTAATAGATACTTAGGCATTAAAGAATGGAATAGAATACAATTTATTCAAAAAAAATAAGTATCTGAGAAGTCGTGTGTTACCCGAATGGGTCTTTACCCATTCGTTCAACACACGACTTCTCAGCATAATAATTTCGTTATAGGTATAACACGATTTTTAAAAAGTAACAAAAAGTATATTTTTTAGAATAGGTAAGTACCTATCTACTAAATAAATCATAACTAAATGAATTGTGCATAATGTAATTATAAGTAAATGAATAGATACCTAATCTGTATACTAAGCAACTGACAAACCAGTTAGGTTATAGTTTGATTGACAGGAGGAAGCCGACTTTGTTGCTTCTCCAAGGTTAAAATAATACATTCTTTACATTAATTTTTAAATCACAACTTTATTAAACACACTCGTTAACTGCTAAAGATATTATCAAATCTTATCATCATTTTCACAATGTCATTATCATCACTACATAGTATAAAATAAAGTCACTTTTCGCCGTCCCACAGTGTTTGATAGGCCACAAAAAATTTCCCTATGCTTTTTATCGCTTAGATATATCGAGAAATGCATTTTAAATGTCAGAGTAGAACACCCGCGTGTCAATTTCAAATACTTTTTTTTTATAAAAAATAATTTATAATTCGTGAGAAAAAAGACTAATTAGATTCTGTAAGCCAATCTGATCAAGATATTTTTTTTTCATTAATGCAGTTTGATAAAGGATCTTTATGCGCATATTTTCCAGTTTTTAATTTTGTAAAATCACCTCTGGTTACAGAGTTATGAATTTTTTAAAGTTTTTAGATTTATTTTTTTTTCTCCCAAAAAACTCAAAAGTGCGGCTTGTGACTGACATTGAAAAATTGCTCATAACTAGGGCTACCATTGGTAAAAAAATCACGTTCCACTATCGCGGCGTTTGGGAGTTACATATTTTTTATTATTTTTTACATAAGTATCTCATATATTGGATCAAAAACAAACACAGAATAAGCAGATGTTATAAACTTATATCCTATCCTACTTTCTACTTTGTATCCTACTAATATTAAATTAATTAATTAAACTACCTGCACACATTTATTAAAAATTAAAAGTCCAAATGGGGGTTCCTAGGACGTTACATATAAAGGTCAAATGGTACATTTGCTTGTCACTTAAGGTCAAACTAATAAAATATTTGTAATCAATAATTGTAATTTGTAATCAGTAATCAATAATATAAAAGTTGTAATCAATTCTGACTAAAATGAAAGGTCAAGTTTAAAAACACCCTAACGCTATACTTTAAAATTCGATTGCTCGTTAACGCCGCGATAGTGGAACGTGATTTTTTTACCAATGGTAACCCTAGTTATGAGCAATTTTTAACCGACTTCAAAAAAGGAGGAGGTTCTCAATTCGTCGCGTATATATATATTTTTTTTTCTTATGTATGTTCGCAGATTACTCGAAAACGCCTGGACCGTTTTGGAAAAATCTTTTTTTGTATGAAAGGGGATAACTCAGAGGTGGTCCCATAAAAATTGGATGAAGATCTGATGAGGATCTTCGGAGTGATGAACAGAATTGCACCTCGAGAGTGCAGCAAATTGCTCAGTTTTCGATTTCCACCAGTAGAATTAGGCCATAAACGAATAGTTACCGATAAATGGAATATCTGAAACCACCTTCTCATCAGAAAACTCTTCAATCGGTTACGATTACAGGTTACAATTTGAAGAATTTAGTCGAAATTAGACGCCGGACTGGGTTTGTATGAATGTTGATAGAGAACCCTTTCTTCAATGAAAATCTGATGAGGGTCTTCAGAGTGATGAACAGCATTGGGGTTAGTTCACTTTTCCCCATTGATTTTCCCCATCAATGGGGATTTGTGAACTTTTAGTTCACTTTTCCCCATTAGTTGCTGATTCCGAGTATAATGGGGAAAAGTGAACAAAAAGTTCAAAAATCCCCATCGGTTTATAAATTTATTTTAAAATGGGTATTGTGAACAAAAAATTCACAAATCCCCATCAGTTTAATACTTTTACTTCAAAATCGGAATTTGTCAACAAAAAATTCGGAAATCCCCATCAGCTCATCAGAAATAAAAGGTTATGACAGAGATATTTTGTGGACGTACACAAATCGCCATCAATTTGACAGAGTTAGTTCATAACGGAGGTTAGTGGACGGAACAAAAGTAACAAATATTTTAACACGTCCTTATTAATTTACAAATTTGAAAATAATATTTGATTAAAAAATTGTGAAGATTTTCTGAAAACTACCTATACCAAAAAGAAAACAAATATTGTATCTAAAATTATTGTTTAATCACAAAGAGTATTTTTTCTAAAATGATAAATTACATTAATACATAGTCAAACGTATTATTGGCTATGTTTGTAGATAAGTAAAAACACATAACGTTAAAGTAATATTAATAAATCACAGATTTAAAAATAATCAACCAGGCAGGTAGGTTATTAACAAAATTTTTTTTTTTTTTTCCAATGTCAGTCTCAAGCCGCACTTTTGAGTTTTTTGGGAGAAAAAAAAATAAAATCTAAAAACTTAAAAAAATTCATAACTCTGTAACCAGAGGTGATTTTACAAAATTAAAAACTGGAAAATATGCGCCAAAAGATCCTTTATCAAACGGCATTAATTTGACGACCTCTGTAGCGCGTCGGGCGAACACCCGACTGCGACGCAGAAGGTTGCGGGTTCGATTCCCGCCGGGAACAAGTATTTATGCTGACCATAAATTCTTGTTTCTGGTTCTGGGTGTTTCCTATATGTATAATATGTTATATTTACAAAAAAAAAGTATATAAGTAGTTTATCCGTTATCTGGCACCCATAACACAAGCATTAAGTTGCTTAGCTTGGGGCTGGATGGCGATGTGTAATATGTCCTGAAATATTTATTTATTTTATTTATTTATTTTATTAATGAATAAAAAATATCTTGATCAGATTGGCTTACAGAATCTAATTAGTCTTTTTTCTCACGAAATATAAATTATTTTTTATAAAAAAAAGTATTTGAAATTGACACGCGGGTGTTCTACTCTGACATTTAAAATGCATTTCTTGATATATCTAAGCGATAAAAAGCATAGGGAAATTTTTTGAGGCCTATCAAACACTGTGCGTCCCTATGTCCTTTTGTATGCTTAGATCTTTAAAACTACGCAACGGATTTTGATGCGGTTTTTTTAATAGATAGAGTGATTCAAGAGGAAGGTTTATATGTATAATACATGCATAATATAGCCGTGCGAAGCCGGAGCGGGTAGCTAGTATTGTAAAAGTAGGAAATTTCATTCTGAATGCAGAAAGGTATCAATGTTATGAATTAGTTAAACCAAAATTAGAATAAATGTAATTAAAGGGACTGCCCCCCTCAGGCGGCCATTTTTTTATATATTTTTTTTGCCTTGCCAAGCGGGCCTAGAGGGCGCCACGCGGTGCCAGCTCAAAAGATATGTAGACATCTAGAGATAACACTTTTATTTGAACATTCTCACAAAGTAGGAACTAACACGGATAAAACAGCAAGGCGTAGATAGTTCTCAATAAACTATGGTCACTATAGCGATTAGCGATAGGCGGACTATAATATTGTTAGATGCGGTAGGCAAAAACTATAAAAGTCCCAGAATTAGACTGCCTGGACCGTAATTCTGTAAGGCGTGTGACACGGTCAAATATTTTCATGAATATTTCTTAAATTACTAAAAAAATGACACAAGCTATCGACAAATTTAGTCCGTATTGGCTTTTGTATCCACATATATCTATTTATTTTCATAAATAAATGCTATTTCTGAAGCCGTATTTCGCGATCGACATCATCATCAAAGTCTTACAGAATCAGGGCCCTGGTATCGTTCGAACTGGCATATGGAACTGAACAGGGAAAATGGAAAGATAGGAGAAAGTCCTGCAGTGGGAGTGGAACAGTAATAATGTTCGCAAATGTTTATTTAATTTTTTTTTATTTTGTTTGTGCGGAAATTATACAGTTAAGTTAACCAAAATAGTCAGAAGAAATAGAAACAGAAAGCCAATTACTGACAATCCTACTAATATAATAATAACAAATATAGTTTAGTTTAGCTATATTATAGCAAGATCTAGCCAGATATCTTTATATTTTCCACATATTTTTACGGATAAAAAGGTATACATGCATAATCGAAAATGGTTTTCCAAAAATGTGTAATGTCCTTATCAACATGGGACCCTGCCACTAGAGTGTTTCCAATTTCCAAGTAGCGTTCTTGTTCGGAGTCATACTGTGGCCAGTGGACTCCGAGAGAATCGTCAGGCGTTGGATTTCTGAGAAATAAAAACAAATAAATAGTTACTAAACTTATTTAAAATGGAATATTATGTTTTATTTATCATGTTGTACATATTAAATATCCTGTTTTAAATTTTAGGAGTGAAAAAAACCATGTTTGTTAAAATTCCTTCAATTTGAAAGATCTTTAACTAGATGGCGCCACACGTAAAATTGAATCGCGCTATCGTTGTGTTTTACTAAAATGTATGGTACCATTCGATTACTACTTCACAGGTACAAACATACTTTCGTATTTAATTAATTAAACTAGCTGCGACCCGCGGTTTTAACCGTAGATTTTTGATAGGGGCTCGGTCGAAAGACAACCCCCTTATAAATTATTTGTAGGTACTTACTGAATAATGTTTTATTAACGGTATTTGTAAGATAACTCAGTCAGTAGTATGTAGGTATGTAACTAAGGAACTATAACTAAAAGCATAAGTAGAAGTTAAAAAAACCGGTTGATAATGAAATCATAAAAAATATACGCGATGAATTGAAAACCTCCTCTGTTTTTAAGTCGGTGAAAAAGATGAAGATTTTTAGAAGGCTAAATACATTTTTTTAACCGACTTCAAAAACAGGAGTATTCAATTATTATTCGTCGTGTATATATATTTATGAACATTCACGGAACATTTAATAAGTTTATTAATAAGGCTAATAAGTTTATTAGCCGTAATAATAAAATGCATTGTCATCGGAACTGAACCAATTCAGCTCCGTAGGATAAGGGGAAATGGTTCTAATAAATCTTGCAAGATTTTACCTATAAAAGCTTTTAATTGAAAGAAAATATAGGCCTCTTGAGCCATCAAACAAATGCCGTCACTCACAATGCTATTAATTCATCTTTCGAAGATGATTATGGAAAATTAATAATTATTAATTTTTTTCGTTTTTTTATGTAGAAATACCTAAATATTCAAAGTGAACAGTAGTATGCAGTGTGTAAGGTACTACAATTACTTACCCATATTTAGCAAAGTTTGTATAAAGTGTACAAACTCTGTTTACCAGTACATATTCCTCGCTGTCCACCTCTAAAGTTAAATTAAACGCTTTCGCTTCGAACAGATAGAACACATCGTCCACATGACCCGCTCCTTTGATATCATACTTTAAGCCATTATTGCCATAATAATTCCGTCTCGATACTGCAGAAAATCTGTACAGATACCTCGCTTTATTTGGAATTTGAGGCAGCACCTTCATAAATCTAATAACATCATACGTGATACTGGAATCGCTCAGTAAACTGACAACCTCTTTGATGGCGTTAATATCAATGCTTCTGTTGCTAAAGTAGTGATCACGTATGATGTTAGACAGGTCCAAGATTGTCACTGGGTCTAGGGACTTAAGCATTTTTGTTGGAACTACCACTTCATGATATCTATCGTAAATTGGTAATAAAATATTAACAACATAATCAAGAAAAGCTAGTACTTCTTTGTCTGTGTGTCCGATCATTATATCGACTTTATTTAGAGCTCCATCTTTTATAATTTCCACAGGGTCTCTTGTTAAAAAGCCTGTTTGTTCACAACTATTTTCTATAACGGGCACAAAATGAAACATTTTCACTTTATTGTTTGTTATAATTTCTGATGCAAGTAAATTAGGATTTCTGTTGTATAATAAGTTACTTGGGAGGCTATGGAGGTATCCAAGAAGAACGGTCGTGTCATTGGTAGCTATACCCAGTTGTTTTCCAAGAATAAATGCTTTCTCTCGAGGTCTGAATGGGAAAACAAAATCACAGAACGGCACACCACTCATAGAAACAGCTCTATGAAACAAACCTGTAACCAAAGTAAGTGATAGCCTACAGACACTCCATCCACCAGCACTCTGGCCAAATATAGTCACATTACCAGGATCGCCACCGAACTTCTTAATATTTCTTTGAACCCATTTCAGAGCTGCGACTTGATCTTTCATTCCCGCATTCCCAGGCACCTCATCGTTCTCGAAAGATAGGAATCCTAAAACCTCGAGCCTGTAGTTGATCGTTACAAGAACGATGCCGTAGTCCATTAATATGCTAGGTCCGTAGTTATCATCGTCACCGGATCCACTTTTGTAACCTCCTCCGTGAATGAACACCATGACAGGAAGAGGTACTTTAGGGTTCATCTTGGAAGTGTAGACATTTAGGAATAAGCAGTTTTCATCGCCTGGTATGTCTACGTCGGTAAATAAGTCTTTTTGTGGACATTTGGGGCCGTGTGCTGTTGCACTACGTATTCCTGACCATGCCAGAGGGGGTTGCGGAGCCTGAAAAGTATTATTAAAGTATTTAAGAATATGTAATATGTTTATCTTAATATGTATCTGACATCTTAAACAATGGAGCACCTCAGGGCTTTATGGCTCCATACGCCTCACTAGCTGTTTCGTCATATCCGTGGTTAAATTTTGGGCAAGGCACAAGGTACTTAGTTAACTTTATTAGAGTCATTAAATTAGAGACCTCGCAATGCGACTGTTTCTAATCAAGTAATCATATTGCTAAGGGGTATGCCCTCTTTACCATAAGACAAGCTTTATTCATCAGTTTCTACATCCACTTGCACTAAATTTTGCAATTTTACCGGTGAAATTCTAGAAACAATTAAAAAAATGGTTTGTTCAGCGTCCTGATAAATTAATGGTTGGTTAACCCATAAATTACATTTGTTCCCGATATTCCCACAGGATCCGGACCTACGCGGGGAAAACCGCGGGGCGCAGCTAGTAACAGAATAATTTTGCGTTGTTATTTTTCATAGAGGTGTAGGCTACTTTGTCATTTATATTTATATAAAACATAATATATACATACATAGATTACATAAATGCACATACACATAACATAATATACTTAATATAATACATAATAATATTTATTTATATATTTATTCGGATATCCAATAGCAATATATATTTATTAAACACACGTAAACAGCATACATATTTATATTGGCACTAGCCGAGTGGTGAGTGACGACGACGTGGTTTACAGCGTCGATATCGATACCCGATAATCGACACTGTCCCATCACTATTCTAGCTCGGCCTTATGTATGTACGGCTATGTACCATAGCTGTGGACCATGCGGTAGCGAGCCGCGCGCGCATCGACGCGCCAGTCGGAACCCGATACTGAGGCGAAGCGCACGTCGCTCGCATTAAACATTTTGATACGTGTAGATTGTGATCGGCGGTATTGTTGTTATATCCCATAAATCCCTAGTTACCTACGACTTCGTTTTATTCATCCTACAGAGGTATATTAAATTGTTATTAAAATAATACTTACATAGAAAGATAGAGTAAGAAGACTCCTAAATTTCCCATCGTCATGGTTTCGTCAGTCTCTAACAACTAATTTGACTTCTATTTGCATATTCTTATATATAAAAATGAATCGCAAAATGTGTTGGTAAGCGCATAACTCAACAACGCCTGGACCAATTTGGCCAATTCTTTTTTTGTTGTGTTTGTTATTGTCAGGAGAAGGTTTTTATGAAATAAAAAATTAAGAAAAATAATTACGCGGGTGAAACCGCGGGGCGCAGCTAGTTTTAAATAATACCTGTTATTTAAATGCGAATGGAAAATACATTAAGTAGGTAATTATTTAAATATTATCTATCATGAAGTTAGGGGTTTCATACACTAAAATAATTTAGTTGTTATACCATATTAATAACCAAACATTCGTTTATCAGATAATTATCAAAATAGGACTTCTCTGTAAAAGTTATGCATGGTGAAGGTCATACTTAAAAAATAATAAGATATATGCGTCGACTTGAGAACCTCCGTTTTTTCGTCGGTTAAAAATCTGTGGTAATTTATTTTACAGGAATTTATTCCGTAATAATAAAATAGGTCAAGTCCATTACCATCCCGTCACAATAGCCCTAGTAGTTTTCTCCTGTAGTTTAACAATTTTATAGTTGTATCCAAACCAGAGGTTGTCCTTGACTGTATTGTGTAGTGCAGACAGGGATAATCCTTGGTTTGGTGTCCACATTATATTTTGCCCTGTGATATGAGACACAAAACAGGAAATTCATCGAGGAAAAAAAATCCCTATTAAGTTGAGTATTATGTAAGTAGGTATAGGACAAGGTTGACTAAGCTGGACGGTGGTATCAATGCTGAACAAGCGTACCCCATCTCATACCTGTCCTACCCACTACAACAACGGCCTGAATAGCATGAACTAAACTTGCTGGCGGCGTATACTTACATTATCAATATTAAATGTTAAGGGGGGTCCATACGCCAACGAACTTGGTACACAGCCTACTAAATAGTTACTACAGGCACCGGTCGCCTTCGTTGGTGAAAATTGTTGATTGTTAAGAATGTGTTTTGTTTTTCTCAAAAGTGCTGAGATGGAATTGTAGGTAAGATTTTTACCGACATTGTAGCGTATGCGCCCGCGCGGAACGAGACGACGGTAGTCGGAATCAGACAGCCACCGCGCGAGGTCGTACATCGGACGCTCGGGTGCATATAGCTACTACCTACCTAAAGATCAGTAGCGTGTTTTAGTTTACTTAACCCTTACATTACAAGTGACGACTGGACGTCACAAGTGGCGACCCTGCCAGGATGGGATGTAAGTAAACAAAAAATGAAAAAAAAGAAGTACCTAAATGCCGTGTCATAAGTAATTGATGAGTCTCGTGCGTGTGGTCAAATGTTTTAAAGTTGCAAATTGAATTGCTGTATTCTTAAATAAGAATAGTTTATTTACCTACCCTCTTCCATAAATATAACTCACAACCTACTATAAAAGCTAAATGAAACTTGTACTTTCTAGCTATTACTTTGCTTTGTGTTTATCGTGTTCTATGATTCTTACTGTATTGTACAAATAAAGTTATCTATCTATAGTCAATAGACAAAATCTGGTACCTAGGTACCTATTGACGTAATTTGCTGGACATTTAAATAGTTAGCAAATTAATGAATCGTATTATTAAACAATAGGTACAAGTACAAGTGGCAGCTAGCATGGTTCCATTTAAATTATGTTGCCTTGTCTAAATGCATACCTACCGGATATCTGTCACACATCCAACCACACGCACGGAGATGCATCGTACTATTCAAAGTAAAACAATTATGTACGAATTCATTTTGTAAAGACACGGTATCTAAGGAGTTGGTTAATGGTTGTACAAATCTGGTGAGTTCAGTTGGTACTAACCATAGAAAAAAAAAACTAATACAAGTAGTAAACTGATATCGGTTAGTACTAACAAAAGCCAAAAGCCAATGCCAAAAGTCAAAGTCTAACTTGTCGAAAGTCAAAAAGTCAAAAAGTCAAAAAGTCAAAAAGTCAAAAAGTCAAAAAGTCAAAAAGTCAAAAAGTCAAAAAGTCAAAAAGTCAAAAAGTCACAAAGTCAAAAAGTCAAAAAGTCAAAAAGTCAAAAAGTCAAAAAGTCAAAAAGTCAAAAAGTCAAAAAGTCAAAAAGTCAAAAAGTCAAAAAGTCAAAAAGTCAAAAAGTCAAAAAGTCAAAAAGTCAAAAAGTCAAAAAGTCAAAAAGTCAAAAAGTCAAAAAGTCAAAAAGTCAAAAAGTCAAAAAGTCAAAAAGTCAAAAAGTCAAAAAGTCTAAATGTCTAAATGTCAAAATGTCAAAATGTCAAAAAGTCAAAAAGTCAAAAAGTCAAAAAGTCAAAAAGTCAAAAAGTCAAAAAGTCAAAAAGTCAAAAAGTCAAAAAGTCAAAAAGTCAAAAAGTCAAAAAGTCAAATAGTCAAATAGTCAAATAGTCAAATAGTCAAATAGTCAAATAGTCAAATAGTCAAATAGTCAAATAGTCAAATAGTCAAATAGTCAAATAGTCAAATAGTCAAAAAGTCAAAAGGTCAAAAGGTCAAAAAGACGAAAGGTCAAAAAGTCAAAAGTCTGGTCTATTCTAGTCTGGTCTGGTCTGGTTTTGTCTTGTCTAGTCTGGTCAAGTCAAGTCAAGTTAAGTCAGGTCAGTCAAGTCAAAGTTTTTAGATATTTATGTCAAAAGGTCAAAATGTCAAAATGTCAAAATGTCAAAATGTCAAAAGGTCGAAAGGTCAAAAGGTCGAAAGGTCAAAATGTCAAAAGGTCAAAAGGTCGAAAGGTCAAAAAGACGAAAGGTCAAAAAGTCAAAAGTCTGGTCTATTCTAGTCTGGTCTGGTCTGGTTTTGTCTTGTCTAGTCTGGTCAAGTCAAGTCAAGTCAAGTTAAGTCAGGTCAGGTCAAGTCAAAGTTGATAGATATTGAAAATGATAGAACGAAACAGAATTTCATTGATTTTTATAATATACATAACCTTATAAGATAATATATTTAATTGATTAATGATAAGTAGATATTGATGCGTTGACATTGACATCTAGCAGTTGAACTGAGAAGGTCGAAGTTCGCACACACGCGACTCACGCCCCAACTTTGCTACGTATAAAAAATAAAAATAAAAAATTATACCACTGTATCTTCCATTTACCGAATAAAATAATTTGCATAATAATAAATAATAATAAATCATTTATTTCAGGCTACAAAGGCCCATAGATAAATACCTTATAGACTTATTTTAATAAATACATATTTTAATAAAATAGTTGAATACCTGCAGTAATGGGCACCCAAATATTTACAAAGCAACTATTTCTCTGTAAAGTCGGTTTACCGATGAACTTAATAAGAAAACATTGATGAAAATACGTTGCCATGGTTGCCTACCATGTCAACAGAACGTGACGATGTTCATTAATTTATAGGCTACTAAAGTCTAAAACATGCCTACCAAACGGCCCCAGCGAGCGTATTAAAACTTGGGTCTATTGAGTTAGAGTTCCATTGCAGATAGACCTAGTGAGACTCAGGTCTAATAAATAACATCTTACTGACTTTTTTCAAAAATCACGTACTGGTAAAAATCAATACCATAGTAAAGTTTTAGGACAGTTTTCCACATTGGATACTGCCATAGTGTATTATCATAGTGTATTGTCATATGTGTATATCAGTGTATACACTAGAGAAGTTTCGAGTTTGCAAATACTAAAAACATACCTATTACGCATTTTCTAACGGTTAGTCTTTGCAAATGGGTTCATTATGCCTTATCGAACACGTTGCACTTGTTACATTTTAACTATGCCCAATCACCTTAGGGTGGATTGAACTAAGCTTCTTATAGACAAATTATATTACAATAATGCTTCATTTCACCTTGCATCAAGTTCAATTGATATTCTAGTAATAGTTTATTTTGCCTGTAGTTCATTCATTTAAAGGATGTTTTACATTCGTTTCAGTCGATTGAGAACTGTTTTTAGATAATTTCAATCTCATCGGAACAAAAGGAAATCGGAAAAAAAAGACGATCGAAAATAAAAACAAAAGGCGGCGGCATAATGGCAGGTAACTGTCAAAAAGACACAGAGTTGAAAACCTATTATTGTATAATATCTGGTTGTCTCAGCACGTTACCAAATTACAAATAAGTCCATAATATTTACGTCAGTTGCACAGTACATTAGTTAGCCAATCAAATGACAATTCATTACAAAATCAATTTTACTACAAAGTGTTCATTATTATTATCATAGTTATACTCGGAATACTACACTATATATTTTAAGTCATAAAAGCGTATGATGTAATGGTAAAAGTAGTCTGGGAAACCAGATGGCACCTAATTAACACAAGAGGTAGTTCTTTAAATAAGGACGGTACCTAAATAACACTAGAGGTAGTTCTTTAAATAAGGACGGTAACTAAATAACACAAGAGGTAGTTCTTTAAATAAGGACGGTACCTAAATAACACAAGAGGTAGTTCTTTAAATAAGGACGGTACCTAAATAACACAAGAGGTAGTTCTTTAAATAAGGACGGTACCTAAATAACACAAGAGGTAGTTCTTTAAATAAGGACGGTACCTAAATAACACAAGAGGTAGTTCTTTAAATAAGGACGGTACCTAAATAACACAAGAGGTAGTTCTTTAAATAAGGACGGTACCTAAATAACACTAGAGGTAGTTCTTTAAATAAGGACGGTACCTAAATAACACAAAAGGTAGTTCTTTAAATAAGGACGGTACCTAAATAACAGCAAGAGGTAGTTTGATGAAAATCAAACAGTACCCAAATAATATATTTTTCCACAGGTGGTAGAAAAAAAAAGTCACGACTACCTACCGCCATTAAGGCACTGGGTAATATAATATTAGCTTACCTTATCCCTTACCTACTGCGGCAAATGTTAATACACCAGAAAAGATTCGGACGTTCATTAAATTGGGTGCGACCAATACACTCTCAATGTTGATAAGCGTACAAAGGTACAAACAGTAAAATATGCAATGCGCACAAAACTTTAAAGGGTACAAAGCATACAAATTATTATGAAAGTAAGACCGAGAAGTATCTCGTCAGGAAATATTTTACTTAGAAGATGATTGTTATGCCTGTGCATATGCGGGTGTAGCATTTTTACTTAGTGGTTCTTCAAATTTAAAACCGACATCAAGCATTATTAATGCTAACAAAATTGTTATTGGAGTACGGCTTAAAGTATTTTAAACGGAAAAACTTTGAAGGCACACTAAGTAAAAGACTTGAAACTACCACTATCATAGTAGCCTACCAATTTAATACTGTTTGCTAAAACTGAATACAATTCTATCCTTCACTAAAGTAAATTTCAATTCTGGGAAGTTTAACCTTGTACGGACATACTAAGTGTACTTTTCTTTTCAAAATCAGGCCCTAACTAACAGTAAACGTAATTGACTAAGGTACGTCTATTATACCTATGAATTAAGCATATCTAAGTAAAGGCCATTGTGTTTTACCTAAACTGTAAGAGTAACTTGGGTATACATCGAGATTCGTGCTAGTCTTATTGCGTAACTAATAAGTAAATACCTACTCCTAACCTAATTCGCAGTTACCTAAAACGAGTTACTACGCGAACTGGCAGTAAAGAGGAAAATTTAATAACATTATAAAAGATAATTAATTTTTACTTTTAAGTATTGAATTATTTGAATTAAACAAGTAGACTTGAGGAAGTCTGTACTAAGTACTAGTTTGTACCAGTACTAACCTATTTTGCGGGAATATCTAATTTGACAACATACATACTAAGATGTAAAAAGACCTGAGAGAAGAAAAAATATATATAAAAAGAAAAGAAGGATAAGGGATAAGGTAGAATAATAAAGTATGATGCAAGTGGTGTTAGGTTTATTGTGTAAATTAAATGTAATGGAATTATATTTGAGACCTTAAATGTTGTGATTGGGAGACATGTGAAGTTCACCACTTGCACCATCGCGATTGTACGGCATACGCTGTGCGCGTGTTTTTCTGTTAATTTACAGCCAACAACTGACACTCCTGTCATCGGCCGCGAGTCACACCGCTGCCTGCGGCACAGCCACGGAACTAGAAAGTAACGGCCATGGAGCGGAGATTATTGGACGAATTATTTATAATTTGTAATAATTTTCCATTTGTATTAATATTCATGTGAATGTTGTGTAATAATATGTAACCTTGCTTTTGATAACATGATCATAGAAAAGAGTAAACCCTCATGAGTTTCTTGTAGCTTCTTCTCATTAGAGGGCGCGTTCCGAAGCTACACATCCTAATAACTGTCCAACGTTGTATCTTTAAAATCGTTAATAAAGAAGGGATGTAGCGTATGCGCCCGCGCGGAACGAGACGACGGTAGTCGGAATCAGACAGCCACCGCGCGAGGTCGTACATCGGACGCTCGGGTGCATATAGCTACTACCTACCTAAAGATCAGTAGCGTGTTTTAGTTTACTTAACCCTTACATTACAAGTGACGACTGGACGTCACAGACATTATAGTGTGATTTTGAGCCAAACATTTCCTAAAATTAAGAATTAAAACTAGTCGAGCTTTGAAATGACAAGGAATTTTCGCCTCAAAATTAAAAAAATCCTAAAATATCGGTAAAATTCTTACCTACAATTCCATCTCAGCACTTTGAGAAAAACAAAACACATTCGTTACAATCAACAATGTTAGTTGCAAGCGACGGGTGTTTCTGGCGCGTTGTGTTTGGCAGCATAAGCAGCCTATTTTAACAACTAAAGTAAGACTCTTAAAGACTTTATCATAACATAAGTTTATATTTTACGGATAAAATGGTATTGAGGCATAATCGAAAACGCTTTTCCAAAAATGTGTAACTTCTTTATCAACATGGGATCCTGTCAGCAGAGTGTTTCCAATTTCCATGTAGCGTTGGTGTTCGGAGTCATACTGTCGCCAGTGAACATTGAGAGCATCGTCAGGTGTTGGATTTCTAAGAAACAAAGACAAACAAGTGCATGCATACGTATTACAATTTGAAAAAAAAAGTTAGAGGAGAAAAAATCCGGTCAAATGCGAATCGGACCACCATTATATTGTTCTAGCAGCAACAAAAATACATCATCTGTGAAAATTTCAACTGTCTAGTTATCACGGTGCATGAGATACAGCCTGGTGACAGACAGACGGACAGTGGAGTCTTATGAAAAGGGTCCAGTTTTAACCGCCCGGAATTACGCCCGGAATTACGCCCTAAAAACAACGCTTTAAATGAGTTTTATCTCAATTTAGAAATCAAAGATAAGTAATATTTAATTACCTATGTATCAGTAAGACAAGAAGATATTATTATGCAGGTGTCTCTATTGCAATCAGGTCCAAAATTGTTTATTAAGATAACTGTGATTTTTATTGCATAGCCTGTATTGGGCTATCTGAAAATATTTGTAACCCTCCTTTAACCGTACCTACTTTCATCGGTCTTAGAAGTAAGCAGTAAGCACACCTACATATTATTTTCATAATTTTATACCTAGATGGCGCCACACGTCAAAATTAACGTGACTACAATTTATTCGTAAATCAATTTAAACTAACTATGCGACCCGCGGTTTATAGGTGGATTAAGTACCGTTAGTTGTCACTGTCGTATGACAACTCTGTTATTTATTAAAACATTAAAATTCTTAATTATATTATTTGTACCTACAAGCTTTTCTATTAAAAAAAGATCCAAATCATGACCCGATTTCATAAACCAAAGCCAATACCTACTTAAGGATTGTTCGACTTTCAGACAAAAAAGCGGCATTGTAATCTGATAATATAAATTAATTAAATAATAATTATTGATTTGTAAGAAAATAAAATTTATTCATTTGACTTCAAACTACAAACTTTCTGTCGGCGGATAGTTTTATCGTGTAAATTATTGATTAGAAATTCCGTTTTTAATATCGTAGTCTCCACTCGCTATGGGGTTGTCAATCAAGTTACCTGGGAGTATAATTTATTCTTTTCCTGAACAAATAATGCCGGTATCGTAAAAACAAAAAAAAATATTGTTTAGTAACTAGTAAGTATCATAAGAAGATGTTTTTTATTCTACCGTAACTGGTTTCGATCCTACAGTTTAGTACGCGGCCGAAGGGATGATTTGTATTGCGTATCACTTACCCATATTTTGCAAAGTTTGTAAAAAGTGTACAAACTCTGTCGACCAGTTTATATTCTTCGCTGTCGACCTCTAGAGTCAAGTTCAAAGCCTTCGCTTCAAAAAGATAAAGCAGATCGTCCAAATGAGACGCTCCTTTAATACCAAACTTCAAACCATTATTACCATAAAAGTTACGTCTCGATACTGCAGAAAATCTGTACATATACCTCGATTTCCTTGGAATTTCAGGCAGCACCCTTATAAATCTAATAACATCATACGCAACGGTTGTATCGCTCAGTAAACTGACGAACTCTTTCATAACATTTACATCTATGCTTCTGTTGCTAAAGTAGTTATCACGAATAATGTTAGACACGTCTAATATTGTCATCGGGTCTAGGGATTTTAACATTTTTGTTGGAACTACCATTTCATGATATCTATCGTAAATGGGCATATAATCATGTATATAATCATCAACAAATACCAGCAGTTCTTTGTTTGTGTATCCGACCATTATATCGACTTTATTTATTGCTCCATCTTTAATAATATCTACAGGATCTCTAGATAAAAAGCCTGTTTTTTCACAACCATTTTCTATAACGGGCACAAAATGATACATTTTCACTCTATTGTCTGTTATTTTTTCTAATGCAAGCAGATTAGGATTTCTGTTATATAATAAGTTACTTGGGAGGCTTTGGAGGTATTCAAGAAGGACGGTCGTGTCATTGGTAGCGATACCAAGTTGTTTTCCAAGAATAAATGCTTTCTCTCGAGGTCTGAACGGCTGAGCAAAATCACAGAACGGCACACCACTCATAGAAATAGCTCTATGGAACAAACCATTGGAAAGAGGTGAGAGTAAGTGATAGCCTACGGAAGCTCCACCAGCACTCTGGCCAAATATGGTCACATTATCAGGATCGCCACCGAACTTCCTAATATTTCTTTGAACCCATTTCAGAGCTGCGACTTGATCTTTCATTCCCGCATTCCCAGGCACCTCATCGTTCTCGAAAGATAGGAATCCTAAAACCTCGAGCCTGTAGTTGATCGTTACAAGAACGATGCCGTAGTCCATTAATATGCTAGGTCCGTAAATATCATCGTCACCGGATCCACTTTTGAAACCTCCTCCGTGAATGAACACCATGACAGGAAGAAGTAACTTAGGGTTCATCTTGGAAGTGTAGACATTTAGAAATAGGCAGTTTTCATCGCCTGGCATATTTTGGTAATTGAATATGTCTGTTTGTGGACATTTGGGGCCGTGTGCTGTAGCACTACGTATTCCTGACCATAACAACGGGGGTTGAGGAGCCTGAAACGTTTAATTGTTTATATTTGGAAATAAATATATTATATAGTGTATTGAATTCAGATATTAATATTGCTATGGCCATACTCTCTGATAATTCTCTTCACAACAAGGTGTTGCCTACCTTAAATCTCAAGGCGCCAGTTGGAGGAGCTGCGTAAGGAATGCCTTTGAAGCTGTAGAATGGGTTGTTTCTAAAGGACCGTACAACTTCACCTTCAAGATTACCTTCTGTCACGTCTACTTGAATCAACTTTTTCAATTTCACTTCTGAAACTCTTCAACCAGTTTAAGAAAAAGTGGTTAGTATATTGATTAGATATGATGAGTAAAATTAGACTGGAATAAAAATAAGGCTTACATAGAAAGATATACCAAGAAAAGTCCCAATTTTGCCATCGTTTTTGTTCCGTTAGTCTGTTACAACTAAGCGAATATTTGTGAATTTAAATAAAACCGGTTAAATTGTGCATTATACTCGTTAATTCTTGTATTTAAATGTTATCTTTCAATTTAGGGTTCCGTACCTAAAGATTATGTCTTGATGTAGTAGGGTTTGCGGATAATTTATGGGAAGCGATTGACAAATATACCCCCAAATCAAGGTCAAAGAACGGTTATCCCCCTTGGTTTTCAAACGCCTTAATCAAAAATATTAAAGAAAAAGATAAATTTCACGAAAAGTATTTACGTTACAACAACCCACGAGATTTCGATACTTTTTCCGTACTTAGAGGGAGAGTTAAACGCAACTTTGATTATTGTTTTAAGCTATACATATGCAGAGTAGAAGAAAGCTTAAAAGCTGACACTAAATTCTTTTGGAAATACTCGAAATCAAAGAAATCCACTAATGACCTACCGTGTCAAATGTTTTATAATGCCACTTTGGCAGACAAGGGTAAAGATATAGCGAACTTATTTGCAAAACATTTTGCATCGGTCTACAATCAGATGCCTGAAACAAGCTATACACCAAATTTTCCAGAATCTACCAATAATATTTCTGCTATTACAATCGCGCGCATAGACATTGAGAAAGCCCTAAAGTCAATTGATACCAACAAAGGAGCAGGACCAGATGGTATACCACCGATAGTCATAAAAGGTTGTGCTAAAGTTTTGATCAAACCCCTGCATATAATTTTTAATGAAAGCCTGTTAACCGGATCATTCCCTGAATTATGGAAGTTGGGTAAAATTGTGCCTGTTTTCAAAGCGGGCAATAAAAATGATGTTAAAAATTATCGGCCAATCAGCGTCCTGAGTGGTTTTGCAAAAATATTTGAGAGCATTATTTACGAACATGTTTATTGCCACTTAAAACAGATGCTTAGTGAAAAACAACATGGGTTTATTAAGGGAAGATCAACGGCTACCAACCTTATGACTTATACCCACTATCTGCACAGAGCATTCAATAACCGCAGACAGGTAGACGCGCTCTACACCGACTTTTCCAAGGCCTTCGACAAAGTCGATCACTTCATATTATGTCGAAAGGCTGAGCACCTCGGAATACATGGATCTCTGTTGCGTTGGCTAAAATCGTATGTTACTAATAGGACTCAATTGGTGACTGTTTATGGATACGAGTCTATACCGTTTGAGGCGACATCTGGGATTCCCCAAGGCTCAAACCTGGGACCACTCCTCTTTCTGCTTTATGTCAACGACCTCATTGAGTCTATCGCATGTAAATGTCTCGCATATGCAGACGATATTAAAATATATAATGAGATAAAAACCATTGAAGATTGTATAAAGTTGTAGCTGGACATAGACAGAGTGTATAGATGGTGTATCCTAAACAACATGACCCTTAACATAGACAAATGTCATCTGATAACGTTCACCAAAAAGCGCCTTGCGATGAAATATGATTACGCTATCAATGGTACTTTACTGTGTCGCAAAGACGCTGTAAAGGACCTGGGTGTTTGGTTGGATGGTAAGCTGACGTATACTGATCACATAGACTATATCATAACCAAAGCTAAAAAAAACTCTAAATTTTATATTCAGAATTACGAAACCTTTTCGAAATCCTGAAAGTATTACTATGCTTTATGTTCAACTAGCTCGCAACATACTTGAGTATTGCTCGGTTATTTGGTCTCCGTACTACAGAACACATGTTGACAGAGTTGAAGCTGTGCAAAGATGGTTCTTGCGACGCCTATGCTCCAAATTAGGATTAAGACGTAAGTTAGACACATACGAGGCCCGGTTGGAGCATTTTCGGCTGCACTCTCTCGAAACTAGACGAAAGCTCAACGACTTCACTATCTTGCATAAAATTTTAAATGCCCAATGGGATACAAGTGAATTGCTGAGCCGCTTTTCCATAAACATACGGGGGAGTGCTCGCACTCAAAAGTTGTTTTACGTTCCTGGGCGTACCAATAAGGTGTCTTATAATGATCCTGTATACAGGTTATGTAGGGCTCATAATGAAATTAGCAAAAAATTGGATTTGTTCTCTAGTTTGCCATTCTATCGTAAAAATGTAATTCAAAAGTAAGTTAGGATTAAGAATTGTTTGAATTATTTGTCAAATGAATGTTGTGCATAACTCTTATCGGAGCATGAATTTAATTGTTGATATGTATGCTATTTGTGTATTTGTGTTTTGATTTGTGTTCTGTTGTTGTGCCTTATAATAAATAAATAAATAAATAGATGTGCCGTTGAGTATTAGTGCCAACTATACCTTGGTTGTTTAGTTGGCATCGATTTGTCATACTTGTCACATAAGTTGTTCCATCCATATTAAGATGCTTTAAGCAGTGTTCGTTCTTAAGGTACGTCGCTAGTAAGGTCTATGTGGGAGCGTCAGCACCTGCCGTATATGTCGCCAGACTGTATGCCCGGAGATGTTGGGGTAGAGCAGCAGTTGTGACGTAGTCTACGCCTGCGAGCTAATTGCTCAAACCAGGTGGTATCGTGAGTCGCCCTTCAAAAGCCCCGGTCATCAGACGTTTTGGGTCAATTTTGAAAGACAACATGTTGCACTTAGCGCTATCCTTAAATCGCAACATATCGGCGCCAGACTGGTCGCCCTTGTACCACGATACAATATACAAGTTACGCCAGCCAAGTAATGATATCAATTGAGATCCTATCAATAACCCTACGTCCGTCTCTCACGAGAATCCTCTCAAGTTTACAGAGCTTTGATTCAATGAATAAACGAAGCTACTTATTTCATCGAAAACTCATCGTTAGATAAATTATAAATGTTATTAGAGCAATGAAATAAGAACTTGTTTTATAAACGTTTTATTAACCAACATTTTAATTACTTATCTTTCTTTCAATTAAGTAACGCATTTTAATCTTTCTTTAAACAAAATAAGTTAACAAATAGGCTAATTTTATTACATTGTTATTTGAAAATTCACTTTTATATCCATTGTTTATTGGTATATTCTTGTTAATTTATGGTAGGAGCATAAATATGAAAGGCCACAAGAAAATGTACCAAAATATAAGAAAATTGTTGCCGTTTCTAGGTTCCGAATGTCTCAGGACACGCGTTTGGAACGAAGTACACCTTCACGCCGTAAGGAACTTTGTTCCAAAAATATAATTTTCTGCCTGACTTGAGAATAAGTCAGATTAAAACTGACAAACTAGATTTACATATTTTTAAACCCATTTTGCTCTAGGTAGGTACCTTATCAATGTGATTCTGCGAAGTCTTCGCTATTACGTCGTACTCTATAGTAGGATAACATTTAGGTATGCTTGAACTCTTTCTAACTTTAAAATTCAACACCAGCTGAATCAAATATGCTTTTCCAAAAGTCAAACACTTCAGTAGAATGCGTCTCAACTGTCAACTGGTCTCCGATATCCAGCAGTTCTCGTCTCAAGGTGCTGTATTCAGGACAGGATACACCCAGAGATTTGTCTGGCGTTGGAGTGCTAGAAATATATATATAAAAGTAAAATATGGGGAATCGACACGTAAAGTAGTACTTTTTCTGATCGGTTCTAAATTCATTGATAAAACCTAGCTACGCCCGGCGATTTTACCCATGTAACTCGTAAGTCCTAATTCCTTGGGAATATCGGAATAAAAAAGAGCCTATCTCTTTTTTTTACACTCTGGACAGTTCCTGTACAAATGTTTATCGAAATCGGTTGAGCCGTTTGACTGTGAAGAAGGAACAAACAAACTTAAGCATTCATGATATTATTAAACAACTGGGTTTCGTATTCCAACGTTTAATTAGGGCGATTATTGATAGCTGATTGGCGGCGCAAATTATTATTTAACCACATAATTTACCAATCAGTGTCCACAACTGTCCAGACATTACACACTAATTGGTTAATTTCGTGGCTACGTGATTATCCGAGTAGTTAATTAAGGTTATAAAAGATCACTCACCCATATTTAGCAAATTTGGTAAACACAGTATTGACTAATTTTATCAATTTGTACTCTTTGCTGTTCTTATCCAGCTTCATTTTATATTCTTTTGGGTCAAACAAATACAGAATATCATCTAAATGAGCAGCCCCTATTATTCCATACGGTTTACCTTGAGCTCCGAACAAATTTCTTTCAGATACACAAGAAAATTTGTACATAAAAACTTTACTATTACCAATTTTAGGTAAATTGTTGAGAAACCTGTAGATATCGTATATGAAGCAAGTGTCGTTAATATACTGTGTAAATTCTCTCATGCTTTCTTCACTGACCAATTTTTTACCAAAATAACGTTCGCGGATTTTTATAGAAGCTTCCCAAACTGTGTCCGGATCACATTTAATTAATAGTTCTCTTGGTACCATCATCTCTTTATACCTGTTGTATGCTGGCATCAAATTTTTAAGTGCATCTAAACTGAACAATGCTTCTTCGTTAGTATAACCAATAAATAGGTCAGCCTTATTAATTTTCCCGTTTTTAAGAGCCTTCAAAGGATCTTCAGTTAGAAAATGTTCATGGCCAACATCTTTTTCAACAACAGGAGTGAAATGATACATTTTGATCATATTATTCGTTACGGCTTCATTTCCTATTAAAACAGGTTCGTTATTTATAAGCTTTTCTACTGGAAGACTCTGTAAGAAGTCTAAAAGTTCTTTTGGGTCCTCAGTTTCGAGTCCAAGTAACTTTCCAAGGACAAATGCTCTTTCCCTAGGCTTGTATGGCACTGCCCAATCACAAGTAGTGACTCCGCTCATTGATATAGCTTTTTGGAACAAACCCTTTGATAGTGGAGATAGCAAATGAAAAGTAACAGATGCTCCACCAGCACTTTCTCCGAAAATTGTAACATTATTTTGATCTCCTCCAAAACTTGCAATGTTTTCTTTTACCCATCGCATTGCTGCAGTTTGATCTTTAAGCCCTGCGTTTCCGGGGACGTCTTCCGTATCTAAACACAAGAATCCTAGTGCTTCGACCCTGTAGTTAAACGTAACCAATACTACGTCATGATCGACTAGGAAGTCAGGACCGTAGAGGTTTTCATCTCCGCAGCCGCATTTGAACCCTCCCCCATGAATAAAAACCATAACTGGTAATGGTGACTTGGGGTGGATATTTTTAGTATATACATTCAAATACAAGCAGTCTTCATCGCCGTGGACAACTTCTCTGGTAAAGAAATCCTGCTGTGGGCAATTAGGCTCGTGAGTTTTTGTTCTTCTGATTCCATCCCAGGGTAACGGTGGTTGCGGAGCCTGGAATTATAGGAGAAGTAACATTAATTTAATTTTATTCATTGAAATTTTATTTAGATTTATAGTTTGCTCAATAGGAATTCACATTGGCAATATCTTAGATATCAAATCCTGTGACTACAACTTAATTTAAAAAACTAAACAAAATCATATACCTACAATTTCCCTAATTATAAAATCGTTTATGTAAGCATTAATTAACATTTTTACATTAATAAGAACTTAGTTTACCTTGAACCTTAGTTTGCCGACTGGTGGTGCTGCAAATGGTATACCCTTATAGCTGTAGTATTGCCCATCTCCAGTGACCATATCAATTAGTTCACCTTCCACCCAACCTTGAGGCACCTTCACTTTTGTCATTATTTCTGAAATATCTTCAAAAGAAAAAATATTGAGAATATCTTGAGAATGTGGTAGGTAATATACGTACTTATCTATGTTTTAAATAGTGATAATACATTAAATTAATTAGGTATTTTGTATAATTTATACTTTTTTTAAATTACAGCTGATATCTTAATTTAAATGTATCCTGAGTTTGTTATTAGCTATTCAAAAAAGTCCTAAACATTCTGTGAGACAATACTTGTTTTTTTTTAGAATGTTTTATGTTTAGTACGATAAAAGATTCAGAAAACAGTATACATACCAAGAGACCGTTGTCGAATACAATATTTTAATATTTCCTTCTTTAGATATAACCACAGTATGAATTCAAAGACGTGATAAATCTATTTGCATCAAAACAAGGTTATTTCTGTTCACTTAGGCCCGTATTAATAAATCGCTCTCAATATCGATCTTGAGTGCGTATCAATTGAGTGAGTCTTGAGATGCGGTCACTATCTTAAGTTACGCGTTAATTAATAGATAAAACTCAAGTTCTAACCAGGCTGATATCGCTCTTGAGATTTGAAACTGATCTTGAGAGCGACATTGAATGACAGTAACGCTTTGTTCTTACCTTGAATGGTATGTTTTTACCCTATGGTAGGTAGTGTCGTCATATTTTGCTGTCAACTTTTTTTTAATGTGAATTTTTTTACAAAATGTAAGATTTTACTACTAAATAATTATTTAAATGCGAATGATTTGTTCAAAAAGTCATTAGCATAAAATATCATCATAATAATTGATTTCTGACAAAATTTGTTCAAGCTCCATGTTCCTGAACTACAAAACTAACGAAACAGCTAACTTATGTCATGTATGACCCGCAATCAGACTTGAGTTCACGAAACTACATCTTGAGACATCTTGAGAGCTGAGTTTGATTTATTAATACGGTATTACTCAAGTGATACGTCGCTCTTTAATCGCGTCTTAAGATAGGTTTATTAATCAGCGCAACAACTCAAGAGCAAACTCAAGATTGAAATCGATATTGAGTTCGGTTTATTAATACGGACCTTAGGAACGCGTCGCCGTACTCCCGATACTGATGTTGTGTGGCAATATTTTAAACTGATTTAATTGTTATTATCGTAATGTAATAATTTATCTATCTATCTTATCTGTTGATCGGTAAATGGCCTTGTGGAAGTCACTCAAAAAGTGTTGTTACCTGCTTACATCCTGTTCAATATACCGGCTCAGCGATACTTTGCTAATACCTGTGTATTATGAAGCTACAGGTCATCTTGTTTTATATCAAACAGTTGCTCTAAGACTACGAAACGCTTTAGGATAATTTGCATACATCTATCACTACCTAATAAATTCTAAACCGCTGACGAAACTCTGCTTGTCGTGTAATTTCATATACAATGCCACGTCAAAAGAGATAAAACTTTAGTGATAGTAAAACATCAAAACAATAACAAATGCAATAAATTGAAAGAGCACGCAATGGTTTTCGGTGAATTGCCATTATTTTTTCTGTGATGACGTGTAACTTATAAAGAATATTAGAGGTAAAATTGTGTAAATGAAAAATAAATCTTTATAGTAAAAATTAAGATAATAATAACTTAAATAACATTTAAAATTCAACACCAGCTGCATCAAATATGCCTTTCCAAAAGTCGAAAATTTCAGTGGAATGCGTCTCAACTGTCAGCTGGTCTCCGATGTCCAATAGTTGTCGCCTGGAGGTATTGTATTCAGGGCAAGACACACCCAAAGACTGGTCGGGAGTTGGTGTGCTGGAAAACAGTCAAAATTTTAGAACGCACATCGTATCATAATGGCATGAATTTACAGTATTTGAGATTTTGCATCTTCAAGTCTCAAGATGACAAGATTATGTATAATGTGAATTATATTACTATCGCTATAAAACTAGGCAGGCTCGACATTAGGTAAACCATGTACTGGTTCTGTCAGTTTTTAACTTACCCATATTTAGCAAAGTTAGTAAACACTGTATTAACTAATTGAACCAAGTTATACTCCTTACTGCCTTTCGCTATCTTCAAGTTATGCTGTTTCGGATCAAATAAATACAACAAATCATCCAAGTGACCGGCTCCAGTTATTCCATATGGCTTCCCTTGATTACCAAATAAATTCCTCTCTGAGACACATGAGAATTTATACATGAATACTTTCTTATTGTTGATTTTGTTCAAATGATACAATACTCTCTGAATATCGTATATAAAGCCGGATTCATTGACATATTTTACGAATTCTTTCGTATTATCAAGCGTGATAAATTTATTTCCAAAATAATGCTGATGAATTTTAGATGCAGTCTCCAGAATCGTGTCTGGATTACATTTTAGTAACAACTCTCTTGGTACCAGTGTTTCTATGTATCTATTGTAATGAGGTATTAAAGTTTTAAATCTTTCCATACCAGTCAAAGATTCCTCACTAGTATGACCGATAAAAAGATCAACTTCATTAAATGTTCTATTCTTAATTACTTTAAGAGGTGGCTCGGTTAGAAAATGTTCAAGACCGAAATCCTTTTCAACAACTGGTGTGAAATGATACATTTTAATTATATTGTTTGTTACTATTTCTGTACTAAGAACTGCAGGGTCGGTATTTATGAGTTTTTCAGATGGAACGCTCTGTAGAAAAGCTAGAAGTTCCTTTGGGTCCCTGGTCTCCAATCCTAATAATTTGCCGAGGGTAAATGCTCTTTCTCTTGGCTTAAACGCTATAGACCAATCGCAAGTAGGCACTCCACTCATTGATATGGCTCTATTAAATAAATCTTTAGACATTGGTGACAACATATGGTAAATAATTGAAGCTCCACCAGCGCTCTCTCCAAAAATCGTAACATTATTAGGATTTCCTCCAAAATTTGCGATGTTTTCTTTAACCCAACGCAGAGCTGCGTTTTGATCTTTAAGTCCAGCATTACCAGGAACATCTTCTGTGTCTAAGCAGAGAAAACCAAAAGCTTCTAATCTGTAATTAATAGTAACTAATACTACTTCATGGTTTACAAGAAAATCTGGGCCATACATCTTTTCATCTCCAGAGCCACTTTTGTATCCACCACCGTGGATAAAGACCATGACTGGTAAAGTTTTTTCGGGGCTCATATTCCTTGTGTAGACATTAAGATATAAACAGTCTTCACTTCCTAATAAGATTTCTTCAGTAAAAATATCTTTTTGTGGACAAACTGATCCATGAGACGTTGCTTTTTTTACTCCATCCCAAGGTGAAAGCGGTTGTGGAGCCTAGAACAAGATTTTTTTTATCTATTTAAATATTTGGAACTTATGACGTCACTAAGTGAACGTGTCAGTCTAGAACAAGGTAAATATAAAAAAAAAACAAAATTACTCAATATAAAAAATAAAATCAAATAGTTTTACTGTGTGTGAATTTTTTTCAGTACAAAAAAATTCACAGCTATCAGCCTAATTATCATGACATAAGACCTAAGTATACACTAAAGAGGCTTTTATTATATTTGCTTAGCACTTTATAGAAGTACGAGTACATTCAATAACTGTAAACCTGTAGGTACTGGAATTAATTTAATTTTAAAAAGTTTATTTATCCTCCAATTACCTTAAACCTGAGGTCTCCAATTGGCGGTGCTGCATATGGTATACCCTTGAAGCTGTAATACTGTCCATCTCCCGTCACCAGATCCAGTAGTTCCCCTTCCAGCCACCCTTGAGACACCTTCACTTTCGTCATACTTTCTGAAACATTCAAATCATCTGTTTTATAAATACTTAAGTACCTCTTGTTTTATAGGCATTATTTGATCATTTCAGTGTCCTATATCGATCAGTAGATTTGACCTCCATGTTTTTAGGTTACTGTACCAGCCTGGTCAGTTGCCTTTGGAAATCGTATTGAACCGTAGATTGAAAATGATCTTCTTGCCGATCCATTTCTAGAGAGACACACATTAATATGATATCTGGAATGTCTCAGAAAGTGTCTCATTGTCACGGTTGTGTCTGAAATGTTTTAAAAATAATCTTTATTAGACTATTTCATAAATTATTTGTACGAGCTCACCTTTCTAAAAAAATCCTTTTTAAAAATTAAAAATAATAAAGAAAATCTCAACAGACTGTTTTCATTAAAATTGTATTTAAAACTGCCACAAGTTAATTACATAAAATTACAACCAACAGTTATTAGGTCACAATTGTTTTCAATTAAAACGAAAATAAAATATAAACAACTATCAAGAATAAATTCTGCTTACAATTTGATAGAGTCCTCCAAAGCGTTCGTTATAAATAGGTGTAAATGATCAAAACGGGTTTGTTTTCTCGAAATGTAATCGCGAACTGACAAAACAAGTGTTTTCTCAGACTTACTGATATCTTGTTATCTTAGATATTATACTTTTTTGTAAATAGAGCAAGAGGGTACTGATTAATTGCGTAATACTATGCTTATCTATAACTGTATGCCGCGCTGAAATGCTCTGTTCCACTCTTATCCAGTAAACAAATCCATTGAAGGATCTGTTTTAATTTTTATGATATTCAAATCCATTACTGCTATGGTTAAAATTTCATTTATTTTTAAATGTCCCTGATCTTTTTCTGCTTCTGCTCTTATCCATTACCGCGATGGATTATGGTAATTCATTTCGATAGATCCCGTTTGAAAATCTGAGTGATAATTGTCAACGCTTTAAACATGTTTCAATACCCAGCAGAATTGAATGTAATTGTCAGCTAGTCATTTCAACAAAAAATACACCGAAAAAACTATATTGTAATCAGTAAACCAAAACAAATAAAATTCATAATCAAAGGTCAAGGTTTTGTCGTTGTAATTATTTAGTGATAATGTAGTTTTTATCGTTGGTTGTATAAAATAGTTAATATTGTATTCTCAGTTACCATTATAAGTGGTAAACTTAGGTAGAAATTAATCTATCGTTTGACATATGTTTAGATTTAGACAACGTATTACTGAGAGATGATTTTTAAGATTACTGTTTATTTACCATACGCCAACGACCTTGGTACACAGCCTACTAAATAGTTACGATTGGCACCGGTCGCCTTTGTTGGTGAAAATTGTTGATTGTTACGAATGTGTTTTGTTGTTCTCAAAAGTGCTGAGATGGAATTGTAGGTGAAATTTTTACCGACATTTTGGTGTAATTTTGAGGCAAACATTTCCTATAGTTTTGAAGCTATCCTTAAATTCAGAAATAAAACTAGTCTAGCTTTGAAACGACAAAGAATTATCGCCTCAAAATTACCCCAAAATATCAGTAAAAATTTCACCTACAATTTCATACTTTATATTTCATACTCAGCACTTTTGAGAAAAACAAAACACATTCGTTACAATCAACAATATTCGTTGTAATGACGGGTATTTCTGGCGTGTTGCGTTTGGCAGCATAAGCATGCATTTAAAATAGGTTTAAAATAGGTAAAATTATTATTTATTATTCTGCCAATGCTGGACTGCTGGAATGACCCATTGTATTATCGATTTCGTCTCGCTGTCTCCGTTTTGATTTCCCGACACGCCTAGGCACCTCGTGGACTTCGGAATTCAGTCAGTAGTGACTGGTGACTTTAACCTAAGCCCTCTAAGCATCCAGCATCATTCAGCAACAGCAGACGGCGCCCACTTCAGCGTACCGTTACGCATGTTATTTCCATTTTTCACTTTTTTAGGCTTCCTCTAATATGTACATATCTACTATTTTGCTGTTTGTCAAATTGCGGCTATAATATTTTCAGGGAATTATGGTTAAATATTTTTGTTTTTGACATTAGGATCCCAAATGTGGAGTAACTCCCGCCCACCGGTACACGTCGTTCCAGAATCCTAAATCCCCTGTATATTTAACTTTTTCAACGGTCAGCTTGTCGTTTATCCTAACATATTCCTTGTGTGCGTCATACTCTGGCCAAGTGATCCCAAAATCTCCGTTTGGTGTCGGTGTTCTACGAAAAAAGATTTCAAGATTAGCATCATAATACATGATGTAAGTAGGTAGGTACCAAATATCTTAAACGGAAAGTGCTTGGAAAAAAGTCAGGGGCATTGCAACTGTTGATTATACTGAGCGTGGAAATAAAACGGATTAATGGAAGCCTTACCCATACTTTGCGAAGTTAGTGTAAAGAGAACACATCAATTTAATATATTCACTAGCTTTTTTGTCTACCACACTTGTCAAGTTGTAAACAGATCCAGAAAATAAATAAGGAAGGTCGTCCATATGCGCAGCTTGTCTAATGCCGTATTTCTCAGCTGCCTGCTTCGCGTACGTGTTCCTCGAAGAATAAAGGGCAAATTCGTAGAAATAACGTCTAGTCGATGGACTTTTAGTCACTATGTTATCCATAAAGTACTGAATACCATAAACATAGAACATAAAGGAGTAGTAACGTATAAATTGACAAATATTCGTCAATGTAACAGTATCGTTCCCAAAGTAATATTTCTCAACAATATCACCAATATGTAGTACTTTGGCTGGACTTCTTACACGTGATATTTGAATAGGTACATACAACTCTTTGTACTTGGGATAGTAACGTAATATTTGATTTTGAAGCAAGAGAGTGTTAGTGATACCCTCCGCATTCGTATGACCTATCAACAAATCTGCATCGTTAAAAATTCCTTGATTTTTTGCATCTAGTGGCTCTATTGTAAGATAATGATAACCGCCTAAATTTTTTTCAACTATGGGCGTGAAATATGTTGTTAAAATCGGACTGTTAGGCGCTTGATCTGATAAGAGTATATTAGGGCGTGTAGCAATAAGGTTCTCTGCTGGGACATTTTTCAACTTATATATTAATTCATCCTT
Source organism: Idaea aversata (assembly GCA_907269075.1). Lineage (NCBI taxonomy): Eukaryota > Metazoa > Arthropoda > Insecta > Lepidoptera > Geometridae > Idaea > Idaea aversata. The sequence goes on along the minus strand of OU026092.1, from coordinate 14,617,271 downwards.
ATCGTTGGTATATATACCAAGTCTTCTACCTAGATTGAATGCCCGTTCTTTATGAGCAAAGCTTGTGGAAAATGGATTAGAAAAACTTGAGCTCATTGAAATTGCTCTTTTGAAAAGACCCCTCGCAGCTGGAGATATTAAATGCAAACCTACGCTTGCTCCACCATTGCTTTGTCCAAATATGGTTACCATATCAGGGTGACCTCCAAAACGTTTAATATTTTTTTGCACCCATTGCAAAACAGCAATTTGATCTTTGAGTCCAGCATTGCCTGGCACTTCTTTCGTGTCTACTGAAATAAATCCAAGAGCGTTTAATCTGTAATTACAGGTGACAAGTATGACATTGTAGTCCATTAGAAAATCTGGTCCATATAAGTCATCGTTTCCAAATCCAGTTACGAATCCTCCCCCGTGCATGAAGATCATAACTGGGAAAAGTTTTAGAGGATGCAAGTTAGGAGTGTATACATTAAGGTAGAGACAATCTTCGTTGCCGATGATGTAATCAGTTGGTGTTACGGTAACTGGTTGGGTGCATATCGGTCCATGGTCTTTTGCGCTTCTGATATCTTTCCATCTTAATGCTGCTCGTGGTGCCTGAAATTACTAATAATTAATCTAAATAAAAAAATATCTAATAATTACCCTGCTTACATTCACGGAATTGGGACCTTAGTACTAAGTACGGCTTACCTGAAATCGCAGTTCTCCTAAAGGAGGTTGTGCGTAGGGTATGCCCTTGAAACTAAGGTATGAACCATATCGTGAATTTTTCTCTTCACCTTGCAGCACACCTTGTTCTACTGTTACTAGGATTGGCTTCCTCTCTCCGAGAACGACCTTCACAAATTATTTAATAAAACTAAAATATTTTAAGACGCGTTTTTCTTAAAAATTTTAATGAAAAATGCGTCTTCAAAGATTGCTATAGAGACGAGCCTCGAACTCACAACCTACTGGGTTGTGTGAGCAATTTTTGAAGACATTTTTTCCTTCAAAACAAAGATGTTATCTATCTATCTATCTAAGAAGATAGATAGATAGATAAATAAATTCTTTATTGCAAACACCATTTTTTCTACCACTTTTTTTTGACATCTACCGATAACCCAGTGCAAGCTACGCACTATAAAATAAAAAGATTCAATAATTAAGTTCAGTCCACGTACCACAAGTTGTTTACACACTCAATCAAAAGTAACGGTATTGAGTATTTGGTATTGAGTATTTACCATGAAACTGCAAAACTTGAATCGGCATCGATAGGTAAGTCGAGATAGATAGTTTTAAACAGTTTCTCTGTCTGTATCGCGTCGTCTATTTCAGGTAGAAAAAATATTTAGTTACCCTAAACAAAGACTGATCTCGGGTCGCTTGTCCAGTTTTATGTATCATGGGGGAAATATATGGTACCTACGTTTGATCGAGTGCGTTAACAATTGGTGGTAAGGCTTCTGTATATAAATAATGTAACTTACTTCTAATGCTCAGAATACAAAACAAATCTGTATTCTGAGTTCTAATGTATGAAAAAATGAAAAAAAGATAACATACTGTTATGAAAATGTAAAATAAACTTGCTCTGTGAAACATATTTTTTTCCTGTAAGACTTAACAAGGCACAAACACAACCAAGTCTACGTCAGTTCATATAATATGAATATTGTTTTACAAGAGTTCTGTACAAAAAGGTATCTGTAACTTAATCTATACTAATATTATAAAGAGGTAAAGTTTGTGAGGTTGTAGGAGGTAATCTAACCCAGAGGACCGACATAGTTTGCATTGACATAGTTTCAGGGTTGCTAAATGTCATAGGCCAGTTTTTTATTCTAGAATTCCCACGGGATCTAGACCTAAGCGTGTGAAACCGCAGGTTGCGGCTAGTGAAAATATACCTAAACATTTCCTTGCAATTCTCGTGACAAATAAAATAAAATTATCATTCGCCCAATACATATTAAATTAACATTATTCTAAGGTAATAAATATAAATGGGCAAATTAAGTGCAAAATTATCGAAGTTTAGTATATTTTCTTTTATAAAATTCTTTAAATTCCTGAAACATATAGTCCTTTAGACACAACAGGCATTGTAACTTAAAATTCCGCGGTTCTTTCTGAGACAATACCTATCGATAGAGGGCATTATGGCAATATGAATACCTTCACACTGAACCCTAAGCGTCTCGGAAAAGGGATATTTAGCCAAACGTATTGACTTATGATTTTCAAAAAATGAGAATCCTCTATCGAAAGGTGGTTAGAATATGGGTTTCGAAATGCACTGCGTACTTTTGGAAAATCATAAGACAACACGTTTGGTTAAATATCCCGTTTCCGAGACGCTTTAGAGATTCGGTGTGAAACAACTAGTTGGTCGCCATAATGCCATCTATCGATTGGCATGGGTGGGTCTTCGATACATAACATTATGGCAACTTCGATACATATCATTATGTCTGTAATGAGCCTTTACCTATTATTATAATTTTATCAATAACACGAAACATATGTTCATAATACCTAACGGTCGATTCAACTACTGTTTAATATACCTAACTTTGATTCAACTAAAATTAATTGAGCTAACGAACGATTGATCTAATGTACGAAACACCTACGGTTTAAAAAAAATCAAATTAATAAAATACACGCTCCCTAACCAAGTGAACTAGGTAGAATTCGTTTCTAGCACTCGCCGGCCGCTACCGCGGCACCGCTCGCTTCGCTCGCTCGGCTCGTGCGTTGTGGTCTCAGTTCTAACTTAAACCTAACCTATCCATGTCGGTTCTGGGTAGGGAGTTTTCTGGGTCTTAATAGTAGGTATTGTGACCGTACTTATTTCGAACATAGTTATATTGAACTTAGTTATTATGATATGTAACCTTCAAAAAATAATTAAACAAAAAGCCTTAACAACTGTAAAACATCTGGGTAGATGTAGGTCTAGGTACTAGGGTAACGGAGAGATGACCCTCTATTAACTTTGAAGACATATTTTCAAGAAACTATAATAAAAAAAAACAACCAATACGAAAACGAAATTTAAATTTTAATCAAATTTAATTTCTAAACTTAATAGCAATCAGTTTTAATAAACTATAAGATAATTATTGATTAAAAAAAGTCGCGATCGGCCATCTTTAGGAAGAGTTCGCCAGCACCTATATGTTATAATATTAGAAAGTTATTATTTTTTTATAATAGCCTGTTGTGTCTCACTGCTGAGCCAGGCCACAAAGGCCAGAAATAAAGTTATAATAGCCTGTTGTGTCTCACTGCTGAGCCAGGCCACAAAGGCCAGAAATAAAGTTATAATAGCCTGTTGTGTCTCACTGCTGAGCCAGGCCACAAAGGCCAGAAATAAAGTTATAATAGCCTGTTGTGTCTCACTGCTGAGCCAGGCAACAAAGGCCAGAAATAAAGTTATAATAGCCTGTTGTGTCTCACTGCTGAGCCAGGCCACAAAGGCCAGAAATAAAGTTATAATAGCCTGTTGTGTCTCACTGCTGAGCCAGGCCACAAAGGCCAGAAAAAAAGATAGATTAGAAAGTTATAATATCAAAACAATATGCATTTATTGTAATACAATTGGGTATACATACATACACCATACAAAGGTTACAATTATATTACAATAATCTCATTTTTTACTTCAAAAAAAAGGAGCGCCTGTGTGTGAAACATGAAGCGCCTCTCGGTCGGTTAAAAGACTTCAAAAAAGGAGGAGGTTCGCATTTCGTCGCGTATATAAATATATTTTTTTAAATGTATGTTCGCGGATTACTCGAAAACGCCTTATCTTTTTTGATGTGAAACATCTATAGCCGCACGTAAAACCGATTTCTGACGTGGCGACGCGTCGCCACGCTATATGATGGTATATATATACAGTCTATATGCAGTAGTGTGTACGGTGTGCACACCGTACACACTACTGCATGCCCGTTTATCCATTCATTACCGGACACCCTGTACATTAATTAATTAGGTCGATATTTACGCGGCAGGTGAATCCGCAGGGCGCTGTTAGTAATTTAAACTTTCATACATAAATATTATTATTCATTTAGGTCATACACATCTGTTTGTTTGTAATAAGGCAATGTTTTTTAGGGTTCCTTATCTGAACAAGGAAAAACACGATCACTCGATTGTCCGTCTGTCTGAGACTCTTTTTCTCAAAAACGGGGCCCATAAGATTTTTTGGGCTGTTTTTTGTGTTTCGGATTTTTCCTGAGACCTTACTTTTTATCGAATTAAACTTCCGATTGATCTAGAACTGTGAAAATTGGTAATAAGCCGTGTCTCATACCACAGTTAAATGAAATTGAAAGCAGGTCTCATTACATCGAAAATTGGCCATAACTTTCATAACAATCAACTGTACCACAGATAGTTGATTGAATCCGGCGTTACTTTTCGGAACTCCATAATATCTGTAATGGAAGTATTAATATTTAGTTTTTAGTTCCGAGCCTAGTGCCAAAACACAAAATGCAATGTGCACCGCCCTTCCGCCCACTTGAAGAGGCATGCAATGAGGACAAGCAAAATTAGTATTAGTGACACCATCACTCACCCTTGTTCCAGTGTTCAGCGCATGGACGTAACATTATTTAATATTACGTCCATGGTTTAGCGAGGCAACATCTCGGAGAGCGACGTCGTATCTAACGTTTGTCGCCCTTATAGCGCGGTCGGAGTCCAATCCTGATGATGCGTCGTGTAGACGCGAAACACGTGTCGTGGTTTATGAATGGTGTCACTAATACTAATTTTGCTTGTCCTCATTGCATGCCTCTTCAAGTGGGCGGAAGGGCGGTGCACATTGCATTTTGTGTTTTGGCACTAGGCTCGGAACTAAAAACTAAATATTAATACTTCCATTACACAACTGTACCACAATAAAATAAGGTAACATTTTTACAAAACGTGAGTACGGAACCCTTAGTGTGCGAGTCCGACTCGCTTGACTGTTTTTTTTTTTATTCCTATTCAAACGTGTAAATTACCTAGATAACAACTTTCAACGAATATAATTTATTTATTTTGTTATTCAATTCACTTCAATTTGTACTTTTTATTCATCAAACACTTTTTAGTTGAAAGCAATGCTACTCTTATTTTGCTTTATTGCAGTAAGTATTTTGTAGCCCATTATAACATTTTTTTTTACTAAATTTAAGTACAAGTAAATTTTTAAGGGTGCGGTTGGGTCAAAGACAGTAAGAGTGACAGTAGAAGGAGGAATCGCAGAGGGAGAAGTATTGGTGCCATCAACAAAAAAAGGAACCTATTGCAGTTTTAAAGGAATACCCTACGCTAAGCCACCACTTGGAGAATTAAGGTTTCAGGCAAGTATTGTTCATGACAATCATGAAAACATGTCTAAAAAAAACTAAATTTAATACACCAATTATTAATATAGCAATGTATTTGAACAAAGAATAACGGATAACTTTAATTTCTGGGTCCGAAAAATTAAAATTAAATGAAATAGTACCTCGTTTACACATATTATTTTCAGGAACCTCAACCGCCTTTAAAATGGAAAGATGTGAGAAAAGCAACACAACATGGACCAGTTTGTATCCAACAAAGTCAACCATTAAGCGACTTTATATTCGGCTCTGAAGATTGCCTCTACCTCAATGTTTATACCCCTAGCACAAATCCTTCTAAATTAATGCCTGTGATGTTTTACATTCATGGGGGATATTTTGTATCAGGTTCAGGAAATGACTATTTTTTTGCTCCAGATTTCTTAGTAGGTTATGGTGTGATTCTGGTAACGATAAACTATAGGTTAGATGCCCTTGGTTTTCTATCAGTAGACACTGAAAGAGCTCCCGGAAATGCTGGTCTCAAAGATCAGGTTGCCGCTTTGAAATGGGTTCAGAGAAATATAAGAGGCTTTGGAGGTGATCCTAGCAGTGTTACAATATTTGGACAAAGCGCCGGTGGGTCCTCAGTCAGTTTACACATGATATCACCTGCTGCAACAGGTCTTTTTAATAGAGCTATACCAATGAGCGGAGTTATGTCCAATCCCTATTCTTTCAACGTCGCTCACGTAGAAAGAGCTTTTAATATTGGAAGACGAATTGGGTGTAACACAGATGACCCTGATGAATTAATCGATTGTCTTCTTAATATTCCCGCTGAAAAACTCTTTCAAGTTCGACCTAATATATTGTTGTCAGATAAAATAAATAATGACTTACTGAGTAATATTTACTTCGGTCCTATTGTTGAGAAAAAATATTGTGGAAATCAATACTTGACAGAGCAGCCGAGAGATTTGGTTCGTAAAGGGATATTCAATGATGTTGATCTAATGATCGGGTACACGGAGAACGAAGGCATCTACCCTACAACTCTATGTCAAAGCTCAATACTGGAGAATTATCCGTTGTACAAAGAACTCTATGTACCTCTAGCCATTTCTTATTTAAGAAGTCCTGAGAAGGTTCTTGATTTAGGAAATATTATTGAACATGTTTATTTCGATAACAAAACAGTGACCTTAAACACTATAGGAGAATTCATACAGTATTACACGTGGTCGCATTATAATTTTGATATTCATTACTATCTAGACTACATTGTACCTAAACGTAGTATGAAGAAACGTTTTTTCTACATATTTTCTATTTATTCGTCAAGGAATGTGTACTCTAAGGACGGAGCAAAGCGGTATGGTATCTATCAGGCAACACATTTGGACGATCTGCCTTATCTATTTGATGGGAGTGGATTCAATACTACCCTGGATCTGACATCTGAAGCTTATCAATACGTTGAGAAGATGTGCAAATTGTATACAAATTTTGTGAAATACGGGTAAGATTTTAACAATATTACAGGCTAGCCATCCTGTGAAAAAATCATTTGAACCGTATGTTAAAAGTTGCATAAAAGATTTTGTTATTGAAATAGTACATTGCGATACAAGTGTGGAAAGTTGATCATTCCATAGAGGCGGTTTATGACGCGCGAGCGGAACGCGAGCGTGGCAAAAGCCGAGATGGAATGATCAATTCACACGTGTATCGTACGACGTTTTTTATCACAGTTGCGAATAAAAAAAAGACTTGTTAAAATTTTAATAATAAAAAGTTTTTAAGAGTTTTAGGTTATGTTTACTATTTTTTGTTAATTACACTCCCGAAAGGCTAGGCAAAAGACTTTAAACCTATACAGCGTCTGACATACAATATTTTTTTTTGGGGATTTTTGAAGTGAAAACTTCTAATGGCGCGTTGGGCACTTTTGTGGGTGAGCGCGCGACAGATGAGACAGATGAGATTAGTTACAGATATACAGTTTTCACTTCTGCCTGCACTCCCGGAGCTGCGCTGTTTTTTTTTTCATTTGTTTTTGCGTCGGCGGTTAAAAACAGAATATAATGGCAAGAAAAAAATATATTTATGTACCTAAAGAAAAAACAAAATAAAAACAAAACTCAATTTTTAATTATTTTCAAAGACGTCATCACGTAATATTATCGTTCGTTATCAGACTTTAGAGACAACCTTTTGAAAAGAAGAAAAAAGGTACCAACAAAAAGTTTTAAGCCAGCAAGGCTTAAAAACTCTTTGGATGGTACCTTTTTCTATACATCAAAACAGTATAACCCAGATAAAGGAGATCATTCATGTTTCTAACAAAAAATACCAACAAAAAAAAAATGCCGGCCAGTAATAAAAATTGTTTCTATCTTGTACAGAATAACATTTTAAACAATGTTTACTAAGGCAACAAAGAGCTACGATCAAAAATCGTTGAATTATTTTACATTGAAAACCCAAAAAATGCATTTTATAGAGATCCGTTTGACCACTTTTAAGATCCCACTAAAACTTCTGAAAGGGTTATTGGATATACCTATTTATATAAATATAATAAAAACAGACAAAGCGTATCCATTTACTACTTATTTTTATATTTTTTCTGTAGTAATATCTTAAAAGTGGTCAAACGGATCTCTACAAAATGCATTTTTTTGGGTTTTCAATGTAAAATAACTCAACGATGGTTGATCGTAGCTCTTTGTTGCCTTAGTAAACATTGTTTAAAATGTTATTCTCTACAAGATAGAAACATTTTTTTTTCTGGCCGGCACCTTAAGTTTTTGGTACGATTTGAACGATGTCCTTAAGAATGTTTCATCTACTATAATGTCATTAGCAGTAAGATACGTAATTACGTATTTGACATATCGGGATGACGTATTATTTTAGCACTAGTTGGATTTTTTTTTATCGCACGCGTGTATAATACGTTGCATTATGAGCCTAAAAGCGGTTTAATAAGATCCACTTTATGAGCAACTGTGATAAAAAATATATTTTTTAATAGATAGAGTGATTCAAGAAGAAGGTTTATATGTAAAATACATGCATAATATTCCAGTGCGAAGCCGGGGCAGGTAGCTAGTAACTATTAAAATGCACGATAAATTAATCACGATCTAGTTATTTTTCAAGTTCTTGATATTTTTTACAGCACTCCCACACCAGACAACTCCTTCGCAATTATCTGGCCAAACTACAGTAAAAACATGAAGAACATGTAAGAATCGACAGGACCTTGACGATCGAAACAGTAAAATACGCTGGTCAACTGGGATTTTGGAGAAAACTTTACAAAGAAGTGGGAGTAGAACCTTATTTAGGCTGAAATATATATATGTTTTGATAATTAACTAAGAAAGTGATCTGCATCACAACAAATAACTTAAGTTCTTCGACTATCAAACTATTTAAAAAATCAATTAATAGTTTTAAAAACTAAAAAAACACGCTTTAATAAAAAATCCATCTAAAAAAAAAATATTTAATAAATTTGGATTAAGAATATTGTAAATAGTAAGCGTGTTACATTGTGCTACACCTTAATTATTTTTCTTTTGCAATCACAATGTAACACGCTTACTATTTACAATATTCTTAATCCAAATTTATTAAATTTTATTTTCTATTTTTTTAAGTTGGATTTTTTATTAAAGCGTGTTTTTATAGTTTTTGAAGTGAAAACTTCTTATGGCGCGTTGGGCACTTTTGTGGGTGAGCATTTTCACCCGTTCTCGCGACAGATGAGTATTTACACAGATATACAGCGCGACAGATGAGATTTTACACAGATATTTTAAACTATTAATTTATTTTATAGTCTTTGGTCTTTTTTACCGAAATATGTTAGATCAGACGCTGTTTACCATTGAAAGACAAACTACTCGTCAAGACGATTCTAACTAGCCCAAACTCGATGGGGTTGTGTCGTTTCATTGCGAAGTCTATGACCACCTTCCAGTTCCATCATCAGACCCTGGTTACCATTGAAAGACAAACTACTCGTCAAGACGATTCTAACGAGCCCAAACTCGATAGGGTTGTGTTGTTTCATTGCGAAGTTCCTATGACCACCTTCCAGTTCCATCATCAGACCCTGGTTACCATTGAAAGACAAACTACTCGTCAAGACGATTCTAACGAGCCCAAACTCGATGGGGTTATGTCGTTTCATTGCGAAGTTCCTATGACCACCTTCCAGTTCCATTTTCAGACCCTGGTTACCATTGAAAGACAAACTACTCGTCAAGACGATTCGAACGAGCCCGAACTCGATGGGGTTGTGTCGTTTCATTGCGAAGTCTATGACCACCTTCCAGTTCCATCATCAGACCCTGGTTACCATTGAAAGACAAACTACTCGTCAAGACGATTCTAACGAGCCCAAACTCGATAGGGTTGTGTTGTTTCATTGCGAAGTTCCTATGACCACCTTCCTTTTCCATCATCAGACCCTGGTTACCATTGAAAGCCAAACTACTCGTCAAGACGATTCTAACGAGCCCAAACTCGATAGGGTTTCGTCGTTTCATTACAGAGTTCCTATGACCACCTTCCAGCTCCATCATCAGATCAGCACAATGTTATCATAATATTGCATTGTCATCGGTCTTTGACAAGTGTGCAAAGTTTGAATTAAATCTGATCATTCTAATTAGGGCAAAATCGTGCATAAAGGAGTCGGTTACATACATACAGGTGAAACTAATAAAAGCGTGTTAAAAAGAGTGAGTTTGTATGTTCTCAAAAATCAGCTTTAGTAAGTTTTTAAGGAAAGCAGAAAGGTAAAAGATAAACAAAAGTTTCAACGAGTTTTATTTTTTGGTAAATAAAGGCTGTTATTTAATCGATTTTGTATTTATAGAATTATATTAATTCCCGTTTAATTAACTTTGGGAGCAATGTCTCCCACATAAGGAGTTACTCCAGCCCAATCATATATGCGTTTCCAAAAAGCCAAAGCGCCGGTCTCATACTGTATTTTCGTTACAATCGGTTTCTCTGCTATGAATAAGGCATTCATGTTTTCATAATATTCAGGCCAAACTAATTCTTTATAATATTTAGGCAACGAATTGTCAAGATTTTTCGGTGTTGGATTTCTGAAAAAAAAAGAAAGAAAAGGAAAGCTGAAGTTAGTTAACCAAGAAAAAACTGAAGACAAAATTAAATTAGCAATGTAAATAAATATTATACTTACCCATATTTTGCGAAGTTTGTGAATAAAGTGCACATTAAATTAATGTACTTATAAGATACGTCATTCAAGTCGAAAGTTATATTGTATCCACTGCCGTGAAACAAATACGCCAGGTCGTCTCTATGAGTAGCCTTGTATATTCCATATCTCATACCACCAGGCTTGGAGTACACGTTTCTCGTTGAATAAATACCAAACCCATAGAAATAGTTGTTTGTTGAACAATTTCTTGGAAGAAAAAAGTCACTAAAATAGTGTAATGGGTAATCGTAATAAAACTCAGAATAAAATTCGGCGAATGAAGACGCGTTACTTAGAACAAAAGTGCCGTTTCCAAAATAGCAATTTTTTATTGTGTCTCCAATTTTAAGAGTTTCGACAGGACTCTTTAAACGTAAAATCTGTGGAGGAACGAACAGTTCGAAGTATTTATTATAATTTTCTAGATAGAAATCTTGTCGCTCTATCAGATTTTTAAGGCCTTCGAGTTCTGTATGCCCGCGCATAAAGTCTACGACGTTTAGCTGTCCCTTTCTTTTTATCTCAATTGGTTGTTCTGTTAAGTAGTGATATCCTCCTAGATCTTTTTCTACAATAGGGCCGAAATACGTTATAATTGCACCGGACTTATCTTCGGATAAGCGTATTAAAGGTCGTGCAGCGTATAATTTTTCTAAAGGAAATTGTCTCAGCAACTTGGTCAATTTCTTTGGATCGTTCGTGTTGATCCCTAGTCTTCTACCTAGATTGTACGCTCGCTGTTTATGTCTATAGGCAGATCCAAATTCATTGAAAAGACTACCGCTCATTGCGATAGCCCTTTTGAAAAGTCCTTTTGCCACAGGAGATACCATATGGTAAGTGACACTGGCTCCACCACTACTTTCTCCAAATATTGTAACTTGTTCAGGATCTCCACCGAAGCTTTTTATATTCTTTTTCACCCACTGCAAAGCAGCTATTTGGTCTTTAAGTCCAGCGTTACCTGGTGCATCTTTTGTGTCTACCGAGAGGAATCCGAGGGCGTCAAGCCTGTGGTTTGAAGTTACAAGAATTACATCATAACCAATGAGAAAGTCAGGACCATACATATCGTTGTTTCCAGAACCATACAAAAAAGCTCCTCCATGAATCCAGAACAGAACTGGAAGTAGCTTCGAACAGTTCAAATTTGGCGTGTAGATATTTAGGTAGAGACAGTTTTCGCTGCCTATGAAAAAGCTGCTATATAATCCTGATTGCTGAAAACATATTGGTCCGTGGTTGGTGGCGTCTCTAACGCCTTTCCATTTATGAGGTGGTTGAGGAGCCTGAAATATGTTACCATAAATTATTATGTAAATTTGTGTTGACTGGACTCGCATTATAGGGACTGAATCCATCTGGCACTAGACAGGGAACAGTAGGAAGAGGGGAATGAGGCCTTTGCCCTGCAGTGGGACGGACTTAAAATAAATAAGGGTAAGAGAAAGAGTAGTTATTGGGGTAAGGTATTTACTTGCCTTAAACCTTAAATCTCCTAACGGTGGTTTTGCAAAAGGTATTCCTTTAAAACTGTAATACTTTCCTTTACCAGTTATTGGAATCTTTTCTTCACCCAGTAATACTCCTTGTTCTACTGTAACCTTTACTTTTTTGGTTCCCCATACTCCCTAAAAATATATATTTATGTAGTTAGATTTGAGTAAGTTAATGAAGAATAAAAAATTTAGTGTCTCAAATTATAAACATATGAGATGAAGGATCAACGGTAATATTATTTTGTATTAGTTTGTGTGTGCTACCGTGAATTGCGGTAGCATACACGAACTCATTGAGCCAAATTAGTTTGTGGTAAATAATTTGATAGATTTTGTATCAGGTTTCAACACATTTATAGGACAAGTTCAAGAAGGTACTAAACAAAAATAATGCCTTATAGGTATTTTAAATGAAAATGGCGAATTAAATTGTATAATGTTTTTATGTAAATGTGTGAATATAGATAGTGGAATATTTAAAAGTATTCTGAAAAAAATGCATGGTTATGCACAACAAAACGATAGGTACTATAAAGATTAGATAGTTTCACTATACAGGGTGTTTACTAGATGGTCGGCCAATAAATTTACATGTGTGGTGGGGAGTCTTCCTTCTACTTGCTGATTCTTGGTTGGTTGGGATCCGCCTCCTAGCTACGGAGTTGTGCCATATTGACTTTACTCAATATTTCTCTCTGGAAATTATTTGGACAGATGATGGACGCAAAATACTATGGCGGAAACGTGGAGAAAGGTATAGTGAGATGTGCGTGTTACCTAACCGAGCAATAAGTTAAAGACTTTGAGGAAGACCATTAAACCATGTTAAAAGTTTTATTCCCTAGTGGTAATTTGTTTGGACTGGAGTATTATTTTATATCAAGTGAATATGTGAATGAACTAAATAAGTATCTATTTTACTTAGCTAGTTATTTTACTAAGTGTAAACGCACCTGGTAACCGACACCTTACCCTACGCGAGGCGTGTACGCGGGCGTGCAGTCACCAGATACATTCACCGAGAGGGGAATAAACCTACCCCTAACACCTACCCCTACAATAACCTATCCCTAGTTTCCTAATCGTATGTATCTATATCTGGACCCCTTGTGCGTGTATCCTAGTTAGTGCATGTGTGTATGTGTGTGTACCTAGCTTTATGTGTACCTACTGGCCCTACCCTACCTGACGTGTCCCTACTGCCCTAGCCCTAACCATAGGGTTCGAACAATATATAAATATATAGATAAGTACGGGATTGTCTGTCACCAGGCGACCTGGGGTGACGGACGGACGGTGGGTAGGAAGGGTGGTGTGTGTACGTCGTGCAATGTACACGGGATGGATTTTCTCACTGCTGGTCAAGCGGACTCACAAGACCAATCGACTGACGGCTAAGGGTTTCCTGGCCGCAGTGAGAGGATGCTAAAGAGCATGGAGTAGCTGCAATAGCTCTTCTAGCGGTTGCTAGGGACTGCTCGTATCTTGCAGCTGCAATAGCTCTTCTAGCGGTTGCTAGGTACTGCTCGGTTCTTCCAGCTGCAATAGCTCTTCTAGCGGTTGCTAGGCACTGCTCGATCTTCTTGGGAGGAGGAGTGATACTCGACTCAGTTCTTGATTCCAATTAATTTATTCACAAATTTCTTAGATTATATACATTTTAGTTTTGATGACTTATCAATAATTATTATAATAGTGTGCTGTCGATGTGCAGCCGTGTGTTACCTACCTATTGCCAAAATAATATTAATCATCAAAAATTGTGTTTACTTTGTGACCTAGATTTAATTTAAAACATACAGTTTGTCATGCGACTTGGCTTGTTTACATTTATTATTTTAATATAAGTATTTAGTTAAGAAATTATTATTTTTACATATTACAAATTATTATTAATCTTTAAATTTATCCTAGTGTATATATTGTATAGTTTATATTAAAGTAAAATTATTGTTCAATGAGTTGAACATTCTGGCGTCTCTCCAGGGCAGAACTCCAGTTGGTACAGTTCTATTCCGTCAGTGTTCGAGGGATCTTGTTGTCTTCTGGCTGGTTTTCTGGGTGCTACCTGGCTGTAGACTGGGTCGTGATGTTGGCTGGCTGGCTCGTCAGCTGCAGGTCTGTTGTCGTGGTGCTGTAGCTGTACCAGTGACCTTATGCCCCTCGTGATCTGAGGAACACAAAATAATATTAATAAAATTATAGTAACTACTACTATACCTCCTACTGTAGTAGTTATGTAAGTGTGAGAAGTAACTTGGGTCCAGATTGTATTGTCTAGTTTAGTTTGTAAGTTATTTTCGGATTTGACTACATTGTCGAGAATATCTTGTGAACTCTCTATAACTTCGTCTTTGGTTACATTAAATATGGTGCCAGTGCTATTATAGGTGGATATAGAGAAGTCGATTGGTTTTGAAAATGACGCTACGGTTTGAACTGAGATTGTTCTTTTTGCAGCTAATATGTTATTAGTTGTCTTTATAATACAGTTGTCGGCAATCCGTATTACTCCAACATCCCGCAGTTCAATTTCCTCTCTTTGTCCGTCACATATGATCGATGTCAAACTACGGTCTTTAGCTATGAATAACCATGTATTTTGCATATGCAGTTGTTTCCATAACAGTTTGTTAGTTATGTCGAACGTTTTTGATTGACACCTCGTTTGTGTTTGGTTTTTGAAGAGCTGGTTAACAATGCAATTATCATTTGATTGCATGTTCTTCACGGCACTAGGAAAGCAGACGTATGTACTCATACTTTGTAGGCAACTTGTAAATTCTTCATGATCTAAGTCAAAATACTGTTCGTTGTTATAGTCTACGCCAATGTATGATTTTTGTATTTCGACGGTTTGGAATAGCTGGTCCCGTGTTTTTTCAGGAACCGCTGTGACATAGATCATTGTGTATTTTGTTGTGTCCTGTATCGGAAAGTAGGCGTACACTTGGATGTGAGTTTCGTTTTCCGCCATTTTTGTTTCTAGCAGTTGTCGTTGTACTATCTTTAAGTTACTAGGAAGTTTGTTATTTGCCGTATAAATTAGGTTACTGACGTTCTTTGGAGTCAAAATGCTGTATACACTTGATTTCGATAGGTATACATCTAATAATCCAGCGTAATGTTCTGTTATTTCAGTTATGTAATCATTTGCTAACTGATACGTTTCTATTATATGTATATTTACACTGTTTCTGATGACTGCTTGGTACCAATAATCTGTTTCATGTATAAATTGTATGACCTGGTTTAGTTTTGTTTGAAATTTTTGTAGTTTTTTCGTGATTCTATTTTCTGTCTCATTAACTTGTGATACCGTTGATATCATAAACTTCGTTTGTTGATTTGCAGCTTCGATTAGTTGTTGTTGGTTTTTGTTCAGGCTATCTATGTCCCTGTAGACCTCGTCGTTTACGCCAAAAACTGATGTTAATATCTGTCCTAATATACCTCTCTTCTTTCTTTTGGTTTGGTTTGCTTCCATTAGGTATTCTTTTGTTCTTTCGTACTTTGACTCGGATTCTTTTAAGTAGTGGTGGAATTGTTCACAATGTGTCGCATTTTTGTTGTATTTTTTGCTATTTCACAAAGGTCGTCGAACTGTGTCACTGCTTTCTTTATTTGTCTAAGGTTTTGTTCAATCTGTTCTTTTTCGAAGTTTGTCTCTATTCTAAAGACTCCTCTGTCAATGCATGCAGTCCCGATCTGTTCTACATAAAATCCTGGTTTTATTTTAATCATTGTATAGGTTGATGTTACGTTGGCAAATAGTTGTAGGCATATAATCAGGAACGTGAACCATTGCCATCCCTTTTTATATGTATGACTCCTGGTTTGTCGTTTATTCTGTTTTACGATAACATTTGATTGTACTGTTGTACTCGTATTACTTGGTTTAGTGCCGCTGTCGTTTTCATTGATTGGTAGAGGAACAAGTTTATGTATTGCACGTTTTTGAGTTGAACCAGAGGACTTCTGTAGGGTTACAACTCTTGTGAGGTCATCATTGCCCGGATGTATTTCTTTTACTTTTGCCAGTGGCCATTTGCTGGGACTTATGTTTTCATCTTTCACTAGTACTAATGTTCCGATCGTTAAGTTTTCGTTGTTTGTTTTCCACTTGTATCTCTGTTGTAATTGATGTAAATAATCGTGTGTCCAGCTTTTCCAAAAATCTCTCTTCATCTTTTGAATCTGTTTCCACCTGAGTAGTAGATCAGTGCTAATATTTGCCAGGGGATCTGGTATTCCTACTGCCTCTCGTCCTATTAGGAAATGACTTGGTGTGATCACTACGTTGTCATTTATATCTTCGCTTTGTGCGCATAACGGCCTCGAGTTAAGGCATGCTTCGATCTGGTACAGGAATGTTATCAATTCTTCGTAGGTTAATGTTTGTTCTCCTATCACTCTGCGTAAGTGGTGCTTCATGGATTTTACTCCCGCTTCCCAAATTCCGCCAAAGTGAGGAGACGAAGGTGGTATGAAATGCCATTGTGTTCCTATCGTAGTTATTGTCTGTTGGAATTCATTTGACTGAGTTATTTCCAGTATTTCTTTGTAAAGGTGGTTGGCAGCTCCCACAAAATTAGTTGCATTATCGCTGTACATGTGTGAAACTGGACCTCTTCTTGATGTGAACCTTTGCATTGCGGCTATGTAGGACTCGGTTGATAAATCACCTACTAGTTCCAAGTGTATTGCTTTCGTTGCTAGGCAAACAAATACTGCAATGTATCCTTTGTACGACTTGTGTCCTCTTCCTTTCATTGCTCTTACTTGTACAGGACCAGCAAAATCAACACCTGTGTGACTAAATGGGTATGATTCGGTTACTCTGGCTTTTGGTAATGTGCCCATTTTTTGATGTAGGGTTGTTGCTTTGTATCGTATGCATTTTACACATTTGGATATGTAACTCTTTATTCTTTTCTTTCCTCCTAATATCCAATATCTTTGTCGTATGTAGGCTAAAGTTAACATGTTTCCTCCATGTAAGGTTTTCATGTGAGCATCGTGAATTATTATCCATGTGACGTGGTGATCGCTTGGTAGTAGTATAGGATGTTTTTGGTTATATGGAAGGTTTGAATTATGAAGTCTTCCTCCGACTCTCATTATCTTGTCTTCTTGATTTATAAATGGATCTAAGCTTGTTAGTCTATTATTTTTTTCTAGTGATATCCCTTTTGTTAATGTTTTGTACTCTTTTTGAAAAACTTGTTGTTGTACTAGTGCTATTATTTTGTTTGTTGTAATAGCTAATTCATCACAACGTAAGGGTTCTGTGCTTTTTTCCATATTCTTAAATCTGAAGCAGTATGACAGTATTCGTACCATTCTTTGGAAACTTGAAAATCTCTCCCATATTTCATTCTGTGGTTCGGTAGTTGTTGCTAAGTTACTGTGAACGGTTTTTTTTATCTCTTCACATATTTCAGGGATAGTTTTAGTTATTGGCAGATTTTTGGTTTTTAACCATGTTGGGCCATTCCACCATAGTGTAAAGTTGTGAAATTTATTTGGTTCTATTCCTCTCGAAATTACGTCCGCCGGGTTATTTGACGTTATGACGTGATTCCATTTTGCTTGTGGTAATAATTTTTGTATCTCAGCTACCCTGTTGGCTACAAACGTTTTCCATCTTGTAGCTTCACCTTTGACCCAGCCTAATGTAATCATTGAGTCCGTCCAACAATAAACTTCTGTGTTTGTAAATTTCATTGTTGTTATGATCTTCTCCATAAGTTGGGCGAGTAACAGTGCAGCACATAGTTCTAGTTTTGGTAGTGTTGTCTTTTGTTTCAGCGGTGCTACTTTTGATTTTGCTTGTAATAGTGTAACTTCGTACGAGTTTTCATTGATTTGCACTCGACAGTATACCACGGCCCCGTATGCTTTTTCCGATGCATCACAAAAGCCGTGTAACTCAACTTTAGTTTCATCTGTGATATGACACCATCTTGGTATTGAAATTGCTTCTAACATTTTCATCTGGTCTTGTAATCCAATCCATCTGTCTTTGGTTACGTTATCTACAATCTGATCCCAGTCTAGGCCTTTAGTCCATAGTTCTTGCATTATCAGTTTCATGGTTATTATAACTGGTGCAAGCCAGCCCAGTGGATCAAAAAGCTTTGCAATTTCTGACAGGATGAATCTTTTTGTTGGATTCTCTTTTTTGTTTATCGTGATTTGGAATTGGAAACTGTCTTCTTTTGGTGACCATAGAACTCCTAACGACTTTCTTGTTTCGTCCAGTGGAATTTTTAACATCTTATCCTCTTGTTTTTCTTTTGGTATGTTATTTAATAATTCTTCACTGTTTGATGACCATTTCCTTAGATTAAATCCACCTCTTCTTAACAACTGTATCAATTCGTTTTGTAACTTCTTTGTTGCTTCTACAGACCTGGCCCCCGAGAGAACATCGTCGACGTAGAAATCTTGTAACGTTATTTCGCTTGCATTAGGATACTTCTGTCGTTCATCTATAGCCAGTTGTTGCAAAGTTTTGACTGCTAAGTATGGTGCCGATGCAGTTCCGTATGTAACGGTGGTTAGTTCATATTCATCGATTTGATGTTTTGGAGACTCTCTCCATAGGATTCGTTGATATGGCAGGTCTTCTTCATTTACGTTTATAAAACGATACATTTTCTCAATGTCTGCCATAAAAACAATTTTATGTCTTCTCCATCGTAATAGTATTGTAGTTAAGTCTGATTGTAGTCTTGGTCCTGTCAACATATTCTCATTTAAGCTAATATTTGTGCTTGATTTACTCGAAGCATCAAATACCACTCTTAGTTTTGTAGTTAATGACTCTTCTTTAATCACTGGTTGATGAGGAATGTAGTACTTTCCTTGGTAATAGTCTACTTTAGGTACTTTCCTCATGTGACCCATTTCTAAGTATTCGTTTAGAAACTCTTGGTATCTTTCTTGTAGTGTTTTGTCTTTGGCAAACCTTCTTTCTAATTGTAGTAGTCTAGCCGCCGCTTTCTTTCGTGAGTCTCCATAATCTACGTCTGGATTTTTGAATGGAAGTCTCACAGTGTAGGACCCATCTATATTTCTGGTAGTTGTTGTCTTGTAAAAGTCTTCACATTGTTGGTCATCGCTAGATAGTTCGTGATTGGCTGGAATTTCTTCTAATTCCCAGAATTTGGTTAATTGTTCTATTTCGTTCGTTCTTGATGTCATAGTAGTAACTTTCATTCTATCTGTAGTGTGGCTACTGACGAACCCGGATAGAACCCATCCAAAATGTGTGTCTTGGGCTATTATGTCGTCATTAATCTTGTATAGCCCTTGTAGTAGTAGTTTGCTATAGTCTTGAGCTCCCAATATTACGTCGATTGGGCCTCTTTTATTGTAAGTTGGATCGGCTATCATTTTGTTTTCTAACTGCCTTTCCTCTAATTGTGGTATATTGGTACTCGGTATGGCACCAGTTAGTTTTGGAAGTATTATTAGTGTAGTTATTAGCTTGAATTCACTCGGAAATCTTGGTTGTAATTTCACTTCAATGGAGTAATTCGCTATTTTGGGTTTTTCGTCAGCTATCCCCGTTACTTCAACGTGTGTTCTGTTCCTCGGGTAAGCTAGTAGTTGAGCTACTGTTTCCGTGCAAAAAGACGCTTCTGAGCCTTGATCACACAGTACTCTTAGTAATTGGGTTGTACCATCGATTGACTTGACATTTACTAGCGCTGTAGCTAGTAGCGTAGTTTTTGGTAGTGTCGTTGTCGTATTTGTATGCATATTGTTTGTTCTAGTTGTAGTTGTATTCTTAGATGTATTGGTTTTTTCGTTCTTCGTATATCTAGTTGGCTTATGGTTTTCTTGGTGTAGGTAGGAATGGTGTCCTAACCTTCCACAGTGTTGGCAAGTCTTTGTACTCATACATTCTTCTGATTGGCTGTGCGCCAAGCAATTCCTGCATATTCCTTTCTCTTTAACTGCCTTGTATCGTTCTTCTACTGATAGTTGTTTAAATTGTATGCATTGGTATATGGTATGGTATGGTTTTTTGTTACAATACCAACAATGATTGTTGTCTGACCTCTTGTATGGGCCTGGTGTGTCGTATCTTGTCTTGTAATTTGTTTTTGTTTGTTTGCTTATCGTAGTTGTTGTCTGTAAGCATTGGAATCGTTTCTCTAGGAATTCCATCATCTCATCAAACTTTTGTGGCTTGTTAGGTTCGGTTAATTGTTGTTCATACTTTTCGTTTGTTTCAGAGTCCCACACTCTACTGAGAATTCTCCCCAGGATGGGGTCCCATGTAGTTGTGTCTATGTTTTGACGTCGAAGAGCTTCTATATTTTGGTTTATCGTATCATGTAGACTTTTTAAGTTGGCTGCAGTGGCGTGATTTATCTTTGCTATATTGAGAATGTTATCTACGTGCTTCGCTATTATAATTCTTTCATTTCTATATCTTCTGTTAAGTAGCGTCCAGGCTGCATCGTAGTTCGCCTCACAAACTGTCAAGTGCTTGATGAGCATTAAAGCCTCGCCTCGTACGTGTGTCTTAAGGTACTGCATTTTTTCTGTCGCTGATAATGACGTATCTTCATGTATAATTTTTAGAAATAAGTCGTAGAATGAATTCCATGACTCATAGTGGCCGTCGAAAACCGGAATAATTATTCTTGGCAGGTTACCTTTGTGCTCACTGTTCCCCACTCTTTTTGTGTTACTTGCTTTAGCGGTAATACGCTCAATGATTACATCGTAGTCTGTTTGCGTTTTTTCAAACAAGTTATCTCGAAAGTAGCTATGGTCTAAGGTGCTGTCTTCCATTAGAATGAGTAGGTGAGTTTCATCTATGTCTTGCCATTGCTTCTCTATATTTTTCGCCAGTGATTCCCAGTACCATACGGGTTTATCTTCTGTTAACGCTTGTGTAGCTGTTTGTAGTTTCTTCTGCATTTGTGTGATACGATAGAGTTGAATGAAGATTTTAGGTGAGTTCGCATCTTCACATTCATTTTCTTCGATGTCTTGTGGTTCGTATAGTTTGCCTAGCAACTGTAGTCGCTTCTCGCATTTTGCTAAGTTTTCCATAGTTTGATTGACGAGTGACTTGATGGATTCGTAGTAACTTGTAGTAATGTACTTATGATCAACTAGTACTTGTTGATTTCTAAGTAACTCGTGATTGGTAGTAGTTCTGTTGAGTATTTCTGTGAGTCGAGCCCTCCGTTCGTTAATGTACTTGTCGGTTTTTCTTGTATTTGGGTCTTTTTTAAGATTTGTAAGTATTCGTTTGATTTCGTTGTAGTCCGCCTCTTGGCTTCTGATAATACGATTGATTTCTTCAATGTCCATATTTTCCATAGTGTTTTGTTTCGTTGCTTCCTTTTCCTGTAGGTATATTCAATCTGTTGAACGTTCCGTAGCTGCTTGGTTGAGAAAATCGCAGCGCGGTAGTTGGTGGTAATACGTCTTTGTAAGTCAGTCAACCTACGGGGACAAGAGGAGCGCGATTTTTACTGGTTCGATTTCCCAACGGGGCGCGATTGGTGTCCCGTCGCGAAACCAAAAAAAAACTCGAAGGACCAAATGTTCACCGAGAGGGGAATAAACCTACCCCTAACACCTACCCCTACAATAACCTATCCCTAGTTTCCTAATCGTATGTATCTATATCTGGACCCCTTGTGCGTGTATCCTAGTTAGTGCATGTGTGTATGTGTGTGTACCTAGCTTTATGTGTACCTACTGGCCCTACCCTACCTGACGTGTCCCTACTGCCCTAGCCCTAACCATAGGGTTCGAACAATATATAAATATATAGATAAGTACGGGATTGTCTGTCACCAGGCGACCTGGGGTGACGGACGGACGGTGGGTAGGAAGGGTGGTGTGTGTACGTCGTGCAATGTACACGGGATGGATTTTCTCACTGCTGGTCAAGCGGACTCACAAGACCAATCGACTGACGGCTAAGGGTTTCCTGGCCGCAGTGAGAGGATGCTAAAGAGCATGGAGTAGCTGCAATAGCTCTTCTAGCGGTTGCTAGGGACTGCTCGTATCTTGCAGCTGCAATAGCTCTTCTAGCGGTTGCTAGGTACTGCTCGGTTCTTCCAGCTGCAATAGCTCTTCTAGCGGTTGCTAGGCACTGCTCGATCTTCTTGGGAGGAGGAGTGATACTCGACTCAGTTCTTGATTCCAATTAATTTATTCACAAATTTCTTAGATTATATACATTTTAGTTTTGATGACTTATCAATAATTATTATAATAGTGTGCTGTCGATGTGCAGCCGTGTGTTACCTACCTATTGCCAAAATAATATTAATCATCAAAAATTGTGTTTACTTTGTGACCTAGATTTAATTTAAAACATACAGTTTGTCATGCGACTTGGCTTGTTTACATTTATTATTTTAATATAAGTATTTAGTTAAGAAATTATTATTTTTACATATTACAAATTATTATTAATCTTTAAATTTATCCTAGTGTATATATTGTATAGTTTATATTAAAGTAAAATTATTGTTCAATGAGTTGAACACTAAGCTTACTCAACTTATCTTAGCTCTAGCCATTTCTTATTTAAGATGGCTTAAGAAGGTTCTTGATTTAGGAAATATTATTGAACAGGTTTATTTCGATAAAAATAAAAAGCCTAAAACAAGCAATAAAATGATTTCATAGATTTTATTTTACCATATTGTCGGGGTGATAAAATGTATATTCATGTCAACCCTTATACCATCCTTTATTAACGCAACCCTTCTAAGGGTTCATTGTTAGGACTACGGAACCTTATAAACGCATGGATTTTTTAGAAATATACCTGGATGTTCGTCTAATAATTCAAAAACTTAATTAAGCTAGTAATAAATGAAATGAAAGAAATGAATGATAAATAAACTATTATTGCTGTTCAACTACCTGACATTGCAAAGTTATATATTTAAATAAATAAATAAATATTTCAGGACATATTACACATCGCCATCCAGCCCCAAGCTAAGCAACTTAATGCTTGTGTTAAGGGTGCCAGATAACGGATAAACTACTTATATACTTTTTTTTTTGTAAATATATACATATTATACATATAGGAAACACCCAGAACCAGAAACAAGAATTTATGGTCAGCATAAATACTTGTTCCCGGCGGGAATCGAACCCGCAACCTTCTGCGTCGCAGTCGGGTGTTCGCCCGACGCGACGACGAATTTGCATGATAATCAACATGAAAATCAATAATGAACCGTAGGAAATATTTAAAACAGGTTTTAAAGTAACATATTAATAAACGAGGTATAAAAATACACATGGATTTTAATCATCGTTTAAAATAAATGAATACTAGTATAACTTCCCAATGAATTTATTTAAAACAGAATAAGTACAATAAAAAAAAAAAGGTATAAAAGTACGTGAAACCCTACAAAAAGAAAAAAATTAACCCCGAAATTATGACCCCTACGTACCTAAGTAGGTACCTACATGTGAATTTTTTTGATTAAACATTGTCGCGTCGGGGGACCGCTCTTTTTTCGAGTCAATTATTTAATATAATGTAAGAAGTCGTCGTTAAAATTTTTGTTTTTAGTAGTTTCACTTGTAATTCTTAATAGTTACTATAACATTATCGTTGAAATTTTAATATCATTATAATGAAGGTGTTTTTATAGGTAAAGAGCGGTCCCCCGACGCGACAATATTTAATCAAAAAAATTCACATGTAGGTACCTACTTAGGTACGTAGGGGTCATAATTTCGGGGTTATTTTTTTTCTTTTTGTAGGGTTTCACGTACTTTTATACCTTTTTTGTTCTATTTGTGACTTTTTTTTCTTTTTTTTTTTTACTTGTTTTAGGCTTTTTACTTTTATTATTTTGTGTCGGGGGTTTTTTAAATTTTTAATTTAATTTTTTATTTCATCCTTTTTGTAGGGAAGACTTTTTAATTTTCTTATTTTATTTCTTTTGTTTTCTTGCGATTTATAATTCAGGTAGGTACTTAATTTGGTGTAAAAAAAAAATAATTATTAATTTACAGTTAAATAATATTTTTGAACCCTTAAAAGTTTTTTTATAAAGTAAGTTAAGTACCTATATCCTTTTCTAGTTCTTCCTTTAGTTATTAAACTTTTGTACGAGTAGGTATTTCATAGCTATTAATTATCAGAAGTATCCGTAGAAGAAGAATTCTAGATCTAGGTTATCTATACATTAATATAATAAATAATAATGGGACTAGGGATAAAAAATAAAAATGATCCAAACGAAGCCAAAAGACGCAAATTAACTTGATACCCCACTCGGGCATAGGTATCTGCTTACATTCGGTAGTTAATCTTGACTTTTATCCCCCATAACTTTCAGACGGCTAAACCGATTTCAATCATACTTAGCAATTTGTAATGTACGAATCATGCCCTTTCATTTGATACCCCACTCGAGCATATCTACTTACATTCGGTTTTTGATCCTGACTTTTATCCCCCATAACTTTCAGACGGCTGAACCGATTTCGATCAAACATAGCTAAGAACACTCGCGACTAATTCACTTTTCAAACAAAAAAAACTAAATCAAAATCGGTTTATCCGTCTCCTACGATGCCACAGACAGACACACACACAGACAGACACACAGACACGTCAAACTTATAACACCCCGTCGTTTTTGCGTCGGAGGTTAACAAGTGCAGAATCGAAATAACCATGTTACTTTAACATAATAGATCGATAGATAGATAGAAACACTTTATTTGTAGATATACAACACACAAGAAAAATCGAACGATAAGCTTATCAATAAATCAAATATACAACTAGGCAACCTTCTGGCTTTAGGAATAAGAGTGGAGCAGACATACGATTTAGGTAGGTAAGATAATAGATAGATAGATTTTATTTGGCCAACAACAAAATGAAACACAACTGACTTATATACTAAAACAAAGTTATGTTATAATTTAATGTTTTTTTACCAATACCTTTACCTGTGTCCTTATTTATTCCTTATTATTTTTTGCCGGAGGTACGTCTCCCACATAAGGTGTTATTCCGGCACAATCATATACATGTTTCCAAAAACCTAAATTCCCTGTCTTATACTGAACTTTTGTTATAGATGGTTTTTCTCTGATGGACACGGCATCCATGTTGTCATAATATTCAGGCCAGATGAAATTTTTATAATGTTTAGGCAATGAATTGTCAGAATTTTTCTGTATCGGATTTCTGCAAAAAATAAAATAATATTTTGACGTGACAACGTTTTATAAATTGGTTTGCCGGGTGACACTTCAAGAAACTGCGTTACGCTCCGCTGACGTTATGCGCTCACAATGAGAGCGAGTGAGAGGCACGCGGGCATGGTTAGCCCGCCTAAGAGCGAAAGAGACAGACATAAAAAGTGAAAGGCACGCGTCCCTTCCACTCGAGCACAGTTGTTGTCACGTAAAACTTTCGCCCGTATACCGACTTTACAGGCAACCAGTTTTTTGACGTGACAACGTTTTATAAATTGGTTTGCCGGGTGACACTTCAAGAAACTGCGTTACGCTCCGCTGACGTTATGCGCTCACAATGAGAGCGAGTGAGAGGCACGCGGGCATGGTTAGCCCGCCTAAGAGCGAGAGAGACAGACATAAAAAGTGAAAGGCACGCGTCCCTTCCACTCGAGCACAGTTGTTGTCACGTAAAACTTTCGCCCGTATACCGACTTTTTTATATTAAAGTTTGTTTCCCAAAGACAACATAAATAAATAACAGTATTAAAACGTAGTACCCATATTTTGCGAAGTTTGTGATTAAAGTGCAGTACAAGTTGATATATTTATAAGATTCGTCCTTCAAGTCAAAAGTTATATTGTATCCACTGCCGTGGAACAAATACGCCAGGTCGTCGTTATGAGTAGCCTTGTATATTCCATATCTCATACCAGCAGGCTTGGAGAACACGTTTCTTGTTGAATATATAGCAAACCCATAGAAATAATTGTTTGTTGAATAATTTCTTGGAAGAAAATAGTCACTGAAATAGTGTATTGGGTAAACGTAATACAAATAAGAAAAAAAATCTACGAATGAAGATGCGTTAGTCAGAACAAAGGTGCCGTTTCCAAAATAAAAGTTTTTAACTATTTGTCCAATTTTTAGAGTTTCAGCAGGGCTCTTTAAGCGTGAAATCTGTTGAGGAACGAATAGCTCTAAGTATTTTTTATAGATTTCGAGATAGAAATCCTGCTGTAATTTTAAAATATTGATGGCCTCGGCTTCTGTATGACCACGCATAAAGTCTACAACGTTTAGCTGTCCTTTCTTTTTTATTTCAATTGGTTGTTCTGTTAAGTAGTGATATCCTCCTAGATCTTTTTCTACAATAGGACCGAAAAACGTAATAATATCACTTGTTATTTCTTCGGATAAAAGTATTTCGGGTCGTGTAGAGACTAGTTTCTCTGCAGGTACTTTTCTCAGAAAGCTGGTCAATTTCTTTGGATCGTTCGTGTTAATCCCTAGTCTTCTACCTAGATTGTACGCTCGCTGTTTATGTCTAAACGTAGATCCGTATTCATTAAAAAGACTACCGCTCATTGCGATAGCCCTTTTGAAAAGTCCTTTTGCCACAGGAGATACCATATGGAAAGTGACACTGGCTCCACCACTACTCTGTCCAAATATTGTAACTTGTTCAGGATCTCCACCGAAGCTTTTTATATTCTTTTTCACCCACTGCAAAGCAGCTATTTGGTCTTTAAGTCCAGCGTTACCTGGTGCATCTTTTGTGTCTACCGAGAGGAATCCAAGCGCATCAAGTCTGTAGTTTATAGTTACTAGAACAACACCATAACCGACAAGAAAATCAGGGCCATACATATCGTCGTTTCCTGAACCATACAGAAAACCTCCTCCATGAATAAAGAACATAACTGGAAGTAGCTTTGAACAGTTCAAATTTGACGTGTATACATTTAGGTAGAGACAATCTTCGCCGCCTATAACAAATTTGCTAAATATTCCTGATGGCTGAACACATATTGGTCCGTGGTTTGTTGCGTCTCTAACGCCTTTCCATTTATGAGGTGGTTGAGGATCCTGAAATATACAATCAAATTTCTATTAGGGTAAAAAAAAAGTGATTGTTTGTGTTAGGTTAGCTTATACTTGCCTGAAACCTTAAATCTCCTAACGGTGGTTTTGCAAAAGGTATTCCTTTAAAACTGTAATACTTTCCTTTACCAGTTATCGGAATCTTTTCTTCACCCAGCAATACTCCTTGTTCTACTGTTACCTTTACTTTATTGGTTCCCCATACTCCCTGAAAGAGATACATTTATGCTGTTTATTTTGGTTTAAGAATGAAAACTAAGTATCTTTTTATCATTATTTTGCCTTAGTTTGTTCACTTTAAGAACTTTGTTTAGAATGTTTTTTCACAGTAACATTTGTTGGATTGTGTTTCGTTTCAACCCATTTTTAGGACAAGTTTAACAAGGTACTTCACAAAAATAATAGCTTATATATTTATAATTAAAAAATATTGAAAACTTTAACTTTTATTACCTCTAACAAAAACATTAACTCGAATATTATGTATAAAAACATTTTAAGGTTTTTCTTTCTTTAAATGATGGGTTCGCACTACTTGTACATATAGAGCAGTTTTAATTAATGTTGTTGTTCAGTAACAATCAATATATATACAATTGAAAGTCTTTATTACATGATTGACTCAACTCAGCTAAAATTTGGAGGGTGTGTTATTTGTGAAGTTTTTTTTAAATTCCACTCTTAAGATGGTGAAATGGGGAGTTGAAGTTCAGAAAATAAGTAAGGACACGTCAATTAAAATTATGAGACAATTGTATCACAGTTTTTAAAAATTCATCCCGCAACAAATTTGAATTGGGTTTTAAAATCCTGCAAGGTTGCGAGAATACGGGCGGGCGGTGTTGTATTAATGAAGTCGAACCTTAATTAATATAATTGTCCCGGCAAACGTTGATTTGTGAATCTAAACCATCCAGGGCACCACCCAAACGTATACAAAAAAAAATCATTCAAATCAGTCCAGCCGATTAGGAGGAGTTCAGTGACATACACACTAGAATTATTTATATAAAGATATTATAAAGGATATCAACGATCGAAGTGCAGACTCACTGGCATCTTGTGGAATTCCCATTAGTTTATATTTTATCCTATGTCAAACTTTCTTGGGTTTTTTTCAGTTGGTAAATGCAATTGAGCGAATTGAGCGAGAATCCCTGTATAGAGCGATTATGGTGTTTGTTTCTGAAGAGAAATGTTATTTGTTTCCTGTAAGAAACGCAGGCGCTCGCGCTGGCATAAGCTAGTTTCAAATAAAATTGTTTTATGCAAATATTTGAATAGATAATGGCTTATTAAACATTCATCAAAGATACTTGCAATATAGGTACTAAAAATATTAGATAGGTTGGTCTCTTTATGTTGATTACTGTTTAATGTTATATTTTATATTAGCTCTTTATAACAATTAGATATCTTACCTACTTACATTTACTTAATTAAAATTTAAAGTCCAAACGGGGGCAAAAAGCAAAAAAAAATAATTGAAGCCAGCCTTTTGGAAGTTGTGCCCAAAAGGCTAGCTGCTTTGGATGACGATGCTTATCCGATTTTAGTTTGTTGTTATTTAAACGGTAAATATATTTGTTGGTCTCAATATATTTATTATCATTGAATATTGAAGATATTAAAAACAAGTACAAAAAAACTAAAACTCGACCACGGTATTACCACAAACTACCACGAAAATATACGAAACAAGAAATTGTTTATAATCTACAATCACCGCTAAGTAGGTAGGTATTCTAGGTATAACAGACCATTTACTGAATAAAGTACCAACTATCTTAAACTAGCTGCGCTCCGCGGTTTCATCCGCATATTTCCCGATCCCGTTGGAATATCAAAATGAAAAGTAGCCTCCTCGATAAATGGACTATCCAACACAAAAAGAAATTTTTCAATTCGAACCAGTAGTTCCTGAGATTAGCGCGTTCAAACAAACAAACAAACTCTTCAGCTTTATAATATTAGTATAGATATAGAATAAGAGCGCTCTGCGGTTTCACCCGCGTACGTGGGATATCGGGATTAAATGTAGCCATAACCTTCCTCGATAAATTGACTGTCCAACTCAAAAATATCTTTTCAATTCGAACCAGTATGTACTTCCTGAGATTAGCGCGTTCAAACAAACAATCAAACAAACAAACTCTTCAGCTTTATAATATAGATATGGTGTCTCAACAGGAGCACATGAGTAGGAATTCTCTGTTCATGTGACAGGAGTGCACTTTTTCATTTAAAAAATAAAAACACGTATTTACCAATTTTTTGAGAGAATTGTAATATTTTTATGTAATTTTAAAAACATGTTCCGATTGAGTATGAAACAAAAAAATAAGCAAATGCCCGCCCAAGGCTCTAACTGTTATTAAAATAAATAAAGCAATTATTGCGATCATACAAATGGGTTAAAACTTTGACCACAGAATATATAGCAATACCTACAAATAATCGAAACGATACGAAACGAAGCGAAACGATAATACTCGTAACTGTCCCGGAAAACGTTGTTTTGCCATATATAAAAAAATAAAGGAAAAACAATCTTTACCCGATTTTAAAATACCTACCTAACAAAAAATCCCAACTCTACCCGATTTCATTTTTGCATATAGTAAGAGTACAGTTGACATGAAAAGTTGTACAAAAAATGTTACAATCATTTTAATAGTATTATTTATACGCGACTAGCGACCCGCCCCGGCTTCGCACGGCTATATTATGCATGTATTATACATAAAAACCTTCCTCTTGAATCACTCTTATCTATTAAAAAAACCCCATCAAAATCCGTTGCGTAGTTTTAAAGATTTAAGCAGTCAAAGGGAAATAGGGACAGAAAAAGCGACTTTGTTTTATACTATGTAGTGATAACGTCATTAGTACTCTTTTGTTTCGTTGTGTTTACCATTTTGCATACTTTATACGTTGCTTTGCTATTGTTACCTTGTCAATAACATGACGTTACTATGGAACGCGATGACGTCATCTTTGCAGGTGTTGCATCAATTTTTAGCCGTTATCACGTCAAAAAAAAACAATAGGTAGTGTTCGATTCTCAGATCTAACGAAAAAAAAACACACAAACAAAAAAAAACATGCAAATCTGTTCAGCCGTTTAGGTGGAGTTTGTCAACTAACACCGTGACACGAAATTTTTATATATAGGGATTATTGTTGAGTTCTTGTTAGCATCTTGCTTTCGTATGTATACAGGGTGTTCCATTATGAATGGATAAACGGGTAGGTAGGTACCTACGGGTAGATGGCACTGGGCACAGGACGCAAAGAAAAGTTAAGATCAGTAAAACTGATCGGTCCTAAAAATAATAGTTTGCATTCAATAGCACATTTATCCAGGAATACTATCCAATAAACAGATTGGAATTATTCCTGCATTTGCAGTATGAGCACCAAAATAATGGAGAAGGGAGTTAAATATTTAAAATTTTAATAATGTATAAATTTTGAATAATTTGGGGACCGAGAGACTCACTGAGCATAACTTTTATATTGTACCGGCACGGTGTCCTCTACCCATAGGTACCCATTTATCCGTTCATTACGGAACAACCTGTATACCTACTAATTATTACCAATACGTTTTTGTTACCAAGTATTATGGGATCACAATTTAACCTTAGACTTAGCAACTTACAAGTTACATTTGAATAAGATAAAGAAACTATTTTTTTGTTTCAGGTTAACGACCTAGAAAATTTATACATTTACATTTTGCTAAGTTATGCATTTGCATGTTAATTGACCGAACGAGCGAAGCGAGAGAGGTCTAGTGTTGAGAAGGGTCGGTCGCTCGTATGTTTGTATGTTTGTATGTTTGTATGTTTGTTCGACGATAACTTGAGTACCGTTGCTCTGATCTTCATGATTTTTGGTATACAAGTAGTTGAGGTCCATAGAATTTTTAAGTTCGAACATGAGCAGGATCGGTCAGGGGGTTACGGAGATAGGGGTCCAAAAGGGGATC
Organism: Idaea aversata; assembly: GCA_907269075.1. Lineage (NCBI taxonomy): Eukaryota > Metazoa > Arthropoda > Insecta > Lepidoptera > Geometridae > Idaea > Idaea aversata. Next base: position 14,586,094 of record OU026092.1, on the reverse strand, counting down.
TACCTATATGGCACACAAACTATACTGCAAATATACCCGAGTGGGGTATCAAATGAAAGGGCGTAACTTCGGTGACAATAATATGGTACCATGGAACTGATCTGATGATAGAGCTGGAGGGAATCTGCAGGAATTATCTCATTATCCATACTTCATAGTTCATTCATTCAAACTACTCGTCAAGAATCGCCTTGACGAGTAGTTTGTCTTTCAATGGTAACCAGGGTCTGATGATGGAACTGGAAGGTGGTCATAGGAACTTCACAATGAAACGACACAACCTCATCGAGTTTGGGCTCGTTAGAATCGTCTTGACGAGTAGTTTGTCTTTCAATGGTGACCAGGGTCTGATGATGGAACTGGAAGGTGGTCATAGGAACTTCGCAATGAAACTACAGAACCCCATCGAGTTTGGGCTCGTTAGAATCGCCTTGACGGGTAGTTTGTCTTTCAATGGTAACCAGGGTCTGATGATAGAACTGGAAGGTGGTCATAGGAACTTCGCAATGAAACGACACAACCTCATCGAGTTTGGGCTCGTTAGAATCGTCTTGACGAGTAGTTTGTCTTTCAATGGTGACCAGGGTCTGATGATGGAACTGGAAGGTTGTCATAGGAACTTCGCAATGAAACGACACAACCCCATCGAGTTTGGGCTCGTTAGAATCGTCTTGACGAGTAGTTTGTCTTTCAATGGTGACCAGGGTCTGATGATGGAACTGGAAGGTGGTCATAGGAACTTCGCAATGAAACGACACAACCCCATCGAGTTTGGGCTCGTTAGAATCGCCTTGACGGGTAGTTTGTCTTTCAATGGTAACCAGGGTCTGATGATGGAACTGGAAGGTGGTCATAGGAACTTCGCAATGAAACGACACAACCTCATCGAGTTTAGGCTCGTTAGAATCGTCTTGACGAGTAGTTTGTCTTTCAATAGTAACCAGGGTCTGATCTAACATATTTCGTTATCAAAGACCAAAAAGTATAAAATAAATGAATACAGTAAAAAACTAAAAAAAAAACACGCTTTAATAAAAAAGTCCAACTAAAAAATAGAAAATAAATAAATCTAATAAATTTGGAGAATATTGTACTTAAATAGTAAGCGTGTTACATTGTGATTGCAAAAGAAAAATAACGAAGGTGTAGCATCACAAATTCACAATGTAACACGCTTACTATTTACAATATTCTTAATCCAAATTTATTTTAATTTAAAATTTATAGAAATTTATTACTTTGCCCCAAATCGTCCGAACTCTCTTTGCTTCATTTCCTATAATTATTTATTTCATAATCATGGGCTGTTTTACAATAATAGTGGTGGATAGTATTAAATAGTAGGAATGTTCGGTTCTAGCCGATCTAGAGACTCTGATAATTATAAAATTTGTGACTAATTTTTTTATAATTTTTATTGACTTGTTATATTTTAGTTTAGGGACTTATTACAGGACATATTGGCCTCAAACTTCTTTATTATATTCTCGTTCTCGAGCTTGTCTTCTCGTTTCCTCTTACGTAACATTATGATAAGTAGATACATAAGGAAGGAAGAAAAGGAATTACTATCTTCTGGATATTATGTTGGACACATTCAAAATGTCTTGAGTAAAAATAAAGAGTCAACGGATGTCCAGGGTGTGATGATTGAGCTGGCCTATGCTTTTAGAACTTAACAACAACAACATGTTATGCCTATCGTGTTCGGATTCTCTAAATCATCCAATGTCAGATAATAGCGATACTATAGGCACCTATCACAAATAAGATAGACCTGTCGTATTTAGAGTCTTTCGTCGTTATATTATACATTTTAGTACTTTACGCTGAAATATAATAAACGCTGATTAAAACGCGTAAGGTCTCAGTTCGGGGCGAACTACTAGTCAAATTAATGAAGCGTAGAAAATATTTCAAAGCAAGTTATAGATAACAATTATAATAAACAAGGTATTAAAATTCACGAAAGTTTCAGTCATAGTTCAAAATACATTAAAAATCGGATAATAATTCTCGTAAAGTTATTTTATTAGGATCCGTATGCATATTGTCAAAGAAACTAAAACATTATTTATAAAAAAACAACATGATAATTATTCCTAATTATAAAAAAAATGGAAAATAGCCACTCAGCCCGTTTTATTAAAAACATTTTTTTAAGCTTTTTGAGCGATAAGAATGGAGATGGTATATTTAGTATACCTATTTAAGATAAATAATAAATAAATAAATAATATTGCAGGACATTCCACACATCGCCATCTAGCCCCAAGCTAAGTAACTAGACTTGTGTTATGGGTGCTAGACAACGGATATACTACTTAAATACTTTTTTTTTTGTAAATATATACTTATAATACATAGAAACAACCAGACCACAGACAAATATCTAAGCATAAAGACTTGTCTGAGGCGGGAATCGAACCCGCAACCCTGTGTTTGGCAGTCCGGCATGGTAACCATTGTGCCAACTGGGTCGTCCGATACTAAGTATATTGTATATTGTTGTTGTATGTAAGTATACTGTATATTTTGCTAACATATTTTTATTTACGTGTACCCATTTTTTGTGAGAGCTACGTCTCCCATGCAAGGAGTTACTATACTACATCATTATACACGGTGTAGCAAGGTGGGTGGGTCATCGGGTGCTGGAGGGTGAGGTACCTCAGGACCTCAGTATCTATCGATTTAACCCCCCTGTATGTTCTGCAATATTGAGTGGTTCAAAAGTTATTTGGACTTTAGTGAAATTTAAGTCAAAATCAGATTTCACCCTGAACTTCGTAATTTACAGTCAAACTATAAAGTCTGCGATAACTGCCTTTTGGATTTATAAAATATCAAATAAAAACATTTAAGTAATTTTTTGTAAAATCTAATGTTTACATTATCTTTGTATGATTAAAAAAAAACAGCGCACTCCGGGAGTGCAGGCAGAAGTGAAAACTGTATATCTGTGTAAAATCTCATCTGTCGCGCTGTACCTATATCTGTGTAAAATCTCATCTGTCAAATCTCATCTGTCGCGAGAACGGCTGAAAATGCTCACCCACAAAAGTGCCCAACGCGCCATAAGAAGTTTTCACTTCAAAAATGTTTTACAGATTATGATATATCCAAAAAGAGAAAATAATCGATTTTATTTTCCTATAAAAAAATAGGTAATTTTTGAAGTGAAAACTTCTTATGGCGCGTTGGGCACTTTTGTGGGTGATCATTTTCAGCCGTTCTCGCGACAGATGAGATTTTTTAAATATTACAAATTATTAATGTATTTTTTTATTAATTCCTGGACTTTCGTATAATAATCTTGTTATTCGACTTTTAGCATAGCTTACGCTTATCAAAACTTACCTAAATAATGTTTTATTTTGACGGAGATGTACAGTATGCATCATAAGTCCACTATCAGTTTGCCACAATAATACTATAAACAAGTATTGGAGTTACGACCTTATTCTAATAGACCTTACACACAAACATAAATACTTGAATTAAAAGTACTCAGTGTGATTATTATTTTCAACATGTTAGCTAGGTATGTCTTTAGTTGGCCTAGTGGTATAAGCCGTCACCCGCTACACCAACCGACGCGTGACGTGGATTCGATCCACAGGCGTGTTGTTATAATGTTCAAATAGTGCTGCACCAAGTTTGTAAACGTTACGGTGGCAGTGGACTTTTGAGCGTCGATTTTACCTTCATAAAATTAAATACTCGTAGAGACCAATTTATTATACTGTACAGAATATATTCTTTAAATAAAATATTTAAGTTGCGACTTCATTATTTTTATCATATGGATAAGTACCATATTATCAATACAGCAACTGCTATTAAACGTATTTGCGATATAGTTTACAATATAAATGACTTAACTTGCTGAAACAATACTTAGTAGTCACGCACTACTATAATAATATCTAGCTTGATTTCAAATAGAATTTCACCAATTATGACTTCAATTTTTTTGTTGATTTTCGGGATTGTGGTAAGTATTTTGTCTAAAGATACATTTGTAAATTGAATATACTATTATGTTCATGTTATTTAAATTTTAATATCATATTTTTTAGATAAATAACTGTGTAGAATCCGCTCAAGTAAAAGTTTCCACACAAGATGGCATGTTAAAGGGTTTTATAGACGTAAGTTCTACTGGAAAAACGAATTATACTAGGTTTCACGGAATACCATATGCTAAGCCACCGTTAAAGGATCTGAGATTTAAGGTAATTTAGTAATTAAAGACTGTGTCCTTGAAAAGTGCATTGTCTAATTACTATTGACATTTACCTTGTATTACAGGCTCCCCAACCAGCAGTACCATGGAAAGGAGTAAGAGACGCTACGCTATACGGCTCAATGTGTCTTCAAATAGAATATGAAACCAAATTGGCTGTAGGAAGCGAAGACTGTCTCTATTTAAACGTCTATTCGCCTAATTTACCAGTAAAGTCTGGTAAACTTCTCCCGGTAATATTTGTAATTCCAGGCTACTTATACCGGACAGGTTCTGGTGACGACGATTTCTATGGGCCAGGTTATCTCATGGATTACGGTGTTGTCGTGGTGACAATAAACTACCGACTCGGTCCGTTCGGTTTCCTTTGTGTAGACACCGAAGATGTACCCGGTAATGCTGCGTTGATGGATCAAATTCTCGCTTTGAAATGGGTCCAGAAGAATATAAAAACGTTTGGAGGAGATCCCTCTAAGGTAACCGTATACGGCCACGGTGCAGGAGCTGCTTCAGCTTCACTCCATTACGTTTCTCCATTAGCTTCTGGCTTATTTGCTCGAATGATCCTCGTCAGTGGAGTGTCTTACTGCGACTGGTCCTCCCCATTTGAAGCTAGAAGACACGCATTCGCACTTGGTAGAGCATTAGAACTTAACACGGATGATCCCAAAATATTGTTAAAATTTCTACGCGGAGTGATTTCTCAGAAATTGCTTATAAATACTGGAATTCTTGTGTCTGAAAATATAACTAATTTATTAAGTAAAAACATTTATACTCCAGTTCATGAAAAATGTTTGGGACCGGGTCAGTATATGAATGAAAATCCAGTAGATCGTCTAATTCAAGGAAAAGTAAATAAGGTAGACGTAATGGTGGGTCATACAGCGCAAGATGCATTGTTCAATACGTACCGTAATTGGAATCTCATATTGGACGTGTATCCATATTTCTACAGATTATTTACGCCAACCCGAATAAATAATTTAAGGAGTCCAGCAGAGACTTCAGAGTACTCTGACTCTATTCAAAAATATTATTTCGGCAACGAAACCGTCAATCCAGATACTACGAAGCAGTTTGTCAAGATGTACTCTTTTCGTAGTATGAAATATCCAATTCATGAGTGGGTTAAATCGTTACCGACAGATTCTTCTAACAATCATTATTTCTTTCATTTCAATCTCTACACCGAAAGAAACTATTTTTCTAGACAAACGAAAAGTCTAGGCGTATATGAGGCAACTATAAGAGACGATGCTACATATTTATTCGACGGCTTAAAATTTAACCCTAAACTTAACGAGCGTTCATACCTTTGGAAGTATGTCGATCTGATGTGCACACTGTGGACTGATTTTGCTAAATATGGGTGAGAAATATCATTTAGGATATATTTTTTGAATGTCAAAAGCTTTCATTTAATTTCATTCATCATTTTTTTGCTTTTTCAGAAATCCAACACCAAGTAACAAGTTTGGGGTAAAGTGGCCTTTAATAAATAATAAGGATAACCTTTATATGTCAATTGATAATGACGGCCCTACATTAAAGAAGACCAACACTGGTACTCCGGAGTGCCCTACGCAACAGGAATTTTGGGAAGAGTTGCATAAAAAAGCGAATGTCTCATTTAGAGATTCTTGGTCACGTGATGATGACTCATCATTATCATCATTCGCATATTCACCAAGGTGTTCAGAAAATTGTTTTGCCATTGAATTATAAAACAAAAAAGTTTGTCTGATATATTTTCAATTCGACAAAATTACAAATATGAAACATTGTCTACTTAAAATAAAGATCTATCTTTTTTGACAAAGTGTTGTTTGTAATGTAGTAATGTACCTACATAGGTAACAACAATTATAAACTATATCTATCTATATTAACAAAAAACAAGCCAAGTGCGAGTCGGACTCGCGCACGTATGATTCCTTTTCATTATATTCTGTTTTGAGTACTTATCAGTACCACCGGTTTGGGACCCAGTTCTACATTTGGTTAGGTCTCAAGCCCCGCCATCGCCAAGCAACAGCTGCAATACCTCGAGACACCGTAAGGGCGTGTTCAGATGACACGCCTCGACCACGCGCACACCACGCGCATCACACGCGTTGACCACGCGTTGAACACGCGTTGAAATTGGTTCTATATATAATTTGAGTCTTATGTCACATCAGTAGATCTCAAATTGCATTTCTGCAAGCGGGCGCGGGGCATGTGCGGGGCGGGCGCGGGGTGTGCGCGGGGAGGGCGCGTGGCGTGAGCGGGTGAACTTGGATAAATGCAATTTGAGATCTATAATGATATGTCATAAGACTCAAATTATATACTTATAGAACAAATTTCAACGCGAGTTCAACGCGTGGTCAACGCGTGTGATGCGCGTGGTGGGCGCGTGGACGACGCGTGTCATCTGAACACACCCTTAGTCAATTCTGCGTTAGATGAAAACCTTTTTAATAATTTTAAGTAGACGGTAGTTAGCATTTCACTTAATATTTTTTGTAAGACGATTGTCATCTCAGTCTGCCTGATCTGCAAAGTTCCCGAAACATCAGGTTTAAAACAAAATTAAAAAACGATCCTTTAAAAAAAATATAATTACTTATCTGTTGTTATAGCGGCAACAGAAATACATAATCTGTGAAAATTTCAACTGTCCAGCTATCACGGTTCATGAGATACAGCCTGGTGATAGACAGACAGACAGTGGAGTCAAAACGTCGAGGCAAAATAATTTAAAATAAAAGGTATACCTGAGAAAATTGTTATTATGAACAAAAATCGTGAGAATTTAAGTTTTTTTAATGTAAATTTATGCATGGGTCATAAAAGTATACCTAGGGATATAACTTTATGTAGCAACTAGAAGTGGCATTAAAATGTTCATGAAAGAGTAATGGTTACAGTCATATTAGTTGCATTTATTTAAACGTAATGCAGAGAAAATTGTGAATTGGAATTTTAGAAAGTCGTTACTATGGCTTGGAGTTTTAATTTATTTTCCGTGTTGGTAGCACCCAAAGATTACTTATAACTAGATCGGACAAGTTGCCTCGTTTGTACTAAGTCCGAGTGTTGCAACCACATAGAGCTATTTTTACCCGACTACGGCGAAGCCAAAAGGGAGGGTTATTAAACGTTATTACATTTGATTAGTTCTCTGTGTAATAATCAAGTGGTGCACTGCTATTTTGCAAAATTACATAAATGGGTACTATGGAATAATCATCATTATGCACTGCTGATCATAGGCCTCGGTCAAAGAATACTTGTTAGTTTGGAATATGAACGAACTCATCAATAGGACCTCTCTGTTCCAACTGTCGCCATTTGGGGACATAGTGGTCGCACGCAACGTGATAGCCTGTTGTAGTATTAAGTATTATGTTGCTCTGTGGTTACCTAATAATGATTTTTAGCCTAAAGAAAAAACTAAATTTCAAAGTAATTTACTTACTAACTAGCTATTTCCCCTGGACACGGTCAACTAAGCTGAGAGGGTGTTAAGGGTTCCGGGCAAACCTACTCCATCTAATATCCCAGGCACTACGGCGGGCTCCCTGAATGGCTTTGATTAAAGTTGTTGCCGCTGTATAAATCATCCAGATCAGATGTAGGGGGTCAATATAAATTCAACATTTCACAAAAAAGTGCAAGTATCCTGAAATAGCTATTCATATAACTACTAAAAGATTCCTAAGTAGCAAAAATGTATTATTGTCACAGAACCGAAAATATTTCATAATATACTCGTATATAGCAAGTTGGAACGGTTCTCCCCTTGGGCCAACCTTTGTCAACGAACGTTAGAAAGTCCAAGGCTTTTTACGTTCCAAGGGATTGGTAATCAAGAATCCAATAATATGATATCAATACTTTTCATACTTGAATGTATGTATACACAGTATACACCATAGAGAATTTGAAGGAATGGCGATGCACGGAACAATTTATAGACATTGGACAAATTGCTAATTATGTACATATTAATAAATATTACCAATATGATAGGTGAAACATTTTACCCCAGATTTGTCACGAATCTACACCAATAGCCGCTAAAGAGTTTGTTTGTTTGTTTGAAAGCGCTAATCTCAGGAACTACTGGTTCGAATTGAAAAATATTTTCTGTGTTGGATAGTCCATTTATCGAGGAAGGCTATAGGTTACTTATTTTCATTTTGATATTCCCACGGATTCGTTATTTACGCGAATGAAACCGCGGAGCGCAGCTAGTTATATATTTATTACTAGCGACCCGCCCCGGCTTCGCACGGCTGTATTATACCTAAAAACCTTTCGCTTTAATCACTCTATCTATTTAAAAAATCCGCATCAAAATCCGTTGCGTAGTTTTAAAGATCTAAGCATACATAGGGACATAGATAGGACATAGGGACAAAGGGACGGCGAAAAGTGACTTTATTTTATACTATGTAGTGATAGTGATACAAAATTTTAAACGAACTGCTAACAAATCACTAATGATACAAATTCAAAATTTGAATAGATGGCGATGCTGCCAGATATAGGATATATACGGCCTGTTTGGTACCACATAATAACCTTCTCCATCCTAAGGTTGCTTGGAAGAAATCGCTTTAAGGTATAAGGTCGCCTGTTTGTACAATTGAATAAGGTTTCTTGTCCTCTTTGATATTTTTCAATGTTTTGTGTGTTGTACAAATAAAGTGTTCATCTATCTATCTATAATAATATGATATGATACGTAATATATCCAGGTGATCTTTATCATAGGCTTAGTGCCTATTTCAGACACCTGCTTCCCACTTTCATCTTATTTGTTTCTCTGTAAGTATTGTGTCTTTAAACCGACTTCAAAAAAAGGAGGAGGTTCTCAATTCGGTTGTATGTATGTTTTTTATTTTATGGATGTTCCCGCATATCTTCTTTGTTTATGTAGATTTATGTGGGAAAATAAACGATTATTTATACTCGTATTACATTGTGACAAATAAACAAAAGGATAAATTGCATTATTGACATATCGTACAAGTACATAGTATAGATACTTTGGTATAATTTGGAGCCTATTCATTTATTTTTATTGTGCGTTTACTTTTATTAAAGAGAGAAGAGTCGAGGAGAAGGTCCTGCCTGTATCGTGTTTTGGTCTTCATGCTAGGCAGGCTGAATGTCATAGGAGATATTATAGCGTCGCGTAGCGTCGTCATTACCGCAACCACCTGCGATTCAACGATTTGCGGGAATTAAACGTGAATCCACGACGTTCCCAAGGAATATTTCCAGTAATATAAGTCATCGTAAATCATTCCGATTGCTCGTTGAAAGTGCTACGTTCTTTAGACGTCTTCGGAATTAATGTTGGCATAAGTCAAAATTAAACTTCTGTTGCCGCGAATGAATTTATGTTTCTGTTGTTTACAGCGCTCCTGATTTTCAATAGCGGTTGTTATTCGCATCTTAAATGGAATATTAAATGGTTTCAACTTTTACATTATTTAGGTTGACTTGCACAACAAAAATTATAAGCCTTTGGACCTTAAACATGATTAACCAACTGTCAAAGTTTCTAACTGATAAAATATTCTATCAACTTCTGCTAGGACTTGCATGAGATTGTGCCTTAACTAATTTACCTAAATTCTAGCTAAATGGATTTAACGAGTAATAGGTCAATCGGATAGTTTTATTTTGTTACTCGTTAAATGCATTTAGCTAGAATTTAGCTAAATTGGTTTAAACACAATCTTATGCAAGCCACCCTTTATAGACCTTTAAGACATTTTTATTATTAAGTAGGTACCAATTAACTTTGACATTTGCATGCTAGACTAGCAAAAATACAAGAACTTTACAATATTTAATTAAGACCTGCTGTATGTTTATAACTACTGCCTACTGTATTTTGCAAATAAATGATCTGAATCTGAATATAGAGCGAAACGTAAACGTTCCCAAGAGATCGGTACCTAAAATTTTACATGATGAAAGTGGTATAAATATAAAATTCGAAATCCTGACTGACTGACTGATATCATAAACCGCTCGTCCTAGAAACATAAAGGAAGGTATGTTTTTTGTGAAGTGTCAGTAATATTTACTAAGAACGGATTTTTCAAAATTCCATCCCTAAAAAGGAAAATTGGCGGTCGTAGCCCCGGGCAGAAACTAGTTTTATTTGTATTTTGCCAAATAGACCCACGAAACGCTCCAATTAAGTAAGAATAATAATCTTCTGACAAAAGGAACTGTTAAAGGAAAACGTTTATCAATTATCGAGATTTACATTTTCAAATGATTTCGAAGCAATTGTTTAGATTTCGCAATTTGTAGCGAGGAACGAACAAAGACGGATCAAAAGACGTTAAAGATAATACCTACTACTACTACTCTACTTACTACCTACTACTTGTCAATATTTACTTAAGAGTCTCAGCACAGAAGAGCACAGAACTATGGTCTCAAGTACACAAACCTCCTTATAAGTTTTTATTTAACTAAAATATCATGCAAATCTATCCTACTAATATTATAAATGTGAAAGTTTGTTTGTGTGTGTATGTATGTTTGTTACTCCTTCACGCTAAAACTACTCAACCGATTGCAATGAAATTCGGTATATAGATAGATAGCTGGAGGCCTGGATATATGTTAATATAGGCTAGTTTTTATCCCGATATTCCCACGGGATCGGGACTTACGCGGGTGAAACCGCGGGGCGCAGCTAGTTATTTATAAAGGAGAAAAATCACTCACTCACAGATCACGTAATCTTAGAAACTATAAGTCAAAACTTTGCTTGGGGGTTCATTTTAGGGCTTAGGTGCTCACTGAGATTTTTTAAAGAAATTAGACTTTTGAAGAGGTTGAAAAGGGCTGATAAAGTTGTAACTATTGTGTGTTTGTAAAAAAATCAATATCACTTTTAAAGATACACTAACGCGGGTTAAACCGCGGGGCATAGTCCATATAGAGGTTACATAACCAAGTAAATAAAAAAGTAGTTCTACGAACAGTACACTTCGTGTGCATATACTATTTTGCAACAATTTGATACACAATAGTTCACCAAAAATAAAATAAGTAGCCTACTTTTTTTTGTAGAAAACCTGATCAAAAATTCATCCGGTTATAAAATATGACCTGTAGGTAAAGGAGAGTGACTACTAACATACCGACAGACAAACTTGAAGCAGAGACGTTTTGCTCAAACGTTAAAATTAAATAATCTTTATTAATAGAAAATTATAATCGTTACAATCAAGACTCAAGAATTACGAATTCATATTAAAATAAATAAATAAAATAAATAAATATTACAGGACATTCCACATCTCGCCATCTAGCCCCAAACTAGGTAACTAGACTTGTGTTATGGGTGCTAGACAACGGATATACTACTTATATACTTTTCTTTTGTAAATATATACATAAAATACATAGAAACAACCAGACCACAGACAAATATCTAAGCATAAATACTTGTCTGAGGCGGGAATCGAACCCGCGACCCTGTGTTTGGCAGTCCGGCATGGTGACCATTGTGCCAACTGGGTCGTCATATTATTTTTTCTTTTTTCCATACACATTCCAAAACAAAAATATCGCGATAACACATACAATAACATTTGTAAGATCGCGTCTGAAGAATTTTTCCTTATACTTACGAGAAATTCCTTGATTTTCTGGCGCTGTATAATGTTAAATTGAATTTTTAGGAGTAGCTCGTTACCGAGAACCTTCTCAGTCGTGATTGGTTCTCATCTTCATTAGCATAAGGAGTATTAGGATTTTGAACCTGTATTACTTTGGCTATAAAATCTACATTAATAATATAGGTAACGAGGAATTTTTTTTTTGTGTTTCTTTTTCTTGTTTGTAAGAATATGCTCCGAAACTACTGGACCGATTCTAATGAAACTTGGTATGAGGACATATTGATTTAATGGGAATAACATACTTTTTATCCCGATTTTCCTACGAGATCAAGAGTTATGCGAGTGAAACCGACGATCGCTGCTAGTCTATATATTTAAATTCTATATAAATGTTACTACTATTTGTTATTTATTGCATCGCAAATTGTTTTTAAGTTTATATGTACGTACCGTTTTCAAAGTTCCTAAATCATAGTAAAAAAAGTAATTGCTTTAAATGTATTATTCAGATAGTAAATAGGGGAATATACAGAGTTATTGGTAATTATAAAAGTAAGCGCTCAATCGCTTACTTTCAATCGGCTATTTATGTGCACCCTAACAATCAACTTTTGTTCTACAACTTTTTGAAATTCGAACACTTTTTGAAGTATATATCAATTCGAAAATAAGCTTATTTCTTGAAATATAGGTCATACAGTCAGACTTAGAACAGTCCACAACACTTTAAAAATATATTATAATCTTAAGGTCCTTAACCGCTTTCATGTATAATTACCAATAACCCTATATTTCTTTCTTTTCTATCTATTTGTATGAAAAAAAACCCGTGTGTAGTACTTACCTAGGTTTAAACCAAAGCCTAGTTTCAAACCAATCGAGCAATCCGAGTGCAGTGCCTGTGGTCAACTAAGTACAATTAAACAGCACACAACTAACCCTGGCAACCATTACCTGCTTTAATTAGGACTTGGTTCCAAGTTGGTTGATACTTAATTAGTGCAGTTAGATCAGGCGGTCTGAATTAGGAGGCTTCCGGCGACTGGGACCGCAACCCACTGGAACCGCGGTCCCGGTTGCCGGATTAATATTTTTAAATATTTTTTTCCGTCGACTGATACCACTCTTAAAAAACATAAAAAAACTGTTGTTCAAGTCAAAAACAGTACAGTCAAACGAAAAAACGTTTAAAGTAATCATTAAAGAAAAAACTCTTTGATTAAATAATATCATTTATTTATATAACTAGCGATCCGCTCCGGCTTCGCACGGCTATATTATGCATGTATTATACATATAAACTTCCTCTTGAATCACTCTATCTATTAAAAAAAACCGCATCAAAATCTGTTGCGTAGTTTAAAAGATCTAAGCATACAAAGGGAAATAAGGACAGTAAAAGCGACTTTGTTTTATCGTATGTAGTGATATAAAAAAACACTCTTTGATTATCGTTCTTGTTACTTATTTAAAATTTACGCAATCAAAACATACACCTAAAATATGCTAAAAATAATCAACAATTTACAAACAATTAATGGGTGGGTTGGAACAACTATTGAAATAAACATAATTATGTAAGTACCTACATAAATCAGCCACGAATCTAACATCACTTTTGCTGTAGAAAATGGTCATTAGTTTGTAAAAAGTACTAGGCAATCTGAAGTCAGTAGAAGGTATAAATTACACTTATTAATTTATCTCTATCTCTTTAATTTTTTTTCCTGTATGTGTATGTGATGGCCTTAAAGGTATTGAAGAAGCTGAATAAAGAATTCAAATATATCGAGCATGATTTTTCTATTAACCTTCTACTAAGTTCTGATAGCCTAGTACATACAAACCAATTACCACCATACAATTCACACTGTAGGTAACAGAAAGTGGTGGTGGTGTGTAAGGGCTTGCTCTCATACGAATCAGTATACCTCCTACATTGTTCTTACGCCCTGGTACAAACCTCCTATTATTTGCATATTTTGATAATAGTCAGCCTTAGACGTTAAAATAAAATAAAAATATACACATAAATACGTATCATACAATAATCACAGTCAACAATCACTCCTAATTAAAACGAACTCAAATTCTATGGGTGTCATTTTGAAAAAGGAATTTGAACATTTGAAAATAAAGGTAATTCATTATGTAAGTACGTCTTTTTTTTAATTAAAAATAATCAAAGGTTTCGCGTATTTTTTTAATGATATTTTTGAATCAAAGAGTTTTTTTCTTAAATTATTACTTCAAACATTTTTTCGTTTGACTGTACTATTTTTCTTGAACAATTGATTTCTTTGTTTATTTGCGAGCGGTCCCACTCGACGGAAGAAAAATAATAAAATAAATGAATCCGGCGACTGGGTTGCGGTCCCAGTCGCCGGAAGCCTCGAATTAGAATACCGCAATGGCTACCAAGGTGAACAAACAAGTTTAAACAAAACTTAATGCCAGTATGATACAGTTACAGATTCTTTATTTTAAAATAAAAGTCATCGTAAAGTATGAAAAAATGAATATGAATCTCAAAGTCATTTTAACGGAAATTCACGTATATTTTGTTGAGCTGTATAGTTATCGAAACGTAAAGTTTTAAATATTTTATTTATTATATTTAGTTAAGTAGTTTCATTATAAGTTCACGTCGCGAAAACCTCTGAAAATAAGTACTACTTACTTCATTTAAACTAGGTCCACCCGTTCCTGAGAAAATCGGTGGTGACAGACATACAGACAAACAGACGGACAAGAAAGTGATCTTATAAGGGTTCCTTTTTTTACCTTTTGAGGTACGGAACCCTAAAAATATATATTTCCTGCTACCAGGCGGATAATTTAGATTTTTGGTAGTAAATATTATGTTACTTACACTTAAATAGGATGAAATTTGAAGAAACGCGTAAATTATTATTACCTACGATTAGGAAAGTAACACAATAACGAAAACCAATTCAAAAAGAACAATTTCACTCAAGTTTAAAATTACAATAACTTTGACAATGAAACGAAATTATTTTACGATTTTAACTTCCCCGTAAACCGTTTCACGTCACCATTAAATCCACGTAGCCCTGAAAATAACCTCTCAGGTGCGAAATGTTTGAATCTTTGCAGACAAGACACTTTAATCATACTTTAAGGTGAACGCACACCTAGCAGCAGCGCACGCACCGCAGTCTCTGCTTGTATGCGCGCAGCGCCCGCCAGGTTGGTCACGTCACCAACAGCGGCTTGGTGATTTCCTTTGCAGCGGCGACTGCGGCGCGTGCGGTGCGGCTAGATGTGCGCTCAGCTCACCTTTAGAAATAGTAAAGTAATACCACATGAGTAGAGAATTACTCATGTGGTAATACCAATATTTTTCACTTGCAAACTTTTGTTTGCCTTGAAATGGTTATGGGCCGAGTCATTAGTATCTGTCGTAGGAAATAAATCTTTAGTCTATGGGCGCACTACGAAAACAAAATGGCGGACCCAGGTGTTACATTTAAGAATTCAAATAAAGAACTCGTAAACCCAAAGTTGAACTGTTATAAAATCTGAGCTCGAATCGTTTGCATACTAATAGGGGTTTGGTACCATGTTAGTGAAAACACAATGTAAGTGTTAACAAGGTTTAAAGACTCGATCAACGGAATCATAATTATCTAGCTAGACGATTCTATGAGATAATCGATTTATACTTTTACCAGCTTCTGCCCTTGGCTCCGCCTGCCACTTTACCCTTTTACAAACCTAGTTGCTTAGCTTGCGACTGTGCTGTGTGGTTTGTACAATATTTATCAATTAACTTATTTTATTATGAAGTAGTAGGTACTTACTTAAATCCATAAACGATAGCAGTGGAAGAGATAATACCGAAATGCGTGGCGTTGCTATACCCCTTGCTGCGGTTAAAAACAGCGTGGTTTTAACGGGAGCCCGGACAGGCCTAATAGAGAGCATGTCTCTCAATTCCATAATATGGAGTTGACAACAGGCAGTCCTGCGTAATTATATTATAATTACGCAGGACTGCCTGTTGTCAACAATAAAATGCTTCCATTTGATTTTCGTCATTTTATCGCTGATAGTTAAAGGGTGGTGAAGAACTAATACTAGTAATATGCAGCAATCAACAAAGTAGATTTAATATTCCATACAAAACATTGACAACATTTTGTGTCTAATCGAGAGTTCTGAAAAACTTTAACATTTTTACTAACTGTTTTTTAGAAAAATGTTAAAGTTTATCAGAACATTTTTTTAACATTTTAACTAACTTTTTTTAGTTATTATTGGGTATCTATTGAGTAGCCCTATTATAACTGGAACATAATAGCTGATAGATTCATACCTACTTATATATTATGTTTTCAAGGAAGCCAGCTCCGATAACACTCGACCCATTCAATATATTTGCCTTTGATGGAAATAGCTTGGGAAAGATCAAATTAATTAAACTGATAGCCTCCAAAAATTCACAGTGAAACCTTTATTAAGGAATATTCGTAAATTGATTAAAAGGGTTCGTTATACTGAAGTTAAGGGGATTGCTAGCCAGAAGTGCAAAAATTCTTTTATTTTTAGTAAAAAATGATTGAATTGGAAATCGAATTGCAACGCCATACAATTTGGATTTTGTTTGAGTTAATACGTTTTTCGTCTGGTTTCTTTTTAGTGTTTCTTCTATTAGTAAAATGTTTCTTTGTATCTTTATTTTTGTTGTGGGATATACCTTGACTTTCATTCCGAATGTCTTAGGTTCGAATTCCGGCGCAAAAACAATGTTCTGCTAGTTACAAAACACTCACGGTGAAGGAAAACTTCGTGATGAAACCCTTAAGTTGACTTCAGACGTAACGAGATGGTGAAAATCTACTACATCTAATACCTATGTCCTAGACACTACAATATCCTGAATAGCAAGCATTGAAGTTGGTGGACTGTATACATTATCGAGATTAGATGTCAATGCTAATTATTATTGGTTTTAACGAAAAACTCGAAATATGGAATTCGACGGGCTTCCGGTACTCCACCCACTTAAGTAATATTTGTATACTATCTTAAGAATTTTAGATAAGGACTTAATTGAAACCTTCCTTCGTTATTTAGGGCGTTATATTTAAAGTATTTCTTATGTTTTTTATTAGAATTTGTAGATGTACCTACTTAATGACACTCATTGGGTCTTTTCCGATGGTCCTGAAGACTGATAATTAGCTTAAACCTTTTAGGTTAGTACTTATTGCTTACATAAACTTTTCATAAGGTACAAAATGCTACCGAACGTTAGTGTTAATCGAATCAGACGACAGGGTCCTGCTATTAGATCTACAGGCAAAGGTATAAGAACGTTGAGGGCTTGGGAATCCCGCGTGGAACAAATTATATTTGTATGTTTTTAGTGTGTTTCTACTTTTAAACATAAATAGGTAGATATTTATTTATTAATACTTAAAAAAATAAATATTTATACAATAATGAAATAAGTGTGTTTCTTATTGAATTGAATTCTATCTATCTATATCTATTACACTTATTATAAAACAATGTCCCTCGGTCGCACTGCCTGTCTGTCTGAATGCGATACACTCAAAAACTACTGAACGGATTTTCATACGGTTTTCAACAATGAACGAAGTGATGGATGGGAAAGGTTTAGATGGTGTATAATTTATTAAAGTTTTGTGCAAATTAGCTGAAAAATGACAAAAAAAGTGTAGGAGTCTGCAATTAAATAATTTATTAACCTAAAAAGTACAGAAGACTTTTATTCTTAAGCAAAGTCTGCCATGGTTTCGGCCTTTTAGCCCACGCCCGCCTAAAGTTTCTTTTTTGTTTCAGATCATTATTGAAAATCCGATCGAAGTTCTGCTCGGGTGAGTACAATTATTACTGAAACTGCTTTGATTATTGGAAAAAGTTATCAATTTGTTTAAAAGTTCTCCTAAATCTGTTAGTCGCCTTCTAGGACACCCTTCGTCCCCCACAAGTCGCCGTATTAGGTCAACTTGTTTAATATTTGTTAAGTATCCATTCTCCCGTTGATTGGTCGGGTTCCGTACCTAAAAAGGTAAAAAAGAAACCCTTATAAGATGACTCTCTTCTCCGTCTGTTTACATAGTAGGGCAATGTATTTTTCTTGGGCAATGTATAATTTATGTGCGTTAATTGACATTGCTCTTATGGTGAAGGAAAACATCGTGATGAAACCCGCGGCTTAGTTGGCTCCAGAAGTATTGACAAGTTCTCTCCTCTGGACATGGTCGACTAAGCTTAGAGGGTAGTAGGTGCTGGGCAAGCCTACTCCATCTTCACGCAAAAAGGACCCAATTAAAAAGGGTCTAATCGCGGAAAACAGCCCGTATACAAGTACAAGTACAGTACATAGTAGGGCTTACTAAAGGAGGACGGGTCGGAGAAGTTCTCTTTTCACTGCAGTCTTCCTACCTCGATTTGTCGCCCTCGAAGGCCCTCGGGTATTTGGAGGTCTTCAAGTCACATGTGAGTCAGTATCTCTGACGACCTCTGTGGCGCGTCGGGCGAACACCCGACTGCGACGCAGAAGGTTGCGGGTTCGATTCCCGCCGGGAACAAGTATTTATGCTGACCATAAATTCTTGTTTCTGGTTCTGGGTGTTTCCTATATGTATAATATGTATATATTTACAAAAAAAAAAGTATATAAGTAGTTTATCCGTTATCTGGCACCCATAACACAAGCATTAAGTTGCTTAGCTTGGGGCTGGATGGCGATGTGTAATATGTCCTGAAATATTTATTTATTTTATCTTATACCCGTCTAAGATGTAGTATGCGCGACAATCTTTATTACCTTTCCTTATTACCGTATATAATTATTTTGCTATTTTATTTATTTATTGTTTGGATGTGTATGTGGGAGTGTACGACTATGCACGACGGCAGCGGGTCTGGCCGGAAGACCAGCGCTGCAGCCAAGTTACGCTTGACTGTGGCTTACAGCTGAGGTCGACCCATTTAGGGCAGCACATGGCTTCTTATATATTCTTAAGTTTAATGTATAATTTTTCTTAATTTATTCGTTGTTTGTTACCTATTTCTGTGTGTGTGCTAATTTAAAAGTTGTCGTGTGCCTGTACCAAATAAATGTTTTTCTTATGACGTATGCTCCTTTTATCCTAATATGGATCCCGGATTTACGCGGATGAAGCTGTGGGACGAAGCTAGTATTTCCCATATTATATTTGATCTGGAAGCCTTACCTAGTAATATGTAAGTTACTATACATGACTAGGTAACAATATTGGTTAATTAATACCTCAGTGGCCCGGCCAACCGTGTTATTGGCCATCCTCATCACAATGAAAATTGGATGTTTGCTGTCCATGTACATACGTAACCTATAGGTAGGTAGGTATATATCATTGTATGTATTTGTTCATATAAATCGTGAATTTAACTGTAAGTACTTATTTTAATTAGGTAAGACTTAAAGCGAAAAAAGACCTGAAATCTGTTTAATTTTAACTAAAAATACAAATGTGATATTATGTCTGTTCCTACCTTTTTCACCTCATGGTTTACCTTACAATGAAAATTACTGCTAGGTATTATTTTTTATGATATTAACATTGCTTCTCTGACTAACAAAGGTTTGCAGTTAATTTTTGTCGAGTTAGCTATACGTATCCTTTCCTGAATGTTAAACTATAAAGAGTTCAATTAACCCCTATCGGTTAAATCCACGTGGATCCATTGAGTGGATCTTAGTGGAGTTGCAAGTGTTATAAGATCCACTATTTATTCATTTACTGACTGGTGGATCTAAATAAATAAATAGAAAATAATATAACAAATAGTTCTCAGTGATTCTATTTCCTAGTTTAATTTCAACGTCCGTATCAAGGTATGGTACCATTTTTTTTAAATTAAGTGCTTTAAGCGGCATCAAACAATAACACCCGTTAATTACAATTAATCATATTCAAGAAACAATTATTAGAATTCAATTAATAAATCCTGAGTATATGACGTTGGTCAACGATGGGGTCAATGCCGTCAAGACTACGTGACATGACTTCCAAACGTCATACAATGAGACGGCCTTAGGGAACACCATGTTTGAACACAACAAAGAGACATTAAACCTATCCATCTAGTATAAAACAATCCAGGTTTCTATCACCAGCATCAGTTGATCAGATCTAGTCAACAATGAAGTTCTTAGTCCTATCTTTCGTGATCGCTTGTGTAGTGAACGCTGAGTTGCCTCGTTTCACACCAGCGAGGTTCAGACCCCAGTTCCAGAGACAGGAACTAGCTCCGACCACAACCGACTCACCGACTGAGCCTACGACTGAAGAATCAGGACCGTACCCAGCTTCAGGTTGGAAACCTGCCGGAGAACCTTTCACGTTGCCGCAAGAGAAACCTGAAGATCAATATGGAGCTCCTGCTCAACAAAGTGGTCCTTACCCACCTTCGGGGTGGAAACCTAGTGAACCATTTGAGCTGCCGCAGCAGCCACCGTCCACCAGCTATGGAGTGCCTGACAATACTTATGGAGCTCCGACCACAGATGCTCCGACTACTGATAAACCCCAAGCCGAGAAACTAGATGGACCGGTGGAAGTTGCAAAGAGTACAGGAACATACTACGTGCTTCTGCCAAACGGACAGCTGCAGAAAGTTGAGTTGGTTACAGAAAATGACGTCCAGAACATGAAATACACCGCGAGGCTTCAGTTGAGAGAACGTGCTCCATTAATTGTGTTTAGACCTTAATCTTTATCACAATTATAATTGAGACCTGTCATACGACATCCTCCAGGCTATAACTAAATTAAATTGTTTTCCGTCAAATAGCAATTGTTTTCTTTATTATTCACTAAAACTCCATAATAACCTCATTATGTCATATTTTAAAAGTTTCATATGAATGAATTAACGAAAAGAGTTACTAGCACACGCCTTTATCAGAAAAAAACATTCCATAAAATCTATAAAATTTAATAGAAGAGAAAAACACTCGTCGAGAAAGCTCTGAAACTACAAGAGCTACGAGTCTGAACTTCGTATGGGGTTTATTTTTTAGGTCATAGGTAAGTACTAAACACATTTTTTTTTAATTTGACCACTAAAGTCGTAAAAAGGAGTTTGTAGTAACTATTATATGTTAGTAGCCACATGAGTGGGCTCTCTGGCTACTATTAATACCAATTTATCTACGGAATCGACACTAACGGGGGTAAAACCGCAGGACGCAGCTATACCTATAGGTATTTTTGACAATACTATCTGATTTACCTTTTTTAATAGGTATTTATTTAACCACAATAATCACTTCGTTATGAGGTTTTGGATTTAAATAAATACTGACTTCATTAGTAGTGCGCCGTCGGTCTTCGTATCTCTGTAATTATGTCATTATAATGGACTCGCCTTAATTGAGAGCTTGTATTCAACTGAACACCACCACGAATATCAACTCTACATTATAAGGAATAGAATTGAAATTCAATTGTATTAATTACTGTGGTAGTTTGCAAACATCAGAAGATTTAAATTTTAAATATTTGAGTTTTTAGAAGTAAAATTTTAAAGAGCGAAGTTATTTTAACTTTTATTTCCGTTTTAGATGAGTTGAGTGATTTTATGAAAACCAGGAAGTGGAAATTTTAATCGCATTCCTAAATAAGTAGCGCAGCCATTTGAATTTATTGAAAGTTGGCATAAATGGGTTGTTAAAAAATCATTGCTTAGTATTTTTATAGGTACCTTCTTACAAAAGCTGTCGCACTTCGCAGGTTAACCCGCTTCAGTCCCGATCCCTAAGGAATACTCGTATCGGGAATAAAAGTCTGTGTCATTTCAGGGAGTCCACTTATCTACATACCAAGCTTCATCTTATTCCGTCCAAATCCTAAATGCTTACCAAAACGGATAAATGACCTTACCATTTTTATTTTGTAATGAATGTATTACCTTTAAGTTAATTTAGTCTTTAATCTTACTGTATCTTTTTACCATTTTTATTTTGAAATAATGTACGTGAGGGTTAATTTAGTATTTAGTTATATCTTTAGTCTTTCTCTAATCTTGAAGTAAGTTTAAGAAATTCGTGGACAGGCTGGAATATCGATTCCTGTTTGTTCCCATTTGGGGGTAAGCATTCAGGGACAGGCACGAATGCCCTCCTAAGTAAGCACTCAAGGTCCTCAAAGGCGACTCATTACATGGAACCTGTAAATTTATGCACGTTTTCACCTAAATAGGTGCAATTTAAACTTTAAATTGTACCTACCGTACTAATAATTCTAGTAAGTATCTAAAAGACAAGTTTGAAAGATCATTAAGAAACAATTTAGACTGTATTTATAATTATTATGTAACGTTCAAAGAAATAATTAAAAGCTGACAAGCAAGACTCCGACAAGGGTCCACCCTCTTCGATTGATTTAAACTTCGAGAAAGATCTTAATTAGAGAAGTAAGTTTAATAAGTTTTATTTTAAGATTTGATTGCTGAATAAAATAGATAAAATATTGTTCGTCAATTTTGCTTGGAAATGGTTGTTTTCCATCCGTATATTTATACCGTATCCGTTATCTTATTGGAAAGTATATACGTGCTTATCTACTCATGACGATAAGTATAAATTGGTGGAGAGTGGGGTATTTCATTTTTCCCCTTTTTCACTCAATTGAAAGTGTCTCTTTCATTTTTTATAAGCATTGAGATGTAGCAGTCTCCATGCATGGAAGGCATGAAGATACGTCACAAAATTGTCCCAAAGTTGGGCCAAAGCTTCCTAGCCTCAGGTTTGTCCTGCTGCCTTACTCTTGACTTACAAGCCCAATGTCCAATCCCAATCTCAAGCGAAAATATGTCAAATGGCACTCTTGAAAACAAGACTAGCGCCACATTGGAATTGAATTGCGTGGTAATTAGTGGAACTAAATGCCATTGGGATTGGATTACGGGATTGAGAAACGGTACTCTTTGACGCTTGTTTGACAGCTGAATATTGCATATATTGATTGTGTTTGTATTGCGGATAGTCCCAATAACTAAAGTGTAGGTAACTTTGTTGAAATTGCGAGTTTTAATTTTCAAGTAAAACTGTAGGTACATATAATGGCTCGTTTAATATTGCACAATGTTATCCTCCGTGAAGCCAAAAGGATGGATTTACGAGAAAGACGTAATTTTCGTCTGATTGCCCTCTACATCGATAAAGCCTTACCTACTATGAACGAAGACGAATGGCGAACTAAGGCATCACCAAGGTAATGTTTCGTGAATTGTACCAAGAATTTGGAGCCCTTGATGCCAGTTACAACAAGTCAAATGATATTAGCTCAAAATACAAGGTTACATAATTAATATTTTTTACGTGTTTTGAACATTGTTACGGTGGTAGGCTACCGTAACAGTCCCTATAGTCCACAGCACATGAGTACAGAAGGACTACAGTCTCCATAGTTCCCTATTCAGTCCACCTACCCCATCTCAACACATTACTTGTAGTAAAATTTCCACAAACTGAAGAAGAAAGTAATACGTAATAAAAGACGGTTTGTAAAATTCTTTTGAATCATTTTATTTACTATGAACCTGCCATCGGGCTCAGCATTACACATTGTTTGCTTGATAACTTCTGTAGCTGAGTACATTTTTTACATTTTCAGATTTTCTGAAAGATTTGGCATCCCTGTGTAGGCTTCATTCACGGGATGCATGTGGCTGTAATACGTCCATCTAAAAACGAAGAAAGGTTTTTAATAGGAAATATTTACATTCAAGGAATGTATACGGGAGGTCGTGGGCTTGCCATTTTTCTACAATGAAAAGCAGGCATTTCGTATAAATTCACCTTGATAACACTTGATTTATTAACTAACATGCACACAATTTAATTTTACATTGTAAAAAAAGATTTTCTTACCTCAATTTCGCAGGGATTTTAATAAAATAATCACAAAATAATTTCAAAACAAACAATATAATTTTTACGACAGGACTTTGACGTGGCTTGTCTCTTTGACGAAATATTTTTTTTCTTGTTGGATGGTCCCCGTACAATTTGCAATAGTGCCATGATTCATTTTTTATTAAATTCTTGTGTAAATACATTTAAATGTTAAGTATATGATAGTTTTTATTGTAAAATAGCAATTAAAATAAATAATTCTAATATAATATAGTATTTTGCTTATTTTTTTCGTAAGTTTTATTCTTTCATTCCATAGAGGTTAGTTAGATGGTCTGAGTTTCGTTCGTTCGATTTCGGCCTTTGTTAGTCTGTGACTTTGACGTATGTTACTAACTTCATGTCTTATTTACAATCCCGTCACAATCTCAAGGGTAACACAATCCCGGCAAAATTAATTTCAAGAGTACCAATTAATGACAGCAACATTGGCCTTGTATTAGAATTGAATTAAGCTTGAGCTTGTATTGACATTAAATTCAAGAGTAAGGCAACTGCTCTAGATTTGACGAGTCTCAGTCAAAATACATCTAAATGTCTCTGTAGCAGAAAGACAGATACGAAAAATCCCGGAATAGCAAAACCCCATATTAGCAGAAGGATTATGCATCATCATGCTATTTTTTCTGGGTTAGAACTACTTGGCACACTAACTTATAAAATTAAAAGAAATATTTACTTTGGAAACTATTATTATTGAAATAAAATCCTGTAATCCCCGTATTCCTAAAACATCATTTAAAAAAAAACCAAAATCCACTTAACATGAAAACAAAATAATTATTTCAGAATAATTACCCAAATTTCCTGAAAATTCAAGCTATTTTCAAGACGTGGTAACACCATTTCTTTCTGGGTAAGTTACATAATATACAGTCGGCAACAACAAACAAACAAATAACAAATTAAAACACTTTAAACTTAAATAATAGCAGAAATAACAACTAAAATAAACTTAATAATAACTTAAATTATAGCAAACTCTACGGTGAGCTTCCATATTTGTTGCCTGATTGTACCTAAAAGGGATTACAGATTTTGTTTTACACAATGTTTAGTGAATCACCACTGACGCGTTTTCTTGATTTACTATACTGAGTGTGCAAACGACCTGAAAAAACAAAACAAAAAATGATAAGTAAATCCAATAAGTTTTCGATACGTAGAATTTTGTTACTTTCGTAACTTCATACAGTGAGATGTAACAGTTATAGAGTGGTTATCTTCGAATAGACGATACTTCCTGATTCATCATGATGAATCAGGAAGTATCGCCTTCGTTATAGGATATGGCGTGATATTAGTATATACTACTAATATCACGCCATATCCTCTCTCACGATAATTAGCCGTCGAAGTAGAAGTCTTAACGATCTAGTAGTTCATGAACCAAGGCACTATACCTCTGAGGCTGCAGTATGTGAACAGCATGATGAATCAGGAAGTATCGCCTTCGTTATCGGATATGGGGTGATATTAGTAGTAATAATACTCACGATAATTAGCTCTGCCGTCGAAGTAGAAGTCCTTTATGATCCAGTAGTTCATGAACCAAGGCACTATGCCTCTGAGGCTGCAGTATGTGAACAGCATGATGAATCAGGAAGTATCGCCTTCGTTATCGGATATGGGGTGATATTAGTAGTAATAATACTCACGATAATTAGCTCTGCCGTCGAAGTAGAAGTCCTTTATGATCCAGTAGTTCATGAACCAAGGCACTATGCCTCTGAGGCTGCAGTATGTGAACAGCATGATGAATCAGGAAGTATCGCCTTCGTTATCGGATATGGGGTGATATTAGTAGTAATAATACTCACGATAATTAGCTCTGCCGTCGAAGTAGAAGTCCTTTATGATCCAGTAGTTCATGAACCAAGGCACTATGCCTCTGAGGCTGCAGTATGTGAACAGCATGATGAATCAGGAAGTATCGCCTTCGTTATCGGATATGGGGTGATATTAGTAGTAATAATACTCACGATAATTAGCTCTGCCGTCGAAGTAGAAGTCCTTTATGATCCAGTAGTTCATGAACCAAGGCACTATGCCTCTGAGGCTGCAGTATGTGAACAGCATGATGAATCAGGAAGTATCGCCTTCGTTATCGGATATGGGGTGATATTAGTAGTAATAATACTCACGATAATTAGCTCTGCCGTCGAAGTAGAAGTCCTTTATGATCCAGTAGTTCATGAACCAAGGCACTATGCCTCTGAGGCTGCAGTATGTGAACAGCATGATGAATCAGGAAGTATCGCCTTCGTTATCGGATATGGGGTGATATTAGTAGTAATAATACTCACGATAATTAGCTCTGCCGTCGAAGTAGAAGTCCTTTATGATCCAGTAGTTCATGAACCAAGGCACTATGCCTCTGAGGCTGCAGTATGTGAACAGCATGATGAATCAGGAAGTATCGCCTTCGTTATCGGATATGGGGTGATATTAGTAGTAATAATACTCACGATAATTAGCTCTGCCGTCGAAGTAGAAGTCCTTTATGATCCAGTAGTTCATGAACCAAGGCACTATGCCTCTGAGGCTGCAGTATGCGAATAGCACGGCGATCCAAGAGGTGTCGTTCTCGTTACCGGGTATAGGTTCGTTGATTGTGTGTAAGTTCTTCTTGCTCGAGTCGATATAATGAAGGATTTCAACTGGAAATAAAAAAAATAACAATTTATAGTACTATTTCAGAACTAATTTTAATAATCGGAAATTTTAAATTGCCTAAAATATACAGCGTGATCACTTTCATAGTAAAGAGTTACACGCTGGCTATATGATTCTATTCAACACCATGTAACTCTGAACATAATACGGAACAAATTCCAGTTTTGTCACCTTTGATAGCCCTAATTATATAGATTCATTTCACGGAAAGACCTATTACAAAAGAACAGGAGTTCCCGCTGAGTAGAGTCACATAGGCTGTCGTGTGCCTATTTTCTAATGTTTGTATGCTCCATTAGGTTTCATTAGATTTGTAACAGATGGCGTTACTAAAATGCACGACTACTAAAATGAGCTATTTCCTTTGGTTTGCCATAATATGTTTGTTTCCAGGAATTGTCGATTTGTCGATACAGGAACTATCGATTGTTAGAAAAATATAGGTGAAAATTAATTTGCAAAATTAACTCTAGGGTGGGCAGTGCCTTTTCCAAATATTTTTTTGATGATTTTACGTAAGAAAGTAAGGTAATTGCGGGCCACTGGCCGCTTTAGTTAAAAACTAAATATTTCGTAAAAACTTTAGATAAATTTTTGCTTTATCGTCACTTTGAAAAACATTTAATTTGTTTATTTCCATGTTATTTTGGCACTTATATCAAAGTTTTAAAAAAACCTTTGGTAGCCGTTAGTAATGGCAGGTACCTTATTGCTCGTTTGAAGGTTCTGACACTCGAGATCCCCCTTTACAGTGCTTTAGAAATAGCTCCGAGTAATACCCTTTCAGGCACTTGCTTTGATATTCAGTAATCCAGGTAACGTTTCCGTTACATTCAATAACCCAGAGCATTAGATTACAACTAGGATCGGTCGATAAATGATGATAAATTCATGGTGCATTGATGTGTTCAACAATAACTTCGTTAAAGAGCTTAGTGAGTGAACTTTTAATCAACGGAAACTAAGCTTCAAGTGAAAACAGCTATAACTTAGCTTATCTTTCTCCATACAAATATTTTCTCCCTAAATAATGCCTTTTTTCCATAAAACCTATAATAGGTTTGCTGTATACTCTGTTTCCCCTCTGTTTTTTCTGTTTTCTAACAACTAATTGATAAAAAAAATTGTGCTCCACAACTTATGAATATTCTAAAGACATTATTTGATTGCTATTAACATTAGGTCTAAGTTTTACTAACAAATGGAATTGTAATTATCCGAAATAAATGACACTTTTATATTATTATTCCTCCTGTATCACGGGGCTATGGAGCCCCGGACCTTTGGGAGGCGTGCGTAGAGCCGAAGCCAACACGTAGAGGCCCTTTACAATAACAAGTATAATAGTAAACAATAGGGTGGATTCTAAACCGGCGATTATCCCTGTCTACACTATAAAGTGCAACCAAGGACAACCTCGGGTTTGGATAAAACTATTGATAATCTACAGGACAAAACTACTTGAGCTATTGTGATGGGATGGACTACCATCCCATCACAATAGCTCAAGTAGTTTTCCACTAGGACTAGATACTGGGGAACTATGGATACTATGGCCCCTAAAAATAATCATATGATTTGCATGAAATCACCTAGAAGCGTCTTAAAAACTAAGACTCCACTGAGACACTATATTACTTTAAAGCGGGTAGGTACTAAATGAAATGGTGTTCCTAAGATTCCACACGGAAATGCCTAAGTAACCACCTAACGTATAGGCTTTGCAACTAATATTCTGTTCCCAAGTCGCTGCCACTATGTCACGGGAAACGACTCCCTATCGTAGATTCTCCACTTGGTTCCAACTTCGATACTTACTAGAATAATATCAAAGTTTCAACTTTATGAAGGGAACTTCAGTTTCCGCTGGTCGTTGCAGATCCGTTCTATTGATTTACTTTTTATTAACCGAGCGTGCGAAGCGTCGTGGCAAATTTTATTTACCTCTGTCAGTGTTTATGTAATTTTATTTTTTATAGAGAGTGAGCCTGCACTGGGCTTTCTGAAAATAAGTTTCAAAGAAAAGTGCGTCTCTAATAGCACCACGGCGAGACTTGGAACTTGTATCTTCTAGGGGAGCTTGCCTTAAACGGCATCGACATCTACCTCGACTTCTTACTTATCCCAATTTATTATAGTTGTTATTTATTATAGTTCCATGTTATTTATTAAAGTTCAATTCACATCTATATCCCATCGTTCACATCCATCGCTCTCATGTCTTGTCTCACACAGTCCATCCATTATTTCTTATTTCTTAGGTCGTCGTTTTCTTCCTAATCACTGACCTATCATCACTATCACTATCACTACATAGTATAAAATAAAGTCACTTTTGTCCCTATGTTCCTATGTATGCTAAGATCTTTAAAACTACGCAACGGATTTTGGTACTGTTTTTTTAATAGATAGAGTGATTAAAGAGGAACGTTTTTAGATATAATACATGCATAATACTACCCGAAGCCGGGGCGGGTCGCTAGTTGTTAATAAAAAAAGCCACACTTACATTCAGTCCCAGTGTTTGTTGCATCAACATAGAATAGTGCGGCGAAGACTAAGTCGACGACGAGTATAGCGATGCCGGTTATCGTGAAGGGTATTATTGTGACGTAGAATCCACAGATTCTCTGTCGTTGGACCACGTGAGCTACACCCAGGATGGACCATACCAGGTGGAGAGATAGCCAGATCTTAATTTTGCTGAAAACAAAGTATTATATCATTGAAACCATTTCGTTCAATGTGGCACTTTTAGATACCACTGATGGTACTGTGGTATTGTACCATCACCACAAAGTCTATGCAATTATTTTTAAACGAAGTTCCTTGCTAAGATTTATTATTGTTTATATAAAAAAATTATTGCATTACGATAAGGCGTCACGAAAAACCGTAAGAGAAAGAGAGAATGAAGGAGACCGATAACTAATCTGCTATATAATATTAAAGTTAAAAAAAAAGTAAATACCTAAATAAAGAATTTCAGAAACAAACATATAAAGATAGGCTCGAGAAACATAACCCTTTCCTTGCAGTCGGGTAAAAACGAAGGGACTTTCGAAGATGACTAATCTAAAAGTTAAAACAAGATATACTTGCAAACAAATTAAGGACAAAGTGAATAAAGAAGTAAGGAGCTAACTAAATAATTCTCGCATTTCATCTAATAAAAACAATTTCGTATAAAATAAAATGTGTAAAAATAAAATGAACACATGTGTACGGGCCAAGCCGTACACTGTCACTAGTATCTAACAAACAACACCTACATGCTGACACCGCAATATAGTCGTCACGTGGAGCGGCCACGGGACGACCTTTGTATTCACTGCATTCCTTTACCTTATTACAATATTTTAGTTTAAACAATCTATCAAAATTATAATCAGAATTAAATCATCCACGGAACACATCACTTGTGTCTTTGGTTTAATTTCACATCATCCTGTGGGAACCGACCACCTGGCTCCTACAACATGGTTGTAAATAGAAAGTAGTAGGTAAGGTAGGTGCTTGGCTAATATTTAGATTAAACCCAAATGAATCCTAAACTAAGTACACCACATTTCAAATTTAAATAACTGAAAGTTGTACTGCAAAATAAACTCGTACGTTTCCACAATGTTTTGTTTGGAAAGTTTCCCAATTTCGGGAATGCAGCCAAACAGCGGTATGTAGGTACGGTACGATACAAATTTACAATATCTGACATTGGTTGTGTTGTGTTACCGGCGAAAACTGGCAGCGACGTCGTTCTTCTCGGGCCAGAATATAGCCGAGCAGACTTTATTGGCTCCCGATGGGATCCTCACAGTATAGTTGTAGAAATGTGTCCTGGCACAGGCAACGGGATCGTAAAGGTACAGCAGCTTCGCCAGTGTCACCTCTTGCAGCTCGCGGGAGTACGGATCCAGCCTACAACTCAGCACTGGCCAGCTTATAATAACCACAATAAAAGCTGAAAGTTTACCACATCAATTACGGACCCTGGACAAACTCACTTTGACAAATTGACAAAACAAAATTAGATTCATCCCGAACTCTCTCGATTTAACCAGAGGTCAACCCAACATAAAACACAATCAAGTGAACTTACTTTGACAAAATATCGCAAATATACTCCAATGGCCAGTAAAGCTCATTTTATTTGATCAACTTTAAATTAAATAAAAATTGATTTCCCAATCAGGGTCATTGAGATATCGATCCGTCTACTTGGTTGTAAAATTCAAGTGGGCTGTGAAGCAATTTGTAGCCAGTAAATTGGCCGTCCCTTGTTGTGATCGAAGGTAATGTACAAAATTAATGGTCCCGTCTTCGTTTCGAAGTGATAATGAACAATTTAATGGCATCTCCGCCCAGCGATCCAAATTGAATCTGATTCAGGAAATAACTGAGATAATTTCTTTTTTTTATTGCCAAAACGTTGACGTTAATCAACAAATAAAAGTAATTGAAAATTGTACATTTATTCATCAAAATATTCTGTTTGTAGAGTAGGTTTAGTTTCGCCAGGATTGTAAACCAGTACACGATCTTTCCAAATCGTGTCTCGAAAGGGTTCTGGTATATGATAGTTATCGTTTATGAATCGCCTGCTAATGTCTCTCCTCCTGATTTTCCGCATAAGTATACACATCATTTTAAGATAAAAGATATTGATAGCCATCCCAACAAAACACCTCGCCCACAGAACGCTTGCGGCAAGAGGGACCCACCCAGCAAAGTCGTTGAGATTTGTTAATTTAAGGTTGGGATTATAACCGCTGTGTCTTATAATCATGTGTTTGGTCAGACTCTGATTAATATGGGACAAGAAGACGATGGCCATGGACAAATCGAAGCAACAGACAAGTAGAGTAACGTAGAAAATGGTATTTAAGCCACATCCGAGTAACCTAGGACGTTTTTTGGTGTGGATAAGGCATTTGACCACTATTGCAGTGACACACCAAATAATATGGCACCCTATGGCTGCTTTCAAGTATCTGTAAAAACAATAAAGAAACAAGGATTTAATACCAATAATATAACTATTTGTTTCTACACCTGCACTATCAACAGACTACTTAATTTCTACTTAATTTCATCGCTATCTAGCCCCAAGCTAAGTAACTAGACTTGTGTTATGGGTGCTAGACAACGGATATACTACTTATATACTTGTAAATATATATTTATTATACATAGAAACAACTAGACCACAGACAAATATCTAAGCATAAATACTTGTCTGAGGCAACCCTGTGTTTGTCAGTCCGGCATGGTGACCATTGTGCCAACTGGGTCGTCGAAAAGATTATACATGCTACCGGGGCTATAGCTCCGACACTTGTAATAGTAATATAAATTAAGAAGTAGAATAATAGGATCTCACGTT
Organism: Idaea aversata; assembly: GCA_907269075.1. Classification (NCBI taxonomy): domain Eukaryota; kingdom Metazoa; phylum Arthropoda; class Insecta; order Lepidoptera; family Geometridae; genus Idaea; species Idaea aversata. The sequence continues at coordinate 14,554,172 of OU026092.1, read as the reverse complement.
CTAGTCTTCGAAGCTAATCCAGCAGAAACAATCATAGTAGGTGCCTCATATTTAATTGCAACTATATCAGGGGTTTTTCTAGTATCATTATTGAGTCTGAACTCAAAAATATGTTCAGTCTCATTCCCAGTGGCCTTACAAACTGATCTGTCGTACAGGTACATGAGGCAAGCTAAATTGTAGTATTCATATTTAAACTTATTCAACTTCCAGAAACATTTCAACACGGATATTGCTGCCGCGCATACTATGACACCTTAAAAACAATTTAACAATTTTTTTGAAAGGTCCATCCATCTACAATACCAGGAAGGGTATATTGTAGATGGATGACCACTTTGACATGTGTGACGGTCTTCCTCCTACCTGCTGGTCTGAGTTGTACTCAGTATGTCGATTCCCAGAACATTGACGCTGCATTGTTGCTAAGCCCATCATGTCGATTTCTCCAGCCATTACGTCGATTGCCCAGCACGTCGACGCAGTTTTAATTTGATTGGTTGGGAGCTTTGTATGACAACAACATTTTTAAGAGGTAGCCTATGTTACTCCCAATTAATCAATGTATTCTCACTCCAAATTTCATCAAAATCGGTCCAGTAGTTTCGGAGCCTATTCGTTACAAATAACATCTTTCCTCTTTATAAGTAATAGCGACCCGCCCCGGCTTCGCACGGCTATATTATGCATGCATTATACATATAAACCTTCCTCTTGAATTACTCTATCTATTAAAAAAAACCGTATCAAAATCCGTTGCGTAGTTTTAAAGATTTAAGCATACAAAGGGAAATAGGGACAGAGAAAGCGACTTTATTTTATACTATGTAGTGAAGTGATATAAGTATAGATAAATAAATAAATGAATATTGCAGGCCAACCCACATCGCGCCATCTAGCTCCAAGCAAAGCAATTAGGCTTGTGTTATGGTAGCTAGATGATGGATAGAATACTTAAATACTTTTTTGTAAATACATACAAACAACCAGACCAGAAACAAATACTTCACATAAATACTTGTTCGAGGCAGGAATCGAACCCGTAACCTTCTTTGTCTCAGGCGGGTGATCGCCCGACGCGACTCGCCAGAGAGGTCGCCAGAGGAAACCTCCCCCCTGTCACACATGTTAAATTGATCCACCACCTTTGTTTTTAAAGTATTGGGCGTCTCATACAGTGAACGGATGTTTTATTTCCGTTCACTGGTCTCATATTGAAAATGAATACTTACTTTGAACAAAGATGAAAATAAAAAAACAATTGCATACTTTCCGGTCGCAAGGCAGAAGGAAAACTGGCCCTGATACTGCTACACTTTTTCGAATCATTTTACTCACTAAATAATAATATTGGAAATTAAATACGAATTGTATTTCTTAAACCTACTGCCGCTTCTGTCTAAAACGTCTGTCATTCAAAGAGAATTCGACAAGGCTTTGAATATTTCCTATGACAGTGGAATCCAGCCAAAGAGATTACAATACTAGAAATCTTACTGGCATTTTTCAACTTTTTTCATCAAAAAGTACAATATTTTTTCTTTCGATTATGGGTTTATGCCATAGAATTTTACGTTCGTACCTTTCTAAGTTTCTTGGTTTATGCGGTTTGCGCGTTAAATATAGCTAGTGTAAATAATATCCCAAAAGAAAAATGTAAATAAAAGCCTTATGACCTATTTTTTATTGGATAATAGAGCACATTCTTGTGTGCATAATATTCCAATGTTCAAACCCATTAATTGACGAAGGAAAAAGTTTTTTTAGCCTTCCTCAATGCGTTTTGCAATCTCAGCAGCATGAGCACAAATCTAATAGGAATGTACAGTGACCGATTCGAACGTCACTTCACCACATCATGGCATCAAAACGAAACACAGGACACAGGCAAGCTATTGAGGTCAGTGCAAGTAAAGCTCTTCACGGTCTTTATTTGCTCTGTTATCAGTCAAGTGTCATGTCACTTATCTAGACCATGCTCGTTTTGCTCGACACATACTAGCTAGCGAAACTAGGTAAGATATATCCATAGAAACAGAAGTCATGCATACATGCGATATTATTAATTTTTTTTAAAGTTTTTTAATACCTGACAGAACCGCATGCATGAGACAAATTTTGTTATGAGAGAGATGAATGTAACCCATAACATGATGACTAATTAAAGTGAAAGAAGAAGACATACTGCGGGTTAAGGGCAAGCGGAAGAAGAGATTGATTTAGTAATTTAATTGAAGTGTAATTATGGATTTAAATATCTGAAATAAATGAATTTTAATTTAATGTACCTAGTAGCTTAAATATTTCATATATTTTATATTATAACGATAAATCTGTCAAGGTTACGAATTATCGATAAACGTTAGCGTACAACAAATACAACACTATGAACATTACAGTAGGTGTTTAGGTACGAACGTCAAAATTTCTATGGTGTTTACATAATCTTGATGGTTGTTGTGAGATGGTGGAATTCAATCTGCTGTTTGATTAATTGTACTCTAACCGCTCTTCTGAATAGGTAAATGTTCGATAGTATTAAATAGAACTTTGATTAATTGAATCAGACAGTTCTCGAGGCTCACAAAATACACTTAGTAGAAATAGGTGATCGGTTTAATGATTGTCTTGTTTTTACAATTCTTTTTTGGTAATTACCAGGGACTAAGACGCTGTCTTTGTTACACACTGTATATACTTTGATTTTAAACCGAAAGGTGATTGTTAAACACGTCTATTAAATTTTTTTCGAAACATTGAGGATGTTTTTTATTTATTTACTCGAAAATCATCAGATTTTTCGAGTCAGAGGTTAGTGATAACCTTAGGGTTATTTGTTTATTGAGGTTAAACATTAATAGTCTTCATTTCCAAAAACAGCTACTTTCCTAGTAATTATAAACTCACAATTAAAAAAAAACATACATTAAATACGTAAAATTCGTTAGACCTCTGGAACAATCCCCTTTCGCCTAAATACCCTTGCCGAAACGCACTATATAAAGTTAGTAGATTTATCTGAAGTCTACAATAAATGATACGAACTTTCTTTTCAAAAAATGTATTTCGCAGTGAATTTAGTGAAGCGTCAAAATCGGTATCCGCATCCTTTGTTCCAAATGAAATGGAAACGTGTGCCTTCGACACGCGACCTTTTGTACCAAACGACACAACGACAGACGAGTTAAAATAACATTATATTACCATACTTTCAATAGAGAGTACCATACTTTCAATAGAGAGTAACTTTCTATGTTACGTTTAATGGCGGAAGAGTGAATACAACCAAACAAGCTGATAATATGTGGCACTGATTTATGGTGGAAATTTCAGACGCTCGCAATAAGCACTAAACTAATCAGTTGCCTGAGTCTCTATTTTCTGACGTGTACATCAATTTGGAGGTTTTAAGTCGCGAGTGAATTGGTATCTTCTAGGAAAGCATGCTTCATCTAAAGCCGCATAGTCACCTACCATCAAGCAGGTGTGATAGTGGTCAAACGCTGACCTATTATATGTCTATATTTTGGTGATAAAACCATCATCCAGCCGGCATTAGGTACACCTGACTTTACCCGGGTAAATCTAGATTTAACTATTTGCCTAGCATTACCTGTAACATGTCTACACTCTACAAATAATTATCTCAAGTATCTCGTAATTACTACAAATGTCTGAATATTCCAAGTAACTGACACGTGGAATTTAAATTACACTTTTGTTAATGAAAATCCTCTGATATAGGTACTCTTTGTTACATACCTATGTATTTTATCTCTATGGAAATTATTCAGCGCTTTGTCATTCATTACAAACAACTTTTTTGTTAGGTAGCTGACGGTTTGAGGGCTTTTGTTTACCTCCTGTCCGCTGCACATTTCGATTACAAAACAAATATTTTCGTAACTCGGGTATTTATTTTTACAACTTCATTTGAAAACGTTAAAAATAAAACTTTGCAATTTTAAATTACACACAACTTTAAATTGCACTCAAAAAATTGGAATAACTGGTGATCGGTTAGTATAGCTGGACGTAGGCTGCAGACTGGTACTGGTATTGTGGTACAGCTGTGTATACGTACAATGGAGCTTTGTCTTCGTTCCTGTATTGTAATCGAGCTGTATACGCCATATTCCTCAAGTCGTTCTCGGTCTGGAACTGCACTCGCTGCAGTTGGGATCCTGGCAGCAGCACGTAGTACGCACCCTGGTTGCTAATCACTTCAGCGTCGCTCTTTGGCTGCTCTTCCAGTCTCTCCTTCTGGAGACCCTCAACTTGCAGGGATTCTTCTGTAGTGGGCTCGGTCTGGTCTGGAACTCCGTACTCGTTCGAAGGTTCCGGAGCTCCGTAAGTCTGAGCTGGTGCACCGTAGCTCGTGTCCGGTACGCCGTAAGATGTGCCGGGAGGAGCGACTTCCTCACGAGAAGGCAAGTTGAAGGTCTTTGCGGGTCTGTACCCCGCTGGAGGGTAAGGAGCGTCACTTGGGCTGGGAGTCGTAGATTCTCGGTCTAACTCTTGCCTTTGGAATCTGAAGTTTTGCCTGAACCTCGGGGGCTCGGCGACCACCACAGACGCGATCAAAAGTACACAAGCTAATACCTTCATTGTGTTGTATTGTTGTATGTTCGACTGGCTGCTGACGAATGATACTTTGAATGACATCTTGAGCCTTTTTATACATATTCCCTTGTTTCCTGTGAAGTTTCCGTTCAGTCCGGACGTGATGTTGTAAATTCGTGTTCTCCTTCATGATCGATATTCTGCAGGGACCGCGACATTGGCCGCGAAGATCATCGGTTGTGTAACACGGCCGATTAGGAGCTGTCATTGCGGTATGCGGACGTGACTTGCAACCAGAACAGTATGGGGGAAAAGGTGACAACCGAAATACGGAGCTCAATATGCATGAGACGCGGAGAAATAGCTTTCTTTAAGCAGAGTTGCTAGACACTATTTGTGGTAATAGCAATCGTGAGGACTGTAATGATAGCGTAATATCGTTCTAATTAGAAGAGTTTGGTCCTTCAATGTTTGATGCATAATGCATGGTATAGTGCAGACAGGACTAACTGTTATGGAGTTCAATGGGACATGTTACAAGTACGTGACCGCGTTGCGTGGTAGTGAATCATTACATTACATCACTGTTGTAATATTTACATGTTTATTGTGAAGTCTGCTTACTGACGCGATGTCTGGATCGACTCATTTACATTTTGCTTGATTTGTGTGATGTTTAAGTATTTACATACATTACTTAGATAGTATCAAATGCCTGGTACCGGGTGATTACTGGATGGTGCGTGCTTGGTATGAAATCCTATTTTGTATTTCATCATACATACTTACTTACTTATTTTTTTTTGTAGAATTTATATCCCTACTGGTGTCTTTGCATTTCTAGTACCTATTTGTGTCACCACAGTAAAGTTTTCCCAGTTTGTGATTGGTAAGAGTTTAAACATAAAAAGTAAACTTAGAATAGGGTATTCAAAATCACACTGCCTCATCTAGCTCTAGGTGACCAGACAACGGCTAGAATACATGATTATTTTAATTTTAATACACACTTAATAAACAAGAACAGACATCTAGAACACAACAAACAAATAAGGTTAGAAACTTTACAGCTGAGTCCTTTTAAAGCAGGTAGAACTTAAATATTATGAACTCATATCATATCGGTAACATTCCTAAGTAGGTACATAAAAAACCTTCGCATTCACTGCGAAATATAAATAGGTCATACAAAACATAAGTCATCCAAATATTGCATCATCACTCACTGTAAAACAAAGATAAACAATCATCGGTATTGTTTCGCAAATTATTTTCCATGTCATCAAGATGCGATTGCGACAACATTTCACCATAAAAAATACTTTTTAAAAAACAATTTTCGCTTTAAATTTTTACTCGACACAGTGGGTACTTAGTACTTACCTACCAACGTGATGTCACGCCATGCGTGTTTATTTCACAAAATGGCTGCTTGACGTTTAATTACGCGGGAAATGGCGTCTGCCGGTCGCATGTTGGCGGGAAATGTGAATTGAAATGATTATGATCGAGATTTTTCGCAGATAGGCTCGTTGGCTTTGAATTTTGTGGTGGAATTTCGTTAAATTATTGTTATTATGAACCTCTAGAGTCTCATTGCAGGTAAGCTTTCACATATTTTACATAATATGTATAACCTACCTAATAGGAATAAAGCACATTATTAAGAACTTACTTTAGTAGAACTTGAATCTCCGACTCCCACAAAATTAACTATGGTAAAAATCAGTTATTATGATGTGGAAACATGGTAAAAGGACTTTTAATCCAGTTAATCTACTTAATATTAGTAGCTGTAGTTTTTTTAACGACTTTACGCGGAAAACTAAAAAACTATAAGGGTTCCGTTTTTTGCCATTTGGCTACGGAACCCTAAAAACGTAATTTTTCGAGTGATTTGCCAAAAATTGACCTAAAATACAGACTAAAACCCAGTAAAAAACTATCATAATTTTATGACGAAATCCAAATTCTGTATCCGTCCCCAAATGACTAAAAAAACAACAGCTAAAAACAATTCAAAATTACATACGAAACAAAAAACAATCTAAATAGCCCGATTCGATTCCGCACAGAAACTGAACGAAAGTTAAAATAAATCTTATTGGCTTTCGAGTAATTCTAGCATTATTGTAACTTTATTGAAAGAAAATATTTCATTTTAAATGGATCTTGAAGAGGGTAAAATGTAGTCATAAGCTTTTTAGATAATCTTTAATAAGATTTAATCAGTTATCGCTCACTGGTTGTCTAATCAGATTTGTTTTAATGTTAGTGTTTATTCATTTGAGAAGTAAGGTTCGAGGTTCTATTCGGGAATAAATCTACTTAAGTATTCAGTAATTTAATTAAAACAAGAGTTTAAATAAATTATTCGATAAATTTTTCAATCTAATTCGTAATGAACCTACCTATATTAGAGACTAGACGTCCCAATCTCGTGCACACTGCTAAGAAGTGGAACTGTTCCCAAAACTACAACCTTTGAGTCTTCAAGTATTATACTTGAGAAATTATAGTAGTAAAACCAAGGTTATAGTGCTTGTAGAGAGAATAGGTGCTTTCTAGGCGAGAATGCTACATCCTCGAGCTCAAAAGCAAAAGACTACGGGATCTATATTTTGTGCTGAGTCTATAAAATAGTCCCATAAGGGACCCATACAAAGTAGATTTAAAATCCCATAGAGTCACAGCAAACCTAACAATGTAAATAAAAATTCCAATTCAGAAATTGGCATCCAAAAGCCGATTTCCACAAAAACAGGATAAATAATTCATTGTAACCTCTACCTCGGAATAGTGGGAAGTTAGATCGGTATACCAACTCGATAAGCCTTCGTTAGTGTCCTTTGCAAGAGGTACCTATATACTATCTACATATTAATGTATGTATGTACGTGTGAGGTTTTGAATCCGTGATTAGATTTCAATTATAACGAAGGTTCTTCGACAATAACATGTCAAGTTTGTACTGTTTCCTGTAACGTTTTGTTATATCTTACCGCTCAGTGGAAGATGTGCGCTTATTAAAACACTAGCAGCGATCCGCGGTTTCACCCACGTAACTCCCGATCCCGTGGGCACATCGGGATATAAAGTATTCCCAATGAATCAATGTTTTTTTTATGTACTTACCTATGTTCGCCGATTACTCGAAAACGCCTGGACCTATTTGGAAAATTCCTTTTTGGTTTTTACATTTTCTGAACGACATTATATTAAAGTTGCTGCCGCTCAGTACTCTATAAATTGACTTACCATCACAAAGTAGTTTTTCTATTCGAACCAGTACCTACTTCTTGAGATTAGTGCGATCAACCAAACAAACTCTTCTTTTTAAAAATATTAATGTAGATTAATTTAATTGAATATTTCCTTAAATTACTGTCTATTATAGCAGTCTCTAAAAATGGCTGTAAAGGGTTAATTAAATTGAAAATTTTTGGTGACATTTATAATTAAGGTAGAGTACGAGTTAAAAGGATGATGAAATTTAGAGTATTTTTTTGTGTGCTTGGAGTTTCTTTTAAGTCAACGAAATTACAACAATCTTACCTTAATATAGTTTAATAGATAAAAACTCGAAAAGTCGTAAAAAGTTTTCCTAAGATGTTTCCTGGCTTTAGCGAAATAAGACGAAATATTAAAAAAAAAACGTGTGGCACTCGGGGCCTGCCGCGGTAAAGCTATTGCATAGCGAACGCTCGGCCGAGCTACATGGTAGGTGGGGGTGTTAGGTTTTATTTTCTCTACGGAATTTCTTGATTCGGTCGCCGCGCTCAAAGCCCGCGAAATAAGCAAATAGCTTAAAAACCAAAAGAAAATAATATTGAAAAATTTACCAAAAGCCTTGTGCCTGCACTTTTGAGGGGGGTATAAACCACACATACGAGAGATGAAATAACAAAATTGCCTCTTAGCTACCAGGGGATAAACTGTCACTTTTATGACAGCTTTCCTACACCAAAACTGTCAAAAAATATCAGTCTCAACCCTCGGCATAGTTAAAAGATAGGTTATTGATTTCGACTATAAGTACCTTATTCAGTTAAGGACACGTAGTCAAACAAAAACCGTTTAATAAATATATATTCTACAAAAAAATATTCTAATCGTAAAAATTGAACGAATTAAAGGCTTTTGCGTTCCGAATTTTAACGATCTTTGAATTATTTTGAATCTAATTATATACCTACCCACTGGATTTGTATGAGTACAAAGGATTTTTGTTGAAGTATATTCTTGGAAAATATGTGCCTAATTAGATGAAGAAAGTTCTGACAAAAAGTTTGAGGCTTTTATTTGCTGTCTAGGATTTATTTCAATTCTTGAAATTGGGACTGTGCTGTGTAAATCGCATACATTTACATACTATTTCGTCTATATCTCTAATATTCTATAATAAAATAGTTTTTATATACTTACTTTCATGTTTATAATTTACTAAATTATTACTAATGACATGACCTATATGTATGATTTCAAATTGATATATCTATATATGATTTGAAATTAATGAAGAAGTTTGACTTTGACTTATAATAAATTCGATTTTAACCTCCTTTTTTGAAGTCGGTTAAAAAAGATTCTAGCGACAACCCGACAAGTACCTACTGTTGTAATTATTTGGCTAAGTAAGTACATAATAAATTATTTATTTATTATTTACTTTATGTATTACGAATACTCTATGTTTTAAATTACTAAGAGGTAATATTAAAACTGAAATGTTATAAAAAATACAACACTTAGGCAAATTAAAAAATTAATGCAATAAATTAAAACGTAATTGAAAAAACCAAATTACAAAAAAAAAACAAATAAAAAAATATTATCTACAAATTGATTTATTAATTAAGAACTGTACCTAAGTATGAGAAAAAAAATTATCTAGGTACGTAGCTAGTAGCTACACTACTCACCTAAACCTAAGATAATAAATACGGTAATCAACAAGCCACCACTTATATTTTGTTTTGTAATGAATAGACTTTGTAACTAGTGGATCGTTATTGATAAAAGTACTATGGGATCTGAACTGAAATGTGGGTACCTGATAATCCTTAATATTTCTTCCTTGACTAATTGAATACTAAGTAAGTTTCCAACAGTCACCTATAGTTGGTAGGTATATAGATGAAATATCGCGTTGATAATCTACCATCGAGCTGCTGATCGACAGCATCATTAGTCGACCTTATCGGTACCTAAATACCTATCAGATACCTAAAGGACATTGATAGATTACTAACCATAGATCTAAGAAACAACAGAGATTTGGTCTGCTATTTCCTAAGAAAACGGCCACGTGCGAGTCGGATACGCGCACGAACGGTTCCGTACTATTATATTCTGGTTTTAGTATATGGGAAAATTTTAACTGTCTAGCTATTATGATGCACTAGATACAGAGTGGTTATCAGACAGAAGGACAGTGGAGGTTTTAGACCAATTTTCAATACTGTATACGCCATTGATTCAGTTGGCTGTAAAAACTTCCCCGCCTTTGTTTATGTTAACTTGTTTATGTTAAAATGTACCTATCTATATAACATCTCGTTTTAGAATTTGTAACACAGTTTCCTATGTATGAACTTTCCATGGTATCCGGCTTGTAAACAAAATGTATAATTAATTAGGAAGGTTTACAATTTTAAACCGTCTAACAAAGTCACTTTAAATGTGTGGAAAATCTTTTGAATAATTTTACAAAATATTTCCATGAGTTGTTTTCCTCCACACTTCAGGCGACTCACACATCGTAAAAAATCGAATCTTTCCTCTTTATAATCTATACTAATATTATAAAGCTAAAGAGTTTGTTTGATCGCGTTAATCTCAGGAACTAGGTACTGGTTCGAATTTAAAAATTATTTTTGTGTTGGATAGCCGGTAGCCCAATTATCGAGGAAGGCTATTACTTTTTATTTTGATATTCCTATTCGGAACCGGGAGTTACGCGGGTAAAACCGCGTAGCGCAGCTAGTATTAGTATTAGTACCTAGAAACAAACACGAATTGTGCAAAGACGAGGCTGTATAAAACCTTAGCCTTCCCTGAAAAGGCAATAAAGAATTAGAAAATGTTGTTTGAACCTGGAATTATATTTTAGCGGACGCCGCTCGAGATGTTGGAATAAAATTAAATCCGAGTCTAAAATTATAAGGACAGTCTTTGATTTAAAGGCGTCAAGCTCTCTCTATGAATAAATAGTGATGATTTTACCCCACATCTGTAATGGAAGTATTAATATTACCCCCACATTAATTATTTTACTCCACATTTAAATTATTGAGAACGATAGAAAGAAAGAAGAAAGAAAATACCTACCTAAAAAGTACGTAACACAAAGTAAGCAAAAGTTAAATAAAACTTAATACGAGCTTATTCAAACATTAAAATTTAATAACACGACCTTTGTTCCCGACAGGATGTCAACTCAAACTCAACCAGCGACCGTGATCTGACCTCTGACCCTTGCCCTTTGACCTCAGCCCCCAGTCTGACCGCAAACGTTTGATACAGATGTCAATTTATGATCTCATTTCCTAATAACAGAAATCAAATTGGGAGACGTGTTTTAATTTAATTGGGAGGGTTCTGCTGATGTTTTGTGGCAATAGGCTCTGAAACTGGATCATTCCTGCCTGTCCCCAAATAGGTATCGAATAGGTATCTTATAAATGTTCCTGCCTCCGGGGCAGGCAGGAACATTTATTCCCTGACAGTCTCCGAATTGAATTTGATCGAAATTTAAACAAAGGGCGATCGAATCTTGAATCAAAAGACAGTGCAGTACATACACCTATCACGAGTTGTTTATGCACAGGCTAGAATCGACCAAACTGAGAAGGTGGCATGGGTGCTGGTCAAGCCTAGGTACTCCATTTTATTTATGTCCCAGACACTACAGAGCCCTGAATAGAATGGTTTAAAGTTTCTGAACCATGAATTAAAAACAATTAATTTACAGCAAAACACAATTACACATTAAACAACATTTTTAAACAGCATTTTTTGTTAAAAAAAATTGCATCTTTTGGCGAAACAATAATCATCAAATAAATTAATCAGGCAAATGAAGCCGTGCCTTATTTTATCTGAGTAACTTATACCAGTCTACGGATATGGGGCGCCAATCAACCGTTGGTGTTGTCAATTCCAAAACCGAGCCAATTAAAATCTAACTTTATTTCGAAGTAGGTATACAGACTGCAAATTACTAACAAATATTTATTTAGTTCCGACCTCTGAATTTTTCACCTGTATTTTTAATTGCTCGCCGAGTACAATCGAGAACACTAATAGAAGGAAATAAAACGTTGCTATTGTGATTCGGATGGCTTTTCCAAGTCCGGAAAACGAGTACTGTCAGAGAAAAAAATCGATGAAATATACCGTAAATAAACAACTAAATAAACAATAGACTAAATTAAAATATAAAAACTTACTGTCCGATTAAATATAAGAAAACAAAAAGTTATATTTAAGGAGAAACTGTATTTATTTTTAACCGACTTTAAAAAAGGAGGACGTTCTCAATTTGACTGTGTATAGGTTTTTTGTGGATGTTCGGGCATAACTTATTTTATTTCATAGACTCTAAAACTACGAGTACTAGACCGATATTAACTGAAATTAGCTGCGCCCCGGGTTTCACTGTAGATCTAAGCATACAAAGGGACATAGACATAGGGACGGTGAAAAGTGACTTTATTTTATACTATGTAGTGATATTTCTACATTCTCCAACCACTTCTGCAAGCCCATTATCCTAAGACTAGTCTCAGAAACTTAGAATAAAGCAAGCGTTTAGTACGTTTAACTTCAGTTTCCACTTGCTATCAGAATGCGGTGCAATTTAGGATTCTGCATTGCATGGGCCATTTGTTCACAAAAGCCTGAGCAATTAGGCGAATGCACCTTGTTGATACATTGTCTTGAATTTGCTTACAAACACAATAATACAGGGTTATTGACCTTCGTGTACATACCTTAACCAACAACTTTTGCTCTACGACTTTTTTTTAAATGTCTAGGTTGTTTATTCGAAAATCAATTTAATTTTTTTAATGTATGACAGTTTGTATGTGAGAATGATTTCTTTCATAATATACATCATCTTCTTGCCGTTATCCCAATTTAATTGGGGTCGGCGCAGTATGTTTTAATTCTTCCACTCACTCCTATTCATATCATGGATAGATGATAATTTCTTTCATATTATGGACTTTAATTAAAGTGATTAAAGGTGCTGGGATAGTCGACTCCAGCGTGTCCAAGTCACAACAGCATCGCCTTGAATGGTACAGAATAAAGTTGCTAATGCTATAAACATTTAGATCAGATGTAAAGGCCCATACTACATTCTATTTAATTTATTATCTTCAATTTGCCTTGTTGACCCTCGTAAACTTTATTGTATACTTGTATTTTCTTCTAATAAAGTATATATCTTATTATTCGCTCTGACTAATGAATATTGAGTTCAGGCCAGCAAAGCAGCTCATTTTTTGAGGACTTCATTAGATTCAATGAACGAATGGAGGACCTCATTCATTCATTCAATTGAATGAAGTCCTCCAAGGCGTATTCGCCAACTGGGAAGTGGTTGGCTAGATTTAATTTAAGGGTGATGGCTCGCGAATCTAAACCACACTAAACTCTGTTTTGAAGGTTAGGCCAGTTGCAGTTTCTTTGGTCAAAGAATAACAAACTGAACACTCAAATGCTTGACTGTCATATAATTGTTGATTGATTCATTGACAGCTGCATAAAATAATTGTACAATTTGATTTATGTTTGTTTTGTTATTTTGTTGTCTGTACTTCCTATAAACCAGTTGATTCGAACACAATTGGACAAACTGGTATCAAAGGCCGGCCAACGCGAACGGCTGTCGATTTACAAACATATTGGCCTCCAATGAAAGTATTCTTCCTTTTTGACTTCCGAATAATTTGCTATAAGATCAGAGGCTTAGGATTCAATTTCTTTACGTCTGGTTACGACTTTTGTGTAGATTTTGTTTGTTGGTTTTCATTTTTTGGGTCGGGTCGAATAATTTTATTTGCATTTCGTAAACATTGTTCGCTTAAGTTTTTTTGCAATATAAAAAAATGGTTTTTTGTTTATACCCAAGGAATTTAAAGTTATTTTGTAATCTGTAACTAGTAAAACCATAATATTATGATATTTAAACTTTTTAAGATTTTGAACTGATATGATAATTTTACATAAAGTTAAAGCGGGCTACTTAATGGATATCTAATGTTTTTTATTTTTATTTTGTGGAGCACCTATTTCTTATTACAAGAAACGTTTTCATGAGTCTCTTGAAAATGGTGTTTGGAACGGTAACTTTAAATAAACGTAATTTTCGAAAGAAAAAAATGTAACTTATATTCTCATTTGAAGGATAGATGTTTTAAAATTGGAAATTGGAATAACTGACTTTTGAAACTACGTTCAAAACTTCGAAGTACGGAATAAAGAATGTTTTCTATATCGCATTTCTCAATCTAAAATGTTTGTCGAAAGAGAGGCGATTTCTAACTGAGTTTTTACTTTATAAAAAAAACTTATTTCTATTTTATTTTCACGGGCACCCGGGTAACATTCTCTTTAACCTAAATAACCCAAGTACTAGGATGGCTACGATTAATCTCTATTGCCCCAGTTCGAGACAGAGTAAATGGGTGTTTTTAATTTGTCAGTGTGGTGTCCGAAGTGTCTAGTATAGGTACCTACTTGGAATGGAGTGAAGATTTATACGAATCGTGAACGACTTTTGGCTTCTGACAGCACACAATATTATTTTGATTATAGAATGGTACCTACATGGTTTTTTTTGATACCTCAAAGACACACATCTCTCGTGAGCGTAGAGGCACTTAGGTATAAGGTAAAATGAAATTATGTCAATAATTCATTATATTATTTGATACCTAGTAATATTAAACAGTTATGTTAAATAAAATTGGACTTGTGATCATTAGAACTTCTGTTATTATGCCATATGTTACACACCCGGAAATAAGATCCCATGAATTTATTGAGGCTTCTTGTCATTTAGGGCGCATTTTGAAGCCATAGCCATACATCCTTACTTAAGTTTTTAAAACGAACAATCAGGTGGTCATTATAGTTCTTTGATCTGAAGAAATAAAAAATTAATTTTACTGTCTAAAAATTGACACTAAAATTCTATTTCTAAATTAGTTCAAAAAATCTTACATTGAAGGAAAACATCAAAAAGATAATGAAACCGGCGTCGAATCACTTTCTACCAGAATGTGGTCTAATGTTTGAAGTCTGTACTGTAAAAGAGATCTTTAAAGAAAAAAAACATTCGTAAAAGCTTTACTTTGAAACAGCTACAGCTTATTTTAACCAGCACTCAGTCCTACAAACGTAAGTTCTTTATAAAACAGATTATAAATAAAAAACTGTAGCCGAGCGAATGTGAACTCTTCACCTAATTTGTTCGCTTCAAAAGCTTAAAAGTGAAATAAAATTTTCTTTTCACCGTAAATCAGGAATTCATGAAGTTTAATTACCCATGAAGCAAGGTTTGGTCGTAACGTAGGCGGGAAATGTGAAACAAGAATTAATAAACGAAAAATTTAGGCAAGTCAGCGCACAACCAAGTAGGTACTGCTGCTAGAATGCAAACCTGAAAATTTAATTCTATTCAAATAGTAAAAAAAATATTAGGTAAAGCATTTGTAGGTTTTTGTTGAAATCTGGTCACTCAGTGTTGAGTATTTCTTCATGTAGAGATTTATAATAATAAAAAACTAAGTGGACGCTATCAGACGTGCCCCACCCTGTCGTACAGTGCACAAATTAAAATAGCTTACTTTGCAAGAAAACGGCCCAAGTAAGTCATGCACCCGCGTTTAGGTACGTTATAAAGTACGGTCGGAAGAAAAATAAGTGCTTTTACGGTCTAGAATCGTGAATACTGACATAAAAGAGTGGAATTCATAAATATTTATTATATTACAGCGTCGTTTGAACCTAAACTAGCAAAAATACTTCTTAAATCCGGTGCCAAAAAACCAATAGAATAGGTACGTATCTAAACATACGGAAATAACTAAACAAAATTATTGTAGATCTTACCAATATTTGTTCGATGACGAGAATTGACTCGGCAACCTTTAGAGTAGGTAGGTACTTACCTACAGCGTGGCAAATTTTACTATGTCACAAACAAGGTTCCATTTTTTAATCTTAATATATATAAATCTCGTGTCACAATGTTTGTCCTCATTGGACTCCTAAACCACTTAACCGATTATAATAAAATTCGCACACCATGTGCAGTTCGATCCAACTTGAGAGATAGGATAGCTTACATCCCGATATTCCCACGGGATCGGGAGTTACGCGGGTGAAACCGCGTAGGGCAGCTAGTATCAGTATAGTTTTTATTTACACACGACAAAACTCACTTATACGTTGTTTTATTTCTTTTTTTAACAAACGCGTTTATCGCCAGCCATGCTCAAAAATTGTTTGCGAGCCGTTGTTTTTTTGCGAGCAGTACAAAGTACAGTTTGCAGTGAAAAGAAGCCATTAATGACCCAGCGAGGTGGCTTTTGTTCGCGTGAAATGTGTCATACACTTTGCGTTTTTATATCTCTTTGTTGGTTTCGCTTTACGGAGTCGCCTCGCGGTTTTTCAACCATAACCTTTGAGATAAGGGTGAGGCTCGTATATGGGCTGTTTAATTGAAAACTACATGTTACCTTTACAGTGGAAGATATTTTATAGTATCCATGATCGAAGACAGATAAATACAAATACTTAAGAGGCGAGTCCCTAAAAACGTCATTTACTATTTTAAAAATATTGAAGAACTCCCTGCATTGTAAGACACTAAAAAGAATTCTCGATAGCTTATTAGATGAGTCTACAGTTTCACTGTCAGATATTTTGAAAATAATCCATAGTTTTTGAAAAAACAATTATTAACTTTGATGAAAAACATCGAAATCGACCTTTTCTATTTTAAGTATCTGTGCTACTTCGTTGTTATATTTGAAAATATTTTTGGTTAAATTGTGAGACAAAAGTATAGAGAATGCATTCATCATTGCAGTTTTTTACTTATTGAAACCAAATAATAATAATCAATGCCGAAACATAGATATTTTTTTGGTTAAAATCATTCCTCGCTGCCCATACATTTTAGTATGAAGCAGTAGCTCGTGACATTTCGCTTTATATTAGATGTCGCGGCGCGCAAAACTGACAGTGTCATCTCAGTATTCAAGGTGAGAGCACGTCCATTTGTTTCCCGACATTTATTGTTTGACCTGGCATAAGGGTGGGGTGCGAGTGTTGCACACGACAACTAATTTGTAATTGTACCTATTCTTCGAGCAAGGAGTCGAAACTAGGTATAATCCGCGCACAATGAGAATAGGATGGAACCTTGTCAAAGTAAATCGAAAATGACAGTTTATAAATACATATATAAATAAATATTGCAGGACATTCCACACATCGCCATCTAGCCCCAAGCTAAGTAACTAGACTTGTGTTATGCGTGCTAGCCAACGGATATACTACATATACTGGGTTATTGGAAATTATACTAGCAAGCCGTTGAGGGCTACTTCTGTGCACCCAAACCAACAACTTTTGTTCTACGACTTTTAGAAATTCGAACTTTTTTTCGAAAATTTTGAGGTTAGGTTTACCTGAAAATCAGCTGTTCCTTACACGGAGAGGTCAGTAACCTTAAAATTTGACTTATTTTTTAAGTTTCATGTACTGTTTTTGGTCTGAATGACCTTTGTTTTATAAAATCAGCAAATACCTACCTACTTATAAAAATTTGTAAATATATACTTATAATACATAGAAATAACCAGACCACAGACAAATATTTAAGCATAAATACTTGTCTGAGGCGGGAATCGTACCTGTGTGGCAGTCCGGCATGGTGACCATTGTGCCAACTGGGTCGTCTTCAAGTAGCGTTAGCATAAAAGTTCTGAATAATGGGTAATTCGTTTTGTTGTAATTAGTTATTTTTTATTTATTCATATTTAGTGTAGCTACATATATAGTATTGGGCATTTCTACTGTATGTGAAGACTTCACGGACAAACATACATACTGACACATATACGGGTCAAACTGAGAACCGCCTTTTTTTGAAGTCTGTTAAAAATACACAAAAATGTTTCATGGTTGTAATCCTTTCAATAATAATGTTTAGGAATATTTTTTTTTAGTTATTCCAATTATTATTCCCCAATGCCACTCATATGTGCTTCATGGGAATCATCATCAGAGCTTTGACTTTCTTCAGAAGTATCGCTTTCTGAAAAAAATGAAGTTGATGCAGCCAAAGTTCCCTCACCTCGGATGCGTGACACCGTGTTTTAGATATGCTTGTTGCTCGTTCGGTTATTGAAGTGAAACTTCTTATGGCGCGTTGGGCACTTTTGTGGGTGAGCATTTTCAGCCGTTCTCGCGACAGATGACATTTCGACAGATGAGATTTTACACAGATATACAGTTTTCACTTCTGCCTGCACTCCCGGAGTGCGCTGTTTTTTTTTTTGTATTTTTGAACAAACCCATAGGTTCGTCAAAAAGATCTCTTGATCTCTTGACAATGTAATTCCCGAATTACTAGATTCGTGATCCACAGCCAACTATGTCATCATTTTCAATGCGTTAGAACAACCGACTTCGTTCCTGATCGAAATATCTATCGACTGCCAGAACTATTTGAGGTGGTTGACTATTCAAAGTTTTACTCCATTTTCCACTCATTATCACTAAATCACTAAAATAATCACACAATAATTAATTACATAAATCTAGCATTTATTATAAAACAAACCACAATTTATAACAACACAAACCACGGTCGGAATTTATTATTTGTTTATTTAATCACTTTAATAAGCACAGTCCTTATGTGCTCGTTTTATTTATAATTTTGGAGAAAACAATTTTTTTAAATGAAATCGCCATTGCTCCATAGACAATCTACCACAGACAATAATAATTTTTCTTTAAATCAATGGGTCTGTTTCAAATCCGCGACACTATGACCGTGCAAATAACTAATTTATACCTAATTATTATTCAGAACTTTTTTTCTAACGCTACTTTTCTGTCATTTTCGATTTACTTTGACAAGGTTCCATCCCATTCTCATTGCGCGCGGGTTATAATGTGATATTGATTATTTATTTTAACCTAAGAAATAACTGTTTCTATATTTCATTTTAATTTTTGACATAATTATGACAGGCAAACATAGACAAAAAATTAAATACTTCATGGACTGTGGTTTTTTACCTTTCGATATAGGGCATTACAACAAACAAATAATGCCTTCACACCAAACCTCTAAAGCGTCTCGGAAATGGGATATTTGAAGAAACGTTTATCCTACGATTTTATAAAAGTTCGCGGTGCACTTTGAGACCCATACCCTTCGATAGAGGGCATTACAGCGAAAAAATTATGCCTACACAACAAACCTCAAAAGTGTCACGGAAAAGGACGCGGCGATACGTCTTGTAGAAATACTTGGTCACAATGCTTTTATTTGAATATCCCGTTTTTGAGCTGTTTTAGAGGTTTGGTGTAAAGACATTATTTTTTTATTGTAATGCCTTTTATCAATAGGTATGGGTGTCAAACTGCACAGCGGCATTTTAAATTACTATGCCGGTTGTGTCCAAAGATCTTTACATTTCGATCTCTAATTGGATATGTTTTACAAACAATTTGCGGGAAAGAAAAACTCAACTAGTATTTGACGTTCCTGCCTTTTGCAGGACTTTTTTTTTTTTTTTGTTTTCTCTAAAGAAATTAAAATAGGAATTTATTGAGCTGTCAAAAATTAAATAAAAATATGGAAAAGGTATGATTTAGGTAGGTAGGATGTATTAAAATTGTAGCTTATTTTTATATTTTAATCCTATATATCGTAACTTATTTTTATTCAAGTTTAATAATAATGGGAAAAGTAAAAGGAAATTACTATAAATCCCAAAAAAATAAAGGAAGATTTAAGACAAACCAGTAACTATAATGTACTCATCTTTTTACCCAACTATATTGAATATTATAAAGATTGGTAGGTGTTTTGCCTGAATATTTATATAATAATATATGATGCCGATACCGACACGTTTTAACCTGTTTCTTAGTAGGGCACATAGGTACATACGAACGTTTATGTGTGAATTTTCAATATATAGAGACGGATGTAATAATTATTTCGCATAATTATTATTATAAAAATATATAAATATAAAAATTATTATAGTACAGAACATTTACTTATTGACAATTTCGTTATCAAACAAAATACCCAAAAAACGTACACTCTGACCCCACCCTTTCCCGCCAGCTACTTACTACCGGACTGCAGTTTTGCGATGTGACAAGTTAAATACTACATACATTGCGTGTTTTCTATGATATTCATAAACATCCTACAAAGACGAACGCTTGATGAATATGTAACTTGTACAAAATGTACGATGCATCGAAAGTAGATTTATTTGTTTCCAGGGTGCGTAATTTTAATACTGCGTTGCACCTGTGTGGCTAGAAAATATCAATGTGTGTGTTCTATCAGAAGTTCCCACGGTCAAGGATTACAGGCTTAAGTACATTTGTTAAAATTGTAAAAAAACTAACCAAGTGAGAGTCGGACTCGAACACGTAGGGTTACTTACCATTATATTCTGTTATCTGTGAAAATAGATAAGTCCTCTATCAGAATATACCACAAAGAAAAGAAGCCACATGTTCTTTTGCCTGACAAATATTTTTGAATGGGTAAAAATAAGCCACAATTCGTTATACATTTATAAGAAATCAAAACTTTAAAAAAATATTTTTGGTATGTTTACCTATGGAGTTTTTGCTAAAAAATAGTGAAGTCAGATTTTTAACCCCCGACGCAAAAACAACGGGGTGTTATTCAAACATTGCCTGTTTTGGATCAGGAAGAGAAGATCTGATGATGTAAAAGCTAATGCTGGGGCAGCGTGGTCTAGAAGGATCTGTGCAAAGGTGTTATTTTTTTACTTGCTACACTGGCTTTTTACCCGACTGCAAGGACATAACCCTTGTTTTTGGAAAAGTCGTACGTAGCCATAATTTTACTTAAAAAAAAAAAAAATTCCCTAAGTGCACATAAAAGTGAAATTACTAAAAATTCCTTCGTCAAAAAGTTTCTACATTAAACTACGCGAACCTAAAACCTCAAAGGTTTATAGTCTACTACGAGATGAAAGCATTGTATTTCATCATAGAGTATAAAACTCTATACTAGTACAATAGATAGTATATAAAAACATTTCCCTTAGCAAAATTGTGATCCCGATTGCTTATATTATATTGTATGTCCATATATTAAAATGACATCGTAATATCGAGCTCCACAAAATAAAAAGCATAAAACATGATAGATAGATAAAAGATTTATTCACCACAAAGGCACACGACAAACAAACACAAGGAAGAAATAACTGTTAAAAGATACATAAGTAGATACATAAAAAACAAAGGTTTCGTAAATACTTATACGAAAATAAAACAAACGTAGGTATTTAAAAACATAGTAGGTAATTGTCCAAGGAGCCGTGTGCCACCGTCCGAAAGGGCACCTCAGCAAAAAACCTGCAGCAGAGCTGGTCTTTCGGTGAAACCCAGATGGAAAATATGCCGTTTTCAATACCTTTAGTATACGTCATACAGTTTGGACGTAATTTATAGGTATATGTAAAAAGAAAATCTAACTGAAAACCATTATTTCAAGAGCACATAAGATCACTCTCTATTGTAGTATATAATGTATTTTATCTCGATGTATCTCATACATTACTCGTCTGCAAGGCACAAAGACGTTTGTACGTATTTAATAACGTTAGTGTAACGCGATCTCCTCATGGTACCTCAACCGTTCTACGTAATGAACTTCAGCTAGGCAGCTAGGATACAGTGGAGGAGGTACAGAAAGAGAACTTTAAGGAGATTACAATTTGTGCTTGGAAATATTTTCAAGGAAAAGCAACTCTCAAACTCTCACAAAATTTGTAAAGACTCAAACTCACGAACTACCGCTTGCCGTTTGGAAAGAGGTTGAAACATTTCGGCAAAGTAAATGATCAGCCATTTTTTATTTTTTTTAGTTTCGTGGCCACCATTTAACCTTTAGCAGTGTATAGAAGACATTATACAAACAACAAATGCACGTAACAAAATCTTGTAAAGATATAAGTATTTATTTTAATTTCACTACCATAAGTAACGTATGGAAAAAAAGAGCGGTGTTGGCCTAAATACCTCGATTTTCATTGCGAAGGTTGTGGGTTCGAGTCTCAGCCGGCCGTGCACCAATTGATTTTTATAAGGAAAAATGTAAGAGCGCCAATTGACATTGTTCTTACGGCGAAGGAAAACATCGTGACTTGCGACTTAGTTGGCTCCAGACGTATTGACGAATTCCTTCATCTGGACATGGTCGACTAAGCTGAGGGTGCAATAGGTGCTAGGCAAGCCTACTCCATCCTCACTCAAAAAGGACCCAACTAAAGGTTGCCGAAAACATCTCATATACGAGTACAACGAACTGAAATGCGCAGATAACTTTATCCTGATTATCCCACAGGATCGGGAATAACGATGGTGAAACCGAATGTGTAGCTAGTCAAGAATAAAACATAGATGATTAACTACATTACCACTGCACTGTGACAAAATAGCATAAAAGGAAATAAGGTCAGGAAAGGTCTAGAATGTTCTTAATTGAACATGCTAGGTACATGTCTACACGTCTCTTCGAATTTATTGTTCTGTTTATTATGAAACTCATTTATTACCGGTGTGTCACAAGGTTTTAATTAGTTTTTTTGTATATTATCCTGGGAATGTATTGTGAGAATTTGAATTGAATCCATTTATAACATGGCCTATAGATAAATCGTATCTAGATGATCTAAATAGCGAGCGCCAACAAAACATCGTATGAAACTGACTTACTTGGTGTTTTGCGTAATTGTGGAAACCACAAAATCTCGAGTTGGTGTTACGCTTATAATAATACTAGCGACCCTCCCTGGCTTCGCACGGCTATATTATGCATGTATTATACATATAAACCTTCCTCTTGAATCACTCTATCTGTTAAAAAAAACCGTATCGAAATCCGTTGCGTAGTTTTAAAGATTTAAGCATACATAGGGATATAGGGACATAGGAACAGAGAAAGCGACTTTGTTTTATATTACTACTAGCGACCCGCTCCGGCTTTGCACGGCTATATTATGCATATATTATACATATAAACCTTCCTCTTGAATCATTCTATCTATTAAAAAAACCCGCATCAAAATCCATTGCGTAGTTTTAAAGATCTAAACATACAAAGAGACATAGGGATATAGGGACGGCGAAAAGCGGCTTTATTTTATACTGTGTAGTGATATATGTAGTGACGACTTTGTTTTATACTATGTAGTGATGGTGTTATGCGTCGAAAGGGGTTCCAGACGTATGAACAAGTTCTGTCTTCTGGACACGATCGACTCAGCTAACAGGGTGGGATAAGTTCTGAGCAATCTTACACATCTTAAACTCGTCCTATGCACTACAGTGAGCGCCCTGAATAGCATAGATTTCAGTTTCTGACACTGTTTGAATTATCTAGATTAGAAGTAAAGGACAAAATATCCATTTTTACTTAATAAGTTACTTAATAAGCAGGATGCCAATGAAGGAATATTATTGTTAGCTTAGATTTCACCCGCGATTTCGTCTGCGTAGAAGTAATTTTTTTTTAATCTCGGATGCCTACATCCGATATGAAAGATTTAAAAAAATTTACTAACTTAAAAATTAACTTTGTATGACGTAGGCGTCATACAAAGAACACACCTTCTAAGTTTCAGGTCTCTACGATCAGCGGTTTAGGCTGTACGTTGATCCGTCAGTCATTGATCACAAAGCATATTTTATATATGTAGGTATAGAATAGAAGATAGAAGAATATAGATTATTGTTAGATATCAGTTGTTATAGGTTTATTTCGTTCAAGCCTGAAAAATGTAACGAACTGACAAGAAATTTCATTTCTTAGCTTTCCAATAAGTAAGTGAGTGGAAAGGCAATCCCTCGTGCGTATAACAGCGATGACGACGATGGGGTGAGTTCCCTTGAGGCGTCTGGTTTACGTACACTTTTCCTTCTCTCTTTTACTATATCTATCTTGTAAAAAGCAAATACATCTGTAGATATTTATCTATGAAAAATTCCCGCAAATTGAGTTTTAATTTGTTTTATCTTTGAAAACTTTTGAAGTGATAAGGAAAAGTAAATTCTTGGGAAGAGAAATCTGTTGCGAGTCGACAGATTTCTTCGAAATGTCTCGGATCGTCGGTGTTAAGTTTTCGATTAAAAGGAACTGTTATTTATTTACGATATTAGCTTTAGTCACTGTTCTGTCGAAAAATCGGAATGTGATGAGGAGATATTAACACTTTGAAGGTATGGCATTTATTGAGTAAAATGGGTGGTTTTATACTAATTAATTAATCTAGGTACATACTATGTCACATGACCTTCTAATACAATATTAATTCCTGTGTAACCTTGGCCTTGACACATCTTCATATCAGTGCAGGTGCGATGCAACATCAAATTACTATGTTTACATTATAGTTTTGTCTATAACTTTTACCACAGTTTTTCGTTCATTATGCAGGTTCTACTTGTTGGATTTTTAATTAAAGTATATCATAATGTTTTCAGAAAATAAAGCTATACTTAGGTATAAAACTAGATTTCAGACTACATAGACAGAAAAACAAATAGATAGACATAGGTACCTAGATGAAATTGAGTGAAATGATTTTTTTAAAAGGCTCCAATGACAGACTTTTATCCTTTGTTCCGGTATTATAATTACTTAGTAGTTACTTATTGATTTTTGATACTAAAAATCTAAATTTACGGCTGGCCTCTATGGTAGAGTAGAGTTCATTACTAAAATTAAGTCAAACTTAACAAATATAAACAGTAAATAGGTACTGTTTTAAATTATTTTACCGATAAATTGGAACTACCATTCCCAGGAACCTGTTTATTTATCCAAGCGTGTCCAAGCGTCCTTACTAGAGATGTACCGACTATTAGTCGGAAAGGCTGACTATCCGGCATTATTTGTAGTCGGCACTTTACTTTATCTATATCTCTACGCTTAAGAATTAAAGTCTACCATGAGAAATAATTCTTGGCACTTATTAACTTCACTTTATGGCAGTAGTCCTTTAATTAATCGAACAAAGTCCAATACGCTTGATTTTTTTTTGAAGTGAAAACTTCTTTAACTTCTTCTTCTTTGCTTTCGTTGAGCACTTTTTCTGTAATGGGTATAAAATCTTAAACTCGCGTCAGGACACGTGACCTGATCGAAAAAGCGTAAGACGGATGGAGAGTAGACAGCTATCCCCTCTCTACGGCGCGGCGAAAATGTATGCCTGGGCCTACTGTTTTTAATTTGGCTGTGAGTGTATTAAGACGTACATATGGTATTTTTTAACGGACGACTATTGACGGACGACAAATGTCGGACGACTATTTGTCGGACGACTATTGACGGACGACAAATGTCGGACGACTATTGACGGACGACAAATGTCGGACGACTATTTGTCGGACGACAAATGTCGGACGACAATTTGTTGGACGACAAATGTCGTCCGACTATTTGTTGGACGACAAATGTCAAAAATTATTATGTCAAAAAAGACAATTTTTTTTTTTTTTCATCTAAAACTCTTTTTGCGTATGTTCTCGCGACATATGAGATTTTATTTCTACATGATTCTTTTTTATTATTAACTTGTGACTAACTGTCTAAGTAAAGAAATTCACTGAATATTTTTTAAGAGAACACTCAACAATGCCGGCACTGACATCACAAGTAATACTTTAAAGTAAAAAAAAAAAAATGGGTGCGTGTACTTATGTACGCGCGTGAGAAGTTACACTTCTTTGGCATTATTAAAAAAAAAAAAAAAAAAAAAAACTCGTCCGACAAAAAACTCGTCCGACAAAAAACTCGTCCGACAAAAAACTCGTCCGGCAAAAAACTCGTCCGACAAAAAACTCGTCCGACGTGAGAATTTTGTGTGACGCTTTTGTAAAATTTCACTCTCATCATTTTTTCATAACGCGCCTAAAGAAGTATAACTTCAAAAAACCTGTGTTTTATACTCTGTCCCTGTATCGAAAGCAGTGAAAAACTTGGCCGACTAGTCGGTCATTACGCAACCGACTAATCGGCCAGTCGGTAGTCGGCTGGTCGGTCGGCCCATCTCTAGTCTTTACACATGGTTACCTACGTCCTTCCTACCCATCTCTCGACTCCCAATACAATCCAAACAGAACCGCGGCTGGTTCTGCAAATATTTGACAAATCGGATTCGAACCGGGGTCCACGGTTACATATGTAATAACAAAGGTTTTAGAGACCTTAACAAGGCTAAGAAGGAGGTTTGACTTCGAGATAGATTGTGTTTACTGCGTGCACTGCGTGTTTACTGATAGTGATTCTTGTTTCTGGTTCTGGGTGTTTCCTATATGTATAATATGTATATATTTACAAAAAAAAAAAGTATATAAGTAGTTTATCCGTTATCTGGCACCCATAACACAAGCATTAAGTTGCTTAGCTTGGGGCTGGATGGCGATGTGTAATGTGTCCTGAAATATATATTTAATATTTATATTTATATATTTAATATTTATTTATATTTATTTATTTAGTTATTTACGGATATTTTGTACAGCGCCATCACACTTCAAATTAAGGGACTAGGCTTGTAATAATTTAAAATAACTCCGGTGGGATACATTTTTTGTACTATTAAAAATATTGGATTAACTAATAAAACCTGGATAAACACATATGCTATTTTTATCCTGATATTCCCACGGACTCATGTGGACAAAACCAAGTGCCGTGCCTTGTAAAATTTTAAAAATGTGTGTGTTAGTTTGTTACATTTTCACGCAAAATCACTAAACTGATTGTGATGAAACTCAGTAAGAGATAGCTCGAGAACTCGACTAGAATAGACTACTTTTTGTCTCTAGAGAATTCATCTATTAGATAAATATTAAGCATAATTTATAGGTATATTCGTAGGTACAGTCAAATTACCAATTAGCTGAACCCCACGTGACCCAGAGCTCATTCGCATTTCTGTGAAAAATATAGTATTTACCTATTTTGTGATTTTTTTAAATATTTTAAATGGTATTGTAAAGTATATTGTTTAAAAAAAAAACAAAATCAGGTAACATTACTTTACAACCTTACAGATTTGCGAGTGAGCTCTAGGTCACGTGGGGTTCAGCTAATTGGTAATGTGACTGTACCTATCAAACATTTGAACGGGGAACAAAACGTTTCCACCAAAATGGAGATAAGCAATTCAACGAGCATTAAACCTCGTCTACCTAATTTGCACTGACTGTTGGCAACATCGAACACATTATCCTTTGAACAAGGTATTCCGTTGATAAATCTCTGGTTTTGCCCTAATGGAGACCTATCCTCGTCTGAGACTAACATTAATTTAAATCTTCCCTTGCCACTCAAATTGAACTTAGGCCAGAAACAATGACAGTAAAGGAAATATTTTCTTACGGAAAGAGGATCTGTTTTACCTATAAAAAGCGAGTATTCTTTTCAAAACTTCGCCTTTTATAATGGCGGCTCTTGATAGTGTTGAACATGTGTTACTCCTATATCCTCCTTTTTAGGGTTCCGTACCTCAAAAGGTAAAAAAGGAACCCTATAAGATCACTTTCTTGTTTTAACGTTTCACAGTCATTTACAACACCAAAACTTGAATGCATTAACATAATTTATTTGCACGAAATATGGTATAAAGATGTCACAAATATTTATAGTTCAATATATAGACTAGGTAGTCGATTTTAACATTGTTTTATTATTGTTTTATTGTTATTTAGGCGTGTCTGTTGGTGTTTTATGTATCCATAGGTAATCAAAGTTTTTGGTAATATTGTTACGTTGCGTAGTTGTATTATATTTGTTTCGAAACTACCCCACATTGAATTTCGATTGTACTGTTTCAATCTTACTACGAGAAAAGAGTTGATTGTTGTGAGTGAAGTTTTTAATGCAGTTATTGGTTAATTAATGGTTTTCAAAGTGTAGTGTAAGATATTGTATATGAACCTACTTTATGTTCTTAGTGTTAAACTCGTATTGTGCACATAATATGATGGGAAGACGCTGGCTTTTAAAACACAAGTTTTCTTAGTTTAAGAGTCAGAGTTCCACCTACTGAGACTGTAAGTTTAACAATAAAGATATTATTTATTTATTATTTATTTTATTTATATTTTACCAGCAACTGGCTAAGCATGCAAATATTTTTACTGAGTTGAAATAATGAGTTATTTTAAAACTTGTTTCTAATAAAATGGCGAATTGATCGCTAACGGTATTAGGTAAATGGTATAATAAGGTTTCAATCAGTAATGGAGGTGAAATTCGTAAGCGATTAAAACATTGTTGGTTAGAAATAGTAGTGTTTTTTAGAGAAGCACACGTCATAAAGAACAGTAGGAAAAAATATCTAACACTAAATCTACGTATAATAATCTCACACGTCACAGAAGTTGTGGGACATTTCGCCAAATCCAAATAGGCAGCCATGGAGTCATACTGCAGACACTTATGAGAAGAGACCATTGCCCTATAGTGTAGTCATAATATGGGCTAACCAATGACGTTGAATGGGCCGTGCAGTTTATTCTTATTACTAAGCGTTTAACCACTTTGCTTTTTAACTCACGACACAAAAAGAGAGGTGTTATAAATTTGATTTGGGGTAAAACTCTTTTTCCCATCTGCCGCGCACCTTAGTTTCGATCAGATGAACTGATTTTGATGGAGTTTATTTTATCTTAAGCTGAGTTTTTTTTTAAGTTAAATGAAACACTATCTAATCGTTGCAGAATTATGAACACTCTTCATTGTGATGCAGGATTCATTTTTCTTTACACCAGTCTTCTGTGTTTTTATTTATGGAGAGTAATTTTCTATGTTTTACAATAAAGCGTTTATTTATACTATTTTTTGTATTTTCATATATAAACCGTTATGTAATATGTAGGTACGTAATGTTATTATCAGATAAGGCAGGAACTTACTAAGCTAAGGTTTAGGTGTTAGGTAGGGTAGATAAGTTCGTAGTTTCGTGATGGTTATTATAGTTTGCTCAGGCTTTGTTATTGAGTTTGCTACGAGTTGTTTTAGGGATTTAATTGAAAATTACTAAGTATTAAAATATAGTTATTCATACAAAATATTATCAGTTCATTGTTCAGTTCAATATTATACGGCTTCAGCCCCCTGATTCACAAACTGTGGGTAGGCAACCGAAACAAAGAAAAATTTTGCTACTCTTTCACTCCCGCAACTTTTGACGTGTTGCCATTCTTGTCTTTTCAGTTTTATTCCTAGTCTGTACCAAAATTCATCCTTCCGATGGTTTGTGAATTAGCCTGCAGAAGTCTTGATGAGTTCTCTCTTCTGGTCGACTAAGCTGAGAGGGTGGCATGTGTGCTGGGCAAGCCTACTCCATTTAATACTTATTCAAGGCACTGAAGCACCCTGAGTTAAAAGTCGTCTAGATTAGGCCAAAATTATCTTGGTCTACCAATTTAGCTTACTAAGAGCGTAGAATTTAACCTTGAGTTATATAATTATTTCCCACCCATCCGCAAGCCTTCAGTAATCAACTTATAATTAATAAGATCGGTTCATAACAACAGCTATTATGTAACCCTCGTCATTTGACCAGTCTAGGACGTCAAAATTATGTCAGAAACATGCGCAACTGCAGACGAAGTACGTTCTCTCTTGGCATAGCTCAGCTGTTTACGAAACGGTATTCGCCTAAGTTCACACCGCAATTTTCGTATTGAATTTAGTGATGTGAACATCGGCGCATACTGTTGATTGCTTGTCGAGATTAAGTACATATAAATATTATTGGCCTTTACATCTAAACTAGACGATTAATACATCTCCATCAAGTTTAGTCTCTATTGGGACGTAGCGTGTGTATCGATACCCAATTTGGTTGTGTCAATTTGATCGGGACGACCAAATCGTAACGTGTGTAAAAGCCTTAAGAAAGGATTTTCTTAGGATAAGAAAGGAAGGGGTGAAAAAGGGGGGGGGCACGGTTTGTATGGGACTAAGTGATTCTTTGGTTCAATCTACTAATTCTACGCGGAAGAAGTCGCGGGCAAATGCTAGTTAATAATAATTGTTCTCTTTGTTTGTTCCAGGCACTGCAGGGTTCAAGCAGAAACGGGTAAGCAAAAATATTGTCACTCAACAAAAACTTTTTGTTCTTATTTAAATAAAAATATAAACGTACGCGTCGAATTGAAAAACTCTTCCTTTTTTGAAGTCAGTCAAGAAGAGCATATTCTATTCCGTGTGATAAACTCCAAGAGTCTCATTTCTCAAGAACATTGACAGTGACTTTCCGTGTTCAGTTCAAAGGCGATGCACCCACTTTCTTATTCGAAGATGCTGAAGTTGAAGTGTTTCTTTGTCATCGACTATCGCCGTATCACTTTGGTCGAGGACAGCCCTTTGACTGGTGTTTGAAAACAACGTTATTGAATAGTTGTGATGTCGTCTATACACTTTCAATATGTTCTTTTACTATAAGCTGTTCGAAAATATATCTTTAAACTAGCTGCGCCCCGTAGTTTCACCTGTGTAAGTCAAAATTAAAACAGTCGAACAAAATAATGATTTTGTAAGGGTTCCTTTTTTATCCTTTGGAGTACGGAACCCTAAAAAAGGATGACCGATACTATGCCGAAAAATTGAGGTTTTTTTTTGTTATTTCATAATATGTAGTTGCTTTTTAATTCCTTTACTTAGATTTTTTTTCCTTTATATAGGTCTTCTATTCGTCACTCGTCACCATAACACAAGCCTAGATGAGCGATATTAAATATTCTGTTTCCTAATGTTACCATGACGCATGACGTCACACATCGGGAACGGGACGCATGACGTCACACGATATTTCGTCAGACACTTTTTTGTGAATGCAGATGTTCCATCAATTTATTAGACGTTATTACGTCAAAAACAAATAAACAAACTTACGGATTTATATTATTAGTTAGGATTAGAATTTAACGACAGCTTGGATGGAAGGATGATAAAATTTAACAAACATATTTTGATATTTTTTAGTTATTTCTGGTTTCCGATTTAGCAATTTTCCTTTGGACAAACTGATACTAGTCGATCTATGAATACCACCATTATTTTATTAAGTTTGTACAGAGCCTAATATCCATCGGATTAAAATAATAGGATAATATATCTTCAAAATATCAATATGCCAATCTCTCGTTGGGTTTAGACAAAACACGAAATCGGCAGACTGCGTTTTAGGTAGTCAGCGACCAAACGATCAAAACCCCCGTATTTCACATATTATTTAGCCAGCCGGTGTTTCACCCGCAGCCCTGTAGGTGTTGGTGCTACGCCTGTTTCGACAAGATACGCAGATGCATCGATTTAATATTCTGGAATCGTTCCAAACACAGAATGCAGTGTTTATTCTGCACTTCTTTTATGGTGAATTCAAGTCCATCTTTGCCCAAGATATCTACTTATTTAAGCGCCTAGGAAGATAACGTACCTACTAAAAGATTAAGATTGTTCATTAGTAGTCTCAAAGGGCAAGGGCCTCCTCATAAAAGGAAGGGTTAAGCGGTAAAACGCCAAGGTGCCTTCGAACCGTCTTGAATTCTAAGACATGTCGGCTTCCTTATGCTGTTTTCCGGCCAAATAAAGTAGTAGTATAAAAGTATAAAATAAAATACCTTCCCATTTACTTATTATTTTCACTTTGTACTTGGAAAGTTAATGGAAAATGCGTATTCTTCAATTATTCATGGAGATCGATTGTCTCGAAGCGTGACTGACGATACAAATTCTGGATTTGAATATTAAACAGTGTCTGTACAAACATAATCATGCATGGAATATTTTCATCTCACTTATACCGAAATATTCTTAGAAACACCTACTTCAATTCTATTTTAAAGAGCCATGAAATGTTACCAACGTTGTTTAAATAATCCCAATCCCTCTGTTAATTATTTAGCATACATTTTCATGAAAACCGCCGCGGACTTTTAGAAAACCTTGGTCATACATGAGTTTGATCCCGAATTGCTCACTTTGGAGCCGCTTTAGAGAAAGTCTTGAAGCATTTTTGTTCGTCTTCGCTTCCTCTGTCGATATCAAATTGGCAAAATTTACGAAGGGAAATTATTATTTGCTGCTCGAGCGACCCTTTCAAAAATATTAAACAATGGGCAGAAAAACTGGACGATAGTTCATGTTTTATATTGCCGCCTGCTCCAGACCACGAAAATTCTATTCAGTAAAATAGCTGCAGCAGGATGTCGCATCATAAAATATAGAGCCATTACAGGCAGACTTTCTGTCGGCCGATAGCAACAAGTGAACGATTCAAACAGTCGGCGAACTGAACTGAGTCTGTAGTTATTGGAGGCTTTTAAAGGCACTCTCGTCATTAGTTCTCTTTTTCCTGCCCATTATACCAATTTGCTTGGGATCAGCGCAATATGCCTTCTCCGCTACCACGCAATGATTAGGTAATATTTTACTAGCACCAATCTTCTTTGGCAATGGCATTGTAACGGTTAAATTAGTTTACTTCTTGTGGCACTAATAGAGACAGTGGAGAAAAAAGCTTCCCGTGTCACTACTAACCCTGTCCAGTAATGACAATATTTATTCTTCTATCACTAAAACGCCAACATCAAAAAAACAAATGACGATCTAAAGTGAAACAAATGACGATCTATACGGAAACAAATGACGATTACGCTGGAAACACAAGGTGCGATGATCAGCACAAGGTGTCCAAATCCCTTAGTCCTCGTCTACGATACACGAGAGAAGATTAAGCCTATTAGGTATATATTTTTTTTTTTTTTTTTTTTTTTTTTTTTTTAATTCATTTATTTACCACAAACACTTAAAAATAATGATTACATTTATTCTGCCAAACTGCGTAGCAGTTTGTCGGCAGTAGTTCCTATTTTAGTACTTAATTGCTAGTGAGTATATTTTAAAATATTAAAAGTAGGTAGGCATCGCTCGAAGCAAGTCGATCTCGTATCAGTTGAGGTAAGTAGGTAGGTAGGTGTTATAATAGTGTTGAGTAAGCAAATAGCAACCACCGCTCGCCGACTAAGGGCACAATGACAAATAGTGCTTAGTAAGAGTTTTCTTTAATTGTTTTTTACGTTTTGCGCCCGAAGTCAGATCGGGAGGCAGTTGGTTCACCTCACTCGGTACACAATATCTCCTAGTACGCTTACCATAGTAATTCGACACTCGCGGTACAGTAAGTACCTTTTTCTTAGACTAACGAGTTGGGTATCCAAAAACCACTTCCCTTTTATGTTCGCTACTTTCAAATTGTTCCACTAATAAAGCTCTTTTAACTTTGAGATCAATAGGCAGAACATTGCATATTTTAAACAATTTATCATAATCACTTTTAAGTTTTAGTTTTTCGGTACGGCTGATTAAAAGTTTTAATAATTTTATTTGTTGGTTTTTAATTTTATTTAAATGTGTTTTAAAAGTAAGTCCGTAGGCACCCAACCCGTATTCTATTATCGCATCGGCCAGTGCATGATATAATACGTACATAATCTTTCTACTTACGATGCATTTTAAGCTGTAAAGCTTGCCAACTATTGCTCGTAATCTATCACACACTGTCTCAATATGCAAATTCCATGTGAATGTTTTATCTATTGTTAATCCTAAATACTTTACTGATTTTACAAATTCTAAATGTTTACAATTGCAACAGTCTTGTTGGTTTTGGTTGTGTAGACATATATACGTGTGGCCCTTTATGGTGATAGTTATGTGTTTATACCTACTGTATGGAGAGTATATTAACATACCCTTAGTCTTGTCTAAGTTTATGATAATGCCGTTATCATGTGCCCACTTTACTAAATTATTAAATTAATTTTGCATAGTTGTTTGCATGCTTTTATAGTCTTTACCAGTCAACAGTAAACAGGTATCGTCAGCGTACATATATGCTTTACACTGTTTCAAAACATTAGGCATACTGTTAACGTGCATTATGTATCCTACAGGACCATACACAGAACCAGTAGGTACTCCATATTTTACATTACCTACTTCACTTTCCGTACCACAAACTTTAACTCTAAGGCATCTGCTTTGTAGATATGCTCTAAACCAGTTATTCATTGGGCCCCTAATACCACACTCATCCATAGCCTGCAACAAGCCATCATGGTCCAATGTATCGAAGGCTTTTTTGAAATCAATAAATATTGCCAATACTAATTTCTTTTCATTTAAAGCGTTATTAACTTCATCTGTAAATTGAGCCAAAACTGTCGATGTGCTTCTACCTGGTCTGAAGCCATGTTGTACATCATTCAAAATGCTGTTTTCTTCTAAAAATTTTGTAATTTGTCCTACTATAACTTTTTCCGTAATTTTATTTATCGTATTTAATATTGCTATTGGTCTGTAATTAGTGTACTCAAAATGACTGCCCTGCTTAAATATCGGTCTAATAATGGCCATCTTTAACTGATTTAGATAAAAACCGCATTTAATACTCAAATTAATAAAATGAGCCAACACCGGACATATTTTTTCGTTAATTAACTTTAAGTCCCTGATTCTTATTCCATCGGACCCAGACGACTTGCTGCTAGACATCTTATTTATTATTATATTAACTTCCTTAGATGTAACATTTCTAAATCTAAAACTTAAATTGGCTTCTTGGACATATGATTCCCTTAATAAAAATTTCTCATTACATTTGTGCTTTATACTATTTATTTCATTGGTAAAAGTTTCACAAAAGGTGTCTGCTATTATCTGGCTTTGATGTTTTTTTCCTAAATATCTTTTTACAATTTTATCTACATTACTCTTCTTTCTACCTATCCAGCTATTTATGTTTTCCCAAATTTTTCTTATGTCCCCCTGACAGTTATTTATTATTTCTTGCCTATGTTTATTTTTTGCCTTATAAATTTCTTTGTGTGTTTTATTTCTAAATTTAGTGTATGTCAATCTCTTATTATTATTCCCTGGATCATTTTTCCATTGCCTAAACAGCTTATCCTTTTCCCTAATCATGTTTTGTAATTTACTTGACACCCAAGACTTCACCTCTCTTTTGGATGATTTATTATATATTTCATATGTATTACTCTCATAAATTTCCTTGAAAAAACTATAAATATTACAATAAAGCTCAATAGGATCAGATATTTCTAATAATGACACCCAATTAATTTTATTTAAAGATTCTATAATACCTTTGTTATTGAGCGCATTCTTAAAACTAACTTCGTGCGGCGTGTTATCTATAACAGCTGTAAAACCCGTTAGGTAATGATCGGCCACCTTCGTAGTAACAGTGTAGGTATGGCGGGGACTACACCGCTAAAGGAGCTCTCATTAGTATAATAGGTATATATGAAATAGATTTACGATGGTCCGCATAATTATGGCATTAATAAGCAAGTGGCCGTGGACCAGTTGGCTATAATCCAAGATCTTGTTCGTTCCACGTGCGGAGTATGGCCGGATATAGCCAACGTTTCAAGGATATGAGGTATTTCTCCAATTAATCATAAGGCAGATAAAGGCCGGATAGTGAGCTCGAACAAGCCGAGGCACGTGGATATTGTTTGTTTTGTATGTATATGTTTGTACACGTTTTCTATGAGGATGTGTTGATTTATTACTTCTACAGGCAGTCAGTTTCAGAGCCCTTACCACTAGTCGTTTCCTCACTCGATCATGGAATATAAACTGACTACCTAGCAGCTCGTTAGACTTATGAACTTCTTCTATTTTCATTTCATAACATTTTCATACACACAGAGAGCCGAATATGAATTATCTTTCATTGTGTATGTTAAAATGGAGCGATATATTACATCAACTTTTTACTGCTAATTTTTTTTTGGAACGCATCTAAAAGAATTTTTAGGCAGATACAAATTGAAACGCTTTTGAGGTGCAATTCTGTTAATCACTCCAAAGATCCTCGTCAGATCTTTGACTTAGTCCCATCGGCCCCGCTGGCTCTGCCCCGCCAGCGGGGCAGATGGGAAAAAGTGTTGCATCGGCCCCGCTGAACGCAGACGCGGACGCTAGCGGGGCCGATGAAACAAATTAAGTTTCATTTGCCCCGCTATAGGACTTACTTCCGTCGGGCCCGCTAGCAGATGGGAAAAAGAGATTGATTCATCGGCCCCGCTAGCGTCGGCGTCGGCGTTTTGCGGGGACGATGGGTAGGTACAGATCAAGTTACAAATAGAGGCCATCAATACTTAGGTTGCCGAAAAAGGAATGTCTGTAATTAAAATGGTTTGTATGTTAATCAGTTTTTATTGAGTGCTCAAAATACATAATATTTTAATAATAAAAAAATACACACAACAAGAACATCACATAAACATTTTTTAATTTTCATAATCATAGATGATAGTCACACAAATTACATTAATCAGTCTTCATTAATGAACATTAATGCCTAAACTGCTGACAGTTTTGTAAGATGAATATAATATTTTAGGTAAACAACATAACATAAAAAATACAGTATTTGACAAAAAATCAACGAGAGAAAACATTAACATTACAAACTATGTCAGTGTTTCGAGAAAATGTCTACTGGTTATTGGTCCATTTACAAATTTCAAGATCAAGTTATACTATTTAAATAATCAACAAAACAAAAAAAAAAACACAAAACAAGGACATTACTTAATAACTAGTGTCTTAATTTTTAATAGAGCCAGCCGGGCCGATGGGAGTAAGTCTAAGATAGTACCAAAAAGTTAAATGCAAACTCAATATTTTCTATAATATTCTTATAGAAAGTCATACACTACTTAATGGGACACATCACTCTTGATACATTTGCACACTCAAACTTCTAACTTTTAATAGTTTTTTCATAAATGGTCTAACTTTTACAAGAATTAGAGCAGGAATATAAACAATAATTCAGTGCTTTTATTTATGTAATTGTTATCTTGAACAAAATATGTTTATATTACGTAAAAAACAAAAGTCAATTTATGGGACACATCAAAATCAGAATTCAGTTTTTTTTGAGAATTGCACAATATGTAACAGCTAAAGAGTGACTATCTCCGAACTTCGCTTTACTTTACTGCGACACAATAATTAGTAATTTCACGTTTACACGGTTGTCATGGATTTGACTTCGCGCTGTCTATAGACGCGTTTTGATTTGAGTTGAGTTGAGGTTTGGCGTTGGACCAAAAAGTTTTTTAAGTTTCTTGAGATGGACCCATGGAAAGTGACATATGTCAAAGTGACAAATGTCAAAGTGACATCTGTCACTATGTCAAATTAATCAGCCAAACCGAACCGAACAAACACCTTTTTCTCTCACCAAAAAAAAGGGTCCATCTTAAGAAACTTAAAAAACTTTTTGGTCCAACGCCAAACCTCAACTCAACTCAAGTCAAAACGCGTCTATAGACAGCGCGAAGTCAAATTCATGACAACCGTGTAAACGTGAAATTACTAATTATTGTGTCGCAGTAAAGTAAAGCGAAGTTCGGAGATAGTCACTCTTTAGCTGTTACATATTGTGCAATTCAAAAAAAGAACTATTTAAAGCGTGGCAAAATTCTAAAAGCGAAAGCGACCAAGTAGCATATCAGCAAGCAAAGAAAGACGCTAAACGTGCGGTGGCACAGACCAGAGCTTTAAACAGAGAGGAATTTTATAAAAATCTGGAAAATGCCACTAACGACAAACAGCTTTTCAGAATTGCCAAGCAGAGACACCAAGACTCCCAAGATACGAAGGCGGTCAAATACATAAAGGATTCTCATGGAACACTCCTAACATCGGATCGGGACATTAATGGGAGATGGCGGGAATATTACTCAGAGTTGCTTAATGAGACCTACCCCTGTGAACCGATAGAAACGCTACCGACAGTAGAAGGCCCATGGCCTGTCATCAAGTCTGATGAAGTCAAAGTAGCAATTCGCAGTATGGCCAACAACAAAGCCACCGGCCCTGATAACATTCCAGCTGAAATCTGGAAAAAACTGGGTGACGCTGGGGTATGTTTCCTAACCAACCTGTTCAATAAAATTCCTGAGGAGGGCATTCCAAATGCTTGGAGAAAAAGCTTTCTGGTTCCGTTCTACAAAAACAAAGGTGACATAAGACTGTGTGGCAATTATCGGGCTATAAAACTTATATCGCACAGCTTTAAGATATGGGAAAGGGTTGTAAACGAAAGACTGCGACAATTAACATCTGTGACAGAAAATCAGTGTGGCTTTGTAGCGGGAAAGTCGACGACAGACGCCATTCACACCATACGTATCCTGATGGAGTCCCACAGAGATAACAAAAAAGATCTACACATGGTGTTTATTGACTTAGAAAAAGCCTTCGATCGCATTCCTAGACCACTGATTTGGCAGGCACTGCGTTCACAGTGTGTTCCCGAATGTTACACTCAACTAATTGTAGACATGTACGGCGGTGTCACGACGAGGGTACGGTGTCCAGCCGGAGTTGGTGAGGAATTTGAGGTTGAGGTGGGTGTTCACCAGGGGTCTGCGCTCAGCCCTCTTCTATTCAATCTCGTGATGGATTATCTTACATCCAAACTACAACAACCCACACCCTGGAACATCCTGTACGCGGACGATGTTGTGCTTGCCGATACGGACCCTGGCGCTCTCCAAGCTACACTGGAGAACTGGAGGTCATCCCTGGAGACTGCAGGACTCAAGATCAGCAGAGAAAAGACGGAATACATGCACTGTAAATTCGGTGAAACCTCTACACATCACACCATGTATCTCCAAACCACTGCGCTAAAAACTGTCACAAACTTTAAATACCTAGGCAGCGTTCTCTCGGACGATGGCAACGTCGACGCTGATGTTTTACATCGCAGAAACGTTGGATGGCAAAAGTGGAGAGAACTTACGGGAGTTCTGTGTGATTCCAGAATGCCAATTCGTACCAAGGGCAAAATCTACAAAACTGCTGTCCGACCCGCGATTACATATGGGTCAGAATGTTGGCCACTAAAGAAACAGCAAACTGATAAACTCCACGTAGCTGAAATGAGAATGCTTAGGTGGTCAGCAGGAGTCACACTCTTGGACAAGGTGCCGAACCATTACATAAGGGGAACTTTCAAAGTGACACCCATACAAGACAAACTAGCAGAAACGCGACTGCGATGGTACGGCCACGTTATGAGGAGACCGGAAGACCACATGACGCGCAAGGTTTTAAACATCGCCAAAAAACCGAGAAAGCGTGGGAGACCCCGGCTTACATGGATGTCGAAAATAAGAAACGACCTAGAAAGTAACGCTATTGACCCAATGACGATCCAGAACCGTGAACTCTGGAGAAACACGATTAGGAGAGCCGACCCCAAATAGAGATGGGAGCAAGGCCGGAGAAAGAAGAAGATATTGTGCAATTCTCAAAAAAAAAACTGAATTCTGATTTTGATGTGTCCCATAAATTGACTTTTGTTTTTTACGTAATATAAACATATTTTGTTCAAGATAACAATTACACAAATAAAAGCACTGAATTATTGTTTATATTCCTCCTCTAATTCTTGTAAAAGTTAGACCATTTATGAAAAAACTATTAAAAGTTAGAAGTTTGAGTGTGCAAATGTATCAAGAGTGATGTGTCCCATTAAGCAGTGTATGACTTTCTATAAGAATATTAAAGAAAACATTGAGTTTGC
Source organism: Idaea aversata (assembly GCA_907269075.1). NCBI lineage: Eukaryota > Metazoa > Arthropoda > Insecta > Lepidoptera > Geometridae > Idaea > Idaea aversata. Next base: position 14,514,627 of record OU026092.1, on the reverse strand, counting down.
ATTTAACTTTTTGGTACTATCTTAGACTTACTCCCATCGGCCCGGCTGGCTCTATTAAAAATTAAGAAACTAGTTATTAAGTAATGTCCTTGTTTTGTGTTTTTTTTTGTTGATTATTTAAATAGTATAACTTGATCTTGAAATTTGTAAATGGACCAATAACCAGTAGACATTTTCTCGAAACACTGACATAGTTTGTAATGTTAATGTTTTCTCTCGTTGATGTTTTGTCAAATACTGTATTTTTTATGTTATGTTGTTTACCTAAAATATTATATTCATCTTACAAAACTGTCAGCAGTTTAGGCATTAATGTTCATTAATGAAGACTGATTAATGTAATTTGTGTGACTATCATCTATGATTATGAAAATTAAAAAATGTTTATGTGATGTTCTTGTTGTGTGTATTTTTTTATTATTAAAATATTATGTATTTTGAGCACTCAATAAAAACTGATTAACATACAAACCATTTTAATTACAGACATTCCTTTTTCGGCAACCTAAGTATTGATTGCCTCTATTTGTAACTTGATCTGTACCTATCCATCGTCCCCGCAAAACGCCGACGCCGACGCTAGCGGGGCCGATGAATCAATCTCTTTTTCCCATCTGCTAGCGGGCCCGACGGAAGTCCTATAGCGGGGCAAATGAAACTTAATTTGTTTCATCGGCCCCGCTAGCGTCCGCGTCTGCGTTCAGCGGGGCCGATGCAACACTTTTTCCCATCTGCCCCGCTGGCGGGGCAGAGCCAGCGGGGCCGATGGGACTAAGTCAGATCTTTATGGGACCACCCTTGAGGCCCACTCTTTCCAACAAGAAAAGATTCATTAAAATCGGTTGATAAACAAAGAAGATATGCGGGAACATCCATAAAAAAAAAACATACATACAACCGAATTGAGAACCTCCTCCTATTTTTGAAGTCGGTTAAAAATGAAAAATTAAATGTCATATTTCCCGCGAAACTTTAAAACTGGAATCGGCCATAGGCAACCTGTGAACAGAATCTGTGTTTAGGGTAACCAAATATTATTTTGTGTAAATAGCTGCAGTTGAAATAATGCAATAGAGAAAAAAATACTGTGTAAGGTCATGGTTTGAATATTGGCAGATTCTAGAATTGAAGTATGATAACTATCAACACGGTGCGTTTTAAACCACTCGTGGTAGGGGGTATAGCTGTAAAATGAATGAGATTTCAGTTTGTATCTATTTGGCCTTCGTGTGTTCCATAGCTATCAGTCATAGGTTTCTCGCGTGTTGCAAATAAACTAAAATCTCTATATATAAAAATCAATTGCTGTTCGTTAGTCTCGCTAAAACTCGAGAATGGCTGAACCGATTTATATGATTTTGGTTTTGACATGTTTGTCGTAGTCCAGGGAAGGTTTAAACGGTGAGAAACATCGGACTTACGCGGGTGAAACCGTGGGGCGCAGCTAGTAAGTAATTAAAAAAAATGAAGAGGGTCTTTCCCATCTGCCAGACATAATTAATGATGTAGAACATAATATGTTTTCGTGTAATAATCGCCTATTTTTATTTATATTTTGTTTATTTAGTAGTTTTGACTATGTTGCAATAGACTAGGCAATATTGTGAATATAAATCGTATGAGGTAAACAAATTGACAGGGAAACGAACAACAAAAGGCAAAAACTTCTACTATTTATTAAAAAAACCAACAAGAAGCCATCATTAGAGTAAACTCCATATTTTCCCTCGATAAAGTTCGTATCCCCGCAAGTGTGAGGGGGAGGGGGGAGGATAAGAGGGAAGAGAAGGGGGGGGGGTTACATAGTAAACCACTTGAACGATTACCTCTGAAAAGATAACTTAGAAATACAGGTCGACAACCCAACGGGTGTGGTTTTACTGACAACGAATAATTCTTTCCTTTTCTATACCTACTAATCGTCTCGATCTTGTCTTTTATCTCTATATCTATACATATGCTTTGTCCTGAATGACTGACTGACTGACGTATCAACATACAGCCTAAACAACTGATCGTAGAGACCTGTAACTTGAAGACTTGTTAAAAAAGGGTAGAAAATTATTTTTGGGGTGATTTGCTTCGAAGTTGATATTAATACTCCTTAGTGCTTTTGATTTAACATTTTATTTTGACACGTCATGTTTTAAAACTCAATCCGATTTTAAGTCAACAAAAAAACTATTAGAACTATTTTCGACTTCAACGCAGACGAACCAAATATGTAAATAAATATTGCAGGACAATGCACACATCACCATTCAGCCCAAAGTTTAGTCACTAGACTTGTTAACTGAGTTTTGATGTACGGTGTCTTCGAAACCCGATGAGAAAAAAAACCAAGACATTTATGGCCAGTCTATGCCCGAATTTTCAATGTTTTTTCATACTAAGTTTCATTTAATTAAACAATTAAACGGTTTAGTACAAATACTCAGAATTTCACATTTATAATATTAATTTATGTTTTGTTCAATAATAGTTGCGTTTCGCGGTTTCAACCGAGTAAGTCCCGATCTTAAAAACATCTTTTTTTATCACAGTTGCTCATAAAGTGGATCTTATTAAACCGCTTTTAGGCTCATAATGCAACGTATTATACACGCGTGCGATAAAAAAAATCCAACTAGTGCTAAAATAATACGCTATCCCGATAAGTCAAATACGTATCTTACTGCTAATGACATATTAGGTTTTTTTTTTTTTTTTTTTTTTTTTTTTTTTTTTTTTTTTTTTTTTTCTTCAGTTATGGCTTCGCACGGTTTGTGCATATAGCCAGTATCAAGTAATATTTTGCATCAAGTTATGGCCCGATTTACAGAAATCGGGCTCAAAGTGTTTCAAGATGGTCAAGTCGTCAAGTCACAGTTTGTCAAGTCAGGGGTCATAGTAAAGCGGTGGCTACTTTACTATAACCTTGTAGGAGATTTTGGAGGCAACGAGAAAAGTCCATGTTTGACACTGATTTTTACTTTCACTATACTTGTGCACTTTCACAGAACTAAATTAGATAACTTTCCACCGGAATTATACAATTTAACTCGGTTTACAACTAAGTTTCGTGTAAATAAAACTGCAGCACGACATGTTGTTGGCTCGTTCCCGCCAAAACCTTCTCACATATTAGGTAGATGAAACATTCTTAATTTATCTGGGTTATACTGTTTTGATGTATAGAAAAAAGGTACCATCAAAGAGTTTTTAAGCCTTGCTGGCTTAAAACTCTTTGTTGGTACCTTTTTCTTCTTTTCAAAAGGTTCTCTAAAGTCTGTTAACGAACGATAATTTTACGTGATAACGTCTTTGAAAATAATTAAAAATTGAGTTTTGTTTGTATTTTGTTTTTTCTTTAGGTACATAAATATATTGTTTTTAACCGCGGACGCAAAAACAAATGAAAAAAAAACCCTAAAAAAATATTGTACTTATGTCAGACGAGGTTGTATAGGTTAAAAGTCTTTTGCCTAGCCTTTCGGGAGTGTAATTAACAAAAAATAGTAAACATAACCTAAAATTCTTAAAAACTTTTTATTGTTTTAACAAGTCTTTTTTTTATTCGCAACTGTGATAAAAAACGTCGTACGATACACGTGTGGATTGATCATTCCATCTCTTTCTTCCAGGCTTTTGCCACGCTCGCGTTCCGCTCGCGCGTCATAAACCGCCTATATGGATTGATCAACTTTCCACACTTGTATCGCAATGTACTATTAAACTTTCCCTGGACTTTTACAAATATCTCAATACCAAAATTAGACACATCGGGAATGCCTGGTCTGTTTTCGAATTTTAGCAACACTTACATTCAGAATTTCATTTTTATATGGAAAAAGATAAGTTAAGTTTAGGAGGAAGGAATATAAGCGTCCGCTAACAGTACGACCCCACCCGAAATTGTTTGTTTACGTACTTACCGTCCCATGATTTGGGAACATAAAAAAAAGATAAGGAAAAACTCTTGTGGTATGTATGAGTATGATAAAGAAGTAATAGCCAATTATCTATTATTTAGTAGGGTTAGTTGAGTGATGGTAGAGCTTGCGTTTTCAAGATTTTTCCCTGAATAATGCCTCTATCTCTAGCTAGAGTGGTTCAGAACCTTTTCAAATATGTCGAAGCCCTGATTGAGTTGAAAAAATTCTATAATAGCAAAAACTCTTAACATAAGCACCCAGGATAAAGGCGACTCGTCATCTGAATAAATAAATAATAATAAATATTGCAGGACATTCCACACATCGCCATCTAGCCCCAAGCTAAGTAACTAACCCAGTTGGCACAATGGTCACCATGCCAGACTGCCAAACACAGGGTCGCGGGTTCGATTCCCGCCTCAGAGATGTATTTATGCTTAGATATTTGTCTGTGGTCTGGTTGTTTCTATGTATTATAAATATATATTTACAAAAGAAAAATATATAAGTAGTATATCCGTTGTCTAGCACCCATAATACAAGTCTATTTATCTATCTATTTATTTATCTAACTTCACAGGTGATTAAAGGCATAATAATAATAATTTCATTTTTATCTAATCTAGACCAATTTCTATATAAGGCTATTGCTGGCTTACTATCTAATAAAATTCCGATAGTCATAAATACGTCAATCATAATAATATGATACAAGAAATGCTGGAGACAGATGTCGTAGCAAACATCGACTGACCATTTTCCTATTGCTCTATTCACTGATAAATCCTATGGAGAATTTATTAGTCTAAGAAAGTAAATTGTTTTATCTGTCAGATATCGATGGTTTGTCTGGAAATCCTTTTAGGTAAATTACTGGGCTATATTAGTGCTTGAGGTATTTTCAGGAGTGACACCATTCTGTTAGAGTATGAGTTAGAGTTAGTAGGCAACCACTATATACTATATGTACAATAGACAAACACTGTCCATACAAAATAGCCAATGAGAATTGAACCTACGATTTTCTTTCGTAAACCGTGTCATAGAAATTGTATTTTCATTCAATATATTTAAAAATATGTTAAAAAAACAAGTGATATCAACTTATTAATGAACAAGCAATTTTCCATAGTGAAATTAAGGCCGGTGGGCTTTTCCACTGCAAATATTAGTGGGGAGGAATAATTTCCATACAAAATTACGTCGCGGCGCCACGTTGTTGTTATTTTTTTTTCGTCAAACATAGTCTTGCTGCATCAAAATGAGCTGTTTCCTCTAATTTGCCAAACTTTGTTTATTATAGGAATGTATTTATATAAGCTATACATTGACACAAAAATATAGGGTGTTTTTTTAAATTAGCAGGTTCGATTCCTGGCGATCGTTTAAAAAAAATCTATGCAGTTTTAGTTTTTTGTCAAAATCGGTCACAACACTTGACTTAGAATTTTATATTTAGGTACAGATTATTGTCCCATTATTTGAGTATAATGAATTATCATCGTGCATCTCGCTCATTTCCACGCAGTCTGACAAAGACCGACCGCCCGTTATAGCCTTTAATCCCCTCATAGTCCTTTGTTATAAAAATGTTGTAAAATAAAAACAAAGAAACAGGTGTTTTGTGGCGTGGCATGGCGTGTAGACACCATCGATCGGGACTCATTAATTCATGGCGTATTTCCCTTTGGGAAACTTTATGGTGGATTACCTAGACGCTTTGTTGTGTCTGGAGTTTTAAAACTTAGAAAACCAAAGCTTTTCAAAAACGAAATATCGTACTTAAATAAGACATTATTCGGGGTTGGCTTAGTGGTATATACCTCGACTTTCATTGTGAAGGTTGTGGTTCGGATCCCGGTCAACTAATAGATTTGTATTACGAAAAATGTGCGCTAATTAACGTTGCTCTTACGGAATTTGTATTTTTTGACTAAGGTTTCGAAACTACACCAGAAAGTGCAATGCTATAGTCAACAATTTAAGTATAAAACATACGCTATTTTATTTTTTCTTACAACAAACCTTTTTTAATTCTATAAATTAAATATTAACTCAAATTAACAACTTCTCCTTTTTTAAAGACCAAAAAGTTAATAAACCTTTTATCCTAATTTTGAATGACCGCCACATTCTACAACTTAGCCACCTTGTGACATGGTTTCCAACAATATTTCATGTTTATAATCAAATCAAAACGCGGGCACAATGTTATAAAACACTTATTTTCTTCGTTCTGACCTCGTGTCTCTCGAAGAACCCCGCTTATTTAGAAGTCCAAGTTGCGAGTGAAGTGTCTTTTATGTAAGCGTGCTAAGTACATCTTAGACCGCATAGCTAGACGTTGTGAATTTTTTTTAACTACTTTGCTGTTGACCCCGAGTTCGCACCTGTTTTGATACATGTTTAGAGGAATATTCTGTAAATTAAAAACTTACTCCAAAATGGAAAACAAAGAAATACCTATGTAGTTTAAATGTTAACAGCTGCAGTGATTTATTTGTATGTAGGAGAACGAACAGCTATAACTTAAAACATAATCATAAAATGGTAGAAGCACAAAGGCAATAAAATGTTCCCACGCATAAAGTGATATAGTGATTGGCACAATATTACTGGAAAACTTTTTACATCTGTCACCTCTGATCCTATTACTCACTGGATAACTTTTTTGTACACCTGTCACCCCTGATCCAAAAAAGAACTCCGATAACACATCAAAATTTAGTAATTTTGAAAAAGGACAGTAAGGAAGTATAAATAGTCACAAAAACCAATAAGTATTTTAATTAAATAAGAAATTTGGTAATAAAAAGACAACCAATCTAACCTTACTTTTCTTTAAACAGTTTTCCGCTTATCAAAACAATCGTGAAATGGAAATGTTATGTTTTCATGGCTGCGTAACAATTCGTTGTTTATGTCCACCCTTTTCCTGATAGGTAAAACCCTTTAAAAATGTTAATGAATGGGTACTTACACTCGAACAAAAACATGTTTTGCCTACTTGAATACCTTAAAATGTAATTAATTTATCTCTTGTGACATGTTTTTACCTGTTTTAATTATAAATGTTTTTAATGAATAGGTTTAATATTATACCTACCTAGTATGTAATGAAATTGAATTTAATTAAATTGTATGTAGGAGATTCGACACAGCGCCATCCAGTAATGATGGTTAGTAAAGTTATTTAAAAACGGGATATTTACCAGGGTTTTTGGATCTCGATATTTCGATGCTTTTACAAGCATTTTTTTACGATACTGGAGTTATTGCTATAGATCTTGATAGTTTATTTGTGTTTTGTCGACGTTTCTATGTGATGTTTGTACAAAATATAAGTACTTACGCATCCAAATGAATAAAGAAAGACTTTGACTTTAGAAGCGATCGTATCGGACTACAGTTCGTGTGCTTTAGTTGGGTGATTTAGTGGTGAAAATAACTATCTTAGTTTAAAACCCTAAATGCTGGTAAATTCATCAATTTTAATGGAAGAAAGTTGCAAATTCAAATGTCATCGACAAAGGAAGTCGTGAATATAGTGCTTGTTCGAAGTTATGTTAGAGCGTCGATTGTGGCGCTATTTTGTTTTACTGTAATATTTCATGTGTCTTTTTAACAGAATAAAATGACGGAATTTAGTTCATTCTGTCGCGAGTGGCTTTATTATACTTTCCTGAACTGTTTAGTGTTGTTCCGTATTGTGTAGGTATATGCAGGTAAAATATCCTGATCGCTATGTAATTGCTATGATTATTAGATGTGCTGATACATAAGTGACACACAACAAATGTTTAATTATCGTTGTTTTAAATAAATAGTCGCTAATAATATTTTAATCGACGTTAATCCCAATTCGAATTGAACAAAAAGCTACCTGTCAATCACAGGTTCAATCGAAAACAGAATAAACAATACAATTATTTAAATAGTGAATCCGGAATCGGAAAAACTTTAATCGGTTTAAACCGATTGGAAAGCGAATCGGGAATCAGCTTGAAATCACTAAAATATAAAATCATGAACATTTTGTATGAAATCGTATTGTTCGATTTGATAGGGCATATTTTAATTGATATTTTTACAGGTCTACCTACGAGTATTATGTCTCTAATGGGGATTTGTTCTTAAGGCTACGTACGCACTATGGCTCCCGATCAAAAAGTCGAAGTAGCAAAACGTCAAACAAAGCGAAAAGTCTAGTGAGCAATCTGCCTAGCTAGCTAATCGCCCATGTTATGTGGCACTGCTGGATGCATTCAGCCAGTCCAGTTAGCTTACGTCGTAAAAGGAACCATGCGAAGTTTCAGACGTAAGTCTTGTAGTTTCAGAGATTTTGTGATAAGTCACTTTCTCTTACTAAAAGCTTTTTTTTTAAATTATAAACTCTGATATTCTTGAAGGATCTGAATAACAGCTAACCAAAAAAGAGTCTTTACCAAAAAATGACTCAATCGTTCATACTTCCAAGATCTACGAATAAACAACAAAACAAACCTATGAAAGGAAACTACAATTTCCTTATCAAATTAGTTGAGACGGCTACCTTTCCTGTCGATTCTACTATCGCGGACAAAAGAAATGAACCAAGTAATTTTCCTCGTCAGTTCGTGATGAATGGCTGACGACATGCACGCACTACGCGTACAAGGGTCTTAACGAACGTGGCCAAAAATGGAACTAAAAATTATAAAATTTATTCATAGACACTTACACTAAGCATTTTGATTCGTCATTCCTTATTCGTCCAGCAAGGGAATGGAACCAGTTGCTTGCGTCTTTCTATCCTGATATGTGTCTTTTAGTCACGAGTGAACAGTACGGGCATCTTCTAGACGCGCGTGCTACATCTTAGGCCGCATCGTCACCTACCATCCAGCAGGTGAGATTGACCTATCATTTAAATTTGTAACAAAAACCGGCCAAGTGCGGGTACCATTATATTATGTTTTGAGTATTTGTTGTTATAGCGGCAATAAATCATCAATAATGTGAAAATTTCAACTGTCTTGGTTCATGAGATTGAGAGACATACAGACAGTGGAGTCTTAGTAAAATGGTTCTGTTTTTACCTTTTGGGTACGGAACCTTAAAAAACAATTGCGGAATAAAATCCAAACATACTCCTATAAAGCCTTTCCAGAAAAACTCATTGCTTTTAAGCTGGGTACTGACCGGCGTTACGGGGCGTAATGTAACGTGTTACACAGCGAGCATTCGTGCAGTCAGTACGTCGTTTGACGAGCATGTTACGCCAATTTTAGAACACAGCGTACATGCACACGTTCGATGCGAATGTTACATTACACCTCGTAACGTAGGTCAGTACCCACCTTTAGACTGTTGGATTAGTAACAACGCTAGCGCTCTCACCTATGTTAGTGAAGTTCCTTGTCGCAGTTTAGGGGAAAGAGTGCTTACTGCTTATACTATGGAGCAGAACGGGCGGCGGCACCGAACTAAATAATTGATAACTGCATCGAGTTCAAAGGACTTTTGTTCGCGGCTGCACCGGTATTACAAACTTTAGCGAAATTTTGTTGAGAGTATAATTTTGTGATTTTAGTCGTTTATTTTGTGTAAGGCATACCTAGTACATAGGCTACCTTATCTTAAGTGGCGAATTAATTGACATTTAGGTGTCATGTTTACATAGGATAGGAGCATCTTAAATATTTAGAGGTTAAACGTTTAAGTATTTGGGCATTTAGAGAAATATTTCTCTTCACTACATCACTACATAGTATAAAACAAAGTCGCTTTCTCTGTCCCTATATCCCTTTGTACGCTTAGATCTTTAAAACTACGCAACGGATTTTGATGCGGTTTTTTTAATAGATAGAGTGATTCAAGAGGAAGGTTTATATGTATAATAAATGCATACTATAGCCGTGCGAAGCCGGGGCGGGTCGCTAGTTTTTCATAAAACCAAAGTTTGGACACATACCCCTAACATCTAATTATACCAAACTAAAGGAATATGTCATAACAATCACCGACATTTACAACAAATCATCTAATTCGTCAAGTCAAGGTAGAGATGTAAGAACGGAGAAACAAAAACCGCCATCAATAATGTTTTTGTCCTACAATACGTAACTGAGCTTTTTTTCGCATAACTTTTTCCTCCCGTGAGTCATTTTCCTTTCTTTTGTGTCTGTAGGGGTGACATATAGAGGAAAATCATTTCATTGCGTTGATTTTCTCTATATCCGAGTTAGGCTATGCCGAAGATGCATCGCACACCACATCTATACCACCTCCATGTAAAACAAATAAATAAAATGAAATAAATAAATATTGCAGGACATTCCACGCATCGCCATCTAGCCCCAAGCTAAGTAACTAGACTTATGTTATGGGTTCTTGACAACGGATATACTACTAATAAACTTTTCTTTCGTAAATATATACTTATAATACCTACATAGAAACAACCAGACCACAGACAAATATCTATGCATAAATACTTGGAAAAATTTATGGAAATCGAGGCGCACACACTTAAGGTTGCATCACTGCGATACATCAATGAAGTTCATTCTGATGGTTAAATCACTGCGTCCTGTCTTGCTCGCGCCCCACTGCTGTGCACACTTGTGCGATGTCGATGTGCACTGCATCTTTTTTGCAGATGCAGCATTGCCGTTCATAGGTCTAGTAGTGAGGTGCTTAAGTGTTTGTATCTTTGTAATTTTGTATACTTATTCGACGGATGATAACTTAGTACCATACCTCTGATCTTCATAATTTTTGGGACTCAAAGTCAATAGAATTATTTTGAGTTCAAACATAACTAGAATCAATGAAGGGGTTACGAAGTTAGGGATGAAAGGTAAGGCTCATGTCTCAAATCAGGACGATATTATTTATTTAGAAATCGAACATAGTTAATACAAGAACTTAACAACATTATAACAATAGAAAGCTTTGTAAATAACAGTATCTTTAAAAACTGGCTCGATACCTACTATACCGATTTTGGTAAATGACATGTTGAGTGATAGGCTTTCACCGAGAGGCTGAATGATAGGTTTTCACAGAAGGGTTTGAATTAATAGCCTCAGTTTATGTCCCGTCTTACCTACTTTAATTTCGTTTTGTCCATTCGAATCCACCATTTCGATCCCCCAGTGGATCGAACAGCACGCTAAGGTTCACTGTGATCTACCATTGGTCTAGGAAGTAGGGTCGGCACGTACGTACACTTACGGCTTCGTAAATATTTTCAAGTAAAACTTTAGTTACTTAACTAATACTTTTTTTGTTTATTCCTCCGAAGAGAATAGCAAAGTTTCCGCTGAAAAGTAACTGTTTTCCTTATACAATAGCCCTATTTCGTATATCGATGGGTATAAGTTTATCGGTGATTGTGATGTCAGTTCCACGTGTCGATTCCGTCGTGATGAGACGAAGGTTTGTTAATAATTGCTTTATAAAGGTACTGTTTTGTTTATTTCTTGGCAGAGATATTGAACATTTTAATAGAGATGGTATTAGGAAATGTTTAATACAAAGACTTTGTCCTTGTTGTAATTTTCCGCACAGCATGATATACAGATATTTCATAACTGTCGACCTTTATTCTAATCTATCTTAAGCTAAAAATAAGCGTAGGTTTTAAGTAATCTGATACTTAAAACCTACGCTTATTTTACAATTACAATTAGCACGTACTACACGTAATTCATACCTATCAGGATATTTAATCTTTACTTTATCTTAGCTACACTTTATATTCTTGAACGAATAAACACAAATTATTCGGGACACAAATAAATGGTTCGAGTATCATGAAGCCAGTGGCGACAGAATGAACAATTGATTTCATGCCTCGAAAAATATATTCTACAGAAAAATAATATTATTGATTTAATATTTATCTAATAGACGTTACACACAAACTTAAATACTTGAATTAAAAGTACTCATTGTGATTATTATTTTCAACATGTTAGTATGTGTTTAGTTGTGTGAGTGGTATAAGTCGCCACCCGCTACACCAACAGACGTGGGTTCGATTCATAGGTTACGTTGTTATAATGTTAAAATAGTGCTGCACAGGATTGTAAACGTTACGGTGGGCAGAGACTTTTGACGGTGGATTGTACTTACATCTTTTTATTTCATATTTTATCAAACATTTTTTAGTGGCCCGTACATAATCATTAATTAGAGGTAATAGGTAAGCATTTAATTTTGATTTTACGATGAGTGTCAGTGCTAAATGACTAATTGCGAAATGGTTAATTTGAATATTTAGAAGCTGGTAACAAAAATATATCTATGAACCTTATTTTGTTTATATTTTAGCGCTATTTGTGTGTGGGCCTAGTGGTAGATACCTTGCCTTTCATTCCTAAGGTCGTGATAAAATGATAAGATTAATAGGAATGTACCTATCTAAACAACACAATAGGGACTTATCCTCAAAGCTCCCTATCATTTCATATTCCCCAAACTTCGTTGGTACCTACGTAGGTACATATTTTTTTCGCAAATATCTTCATTCTATTTCAAGAAAAAAAAATCCCTAAAATGAACTGGTATATTTCGTACAAATAGCGAGTGCAGCGCCCTTAACTACCCTATTTGATTCGTAAAATCACTTGAGCACGGCGCGAGTAGGGGGGCTACACAGACGTGGCGGCGACGCGACGAGAAGCGGTCTGTTCATGTTGAGTAGGCTTTTAAATCGACGCTTGTGGCGTGGTGGGCGCACACCCTTCTGTAACGCAGAAAGATGCGGATTCGATTCCCGCCTCAAATAAATCTTTATGTACGGATATTTGTTTCTGGTCTAGGTGTTTATGTAAGCATAAGCATATGTATTTACAAAATAAATGTACGCTTATAGGTATATACGTTATTTAAAACCACCATAACTAGCTTTTACTTAACTTGGGGCTAGATGCCGCTATATGCATTATCCTGCAATATTTATTTAAATAACAGTAAATCAGGGAAGCCTCGGCGGAGTTCGTGAAACGTCTCGTTTTACGTCACGTCAACACAATTCTAACAGGTGTAGCTAATCCAACCTCTTTAAAGGAACATCCGTTACACGTTAAGACGCAATTATCAAGTTTAATCCATGGCCTAGTCAAGATAATTTTGTAATCGTCTCGCGTCGTCGATTCATTACATCCGCGCCACGTCCGTGCCACTTTCACGTCACTTGCCTCATCTGTGTATCCCAGACTTTCTTGTTTCTGTTTTCACCCAACATCCCCTTCTCGCGAAGTGACAAAAATATCAATAAAACAAATGAAATTGCCGGGGGGGGGTGGGTTTTCTATTGAACTTCTTTGTCGAAAGTTGATTTCGGTGGAAAATTCTGTTATTTCATCTTGTAAGAGCAATTTTAATTGGTATATTTTGTTTTAACAAAGCGTTTCTGTTTTTCAGTTTAATTAGGTATTTTTATTAGATTGAAATTTTCAATCGGGTCAATCAATGTCGTCAATACCGGATGTTATATCGAGTGGTAATACCGGTAGCTCATCCATTGGTACCGGTACCAGTTATGGTTATTAGAATACCGGTACTCTATCAAACGGTACCAATACAAAATTAAAATTGTCAACTAATTAAAATTACGAACCATCAATAGCATATGCTCTACCAAGTGTTATTTTAATACCGGTACTCCATCAAACCATTACCGGTACTGAGTTTTACGGTTAAAACTTTTCTACTGATCCATTAATCTAAGGTTGACTTGGACAACAAAAAATATATTGATTTAAGACCTTAAACATGATTAACCAACTGTCAAAGTGTCAAACTGCTTAAATTATATGAATCTTGTGATTGAAATAGAATTTAATTTAGGATTACCCGTTCAATGCATTTAGCTAACATTTGGCTAAAATTGTTTAAGCACAACATCATGCCAGCCGCCCTTAATATTGAAAGGAGTAAAATACAGTATTTTATTTTTTTAACAATAATTTAATCATTCAAAATTACTGTCCACTCTTAATCTGCCGGTATGAGTACACAAACGGAACGGACGCACGGAAGGCTACTCCAGTGTTAAGTGGGTAGTAGAAGTACGGGTATCCTGCCGGTACCGGTGCTTCGAGTAGCCGGTACTGTAGCGGTAACGGTACCGGTACTACCGGTAAACCGTCGTCAATTAGCCGGTATTGGCCGGAGGGGTCCCAGTGCACAGCGGCTGATGCGTAGGCGATCACTGACAGGATAATGAAGAATTTCATCTGTGGATTAATAATAATAATAAATAATTTATTGAACAGAAAAATGGTTTACAATACTTAATATAGCCCTGTCATTCGAACTAGCCGTAGCTGTATGTCGAATGACAGTTCCTTCAATAATTACCTAGTAACTTATTATTGTTGATATTTTTTTGGTTTGTTCGTTTGTCTGAAACTACTTAACCGAATTTGATGAAACTGCTTAATTGCAGAATGCCTCTTTTGCAAAATGTCTCCTAGTCGTAAAATGTTTCTTTCTCATAATGTATTTTTTGCAAAATGTCACGACATTTCCTTGAAATACAATTACGATTTCTACAGAAGAAGTATTTATTAACGTTGTAGGAGCGCACTAAGAAATCCTTTCTTGGTACTACCATACGTCCTAAAAACAATCCCTATGAAAAGTTTCAGAATCGTAGCTCTTGTAGCTTCAGAGATTTCTTCTCTCGTTTATGTAAATAGATTAAGGACATTACAAAATGTATCCCAAAATAAACCCAAGCTCATTTTTCAAAGCAAGCAACATAAAACACCAAAAACACTCCGTCAAAAAGGGCAACGTGTTATTTTTCAACAAACACTTTAAAAGCCCTTTATATTTAAAAACTTGAACCGTGTTTCGCACGAAACGTGTTCGGAACAAAACAAACTGGACACTGGACTCAAAGTTAAAGATAAATAGGCGAAAATTATAATACAGGGTGTAAAAAACACCAAGTAATTACAATATTAATATGAGCTGATTCTACTGCTAGACCTTGAAAACTGAGCAATCAGCTGCACGCTTGAGGTGCAATTCTGTTCATCACTTATTAGTTCCTCACTAAATTTTTATAGGACTACCCCCGAGGTCTCCCCTTTCTAACAAAAAAAGAATCAACATAATCGGTTGAGCCGTCTTCGACTAATCGGTGAACATACCTACATTTAAAAAAATACGCGATAAATTGAAGTCGGTTAATATTTCAACAAAATCATCATCACTACATAGTATAAAATAAAGTCCCTTTCTCTGCCCCTATTTCCCTTTGTATGCTTAAATCTTTAAAACTATACGCAACGGATTTTGATGCGGTTTTTTTTAATAGACATAGTGATTCAAGAGGAAGGTTTATATGTATAATATATGCATAATATAGCCGTGCGAAGCCGGGACGGGTCGCTAGTTTATTTAATAAACTGTTGCCCGTGACTTTGTTCGCGTTGAGGTAAATTGAAATAAAAAAGGAGTAAAAAAGTTAAGAAACCGGTGGTGTCATACAGACAGATAGACAAGAGAGTGATATATAAGGGTTCTTTTTTATCTTTTGAGGAACCCTAAAAATGATAAAAACAAGAAAAAAATTGCAGTTGATTAAAATGCATATTATTTGAGGTATAAATCAGTTCCATTGTAAACAAAGTCTTTGTTTAACATAAACAAGAAACAAACCTGGCTTATTAAGGTAAGTCTCAAAATGTAAAGATCACTGGTGTTAGCTGTGACCTACTTGATACCACTTGTCCCTTGCTAATCAGTCCTTAACCTTCCTGGCTTCAATTTTATTAAATTTTAAAGTTAATACAGAACCCCTGCGGCTCTTTATTATATTAAAGTGTTTTCAGAGTTTATTAAAAGGGTATTAGTTTGTTCGTGAAATGTTGCTCTGTTGTTAATTTTGGGAGTACGCCGTGGAAGCAATTTTATGTTAAACTAGCTGTGCTTCGCGGTTTTACACACGTCAATGTCTGTTTAATTAAAAGTGATTTTATACAAAGAATATTATGAACTACAAAATTTATCAGCCTTTTTTACTCCTATAAATTACGAGTTTCCAAAAAATATTTGAGCTGAGCTTAGTTTCCCTTTTATATGTTTAGATTTAAGGTTTATTTTTAAGATTTTTTAAAAGTTGTAAAAAATTCGGAGAAATGCCAACTCTCAAACTGGGACACCCTAATTTTCCGAGCAAATTCAGAATATTCATTATTACACCGTGTATTTTTAGTAAAAATATTATATTTTCTCTTACCTTGTGTTGTTAATGTTTCCTTGGTAACAATACAAATAGATCTATATTATTTTCTTCGTTTTTTAGACTATTTATACCGATATAAAAAACTACTAATTACTATTTGACCACACTATTTTTAAACATGTTATGATAACAGTTAATGACTTTGTTTTTTTATGCGAAAAAAAAACTTTGTGGAAAAAAGTAGACTTATATAAATTATTACTGTTATCTAACGATCGCGATCGGTCAGCCAAATTCAAAATTTTATTTTATTTTTGGTAAGATTTATCATTTTTGAAATAAACATACTTTCTGATTTTTGGAAGTATGTAAGTAAGTGATTAGAGGAAGCCATTTTCGTATAGGTAAATAACATAGGTACCTTTTTCTTTTTTCCCACATGCCTTACTTAGTTATTAAGATGTTTTATTGTGATTTCATGAGTTCAAAAATTAATAAAGTATTTTTACTTTGACTATGTATTCCTCCATGTAGGTGGCATCTGCAAAGAAATTCAAATAAATTTCAAAATCCCCAGTAGCTTTAGTTCACCTGCAAATTAATTAAGGCTTTGTAAACACAGAAGGGCGTAGCCGAGCTAACCTCAACCATAGTTAGTTTCGTACTGGACAAGTCACAAGCTGATAGAGAACTATCTATGCCTTTCTAAGGCTGCCTTTTACGTTTAAGTTTCGGTTTTAGTTATTAATCATTTATAGATTACTAGCGACTCGCCCCGGCTTCGCACGGCTATATTATGCATGTATTATATATATAAACCTTCCTCTTGAATCATTCTATCTATTAAAAAAAACCGCATCAAAATCCGTTGCGTAGTTTTAAAGATACAAAGGGAAATAGGGACAGAGAAAGTGACTTTGTTTTATTTATACTATGTAGTGATAGTGATAAGACTCCATACGATCTGTCTGTATGTCTGTCTGTCACCAGTCTGTATCTCATAAACCGTCATAGCTAGACTGTTGAAATTTTCGCAGATTATGTATTTCTGTTGCCGCTACAACAACAAATACTAAAAACAAAATAAAAGGGTCGGACTCACGTAGGTACGTAGGAGACGTGTGTGAATCCGACTCGCAAGATAGATAGAAACTATTTATCTATCTATCTATACTTAGTGTCATATCGTAAATTAGCTGTTACGTTCGCATAGGATTTTGCCATATTCGTAAATCCATTCAAAGCGGAACTAAATAGTTTAAAGTAACTAAATAGTTTCACTACATAGTATAAAACAAAGTCGCTTTCTCTGTCCCTATTCACTTTGTACGCTTAAATCTTTAAAACTACGCAACTGATTTTGATGCGGTTTTTTTAATAGACAGAGTTATTCAAGAGGAAGGTTTATATGTATAATACATGCATAATATAGCCGTGCGAAGCCGGGGCGGGTCGCTAGTTTTTTATAAAATAAAGTTGCTGGCGCTGTATAATTAATCATGAAGAATATAATGTAAAGGCCAATATTAATGTTCGCTTAACACTTGTACCACATATTTAGAGATTATAAAGTACTAAAGTAGAATTGATTGAAGAATGCACCACCTCAGCAGGAGCGGTGTGTTTTTAATTAAGTTTGTTTTATATCGATGAATACGAGCTTACTATGAATAATTGACTCGGATTAGACGCTATGAAAAAACTTGCTTTCATATTTTAATGAATACATAATAAATGCATATTAAAACAGATACTAAAGCTGTCCTTGCTAATATTATAAATAGGAAATATTTGATTGTTTGTTTGAATCGCATAGGCTCCGAAACTACTGGACTGATTTAAACTTGGTATGAGGATACATTGATTAATTGAGAGTGTTATAAGCTACATTTTATAAATATTTAAATAAATATTACAGGACATTTCACACATCGCCATCTAGCCCCAAGCTAAGTAACTAGACTTGTGTTATGGGTACTAGACAACGGATAGGTATACTACTTATTTACTTTTCTTTTGTAAATATATTCTTATAATACATAGAAACAACCAGACCTCAGAGAAATATCTAAGCATAAATACTTGTCTGAGGCGGGAATCGAACCCACAACCCTGTGTTGGCAGTCCGGCATGTTGATCATTGTGCCAACTGGGTCCCGATATTTTCACGAGATCGAAAGTTACGGGAGTGAAACCGCGGAGCTCTCCTATATTATGTACAGGGTGTCCGGTAATGAATGGATAAGCGGGCACCTACGGATAGAGGACACTGTGCCGGTTCAGAAAAATAAAAGTTATGTTCTATGAAAGTCTCGCGGTTTCCGAGATATCCGCCATTTAAAAAAAAATAAAAAATTCACTCCTATATCTATGTTTTTTGATGCCAAAATTGCAAATGAAGGAATTATTCCAATCTGTTTTTTGGATAGTATACTAGAACAAATGTGCTATCGAAATCGAGTACTTAATATTTTTTGGAAATTCTCCTTCTAAAGTTTTAAAAAGGGCTGTTTTAGTTGGCATTTCGTAGTAACTATTATGTATTCTGTGTTCATAGGAAATGCATATTATTATTACTTTTAGAGAGACAATAACTAACAAAATAGAAAATCATCGTGACACGTCTTCGAACACCGTTGACACTCCAATATCCATGCAGATGGTTTTATTATCTCTCTATCTACCTAGCACTGGCTAGCGGCTGCCCCCACTAGCTGCCTCAATCCAATCAATGGACTCGATTCTATGCAAATTGTTGCAGGGGAAATCAAAGAACTGTCACGTAAGAGCTCATTCACAGGCTATTCATTTTTTACCATTCCGTCATTGTTTTTGACGGTGACAATGGTTTTTGCTGGTCGTGTTCATACGAATCACGAATCGTGAAAAATGACGGATATACGTCTTAATTACCAACCATCTTTTAAAACGCGTTCGTCAAAGAATCAGAGGTAAACTTCACCACACGAACTTATGGCAATTTACTATTTTAATCCCTCGGGTGCTTTCGGATATGCAATGCACGATGCGTGTTGCGTTCTAGTTGTAATTAATTCTAATTATCCACATCTCAGTGCAAAAACACGATTCGTCAATAAAGGATCCCGTGTAGATAAACCGTAACGCTCTACATGTGTCTACATTTTTATTTTAGCTCCATACGACTTGTGTATACTGTATCTATATAGCCAGTTTCCAGTACAATATTTGCATTGAGTTGCATTGACACCATTGAACCGAAGATATTTTAATATCTTTACATCATACTGCTCGGTAAGTAGGATTTACTAGTATGGTAAGAGGCTGTGTAAGTTGTCATTTACAACACAGTGCATTGTTTAGATGGAACGTTCCATTTTCAAATCACTTTACCATTCAACCATAGGGTGAATGCTTGAACTGTAAAGTTCACTTTACCATTCAAGCTATGTCAAACTCCTTGGTTAACCAATCTCTTTTGTTATAAAATGACGAAACTTTTTACTGAAAAAAAAAAACGATAAAAATGGCGGCATTTTATTTCAGTTTAAGCTATGCAAAACTCCTTGATCAAATTTTTTTTTTCATAAAATGATTTATACTGTAAAAAAATGAAAATGGCGGCATTTCATTTGAACTAAATGTTTGTTCACTAGCGACAACTGTATTAAAATTTAAAAAAAGAACATACAAGTTTATGCTAGTTCATCATGTCAAGTATTCGTCTGATGAATAAGTGGTCGGCATGCCTGATTTCTGTCATCTTTGAAGCCGAAGATGTCGTACAAAAATGTTTTATTTACCTCACATGAATAATGTAAAGTAGTATACTTACCTCGGTTTGAAGTAGCTATTACACCCTCGAACTATATTCGCTAAATATCTCGGGTGCACTCGATCCATAGCGCCCTTTGCGAGCTGCGCTCGTACGGGCGCCGTATTGGATCTTGTTCTGTAATAGCTCGCTTACATACCTTGTGTGGTAATAGTACATTGCGATACAAGTGTGGAAAGTTGATCATTCCATAGAGGCGGTTTATGACGCGCGAGCGGAACGCGAGCGTGGCAAAAGCCGAGATGGAATGATCAATTCACACGTGTATCGTACGACGTTTTTTATCACAGTTGCGAATAAAAAAAAGACTTGTTAAAATTTTAATAATTTAAAGTTTTTAAGAATTTTAGGTTATGTTTACTATTTTTTGTTAATTACACTCCCGAAAGGCTAGGCAAAAGACTTTTAACCTATACAGCGTCTGATATACAATATTTTTTTAGGGTTTTTTTCATTTGTTTTTGCGTCGGCGGTTAAAAACAGAATATAATGGTAAGGAAAAAATATATTTATGTACCTAAAGAAAAAACAAAATAAATACAAAACTCAATTTTTAATTATTTTCAAAGACGTCATCACGTAATATTATCGTTCGTTATCAGACTTTAGAGACAACCTTTTGAAAAGAAGAAAAAAGGTACCAACAAAGAGTTTTAAGCCAGCAAGGCTTAAAAACTCTTTGGATGGTACCTCTTTCTATACATCAAAACAGTATAACCCAGATAAAGGAGATCATTCATGTTTCTAACAAAAAATACCCACAAAAAAAAATGCCGGCCAGTAATAAAAATTGTTTCTATCTTGTAAAGAATAACATTTTAAACAATGTTTACTAAGGCAACAAAGAGCTACGATCAAAAATCGTTGAGTTATTTTACATTGAAAACCCAAAAAATGCATTTTATAGAGATCCGTTTGACCACTTTTAAGATCCCACTAAAACTTCTGAAAGGGTTATTGGATATACCTATGTATATAAATATAATAAAAACAGACAAAGCTTATCCATTTACTACTTATTTTTATATTTTTTCTGTAGTAATATCTTAAAAGTGGTCAAACGGATCTCTACAATATGCATTTTTTTGGGTTTTCAATGTAAAATAACTCAACGATGGTTGATCGTAGCTCTTTGTTGCCTTAGTAAACATTGTTTAAAATGTTATTCTCTACAAGATAGAAACATTTTTTTTTCTGGCCGGCACCTTAATTTTTGGGTACGATTTGAATGATATCCTTTAGAATGTTTCATCTACTATATGTCATTAGCAGTAAGATACGTATTTGACATATCGGGATAACGTATTATTTTAGCACTAGTTGGATTTTTTTTATCGCACGCGTGTATAATACGTTGCATTATGAGCCTAAAAGCGGTTTAATAAGATCCACTTTATGAGCAACTGTGATAAAAACTACTATTTTCTATCCGTCAGTTTGGTTTAAGTTAAGGAGCAAGTTAGTTACTAATAGACCGACGACGGTCCCTATTGGATTTAATAGAAATAAGTGAGATGCGAGATCGTGCAAAATTAGACGAATTTCGATAAAATGTTTTTCAGTTTCTTAATACAATTACTTATTCTTAGTATTTTACACAAAAGTTTCTGAAAGGATAGAAAATATAATTGGCTTTACATTAAAGCTTACAAGTATTTATGCTTAGATATATGTGTGGTTGTTTCCATGGAGCTAGTCCTAGCGCCATGGGTTGTTTCTATGTATTATAATTATAAGTATATATTTACAATAGAAAAGTTTATATGTAGTAGATCCGTTGTCTAGCACCCAGAACTCAAGTCTAGTTACTTAGCTTGGGGATAGATGGCGATCTGTGAAATGTCTTGCAATATTATAGTTTGAACAAAACTTAAATGAAGTTTCTTTATTATTTCCGTCGACGACTACCTCAAAATGTGTATTTTTGGAAAAATTCGCAAAATGCAAGGTCTTAGGGTTATCTATGTTTCGGTTTCCAAGAAAGAAAAGTAAACATTTCTTTCTAGACCAAACAGCTACTTATTAAATTAAAGAAATTGTAGGTAATAATATTTTTTAATCACACAGATAAAAAGAACTTAAAAAAAATAAAATCAATTTGCGTTCCATTTTTTTTTCATTACTTCTCTAATAATGATGTGTTATTAAATTAAATAACTATTACATTGCGGTCAATACATCAAAATGGAGATAATTCAAAATAATATAAATAATGGCATTATTTTTTACATTTCATTGTAGTTTGTACACTGGGAAAAGTCTAACGGGTTCAATTAATAATATTAATTATTTAATGGTGAGTATTTTTATATTTAAACTAACATTTTTACTCTATATAGTATTTTTTTTCATTAAAGTACCTACTTAATTGCTTTGGAAAGACTCGAACATGCGTTACATTCAATCAAAAGCAGCCGTAAATCAGCTGTTTTTGGAGTTAGAGGTCATTGACCTGAAAGTCTTATTTATGTACTGGGACTACTATTTTAAACAGGGAAATCGGGAAATTAATCTTAAATCTATAATACTAATTTAAAATATTAAAGTAATTTTAAACCGAATATTTAACATTTTTTTTTGTTTTTGTATTGTGGAACTCGATAATACGCTGTTACAAACATAATAATAATATAATAGTGAAGTTATCCATAATAGTTTAAAACACCTATTCAAAATTAATCTTTACTTTCACAGATGAAGTATTCAATAATCGCCCTTGCGCTCATCGCTTGCGTCTACGCTGATGACAAGCCAGCGGAACCAATGCAGTTAGACTGGGAAGCACGGTACGGTCAAATCGGTCTCAACACCGTAGTACCGTTACAGTACCAGGTACCGGTACCGGCACTGCAGTTACCGGTACAACTGCGGGTCCCGGTAGCGGGGGCACCGGTAGCGTTCCGGGCGATAGCGGGGGCACCGTTAGCGTTCCGGGCCATAGCTGGCGCACCTGCTGCGCTCCCGTATCCGCTCGCTTTCAGGTCGCTTTCCTACGATCCTGATTACTTTGCGAGTGTTTACGGTTTTTACCCGAATCAGTAATTGATTATTTAAAGGTTTTGATTGTTCAAATAAATGGCTTTTAATATTGATTAAGTTCTTATTTCAATACAATTTTTTATTTATTTGTAGCAAAAAGGTATTGAAATTAGAGAAAAGTACGAATATTTTACTTAACAAAAAAATGGTTGTCTGTAAATTCGGTTTACGGATGATAATTTTACGTGATAACGTCATAAGAAAACATTGATGAAATAATGCGTTGCTATGGTTACCTACCATGTCAACAGACCCAGACGCATTACCATTTTGCATACTTCAATACGTTGCTATGGTTACCTTGTCAATAACGGAACGTGAGCGATGACGTCACACTTTTTGTGAGTGCATTCCTATTTATAAGACATTATCACGTCAAAAACTACTACGCCAACGACGCTACCTTACCGGTATTACTGGAAGTACCGGTACCGATACCGGTTGCGTTCCAGCCGATAATCAATCCTTTAAAGATATATAGCACTGTCTGTTTTCCCTCTGCAACCTAAGCGATTAAAAACTACTGAACCTATGGCAAATTTAGTGTTATTTATTAGCTACCTAGCTCTATCTTCTAGGAAAGTCGTGGCATACTTTACATCAAAATCCAACAAGTAGAACCTGAATAATAAACGAAAAAACTATTAAATATCTTCTTAATTATTAAAGTCGTTAATATAACCAATCAAATACGCATTAAAGATACTAAACCTTTACCTTAATTAAATACAATTCAATGAACACTAGAGTGAAATGACCCATTAAATGTTAATTACATTTTTATGGACAATAATCTCTTTAGGACATAATTTATATTTCATAACAACAAATAATTAACCCATTCGGGTCCAACAACGCATATTTCACGTTATGCACAGTTTTGCGTCCGTCATATGCAATATGAAATTTTTTTGAAGTTGGAGGTTCTCAAATATGTTTGGTACTTCAGTACTCCGTCATTTATCAACCGATTTGAAAAATTATGATTAGTACAATATAAAGATCTAAATCGGTTCAAGAGTTTGGTTTTTAAATCAAAATAAGTGAAAAAAGATGTCTTCCAAGTAAACAAAATTATTAATAAATAAATAAATAATAAATAAATAAATATTGCAGGACATTCCACACATCGCCATCTAGCCCCAAGGTAAGTAACTAGACTTGTGTTATGGGTGCTAGACAACGGATATACTACTTATATACTTTTCTTTTGTAAATATATACTTAATATACATACAGACACCCAGACCACAGACAAATATCTAAGCATAAATACTTGTCTGTGGCGGGAATCGAACCCGCAACCCTATGTTTGGCAGTCCGGCATGGTGACCATTGTGCCAACTGGGTCGAATTATTGCAAATCGATAAAATAAATTATGTGAATTGGTAAAGAAAATGTGTAAAACTGTGATTAAGAGTTAATATTTGTAATTACTGCACCGATTTTGATAGATATTTTACAGATAGAAAACAACATTTCTGAGACTTGATATCCCTACCATCCCTACTTCACTTTCACTATCACTACATAGTATTAAATAAAGTCACTTTTCGCCGTCCCTATGTCCCTATATCCCTATGTCCCTATGTATGCTTAGATCTTTAAAACTACGCAACGGACTTTGATGCGGTTTTTTTAATAGATAGAGTGATTAAAGACGTAGGTTCTTAGATATAATACATGCATAATACAGCCGTGCGAAGCCGGGGCGGGTCGCTAGTAATATTATGTATAAATGTAGTGACTTTGTTACGATTTCACGCCTAAACCGCTTAACCAATTTTTATGAACTTTAGTATAGAGATTTTGACTTTGGAGTAGAACATAGGTTACCATTTATTCCGATATATCTACGGAAATGCGATGGTATAGCTAGTATTCATCATTACATAGTATATAACAAAGTCACTTTCCGCTGTCTATCCCTATGTATGCTTAGATCTTTGAAACTGTACAACGGATTTTTAATGCGGTTTTTTTAATGGATAGAGTGATTCAAGAGGAAGGTTTATATGTATAATACATGCATAATATAGCCGTGCAAAACCGGGACGAGTAGCTAGTATTCATATAAATAAAATAATACACAATTTTCACTAGATTTTATCTGAAAAATACCTTAAAGAGTTTTATAATGATTGTATCCAGTGTCTACTGCATTCGACAGAAAAAAAGGACCACGAACGTAGACAAATAGAAATATGGCGGCAAATGGAGATCTAGTGGAATATTCTCGAACAGACGAACACTGTGATTCAATTTTACAAGTGAAAACCTTTATATTCTTTACTTTCTTGTTCAGATTTATTTTTGTTCCGAGATGGAGATTTGCAAGAACGTTTTTCTTGAAGTAACTTGCTAGTGTTATTCTGTGACATTATTGATTAAAAGTTTTATCTTTTGATCTAAAATTACTAAAATTTTAGAGACATTAATTAGTTTATCATTAAAAACGACTAAACTTTATCATTAGAAAAGATTAAAGTTAGGCAGTTTTGTCTACTAGCTACTACGTATAAATGAGCATAAAAATATGTTCTACTCCATACTATGGTCTACCCCTATACAAATTTTCATTGAAATCGATTCAGGCGTTTAAGAGGTACAAATGAATAAGTTTTCACTTCAGGAATTTTTAATTTGAGTTTGTAGACACAGAAAAAACTTTTTCTTGTCGTCAACATTTATTATATGATTCGGTTATAAAAACTTAAAAATAATAGAAACCGTAATACGGTGAATCAAATCAAATCAAATCAAATATCTTTATTTCTTTGGATACTTAATACTTAAAAGTATACAGGACCACATAAAAACGTCTTAAAAACTAAGTTAGGATGTGTGCCTTCGGAACGCGCCCACCAATGAGAAGAAGGCACAAGAAACTCATGGGGTTTTTATTTTTTCATGTGGTCACGCTCACAAAGGTCAATATTACAGTATTTGAAAGTATTATTTGAAATGGAGCAACTAAAGTCATGTCCATGGGTTCTTATCATTAAGATAAGACGAAGTATCATAGTATGCCTTACTGCACAATCTATGCTTTATAAAAGTTTTGAACCTGTTAATGGACATGTCATATACATCTTTAGGTAATTTATTATAATAGAGCACACATGTACTATTAAACGACCTGTTTATTTTCCGGAGCCTGCTACCGGGCACGGTAAGTTCACCCTTATTTCTTAAATTGAAATTATGAATATCGCTGTTTTTACGGAAAATATCAGGATTTTTGTGAACGTAGAGCAAGTTTTCGTAGATATATTGTGAATAGAGTGTTAATATATTTATCTCTTTAAATTTTTCTCTAAGTGATTCCCTGGGGCCCATTTTGTAGATAGCTCGGACAGCTCTCTTTTGCAATATGAAAATAGCATCAATATCTGCAGCACACCCCCACAGTAGGATGCCGTACGACATGACACTGTGGAAGTAGCCGAAATAGACTAGGCGAGCAGTCTCAATGTCCGTGTATTCGCGAATTTTCTTAACGGCGTAAGCGGCAGAACTAAGTCTATTGGACAATGCTTCCACATGCGGGCCCCACTGAAGCTTAGGATCTAAAGTTATACCTAGAAAGACAGCCTTACTGACTAATTCAACTTCCTCATCATTAATTTTTACAACAGTTTTTACTTGTTTTACATTTGGAAGTGTGAACCGAATTAATTTAGTTTTGGATCCATTCAGTAATAAATTATTGGAATTGAACCAATCAACTATTCTAGAGAGAGCATTGTTCACATCGTCAACGTTGGACTGACGCCTTTTAACCTTGAACACCAAGGAGGTGTCATCTGCGAACAACACTATCCCATGGTTGTCCCTTACAAGGTAAGGTAAGTCATTTATATAAACTAAAAACAGGAAAGGTCCTAATATGGATCCTTGAGGAACCCCCATTGCTATCGCAGATCCGGGGGATCGTTTCCCGTTAACATCAACACTCTGGACCCTACCGCTCAAATAAGAAGAGATAAGATCCAGGGCGCCGTCCCTAATACCGTAGTGGTGTAGTTTCATGATCAATGTATTATGTTGAACGCAATCAAATGCCTTGGATAAGTCACAGAATATGCCATACGCATCATGTGACTCCTCCCAAGCATCAAATATGTTTTTAATTAACGCTATACCCGCATCAGTAGTCGAGCGCCCCTTACTAAACCCGAACTGTTTATTATGTAAGATATTATTATCATGGAAATGTTTCAGTAGTTGCTTTAAAATAAGTTTTTCAAAAATTTTACTTAACGTGGGTAGTACTGATATTGGTCTAAAATTGGAGGGGTCTGAGGTACTACCAGATTTAAACAGTGGAACTACTTTACTCAATTTCATTAAATCAGGAAACACACCACAATCTATACATCGATTAAATATAATGACTAGTTCTGGTATAATCAGTTCAATAATTGATTTAACAATCGGGACAGACATCCCCCATAGATCTTTAGTTTTCTTGAGATTTATTTGCTTAAGCACTACAATAATGTCATGATTTTTAACATATTGGAATTTAAATGTTTTATTACAATTTGGTACATTCGTTTTTAGCAAAGCTTCTGCAATGGGGGTAGAAGAATTTAAAGCCTTCGTCAAAGTAATAGCTACATTACCGAAAAAAATCTCAAATTCGTTTGCGATATCTTGATCATTATTAGTTATATTTCCATTAATACTCAATTTAAACTGGGTGTTTTTGGCTGCGACTCTCCCTGTTTCAGCGTTAATTACTTTCCATGTAGCTTTTATTTTATCATCACTAGTTTTAATCACAGATTTAATGAAGAGAGATTTTGCCAAAATACACACTCTTTTAAATATCCTTGAATAGTTTCTAACGTAGGCTCCAAACTCCTCTGATGTATTACTCTGTCTTTCCGCGTATAACTCATATAGTTTATGTCTACTGCGGTGAATACCAACCGTTGCCCAGTCACTAAACTCGCGTTTGTCGGAGACTACCATAGATCTGGATGTAAAGATAGACTGAAATTGGTTATTAAGAACCGAAAAAAAGTTATTGTATAATACATTTGGATCCGTATCACAAGGCAGAAACGGTAAAACGTTAGCTAAATTCAATCTAAGTTCCTCCAGACGAGCAGCAGTCACCGGTACGTACTTTATTTTCCTTTTTGGTATCGATTTTATGACAATAGCAAATTTGACAAACTGACCACTATGGTCTGATTCTAATTTATTAATGATAGATTTGCTAATCGTGGATATATTATCGGTAATATAAATATTATCAATACATGTCGCAGTAGTGTCAGTGGTTCTAGTAGGCTCCAGAAACACGTTAGATAAATTGTGTGATTTATACAAATTCAGAAGTTTCGTGGAAAAGGTGCTTATTTTCAGTAAATCTACGTTAAAATCACTACATACAAGTAATTGTTTTTTTGATTTAGATAATTTTGTTAGCATTTCATCCAATATCTCAATAAATTCTTTAAAATTTTCAAAAACAGGTCGTCTATATACACATACTACTATTAATTGCTCCAGTTCTACACAAGATATTTCCGTTACACATTCCACAGACATAGACACGACATCTTTTCTTTCTTTATATTTTAATTTATTGTTCAGTATTATAACAGACCCCCCTTTTGCCGTGTTTACCCTGCAGAATGCGCTGCCAACCCGGTGGTTGCTGAAATTGAACATGAGCTGGTGAGCCCGGAGATGATGTTCGGTTATGCATACAATGTCAATATCCTCAGCGTTCATGTACAATTCCAGTGTTAGTATTTTGCCCTCTGTCATCCCTCTGATATTTTGATGCACCAGGGTAATATTTTTTTCATAATTTTTATTTACTTTATTTATTTTAGGGCATTTATTCCAGCAATCGTTATTATTTGACTCGTTAGATAATGAAATCAATAATTGGCTTATATTGTTATCTGAACAATTTTTTTTATTATTATTACTTGGTAATGTGCTAGAGGATATCTCCATTGTCTTAAAACTACTGCAAGAGCGTACCTCTTTTGTCTGATTATTTAATTTAAATTAATCGGATAAAGACAACTATCCGCAGTCTGAATAATATTTATGTCATTTAACTGCGCAAAAGGCGCAGTATATGTAGCCAAATTCTTGGCTGTAAAATTAAAAAAATAACATAGCGAAGATGCTATCTGTCTTTTGATTGAATCCGGAAGCTTGTGCTTTCCCTTCGTCAAATAATAAGTATTACTAACAATAGGGTTAATGTCAATAACATTGAACTTTTTACTATAACATGATATAGTGTTCAATGCTAAATTTAAATTATGTCTAAGTGTATTTTCCGCAGCTGGCAAGTTTTTACAGTAGGGGAGTGTAAACATTACAATATTGTCTATGTTCAAGGAGCACAAAGTATCACAATATTTCAACATTTCCTGTTTGTTGACACTTCCCCTATTTCCAATAAAAATAATTAAATTATCACTTTTTTCAAATTTATAGCTAGTTATTCTTTTCATAATTTGGTGATAGTATGCAGAAGGCATACAGTAATTTATAAAAGACTGTCCCTTTGAATAAAAGTTTAATTTTGAGCCCATATCCATTCCAATTTCATCGCTAAACATGATTGTTTGATTTTTATTATTAATTATTTGATAACTTAAATTAGAAGATTTACATAATAGCTGTGCACGGTTACACAGCTGCTTTCTCGATAAGGAAGGTGTATTCAAAGGCTCGGGCTGGCTGCAGCGGTCACAGCCATAACTTGTTTTGTCTGCCAAAGAGTCAAAACGGTCCACATAGTCAGATGTTGAATTAATAAGTTTACCCATTGCCATTGAATATTCCCTGATAATTTGCTTTGATTTATCATACATGATAGTCACTGATTCGAGTGAGTCCTGCAAGTGTCTAAGCTTAATTTGAAATTTATTCGTATCAATAATGTCTGTGTGCATAGGCCTTGGAGCAGCAACCAACTGCGGGGACCTCCCTACGAGCTCGTCAAATAATGATTGATTTTGTTGTGTGGTAATTTCCTGGGTGGCTGCTTCAAGGTGTGAGATATGTCGATGGGCCTCACAGAGCTCCTGTTCCAGGTCAGATATGCGTCGTAAAGCCTGCTCGTACTCTGCACTACAACTATCAAACCTATCTAACAATAGTTGGAGGTTATCCCGCTCTGTAGTCACATCTTCCAACTTAACATTAATTTGTGACAATTGGTTTTTTAATTTCCCGTTTTGTTCTATTGTACTAATAAGTTCTCTTTCGTTATCGTCCCGTTCGCTGTTTAATTGAACAACCTGCTCATTTGCGGTCTTTAATTGTTGCAAAGTCATTTGCAGTTTCGTCGCTTCCTGACGAGAAGCGACAGCGAAACCCTTCCTAGTCTGCATTTTGAAGAAATAACAGGTAAAATACGTCTGGAAAAACGAGCAGGAAGTTCCCTAAGCAAGTGGGTAGATAGGTTACCGGTATGTCAAACTATTGTACTTACATGGAATTTGTATTAATTACCTGGCTGTTATCAGCGTAGGATATACTATAACATATATCCAGGAGAACAAACGGTAAACAAATCCACCAACCACTAAATCGGTGTAAGTTATAATAACAAAATAGATACATTGTTGTTAAGCTATATTTTTTGATTGATTTGGCAAAGGCACTTATGTAGGTAAGTAATATTTATATTTATTTATTTCACTCAAATAGAACATAATACACAACAATATAATAAGCTAAAACTAAGTTCAATTCATATTCGCACAAAACTTTCAACATCTTTGTCTTCCTCATCATCTCATCTTTGGTTTTCTTGTAAATGAAAGTAAAAAAGAATTATTAACTAACCGTTGTCCCTCTATCCATATTTTTGTATTCATAATATAAGAGGTTATAGTATTTATAAACACCAACATCATGCAAAAAAAATAATCTATTTTGGTGCAAATAAAATTTTGTTTTTTATTTTCAAATATTATTAATGATTAAATATGAAAGGCCATTGGACAGAACAGATACTTATACATAAAATAACGTCCTTACCTATTGATAGCGGGCATTACGTTGAACAAAAAATGCTTTCACACCAAACATCTAAAACGTCTCGGAAACGGGGTATTTGAAGGAACGTGATGTCCTATGATTTTACAAAAGTGCACGATGCCCTTAGAGACCTATACCTATCGATAGAGGACATCGAAGAAAACAAATAGGGCCTTCACACCAAACTTCTAAAGGATACAGGGTTTTTGAAGAAACGTGATGTTCCATGATTTTCCAAAAGTGCGCGGTGACTTTATGCCAATAATATTTGTGTAAAATTACGGTATGCCTAGGGTTATTTTATTATGCTAAAACGTTTATGCCAAACTACAAAAGGACATTTTGTTTATGCCAAAAGTGTGGTTCCCATCTAAAACCTCTAAGCCTCCAACTACTAAAGCGTCTGGGAAATGGAATATTTAAAGAAAAATGATGTCCTATGATTTTTCAAAAGTGTGCGGTCACTTTGAGACCCATACCCACCTAAATGAACAAAAAATGCCCTCATACAAAAACCTATAAAGCGTAAGGGCATTATTTATCCATCGGGTCTAAAATCACAGCGCAAAAAACATAACAATGCCACGCTCCCATACTGAATGTCCGGACCCTTTTTGCAATTTTCTGAATTCTAGACCAAATTTCCCAGATTTTCTCAATTAGGTAGCTAGGGCTACGTAATTTTGGGGAAAACAAAATAAAAAAATAGCTGTGACATACGGCAGACAGACAGACATGACGAATCTATAAGGGTTCCGTTTTTTGCCATTTGGCTACGGAACCCTAAAAATTGATTTTACAAACATACCTTATCTATTATTCACTTCAAAAACTTCAAAAAAGGAGGAGGTTCTCAATTCGTCGCGTATATTTTTTTATGTATAATTTTCGCCGATTACTTACTCGAAACCGCTTGAAACGATTTGGAAAATTCTTTTTAGGGTTTCGTATCTCAAAAGGTAACAAAGGAACCCTTATAATATCACTTTCTTGTCTGTCTGTCTGTCTGTCCGTGTGTCACCACCGATTATCTCAGGAACGGTTGGACTTAGCAAGTTGAAATTACTGAAGTCTATGGTCCCTATTATGTGTATAAAAATCAAGGTGTATAAAAACTAATGTACGGAACCCTCGGCGCGCGAGTACGACTCGCACTTGGCCGGTTTTTTTATTTTGTTTTTATTTTCTAAGGTGTCCGCGACTTGAACTCATAATTCAAACTATTTAAATAAATTAGTTGAGCGCGATATAAGTGTAACATCGAGGAGGTCTTCGCTATAGGAGATCCGTAATTTTATGTAGTAGTACCTCTTTGTACCAACCTCATTTTCAGTTTCACGTAGGTAGTAGATATATGCAAACTATTTGGTTTTATGACAACTGTCATCTTGAGCGGAGGCATGTACCTGTACGCCTAGTATGACTTGTTGAAGCACTCGAAAATAAGGAACCCTTATAAGGTTATCTCTTGTCTGTCTGTCTGTCGGTGTGTCACTACCGATATTCTCAGAGACGGGTGGATCTAGTAAGTTGATTTTTAGGAAGTTTCATAGTAAATACTCAATATAGTATGTTTGATCGAATACGTAACAAAGTAGTGCTAAGCGTACTGTTCCTTTTTGACGTTTGATTACGTTTACACGGAAAAATATTTTGATTTCACATTTTTTAAATGTTTTTTTATCAAATATCATAATTATTGTATTAAAGTTAAATTGAAAAATACCCTAAATGTTAATCTGGTATTTTCTGAACATATTGGTGTGGACCTCGTTGAAATCTGTTCTCTAGTTTATGAGATTACCTGGTTCAAACAAACAGACAAACAGACAAACAAAAATTCTAAAAACTACCCTATCGTGTTCAGCTAACGATTCTAAGACGACCTGTGTATTTTTTTTCTGGATATTTTACAATTACAGATTTTTTTATGTCTACAGATTTATTATATGTATAGAAGATTATAGTTGCGATGAAATTGTAATTGGGCTTTAAATACACAAAATAACCAATAAAATAATAAAATATTTTGGGACAAATTCAATTCAGCTGTTCGCTCTAGTGTTGCCAGCGCGGAAGAAAAAAAAATCCGTGAATATTCGTAGTCTCTGCCCCGCCGGTAAAACGAAGACGCACTTGGGTACCGATACCGGTAACCTCGATATGGGTTTCGGTACCAAAACCGGTACGGATCGTAGTCGTAGCCAAGTAAATCTCGTAGCGCTACGAGACTTGCTACATTATCTGATTCTGTCGTAGCGGGCGCTGACGTCGATTGTTCTGCCGTAGGGGGTGCTGATGTCGATTGTTCTGCCGTAGGGGGTGTTGATATGATTAGTTCTGAGGGTGTTGTAGCAGATTCAGTTGGTTCAGATGGTGCTGCCACAGCTACGGCTATGCAAGCAGCGAAGGCGATTGTTATTTTCATCTGTGAAATGAAAAGTAAATTAACAAACTTCAAAAAAGGAGCAGGTTTTTAATTTTATTACATACAGACTGTGAACTTAGATTTTACACTAGAAGTTTTTTAATTAACAATTTTATCATCTATCTAGCAACTAGGTTTATAATGTGGTGCCACGCTGCGTCACATAGGTTTTTATATAATAGTCAACAGGTATCCAAGTGTTTTTCATTATTATCTCTTTACTTCTATCGTTAGATGTTTGAAGAATAACTTTTTATCAACTGGAATTCATTAAAACAGTTGTATAGCTTCTATAACAGTTTGGAAACTGTGAACAATTGAAAATAGAATACCTACCTATACCCACTACGTACCTATGTGTGACAGATTTCCTACTATAGATTCACTCTGAATATACGTTTAAGTAGGTCATCTCATATTAAACAGCCTGTTTCAAACTACGCCATTAACTCCACTTGTATCACTAATCGAATGCACCGAATCGGTTTTGAAATTAGACTCGAGTCTCGTTTAAGTGTCAATTCCATTTGGTTGTGTTATCAAATTTTGCCTAACTACTGTAACTGGGAGCGGTATTTCCCAGTTACAGTAGTTTGGTAAAATTACCGGTTCCGAAAGTCCCGTGAAATACCGGGATTAGATATTTACTACTCGTAACCTTTATCCCGGTACTTGTTTTTAATTAATAGAAATGAAATTGATTATTTTGCTGTAAAATTAGATCTCTACTAGGCCGTTAAACATTAGGTGTTCTTCTTTTTTATCAATAAAAAAATCGGCGGTGACACATGGACAGACAGACAGACAGACGGAAAAGAGAGTAATCTTATAGGTACCTACTATAAGTCCAAAAACACGAAAGGCCAATATAATGTAAGGGTTCTTTTTTTTACCTTTTGACGTACGGAACCCTAAAAATACAAAACGAAAAAATTACAACGTTACAGCTTGCCGTGCTAAAAATAAAGGTTCCTTTTTTACCTTTTGAGGTACGGAACCCTAACATCACATGAATTTAGATGAACTCCTCCCTTCTTTTTTGAAGTAAATCAAAAATCAAAAATTATTAAATAAAACCTTATTATTTCGGGTAAGTCAATGCTTTTAATAATTTTAATAAAATAAATAATATTTTTTCTTTGTACTATCCAAATTGTGATGAAGGTATTTTGACGTCACCTTTCTCTTCTACAATTTTCTCTTCTGACCGTTTACAACAAACATTAACATGAATATTTTTTATTTATTTAGTAGTAAATTATTAAGAAGAAAAGCAATAAATATTAAAATAAATTAATTATACCAACAGTTTAGGAAAATATCTCGACTTTGAAAGACTTAATTGTGAAGTACCTATTTAAAAAGCTTTTCTATGTTAAATTTTCTAAAACTCCTATAAGCCTTTAATTTAAATAATTCTGATACCATCTTACCTTAGCTTTCATTCTTCAAAAACAAACAGAAAATAAATCAATTTTATTTTTTTTACAAACGAACGTGTTCCACCTAGACAAGACGGGTTTGTATCCCGCCCTAAGATGAATTTTTGAAACGTATTTCAATATTCTAATGACATAGTTTATTCAAAGATGTTTACTTTTATACTAAATGTGTTGGAACATTATTTTTTAAAACCTGTTTGTGTTAATTAGAAAAACAATTAGATTATGATTTAGTGAATCACTAAGCGGTGTTAGTGGTAGATACCTCAACTTTTATCCCGAAGGTCGTGGGTTCAAATCCGTCCGTGCACCAATAGGTAATTGCTATCATGGTAAAGGAAAACATCGTGATGAGACTCGCGGCTGAGTTGGCTTTAGACGTATATACAAGTACTTTCTTTTACTAGTCGACTAAGCTGTGAAGATATTATAGGTGCTATGCAAGCCTATTCCACTGTCAAGCAAAAACAACCCAATTAAAGAGGTCTAAACTTAAACAAATCCAAGACTAAAATAAATAAGTATTTTCGATATTCTGGATATTTTGACACCTGAAAATTCGGACATTTAGACTAATACCCCCCCGAAGGCAAAATGTTTACAGAACGATACTTATCGTTTTGTTTCCTAGTAACAGTAACGTACATCAATAGCCAAAGTTGTCTCTAGTTTTGGAATAGACTATATCTTTTTTTCAGTTCCAATCTACGTTTTCAGTAATCCTTCTGAGTCACGTTCCGTTGCGCTCGGAAACTTACAAATATTTAATATAAAGGACAGGTGTTTCAATCTATTGCCATTGAGACTTTCAGTTAAACTTTTCAGACTTTGCAATTTTAGTTTCAGAAGCGTTTTCAGGGGCTCCTTCGAGAGAACACGGGTTGTAGATGGGTTTTATTTTGATCGTTAGTATTCAGATGTTTTTAGACGAGCAAAAAAATGAAATTGACTTAACAATTTCATTCAGTTTTAATAATGTCTCTTACCTGCAGAAAACAAATGACAAAGATTAAGTCATAATTTATCACATAATATTGGTAATCATGAAGTATATTGCATTTAAAAACTTTTAGGTTAAAAAAAAAAAACTTTTTCGAAAGAATTTTCAGCCAGTAACTTGTTAGCATATAAGTGACTGTTTGGGAACCCAACAATTATTTTGGGAACCAAATTTTTAACCCCACTAGGGGCTGTAGGGCCGGTACTTTCCTTTCCCAGCGTAATTGGCCTAGCCATCCAGAGGGGGAACGCTGCTAGCTTGTTTGGGACTTTGGGTCGGGGGGACGACATGGATGCCGGTTTTTTTTATATTTCGTTTGTTTGTACCTATTGTGACATTAGAATGATTTTTTAGGAATTTTCTCTCCGATTTTCTCTGGAACGGTTAGACCTAGAAAGTTGCAATTTATACCAGATATTGAGGTCTATAGTCCCTATTAGGTGTATAAAAATCAAGTTCCTGAGTTAACACAATAAAAAGATATAGGCACATTTAGATTTTCGTTCAAACTTGCAAGTACCAATTTTTTTATGTTGTTGACTATTTAATTTGTACTTAATTCATGTTTTTAAGCTATTGCATAGCTTTTATCGCGGGCTTTGAGCGCGGCGACCGAATCAAGAAATTCCGTAACGAAAATAAAACCTAACTCCCCCCACTCCGCCTACCATGTAGCTCGGCCGAGCGTTCGCTTAACGTGTATGTATATGGTACGACTGGACGAAGCTCGCACGGATCGCGACGAGATGCTACGAAATCGGACGAATATTTTTCATTTATCTATGCAATAGCTTTACCGCGGCAGTCCCCGAGTGGCACACATTTTTTTTTTTCATTAAAATCAGTTCTGTAGTTTTTAACCTATCTCCAGCTTTCTAAATTAACAAGAAACCAAGACCCAACACTTCTCAAGACCATACTTAAGAGATCCGTTAATTCCCGTCCGTCCGGACACGATAGCGATGCCTTGTAAGTACTACTTAACCCGTAACTTAGAAGGGTTCACCCTTGGGGTTTACTTATCTAGCGTTTAAACGAGTATGTTAACGCGTTGTTTACACTTATGGGAAGAAAGTCTTTTAGTTTGGGGTTCGGGAGTTAAAGATTAATGTTGGAAGGGACCTTTGGAGGGCAAAACTTGGCTTCAATTTTCTTATTATTTCTTATTTATTTTTATATTTATTATATTATTTAGATTATTTTTTTTGGTTATAGGTTTAACTCCCATGACACTGTTTCGGCAACAGACGGAACCTGCTTTGTATCAAACTTTTAATTATAAAACGTTAAAGTTTGTTTGCATGTATTCATTTACTTTATACTATTTACTCTTTCACGCAAAAACTATTTAATTAAGTAATTGATTGTAAAAAGGCTACTTTTTATCCCGCTACCGATTCCAAAATTTTGCGAGTATTGCTAATATAGGTATACAATGTTGAAAATTAGGCAATCTTTAAAATAAAAAATATTTAAGAGCTAAGTAAATGCATGCTAAATGAGATGCCTTTTAGTGGACGGACTTTTTTCCAAGAACTGATTGGTCAATACCTCGCTGACCGTTTTTAAAGGCAACAGACGGACACGAAAGTTTTCTTATTAGGGTTCCTTTTTTTACCTTTTGAGGTACGGAACTCTAAAAATGAGGGACAATTAGAACCATCGCCTTTACAGTGAATGTTCAGAGGGATAGATAGATAAATAACTATGTTTGTACAAGGAAGGAATATAATAAAGGAAGGAAGGATATTTGGGCTATAAGGCGATAGGTAAATCTGTGATCTGTGGACCACCTACAATGTTCAATGTGCCCTAACACTTTGCACGACTTAAATTGGGCCAATGATGCTGCTGTAGCTTTGTCGCAATATTTTTCAGACAGAATTTAAAATCAAAAGAAGAAGAATCTGCGGTCTACATTTATTTCGACGACCTCTGTGGCGCAGCGGGTGGACACCAGCCTACGACGCAGAAGGTTGCGGGTTCGATTCTCGCCTCAAACAAATATTTATGTACAGTATTTGTTAGCGGTCTGGGTATTTTTAATTATATTCCTTACAGTGTTGTACAAATAAAGTTATCTATCTATTCTATTTCTCTAAGTATTATAAGTATGTACCTATTTACAAAAGAAAAGTATTTAAGTATTCTATCCGGTGTCTATATAGCTACCATAACACAAGCCAGGTTGCTTAGCATGGGGCTAGATGGCCAAGCGTGGATTGTTCTGCAATATTTATTTCAGAATTTCAGGCTTATTTGTTTTAAGCCAACAGTAGGTATATGCCTAATATACGTAGAATACTAAACTATTTCAGTTGGTTTCACTCAGTTATAAATGAAATACTAGACTCGAGTCTGTTCGGAGAACTAATATTGCTGGTTGGGTCAATGTATCAGCCAGAGTAAGTAAGGTATAAACTGATGGCGGATGAAATACGCATCAGTCTGACTTTGACGTCAGTTCAGACGTCAGCCGCGAAGTAACAAAGAATTATGGCGGATCCACATACACGCCGTGAATTCACGCGCGAGTTCATGCCGTGAAGCAGAGTACATATCCGACTATGATCGGGGAACAGGCGTGAAAACCATCCACATTCACGTTCGCGCCTGTTCGCGGAGCGTCACGGCGTGTATGTGGAGTCGCCATTAGGGTCGTCTTCGAAGTGGTTGCTTAGAATAATATGGCATAAGTATTCCAATTTAGATAATTTTTTTTCCAAATCGTCCCTTAAATATGAACTCTAGTGATACCAATTTTTTTCCGAATCGACCCGCAAAATCGGTTAGGATAGGATAGGATTTTAGACGCAGCTGTTGGACCAAAGAGTTTTCATTTTGTGTACCTACTTAGTAACCCAAGAAGCTAAGATTAACAACACCCATTAAAAATGATGAAAACCGCGTCCCGCGGATCGTAAGTCCTTATCCCGAGGGATCAAAAGTATCCTGTGTCCTTCTCCATCCCCAAAACTATTCATATGTCGCTTTTCATCCAAAGTGGCTCAGTAGGTAACCTGCGGTTCCCGCGTAGGTTCCGATACCGTAGGGATATCGGAATACAAAGTAGCCTATATGTTAATCCCGGTCTCCAGCTATCTACATACCAAGTTTTATTGCATTCGGTTCAGTAGTTTTTGCGTGAATCAGGAACAAACAAACACGCAAACTTTATCATTAACCCCCGACGCAAAAACGACGGGGTGTTATTTATAAATATTAGTAGAGTGGTGTTGGCTTAGTGGTAGATACCTCGACTTCCATTGAAGGTCGTGAGTTCGAATCCAGGCCGGCCGTGCACCAATGTATTTTTCTTAACAAAAAATTTATGTGCGCTAATTGACATTGCTCCTACGGTGAAGTAAAACATCGTTTTGAAACCCGCGGCTTAGTTAGCTCCACAAGTATTGACAAGTTCTCTCCTCTGGACATGGTCGGCTAAGCTGAGAGGGTAGTAGGTGCTGAGCAAGCCTACTTCATCCTCACGCAAAAAGGACCCAATTAAAAAGAGTCTAATTGCGGAAAACAGCCTGTATACAAGTACAAGTACAAATATTGGTAGGATTCGCTCTAAGTGTCTACCTTGTAGAAGGTACTCGAAGCTTCTACGAGTTATATCCTTCACAAATCAGTGTTCACCCGTGGACGCCCTACTACCAGGAACTGGTAAACTTTGATCATTATTATACTAAACCTACCCTTAGATGAAACTTCCAAGTTTGTTAGCGTTTTATCTAGATATTTTTGTATTAATTAGAGTTAGTCGACATCGTTATGGTGTAATCCTACTTATATTATAAACGCGAAACTATATGTATAGATAGATGTATCACTACATAGTATAAAACGCTTCCCACTGTCTGTCCTTATGTATGCTTAGATCTTTAAAGCTACGCAACGGATTTTGATGCGGTTTTTTTAAATAGATAAAGTGATTCAAGAAGAAGGTTTATATGTACAAAACACGCATAATATAGCCGTGCGAAGCCGGGGCGGGTCGCTAGTAGTGAATATATGGATGTTTGTTACTCTTTCACGCAAAAACTACTGGACGGATTGCGATGAAATTCGGTATATAAATAGCTGGTGACATAGATGAACACATAGCTACTTTTTATCCCGATATTGCTGCGGGATCGAGATTTACGAGGTGAAACCGCGGGCGCAGCTAATCTATAACGGTCTGTAAATACCTGGAGACCAGGTTTAAAACCTAAGCTACTTGTCAATATTCTTACGGGATCGAGCGAGACTTACGCGGGTGAAACCGCGGGAAGCATCTTGTATATAACATTTCCCTTACTTAAAATATGAATGTTTCTAGAACACATACTCACTCAGATCTCACGTCTCATCAATCCGTCGCCTTGCCGCGGCAAGACATGAACGATCACAATAATTTCGAGTGGCGAATCACTCTGCCAGAAATGTTTTACAATTTCCCATTGTTCTTAGAGAATAAGCCGCTTTTGTGTTTGTCTTTTGAACAAAGGAATTAGGAGTGAGTGCTTAGATATGGAGTTGGTGAAGAGGTTTCTTTATTTTTGGAAATTGTCTTCGTTTGATAGACAATGATTGGTTGTTAAGCAAGCACTTTTCAAAAAACCAATGAGAAATTTTGAACCCACGAACTTCGCTTAAGGTTCCGCTGGTCGATCGTGTTTTCCATACAAATGAATTTAGAGTTTATTCTTTATGGAATTTGAAAAAACAAAAGTTAAATCTACATAACAAGTCTATATCTAGCCCATACAGGCGACGAATTATATTTATTTATATTAAATTATATTAAATTAAATATAATTTGTCTATTTCGTCGCCTACATGGGCTAGATATAGACTTGTTATGTAGATTTAACTTTTGTTTTTTCAAATTCCATAAAGAATAAATGGATAACACTCTAAATTCATTTGTATGGAAAACACGTGGTGTTGGCCTAGTGGTAGATAACTCTAATTTCATTCCGAAGGTAGTGGGTTCGAATGATTTCATTTTGTGCGTTTATTGACATTTTGGTGTTATATTGTGACAGTAAAGAGGTCTGGTTGCGAAAAGAAGTCCGTATACAAGTACAAGTATAATAATTCTCATTTAACAGGACGTTATTGATAAATTCACTATTTTAAAAACACACGTTTTTTATATTCATTATTTCTATTTAAACGATTCAATTATTATTTTAAACACACCCCCTGAATCACTGCGACCTGTTTTATAGAAATAATTTTTGTGATTAGCGCTCCGCTCGTGTTTTATCTGATCATCTACTACTCCTACTCTACTCCAGCAATATCCTGCTCGAAGGACCACTTTTAGTCGCCAATTTAAAAAATATTGGTTTTAGTGACTCTGCCTTCAACTTACAGTAGCTAGGTAGAAAACCTAAAGATTTTTTTTTCTAAATGTTATGACTGCACTAAAACCTGAAAGAATAAAGGGTTAAGTCTACATTTTAAGACCAATAAGGCCCGTTTTTTTACTGTCGGATTTAGTGTTCGTCGGTTAATAAGTGTTCGGCGTAACAAGATTAGGTTTGAGCTGGTTTAAGCCGGTTTGAACCGCTCAGAACCGGTTTGAGCCGAGGAGAGTAATCGCCCTCTTTGTTAGCTGAATTTGTTTTACTATGGCTCAAATTAGACAGGGTTTCCTTTTTATTATTC
This sequence comes from Idaea aversata, assembly GCA_907269075.1. Taxonomy (NCBI): domain Eukaryota; kingdom Metazoa; phylum Arthropoda; class Insecta; order Lepidoptera; family Geometridae; genus Idaea; species Idaea aversata. The sequence continues at coordinate 14,473,104 of OU026092.1, read as the reverse complement.
GATGAAGCTCCCCAGATAATCTGTCTGTATTTTTATGCAATAAACAGAGCTCTATTATTAAAAAATACTAGAGTTTGTTCTACCACTTTCTTAATTTAAATATGTATATTTATTTACAAGAAATAAACTCTACTTAATAAAACAAACTAAAAGCCAAACGCAAGGGAGCTCTATGTTTCTCAGAAACAAAACTAAACCAAGCAATCCACTTGAAAGGTCATAATTTGTCATGTTATGACGTTTAAGCAATGGTATACGTCAGGGTGACGTATAACCCCTGTCAGATGACGTCACAATGGCTAACTCTAACTCGACGAAAACAATTTACCCAATGCCGGATGGGTTTAGTGGTTTGGCGATGTGAATTTAGGTTTGTGGGTATGAACTATGAAAATAGCGTATTAAATTATGTAATCATCCTCAAAAGAGATTATTCCCCTTTAATTGCTAAAATTACTTGTTTGCCCTTCTTGAAGTTTTTATATAATGGCATTAGATGCTGGTAAAATAAATGAAAAAGCTGTGACTTTTAAATGCTTTTTTTAAGACGATTTTATGTGGTCTTTATACAAGTTTTAATGTATTAAGCATCCAAAGAAATAAAAAAAATGACTTTTGACTTGACTTTTGCTTATATCTTTTTTCCACATGTAGTTCACGTAATACTATCAAAACATAAACCAACCGTTTTTTAATCTAGAAAAACGGAAAATTTTAATCATATTTTTCTGTTTGTGTTTAGTAATAATGCTCATGTATTTGCCTTGCCATCATTATTTAGCGTGTTACTGATTTTCGCTAAGCTATTCATGCTGCAAAATCTCAGAAAAATGTATTTTCTTTGAAAAATAAAATCATATATCAGGCAAACTCGACATTTTATGAGATTTTGATGAGCACAAAAAAAAGATTGATAGGTACAATTTCGACCTAAACAACAGAACTTTCCATATTATCATCAGAAATCATCATATTTCGTAGCCATGCAATAATTCGTAGAAATGTTTATCCGTCCGTGTCCGGTAATCCGACACGTTTTGATCATATTAGTCCGTTCGTTATATTAAGGTCCGTTTATTACTTCTTTGTCTGTTCATTGGATGTTAATGTTTAGATGGAAATCACTAATGGATTCTGTCAAATACATTTTAAGGCGTAACCACAGAATATATGAGCGTAACAGAATCTTAGGCTACATTTCACACACTTGATGACGTTTGTCACATATTTTATCATGACAGGTTGCAGGTACGAATTTCGCGGTCGAACAAATAGTTGTTGGTCTGGATGATTTTGTATTTACAAAAGAAAAGTAAATAAAATAAATAAATTAGTTTGAGTCTAAATTCGATGGCGTTGTGGCTCTGGCTACTGTTTATTCCGACATACAGGACCGGGATTTACGCGAGTGAAATCACGGGGCGCAGCTATAGTATAAGATAATGTTGATAGAGTCTAAACTCTACGTAAAGCAAAACTTTAAAACTCCCATTAACATCCCGTTAAATAGCGTGAGAGCTCAAAACATTTTAACCCTTAATAAAATCTGTGAAATTTTCACAAAAGGTATTTGAGTGAATATTTTCAGCTTCAACGCTTAATAAACTATTACAGGAATTTCTTAGATTAATAGTGATGTGCTCGGGGGAAATAGGGATGCGATTCATACATATTTAATGAAGCAAATGGATCGTGTAGTAGGTAACACTTAACTACGAGTTAGTGATTCTTGCTCCGATGTCAACGAATTATATTTGTCAATAGCTATATTTTCTGACATTCGAAATATAACGTTTGTTACTTGCACCAGTCGGTTGCAGACATGACGAACCTACCATACCACTGGTCATACCCCCGGTGGTGGGGTGGATCCGAGCCATACCATCATACTAGTGACGTCAACGAAGGTATATCATTTATCTATAGTTCGGTTAATGAGAGCACTGAACTATTGTAGCCGAATAGTTTTTTGTCATTTTTAAGTCTATATGAAGGTTGAATGAACAGTGCTAACAACGTGACGTGACGTTCTAGAATATGGGCCTGAGTTCCGTACCCAAAGGGTAAATACAGGTCAGAAATCGTAAGCTAACTAAAATGCTAACGGTGCTTTGCGCATGCATTTTTAACGGCAATTTAAGTGATATCTACAAGCGACTGGAGCAAACAAAGATATTTTTTGATTTTGCTCATAAGAAAATCGATTTGTTTAATGTCTTTGTCAAGTGTAAGCGATAGAGAGAGAAGAGCGTCAGTCTATTAGTAGAGTAAATTACCTACTTAATCATTAAAAATTCCATTAAAAACTACATTAATCCCTACATTAACTCGACCCGGTCTTATTAACTGAACTCCATTTAAAATTAACGCGAAGATCACGCGCCAATCCCATTCCGTTGTAAGTCGGTTTATACACCGGAAAATTCTAGTTCGCACTGGTTCAGAGTGGTGTTGAACCGGTTCGTACCGGTGAAAACAAAAACCGGATACGTGACAAGTGTGTACGTGACTTTAGCTTGTTAAGGATTATTATATTTACCTATCAGTGCGTGTTTTTTCTCTCTTTGTTGATTATTTTTTATATTAATTTAGTTAGGAGTTCATTTACTGATAATGAGAGAAAACCCTTTGAGTCTTCGTAGTGCAATTAGGTTAATGCAAGTTTTTATGTTGGTATACGTATTTTAAAAGTAATAAAATTTATTACCTACTAATCTACGATAAAACAAATTAAATAAGAGATATGTTAATTTGTTTTATCGTTGATTAATTGAAAATATATATTTGTATCTTCATTGATTTGAATTGCAAGATAACAGTTGATTACATCATAGTTTACACTTTGAACGCTCAATGCTTCACGGTTTGCATTTTTCAGGTTGAAACTGTGACGTCACAGTCATGGCCACCGAGTTTTGGTTATGCAATCAACAGACAAATAATCATCCCTAAGTATATATATAAAATTCTCGTGTCGTGGTTTCAGTTACCTATGTCCACCTAAACGGCTGAACCGATTTGTATGATTTTTTTTTGTGTATACCTATTCGTTAGGTCTTAGATGGGTCTGAGAATCGAACAACATTTATAAATTGCAAAACAACGTTTTCCAGGTCAGCTAGTTGTTTTATAAAAATAAAACACTTGCAAAAAGTATATTTTAAAGTTAAACGAAATTGTACTTTAATGATTTCGCTACAATTTACATTTGTTTCTAAGGTCTATTTAACTATACGGACCTGTGTGAGGTCACCCAGGTGCGTATAGGAAACACTTTAGTGTCCTTTGAAATAAGCACCTAGGTCCTTAAAGACCACTCTAATGTTATATGCTCGTATATAATGATTTTAGGTATCCATTAACTACCTGAATTTACACAAGCACCCAGGTTCATAAACCTCGTGACGTAGGTAACGTAAAAAAACATCCTCAGTGTTTTGTCATCATAAACAATTCGTATATAAATTTTCTTTCCACCAAACAGCAAAGTTAGCAATCAGTACCTCGAACGCTGATTAGATTTGTCCCAAATGTAGATCAACATCGAATCACAAAGATAAATCGTTGAGTTCGAAAATTCGGCATTTTCTCGCATTAGAGTTTGTATTGTGAATATTTCTGGATACAATTGGAGGAACCACAAGAAATAAGACTCATATTTCTTAAGTTTCCCTTTGTGAATCAATGGGGGTGGATTTGGGTAGCTTATGATTGCAACCGGGTTGTTTTCTCTTTAAAATTGATAATAGAAAAGGCGAACAAAGATTCTTCAATACAAATGGTATACATACAAGGAAGTAAATTAAGTTAAACTTCTGTTGATCAGGCGTTGGACTGTCAGCCAATTTTCTAATTTATGGTGCATAACCTCAACATTATCACAAATATTGAATTTTCAAAAGTCGTCGTTTTCTTATATGATTACCAATAACATTTCAAAATCATCTGTATTCTCCAAAATTGTAAACGTATATTTATTGAACTATAATAATCACTACATAGTATAAAACAAAGTCGCTTTCTCTTTCCCTATGTCCCTATATCCCTATGTATGCTTAAATCTTTAAAACTACGCAACGGATTTTGATGCGGTTTTTTTAATAGATAGAGTGATTCAAGAGGAAGGTTATGTATAATACATGCACAATATAGCCGTGCGAAGCCGGGGCGGGTCGCTAGTATAAAATAACATTGATAACTCCCGTTTATTTGGGGGTTTTTGAGTCACGTGCGTATAGGTAAGCGTGCTACGTCTTATACCTCATCGTCGCTTACCATCGTGTAAGATATAAGCCAAAAGCTCACCTAATAAAAAAAATCCAACACAGGTAGGAACATACAACAAGATATACACAAAGAAAAGTACTAGAAAGCAGATTAAGATTCATTTATTTGCCAAAAATACAGTACAGCACAAGCATATACCTATGTAAGTTCGTAATTATAAATATAGTACCTACCCTCCTAGTTACAATGTAGATTTCATTGTATGAACAGGTTTCCAATTTAAGCCAATATCCGTTTCGGATTTTCCATGGTTTTTGTTTGAATAAAGTTAAAGTTGAATCGGGAATATCCTGTTGCGTTTCATGTTGAGTAACTTTGATATCGAATACAGTGCTGATAGATACTGCACCTAGATAGTTCAAAGCAAACAAACATTTCTGATATCGTAACAGTTTATCAAAGTGTATGTGTAAGTGTGTGTTTGTATGTCACGCATCGATGCATTCTATTTTCTATCAATCTATTTCGTAACAACAGACTTATTTGTTGAAACTATACAAAAAACAAGATTTAAATCACTACATACTCGTAGTATAAAACAAAGTCGCTTTCTCTGTTCCTATATCCCTTTGTATGCTTAAATCTTTAAAACTACCCAACGGATTTTGATGCGGTTTTTTAATAGATAGAGTGATTCAAGAGGAAGGTTTATATGTATAATACATGCATAATATAGCCGTGCGAAGCCGGAGCGGATCTCTATTTATAAATAAAATACATCGTTAAAAGGCTGGTGACATTTCCTCTCTGGATAGCCAGACTCAACCTATAAGTGAAGATGCCGCCAAACCTCCGCCTCCGGCCCCGGCGCCTAAATAAAATATTAAATTAAACTCATTCTAAATTACGTAAAATTATAAGGTCACTATAATGGTGCCATCTAAAAATAAGGATAATTTTGTGTGACACTATTTTATTCATGATTGGCAGTCTTCTTTGCCACATCCCACTTCAGGTGAAGTCGGCTCTCCTTATAAGTTGGCGCTAGGATATCCTGTCCTGGGTTGTTGGGTCTGATAGGCCTTCCTTAGTAGACGGGTTATGCTGCTCCACCATGTCGACTGGGGGCGACCTCTGCCTCTTGTTCGTTAAGTAAGGTTTAGGGCTTGTTTGACCACATACTCCTCAGGTCTTGTCATTACGTGACCGTATCATCTGAGACGGCTTTCAGATACCTTGTCCGGTACAAACACTACAAAGCTACCGCGGAGTATATTCGTTTCGGATTCTATCGAGTTTGGTTACCCCTCCTGACCCTCTTAGCATAATCTTAACATCGTAGTCTATCTCTGGTTTAATCGTCTTTGATTATACATACTTTTGTACCATAATGTTGGTCTTATCAATGTAATATTCTAACAGTATGTTGTGTATTGTTGCAGACGACAAGCAGGCGACCGTTGCAGAGGCAACATTGATGGGGCGGTGATGCAGCATGCGTAGCGTGCCGCTTGCCGCTGTCTTGCGGCTCTTATTCATTGCAGGTATATGCTTACTATAACTAGTGTGTTTATAACAATTTGTTACGTTGTATTATTTTATTATAAAAGTATTACATTATACCGTTGATTTTTATTTTTTATTTTTATCAGTAACACTAACTACAACCATTAAATAACAATTTACTAAATATAGACAAACTAGCGACCCGCCCCGGCTTCGCACGGCTATATTATGCATGTATTATACATATAAATCTATCAATTAAAAAAAAACCGCATCAAAATCCGTTGCGTAGTTTTAAAGATTTAAGCGCTCAAAGGGAAATAGGGACAGAGAAAGCGACTTTGTTTTATACTATGTAGTGATAAACAAACATATTATACAAAATAGTGTAGTACGTGTGCTACACTTCCAAGTCAAAACTTTTGACAATAATTCATTACAATATTTCGTCTATTGTTATAAAAGTTTCACGAAAATGTAATTTCAATCAAACAATCACAAACCCAAAACTTTCAAACAAACTTGTCAAACAGATTCTATTGTCTTAATTCCAAAACGACGTAACACAATTACATTGACAATGATTATCATTTATTTTCACTTCCTATTTACGTAAACCAGTGTTCCAAAGGACCAAATAACCGAGAGACCTCACTTTTCACTGTTTCTTTTAAAATTTTCAAATAAGTTGTAATGTGAAAGCTCTTGTTGTGTTGGTGAGTAATCCCAACGCAAATTCATGAGGTTTTGACGCAAAAGTTTTACGTTTTCTTGAAGTTTAGATTTGTTTGTTTTATTTATCTTTCGAATATGTTTGATGTTTTAATAAATAGACTGATTGTTTTTAGGATATGACTAATCAATGATTTCATAAGTGTCTGATAAACGAATAATCCCACCCATGGAAAGTAACTGAAACTATTTATTTTATTTAACATTTTTGATTTAATTTTAGCTTATTTTTGTTGCTGTAGTTGTACCTCATTTTGAAATTTATATTCTCGAAGGTAAGTACTTATTTTTATTGTGAATTCTTGTGAATGGAATTTGAATGAAGTAATTTTTACTTAGACTGAAAATTAAAAAAGCCGGTTTCTAAAAGTATACGCAGTGCTCTCGTTAATCAAATATTTACAAGCATAGCTATACTATAGAAATTAATTATTCTAAAGGACATAAAATCAGGTCTCTACAGCCGTGAAATTAGCACTAAACCTGGTCCAAACTATTGTTTAGCCATTCACTAATTTAGACCTAGAATTGGTTTGAACCCATCATCCGTATTAAGGTTCCGCTGATCGATCGTGTTTTCCATACAAATGAATTTAGAGTGTTATTCATTTATTCTTTATGGAATTTAAAAAAACAAAAGTTTAATCTACATAACAAGTCTATGTCTAGCCCATGTAGGCGACGTGTTAATTTTATATAATTTAATATAAATACATATAATTTGTCTATTTCGTCGCCTACATGGGCTAGACATAGACTTGTTATGTAGATTAAACTTTTGTTTTTTTAAATTCCATAAAGAATAAATGAATAACACTCTAAATTCATTTGTATGGAAAACACGATCGACCAGCGGAACCTGACAGTAATTAGCTTGCTAATAATTCTGCATTATAAGCCATAGAGGTTTATCTAGGTATCTAAGCACAGTCACATTACCAATTAGCTGAACCTCACGTGACCTAGGGCTCACTCGCACATCTGTAAGGTTGAAGGTTGTAAAGTAATCTTAACTAATTCTGTTTTTTTAACAATTATATTATACAATACAGTAAGTAAGTATACAAAATAAAATAAAATATTTTTACAGATATGCGCCTGAGCTCTGGGTCACGTGAGGTTCAGCTAATTGGTAATGTGACTTTACCAATACTTAGGAATCAGTGCAAATTGTGGTCTACTTATTCGATTATTCGCTTAGAAAAGTATACGAAGATTACAATATGGTTTACCAACTTTAATATTTCGACCCGGTCCGACTTTGAACCCACAACCCTTGTTCTGAAAACGCACTCATCCATTTATTCTAATAAAATAAAAATAATTAAAAATAACAAATATTTAACTTACATAATAATATCACGGGTCTTTGGCTATGAAGCTCCTGACCTTTGGAAGCTCACTGTGAAGCCGAAGCCAACACGTAGAGGCCCTTTACATGTCAAAGTATGATGTGGACACCAAGTTGGCGATTATCCCTGTCTGGGTGTCTGCAATATAAAATGCAGCCAAGGACAATCTCCGGTTTGGATAGAACTATTGAAAAACTATTATAATGGGATGGTAGTGAACTGGATACTGGGGAACTATGGATACTATAGGCTAACAACATCATTAAAAATCACAATAACTCAAGTTGAATTAAACGTCATTATTCTGAACAGAAAATTTCGATCTAAATCCGAGAACGATTCTATAAATCAGTGTCTTTCACAAATCGCTCGTGTTTCGATTAAAATGGTGCTTGTAAAATGTACGTATTTGGTTGTAAAAAGGAGATGAGTACATCGCTATCTCTTGAACGAGATTATTCGGGAGAATACGAGAATTTCCTTAGGGAACTGTTTGTTTTGTTAGGTAAATACTACTCTTTATTTTGGCACACTTCGATAATCAAGTTTGGTTTGGAAATCATTGAATAGTGCCACGTGTAAGTTTGTTTGATAAATTGTATAAGGCTTATTTATAAACAAATTTCCATGATACCACCCCTGAGGTATCCGCTTTTCAACAAAACAAATCAACTCAATCGGCTGAGCCGTCTTTGAGTAATCGATAAACATAACCCCTTTACATCATACTTGCTCGGTAAGTAGAATTTACTAGTATGGTAAGAGGCTGTGTAAGTTGTCATGTACGACACAGTGCGTTGTTTATATGAATGTTCCATTTTCAAATCACTTTACCATTCAAGCATCGGGTGAATGCTTGAATTGTAAAGTTCACTTTACCATTCAAGCTATGTCAAACTCCTTGGTTAACCAATCTCTTTCTTATAAAATGACGAAACTTTATACTGAAAAAAAAAAACGATAAAAATGGCGGCATTTCATCTCAGTTCAAGCTATGCAAAATCCTTGGTCAAACAAGTTTTTTTTTTCAAGCAACGATTTTTACTGTAAAAAAAATGATAAAGGGCTACATTTCATTTTAACTAAGTGTTTGTTCACTTGCGACGACTGTATTAAAATTTAAAAAAAGAACATACAAGTTTATTAAATGCCAGTTCTTCATGTCAAGTACTTCGTCTGATGAATAAGTGGTCGGCACGCCTGATTTCTGTCATCTTGAAGCCGAAGATGTCGTACAAAAATGTTTTATTTACCTCGCATGAATGATGTAAAGTAGTATACCTACCTCGGTTGTAAGTAGCTATTACACCCTCGAACTATATTCGCCCACGCTCGCTTCGCTCGCTCGTAAACTACTATTTCTCTCCCTCACTCCCTTTTGGCTTCGCCCTAGTCGGGTAAAAACTGTAGGTTCGCGACAAATTAAGAACCTTTTTATTTTGAAATCGGTCAAAATTACTTAGATGTTAAATTACAATTTATTTTAGCTCATGTCAGTCTATACACGACGGTGTATGACGCTGGTGTTATCAAAGATTTTCGAAAACTATTTTACCAAAAACTATTTATTTAGGCACTAACTTTTTCACTATTAAATAAACTGTGGACTGTAATGTTCGTACTATTCGCACTTGATCGATTCCCTCATAAGACTGGCAAAGAAGGCTTGACGTCCCGCTTTTATATTATTTTAAAAGTTTTTTACAAGTGTCCAGAAAATCCGCGAAAATACTTAACAAAATTCCATAGATTATGACTGTTCTGGACGTCGAACTTTCGTTGCCGTCAAAGTCAGTGTTGCCATCTGGTGGAGAATAGAGACAACTACGCAGCGGGGGTATTATCGATGGCTAATCTGCCAGTGTCGCCGTCGATTGTCATTTTTCTGTCAAACAATATATTTTTGTGTTTATGGCGCAAATTTTAAATTGATATCTTTTCTGAGCTGCACACAGTCTTTACTCAGAAAGGAAAATAATACCGTTGGGTGTAGCTAATGTTAAATCGTCTACTTAATACCTAAATACATAATTAATAGTAATTTATGTCAGGTAGGTATCATTAAATATGTATAATGTATGTGATAATGTACCGGAACTATAAATTCTGTCAAGGATCAGGCAGGGTTGAATGCAAACACCATAATATCGGCAAATATTTGTACTACACTTAGGTCCGTATTAATAAACCGAACTCAATATCGATTTCAATCTTGAGTTTGCTCTTGAGTTGTTGCGCTGATTAATAAACCTATCTTAAGACGCGATTAAAGAGCGACGTATCACTTGAGTCATACCGTATTAATAAATCAAACTCAGCTCTCAAGATATGTCTCAAGATGTAGTTTCGTGAACTCGAGTCTGATTGCGGGTCATACAAATCTTACATTTTTTTAAATATTTTCACATTAAAAACAAGTTGACAGCAAAATATGACGACACTACCTACCATAGGGTAAGAACATATAATTCAAGGTAAGAACAAAGCGTTACTGTCATTCAAGATCAGTCTCAAATCTCAAGAGCGATATCAGCTTGGTTAAAACTCGAGTTTTATCTATTAATTAACGCATAACTTAAGATAGTGACCACATCTCAAGACTCACTCGATTGATACGCACTCAAGATCGATATTGAGAGCGATTTATTAATACGGGCCTAAGCCATTAGCGCGGGGATCTCACTTCTCATTTACACGATGACATTGTTGGTGCTGAAATAGATATATAGATAGAACACTTTATTACACACATAAATGCATGTGTCACACACACATACAAGTAGCTACCATTAAAAAAACTGGCCAAGTGCGAGTCGGACTCTCGCACGAAGGGTTCCGTACCATTATATTCTGTCAGAAATGCATCATCTGTGAAAACAAATGTCTATCTATTATATCACGGTTAATGAGATACAGACAGTGTAGTCTTAATAAATGAGTTTTTAGCCGTTGGGTACGGAACCCTAAAAACAAGGCCCATTCGCCTGAGGTTATGTATGTACGATCTGAGTTAGAATTGCAGACCCACCCAATAGAGTTCTAAAATTACTATTGGAATGTTTTATTCTAATAATATTATAAATTCACGAGTTGAAACTTTAAACTTGAACTCGAGCATTATAATAATAGCAGTTTTGGAGCTCTACGGTGGTTCTGCAATTCTGCTTTCGACCGTACCTACTCTACCTTAAATTATATTTTAATTATACATACCTACATACGTAATTGATAAACATTTGAAAGCCTCGATAATTCCTTTGTAAAGTCGAACCCGATCGAGTTTTCCAGTTAATTATCTAACCTCTCATTACAAAGGCCCCTAATTAGGGTTCTCTCGTCTATAAATATACACCGCATAGCCCTGACTGACTGACAAACTGACTGACTGATATCAACGCAAACCCCAAACAAAAGGACGAATCGGGCTTACATTTTTCACAGATAGCTATTTTAGAATGGGCTAAATATATTATGTAAAGAAATAAATAAAGAAAAATCATTTATTTCCGACAGAACATGGCATACACAAAAATAAATTTAAAGAAGAAAAAAATCTAAACTATTTAATAAAAATGGATTTATTGATTTTTATCAAGTACCAATTGTCCAATTGTCCATCTCTTACAAATAAGAAAATAAGTTGCTCTGTTTTATCTATTTTGATGATTTTTTTTAATGTGGACCAATTCTGCTAAGTATACAAAAAATAATCATTTTATAACAATTAAATTGAAACTATTTAAACGTACTCTGCTCAGATTTCTATTAAACCTTTTAAACCTGAGAGTGAGCAGTCTACAACCTATTTGAAAACAGCTATTTTCATAAATAAAATAACCGTATCGAAAACAACCTGCCACTAACAGGGTTTTAAAAGATATACAAACAGTAAACAAGTTGAAGAGACTTTGTTTTCGATAAAAATTAAGAAACTTAAAATAATTATGACGAGCCCTATTTGCACAAGGGGTTAAAATAATATTCTTAAGTGAGGATATTTTGAAGTCCCTTTGCTTCAAGAAGAGTGATGACCAATAAACGTCATTTCGAAACGGAGATAAAAGCTCTCGTAAAGCTTTCTGTTTTTATAAATAATGAATTTATAACTTTTGAAGGGATTTATATAAATTTGAATAATTTTCCATTCGTTTACTTAAATAAATTACTTCGCAACCATAGTAGAGGTACTTATATGAAGCGATTCATGCACTTTTCTGTAATCAGATCTATTTTCAATCTGATTCTAAGAAACTGAACAACAACCTAACTTTTATTTGCTTTATAACTTTTAGTAGTGATTCTAACAATTACGAGATTTAGGTTTAGCCACAGTTAAAAATGGCGGCTCCAAGACCAGTTTTTTTTCAACTTGCTGTTGCAAAAACCACGGCAACCACATCGTCTGTTGCCGTGTTAAAATCGTCTTTTCAGAAGCTAACAGGGTATAGAAAGCAGGCTGTCAGATCTTCTAATCCGCGCTGTACATACGCGGCTAGACACGCCATCAAATGTTAAACACGTGTCATCGGGTATTCCAAGAACGTTTGGTAATAAAGTAGAAATAATGTAATGGTTAACGTAAACATACCTATTTGTAACCTTTGATCACAATTACCCTGACATATTCAACATGTTTCGACATCCAATTTTATTATTTTGACGAAGGTTACCTACTTAAGTAGTTACTTACATATTTATCTAAAGGAAAATGTTGCTTTTACAGATCATTTCATCTGAACAGGAAATATTGTTACTTGATTTATTAAATAAATTGGGAATATGCTTCCTTTTAACGACATCAAACACAGGCTAAAGAATATCAATTTAAGTTTTTTTTTAGGTAAAATCTAATTAACGTTGATCTTTTGATATGTTTATTACATTCATACAAAGATTTTAAAATGATTTTTTATCCCCAGGTGGCGCTACCTTTGTAAATCCTTACACCAGTGACGAGCGCACAGATCTCAATCAAGTATGGGTGGAGATACCGACAGCCCTGGTGGCCTTGGGTGGAGACGTCCACATCCAGCTCCACGGCCCTATTGGTCCTGGCCTGAGGGTCCGCCTCGCTCGAGAAGACGACGAAGGCAGGGCTCTTGTCGCCACTTTACCCTTAGCCTTAGACGCTGAAAGCAGAGTCACGCTACCCTGTGGCTATTTTTCCCGAGGTGGTGTATACTACCTCGAACTCATAGCAGACAAGGAGAAGTTTCTTACTGATTACGAAAATACAACAGATTTCGAAATCAGAGACAAACGTGATGTAAGTGAAGTGAAAGAAGTTGAGAGTACAATAATGGAGACTGGTGATAGTGTTGTGAAATCTTGGAAGTTTGACGTGTTGTGGCCATCGGCATCTTTGGATGTGACTCCGGAACAGATCCAGACGTATCCTGAACGGCAGGTGACTGCTATCTTGGAGTTTCCCAGGGTGGTTTGTGCACCGATGGAGTCCAGCGCCGACTTTTGGTTGGAGTTGCTGTACTGTGGACATTCCAGTGGTGGAGCTGTGCTGTGTGATGGGAAGAATACTAGTTCTCATGCGCACGTCCTATATTCTGAACAGGTGATGTTTATTTTTGAAGGTCTTTAACATACACATTTCTACGCCTATCATTAAAATAGAACCAAAGTGCCTTTGTAGAAGTTAATATTTGTTAAAACTTATTTATCGAAGTCCATTGTGTGCTACTTCGGAAAGTTGGAAAGTTTCGAAGGTAACTGGCTATTTTCAGTTACTTTGTAACTTCTTGAACATTTTCTTTTATAAAATTTGTAATTGTAGTTTGATTTACTTAACAACTGAGCTCGAATTTTTACTTTGTGACCACTTAGCCACGGGGCAAACATGTTTTATTTGATATTTTAATCTATTTCTCAATAGAGATATTTCGATGTCCTGTATTTACGATTAAGTATAATGTCAGAATCCGAAGGTAAATAAGTTATTATGTGTTATTATAGCGCAGTATATGAGTTTATGTGGGTACACTTTATGATTCAGGTCCTGAAAGATTGAAGTGTTTCAGGTATTTGGGTTTTAGGTTACGTAATAAATAATGTGAGATTGCTCAACGCGCTCTGCTTGATAAGGTTGTAAAATATGCTGGATGAAAATATTAATATAAATAAAGGTTGTTTTTACTCATTCTATGTCGGAACTTTACGTGCTCTGAAATGAACGCCAAAAGGCCGCAACGAACTTTAAAATAATTCATGCATTGACTTATTCTTTTTTATTATTGTTCGGGGGTACCAACTAGTAGGTATTATTGGGTTTCTGTAACACACTGTTAGAGTAAGATTCCGCCTAGCGCCAGACCTTCGTGATTTTATACAAGCTGTGAAATTATAAAGTTTAGACCATAGTGGTCTGGTGATAATAATAATTGCACATCGTTCATAACTGTGTTGGAGGTATGCGTTGAGTAATTCTCAGCTTTTATCAAAATCACGAAGTTCTGGCGTTAGACGGAATCTCGGTCTATCTTGTTGTATTTGTAGTTCCTGTGCTGCTGTGCTTTCTCTATATCTGTCAATCTCTTTCTAAATCCCTAGAGTTTGTGTAAATAAGAGTTTTATCTACGTGTAGATGCACGGTTTCCCTGGTCGTCGCACCATGACGCTACGTTGTGAGCTGTTCGGACAAGCTGGTGACTACGCGCTGACGCTGCGGCCGGCTGCGGCTGCGGGACCTCAGGACCTTGCCACTGCCTTTATTAAGGTTAGAAAATGGATTATCCTTTATAAAATACTACTTGAATTACTCCATCTTATAAAATAAACCGCATCAAAATCCGTTGCGTAGTATTAAAGATCTAAGCATACTTAAGGGCAGACAAACAGCAGGAAGCAACTATGTTATACTATGTTTTATGTAGTGATTTAGAAACTGGCTTTAAGGGGGTTTGTTAGAAAAAAATCTTCAGATAAAAGCTTTCGAATAAAACTTACAAAAGCTCGAGGTTTACCATTGGTAATCGAAATTTATTTGACCCTTATACTTCAAGTTGAAGAAACAGCACCTACTCAGGCTAAAGAGGGGCCATCTCCACAAATGAAAACCACAGCTCCATTTTTGCCTAAATAACTTTCTATAATCTTCGGAACGACCTGTTTTAATAATTAATTAACACTACATTATCAGGCCGTGGTATATTATTAAATCATTTATTTCAACCAATTAAAATAGGTCATATAAAATTTGTTAGTACACAACTTAACCTAGTGTTAGTAACCATCAAATCTATACTAATATTATAAAGAAGTAAAGTTTGTTAAATTGTAAGGGGTAATCTCGGGATCTACTGAACCGATTTTGAAAAATTCTTTCACCAATAGAAAGCCACATTATTGCCGAGTGTTATATAAAAAACCGAAAAATAAAAAGGCTTTTACGTGGTAGTCCGTTTTGCAAAGTGAATCTGAGAAAAAACGGTCGAATGAAAGCGTTTCTTACGAACGCTGCCTTAACTATGAAAGATATATTTTTGAGTTTTATAGAAAAGATGTGGAGCTTGAAAATGCCTACAAAAAAGTCAACGACAGCATATGTCTAACTTTTATATTTAAGTTACAAAAAGTATTTTTTTTAATATTAGTATAAATAATTTAATTTTTAATATTAATAAAATAAATGCCCAACGAAGTGGGCACGGGTCAGCTAGTTCATTATAAATTATAAACACAATCCAAATCATATTAAAAATGTCAAATAATACAATAAATGTCAGTAAACAATAGCAAAACAGCAATAACCTACATGTCCCTATTTCTAAGAGCCTGCACCATACAACAGTGGTTCAGATAGTGGCAGTCAAACCTCAACGCAAATACGCTCAGGACACTGCTAGAGCCGCCCCGTACCCTACGCACCAGAGATGCACACCGCTTCCGCATTGTAGTGAAGAAACAGTCTACTCGCAGTTCGGCAAACATCTCCGATGCACTACAGAAACGCGGCAGACCCATCAGCATCCTGAACGCATTATTGTACTGAATCCTCAGCGCATTGAAAATATATATATATATATAGGTATATTATTTATCTCAACATACCCCACCAGATCGGGACTTACGCAGGTGAAATCGGGGGTAGCATTATGACATTGAATTTTCCGTCGCAATAAAAGCTTTCATTCTATACCTACAGTTCCATAGTTACAGCGTTTTAATATAATTGGCCATTTCTATATCGGAGGCTAAAGGCATTCCATCCGCTTAAATGGGTCAACCATTAGACTTCTTTTTGTATCTTTTGTGTTCAAAACTGTGGTTAGTTTAACAAAATGAACGAATTTATCTTTATTAAGTCTTGAATGCTTGAGTTCAACGGTTGGTATTGTGTGTTAAGAGATGGGAGGGACCTATTTAAATGACGGATGATTATAATCATATTATTAACGGTTATACCCGCGTAAGTCTTGAAGTCGTGGGAATATCGGTATGAAAATAATCCTTTGTCCTTCTTCTTACTATGCACTTTCAAGTTTCACCCGCATAAGCCTTCAAAGTCAAAGTCAATTTTTTTTATTTCTTTGGATGCATAACACATAAAATCGTCTTAAAAACTAAGTTAGGATGTGTGCCTTGGACTTTCAGTTTCATCAGCGTAAAACTTTTAAGTTTCACCCGCGTAAGTCTTGATCTTTCACTTTCAGCGGCGTAAAACTTTTAAGTTTCACCCGCGTAAGTCTTGAACTTTCTCTTTCAGCGGCGTAAAACTTTTAAGTCTCACCCGCGCGTAAGTCTCGAACCTGTAAGTTTGCCTAAATCCTTCTTCCAACTATGAAGTATGAACTTATTCTGTACAAATTTTCATCAAAATCGATCCAGCCGTTTTGTCCGTAAAGATGTCCCTATCATTTGTTACACATTATTATTTTTTATATGATATTTCTGACATTAAATAAATATAAATATTGTAGGACATTTTACACTGCGCCATCTCTCGCCAAGCTAAGCAACTAGGCTTGTATTATGATGGCTAGACAACGGATAGAATATATTTTTTTGTAGATATACTAAAATCAGAAACAAATATCTGTACTTATATAAATATTTGCTTGAGGCGGGAATTGAACCCGCAACCTTCAGCGTGACAGTTGGATGTTCGCTCACCGTATCAGACGCCGGCACATTATTGTGATATTTTTATTAAATATTATCAGTTTATTTAATCAGAAAGTGATTTATAACTTCTTTAATAAAATTCTGTACTTGGTAGCTTGGTAAAGTTATTTATTGAAGTCCATAAATCTCAATATAGAAAAATAGGGTAGGTATATTTAAGATGAATTGACGAGTACCTACTTTCCTCTGGACACACAGTCGACTAAGGTAAGAAGAGGTTGTAGGTGCTGGGCAAGTCTTACTTCATCACTATCACTACATAGTCACTACATAGTATAAAATAAAGTCACTTTTCGCCGTCCCTATTTCCCTATGTATGCTTAGATCTTTAAGACTACGCAACGGATTTTGATGCGGTTTTTTTAAATAGATAGAGTGATTAAAGAGGAAGGTTTTTAGATAATATAATACATGCATAATACAGCCGTGCGAAGCCGGGGCGGGTCGCTAGTCTAATATATGTCCTAGGCACTGCAGGCAGGGTCCTAAATAGCATAGATCAAAGTTGCTGAACCTAAATTATCTAGATAAGATGTAAAAGGTCTACCCCGCATCTCCTGGACCCTGCTAAGACTCTTCCCGCCGGTCATGACTTGTATTGAACAATGTGGAAGACACTTAACAGACAAAGGACTCAGGTTGGTAGCTGCAGGGTCAACCTGGGAAGATATGGCATGATCGATCCATGTTAAACAGTGCGACTGCGGGGTTTCCTAGGAAACTATGGTCCACCTCTTGACCTGCCCCTCCAGCCCTGATAGCTGCACGTTGGCTGACCTGATGTTAGCTAATAACAACGCCAAAGACTTGGCAGCATACTGGAGTTAAAGCAGATCTGCGCCTTCCTAATCGTCGAACCAGTTGGCACAATGGTCACCACGCCGGACTGCCAAACACAGGGTTGCGGGTTCGATTCCCGCCTCAGAGATGTATTTATGCTTTATTTGTCTGTGGTCTGGTTGTTTCTATGTATTACAAGTATATATTTACAAAACAAAAGTATATAAGTAGTATATCTGTTGTCTAGCACCCATAACACAAGTCCAGTTACTTAGCTTGGGGCTAGCCCCAATTACAGCCCCTATATTGCTGCAATATTAATTTTATTATTTTTTATAAACTATTTATTATTTATTTATTATAAACTAATGGACTCCCCTTATCGATACGAAGAAGAAGTTAGGTAGGTACCATCAGCTCTCTGAATATTGTAGACTTCTGCTCTCTTTCTGTCTCTCCCGAGAACTTATTCAACGAAGTGAATCGACCCAATCCCATTGAAAATATTTAGATATCTTCATCGTTTTGGTTTTACATAATATTTATTCAGGCAGTTGAAGGATCAAACCAATTTCTTGATTAATTGAAAACCTTCCATTATGAATAACGGAACCCTTTTAAAATTAAATAGTTGAGATACTTCGTTAACTATTTAATCAACTTCAAATATATTTAGATGAATGTAGGTACTTAAATAACATTAGAACGGTATTCTAGTATAGTAGCGTTTTAATATAAGCTCAGTAGCAACTGGACAGATTTGCAACTGGACAGATCCGAAACTGGAGACATTAGTTACTGGACAGATTCGCAATTAGAGAGATTCGCAATAATCTATTCTATTTAATTATTATGTTTATTTATTTAATACTAGCTTCGCCCCGCGGTTTCACCCGCGTAAGTCCCGATCCCGTGAGAATATCGGGATCAAAAGTAGCCTATGAGTTGTTACCCAGGTCTCCCAGCTATCCAGATACAGAGTTTCATCGCAATTGGTCAAGTCGTTTTTGCGTGAATACACACACACACAAAAACTTTCACGTTTATGATATTAGTAAGATTCGGTTCTATTTTTTCCATTTTTTTTGTTGAAAAAGTGATTTTGCACCTCGAGAGTGCAGTTAATTGCTGTCAGTCAGTTTTCGTTCTAAAATAAACACAGACGAATTGAGACCTCCTCCTTTCATGAAATCGGTTATAAAATTACGAAAATTACAGGCAACATTAGAATGCTTCTAGAACCACAGAAAACATATCACCATTTTTTCCACTTTTAAAACATCATAAAACAACCACAGACAGACAGCTTTTACATTGTCATGAAGAAAATATTGTCGAACATTATAATTCGTTCATAAAGAAACCTTCTAAAGCAATAACACTCATAACCGAGGTCCATAAACTTTTATGTAGATTGTGAAGTTTGTAAATAATATTTCTCAGTCAAATGACATTTTTTTCTCAGTAAAACGCCATTTTTCCTCCATTATGACGTCATAAAATATGTATGATGAATATTGATGAGAGATTGCAAATGAAAATAAAAAATAACGACGAAATAAAACCCCAATACAGCAACGCAATAATATATACATTTTGGTATTAATAATTTATCTTTTAACAGAATATGGGTTTGATTTGACCACACACCCATTCGGTAATTAAAAGAAAGTGCATAAGAGTCAAAAGTCAAATTTTTTTATTTCTTTGGATGCATAATACCTTAAAAGTATAATAGACCACATAAAAACGTCTTAAAAACTAAGTTAGGATGTGTGCCTTCGGAACGCGCCCACCAATGAGAAGAAGGCACAAGAAACTCATGGTAATATGTATTCTTGTATAGTAGTCGTGAACTTGATGTTTCGGCTATGTTGCAATAACCATGTTTACGAGGAGACTGTGGAATTTTAAAAACATTAATAAAAATGAAGTTTATAAACTTCATAGGTAGGTTGTATGTTTATTTCAGAAAACTCTGCAACAGAGCGCTTTCTATCGATTTTCATGTGAACTATATTTTCAAAGCATTTTTAAATTTTGAGGCCAATTTATTAAGCTGATGTTTTTTTTTTTTTTATTGAACGCGGTATACTCTGGGTCTATAGATAGATAGATAGATAAATTCTTTATTGTAAACACCATTTTCAAATAACATTAAATAAAAACAAAGCTTAAGTCTAAGTGTTACAAAGGGCGGCCTTATCGCTCAAAGCGATCTCTTTCTGGCAACCTTTGGATGGACAAGAAGTTGAGGAAGGTGAAGGGTAGGGTGTTCAGTTATCAAAATTAGGTCTATCAGTGAGACCTAAATGTTTTTTTGGTTTATAGTTTCAAAAAAGTATTTTTATTCGCGAATTTACGCGGGTAAAACCGTGGTATATATCTTACTAACTACTACTAGTTTACTAATATTATCATCCCGTTTTATACCTCAGGCGGATTGGTCGGAGCAGTTCGTGCTGAACGTTCACGGAGGATCAGTGTTCCCATGCGGAGATGGAGTGAAGGTGCTGTTCCAGTACCCTGAGTGTGTGCTTGATGGAGCGGATAGAGTCAGGGTCTTCGGCAGGGATAACGACCGGTTGAGATACGTTGCTGAGAGGAGGGTACGGAGGTACGTAGAATATATTATTATATTATTATTGTAAGAATTGTTGCCTTTCATCTTTTAGTATGTTGGCAACACCTATTTGAATTGGTATACGGAAATCGTCAGTTTAGTCAGACATAATAATAATAATTCATTTTTATAAAATGTGATTATATTTCCTAAGTAAGTTATTTGTTAAAATATAACAAGATAATTTATAAATAACATAAACGTGTAACTTCATCAAATATGGTCATAATGTTTTTTCGAGTATGACTTTTGTAAACAGAAGGATATATTGATTTAGTCAAAGGTATCAGTTATTAATTCAATTTCATGAAAAATAATATATTTTCTGTTTATTTTGTTTATATAATATTTCTAATTAATTTACCAAGTATTTACATTAATCTATTTGATGAAATATGTTTATGTTATGACTTTTATATAAAAAGGTAGTTAAATTGTTAATTCATTGTTAGTTATATCAAAATGGAGGGAAAAGGTAGCCATCTTTTTAAGGAGTGATGATTAGAATAGGCATTCTTCGACTATCTGTTAAGAAAGAAGGTTGTCTATAATTTGAATAAACTAAAAGTACTTTCTGTTTCAACGATACTTTTATTATCACACCCTGATTCCTTATATCAGAAGTGGGATAATTTTGTAGACTTTTGGTGATTATGGATAACAACGACAATAATGAAGGATCAGAGGTAGATCAGCAAGGACGTAATCCCTCCCGAAATTCCCCTCGCCGCCGGAAACGCCGCCATCGACGTAGTTATTCCAGTTCGGATGGAGATTCTTCGCTTCGCCTCTTACCTGAAACCAGCTATTCGAGTCGAGGCGAGGCGCGCAGCCGAAAGAAGCAAAAGAAGAGGCATCGACGGGGTGCTGCGAGACGGAGCCCGAGGTCCGCGACACGTGATCGGACACCGGAAACAAATCGAGAGGGCGCTCCAAGACGAAGTCGGAAACGCGCAGCTTCACGTGATCGGACGCCGGAAGTGGATCAAGAAGGCACTTCGAGACGGAACCGAAGGTCCAAGACACGTTGTCGGACACCGGTAGTGGATCAAGAGGGCGCTTCGAGAAAGAGCCGGAGGTCTACTACACGTGGATGGACACCGGAAGTGATTCAATCTGCCCCCCGCGACGAACCTCTTCAAGTTCTTCCGGCGAGTAATTTAATTGATTTAAAAAAGAAAAAAAATCTTCTCATTTTTCTTTGTTGGTACTTTTGATTTTCCTTTATTTCACATATTTTAACGTAATAACGTTTTGATTATACAAGTGTACATTTAGTGAATATTTGCAAAAATATAAGTTTGGTTATTCTGTGTGAAATAACTAATAACTTCGAAAACTTTGGTGATTTCGGGCAGAATAACTAGCAATTACTGTACAATTATTAACATAATTAAAACTTTAGAATATGCACCTGTTACCCTCAGTACTTTGCTGACTGTACCAACCAATCTAATGTAATATCTATTTGGGTGCAAGCGTTAATTGCCTATAATAGTGCAAATCGTTCAGCTCCGATTAAATCAATAGCTTTATTTTAGTTAGATTTATAAGGTGTTATTTTCGCTTTTACTACTTTTACTGATTTTAACTACTTTTACTGATTTTAGCTACTTGTTACTTTTAATTCAATACACTTTTACTAAATTTCAAATCTCACACGTAGGTAGTTTGTATTATTTTGTCCAGGTTAATACAAATGTGTTTTCGACGGGGTTTCAGGAAACTAGAACAATGAACATCGATAGAGCGGCTGGTTTGATGGTTCCGAATTTGATCGAAGCATCGCAGCCGTCAACAATAGATGGGCAAGAACAACCGGCATTGGTAGTGTCACCGAAACAGCCGCCTCAAATATTAGTACCACTTACCACCGGTGAGCTAGTTCAGAATATTCCATCAAATGTAACCCTTAATGTCCAGGATTTTTCTCATTTGATACAAACTTTAATGCGTTCAAACAATAGTAATATTTCATATGATAAAAATATTATACCTGTTTTTGATCCGACTCAAAAAAATCAGCGTATAGAAGGTTGGTTAGCTAAGGTTAACGAATGTGCCAAAATATATAAGTGGTCTGACGAACAAACTACACACTTTGCTCTTCCTAAACTAGCAGGACACGCTAAGAAATGGTATGAAGGTCTTAGCACGATTCTTTTGTCTTGGCGCGAATGGCAGGAACGTCTTGTTAGGGCTTTTCCTTCCGAAAGTAATTTCGGTGCATTACTAAACGATATGTTAAATTGTAAAATGTTGCATAATCAGTCTATTGATGAATACTATTATGAGAAAATGGTTTTAGTAAATGCCTGCGAAATTGCTGGGAAGAAAGCAGTTGATTGTCTTATTTACGGGATAGAGGATAGGATGATTAGAGCTAGTGCTACTTCCGCTAGGTTATTAGATCCTGAAGATTTTCTTAAATTTGTTAAAGACTTGAGTAGAGAATGTAATAGTAAAACGTTTAAAAGAATATCGTCTACAGTCCCTTCCAAAGACATAACCTGTTTTAAATGTAATAAACCTGGTCACCGTAGTAATGAATGTAGGTTAAATGAAAGACCCGTGCTAGCTTGTTTTAATTGTAAAGAAAAAGGGCACGGTGTCTCACAGTGTACTAAAACTATTATAAAATGCGATAGTTGCAAAATTTATGGTCACAAAACTGAGAATTGCTTTAAATTAAAGGATAACAGAACAAACGATAAAATCTGATAAATGAACTTTGTTCACTTTGAATATTATAAAAACGCTATTATTAACAATACTATTAAAACACAGTATTATGTTGACTTTGGAAGTGACTGGACCCGGATCAGGCAGGACGTTGTTGATAAATATTCTTTGATCAAACTAAAGCCTATTGTTTCTAATATTCGAGAATTTGGAAGCGGATCTATAACGCCTATAAGTAAAGTTAAATTAAATTTACAAAAGGAGAAGAATCACAGTAGTGTGTGATAGATGCTTATATTATTGAGATTAATTTTCTTAGTGAACCGTTACTTGTAGGTCATGATTTTTGTGGAGCGAGAAGATGTTTTTAGTAATTAAAACTTTTGATGAACTAGATATTCTGAAGCGATACCTATAAATAATCTGACCTGTATTTCATCGTAAGATAAAGCGGGTTTTAATTCGAAAGTCATTTTGAGAATAAAATCAGATTTCACCTTGCAGATGAATGATTTTGTAGAATACACGGTAGAAAATCATACCAATTGCGAAATATTGGTCGAGAATAGTTTTCGTAAATTTAAAATGTTGAATATTATATGATGGGAGGATCATATAAAGTAAATAATGGAGATTGTCAAGTAGCTGTTTATAATTTGTCCAAAGAACCTTTGTTTTTAAATAAAGATATTAACTCGTGCTCAACAGTTAAAATCTATAGAGTATAACATGAGTGACAATAATGACGAAAAAGATGAATTTATGAGTAGCGAAAGAATATTAGATTCATCAATACCTAAATTGATTCCAGTAGATAAAGTAAAATTGAACCGTAATCTGACTTTTCAACAAACCGAACAGTTTGAGGAAGTCCTCATATACCAGTCCAACTATTTAAGTGTCAAAGACAACAGGGATATATAGTATATGCTATGTGTAGATTTTAGAACATTGAATGCAAAAGAGTAAATAAGTACTCCGATTTGCAAAAGCCCGATAGCATATTTTAGTCGAAAAACTAATTTGCATGAGCAAAACTATGCGTATGAATTAGAGACTTTAGCGGTAATAGCTTCCCTCCAAAGATTTCGTGTAGGTATATTTAATGGTGATTACATTAATAACTGATTGTAATGATCTGAGAGTTACATTTACAAAACGTGATCTATACTTATTGTGGCCAGATAGTGAATTGGAATTCCAGAATTTGATTTTGCTATTCAATATAAACCAGGTCATTCACTCTTTCATGTCGATGCCCAAAGTAGGACCCTCTGCCTTGTGATACGGATACTGAAGCCAAGGACGTTGTCCCTACAGTCCTTAGAATATCCCACAAAGACTGGTTAGTCAATTTTTGTAGTAAAAATAATAAATTGTTTCGTAAAGTTAAATTTTAGTTATAGTGGTACCTAAATCAATGTGTTTTCAACTATGTAAATTGAATCGTGATAATATTGGGCACTTTAGTATAGAGAAAACTCTTGATAAAATTCAAAAGACTTATCGACTTATCGAAAATATGTTCTTGTTTAGAATGTGCATTTATTATGGTAAAAGACCCACACCAAGAAACTTTCTTTTCATCCGATTCACAAAGTAGAGAAGCCTTTTGATATAGTTTTCATTGACCACTTAGGTCCATTTATTAGGAACAAAAAGGGAGATTCATATCTTTTGGTGTTGGTAGACGGTTACATGAAATTTTGCGTACTTAAACCTCTCAGAGATTTAAAGTCTAGAGCTTCAACTAAAGCATTGGAAGATATATTTTATACGTTTCCTTATAGATTAATGTCCGATCAAGGGATCATTTGCTTTTGCATCAAGATCCTTTACTTCAAATGAATTTAAATTATTTTGTGAAACCTCTAAAATAAATTATATACTAAATGCGGTAGCATCGCCACGGGCAAATAGGCAAATAAAGAGGTATAATAGGAAAATTTTAGATTCTTTGACAGCATAACATACAGATATAGGTACTAGGTGAAAATCATCGGATACAGTATTAGGTAAAATACAGTGGGGATTAAGTAATACTCTAAACAAAGGCATAGGCAAGAGTCCTTCAGAAGCATAATTTGGTATAACAATGGTTGATCAACTTGATAACATATTATTATTTAGCTCAATACTTACGGAGACTAGGGATTTAGGCAGTATAGAAGACATTAGGAAAGACGTTACCTCTCGTATACAAGTAGATCAAGCAAAACAAAAAGAAAGATATAACAAGAATAGAGTTGAATCTAAGACATATAAACTGGGTGATTTAGTAAAAAATGAAACCAGTTGCTAGTAGTTAGAATAAGTAAATTACTAGAAAACGAATTAATGAAGTCTCTAGTATAACAGGTATAAAGATGACCCAAAAGAGTAATAGTAATATTTGGGCAGCAAATCGTATAACACCTTACATTACTTTTAATGATAAATTATCTGATGGTAGTAATTTAAGTGAGTGATAATGAAACAAATTAAGTTTTTGAATCGGATCAAGATGTGGTTGCTTAAGATTTTATTCTTCCCTTTAATTAAATTAATTATAATTATATTATATAGAACGCCAGGTTATAAAACATTTAGAAGATAAGTATAAATAAGCCAATTTAATGTCTATTAAATATGCTAAAATTTAATAATGCTTTACAATCAATAGAATATATTGATGTTGAATGAGATTTATCAATAATGATGTTCAGTTTTATGTCCTTTATAGAGAAGTTGATGTTGATACTACTGCAACAATTGATGTTGATAGATCCATCGTTGTCGTGGGGTAGTGGTTTGATGTTGACAGAGCCATCGGCACTTACCTCCGCAGTAGTAATAATATGTTAAAGTACTGTTGCAACAACCGTGTTGATAGGGCCACGGTTGCAGTGAGGCAGTAACCGATGTTGATAGATCCATGATTACAGACCTTTTGCAATAGTAATAAATTGTTGATATGATTTGATGTTGATACTGCTGCAACAATTGATGTTGATAGATCCATCGTTGTCGTGGGGTAGTGGTTTGATGTTGACAGAGCCATCGGCACTTACCTCCGCAGCAGTAATAATATGTTAAAGTACTATTGCATCAACCGTGTTGATAGGGCAGTGAGGCAGTGGGCAGTGCAGTGAGGCAGTAGTCGTTGTTGATGGATCCATTGCTTACAGACCTTTTGCAATAGTAATAAATTGTTGATATAATATGATTTGATGTTAATACTGCTGCAACAATTGATGTTGATAGATCCATCGTTGTCGTGGGGTAGTGGTTTGATGTTGACAGAGCCATCGGCACTTACCTCCGCAGCAGTAATAATATGTTAAAGTACTGTTGCAACAACCGTGTTGATAGGGCCACGGTTGCAGTGAGGCAGTAATCGATGTTGATAGATCCATTGATTACAGACCTTTTGCAATAGTATGTTGTTGATACTAAGTGTTTTGAGGATATTGGAAGTTTATTTAATAATTTTATATATGTGAAATTGATTGTAATAGTAAATTTTACTTTGGTGGCTCAATGAATTATTGTTATTATTATGTTTGGTTTTGAAGTTTGAGGTCAAACTTATTGTCAGGAAAGGCCGAATGTAAGAATTGTTGCCTTTCATCTTTTAGTATGTTGGCAACACCTATTTGAATTGGTATACGGAAATCGTCAGTTTAGTCAGACATAATAATAATAATTCATTTTTATAAAATGTGATTATATTTCCTAAGTAAGTTATTTGTTAAAATATAACAAGATAATTTATAAATAACATAAACGTGTAACTTCATCAAATATGGTCATAATGTTTTTTCGAGTATGACTTTTGTAAACAGAAGGATATATTGATTTAGTCAAAGGTATCAGTTATTAATTCAATTTCATGAAAAATAATATATTTTCTGTTTATTTTGTTTATATAATATTTCTAATTAATTTACCAAGTATTTACATTAATCTATTTGATGAAATATGTTTATGTTATGACTTTTATATAAAAAGGTAGTTAAATTGTTAATTCATTGTTAGTTATATCAAAATGGAGGGAAAAGGTAGCCATCTTTTTAAGGAGTGATGATTAGAATAGGCATTCTTCGACTATCTGTTAAGAAAGAAGGTTGTCTATAATTTGAATAAACTAAAAGTACTTTCTGTTTCAACGATACTTTTATTATCACACCCTGATTCCTTATATTATTAAGAGCCTGTAGTGTTCCACTGCAGGGCAAGGCCTCTACTCCCCCTCCACTGATCGCGATCTTGTGCGACGGATTGCCAATCTGTCATTTTGTCGATATATCGTCTCGTCACCTTCGACGGGGTCTGCCGGGTAATCTTTTACCATTGGTGGGTGTCCAAGAAGTTGTTGATTTGGCCCAAAGTTCTTCCGGCATAAGGCAGATATGGCCGGCCCGATTCCATTTCAGTGTGGCAGCTTTTTGGGTGCATTTCATTTATTTGCATTCATATGATAGGTTTTTTTACATATGATAGGTCAGCGTTTGACCACTATCACACCTGCCTGATGGTAGGTGACGATGCGGCTTAAGATGTAGCACGATTTCCTTTTAAATACCTATTCACTCGCGACTTGAGGACCCTTAAATTGTAAACGTCCGAAAAGACAGACGCAGGCAACCCATTCCATTCCCTTGCAATACGAATAAGGAATGAGACGATACAAATCGCTTGGTGCGAACGTCAGGTATGTCCACCATGAATCGGTGACGCACATCCGTCTACCTGGTTGTATCACGAAAGAATGGAGATTACAAAATTAGGTCGTGGAGTTCTGATACAATAGATATACAACTTCACATAAAAGGCGTCTTTAGGGGTTTCCAATTGCGTGGTGACAGACAGAGGCTTTTCGTACTAGTATAGATAGGTACTAGATAACTAAATAAACTTATCCGATTTTATCCAATACTTGTTATGCTCAATTTCCGTTTTCCGGAAACGGAAATTCATTCACGGTGTCATATTGTAAATATTGATTGTTATAAATAAAATTAATTCATGATCACTGTAAAAACCGCTCAATAGTCGCAATAACGGACAAAAGGATCCTCACTCGGCACTTGATTAATAATCACGGTGGAGCATCGAAAAAGTAAACTGAACAAATCAAAACAACATTACATTTGGCATCCGTAGCAACTGGATAGATTCGCAATTGGACAGATTAGCAAATGGACAGGGTACAGTCATGGAATTTGGTGAGAACACATTAGAACACGAGAACACGTTAGCTTCAAGTGAGTTACAAATTTTACTCCAATTGTATGAACAAAAAAGTTTAGAAAATAATGGATTTATAGGTATTTTGGATATAAGATGAATATAAGTCAAATAAGCCGGGAAAACAAAATAACAACCGAAAACCAAAATTCAATAAACCGATTTTCCAAAGTTACATTCGAAATTGAAATCAAAATGGACATTATTACTTGAAAATGAAATGAACCCCTATAAAACACAGATGTTATGCAAACTTTACTGCCATTCAAAAACTACAAGCGTCATAAAGGTTGGTTATCAAATGTTATAGCACTATTAGAGCTATGATCGAGTTAAGGACAATGTGCCCATTTCTAACATTCGCATTACGAAATATTCCCGAGGCCGTAGTTTTAGGTGTTTCTCAAATTATAGTTGGTAATTATTTTTCCGGGTTTTAAAGAAGTATTTTTGGATGAAGTTTCATAGGGGTTCACTACGCCGCCATATCGAAACATGTTTTCACTTTTTTATCGCGGCGCGGGTTGGCGATGGGACCTAGCCGAGAAAATATGTAACGCGTTACAATAACGTGAAACAAAAACCGTAGGAGAAAGACAGAATAAAGGAGACCGATAACGGGTAAATCCGGGACCCTATTACTAAGACTTCACTGTCCGTTACAGTCAGTTGAAATTCTTACAAATGATGTATTTTCGTTGCCGCTATAACAACAATTACTTACTGAAAAAAAAAAACAGAATATAATAATACGAAACTCTTCGTCCTCGAGTCCGACGCGCACTTGACCGGTTTTTTCTTTGGTTCTTAACAAAGACTTCTATAGATTCGGCACCAAATTTCACCCCTGTCCCTTAAGAGGCAGATTATCACAACATGTGGAGAATAAAACTTTATTAGCGATTTGATTTTACAAAATGACCGCACTTGAATTTGCATCTCGATCATAATTTGTATACGTGAGTTTGTATAGAAATTGAGGTTTTTTTACCGTTTTTATTTTGCTAAATTTAATGGCAGGGCGGTATCCTAACCATTTCTTTTTATATAGAAAACTAGCGACCCGCCCCGGCTTCGCACGGCTATATTATGCAGGTACTAT
Source organism: Idaea aversata (assembly GCA_907269075.1). Classification (NCBI taxonomy): domain Eukaryota; kingdom Metazoa; phylum Arthropoda; class Insecta; order Lepidoptera; family Geometridae; genus Idaea; species Idaea aversata. The sequence continues at coordinate 14,443,736 of OU026092.1, read as the reverse complement.
ACATATAAACCTTCCTCTTGAATCACTCTATCCATTAAAAAAATCAAAATCCGTTGCGTAGTTTTAAAGATCTAAGCATACAAAGGGAAATAGGGACGGCGAAAAGTGACTTTATTTTATACGATGTAGTGATAGTGATGTATTCCGCTTTACTAACTGTACAATAACTTTTTTTTTGGAGTAGTTGAGACAGAATTATATGAATAATGAAAATGATATTCACCTTTATGTTTTGTTCAAAAATAATGGTAATAACATTCGAAATACTTTCTAAATATTCGATTAATTGGCGGCAATGTTAATCGCAGTTTATTATTTAGACTACAAACTGTAGTCTAAATAATAACATTCTATGCCTCGAGGCAACATTAATTACTCTGTCAAATATTAAATACATAGTAAGGTTATGAAAAGCAGGAAATAATCATCCATTTTCATAGTTAGTTACCAAGAAGTAAAAACTTAATCTATTTTCGTTTCTGGTTACTAAAATAAGAAATATCCGTTTTTGTAGCTAATAACTGATTACGAATTAAAGAAAATATCTACTTTACTTCTTGTCTTTGTTAAGATTTTTTTAAATGAAATTATTTAAAAAAATAAACTAAAATAAATTGTGGAAATATTTTTTTAAACAATGGTAAAGAATAATCTGATTTCCAGCATTAACTGTACTATATAGAACGCTGAGCTCTTAAATATGCTAACACGCATTGTTCTTCCATGGTCTTTTTACTAAAATATTTAAAACATGAAAATTTTAAATACTAATTTCAAACGCTAAATACCTTTATTTTTATTCAACACTAGCAGCGCACCACTGATTCACCCGCGTATCTCCCGACCCCGTAAGAATATCGGGATAAAAAGTAGCCTAAAGAAGATGTTAAGTACTTCCAATGAATCAATGTATCCTAACACCAAGTTTCTTCAAAATCAGTCCAGTAGTTTCGGAGCCTATTCGTTATAAACATGAAATTTAAAAAAATACAAAAATCTTGTTCTTTATAATATTAGTAGATAATTTTCTTAAAACAGCTGGTCACGTTTTCGGGTCAGGGTCTAAGGTTCTGACTATTGTTGATTGAATTTTCAAGATTAAAAAAAAAAAAATTCAGTGACCATTTATACCTACGAAACTACTTTTAGTTGTGAGCTGCCTGAAAAATGGAAAACGAAATATTGTTACGTATTTTCACGGCGTTTCCGGTTCCAGTGTCCAGTCAGAAATGACGAGCTTTCGTTGTTTTTTCAGGACCTGAGTGATGACAGGGATGTGTTGTTTCAGTTATGGCCGGCTGAAAAAATAGAACTTTTTACACTACCTAGGTATCTGATTTGGTTGACGAGTGTGACTCGGGATTAAAAATAATGGATTTTTTTCATACAACTAATTTAACTAGAGCGGTGCTGGTGTAGTGCTAGATACTTCGAGTTTCATTCCTATGGTCGTAAGTTCAAATTCTAGCCGGCTGTGCACCAATGGAATTTTCTTATAAATTATTACATTGGTCTTACGGTGAAGGAAAACATCGTGATGAAACCCGCGCCGCGGCTCAGTGTAGAGCAAGCTCTATCTGAAAACAAAGTGGCTTAAACTGAATCTAACTGTTTACCTAAATACAAATGTAAGGATTCTGAATAACTACTTTATGCCTGAAAAATGATTGAACGGTGATAAAAGGGTAACTTACTAAAAGATGACTAACCAATAGGTTTATATTATGTCCAGTAGAATTTTAACCTTCCATTTATAAGGGAAATCTCAGAATTATCAAAGAAAATCTTGAGAAAAATCCAAACATCTGCATAAATCATGAAGTACGAAGTTCTTATAACATTAGCCACAATGTGGAAACGAAAGGAAATGGTTACAACCTCAAAGTTTGCATGTAGGTACGGTCGGAGTCAGAATTGCAGACCCACCGTACAGTTGTAAAATTACTATTATTGGAATGTTTTTACGAATAATATTTATCTAATAAATTCATGAGTTGAAAGACTTTAAACTTAAACTCAAGCAAGACCTGAGAATCTTGCTTGAGTTGAAAACATTCTAAAAATAACAGTTTTGGAGCTCTACGGTAGTTCTGCAATTCTGACTTGGAGCGTACCTACAAAATGTATTGTTTACGAGATCAATCTCCAACCAGATCACGTAGCCATTGAGAACAAGTCGGAACAAATTTCGCGACCGCACGCATGCACTCATGGTGGAAACTTGGTCCCATAGGCCTCACATAAAACTTGGTTGACATCTGTTCTTGACGTTGTTGTTCAAATAAACTTTGTTCTCTATTCGCTAAATCCTCTACTTTAGGCGTGTTTACTGTCTTGTGGAAAGATGCTTAAGTTAGGCTGGATTGTTATTACATTCGGCATTGTTGTAATAGGCATGTTGCCGTACCGATGCCTGAGCGAAAATATTGATTCATGACTTTATTTTGTTTGATTTTAATTAATTTTTTGACATTTTATTTACCAAATGGACATTTTATTTTATTTTATTCTGATTGACATGATTGATTTCTGTAATTTGATTTGTTTGTATTGTTGTGTTATCCCGTATACCTGTTGAATGATGTTATTGATTAATTTTATTTTATGTACAAAAAATTGGAATAATATGAAACTCTGTATTATATAGTTATATATAGTTGCCTGAATAAAGATTTATTTAATTTAATTTAAGTTACAATTAATAAGACAACCTTGAGCTCTGCTTGCTGCTCCAAAATTTTGGAAAGCGGAGCTCAAGGTTCCTTCTCTATGAATCTAAACAGAAATGAGCGAGATGATAAGTATAAGTTAGTAATTTTTTGTTAATACTAGTTGCAAACCTTTTTTATAGGTATCTTAGACCGCTTCGTCACTTACTATCGTGTGCCGATATTGGTCAAACGCTGACCTATTTATTATAATTTAAAAACAGCAGTGCTTTCTCCATACTGCGCATTCGTATTCCTCTATTCCGAATAATGTTACTTGAGCAATCCTTCTCTTTCATAAAACCAAGGTTGCTGTTAATCTACACTGATATCATAAAAAGAAAAGATTATTTTGTTTGTTTTTCTTGTTTGTAACGAATAGGCTCCGAAACTACTGGACCGATTTTGCTGAAATTGGTATGAGGATACATTGATTCATTGGGAACATAGACAACTTTTTATTCTGATATTACCACGGTATCAGGAGTTGCGCGGGTGAAACAGCGGAGCGCTGTTTTCTGGTCTCTCTATTCCACTATAATTTAAAACTCTTTTTTTGGTCTTATGTTAATTTGGGGACGTCTTTTGGCCTTTTCTACGCAAAGGGTTTGTGGTAACCCAGATATTCAGGGAAAGGTGAAGCTTCTCAACATTTGTTTACTTTTGTTAACCTTTGGAGTTATTCTTTTTAGTCACAAAATTGTTTTTGAAAACCCTTAATTTACTTAATCCAGATAAAGGTGTCCAAGTCGACATTTTGTCGTTGATGTAAAAACAACATCACGGCGAGGTTTCGTTAAAGATAGCCAAGATGTATGAAAGATTATCATTTCATTATTTATTAAGTACTTCTATAATTAATTATGAAATGATGTTTGATTGTTACGGAGGGATTTGTTGTTTAAAAGAGATAATCTTCGGAACTCCTGGATTTATTGTGATGATTGTTTTCCGACTTAGAAATCTACATTATCGAGACGTGCAATAGGCTATTACATAGCCCATACATATATATAACACGCAACGGAATCGGGACTTTATTGGGAGGAAAAATGCCTATCGCTAATAGTAAACAAAAATTGTAAATAGTTCCATAGAAAATTGCTAAGTGTTAAGATAATAGGAAAAATATTTCCTACGTTTATTTAAAATTTAAGGATATTTCTTGTTGTGTCGAAGCTTATTTAAATTTTAAGTAAAAAAAAGCACTAAATGTATATATTTGGTCGCCAGAGGTCAACACACAGCATCATTCGATTGCCGGCTGTTCAGTGAGAGATATCCGGAGTACTGCTTCGTGTATGTCTCGCAGGCGGTGACGGGTGCTGTAGCCGATGTCAGGATGGATTGTCTACCTACTTTGCCTGTTACAGGTACGTGAATCGTTAGGAAATATCACGAATCTCTTTCGTATGACTATCTGTAATCGCTTTTTTGTGATCGTTTTTAGCAATAAGGCCGCTTAATGTGCCATACTATAATTTTTAGTTTCTATTTTTTCTTAAGTGTTTATATTTAAGTTTAATATAATAAAGCTACCCATTCTATAATATCTGTCTATAAATATAAAATTAAAAGTCCTGGCTGACTTACTGGCTGATAAGTAGGTACGTTCCTGCTGATCAAACTTTTTGGTCAAACTAGTTTGTCCAAAAGGAATAAATTATATTAACGCAAAACTTAAACCGCAGCGCAGGTGAGATGTTAAATTCGGAAAGTGTAATTTTTTGTGAAGTGTAGAGATAGATATCCAGTAAAATTGGGGTTTTTGGAACTTCATCTCTAGGTGGGTGAAGCCAAGGACACAAACTAATCCTACTTATCCTACTAATATTAAAAATCTGAAAGTTTGTGTGTTAGTGTGGGATTGTTACTCCTACACACAAAAACTACTGGACCGATTGCAATGACACTCAGTATATAGATATCTAGAGACTTGGATTAACACATAGCCTTCTTTTATCACGATATTCCTACGGGATCGGAACTTAACTATACTAATATTATAAAAAGATTTTTTGTTTCCAACGAATAGGCTCCGAAACTACTGACCCGATTTTGATAAAACTTGGTATGAAAATACATTGATTCATTAAATAAATAAATAATAAATTCCCGCTGCTAGCTTCCCGCTGTCTGTCCCTATATAATTCAAGAGGAAGGTTTTGGTACATAAAACAAAACTACCACGCGTTCTGTTATAGGAGAGCCACTAATTCACTTAAAAAAAAAGATTATGTTTGGCTAAATTATAAATGATTTATTATAATTAGGATTTAGTTAAAAAATATTAAGAACTAGGAAATAGAAATATGGATAATTATGGAAAGCCGTCTTTCGGCAGTCGCGGCTGGATTGAAACTGATCATTCTATTTACCAATCAAAGGCTACTGTTGCTGAGGCAGCAGTAGTCAGCTTAGGTACTACTACATGTGAGGATAGCAGTACCTACGAAGTCGCGAGGTACAGCTAGTTTAAGGGGGGTCCATACGCCAACGACCTTGGTACACAGCTTATTAAATAGTTACTACTAGCACCGGTCGCCTTCGTTGGTGAAAACTGTTGATTGTTACGAGTGTGTTTTGTTTTTCTCAAAAGTGCTGAGATTTAATTGTAGGTGTGATTTTTACCGACATTTTGGTGTGATTTTGAGCCAAACATTTCCTATAGTTTTGAAGCTATCCTAAAGTTAAGAAATAAAACTAGTCTAGCTTTAAAATGACAAAGAATTTTCGCCTCGAAATTACTCCAAAATATTGGTAAAAATTTCACTAACAATTCCATCTCAGCACTTTTGAGAAAAACAAAACACATTCGTTACAATCAACAATATTAGTTGTAAGCGACGGGTATTTCTGGCGCGTTGCGTTTGGCGGCATAAGCAGCCTTAAATAAAATCCGTAGATAGTAGCCACGTTGACGTGTTCGATATTACCTGTAACCTCTCGTACAGCAGGCGGCGCCGGTGGTTGGGGCGAGTGGTCGCCGTGGTCCGCGTGTCCGGCGCCGCAGCATTGCTCGACGCGCACGCGCAGTCGGCATCGCTTCTGTGACTCACCGCCGCCTGCATACGGTGCCAAGTATTGTGAGGTGAGAACTGTTACTTGACAACTCAACTGTAACTGTACAGCTAATATTTTTGACGACCCAGTTGACACAATGGTCTCCATGCCGGACTGCCAAACACAGGGTCGCGGGTTCGATTCCCGCCTCAGACATGTATTTATGCTTAGATATTTGTCTGTGGTCTGGTTGTTTCTATGTATTATAAGTATATATTTACAAAAGAAAAGTATATAAGTAGTATATCCGTTGTCTAGCACCCATAACACAAGTCTAGTTACTTAGCTTGGGGCTAGATGGCGATGTGTGGAATGCAATATTTATTTATTTTTTTTATTTTTGGGGCTTAAAACTTATAACTGCTATGAGCATGCCCCTATTTTTAAATTTTTAAATTTTAATTTCTATGAAGATTAGAAAATGAAAAAAACCAAAACATAGGGGCATAGTCATGGCAGTTATAGGTTTTATGCACCAAAAATATTTGCTCTAGTGTCATTATCCAAGTAGAAAACAGTCGACTACGTTTGTAATAGGTTTTATGGAGAAAGCCCCCGATACCCTTTCACTTTAAGTAGATATATCACCAGCAAAGTATTATTGGGTCTGCGCAAACGGACCACCGACCACAGCCACGTCAGTTCAGTTCACACGATTTTTCATACATTTTGTTGTGGCCGCCTCACCGAGCACCGTATGCGCCGCGTTTGTAACCGGTGGCTGTAGTCGGTAATCCGTTTGCGCCGAGCCTAACTTGTAAATTATAGTTAGGTGGTTTTGAAGTTAGGTGGAAAACAGATGAACATACATACAGGTCTAAAACATAACCCTTTTGGCTTCGCCGTAGTCGGGTAAAAATGAATCCCTATTTTCCTTGGTCACGGCATCACGCGTGAACGGCAAGACCAATTTCGATATTTTTTTTTGCTATGCTGTTTAATATTGTCAGGCGGTTTTTATGAAAGAAAAAATTAAGAAAGTTGCCCGGAATTCCGCGGGTGAAACCGCGGGGCGAAGCTAGTTTTATATACAATACAATTTAAAGTCTTTACTGACTGATATATCAACCAAAGCAAACGCATCGGGGGCATATAGCAAGTATTATGACGTAGGTATCTGTTAGGAAAGGATTTAAATTCAACTTCTACGCGGACAGAGCGGCGGGTAAAAGCCAGCTGATAGCAGGGACTTAAAACGTTATCCATAACAGAATGTTTAACGTTATAAAAACGTTATAATAGTATCGGTATCTCAGCAAACATTTCGTTATCGATCTTTTGTATAACGTTTTACGAGTAACAGAACGAAATTTTAACTGCAAAAATAACGTTATTACAACGATAAATACGCGACGTTGCCAAACTTATTCATTTTACAAATCCGCGCCACGCGCGGCGGAATTTGCGCATTAGTTGGTAAAAGCGAAATGGGTCGAAAAAAAATCAACAAAGTTTACAGATATTTCAATCTTGAGGATAATAATAAGACCTCAAAATGTTTAGTTTGCGAAAAAGTTTTAAAGGTAAGTTAAGAAAGAAGTAGATAGTAAGTAGGTAGTAATGTGTAGTATTTTCTAAACGGGAGTGCAGGCAGAAGTGAAAACTGTATATCTGTGTAAAATCTCATATGTCGCGAAAACATACGCAAAAAGAGTTTTAGATGAAAAAAAAAAAATAGTCGGACGACAAATAGTCGTCCGACATTTGTCGTCCAACAAATAGTCGTCCGACATTTGTCGTCCGTCAATAGTCGTCCGACAAATAGTCGTCCGACATTTGTCGTCCGTCAATAGTCGTCCGACATTTGTCGTCCGTCAATAGTCGTCCGTTAAAAAATACCATATGTACGTCTTAATACACTCACAGCCAAATTAAAAACAGTAGGCCCAGGCATACATTTTCGCCGCGCCGTAGAGAGGGGATAGCTGTCTACTCTCCATCCGTCTTACGCTTTTTCGATCAGGTCACGTGTCCTGACGCGAGTTTAAGATTTTATACCCATTACAGAAAAAGTGCTCAACGCCGCTAAAGAAATTTTCACTTCAAAAAAAAACTAATATTTTCTAAGAAAATCGGCTTATTAATATTTATTTTTTTACAATAATGCCGATTTCCTTAGAAAATATGAATGTTTTCAATTTTTTTATAGAATCTTTTATGTTTCTCCGAAGAGCCCTTGCGATAGGCAGCAATAAAAAAAAAATATTAAAGATTGCTCATAATTTTTTTACTCTAAAAAATTAAATGCTCCGCAAGTCGCAAATGGATCAAGCTGTTTGTGTGGTTTGTGGTGCCTTATTAAAGGTAAAGAGTTGAACTAACACGCCTCAGTGATGAAAGTTATCGACTTTGGTTTTGATGCTAAAGGCCAAAATTTCTAGTACTTTTTTAAATAATGCCTATTTTCTCGGAAAATATTAATGTTTTGAATGTTTTTATAAAATATTTTATGTTTTTATAAAGAAGCTCTAGCGATTAGTAAAAAAAACCACGATAGTTAAAGATTTGGTCATAAAAAATTCAATTGAAAATAGAGTATTTTCAATGGCTTCTATTTTCCAAAGTCATCGATATAGCAAGCTGTTTGTGGTGTCAAATGAGAGATATGAGTTGAACTAACATGCCTAAAAGTTAGAGTGCGTAAGCTGCTCTGGTTTGTAACCTAGAGACCAAAACATGTGACGTTTCATACATTTTTTTCATATTTTGACGGCTTACGATCTGCATCAAAAACAGCCCTATGTCCATCATTTGCCGTTTCGAGCCACTGTGCGGTAGCGCGCGCGTGCAACGTTGCCGCCGTGTGCGCGCGAGCGGTGGTACCTGGTAGGTACTACCGCTCGCGCACGGTTTCGAACGCAGCGGCAACGTTGCTTGGCCGCAGAAGAGGTGGTTGGTAGGTATTAGGTATATACTAATTGCACTGTGAAAATTTATCGCTACATAAAAAAACACAAAATACATAAAATGTATCGTTTTGATTGGTTTATTTTACTTTTAATCGTAGATTCACTATGATAAAAAAATGTGTTTCGGAAATTTTACCTATTCCTACTAAACATATATCTAACACCAAAGTAACCGTCCGACATTTGTCGTCCGACATTTGTCGTCCGTCAATAGTCGTCCGACAAATAGTCGTCCGACATTTGTCGTCCGTCAATAGTCGTCCGACATTTGTCGTCCGTCAATAGTCGTCCGTTAAAAAATACCATATGTACGTCTTAATACACTCACAGCCAAATTAAAAACAGTAGGCCCAGGCATACATTTTCGCCGCGCCGTAGAGAGGGGATAGCTGTCTACTCTCCATCCGTCTTACGCTTTTTCGATCAGGTCACGTGTCCTGACGCGAGTTTAAGATTTTATACCCATTACAGAAAAAGTGCTCAACGCCGCTAAAGAAATTTTCACTTCAAAAAAAAACTAATATTTTCTAAGAAAATCGGCTTATTAATATTTATTTTTTTACAATAATGCCGATTTCCTTAGAAAATATGAATGTTTTCAATTTTTTTATAGAATCTTTTATGTTTCTCCGAAGAGCCCTTGCGATAGGCAGCAATAAAAAAAAAATATTAAAGATTGCTCATAATTTTTTTACTCTAAAAAATTAAATGCTCCGCAAGTCGCAAATGGATCAAGCTGTTTGTGTGGTTTGTGGTGCCTTATTAAAGGTAAAGAGTTGAACTAACACGCCTCAGTGATGAAAGTTATCGACTTTGGTTTTGATGCTAAAGGCCAAAATTTCTAGTACTTTTTTAAATAATGCCTATTTTCTCGGAAAATATTAATGTTTTGAATGTTTTTATAAAATATTTTATGTTTTTATAAAGAAGCTCTAGCGATTAGTAAAAAAAACCACGATAGTTAAAGATTTGGTCATAAAAAATTCAATTGAAAATAGAGTATTTTCAATGGCTTCTATTTTCCAAAGTCATCGATATAGCAAGCTGTTTGTGGTGTCAAATGAGAGATATGAGTTGAACTAACATGCCTAAAAGTTAGAGTGCGTAAGCTGCTCTGGTTTGTAACCTAGAGACCAAAACATGTGACGTTTCATACATTTTTTTCATATTTTGACGGCTTACGATCTGCATCAAAAACAGCCCTATGTCCATCATTTGCCGTTTCGAGCCACTGTGCGGTAGCGCGCGCGTGCAACGTTGCCGCCGTGTGCGCGCGAGCGGTGGTACCTGGTAGGTACTACCGCTCGCGCACGGTTTCGAACGCAGCGGCAACGTTGCTTGGCCGCAGAAGAGGTGGTTGGTAGGTATTAGGTATATACTAATTGCACTGTGAAAATTTATCGCTACATAAAAAAACACAAAATACATAAAATGTATCGTTTTGATTGGTTTATTTTACTTTTAATCGTAGATTCACTATGATAAAAAAATGTGTTTCGGAAATTTTACCTATTCCTACTAAACATATATCTAACACCAAAGTAATAGTAAATTTCAGGACGTTATGTAACCTTTAGCCTTCTTCGATATTTGAGATATCCAACACTAGAAGAATTATTCAGATCGGTCCAGTGGTTTTGAAGCAAATTCAATACAAACAAACAAAAATCTAATCTTTCCCATTTATACTATTACATAGTACGTACATGTACCTATAGATTACACCCTTACGTAGCCAGAGAGAGCACTGCGTTCGATAGTTCACACGAAGAAAAAGTAAACATTACTTTGAGTAAAAGAGATAGCATAAAAACAATAATTATAACATTATTATATGAATAACAATATTTTTAATAACGTTAAATTGACAATATAACGTAACGTTATTATAACGTTATACATATTCAAAGCTTTGAATAATATCGTTTTGTTATATCGTTTCTCTCACAAATAACGTTATCTTGCAATTCCACAGATAACGTTACTGTATTTTACCGGTATTTAAGTCCCTGGCTGATAGTATACAGTGTGTATGTTACTCCTTCACGCAGAACCTACTGACTGAACCGCCGCGCGCCGCGATGCCGCGTCTATCTGTTTGAACGCGATAAACCCATATACCACTGAACGGATTTAGATACGGTTTTCATCAATGGTTTAAGTGATTAATGTGGCAGGTTTATGGGTAGGTATAATTCATTAAGGTTTTATGTAAATTGCCTTAAATATGACGATGATTGTTAAAGATTTTGGAAAAAAAATCATGCCACCTGTGACCGTTACTGGCGTGCGCTGAATAAACACCTAAACACCTTAACGGATTTCCCGTGCGAAGCCGGGGCGGGTCGCTAGTACAGTATAAACATTTATATCAGAGTGTTATCTATAGACATACAAATATATACCAGAGTATATATAAAAGGATAAATAAAGTATTATATGGCTGGTTGATGTAGTATGATGAAAAGCTCGAAGCCGAGGCTCAAAGGTATGATGCAACTACCTGCCTGCCTATGCCTATCACCACCCTATCACAGATCTGATCGATTTAATAAAACCTTGTTTATTGTACGAATACCTCTTTGTAACCGCCTTCACCATGACAACCAACTTACGTTGGCGTCACTTAGCAACGGTTTTGTCAATAAACTGTGAAACATTCGCGCAGTTACGCGGCTTCGTCTTTACTACTTTTTTAACTAATTATCAAAAGATGGCACCTAAAGCAAAAGACAAGAAAGCACCTGCGGAAGACAAAACAAACGTCGGATTCAGTGAAGTAGAGAAAACATTTTTGGATCTTCAGTTGGCTGAGTGTAACAAGAAAGTAGCGAGACTTCGAATTGCCGTCGACGACTACGAACTAAGAAATGAAGAACTACAGAAAGCTTACGACAAACTTGATGAAGATAGGGCCGATATTATTGCTTACTTGAAAAAAACCCTCAACTTGAAAAATGAGGAGAACGTGGAACTCAAGGACAAGGTCAAAGGCCTTGAGGAAACGCGCGAAATCGAAACAGCACAATTCAAAGAAACAGTAGCGGAATTAGAAAAGAATTTCACCATCATGAAAGATCAACTAACTTCTGAAAACAAATTGTTAGCTGGAAAACTGAATACTTTAGAAGAGTTCCGAGCTATCAGAGACGATTTGATGAGGAAGTTTGAAAGGCAAGAAGAAGCTTTCAAAGAACAAGAAATGAAGTACAAGAGGATAATTTACGAAGCTGAAAAGAAATTTGTCATTGGAAAAGATAAATTAAAAAAGGAAATGGAAGCGAGGCTGCTAAAGTTGGCACAAGATTTTCAAGACGCTACTGAACTTCGAATCGCTGCATCGACACATCGAGTTATTAGAGAAAATATTGCACTCAACAACGAATTAGATAACATTCTCCAAACTCAGGCCAAATTAGCTGATCAAAATGAAAAGTTGAGAGTTAGTGAGAAAAATGCTTGTGTTGCTATGGAGTTGGCTGAAGAAGAAAGAGATAAAGCTATAAACAAAAATGTAGTTCAACTCAAAGTCATCGATCAGTTGACTACAGCTTTTCAGGATGTCAAAAAAGAAAAAGCTTTATATGAGAAAAGAAACTTTGATTTCAATTCCCTGCAAAATAAAATACAGAAACTCACAAAAGATAATGAAAACTTAACATTACATTGTCGTATTCTAGAACAAAACCTACACGCTCGTATGACTGACCAGAACAAATCTCTTCTCGAAGCGTCCAAAGTTGCTAAAGAAGCTAAAAAATTGAAGAAGTTATTGAAAGAAGCTGCCTCTGCTATTAATGCTGCTTTGAAATTGGATCAGTGGGCGACTGAAGACCCTACTAGAGAAATAATGGATAGACAAGAATTACTGGCTCGATTACTGGAAATAGTAACGCAATATCAAGACATACAACGGGCTGAATCTATGGATACTCTCGCATCGCTTGGACGAGTTTACGAAGAAGGCGATCTTGGTTTTATGCCAAAAGTGGCTAAAAAGAAATCGACTGTATCAACAGCAGGCATGTCATTTGTATCAAAGGAAAAAGAAGTTATGAAAGAGGAGTCATCTTCCGAATCGCAAGCTACATCTCTTGCGAGTTTGAAGACTGTTCCAAGCATGAAACTTGTTCCACCATCTTCGCAACCTGATCTTGTACCTAAAGACAGTCTGCCATCATTCATTACTTCGACAAAATCTATTGAGAGTTCTGAAACTGAAACCGAAGCTGAAGAAGACGAAGACAAGACTGACGTCGAAAAACAGCTTGCAGCTAGCAAATTAGAAATACAGAAGTCTATAATGAAAGACCTAGCTTACTCACAGATGGCTCTGGAATCTCAAGCCAAGTTTAGCCAGCAAAGAATGTCATCTACTAAATCTGGGAGTGCATTGATAAGTCATATAGATTTAGATAAATTAGCACACATAGCAGAAGGAGCAGAAGGAGAAAAGAAAGACGAAGAAATAAAAGAAGAGGAAACTAAAGCAGATGAAACGAAAGAAGAAGAAAAGAAGGAAGGAGAGGAGAAGACTGAAACGCCTGCTCCTACAGATGCGGCAGATGGAGAGAAAAAGGAATAATTTATATTTTTGTGCTTGTATTTATCTAAAGTTTGTATCATGTGTATTCTTGTGTATTCTGAAAATATTATAGTTTTTGAATAAAGCTATACTGTTTTCCTTTACATACATAATCATATCGCAGATACCTGCAATAAATATAAGGTAAATAATAATAAGTTAGTTATTTGTTATCACTTTTTTAAATCAACTATTTATATTTAAAATTTTCTCCCAGGGTCAAGCTGTTGAGTTAGCCGCATGTGAATGTACTGCCAAACCCTGGGCCGGTGACTCCTCAATGGTTGTAGCTGAAGTAGGCCCTCGGTGCCGTTGTGGGTGCGTGCTACACTTGGCTCCAGCTGCGCGGCTGCTGGCGGGCTCGGCGAGGGCGTGCCCTGCTAGATCGTTCTGGCTGTTACAGGTCAGTCTCTTTGTATTTATGACCTCCTAGTACTTGTAAGTAGGATCTCGGTTAAATTCGGACCAGCGCGGGGTTTTCTTTTGGTTGGTACAGGCGTGTTATCTTTGTGTTTATGTTGTCCTGGTATTTTAAGCCAGCGTAGCGTGTTGTTTTTCGTTTTTGCCGTGGCTTTACTCGCAATTCCAAGACGATAAATGCTATCCATAATTGCTCAATTTCGTATGGACATAAAATATTTCCTCATTATTCGTCGACCTATCTTTTAAAAACCCTACATAATAATCAGTAAGAACCAACATAGTAAAACACAAATCTACAGTAGAGAAACTATCTCTTAAATACCTATACCAGCCAAGTAAATACTCGGTCAGAAGTAGCAACCAAGCCTGTAACGAAGTTATACCACAGCCTCCGCCGTACCTACCCTTGTTTCTAAGCTATTTTACAGAGCAATTACAAACGTTGCCACCGACCGGGCGGGGGAACGGTTCAACGATGTTTACGGCTTCATTTACTTGGTAAATTGTGTAGGCTGCCATTATTCTTTGGCATAAAATATAGATGGATTTTTTACTAATTGCAAAGTTATTGGATACATACCTACTTAGGCGGGAATTGAATTCTCATTTCCATGTATCTCAGATGTTTGTTTAACCACTGTGCTTTATTAGAAAGGTCTTTTCTTTAAAAATTGAACTAAATTAATCTTGAACCTAAAATTATCTTACGGTGAAGATAACAATAATAATTGACCTTTACATTATAAATAAATAAATAAATATTACAGGACATTCCACACCTCGCCATCTAGCCCCAAGATAAGTAACTAGACTTGTGTTATGGGTGCTAGACAACGGATATACTACTTATATACTTTTTCTTTTGTAAATATATACTTATTATACATAGAAACAACCAGACCCCAGCCAAATATCTAAGCATAAATACTTGTCTGAGGCGGGAATCGAACCCGCAACCCTGTGTTTGGCAGTCCGGTATAGTGACCATTGTGCCAACTGGGTCGACATTAAATCTAAATGAGAGCACCATCAATTTAAATCTTTGCTATTCAAAGAATGATGTACTTATAAGTAGGCCTAACTAAAGCCTACTGGAAAACCTCGACGATTAACCATAGTTAGTCGTAAGCCTCGACTCAGAGGAAAGGAGGAAGGAGGAGAGGAAAGATTCGTCAAAACGTCTGGCCAACTAAGCAACGGGTCATAACAATGTTTTTCTTCACCGAAGAGCAATGCTTATTACCGTACATAAATTAAAGAAAAATCCATTGGTTTATGGCTTAATTTATGACGATGTTATCTGTTAAAACCTGACGTTTTGAAAGCAGGCGGGTGATATAAGTCTTAATTCTTCCGTCTATTTAACAAAAAAAACTGGTTGCCTGTAAAGTCGGTATACGGGCGAAAGTTTTACGTGACAACAACTGTGCTCGAGTGGAAGGGACGGGTGCCTTTCACTTTTTATGTCTGTCTCTCTCGCTCTTAGGCGGGCTAACCATGCCCGCGTGCCTCTCACTCGCTCTCATTGTGAGCGCATAACGTCAGCGGAGCGTAACGCAGTTTCTTGAAGTGTCACCCGGCAAACCAATTTATAAAACGTTGTCACGTCAAAAACAACGCGATGTTCGGTACATATAATAGTTTCATTATAACTCTAACTTTAGTTATAATTTGCTAGGAAACTGAAAGCCATTTAGTTACAGAATAGGTACCAAAGTGTATTAGTAAAACGGATGGCGATTGGTTAACGGCAGAACCCTCTGAAACACAAGTTTCAATTGTTCCATGTTAATACACTACAAATTCAATGAAGTTTTGATGGTCCACTAATGGATCGCAGTAACTTACACAGTAACTTTACACAGCGCCATCAAGCCGTAAGCTAAGCAACTAGGCTTGTGTTATGGTAGCCAGACAACGGACAGACATGACAAAAAATTCGCACCCAAAATAAAAAACTAACATCTATAACAATTAAAATTTACAGAAACATTAAAAATTTAAATTAACTTTAGTCCAAATTATTTAGCGGTTGAATATAAAAAAAAGATAATTAACGTATTAAGCAATATTAGATTGTGAAATATTCGTTTTCAGTTTTAATTTGCTAACGAATTGAATTCTATGGATTCGATAGGATTTTGTATTATCGAAATTAAAATAATAATTGGTTAGGTAGGTAATAATGTTGAGACGACCTCTGTGGTGTGATGGGCTAACACCTGCCTGCGACGCAGGAAGTTGCGTGTTCGATTCCTATATAGATAATTAAGCTTGCAAGATAAGACCTAAACAAACCTACATACAAACAAACATATAAAAGCTTTAAAAAAATGTTGAGTAACTTTTACTTTTTTATTATTTTTAACCGACTTCAAAAAAGGAGGATGTTCTCAATTCGTCGCGTATATTTTATTTTTATTGTGTATTACAGATTTTTTTATGTCTACAGATTTATTATATGTATAGATAAGTAAGTATATATTAAAAAAAAGTATCACTACTTAGTATAAAACAAAGTCGCTTTTTCTGTCCCTATTTCTCTTTGACTGCTTAAATCTTTAAAACTACGCAACTGATTTTTAACCGACTTCAAAAAAAGGAGGAGGTTCTCAATTCGGTTGTATGTATGTTTTTGATGGGGTTTTTTTAATAGATAGAGTGATTCAAGAGGAAGGTTTATATACATGCACAATATAGCCGTGCGAGGCCGGGGCGGGTCGCTAGTAATATATAAATGTAGTATCTGTTGTGTGGCCACTATAACACAAGCCTAGTTGCTTACCTTATAGCTAGATGGCGCTGTGTTCGAAATTGTCCTCGTACGTCGTCAACAACGTAGTAAACCATATTCAGGACCTATTACCATGTTGTTACAACTTTATTGCCTCGAGTTACATTACAATTAAAACTTTATACGTTGATAATAAACTTTGTATTGGCAACATAGTTTTAACACGTAACTAAATAAACGATGCTAAAGTTTCATGTAAATATAATCCAATCCTCGTTGTGTGAGGGTTAAAAATACCGGTCAAGTGCGAGTCGGACTCACGCACGAAGGGTTCCGTACTTTTATTTTCCGACTAGCTGCGCCCCGCGGTTTCACCCGCGTAATAATTTTCTGCGTGACTTTCTTAATTTTTTCTTTCGTAAGATCCTTCTCTTGACAATAACAAACACAACAAAAAAATAATTATCGAAATCGGTCCAGTCGTTCACGCGTGATGTCGTGACCAAGGGAAATAGGGATTCATTTTTATATACAGGGTGTCCCGTAATGAATGGTCAAGCGGGCCCCTACGGATAGAGGACACTGTGCCGGATCAGAAAAACGAAAGTTATGTTCTATGAAAGTCTCTAGTTTCCGAGATATCCGCCATTTAAAAAAAAATAAAAAATTACTCCTTTCTCCATGTTTTGTTATATGCCAAAACTTATACTTTATAAACAAAAATTATACTTTTTCAGAATCTCAGTGATATAGGCAACTTTTTTTAAAATTTGGCATCAGGGTGACCATACATTTCACATACAAGATTTTCCGAAATTCTACACCTTAGAGGGCAAAGTTTGTATGAGACAACGTGATTCTTTGGTCCAACCTACGTCAAATTTTTGACTTCTACGCGGACGAAGTCGCGGGCAAAAGCTAGTCATCTTACATTTGTTTCCCAACAAGTCACGACAAATACTTGTTGCAGTCAATCAGAAGTTTGTAGGCCAGGCATTGTGTACAAAACTAAGTTTGTGGCTAACTTCTAACAACTTTTGTCCTTGTCATTTACAGACAAGACGTGTTGTTAGTTGATAGTAGGTAGTAACAAACAAAGTATGGTTGAATTCTAGTTTATTATTAGATTTTAGGAAGGGATGGGTTAAAAAGGGAACCTACCAGTTAAAGAATGGGTAAAAAAAGGAACCTACCAGTTAAAGCATGGGTAAAAAAGGGAACATACAAGTTAAAGCATGGGTAAAAAAGGGAACATACCAGTTAAAGCATGGGTAAAAAAGGGAACATACCAGTTAAAGCATGGGTAAAAAAGGGAACATACCAGTTAAAGCATGGGTAAAAAAGGGAACATACCAGTTAAAGCATGGGTAAAAAAGGGAACATACCAGTTAAAGCATAGGTAAAAAAGGGAACATACCAGTTAAAGCATGGGTAAAAAGGGAACATACCAGTTAAAGCATGGGTAAAAAAGGGAACATACCAGTTAAAGCATGGGTAAAAAAGGGAACATACCAGTTAAAGCATGGGTAAAAAAGGGAACCTACCAGTTACAGAATGGGTAAAAAAGGGAACCTGTCGGTTAAAGCATGGGTAAAAAAAGGAACCTACCAGTTAAAGAATGGGTAAAAAGTTAACCTATTAGTGAAGACATGGACTAAAGGAAATCTACCAGTGCAGATTTTCTAAAAAGCAACTTTTTTAAAATTTTATGACAAATACAGATAAAGATTATTTAAGTTTGTTTGTCTCCAAGAATTGATCTCTATCAGCAAGACTATATAATACTATAAAAATCATAATTATTATTTTTTTGCAAAGTCAACAGGTTCGATTCCTGGTAGGGTAATGAATTTTTCAAAAATCTAATGATGTAGTTTTAGTTTTTATCAAAATCGGGCACGCAACTCCTTTCAGAATTTTTCGCTATCTCTTATAGTTTAGGATATGAAGGCCCACATAAAAAATTCACCCTGTATATGGATTGTCGTTATATTTTAGGCTGAAGAAGGGCTCGTGGTACGTCTTCGAATGGAATCTGTGAAGTTGCCCTGTTCGGGGCAGGCGCTCCGAGCCCGGGACGGAGACTCGTTGGGTTCACCGCTGCTTGCGTCTTGGGATGGTCCTGATAGCTCGGCTGTGGTAAGTTGAATACCAATCTTTGGTTTAGGTATATCTACCTACAGGTGGCGGATTTACCTTTGGTTGAGCAATATTACAATACGACAACCCTTGGTGTTTTAAAAAGTGTTGCAACTAGCTTTCGGTATAAAATAGTTCGGGGTAAGACCCTTAATTTTGACCCTGAGAAGAGTCTCAGTAAACGTTGCAGAGTAGTGTGCCTAAAAATTTTTCTCGTTGAAAACCACTACTATTTAAACTTCTTCTATTTTCGTCAGCGTACGTTTTTTTTAGTTGGACTATAGGATTCGGTAAAGGGCCGTTGTCCAATTTAAGAAAATAGTTACCCAGGACCCATAGAAGCCTGTGCAAAAAATTGACCATTGCAATAGCAAGGACGTTGGTCCAATGTGCAAGTGCTAGATAATGTGCATTGAAGGCATTATAACTTGTATCTGCAGGCAGGTGACGTAGAAACGACAACAGACAGTGGAGGTGTGGTAGAAATAGCAGGAGGTCGCCATATCCTGGTGGAACTGCGCTCCGGAGACGCCAACGAGAGGTGTGCTGGAGGATTCCTTGCTCACGCTACTCAAGTCGGTGAGTCTTGTAGCCTGATTGTTTGTATTTTAGACTAGTTCTACTTGTGACAAAAGTGGAAGGCTGAGGATGTATATTTTCTCAATCGGTAAAAGTTTCAGTCAGTTGGATCTCGCTAGGCAGCTTAATATACCCTATAGTTAGGTTAAGTTGAATATTTAGTAATATGAAACGACGTTATCTAAGATGTGTAAACTGAAATATTATTATGATGGACATAATATAATATGTCAAACGAAGTTAGCTCTGTATGATACAAAACTACGACCTCTTTGCACTTCCTCTGCCAGCATGCTGGGACTCAACCCAGCTTTCAGCAGTTGGTCACTACTCACCAGATTCTGTAAGTGACTTCTTTCTTCTCTTTTCTACTAGAACCAATCCGTAACGCGTCAGCAGCTTGGGCATCCATCAGTGGTGCAGTATGGTGGAAGAGTGGCGGTGGAGCGCGAGGAGCTGCCGTCGCACTTGCAGCCGCTGCAGCGCTTGCAGCACTGTGTCTAGCGCTGCATTCAGCGCACAGGACCAGGGCCTATCATAGAGCAGCGGATAAGGAATCACTTACTGATAGCGACGGTAATACATCTATACCTACTGATAAATTAGACTAAAAACTAAGTCATTACTTACCAACACATAAATAAAAGTTTTCTTGAAGCAAGAAGCAATATTCTCCCTACAGATGCTAGAGATTAACTTCTTGTTTTTAATAAAGGTTCTTGAAAATAATAAGCAGTGTTCTTAGGGTGAGCGCACCGAACGCGCCGCAGTCACCGTTTGTATGCGCGCAAAACGCCCCGGTGTGATGACGTCATCAGTTTCGGCCTTGGGGATTTCCATCGTTGCGGCGACTGCGGCGCGTGCGGTGTGCGCTCACCTTTAATCTAAGAATATTGGTTATAATAATCCTGTTTTATACCTAAAACCTTTTTTCTCTTTTAAACGTTTTTTTTCCATCAGCATGTTCAGCGTCGTTAGAGTTCGCAGCACACGCTGGTTCCCGCAGCACGCTGCTGTCCGAGGTGGTGGGTGGAGGCGTGTCACTCCGACGACTGCTGCCCTCGGGGAAGACGAGGCACACTCGACTCAGAGATACCGCTTCGGAAACTGTCGAACAGAGGTATTAGTTTGACCTATTTATATCCTGATCCCGTGGGAATATCGGGATTAAAAGTATTCTATATTTTTCTCCATACTATTAACTATATTTGTAATTTTTTTTATCTAAATCGGTTTAGTAATTTGACCGTGAAAAGGAAAAACAAAGAAGCAAACTTTTGCTTTTATAATCTTCCAGCAAGAACACCAATCGTTCGTTGATCTAAAAGATGGAGTTCGTTGCTCGCCAAAAAAGGCCTACAATCAAATCACTGCCATAAATGATACTAGGGGCGCCCCGCGATATTTTCTGCCATAGTCTAGATCCTGAAACGGTAGCCGCAGCTCGTCCTTTACAAACTTTTTCAGCCCTTTTTTCGTTTTTATGGGTCGAATTCTTAAAAAAAACTTTCTTAGTGGGCATTTACATTCTAAAAGGAACTTCCATGCAAATTTTCATACTTGTAGCTCTTGTAGTTTCAGATATTTGATGATGAGTCTTTTTCTCCTATTTTAGTACTTATTTCTGTAACTCAAAGGTCTAAATATCTGTTTCTAACTGACGCATTACACCAATCCGTCTTCCTTATCATTTACAGACATATAACAATGTAATGAAATAAGACAACAGACCCCTAATAATTCACTAAAATTAACCTATCTCTGTCACTGTACAATCTACATTAAAAAGTCCACCGCCACCGTAATGTTTACAATCCTGTGCAGCACTATTTGAACATTATAACAACGTAACCTGTAAATCGATGCCACGTCAGTTGGTGTAGCGGGTGGCCCCTTATACCACTCACACAAATAATAATCACACTGAGTACTTTTAATTCAAGTATTAAGGTTGTGTGTAACGTCTATTATGGCCCCTCTACATGATGGCCATCGTGCTGGCCCACTAACATGGGCCAGCATGTAGAGGGCGTAGTGGTGACTAATGGCTTATGGTTCGTGAGATGGCGACTGGATTGGCACGGTGTCGGTTTTCGGTCGCACATCAAAGGATGTGGGCAACGATGGCTGCACGTGGCCATCGTGTAGTTGCGTTTCAACCATCACATGGCCTTTCGCTAGTCCAGTGCTGGGCCATAATGTAGAGGAGTCATTAGAAGAAGGTTTTAAGTCCAATACTTGTTTATATTATTATGGTAGCAAACTGATAGTGGACTTATGACGCATACTGTACATAAACAAGGACAAACAAACTGACAGAACAATCTTACGAGGACCCTTATGAGTCCGAAGGGTGTTATTGTAAAGGACCCTTACATTCAATTCTCATTAAAAACTTACGAAACAAAGGGCGGGGTTACACTTGACAAATATTAATGAATAAGGGAACTGAGTCTTTAATGAATGACATAAGTACTATTGTTTGTACACGGATCGTCATTATTAATGATTGGTTCACTTGAGTTTTTTCATTGTGTTCTGATTGGCGGGCTCTGTTAATCATTGCTTGTGATTGGTTCAATTGATTTTTCATATTGGCTTTATTTTTACATTGAGTAGCTCTTTTAAGTGTGTTTTGAATTTCCACGTAATAATTTTTATTATTGACGTCACTTTTAAAGTAATTACGTAGTTAGCTTTTGTTATGAAGATATCATAAGTCAGATATATTCTGAAATCAGATTCACTGATGAGAATTCTGATTCGTCGAATGATATCGCTGACGATTCATCGATCTCTGCTTACGTACCTGCAAGCCACAGAACTGGTCAGACACTTTACACCGTATATTTTTTAATCAAACGAATGTCGTCCCTTAAAATTAAACTGATTTTAATGAGTTTATAAGTCAGTTATTTTGTATTTTTTTTATTATCATTATTACATCGAGAAAAACTTAAGAGTAAAATATCCAACAGAGACGAAGAGGAAGAAGAAGAAGAACATCAATCAGACAACGAGTTGGAACAGGACGTGGTGAGCGAGCACAGCGTCGCAAGCGCAGAGAGCGCACACAGCCAGGCCACAGTGACGCCGGAGACCGTGTCGTCCAGTAGCGCGCCCGCTGCAGCTGGGAGGGTGGCGGTACAGGCGTCTCCATTGAGGAGGTCGCACACTGTGTCTGCTACCAATGTCACCATCACTCAAGTTAGTATTGGATACTGACACGTCTTTCTATCCCAAATATAAAGAACCACCATTATATCCGCAAATCTTAATGGTGGCAAATTATAGAAATATACTCTTTGTTTTCTATTTTGGGTACCTCAAAGGGTAAAAAAGGAAACCTTATAAGATAACTTTCTTGTCCGTTTGGCTGTCTGTCGGCTGTCTGTCGGCTGAACGGGTGGACCTAGCAAGTTGAAATTCATACCAGATACTGAGGTCCCTATTAGATGTATAAAAATCAAGGTCCTGAGTCAACACGATAAAAAGATGATGAGCTAATTTGCATTTTTTAGAGAATTAAACTCTTCCTCTAAAGAGAGTTGCAACTAATGTACGGAACCCTCGGCGCCTGAGTACGACTCATACTTGACTGGTTTTTTTTCTTATCAGGTCAACCTGTTCATACCTTTTGTCTTAAGTCGTTCAATAATTGCAACGGCATAGATCTTTGCGTTGGTCTTAGGCCACAATAAGCATTGCAGTAGAACCATGGATTGTGATCAGGTTCCGTCGCTCATGTTTTGTTAGCAACGGCCTATTGAGTCTCGTATCGTTTAAAATAGTTATTGTAATTGCCCGGTATACATCATTCCAGTCCAGCGATCGAATCCAGCGCTGGATTGCAACTGGAAAGATGTAAACCCACACTGGAATGCACTGGATCCAGTGAGCTACTTTTGAATTCAGTACGACTATTCCAGCGCAACTGGAATAATGTAGACGGCCAATCCAGTGTGCCATTCAAGCAATTTTACATGAAACACGATTCGACAGCTTTTAAATGACTGGAATCAAGTAGACGATATCTCCAACCCAGTTCATTCCAGTCCAGCGCTACTGGATTACTGGACTGAAATAATGTAAACCGGTTATACATTATTCTTGTGCTCTTATGTTCAGTGTAAATCTTATAAACGTACCGCTTTCAGGTAAGTTCTCAGAATCCATCGCAATGCGAAACAGTCACAGTGGAGATGAGCTCCAGTATGAGTGCGAGCGAGAGGGAAGATAGCGAGAAGGATCGCGACAGCGCGTGGGAAAAGGACAGATGCGAGAGCAGAGCTTCTTCTTCTACTTCGGCTGCAACTCTAACTAATGTGAGTGTTTCAAAGAGATATAAGGCTTGGAAATTGAAAGGCTTTTTAAAAATCACCGGTGCCATTTGAACCAACAACCTCCATTTCACTGTACCAATATTTTAAGAGTATCTTTTGGTATGAATTGGATGTGGATAAACCAAGATTGTCAACTCGGTTAAAAATGGGAAATTAAATTATTATCAATAAGAAGGACTATGGTAGAGGGGACAATCTATACATATAAAATGCTTTATCCTGAATGACTGACTGAGACGGATCAACGCACAGCCTAAACCGCTGATCGTAGACACCTGAAACTTGGAAGGTGTGTTCTTCGTATGACGTAGGCAGCCGATAAAAAAAGATTTTCCGAAATTCTACCCTAAGGGGGGCAAAGTTTGTATGGGAGAACGATTCCTTGCTCCATTTTCGACTTTTACGCGGACGAAGTCGCTGGCAAAAGCTAGTCAGTATTAAAAGTTTACGGAAGCGAATATCGCAAAATATAAACTTTTACATCATACTGCTCGGTAAGTAGGATTTACTAGTATGGTAAGAGGCTGTGTAAGTTGTCATTTACAACACAGTGCATTGTTTAGATGGAACGTTCCATTTTCAAATCACTTTTACCATTCAAGCATAGGGTGAATGCTTGAACTGTAAAGTTCACTTTACCATTCAAGCTATGTCAAACTCCTTGGTTAACCAATCTCTTTTGTTATAAAATGACGAAACTTTTTACTGAAAAAAAAAAAAACGATAAAAATGGCGGCATTTTATTTCAGTTCAAGCTATGCAAAACTCCTTGGTCAATTTTTTTTTTCATAAAATGATTAATACTGTAAAAAAATGAAAATGGCGGCATTTCATTTGAACTAAATGTTTGTTCACTAGCGACGACTGTATTGAAATTTAAAAAAAGAACATACAAGTTTATGCTAGTTCATCATGTCAAGTATTCGTCTGATGAATAAGTGGTCGGCACGCCTGATTTCTGTCATCTTGAAGCCGAAGATGTCGTACAAAAATGTTTTATTTACCTCGCATGAATGATGTAAAGTAGTATACTTACCTCGGTTGTAAGTAGCTATTACACCCTCGAACTATATTCGCCCTCACGTGCGTCTAAATATCTCGGGTGCACTCGATCCATAGCTCCCTTTGCGAGCTGCGCTCGTACGGGCGCCATATTGGATCTTGTTCTGTAATAGCTCGCTTACATACCTTGTGTGGTAAACTACTATTAACTGTTAACAATCCGTCCCCAGGGTTGGTATTCACCAGCATTAAGCGGTGTATCATCAGCCAGGATACGAGACAACGGCAACGTGAAGCAGCACAAGGAGAGCTCCAACCGACGGCTGCTCCGCTCAGACCTCAGTCTTACCTCACATCCTGAAATGGAGATCGACTATTACGATTATGAAGTTAATAATGCTGGTAATATTACTTGTATTTTTTTACGTCTAATAAATTGATGGAACACCTGCATTCACAAAAAAATGTCATATTCCGGTACCATGCCGCCGTCGCGGTCGTGTTCCAAGCCGTCATGTTGGTAAGCGTCACGCGTCTCGTGTTTGTTTAATAATAATATCGCTCATCTGGGCTTGTGGTATGGTGACGAGTGACGAATAGAAGACTTATATAGAGGAAAATGAAATAATATAAAGGATAAACGAGATTTTTTAAATTTATTTGCCGATTTCATATGACGTTTTTATTTTAACAATTGGGATTCGAAATAATATTTATTATAGATTTTTTACTATGATCTATTGTTTGACTTATCTTAAATTTACTTTTGACTCTTTACTTTAAATTTTTTTCTATATTTATTTTTAAAAATTATGATATTTTGATTTGTTTATTTTAGTATCTATTAACATTAATTCTTTGTAAGTGGGTGTAATTTGCCTGAATAAAGAGTTATTTTAATTATTATATTTTAATTATTATTAAATATTTGACAACACCTCACCATGGAGTTTATTTTTGAGTCATAATGAGTTTTTTTTCACTTCTACACACTATTGTCATTCCATGTCATTTATTTTTATTCTATTAGTGTTTTTTCTAGTGTCTACATGTTACTGTAATAATATGAATAGTAAATCTACACGGTGTCGCAGGTTCAGTTCCCGGCTCGTACCTCGGCATGGATCCAGCGTTCCTCGTGTGGATCCCTCCGCTTGAAGAGGGGGATATATTGAAGGAGATCGACGAGAAAAACGCGCCTATCTATGAGGTAACTAGCTGTGCCATGCTGTTTCACCCACACAAGTTGGGGATTGGAATCATAATTAGTTTATGTCCAAGGTCCTTTTCTATACCTATACTAATATTATAAAGCTGAAGAGTTTGTTTGTTTGTTTGAACGCGCTAATCTCAGGAACTACTGGTTCGAATTGTAATTTTTTTTTGTGTTGGATAGTCCATTTATCGTAGAAGGCTATAGGCTACTTTTTATTTTGATATTCCCACGGGATCGGGACTTACGCGGGTGAAACCGCGGAGAGCTGCTAGTCTTTAATAAAGTTCAACAAAATTGGTTCCACGGTCTATACTGTTGAAAATATATATGCGTGAAACCGTTACAGTTAGAGTTACTTCTGCATTTAGCAAATAAAGAGGAGGCATGAAAACTAGGGATACAACCTTACATACTTGTAAATACATTGTTTTTCTGGAGAATCAATTAAAAGATTAATTTATATTATAAAATATGTATGTTAGTCTATAAGGTATGTAATTATGGGCCTTCGTAGCCTGAAATAAATGATTTTTATTTTATTATCATTAAAAGTATTAAATACTAGCCGTGCTCCGCGGTTTTACTCTCGTAACTTCTGATCCTGTGGGAATATCGGAATATAATGTAGCCTATGTTATTCCCAATGAATCAATGTATTCTCACTCCAAGTTTCATCAAAATCAGTCCAGTAGTTTCGGAGCCTATTCGTTGCAAACACAAAAACTAAAAAAATCTTTTACTTTATAATAATAGTAGGTACACATACCTCATTGAACTCAGAATTTGAATATATATCACGGTTTCGTAACGTGAGCGGAACGTAAGCGTGACGTCACACTTTTTTTGTGAGTGCAGTACGGTGTTCATCTATTTATAAGAAGTAATCACGTTTAAAAATCTTGCGTTAGTATTTTGTTTAGAATACCTGTAACTTATTAAGGTTTATTATCCACAGGAAATTCTACCAAAAGAACTTCTCCCAGACCCCGGCAGCAATACGGAATCACCAGAAGACTACCCAACAACAAGCACTCTACGACGATCAAACCAAACAAACAGATCAAACGAATCAATTAAATCAATCAGAAAAGTCATAGAGAAGGGCAACATTATCCACCCTTTGAATTTCAGTATATCGGACTTGCAACATTCCCCGAAATTCCCGAAAAGAAACAAGAAGAAAAAACCTGAAGGGATTCAAATGAAAGACCTATCTCTGACGAGATCACCTGTCAAAGTCCATAGAAAAAATGACGATAATAACACGCTTAAAAGAGTAAATGATACAGTGAGAGAAACAAATAAAAATGATACGCTAACAAGATCAGATGATGCGCCGAAAAGATCAAATGATACTGTGAAAAGATCAGATTTTTCCGATATCAGATTCGCTGATGAGAATTCTGATTCGTCGAGTGATATCAAGTTTGCTGACGACTCGTCACCTGATAGCAACAAGATTGTTGATAGATATAATATTAAAGTTTAAGGTCTCCGCCTATATTACCTACTAGCCACGTAACCGACGATTTCAAACAAATCCTCGTAAAAACCATTATATGGGCGGAAACTCTTAATTTTTGTGAAGAAAACGATTTGTGAAGATAAAGATTTAGGTACCCAAAGACGTTTTATTTAATGCCAAATGAATTCCAAAATTATTTATTTTTGTTACTTATTTTTTAATGTAGGTACTTACTTATTTTAGTACTTATGAAGAAAATGTAAATGTATTATTTTCATGCATTAGAATTGTAGACAAGTGTAAAAAAATCATTAAAAATCCCAGTTTAATATAAGGACCAATCATTTTAATAATAGTTCTCATATCATTAAATCATTATAATAATATGGATTAATAATTCATCTATACCTATAAAAAGTAGATTCACAGTAGAAAAAAAACATAGAATTTTATAATATTAAAATATAAATTTCTAATACATAAGTGTAATAATATATAGCAGCTTTCCAGTTTTGAATAGTTAACCTCTAGCAGTTATTAATTTCCGAATACTTTCACTGTACTATTAATCAGAGCTATTAAGAGGCAGCTTATTATTAATCATCTTTATTATTATAATAAAACACGATTATTATTTCGAAGACTGACATTCGGGCAGTGCAATAACACCTGAAAATTAGCATCAATTTGCTCAGTCGAAAAAATCTAGTCCTTATTATTGTGTATTATTAATTTATGTGTAAAATGTTTGCCGTTGCATTTATTATGAATAATAAAATAAATAATAATTATTAATTTATGTGAAACTAATGTAATTGTTTCTAATATTATTATGGAAGTGTTTAATTAATTATGTAGCGATAAGTGTTTCATATTTCGTTTGTAAATGCTCCAATAAAAGTTTTTATTTTGTATTTGATAGTGTTGTTTTATTTTAGTAAAAGATAAACTAAGAGCTACCAGATATAGTGGGCGGTTACGTCTAAAAAGGGATTTTAGACGTAAGCGCCCACTATATGTTTTGGGGATTCGGCGCCTTAAGGGGTAAAGGGCTTACGCAGGTAAAAACGCGGGGCGCATAAGCATGTAGCATGATTTTATTGACATTAACAGAATTAGTAACATTGATCGAATTTTTTTAATTCTTTTATTTTATTCTTATTATAAATAGGTTTTTCTGTTAGGGGCCCATGGTTACTTGAATAAAGATTTATTTTATTTATTTTAAAAAAAAAAACAGGGTATCCCCATTATCCCACAATTGGTCAATAGTAGTTTGGCGTGGCATCATCCCCCAAAATTCATATTTGGGAAATAAAGGGAGTTTCCCAAATATGAATTTGGGAACTCCCATTATATTTTGGGGGAAATTGCATTTTCCTCAAAGTATTTAATGTAAGTATACTGACTTTTGTATTTTTTTTTGATTAATTTAATTTTAGTATTTTTTTTCTAACTCAATTTAATCCTAAAATGTAATGTAAAATATAGCCCCCAAAATAAACATAAATAAGTCACACAATTAAACAAATTCATTACTTAGATTCCAGAAGCAATAATTAGTATACCTAGATGTTATCTATACAAGCGAGACAGTGGAGATTCACCCGCTAGGTAGATAAGTTTTGTCTATAGTTTTGTCAGATAGCCTGAGTTGCTTAACCCACTTAAACTGTAGCTGTTGCATTTTGATTGTGACCGGTTTAAGAGAACACCTACAGAATAATACCTAGCTTAGATGAGACTTTACAATTATCCAGTGGAATTGGTTCTCTGAACGCTCTTTGAATAAATTATAACGCTAACTGAACTGAAATAGCGTTCAGGTAAGTACTTACCTAAATAGAAATAGTTAAGAACTAGCTGCGCCCAGCGATTTACTAGCGTTAGTCCCGATAGGGCAAAGCGTTTCCGGATCTCGGCTTAGTGACTGCCGTTTTTGATTGAGCTAAGGGACTCTGCTTAAAGTCTGGCTAACCTGACCTAATTCGACCATATAAATAAGGTAATTACTACAAAGTTCAAACTTTTTCGACAAGAACTACACAAAGTTAAAGTTAAAAGTTTGGAACCATCACATTGAAACGTCTTAAAACCAAAATTAGGATGTGTGCCTTCGAACCAATGAGAAGGCACAAGAAACTCGAGGGGTTTTAATGTGATAATGCTCACAAAGGTGAAGATTACAAATATTTGAAGGTATTATTTGAAATGGAGCAATTAAAATCACTTCCATGGGTTCTTATCATTAAGGTACGACGCAGAATCATATAGTACAAATTACCGCATTATAAAATGTATAAGCAAGATAAAACATCGAAGTGCCACTTAAGAACACTTCTGAAGTCACTTGCCAACCACTAACTACCTATCCATACCTTCGTAATATCCTACAAATGGTCCCGAACAGGAAACGGAAGCGTTCAACTCAAGGAAGTATTTACGGAGAGACAGCCGGCAATCACAGTCAGAAGCCAGGATAATGCACCAGGAGTTGGGAGGATGAGATGGGTAATTATGCCTACTTGTGAGAGATGCCCGAAGGTAAGGTGATATTATGTAGCTAGGTAGGAGTGAAAAGGGCTTTGTCTTTTTACGGTTCCGTACCCAAAGGGTGAAAACGGGACCCTATTACTAAGACTTCACAGTCCGTCCACTTTCCGTCTGTCTGTTACCATATCTATGAACCGTGATAGTTAGACAGTTGAAATTTTTACAGATTAGGTACTTACTTATTTCTGTTGCCGCTATAACAATAAAATACTAAAAACAGAAAATTATATTATATTTAAGTAGGGCTCCTATGCAACATGGTAAGTACGGAACCCTTGGTGTGTGAGCCTGACTCACACTTGGCCAGTTTTTTAATTTTGTTTTTTTATCAACTACCTTTCACCCGCGACTTCGTCCGCGTAGGAGTTGAATTTCCCAGCACCTGATTTTCATGTTATTCCCAAAGAATCAATGTATCCTCATACCAAGTTTCATCAAAATCGGTCCAGTAGTTTCGGAGCCTATCAGTTACAAACAAAATAATCTTTCCTCTTTATTATCACTAAGATTTTGAACATAACTCATTATTTGCCAAAAATCTTTGTTCTACGATTTTGTATTTCGAACGTTTTTCAGGTTATGTCCATGTAAAAGAACGCACATTTTCCCCGCCAAAACCTCCCCGTGGCTTGTTTCTAACAACGATTTACTTTATTATAACAAATTGATTCAAAAACCTCTTACAAGTGAATTTACACTCAATTTCACTCAGCGAACGAGGAAACTTCCTGAAAATAAATCGATTTCAATTTAATTTCAGTTGATTTACAATTTAAGTTCGTATTGTTAATCATTTTCATTGATTACATTGTAATTTAATGTTTAATGGGTTTTATTAATTTAATGGAGTCACCATTTTCTTGTGGTTAACTTCGAAATGAGAGATACTAGAAGAGAGAGGAACTGATAATTAATAATAACTTATTGCCAAGGCCCCGTGAGCAGACAAGGACTACACTAATAAGAGACAGGCAATTGCCATTTCCGCCGAGGCATATACAAGTGCTTTTCTCAAAATAATGCAGAGAAATAAAACATACTTTGAATAGGGTCTTAGGTAAATCAAGACGAATTTTCAGCTTTGCCGCTATTTGCCGCCAGTTTTTTTATCATCTGTACGGAATGCGATTCATACTAAGCAAAAGAGAGCCAAGAAAAAAAGAGATCCAATCAAATAATAACCCCAGTATGCCCGCCGTCTCATACAACATTGCTTCGCTTCGCTTCCCATCTGGTGAGTTAAGGAGAAATCAAGGTGAAATGCAAGCATATTTTGTTAAAAAAAACTAAGTTTTTTTTCTTCAGCTTTTACTTGCACGCCAATAATGCTGGAAGGTGTAATTTAGGAGTAAAAATGTTCTCTGGGTGTAATGTTCTAAATTCAAAAAACGCTCCTGCAATGGATTTGATTTTCTTTGTCCGTAAATCGGATACTTCGCGTGTTCTTTCTTGACACTATTTCCATGGATGTTTGTATTCTCCCTATTCTAATTTTCCTGTTCCAATCCTTCCCGCGCAAGTCATTGTCAAACAAATGTCATTGACGTCATCACGCGAGCGACGCTAGCTCCGCGCGTGGGAAACAAGAGAAGAATTGAAAAAAGTTTGAACAAAAACGCAACGTGCGCGTGCGTGCTGTGAAAAGTTAATATTTTGTGGTGTAAATTATGACAAAACTATAATAAATACAAACCAAACGTAGCCCCGGGGTGTGTGCGTGTGTCCGAGTGCTTTATTAAGAACTATTTACCAAGGAAATTAAAGAAAATCCCGTGTCCCAACCGACGACGGCGCGGGCGGCGGGCGTACCGTGGTGAGGTGAGTGACCTTTCCTTTCTGGATTTTCATGTCATAGGGGTCTGTTCTAGCTGTTTAAAGTCAATGCAATTTAAATGTAGATATTATATGAGGCTCTAAAACACTGAGTTGAGTAAATTAGTTCCAATGTGTAAGTATACAAGGTGTTTACACCTTGTATACCCTGTAATAATTCGTCATGTAAGTACCTACCTATAGGTCCCGTTTATTATATTGCCTATATAGTTATACTCGTAGGTACCTAAACAAGACATTACCAAAAAATATTATTATATAAATATATGGACTGTACAATACTGTACATTAATCACGTGATGTTTTTTTTTTTTTTGCATTTTTAACCCCCCCTCCCCCTTGGTGATACATGGTGAGATGAGGTTTAAGACAACCCCCCCCTCCCCCCTATATCACGTGTATACCCCGCGCAGCGAATGATGAGCACTGGGGTAAGTGAAAGGGGTATGCGCAGAACTCGTTAAATATATGAAAATTTAGTTCTGCGCATACCCCTTCTACTTTCTGTCAGAGCTCATCATTCGCTGCGCGGGGTATATTTTTAGTAGGTACTTAGTACTTACCTACGAAGCATCTTATCTTAATATATATAAATCTCGTGTCACAATGTTTGTCCTCAATGGACTCCTAAACCACTTAACCGATTATAATAAAATTCGCACACCATGTGCAGTTCGATCCAACTTGAGAGATAGGATAGCTTACATCCCGATATTCCCACGGGATCGGTAGTTACGCGGGTGAAACCGCGGAGGGCAGCTAGTTTTTTGTATATTTATAAAATACAGGTAGTTAAGTAAGTAAGTACCTACCCCGCCATAAAAAAAATCACGAATTATCACAAGAGGGGATGTGATAATTCGTGATTTTTTTATGGACCCCTCTTGCCCCTTTCGAGCCAGCCCCTAAGGTCAGGTGGTACTTCATTGCTTGATAGATTATAGGGTTTTTGTTTACCTACACACTGTATGTGACTATGTTTGTTTCAAAGTTCCAATTATTATTGGGATAACCCAAAACTTTCAGACATTTGACCCTTAAAAATTCTTACATAAAAGATAAGGGATGATGGTACAAGTTTTTTCTATTCCATGCAGGCATTACACTTCAGATAAATTAATTTAGCTATGGAAACTATATTTTAAGTTATAATAAAAATAGGTAGATATTCTAGGTATATCACAATACATTTGATTCTCATTAGACCGGGCCGTGTACCTACTACGTGGCCCGGACGGGGCACGGATTTGAAAATTTGGGTAATCGCTTATTTGGCCTTTGAGTTTAAAGATTTTTTTTGTAGAAAATATTTACGCGTTTTTGGTCTTTACGATATCGGGAAAAATTAAGATGTAAGCTATCCTATCTTTCAAGTTGGATCAAACTGCACACGGTGTGCAAATTTGATTCAAATCGGTTAAGTAGTTTAGGAGTTCATCGCGCACAAACAACGTGACACGTAAGACGTAATTTATATATTTAGAAGGTAAATCAAAAGACTAATCGTTGGCATATATTTTTTATTATTTGCTGACAGTGCTCATCTTATTCTAGAAGCCTACCATCTGAGTTCAGAGGAGAAGAGAATAGCAGAAGACAGGTTAGTGCGACATTCCTTTTAATTTCCCTCTAATATTTTATTAGTTGATAGGTTAAGAGGAAAGGGAACCGGCGCTATCTCCATACAAACGTAGTCGACTGTTTCCTCCCTGGATAATGACACTAGAGCAAATATTTTGGTAGCATAAGACTGTCATGACCAATGACCATGCCCCTATGTTTTGCTTTTTTTCATTTTCTAATTAACGTAGGAAATAAGCGTCTTTGAAAACTAGAAAAGTGCCTAAATTTTTCATACATTTTCAAACACTCACCCAAAAAAAATTACGCATATTTACGAGAAATGGAGAAAATACAGGCATAGCTAAAGGTTTTATTTAGTTATAAAAAAAAAAAAACAAAAAAAGCATGTTTTAGGGGTGTAAACAGTCGACTACGAAATGCTGTTTTCGTCAATAATTATGTACCTAAAACGGTCTGAGCTGCAGTTGTCCCTTTCTTGCTGTTTGGGGAGAGGTCTGGGGGAGGGAAGGGTCGGAGCCATACGTATACTGCCAGCGAAGTGATGCCCCATAGTCGATAATTATATCGATACACTAGTGATGTACTTAATTGTTCTTCGATATTTACTCAAATTCTTCGGATTTTAATATAAGTGAAGTTCGTCGGATACGTATTGTAATTATTTGGATATTGTAAGTAGGAATAACATCTGCATAAACAAAATGAAATAATCTACCCCTTCATACAATAAAACCGATTTCCATTGTTACTTTGGGGCATGCCTGGGGTAACAAAGTGTTTGTTTCATCTAAATTACCTAACATGTAAAAAGTTAATTTAAATGTGTAATACTGTGCATTTTTCGTTTAACTAAAATTTTGATTAAGACTACTATACAAATTATTACAGAGGCAAAGGAGTAGGTAGGAGGACGGATGGACAGACACAGCTAGGGACAAGAAGGTAAACTAACTAAATAGAGCTTCAAAATTTCAAAAGAAAGAGGATTTATTAAGTTTAAATTAGTATAGAGTCCATTAAACACAATCCGAGTCAAAATATTAAGTAAGTACCAGTGACTAACAAGAGCCGGCGAGTAACAAGGCCCACTATCTAAAAACACACTTCTAACGGTTATTTTTTTTTTTCATTTTTCTTACGCACAATTATAAAAAACTATTAAAAAAGATAACACAAATAAAAATTAATAACTATTCGCCATCTTAAGGTTCCGTACCTCAAAAGTTAAAAAGGAACCCTTATTAGATCACTTTCTTATCCTTCTGTATGTCTGTCTGTCGGTCTGTGTGTCACCACCGATTTGCTCAGGAACGGGTACCTAGATCTAGCAAGTTGAAATTCACACCAGATACTGAAGACTATAGTCCCTATTATGTGTATAAGAATCAAGGTCCTAAGGCAATAAAAGGATATGGGCAAATTTACAGTTTCACAAAAACTTGTATGTACCAAAGTTTACCTTAATTTTCAACTTTTTTAAATATTTCGGATATTTCCCTTCACAAGACCTAGTTTTTAACCAAAATTGACAATTCCAGGTCAACCGGATATACCCTATAAGTTTTGGGTCGAAAACCTATATGGATGGTAGTTTCCGTTGACCTAGAATCACAAAATTAGGTTTATACCTAATTTTGTGATTCTAGGTGCTACCAGCACAAATAAAGGAAAAATTGCAAAAAAAAATAAAAAAAGTTGAAAATTAAAGGGTGTTACCATACATACATAGTTAAACCAATTCAACTTGACCCTTACATTGTATAGGCGCCCAAACGAAATAGAGGTCAAGTTAATTTGGTACCAACCATACTGCTGCATGGGTATAAAAAAAGAGAGTTGAAACTAATGTACGGAACCCTCGGCGCGCAAGTACGACTCGCACTTGACCGGTTTTTTTAAAGGTAGCTCTTGTTAAATCACCGTGATTTAACAAGTGCCACTTAAAGATTTTTTAAAAACCTCGATATTAGTGACAAAATAACAAAAACCAAACATATTATTTTATATGGTTTTTCCGATTATCAATAAAGCCAATATTTAAAAATAACTAGCTGTCCCGGCAAACGTTGTTTTGCCATTTACTAAAGAAATATAAAGGA
Source organism: Idaea aversata (assembly GCA_907269075.1). Lineage (NCBI taxonomy): Eukaryota > Metazoa > Arthropoda > Insecta > Lepidoptera > Geometridae > Idaea > Idaea aversata. The sequence continues at coordinate 14,408,501 of OU026092.1, read as the reverse complement.
AAAAAAAATAAAAAAAATGGTTGTCTGTAAAGTCTGTTTCCGGACGATAATTTTACGTGATAACGTCATAAGAAAACATTGATGGTAACCATGGCAACGATAAAACGTTGCTATAGTTACCATGTCAATAACATGAGGCGTTCCAGTAACGACGCGTGACGTCACACTTTTTTGAGATTGCAGGTGTTCACCAATTTATAAAACGTTATCACGTCAATAATGTTCGATTCTCAGGCCTAACGAATATACACAAAAAAATCATACAAATCGGTTCAGCCGTTTGGCAACTAACACCGCGACACGAGAATTATATATATATGCAATAATTTTCCCTTTTTTTTTTACGAAATATTTCGTTTTCAATTAAGGTGACCCTTCTTTGTCGCCGGTACCTTACTATTAGAAATCTAATAAACGTAAGCAAATTCACAAGGAAGCAGAACAAATTCAATACCACAAAGCCAAATTCAGAAAAAAGAGATCACTTTGCGCTATAATAACAAATGCGAAAACTAACAACGATGATTTCGTCGGCGTCGGCGCACGCACACTAACTCCACGACACCCACACTTAGACAAAGCAGAGCGGGGATGGAGCGGGGCGCGCGGCGGTATGCATCGAGACAGGAACATTTTATTCAAATACCTATTTTTCAAAAGTCTCTCAGGGTAAGTCTGCTCTTAAGACCAGTGTGAGGCTGTAAATTTCCATACAAAAAGCGGTAACGTTTTCCCCCCCCCCATAAACGAAGTCCGGTTTTAATAATTTTTGAAAATGTTCTAGATCTAATGGAAAACTAGGTTTAACCGTTTTTATTTTATAGAAATATTGCCTAAGATAAAAGTTATTAGGATCTGAATATCTATATTTTTGACTTACAAACTTCTACGAGCGTTTCAATTGTTTATTAATAGACTAAACTGAATTACCAAAAAAGAAAAACGTTTTAACCTAGAATAAGATGCAGTGAATTAAATGAGCCCAAATTTATTTCATTTTGTGAAGGATAAAGGGGGTAAAAACGTTACGGCCCGCAACATTATTTGTAAGCAAAATGTAGGCAATTACGTCCGAATGTAAACTCTCTCTGTCCCATCACCGGTCATTTTTGAAAATACCTACTCGCGCCGCGTATCGAAAACTCAAGTACCTACCAGCCTTCAAATACGGTCCACTAAATATACAATACTATAACTATGGTTTAGTGTAGTATTTTGTCACCCCCTCAAGCTGGGCACGTGCATTGTGTAAGTACTTGAAAACCTGTTAGTTACGTTTTAATTCCTTCTTAAATACACCTTTGTCACCTTAAAACTTCTTTGACATGTTATTCGGGAAATAATAATTTGAACGGAGTCGTCAATGAGGACTTTGCTGATATTATCAGGTCCTTAATGACACTATAGCGTCATATCAACCAATCAACATTTTCTATCAGACTTGAATGAAATGCCAGCAAGTGTACTTGAACATCCAAAATTCCTTTCTATTGATACGGCTTAGAATAGCAATTAGGTTCCACGTGTCGTGACACGATGACGTCATCGAAACAATGAGAAAAATTCTTGGACATTGCGTCACAAGGGACGAAAAGTATTTCATTCCCGAGTATGGATTTACTGCAGCGCGGGCTGTAACACTGAATAATTATATACTTAGGACCTATCTACTTACCTACCTATTTATAAGAACTTATTGAGTTTTTTTTTAATTTTATTTTTTATACTTGCGAGAAAATGCAAGGTATTCTAGATAAAACCATACGCGAAGAACGGTGTTGGCTTAACGGTAGATATCTAGACTTTCATTCTGAAGGTCGTGGGTTCGAATCCCGGCCGGCCGTGCACCAATGGATTTTTCTTAAGAAAAATGTTTGTGCGCAAATTAAGAGGAAAGGGTACCGGGGACTCTTTCCATACAAACTATTACAAACGTAGTCGACTGTTTTTTCCCTGGATAATGACACTAGAGCACATACATATTTTTTTAAAATCTTTTTTCTATGATAATTAGAAAATGAACAAAACCAAAACATAGGGGCATAATTATGGCAGTTATAGGTTTTATGGCACAAAAATATTTGTGCTAGTGTTATTATCCAGGGAGGAAACAGTCGACTACGTTTGTATGGAGAGCGCGCAGGTACCCTTTAGGTTTAAAGATATTTATTCTCATAAGACAATAGTCACTTAAAATGAGATACAAACATAAAAATAGGTAGTTATATATTCACCTCTGACGTGTTTAAGTAGGTAGTTTTAACAAGTTAATTGAGAAGAAAGAAAAATAAAAAGAAGTTACTATTCTAGCTTGGCAATATGCAATTTAAGTTTTCTTTTAAAAATATTTACACTATCCGATTCTTTAATATCATCAGGCAGATCGTTGTATAGCTGCATGTTGTATAGCCTCACTCCTTCAGATACTATAGTTCTCTTCCCATAAGTAGTTCTATGTGGTCTTTCTACAAATTTATTTTTGTTTCTTAATCGTTGTGTTTTTAGGTTTTGTTTGAGTTTTATATTAGAACTTAGATTATTGGATGCTATATTCTTTACCAGAACACAAGTTTTATATTTATATATTTGAGTTAAATTGAGTAGTTCCGTTTTTTTGTATAATTCGTTTGTGGGTGTAAAATAATCGTAATGATGTAGTACCCTTTCACCTTAACATTGCTCTTACGGTGAAGGAAAACAGCGTGATGAAACCCGCGGCTTAGTTGGCTCTTGAAGTATTGACAAGTTCTCTCCTCTGGACATGGTCGACTAAGCTGAGAGGGTAGTAGGTGCTGGGCAAACCTACTCCATCCTAACGCTAAAAAGGACCTAATTAAAAAGGATCTAATTGCGGAAAACAGCCCGTAAACAAGTACAAGTAAAACAATACGCGAACAAATCCGCGGACAACAGCTAGTAGGTACTCAATCAAACTCTTGCAGTCAATCAGAAGGCCAATTCTCGTAAATAATATTGTTTAGATTACATTTCAATATCATCCCGATTGCATTTCGATTGCAAAAGATACCATCAAAGTCAGTTTTTTTTTACAAAAAGCTAACCTTGAGAGTATTTTGAGCTACTTTGAGGGTATTATTTGAGATCGAAATGCAATCGAAATGATATTGAAATGTAATTTTAACAATGTTATTTACGAGAATAATAATAATAATTGGTCTTCTGATAAACATCCCAAGTATTCCGAACAACAAAGTAGAACAATTTTAAAACGTTTTATTGCAAACAATATCCACTGTAGATAGAGTTTTCTGTTTATTTGCGCGATCGTGATGGACTTCCAATGCAATTTCCTTCGAATACGATGAGATACTGAGTATACAACTAGTATAGAAATAATAGAGTAGGTATACAACACTCTATAAACAACCATTCAATTTTGTACTACAGGGCACTTATCTATAGGAAAATTGGGTTAGTGGGCAATATCGTCCAATCAGATTCTTTTTTTTTTTTCTAAACTAGATCAGAATCAGAATCGCTCGGTGGACGGGCGGCGTTGAGATCTAATAATGATTTCAGGGCCAAACAACTATTTCATTTTCTTTATTGCCATTTCAGGTAAGGCAAAATGATAAACATAACTTGTAAAAAAAACCAAGTCTCGCCACCCAGTTCTTCTACCGTAAAAAGTGGTGAGATCCATGTAATACCAAGTCGGTTAATTTATTCAGTCCCTACTAAAGGGACTTTCTGTCTAAGTTATTTCGTAATATGTAACCTAACAAAATCTTAAAGTGACCATATCAATATTAAAAACGCTTTTTTGCTCGACTTGGGGCTGGGGCACTGCCGATAGCCTCGTTACACACTTCGTCGAGTTTAACTGGCCTGAAGATGTCTAACTATAGACATCTTTTAGTTTTTTCATATTATTAGAATACTATTTCTTATTTTAATTAAAAACATACATACAATCGAATTGAGAATGTCCTCCTTTTTTTGAAGTCGATTAAAAAAAAAAAATTTTTTTAGGAAAGTCCAACAGCGCCATCTGGTCCAAGCTAAAAATCAAGTGATATGTTTGTGTTATATCACTACATAGTATAAAATAAAGTCACTTTTCGCCGTCCCTATGTCCCTATTTCCCTTTGTATGCTTAGATCTTTAAAACTACGCAACGGATTTTGATGCGGTTTTTTTTTAATAGATATAGTGATTCAAGAGGAAGGTTTATGTGTATAATATAGCCGTGCGAAGCCGGAACGGGTCGCTAGTTAGATACAAATTGTGATAAGCTTGTGATATGTTTGTGTTATATTACAAATATCTTTACATAAATATTTCTTTGAGGCGGGAATAGAATTCAATTGATTCCGCACTAAGCAAGTGCCTCAGAACATTATTTCAGATATTTTCAGCTTCAGAGAATAAATATTGAAAAGGAGGGTAGAAATAAATCTTTTAATCCTCAGGTCACGGGCAGCTCGGGTCCGTGATGAATATTTAAAGTGAAATTATTATGTTTTGTAATCGTTTACCATTGCTGAGGAGGTTTCCTGTTACCAAGGATTTACTGAATTTTGATGACCGTTCAGTTTAGTAAATGCTGGTTGGTGATGGATTAATTTTGTATCTTGATTATTAGGGTACACTGGGTTCGTATTCCTAGTTAGATGTCCCACGCGTGCCCCTGGGAGCAATGTCTTGATGGCTTCGGCCGGGATAACTATTCTCGCGATTTTACCCGTGAAGATAGATAGATAAATTCTTTATTGTAAACACCCATTTCAAATAATATTCAAAATAAAATACAAAGCTTAAGTCTAAGTGTTACAAAGGGCGGCCTTATCGCTCAAAGCGATCTCTTCCAGGCAACCTTAAAGAACCTTGAAGTTTAGACAGAATGGAATTATCGATAAAGATAGCAGGCTTTATTGATGCATCTATATTCCTAGGATGATTCCCAGGAAGCTAGGTATCACCATACAAAACTTCATTAAAATCGGTTATGTAATATCATTATCACTACATAGTATAAAATAAAGTCACTTTTCGCCCTATATCACTATGTATGCTTAGATCTTTAAAACTACACAACGGATTTTGATGCGGTTTTTTAAATAGATAGAGTGATTCATGAGGAAGGTTTATATGTATAATACATGCATAATACAGCCGTGCGAAGCCGGGACGGGTCGCTAGTACTATAATAAGCGGACCCGGGCTCCCGAGAGGGATGCAACCGGGAACATCGCTCGGATGATGATGATGATGAAGTAATATATAGTGTAATTGAGCAAAATATATCTCAGACCTTACACTGACTTATAAGGCTCTCCGGGAAGATTTTCGAAAATTCTTTTTCACAGAAAAAAAAAGTTATTTGAAGCTAGAAATTATACTCTAAAGACAAGACGCTAGATTATAATTTCATGGTTATAGTAAAAAATCTTATGATAAGCGGTGATAAAAGCAATGTTCTCAAATTAATAAGGTTAGGTCCTGCAAATTATTTTCAAGAACGTAGGTAAGAATAGTACTAAAAACAAGAAATTATTTTCAAGTAGGTGTCTTTAGAGAGAGGGAGAATTATTCCTTGTTTCAAGGATTTTTTTTTCTGTGTATATGCCATGCGATTACTATGCTGTGTAATAAGGAACTTAGACACTTTAACTAACTTTTTCACAATAATAATTTGAAAGTAGAATATGCGAAAGGATTTTATAATATGCCTCGTTAAACATACCAAAATAAGTACTAACCTACATTTAAACCGGTTCAGTAGTTCCGGAGATTATCCTCACGCTTCTGAGAGATTTATACTTGCTTCAAAAAATTGCCAAGAAATAAGTAGACCTACCAGAGGTCTTATCACGAGTTGCTTACTCGCCCAATACGCGAGTTGTGATAGATACCTTAGAACACTGACCTACACTTAAGTGGCGAGGAAGTGACGCGATAAATGGCGGCTATTCGTGGTGCCCAGTGGCTACTAACTGCCTTGGTACTAGTTCGTTGGACACGCGATTGTCATCACTAAAATGCTTTCATTAGGTTTTTGTCATATTAGCGCTGAGAGTAGTAGGAAGGGTGGTGATTGTACTTGGAACTAATACTAGTCATGTACAATAATCGACTTTTGATCGGTTTAAATAGCAAAATAGTTTAGCAGTAAGTACTAAGTACCTACCAAACTACTTTCAACTTGACAAAAGTATTACCGAACGTATGGAATACTCATAGGGAATACTTACCAAATATCTGTCATGCCGTTTACTTCAACTACAACACAAAAGAATATTGATCGATTCTAGTATTTCAGTTTCATGCGAAATTCTCAAAAGGATACGGTTGATCGAGTACGTAAACAAATCGTGGTAAGGCCTCTATATGTAGAAATAAATTCGAACTCACCTGGGAGTAACTGAATGTAAGCTCTGTGACCGAAGTAACTCGAACAAGCCAGATTGACGTAATATTTCATATTGGATAAAATATAACAATGTATATTTTTTTATCAAGGAAAATATTGTGAAAATATTTGGCCAGATATTGTAAGGTTTGTTGGTTTTGTTGGTAAAAATCTTATAATAAGATGGAAAAATAGTAAAATATGATATTGGAAATATTAAGTCATTTTAATTAGATAAAGTAAGACTCGCTCGAGAGAGTAAAAAAACCCAAAAAACAAATTGAGAATCTTATCTTATAATATTGGGGGCTGACTGATTGCCAGCAACACTTCGACCCAATGGGATCTTTTGTGTTTACCCCTACCTTAATGTTTCTTACTCTTTGAAGAAGTGGTCGATTAACGCGGTGATCGCACTACGAGGAAGAAACCTATATTCCTCCGGTGTGGGATACGCATTCCCAAGGAGGCTTATACGCCTCGCTGCTAAGACGTCGCATTCACACAGTATGTGCTCCATAGTTTCCCTGACATCACCGCAGGCTCTGCAGTCATTATTTGAAGTAAACTTCATTTTTAAAAGCATGTCATTGGTTCCGTAATGTTCTGTCAAGGCACCAACCACAGCTCGTGCTTTGCTTCTACTGTTGTTCAATATAAATTTAGAAGCCCCTCTGGTGCTGCTAGCTATGAATTTCTTCGAATGTAGTAACCCTTGACTGATTTCCTACTCTTGCGTGTGTTTCTTATCAGCGTAATCCTTTACGGCCTTTATGATTGTGCATGCTGGCAGGCCCATACATGGTTCAGGTCTAAGCATAGCAAATTGAGAAACTTCTCATTGTAATATAATTATTTTCCCGGATCTTAATCGAGTATTTTTTTATTTATCTTACCTTGACGTTTCGACTATGTTACAATAGTCATGATCGCGAGGAGACAAAAAAAAATCCTATGGATAATACAAATCGTATGAGTTTGAAAAGTTTATTTGGTTTGTAGTCAAATAAATCAGTATCATGTATAATTTGTACAGCGCTAGCCATTTTAATTCATTGTAGTGCCTGGGACATGTAATAAATAGAGTAGGCTTAACCTATACCAACCTTTCAACTTAGTCAACCATAGAGGAAATAACTCGTCACTACGTCTAGAGCCAACTTAGCCGCGGGTTTCATCACGATGTTTTCCGGCACCGTTAGAGAAATACGTGATGATACTTTTTTGCGTGAGGATGGAGTAGGCTCGTTCAGCAATTAGGCCCGTATTAATAAATCGCTCTCAATATCGATCTTGAGTGCGTATCATTCGAGTGAGTCTTGAGATGTGGTCACTATCTTAAGTTAGGCGTTAATCACTACATAGTATAAAATAAAGTCACTTTTCGCCGTCCCTATGTCCCTATGTCCCTATTTCCCTTTGTATGCTTAGATCTTTAAAACTACGCAACGGATTTTGATGCGGTTTTTTTAAATAGATAGAGTGATTCAAGAGGAAGGTTTTTAGATATAATACATGCATAATACAGCCTTGCGAAGCCAGGGCGGGTTGCTAGTTAATAGATAAAACTCAAGTTTAACCAGGCTGATTTGAGATTTGAGACTGATCTTGAGAGCGACCTTGAATGCTTTGTTCTTACCTTGAAAGATTTTTTTGCCGTCAACTTATTTTTAATGTGAAAATATTTTACAAAATGTAAGATTATACTACTAAATAATTATTTAAATGCGAATGATTTGTTGAAAAAGTCATTATAACATAAAATCAATAAAACTGATAATTCAGGTGAAACTGGCATATACCTCTGTTATCAGGCTTTTGGAGTTTATCTCTTATTAAAGACACGATGTAAAAGACAGAATCCTGACAAAATATGTACTTTTTAATAAAATTTCTAACCAAGAACGGATCAGCGGCGTTCCTTATATAAAGTTTCGGCATTCGATAACGTCGTTTCCATAAAACTTCATCACAATGCCCTAAAATATCATCATAATAATTGATTTCTGACAAAATTTGTTCTAGTTCCATGTTCCTGAACTACAAAACTAACGAAACAGCTAACTTATGTCATGTATGTATACCCGCAATCAGACTTGAGTTCACGAAACTACATCTTAAGACATATCTGGAGAGCTGAGTTTGATTTATTAATATGGTATTACTCAAGTGATACGTCGCTCTTTAATCGCGTCTTAGATAGGTTTATTAATCAGCGCAACAACTCAAGAGCAAACTCAAGATTGAAAGCGATATTGAGTTTATTAATACGGACCATAAACTCATAGCTTAGTCGACCATGTCCAGAGGAAAAAACTTGTCAATACGTCTGGAGCCAACTTAGCTGCGGGTTTCATCTCCATGTTTTCCGTAACATCAATGTTTTAATTATTCATACTTCGTCTTAATATATTCGTTTCTAATCCTATATCTACTTGTTACACCACATCCATTTCCATCCTACATCGTTCTTGGATAAATTGAATTTATCGCCAAATTACTCCATTTGATGAGAAATTATTGATATATTAGAAAATCCATCAATCCAATGTATATAAATTAGAAATAATAGACAATTAGGCATGCTCCATTAATCTGAACGAATTTTAATGATTAAAATCATCGGTATCGCAAGGGTTTATGTGGATATTGACTTAGAAGTTTGTACCGTCCAGTTGGGTCAGCAGACAGCTTCAAGTTGCTAGTTAAAGTTGCGTAGTAGATATCGTTCAGAAGTAGTAGTAAGTAAGTAATGAGCACAAAACACTTTAAAATATAAATCCCGATTTATTAAAGTAGTTACAGTAGGTATAAGTATAGCGACTCTCGCGGCACTTGCGTTGCCTTAGTTAGTGAGTTTTGTACTAAATTTGCTAGTTAGGTAAAAATGAACGGAAAGTGTACGATTATACAAAGTTTTAAAAAGTGGCCGCCAAAAAAGATTGAGGCGTCTGTCTGTGCTAGTGTCCATACTTATATGTTACCAGCGTAAATCCCGGAAATTTCGGGATCTAAAGTATAAGATAAAGCATTAGATAAATTGCCGAACGATAATTTCTTCCTCGTACGGAACCAGTTCCGAAACTTCGGTTCTATAGAGACGGCCGAAGCGCCTTTTCCAACCCTAAACTATCACTAAGCAGATTTTCTTCCAAATAGGCCCAGTCGTTTGTCCGTGAAGAGGGAACAAATGTACAAATAAACAAATAAATAAACATACTTTCGGATTTTTGAAATTATACTTCTTTAGGCGCGTTATAAAAATAGACGGACAGACAGACAGACGGACGTATAATTTCTCACGCGCGTACATAAGTACATGCACCCATTTTTTATAGGTACTTATGTAGGACCCCTTTTTCAAGGTCAAGTTCCCAGTTTAATATCCCTGACAGTATAAAACATCTGAAATGATGATAACACCGTATAATTTCAACCCTGCTGTTCAAAACGCGACAGTTTTTCAACCCTCATTATTACAATGAGATTCTCAACTGAAAATTTATTTTCTTAATTATAAACCTTTTTCGGGGGTAAAAAGGTTTTAAATCAAGGTAATATGTCGTCTAACCTTGTGTTATTGTTGATAATGAATTTGGTGTTTTTAACCTTTGAATGAAAAAGGTGTTATGAATGTTAAATTTTAAATTATTACGATGGTTTTGGTTGTAATAAAATGAATATATTTAAGTTAATTTTAAAATGAACAAAGGTATGGTTTTGTTTGGGAATATCCCTTAATAAGTTTGGCATCTACCTGTTTTAGAAAGAGCTATTATTTTCAAATGCGTCAGCGTTTGACCACTATCACACCTGCCTGATGATAAGTGCCGATGAGGCCCAAAGAGTGGCAAACGCCCCTAGAAGATACCTGTTCACTCGCGACTTGGAGACCCCCCAAATTGTACACATCAGGAAAGACCTTTAAACTAATAGGTACAGACTGATGGAGCATCTGAAACCACCTTCTCATCACAAAACTCTTAAAAAAGTAACGATTACGGGTTACAAGATTATGTTTGTGGGTTAATTGTTCCCTTTTTTTACCCGACTGCAAGGAAACTGTTATGTTTTTCGCGCTTATCTTTGTTTTTTTTGTAATATTCTTTATTCCCTCATATCTCCCAAACCACTCGATTAATTTCTTTATTTGAAGTCTGGTTTTTAACCGACTTCAAAAAAAGGAGGAGGTTCTCAATTCGGTTGTACCTATGTATGTTTTAATGTTTTTCTATCAATTTAAAGACATTCGACCACATAGTTTTTAAACCTCTCGGGCGAAGGGTCCCACTGGATATCGCGTATCACTATAAAGAATGTGGTCCAAACTGGACGAACAACGCAGTATATCTTTAGATAATTATCTCAAAGCATTGTCACGTCAGTGGAAAACATCATTTTGGTTACCTACATAGTGGTAAAATTTACAATCCCAGGGGACAAATGAATGACATCTATTATACAATATTGACATAATTTAATAGAGTTATGATAGCTAATAGATGGCACATTACTTAGGCATAGAATAACTAATATTATCCCTACTAATAATACAAATGTGAAAGTTTGTGTGTGTCTAATTGTTCTTCCTTCACGCAAAATCTACTGCTTTGATAGCGATTAAACTTGATAAGTAGATAGTTGGAAACCCAGATTAATATAGGCTATTTTTTATCCCGATATTCAAATAGGATCGGGACCTACGCGGGTGGTACCACGGGGCGTAATTAGTACCTACATTATGTACGCAGGTAATGGTTGAGAAATAGTTAATTAGAACATATACTTAGTATATCAATTATTCTGTGGTGTGTGGTTTATATTATTACTAGCGACCCGCTCCGGCTTCGCACGGCTATATTATGCATGTAATATACATATAAACCTTCCTCTTGAATCACTCTATCTATTAAAAAAACCGCATCAAAATCCGTTGCGTAGTTTTAAAGATCTAAGCATACAAAGGGAAATAGGGACATAGGGACGGCGAAAAGTGACTTTATTTTATACTATGTAGTGATGTGAGCTCCTTTTACTGATCTATGATAACTAGCTGCGCCTCACGGGTGCACCCGATCCCGTGGGAATATCAAAATAAAAAGGAGCCTACTGCCTTCCTCGATAAATGGACTATCCAACACAAAAATAAATTTTCTTTTCGAACCAGTAGTTCCTGAGATACACTTCTACGCTAATCTACACACTAATATTCTAGATAGGAAATATTTTTTTTGGTTTTTTGTTTGTAAAAATATGCTTCGGAACTACTGGATCGATTTTGATGAAACTTGGTATTAGGATACTTTATTCATTGGGAGTGTATTTTTATCGCGATATTCCCACGGGATCGGGTGTTAGGTACATGAAATGTATTATACAAATACAAATATATTTATTAAAATTAATTTTACATAATAAACTAAGCACTAAATATTGAAGAGAACAAAAATAACACATATGCCTGAACTAGGTATTCCTGTATCTCAGGCGAAAAAGGACTTATATAATCTTATAAAATAAATTAAAACAATTTACTTGCAAAATAGTAACTAAAAACAATCATTAGGTAAAAGTGTGTATAAATATTAAATGCTATAAACTGTAAAAATATTAAATAGAAACAAACTTTTCATTAATTAATCTAGGGCATAATATAATGATCTCTACTTTACATAATCGAAAATATGTCAAAGGGTGTATTGGCTGCGACATGCAAGTATCCGCGTCATCGGAATAATCCGGGTCAAAGTCAATGTTGCATAAAAATTCTATTTATTATTTAATTAATGCTATATGAAATATGCGTACCTACGTGATCGATTTGATAACATTTGATTTTAGGTTAGTGGGACAAATCTGTTAGTAAAAAAATCGGTTATTTAAATTAACTATCAAACAAAACTTATTTAGAATACAAAAAGTTAAAAATCTTAAAGAGACACATTTAGGCACCCACATAGTCAATAGAGTCAATATATCGATTTTCAGCAATTTTTTTGGCGGGGCAGTCTGAGTCGCCAATTTTGTGATTACATGGCTTTTTGAAGCGTAAACATGTAGCGCATTTTGGTTTCTCGGCTGTCTTTTTGCACTCCTTTATCGCATGACCTACATCACCACAATGGCCACAGGTGTTGACCTCCTCCCGGCATGTCTTGGCAGCATGTCCATACTGCTGACATCTGAAGCACCTTGTGACAAGTGTGAAGTCTCTCACAGGGCACGAGGACCAATTTATAAAGACCCGGTCATTGGTAATAAGAGCTTTTCGAATGTTTGCCGGGACTTCCAACACGTAGTTACAGGTCTCAGCGTCTTTCTTCCCAGATTTATGACTAAGTTTTATAGAGGTCAAAAAAGTGTCAAGTGTTGTTCCTTGAATCTTATCGGCTAAGTTTTGTTGGAAAATGCAATGGAATACGTCTGACTCCTTCATGGAAGCGGGCACTCCGATCACCACTATTCTGGGTCTTCGTTTATGTGGCTCGTCCACAGTGAGGCCAGAAGTCTTCAGTTGTGCCGACTGTTTCAGCTTTTCGATGTCATCTTTTGTTTCAGTGCTGATAATAACACCGCCGTCCTTTGTTTTACGTAAACCTCTAACGTGCAGTTTCATTAGTCCGGGCTTGATGATGGTTTGTACCAACGATTTGGTCTCTTCGCTGGACGTCATTTTATTCGTGGGATATATAGCAACGGAGCTTAGGTTCTTGGGCTGAATAAAGTCATTGGTACCTTTTTTGATCATGTCGGCAAATGAAACTTTTTCTGGAACTGGTCTTGAGGTGTCTTCAAATGCACGTTGTAGGTCTTGAACACGTTGCGAAAGGTCTTCTTTCTCTTCTAGGTCTCGGAGGGCGGAATATGTTTGAATCGTCTTTGTCTTGAGGGATTGATACTGTACGGCTAGTTGAGATGTTCCGTGACTAACTTTTTGGCAGAGATTATGAATTCTTAACTTCTGGTCCGAGTTCAACTTCCCATCGCACTAACGATTATTAGATCAATAAAATCGGACATAAGTAAAAATGTGCAACTTAGTCAAAAGTGTCATGTAAGCTATTGTTCCTATAGCCAGGTAACCGACCTTTTAGACGGCGGCCATTAAAAATCCCCCCGCTCTAGACCTGTTTTAACAAATCAGTCGAAACTCAGCCGTTCGTGGAGTCGCATGTCTTTGTTTTCGGCACTTTTGTTCGCACTATAACTTCGCTTCACAGTTGTGTGTTTGTGTGGTTCAATTTAGAAAAAACTTTTATTGGATATGGCAGAAGAAGGTATGTACTACATTTTAAAATATTACATGATTACTTTGTCGTATAAAATTTATATTTTTATGTGATATGAAAACAGTTACAATTTAGGTACATTTTTTTGCTTTACTTTTTCAAACAATCGTGTTTTTATGTATATGTCGTGTCTTGTCGGGCTACAACTTTTATAACAATATAATAATTGATTTGTTGGCTATTGTAAATCATAATAAAACCATCCGCCTACGTCCGCCATTTTGTTTTATATGACTTTTAAATCGTACGTAAAAATTACACAATTATTTTAAGTTAATATATTTATTTATTTGTCGTACAGATAATTCGAGAACTATCAAGATATTTACTAGAAGAGCATTGTGGGAGATCTTGAATGAATTCAAGGGCCACAAAATAGAAGAAAAGTTTTCATTGTTTGAAGATAGACTTGTCCAATTGACAAATTGTCCGGAACATGAGAAACATAAAATGGTAAATGGTTTGAAGCACTTTAAAAGTGAATTCAAAAAGAAGCGGAGAGGAGCTTCATACAAAGAAGAACGGTTTTTAAAAAGTAATGAAGTGTGGCTTACTTCTTCGATGGAATTACCTAACTGGCCTGAAATGACCTTACCAAAACCTGGACGTCCAAAAAAATCATTTGAAGATGTGTGTGACCGTAGCAAACGGAGAAAAACAAAAGATCTGCGTGAACAAGTATCTGTCGAGGAGTTGACTTATGCTGCTGGCGTGAGTCAGGGCACTTCAGGAAATAAAGATGCATCAAAAATAATTAAAGAATTAATGGCTTCACCCACCAGAGCTACTAAACTTAGAAAAGTTATTTCTAGTACCAAGAAGCAAACAACTGTAAAAAAATATACGCCAGCAGAAGCACTGGCTATCTTTGTTGAAGGTGATTTCATTAGAAGACAATGGGAAATAATCCACAGATCTGGTAAAGCTATTTACCCATGCTATTCTGTCATACAAATGGCTAAGATTGAATGTTATCCCGAGGAAGAATCAATACATGTCACTGAGACAAGCGCAGAAGTTAAACTTCAAGCATTACTAAATCACACTGCATTGCGCTTGTACAAATATATAGCGGAGGTTGTCAATACGTCATGCACTGAAGAAGAAAAACAAAATATGGTGTTAATTTCGAAATGGGGATGTGACGGATCTCAGCAGACACAATACAAGCAAAAATTCGAAAATCACGGAGATAGTGATGCAAATATTTTTCAAAGCTCACTAGTGCCTCTAAGACTATCTGTTATCATTGAAGAAGAGGAGAAAAAAATCATTTGGCAAAATCCGGTTCCGTCTTCAGTCAGATTCTGCAGACCCATACGTATAAGATTTATAAATGAAACAAAAGATATCACAAAACAAGAAATACAATACATTGAAAACCAAGCCGAACAGCTTCAGGAGACAGAAATTGATGGCAGCAAAATAAAACATAAACTGTTACTTACCATGATTGATGGCAAGGTATGTAATGCTGCTACAGACACCTCATCTACAATGAGATGCTACATTTGCGGACAGACTTCGAAGGATTTTAATAAATTAATTAAAAAAGAAAGTAAAGTAGAAACGTTGAAGTTTGGATTATCAATTCTTCACGCAAGAATTCGATTTTTCGAATCTATTTTACATTTAGCCTATAAATTGCCTTTACAAAAATGGCAAGCACGGTCTACAGAAGAAAAAATAATTGTAAAAGAGACTAAAGAAAAACTACAAAAAGCCTTTAAAGAGGAAATGGGATTACTCGTAGATGTTCCCAAAGCAGGGTTTGGGAACACTAATGACGGGAACACGTCAAGGAGATTTTTTGCAGATCCGGAATGCTCCTCAAGAATAACTGGCATCAATGTCGATTTAATAAAAAGGTTTAAAATTATATTAGAAGTAATATCAAGTGGCAATAACATTGATGTAGAAAAATTTGAAGCATACGCAAATGAAACTGCAAAAATATATGTCGATCTGTATGGTTGGCATCCCATGTCACCAACCATACACAAAATTTTGATACATGGAGGTGAAGTAATAGCTCATGCACTCCTACCTATTGGCCAGTTATCGGAAGAGGCAGCTGAAGCCCGAAACAAACATTTTAGGCAATACAGATTACATTTTTCCCGCAAATTTTCGCGCAGAGACTGCAACATAGATATAATAAACAGACTTCTTTTAAGTTCAGATCCATTTATCAGCTGCAGCAGAAAGACGCAAAATAAAAAAAGACAGCCTTTCTCAAAGGAGGCAATAGAAATGATGTCTGCCAGCACGGTATTTAAAAATAGACAAAGCGAAGACGAAAGTTCCGACGAAGAAGAAGTTGAAGAATCCTAAAAATGTAAAAAGATGTAAAATTTTAAATATATAATTATTATATTGGTCAAACTTTGTGTTTTATTTAATTTAATTGCACATAAAATTATATAAATAAATTAAATATTTTTGTCCGATTTTTTCACTCAAATACTCGTTAGTGCATCGGCTGCTATAGTGCACACATCATTCAAGCACTGTTCGATTGAGCTCATCCAGTTTTGTATCTCAGGAGTGCTCACTATTCCTGGAGAATCTTCCTCCTGTGGTTTGGGCGCGGCCGGCGCAGGCGCACGGGAGGGCGTGGGCGGTGGGCTGCGGCGGGTTAAGCCGCTGCGATGGCTAAATGGACAGCGATACATATTTATGTCAATTGAAAATACATAACATAAATATTAAATACAACTATTGTCACTTTATACGAATGAATTGAATGACCCAGATAAAGTGATTCCGCATTTACGTCTAGGTCAAGTTTTTGCAAGTAGGTAATTGTTATAATTTAATGCATTTAATTTTAAACACGTCCGAACGCTTCGAAGATCCGAAGTATATCAGTATATATTATCACTACATAGTATAAAACAAAGTCGCATTCTCTGTCCCTATATCCCTTTGTATGCTTAAATCTTTAAAACTACGCAACGGATTTTGATGCGGTTTTTTTGATAGATAGAGTGATTCAAGAGGAAAGTTTATATGTATAATACATGCATAATAAAGCCGTGCGAAGCCGGGGCGGGTCGCTAGTAAGATATAAAACATACCTTTAACTTATACTTTAAAGTACTTTAAAGTAACGTACTAAGAGAACTTTTTCTTCTTTAATAACTGGTTACGAACCAGCGGTTTCGTATGCGACCGAAGGGATTCTTTTTACCCCGTACTGTGCCCGTACTATGGGTGTGACGTGGCTAGCTATGTAGTCTAAGTATTAAGTATATTTCCAAACATGTCCCGAACACACTAAACGAACGCCTCACACGAGGAAAGCCATTTAAATTACCAAATTAGCAAAGCGGGTAGTTCACACAAAGTAGTCAAAGCGATTTACTTGTTAGGTAACCTAAACTATAAGGATGGGTTTATAGAAATGACGACGGGCGCGGACATGGCGAAGACATGAAGCGAGCGGCCATTTTCAGCGCCCTCCATAGTACCTCACTTGTACGCAGGACTACAACAGAATGTCATCGAAAAAATGCTTTCATTAGATTTTTACTAAGAGCAGTAGTAAAGGTACAGTCAGGCAACAAAAGTGCAGACCTATCGTGGAGCGAACTGCTACACAAAAAATAGCAGTTCTTTAACCTCACTTCACCTGATGAGAAGCCACGATAAGGTCGAGGATGTAGCATGCTCGCCTCAAAACGTCATGCCTAGACAACTTATTAGAATGTTTTTAAATCAAGCAAGATTCTAAGTTCCTGTTTGACGACTGCATAATGGCTTGAATCGATGCCAAGGGAACAATTTACAAAAACATTGACTTTTATATTAAGTATTGTATCGGTTCGTCCCCGCCACGTCCGCGCCTTTTCAATTTTGCCATTTCTACATCCTCAGCACGTCACTGATAAATTCAAAGTTATCTTATACTGAAATTACCACTTTAAAGTTAAAGGTGTAGAGTTCAATTTACATTGCTAAGAAAAAGCGATCAAAACTTTTGATGAATTTACCTGTTTGTTAAAACATGATTAATTCTGGAAGTTATCGATTTTGTTGTAAATGAAAGGGTGAATAGGTAGGTACCGATAAATGTGTTATTTTACAATTTAAACTTTAATTAGTTCAACAGTTTCATTCAGATTATTTCAGATTAAAATGTTGCCTTTACTTACCTTTTTTATAACGGTTTTTTAATATATGACAATTATTATATAGTATTAATTTGTAGCACCTCAGTGATCTAACCCGCCAAATGACCTCTTGAAGCGATGTAACGACTAAATGCTTAGTTTTGCGCTAGATGGCGCTATGCGCAGTGTCGAATATTATTTAATTTACTGTTAACTTGACGTGTAACTTCGTAAATGTATAGGTACCCCAGGACCTTCAAAGTTCACGACTATTATCGGTCTAGACAAGGTAACTCATTTATTAATTCCTCTTAATAATTCCTCTAAGTTTAAGACCTTTTAAATAGAACTAAGAAACCATAGAGCAGGTTATTGGTTAGGATAAAAGTTTTGGACACAAATTCCGATCGTCTTTTGTTTCCATTTCGATGCATTTTTTTCGATCAAATTCAATTCGGTTCCAGTCAGGTAAATAAATATTTCTGCCTGTCCCTGAATTTGGATTCAGGGACAGGCAGAAATAAACCCAAATATAGGTAGGTAAAAAGAATAGCGCAATGAAAGCTTATAAAATCAATCGGTCGAGCGAGCCGTCTTCGAGTAATCAAAGAACAAAAAATATTTTTTTGAAGTTGATTCATAAACGTGCACTTTGACCAAACACCCTTGACCAACCGCCTCAAATTAAATATTAAATATTTAGAACTTATTCCCCCATAAATTAAATATTAAAAACTTATTCGCATGTAATATTTATTTTAATTAACTACTATACTATATTAAAAAATACATCTTTTAAATTGTTAACTGGCAAATCAAACAAAAAATTTAAGCCTTTAAAATTAAATATCCGAAGGCGACTCCATGCATTTCTTGTCTTCGATATGGTCACGTAAGGTGTCTAAAACATGGCTGCAAGTGACCACGAAATGAGTAGAGCTAATATTTTAGTTTACTGTTCAGAATATAGTCTTCAAAGTTTATGTGTCTGGAGTCTGGAGCTTAAATAATTGGTACCTAGAGTACCTACATAACCTAAGTATCAATATGTAAACTAGTATTAGGCAGCTATAGAGTGCTCATGTTATTCATCGCCCATTAGGTCGATCGTAAGCGGACCCTGTATAGTCTGCTCTGTAATAGAATAGGGCTATTTTAGCCCATACTCGTCGTGGGTATAAGGCGACCTAAAGCTTTCGGCTAAGTTACATCTGGCGTGGTCATCTTCAAATTAATTAATTTTTTAAATAATAAATTTGAAATTAGGTATTTAATTTTCAATTTAATTAATTAATTATTGGATAATTATCCAAATTGCGAATCGTTCTTGCAAGTTTAAGCTTAACATTTCACCATTTTTTA
This sequence comes from Idaea aversata, assembly GCA_907269075.1. Lineage (NCBI taxonomy): Eukaryota > Metazoa > Arthropoda > Insecta > Lepidoptera > Geometridae > Idaea > Idaea aversata. The sequence continues at coordinate 14,389,362 of OU026092.1, read as the reverse complement.
AATAAATATATTTATTTTTGCTAAAATGCTATTGAATACAGTTTGACAATTTGTATGGAGAGATTCATGACCAAGTGTAAACTGTTCGTAATTTTTAACCTCACTCTCGTATACTAGACCATACCTAGAAGATGAACTTTATCTTAATAATTGGACTAGCAATCAGTTCCTAGTGCCCAAGGGAGAAAAACTATTCCTTTAGCCGTAGCCGTGCATTTAGTTTATACATAGCCCGAGCGGTCACTGCAGATCATTACAAAACTAAGTCATGAAATAATGTCTAAAAAACTAATTTGGAATGTGTACGCGCCTACCAATAAGAAGAAAGCAACAGAAATATGTTTATGGTCATGCTCACTAAGGTCAAGATTACATATTACTTCTAGTAGTGCCCTGCCCACTGCCCGCGTAAGTCCTGGTCCCGTCGCAATACCGGGATAAAGAATAACCGTTATGACGATTTCAGTGCCTTAAACAAATATTAACGTGGTAACTAGCTGCGCTCTGCGGTTTCACCCGCGTAAGTCCGATCTTTCTCGTTTACCGTTTAAACCTTCCCTGGACCAATCCAAAAGGATCCAAATCGGTTCAGCCATTCTCGAGTTTTAGCGAGACTAACGAATAGCAATTCAGTTTTATTTATATAGATATTTTGTTTCTGGTGGACTTGATGTAGGTAAAATAAAACGTTTCGAATTCCACGGACGCTGCGTTCCTGATAGGTATATATAACTTATCTGTGTTTGTTTCGGTAAATGCTTGTTAGACTTTTGCATATAGTTTGACTGAAACTAACAGCAAGTTGACTAATATGTTAGTAATTTCCTTTTTATCAGCCAATTGTTTAGTCTTCGCTAACGGTCAGTGCATTTATCTTGCAGTCACCTCTCGACCTATGAAACGTTTGATTTACTATTTGCATTTGTAGAGCGGATTTCTACCACTTTGCTTAGGAAATGGAATCGAGTGCTTTTTTTATTATTCTTTCAGTTTATATTGGGTACCTATAGATAATGGCTTTTTACAAGACTTTTAACATGGATTGAATTTACTTAACAGGGTTAGTGGTAATTTATGTTATAATAATGTAAAATTGGTTGTAAAACATAACCCCAAAATGTAAAAAATAGTTCGAATTTTCAAATAAATTTAGGGTAGGAGATACACAGAAGCAGCCCCTGTGTACCACCTACCCTATTTTTTTTATAATTCGAACGTTTTTTTTACATTTTGGGGTAATCAGCTGTTACCTAGTAACCTTAAAATTATTATTTATTTGTTTAAGTTGAATTACCTTTAATGACCTACCAGCTTATTTATGAACATAACCTCAACATTTTCCAAAAAATGATCGAATTCTTATACAAAAAAAAGAAAGTCTTATACAAAAGTTGATAGTTAAAGTATACATAAATAGCACTCAACCGCTTTCTTAAACATATAATTATTACCAATAACCCTGTATTGTTAATTTGTTAACCTCTTTGTTAGATAGTTAGAGCAAGTAGGTTGGATTAGCACATTCTTACCTGACATCCGTAACACTTCATAGTGTTTTTATGACGTCACAATTGGTTATTGCATTGCCCCCCTACTCTTTTAACCGAAAAAAAATTCTTGTTTTTTTTTTCGAATAAGTCTGCCTTCAGGCATCGACCGATCAAAGTCTTTCTTCATTTTGAATGCACATTTTGCTTTACGTTTTGATACTAAGGTTTTGACGACCTTTTTATTGGAGCAGTAAAAGGATGAGCAGCTGACCGTGCCCGGTAGTAGGCTCCGGAAAATAAACAGGTCGTTTAATAGTATATGTGTGCCCTATTATAATAAATTATCTAAAGATGTATATGACATGTCCATTAACAGGTTCAAAACTTTTATGAAGCATAAATTGTGCAGTAACGCGTATTATGGTACTTCGTCTTACCTTAATGATAAGAACACATGGACGTAACTTTAGTTGCTCCATTTCAAATATTTGTAATATTGACTTTTGTAAGCGTGATCACATGAAAAAAAAAACCCAATGAGTTTCTTGTGCCTTCTTCTTAATGGTGGGCGCGTTCCGAAGGCACACATCCTAACTTAGTTTTTCGGACGATTTTATGTGGTCTTTATACAAATTTTAAAGTATTAAGCATCCAAAGAAATAAAAAAAATTGACTTTCACTTTAGCGTGAGAATTCCCGACTGCGACGCAAAAAGTTGCAGGTTCGATTACCGCGACTGAACAAATATTTGTGTACTTATACATACTTATTATTTAGTTCTGTAAACAAATATTTGTTGTGATCTGGGTGTTTCTGTGGGTACTTATGTGTAATGTATAACTTAATAACTATATATTTTTTTAAATAAGTACCTAAGTAAATATTTGAGTAAAACACACGCCTAGTTTGGGGATAGAGGCAGTAGTCCATTGAAATGTTACATTTTTTTGGGCTTAGCGTGCATTTGTCAGAGGACGCAATTTTATTTTTTAGATATCAAGAGGGGTTTAGTCTAAGCTTAAATCCTAGTTTGAGGGATTGTAGCTCTTGTCCCACGGCCGCCATCTTGGAAAAAGGGATTTAAACGGTTTTTATGGTTTATCTGACAAACTGTAGGTCTCACAAAAAATATTACCTAACATTTTTTGTTGCAAATATGATTATCTACAACTTTCATTGAGTAATTTTTAGTCGTAAACCAAAAAGACTAAACCCCTCTTGATTTCTAAAAAATAATATTGCGTTCTCTGACAAATGCAACTTTTCAATGGACTACAGTGCGCTGTGTGCATTGTCTTCCAATATTTATTTGTTTATTACGACTCTTTGACAAAGAGTTTCAAAAATTCGTAGGCCTTGATTTGAGTTCTTATCTGGTAAGTATAAGTGATTTAACAAAGACGCAACAATACCGCGATGTAATTTTACGTGTAGTGTCATCTAATAGCAACTTCTTGTACTTGTATAATAATACTGGTTGTTTTTGAACTAGCTAAAATTTGTTACAGCGCCACCTATGAACTATTCTTTGAACTTAATTGGTTTAAAAGGCGAGTATCACGAAAGTTACAACCTTTCGACATAGTTCTTTAGTGCAACAATAGATGGCGTTAAAATAAATTAAAGTAGCGACCTCTATTCAGGGAACTAAACTAGTTCAAGAGGGTTGCAGAAAAAATGTACACCCTGGTAATATCAACTTTCTCCGCTAGATGTAACTAGCCCAAACAAATTTTAATATAAACTAAGTATTCGGTACAAGTTGTTTCTTTCGATATTTATTACTAGCTGCGCTCCGCGGTTTCAACTGCATAAGTCCCGAACCCGTGGGAATTGTAGTATTTTAATACTACACCCTAAAAATATATCACTCTTTTCATTTTCTTACCTAGCTTTATCTACCTACTCCTATTTTTAGTGGTTTACTTACGGTTTTAAAACACAATTGTTAGGTTTTATTACTTTATTTTCACAATTAGGTACTTCATTTCACTCGACACTCTGAACTATTTTACACTTTATTCTTGTTCGTTGTCCTCGTGCATCTTGTATCTGTGAAATATTAATAAACAGTTTAGTTTTGCTCTTTCAAAACCGGGACTTTCTGTTGTTGCCCTTCTTTGATTCCCCTTTACAGTACTCGAAGTATTAGTTGCTTTACGTACCTGTGGTTTATTGTTTGTCGTCTTAGAGCACAAGAACCCAAGAGCGGAGAATCCATCCTGCGGCTTATTGTTTCTCGTCTTAGAATATATGAACTCAGGGTTCTGGAAATCCGTCTCATTTCAGCTTCTGAAAATTAACAAATAGACTTTATTTCTACTCTTTACAGGTTTTAGTTTCCTTTGGTTTCGTATAAAAACCCAGACAAAGGGAATGGAGGTGGATATGTTAACTTCCATTTGTTGTTTTAGTCACCTTTCGAAGATTTTCCTTGGTGATTTCATGTTTTATCAATACCCGAATTACCGTATATCTAAAGCCTGTGGAGAGAAGCTATATTACGTACCTCTGGTTTTATTATTCGCTTCCTTTTAACCAATTTTATTTGGTCTTGTTTCTTTACTTTTTTTCTTTGGTTGAAGATTGAAGTGTCAACTTCAATATCTTGTTTTCCTGTCATATTTTTAAATTTTTGAATAAAAATACCTGTTTTATTTTTAAAATTTCTAACTACCATAGGTCCCATGTGTTTTAGCCTACATGATGAGGTAAAGAAGTTTCCCTACAATAAGGCGGAATCATATTTCATCATCATTATAGGTCATAAGTAATAGTTTCTATATTTATTTATTGTGTACCTTTTTGTTTAGTCATATCAGGCTGAAAATATTCACGTCACGAAAAATAAATTTAAAATTCCATCACAAAAAAAAATAGAATCCTATGCCAAACACGGATTATTCATTCGACCTTCAGATTGGAAATATAGAGGATCAGAACGAGCTGAAAAAGTAATTCTTATATGCCCTAGGCATCGCCACGCGAAGAAGTCTTAAAGTATTTATTTTAAAAGTGGCACACATGGTTGTGCATTCTTTTACAGCATAACCGAACGAAGCCGGAAGGGACTGGTGTTCCCTTCCCTATGCGGTTGGGTCCTAATGGTAGGTCACGCTATATAACCACCCTAGGTCATTCATTCATACGGGGTGTGTGACGTCCCAACAACACCATTCCGAGACCACCTAAGAGTCGGTGGTCCATTTTTTATCGGAAATTAACCATGTGGACGTGAGTTTTCTAGACCACCCTCTCCGTGCCACCGCCTTCGAGGTCGTGCTGTCGCCCTGCCAGAGGTCTCCTCCTGACCGCCCTCTCCGTGCCACCGCCTTCGTGATTGTGCCGAAGCCTGCTCGAGAAACTCAATACCACAGAACTTAATCTTCGATTCCTCACGCCATTAATATTCATCACCTTTATTTTTCTTAGCTAAGTAACTTCTTTTTTTTAAATTATATTTGTTAACCCTTTTTTCTTGTATTTTATTGTTGAGGGTATTGAGCCGTTAGGTCTATCAGGCAGGGCTGAACTGACGGACTGACCCTCTTCAATTTCTTTCATTTACTTCTTAAGACGTATTTTTTTTTTTGCTATTTTCTAAATTTCTTTAAACTTGTAGCGGAACCTTCCGTTTCGTTACAGAATATCAAAATGAAAAGTTGCTAGCCTTCTCGTTAAATGGACTATCTAACACAAAAATAATTTTTCAATTCGAACCCAGTACTTAATTCCTGAGATTAGCGCGTTCAAACAAACAAACAAACAAACTCTTCAGCTTTATAATTACACAAAACAGACGCAGAAGGTCGTGAGTTCAAATTTTGTTGCAATTATTGCATTAGGAGTTTTTTTTTTGAAAATATTTTTACATTTATTTATTTTTTCTTTCAAATCCAAAGCGCTGCATCTGACGCATGTCCAAATTGCCCAGGGCAAGTGTGATCCGATAATAATTTATAACAAACAAACAAACAGCCAACGTACGTAATTATACGTATAATAATATTTTCACTCGCCACGTGCCGAATTTGAAATAGAGGGTGGCTAATTTATACCTATGTATCCACTATATAGGTAGGTAAGTACCTACTTTGTTTTGGAGAGTACCTACATAATATCAGATATTATGAGCAGTGTTCGCCTAGTAATAGATACCTTGACTTTTATTCTAAAGTTCATGGGTTCAAATTTGGGCCAGGCCGTATACAGTCACATTACCAATTAGCTGAACCCCACGTGACCCAGCGCTCATTCGCATATCTGTAAAAAAAAATTGTATTTACTTATTTTGTTATTTTTTATATTGTATTGTAAAGTACCTATCTTGTTTAAAAAATACAGAATCAGGTAACATTACTTAACAACCTTACAGATTTGCGAGTGAGCTCTAGGTCACGTGGGGTTCAGCTAATTGGTAATGTGCCTGTACTAATGGATTTTTATTAGGAAAAATGTATGTGCGCCAATAATATATTGACATTGCTCTTACGGTGAAGGAAATAAATGGTGATAAAACCAGCGGCTTGGTTGGCTCCAGACGGACTGACAAGTTTTTTTGCTCCAGAGCAAGGTCGACTAAGCTGAGAGGGCTGTATAAATGCTGGGCCTACTCTATCCTCACGCAAAAAGGACCCAAATAAAGAGATTTAGTAGCGGAAAGCAGCCCGTATACAAATACTAAGTATAATCTCAAACAAAAAAACTGGCCAAGTGCGAGTCGGATTCACGCACGAAGGGTTCCATACCATGTTGTATGGAAGTCCCACTTAATTGTGTTTCTCTGTTTTTTATATTTTTGTTGTTATAGCGGCAACGGAAATACATAATCTGTGAAAATTCTAACTGTCTAGATATCACGGTATATGAGATACAACCTGGTTACAGACAGACGGACAGACGGACAGACAGTGAAGTCTTAATAATAGGGTCCCGTTTTACCCTTTGTGCACGGAACCATAAGCTTTGTTTTTTATATTTAACTAGCGACCCTCCCCGGCTTCGCACGGCTATATTATGCATGTATTATACATGTAAACCTTCCTTTTAAATCACTCTATCTATTAAAAAAACCGCATCAAAATCCGTTGCGTAGTTTTAAAGATTTAAGCATACATAGGGATATATAGGGACAGAGAAAGCGACTTTGTTTTATACTATGTAGTGATGTTATTTAAAAATTGTGTTCCAAATAAAGAATTATTTATCTATCTAGCCCTAAAAATGAACCAACCTTTAAAAATAACTTTAAAAGCATTGACACAGCCATGGGTGTAATGGCACCCATCAACAAAACAACAAGTTGGTTGATATCGTGCTTCTATCAATAATTCCATCAATTTTAATGGTTATATTCATTAACTTGCTACCTATTAGGGTCACAATTTAACGGTGGCTGACTTTACAGGTGAGTTGTCGACCATAACCATACGTTTTACACTTGAGGACAAAGTATTTGAAACATAAACGCCTTGCACCATTCTTATTTTCGTTTCGAAGATTTGTAAAACAATACCTTCTTACTAGACAAAATAATATTTACTCTCTGTGTCGGTTCACAATTAGTTGAATAATAAATTTAAAAAAAAATACAATACAATATTTATTTAATTTAATAAAAACACTCGAACTACGAAAGAGCACCTTAAGAGGCGAGTCCCTAAAAACGTCATTTACTATTTTAAAAATATTGAAGAACTCCCTGCATTGTAAGACACTAAAAAGAATTCTCGATAGCTTATTAGATGAGTCTACAGTTTCACTATGAGATATTTTGAAAATAATCCATAGTTTTTGAAAAAAACAATGATTAACTTTGATGAAAAACATCGAAATCGACCTTTTCTATTTTAAGTATCTGTGCTACTTCGTTGTTATATTTGAAAATATTTTTGGTTAAATTGTGAGACAAAAGTATAGAGAATGCATTCATTATTGCAGTTTTTTACTTATTGAAACCAAATAATAATAATCAATGCCGAAACATAGATATTTTTTTTGGTTAAAATCATTCCTCGCTGCCCATACATTTTAGTATGAAGCAGTAGCTCGCGACATTTCGCTTTATATTAGACGTTACGGCGCGCAAAAGTGACAGTGTCATCTCAGTATTCAAGGTGAGAGCACGTCCATTTGTTTCCCGACATTTATTGTTTGACCTGGCATAAGGGTGGGGTGCGAGTGTTGCACACGACAACTAATTTGTAATTGTACCTATTCTTCGAGCAAGGAGTCGAAACTAGGTATAATCCGCGCACAATGAGAATATGATGGAACCTTGTCAAAGTAAATCGAAAATGACAGTTTATAAATACATATATAAATAAATATTGCAGGACATTCCACACATCGCCATCTAGCCCCAAGCTAAGTAACTAGACTTGTGTTATGCGTGCTAGCCAACGGATATACTACATATACTGGGTTATTGGAAATTATACTAGCAAGCCGTTGAGGGCTACTTCTGTGCACCCAAACCATCAACTTTTGTTCTACGACTTTTAGAAATTCGAACTTTTTTTCGAAAATTTTGAGGTTAGGTTTACCTGAAAATCAGCTGTTCCTTACACGGAGAGGTCAGTAACCTTAAAATTTGACTTATTTTTTAAGTTTCATGTACTGTTTTTGGTCTGAACGACCTTTGTTTTAAAAAATCAGCAAATACCTACCTACTTATAAAAATTTGTAAATATATACTTATAATACATAGAAATAACCAGACCACAGACAAATATTAAAGCATAAATACTTGTCTGAGGCGGGAATCGTACCTGTGTGGCAGTCCGGCATGGTGACCATTGTGCCAACTGGGTCGTCTTCAAGTAGCGTTAGCATAAAAGTTCTGAATAATGGGTAATTCGTTTTGTTGTAATTAGTTATTTTTTATTTATTCATATTTAGTGTAGCTACATATATAGTATAGGCATTTCTACTGTATGTGAAGACTTCACGGACAAACATACATACTGACACATATACGGGTCAAACTGAGAACCGCCTTTTTTTGAAGTCTGTTAAAAATACACAAAAATGTTTCATGGTTGTAATCCTTTCAATAATAATGTTTAGGGATATTTTTTTTTTAGTTATTCCAATTATTATTCCCCAATGCCACTCATATGTGCTTCATGGGAATCATCATCAGAGCTTTGACTTTCTTCAGAAGTATCGCTTTCTGAAAAAAATTAAGTTGATGCAGCCAAAGTTCCCTCACCTCGGATGCGTGACACCGTGTTTTAGATATGCTTGTTGCTCGTTCGGTTATTGAAGTGAAAACTTCTTATGGCGCGTTGGGCACTTTTGTGGGTGAGCATTTTCAGCCGTTCTCGCGACAGATGAGATTTTGACAGATGAGATTTTAACAGTTATTGTGCTTCTACTACTATGCAATATTGAAAACAGCGCCATCTCTGTGCAAACGGCCGAACTACGATACTCACTTCTGTACAAAAGTGTTAACAGCGACATCTCACGGTGGATGGTGCAGGTTCGCAGCGAGCTGCCGTACGCAGTTCGCGTTGCACGCTACCGCCATCACTGATACACGAGTGAGCATTTTCAGCCGTTCTCGCGACAGATGAGATTTCGACAGATGAGATTTTACACAGATATACAGTTTTCACTTCTGCCTGCACTCCCGGAGTGCGCTGTTTTTTTTTGTAGTTTTGATCAAACCCATAGGTTCGTCAAAAAGATCTCTTGACAATGAAATTCCCGAATTACTAGATTCGTGATCCACAGCCAACTATGTCATCATTTTCAATGCGTTAGAAAAACCGACTTCGTTCCTGATCGAAATATCTATCGACTGCCAGAACTATTTGAGGTGGTTGACTATTCAAAGTTTTACCCCATTTTCCACTCATTGTCACTAAATCACTAAAATAATCACACAATAATTAATTACATAAATCTAGCATTTATAATAAAACAAACCACAATTTATAACAACACAAACCACGGTCGGAATTTATTATTTGTTTATTTAATCACTTTAATAAGCACAGTCCTTATGTGCTCGTTTTATTTATAATTTTGGAGAAAACATTTTTTTAAATGAAATCGCCATTGCTCCATAGACAATCTACCACAGACAATAATAATTTTTCTTTAAATCAATGGGTCTGTTTCAAATCCGCGACACTATGACCGTGCAAATAACTAATTTATACCTAATTATTATTCAGAACTTTTTTTCTAACGCTACTTTTCTGTCATTTTTGATTTACTTTGACAAGGTTCCATCCCATTCTCATTGCGCGCGGGTTATAATAATAAATAAATAAATAAATAAAATAAATAAATAAATTTATTCAAAAAACCATTTTACAAATGTAAACTATGAACTAAAAAATACAAAAACACAATAAAACACATTTGCCTGAACTAGGATGTTCCTGTGTTTCAGGCGAATAAGGACTTAGTTATTAGCTTATAAAATAAAATAAATTACTAGCAAAGTGATTATTAAAATAAAACCAATACATTCTTAAGCAAACAAAGACAATTCAGTGTAAAAATAAAAGTGTATAAAAATAAAATAAATTAGGTGAAAGTGTATATAAAATATAATTAAAATTATTATGAATACTAAATTAACAGATTATTATTTTAAAACAACTAATAAGTTCTCTGTATCTTCATAGGACATAATTTTTAGTGCTTCTAGGAGAGTTTTCTTTGCTCTATTGTAGCTAAGGGGATATATATTTAATTTGGCGTTCAAACTATTGTAAAGAAGAGGTCCCAGGAAAAGGTAAAACTTGTGAGTGAAGGCATGTTTTGTTGCAATATTCTGAGGGCAAGCTATATCATATCGTCTTTTGTTAGTAATATTAGCGCTATATGGAAGGGAAGAGTGCTGTTTGAGGACTGCATTCATTACAAATAATTGACGGACTGTTAATACTTCACAGGACTTGTAAAGGAGATCAGTTGGGTATAGGAAAGGGCGAAAAGTAGAAACTTTTAGAACTGCCCGCTGGGCTCTCTCGATTTTTATTAGTGAGGTTTTAGCCGTGCCACCCCATGACGTAATACAATAAGTTAATATTGATTGACATAAAGCAAAATACACTTGCCTGATTATTTTTGAGTCAGCAATAGTGCGGAGTTTTTTGAAAACAAACATCAACTTACGTACTCTGCCATTTAAAGCGTCAATATGTTGATTAAATGAGAGGGTTTCATCAATTATAACTCCCAGGTACTTAATCTTGTTAGTAATAGCAATGTTTGGACAACTACAAGGATTACTCATAGGATCCCTACAATGGTGTGCATATAATTTTGAAAAGGTGGTATATAAATAATGTGATATTGATTATTTATTTTAACCTAAGAAATAACTGTTTCTATATTTCATTTTAATTTTTGACATAATTATGACAGGCAAACATAGACAAAAAATTAAATACTTCATGGGCTGTGGTTTTTTACCTTTCGATATAGGGCATTACAACAAACAAATAATGCCTTCACACCAAACCTCTAAAGCGTCTCGGAAATGGGATATTTGAAGAAACGTTTATCCTACGATTTTATAAAAGTTCGCGGTGCACTTTGAGACACATACCCTTCGATAGAGGGCATTACAGCGAAAAAATTATGCCTACACAACAAACCTCAAAAGTGTCACGGAAAAGGACGCGGTGATACGTCTTGTAGAAATACTTGGTCACAATGCTTTTATTTGAATATCCCGTTTCTGAGCTGTTTTAGAGGTTTGGTGTAAAGACATTATTTTTTTATTGTAATGCCTTTTATCAATAGGTATGGGTGTCAAACTGCACAGCGGCATTTTAAATTACTATGCCGGTTGTGTCCAAAGATCTTTACATTGCGATCTCTAATTGGATATGTTTTACAAACAATTTGCCGGAAAGAAAAACTCAACTAGTATTTGACGTTCCTGCCTTTTGCAGGACTTTTTTTTTTGTTTTCTCTAAAGAAATTAAAATAGGAATTTATTGAGCTGTCAAAAATTAAATAAAAATATGGAAAAGGTATGATTTAGGTAGGTAGGATGTATTAAAATTGTAGCTTATTTTTATATTTTAATCCTATATATTGTAACTTATTTTTATTCAAGTTTAATAATAATGGGAAAAGTAAAAGGAAATTACTATAAATCCCAAAAAAAATAAAGGAACATTTAAGACAAACCAGTAACTATAATGTACTCATCTTTTTACCCAACTATATCGAATATTATAAAGATTGGTAGGTGTTTTGCCTGAATATTTATATAATAATATATGATGCCGATACCGACACGTTTTAACCTGTTTCTTAGTAGGGCACATAGGTACATACGAACGTTTATGTGTGAATTTTCAATATATAGAGACGGATGTAATAATTATTTCGCATAATTATTATTATAAAAATATATAAATATAAAAATTATTATAGTACAGAACACTTACTTATTGACAATTTCGTTATCAAACAAAATACCCAAAAAACGTACACTCTGACCCCACCCTTTCCCGCCAGCTACTTACTACCGGACTGCAGTTTTGCGATGTGACAAGTTAAATACTACATACATTGCGTGTTTTCTATGATATTCATAAACATCCTACGAAGACGAACGCTTGATGAATATGTAACTTGTACAAAATGTACGATGCATCGAAAGTAGATTTATTTGTTTCCAGGGTGCGTAATTTTAATACTGCGTTGCACCTGTGTGGCTAGAAAATATCAATGTGTGTGTTCTATCAGAAGTTCCCACGGTCAAGGATTACAGGCTTAACCCAAATAACATTAAAGTATCACATAGTATAAAACAAAGTGTCCCTATATCCCTATGTATGCTTAAATCTTTAAAACTACGCAACGGATTTTGATGCGGGTTTTTAATAGATAGAGTGATTCAAGAGGAAGGTTTATATGTATAATACATGCATAATATAGCCGTGCGAAGCCGGGGCGGGTCGCTAGTTATTTATAAAATGTTTTTTGACTGATGTAGATAGTTAGTTATGTTTGTGAACAAGGAGCCACACTTTATCAGTGACGACTGTAATGGCCTACATTAAGTTTCGTAGCTTAGGTGGTAGAACACGATGAGCAAGGTATAATATAATAGGTGAGCCATGTCTTACATTGGGAGCACCACAGGTGCAACCTTGAAAAGCATAGACTAAAAAATTTGATATCGTTTAGGTACATACCTACTTTTAGGTAGAGCTCTTATATCTATAACATCTGCGCGGTTTCATCCTCTTAATAACACGAGACAAAATTACGGTAAAGAATGGGTTATAAAATAAAGGTACAAATATTAATTTCTTATAGTTTTATTCATTGTAACTTAGTAAATGTCTTTAGTTTTCGAATAGACTATTCTTACACAATCTATCGTCCATTATTTTTATTAAAATTGTGTAGGTGACCCGATTGTGCGGCTCGTTACTGTAAATGTATATTGATAGGTTAAAATTGATTGGTTTTCGATTAAAATGAGATGTTTGATAGGGTTTTAAAAGTTTTTGTGTCAGGGTTTTACGTTTTTTGGACGATCGTGTGGGACAGTGAGGGTGTAAAATAAGTGTCTCCGTTCATTTGAGCGTCGGATCAGCACATTAATTTGTATGAGAACTTCACGTGTCAAAGTCAAATGAAGATCGGGCAAAGTACGGCTATGAATTGCGGTCTGGTTACGCTCCAGTTGAGTGGGCGAAGAGCTTAAAAATGTAATGAATTTAAGCTTTCAGCCGACTTTAAAGTTGGGAATCTGTGTTTACAAATTCAATTTCATGAAAAAAAAACTAGTAAGGATCTCTACACCTGCGTCTTCTTAAACACAAACTGAACATTTTTCAACAACACCCTTATTTTACCTCGAATTACTGAACAAATGATCATAAAAATTTAAAAGAAAACTTGAGAAAATCCGCCGTAAGGTGTAAATGGGATTATTATCTATACCGAGTCCTTTAAGGGATGACCAACTAAGCAATACCGCTTCTTTGAGGGCGATGTGGCTAGCCACTCTCGATTGAGACTTATTTCTAAGGATCCTTATTCTAAGGACTCTCATTTTATGAAGACTCCTTTCTAAGGAATCCCCATTCTAACCCATGTAAAAAACTTCTGATTCCTTTTAATATTGGGATAAAAATTTGTCCATGTTACCCATAACATAAAAATTCACATCATCTTCTTCATCTAGTCCTATCAAAATTGATTTAGCAGTTCAAAGCTTATTTAGTTATTTTATTACTTACAAATAAAAAAGAAACGTTTCTCTCCATAATTTTAATACCTATAGATACTTTTTTTTGAACTCAGTGAATAAAGAAAGTAAAAAAAGATTTAAATTTCAGAAAATGCAAAAAGCATGTAAAAATAATATAAGTATTTTTTTGCCAGTCCCTTCGCCGCCCTCGAAAAGCGGTGCAGCTTCTGTGGTAATCGTATAATACAAAAATTTGACTGTTATATACCGTAATCTTATTAGCACGAACTTTTTCAGGTAAACATAACAAAAATGGTTTGAAGTGCCTGATTATAAGGGATTATCATTTATTTTTATTAAGGTTTCTTTTATAAATGGAATTTATATTGTGGATAAAGCTATTTTCATTTTACTCTAGAACACTTCACTCTGCCGGATTCAAATTAGCGCTCTCGCTTGCCGTAAAAATATTATTTAAACCATATGAAAGTACCTACTTAATGGTTAATTTAAATAAGTATCTAATTAGAATTCAGATATGTAATGACGTGGAGTGGGCTTCTAGGTCTTGTTGTTTGATTTGAAAAAAAAAAACTAAATTAAGTCTTTTGTAAAATCTAGTCGATACGAGTTTGTTTATTATCTAGGTAAGTAATTTATTAAGATGATTTCGTTTTAAATAAAAATTAATATTTATTTGTACCTACTTACCTACTTATTGTGCTTGTTGGAGTTCAGATTTGTAGTTGCCTTAAATTACAAACATTGATTATAAAAGTAATTCATGTTATTTACTAGATATACGTATAATATCATATACCTACTAACTTATTTTATCTATACCTTAAACAAATAATTTAGGTATAACTTTATACATATCGTCAAATCTTCTATAATTTCTTGTCTACCTTTTCACTTGGTTTTTCACTTAAGTAGCACTGCAATGCAAATTTTTATGTATTTTTTTATTCAATATACCTTCCTAGGTATGACAAACATCTGCACAAAACGGTCCAATATTAATGTAAGGCAAATTTCACGGCTCATTGGTACACACCGGGCCTCCCCATCAGAACTCGTAGCTGATAGCTTTTGACACGGTATACCATCATTTTTGGGAAACTATTGACAAATTATTTACAATATAGCATATTATTTGGAGAATGATAAATATTTGCCGAATAGGTAGTATATAGTATAGTAATAGGTAATCAAATTGGCTCGCATTCTATTTTTAATAGAACACATTTAATTTTGTGCGTTGTTTATAAAGATAATACGAATATAGGAATCATCGAAGTTCGATCTCAAATGGTGGAGATATTCAGTACCTCTTTGGGGGAAGTATCCTTCCAACCAAAAATCCCCAGCGACAAAAGCCAGCCTGTTTACCTACTAAGTTTCATCAAGATCTAATATTATAAAGAAGAAAGATTTTGTTTTTTTGTTTGTAGGCTCCGAAACTACTGGACCGATTTTGATGAAACTCGATATGAGGATACATGGATTCATTGGTAATAATATATTCGTATACATACTAACATAGGAAAAAAAATGTCAAGACTTGAGCAGAGAACCACTTCGTTCACTCAATCAATAAACAAACAGTGTTGTTTGTTTTGTTGTTGTGGTACATATACGTGTTGATAACTTTAATTTGAAAGTTAATGGGATCGTATCTGCAGTAACTATAATAAAGTAGTAATGTATTCCGACAACACGGGGATAACAAACTGTCCAACTTTAATGAATTATGTACTATTTGAGAGACGTTCAGGATTTCTGACACTCAAGAGCGAAACTAACTTCTAACTAGAAGACGAAGTTTCCAACAATTTTCTAAAATATGTAGGTAAAGCGGTAACCTACGTTTTTGGTAAAATTTAAAAATTTCGAGAGCTGAGAACCAAATTTTTAAAATGTCAAACCTTTTATATTTGGAACGTTGTTTATTATTTATTTTTTCTTGTTTTTTTTTCTGTGATCACAAACGTCAACGTCAAAAAAATGCATATTATGTGTGTTATAAGTATGTATCAATCATGGACGTATTAACATATGAGTAGTGGTATTAATACCGACTGGTACCAATGTACTCGAATTAGCGGCATTATAGTCTTTAAAACATTGATAATTATTATGATATGTAGCCCGATTCAGATTTTTGACCGACTTCAAAAATGAAGCAGGTTCTCAATTCGCGTAGATATAGCGTAGATATACCTTTATATTTTATGTATGTTTTAATGTTTATCCATATGTTCTATATTTTAAAAACGTATATTAATCCTGTCGTGAAAAAGATTACAAAAATTAAGATATGTATGCCGATAGTCTACAGTCACAAAAAAACATAATGTACCTAAATCATAATATGATAATTACTCATAATCATAATATGGATAAAACTACAATATATTGTAGTTTTTTCGAAAGTTTGGAATAAGATTAGCAATTGTAAAACAAACCATTGATATATTCAGTCCGCTATAACCCAATCGGGATTGATTCAGTTAAACCCTTTGTGGATCAACGAATTTGGTTTTTAAATTGACCTTATTGAATTGTGGCTTTGAATATAAAACTTTGGTGTTAATATTCGAAAAATATTCTTTTGAAAAGAAAAATGTTAGTCATTGATGTTTTTAACCGTTATCGAAAAAGGTGGTTGTGAATTTCGCTGTTCATATTGTGAGCATATTAACAAAATTATAAAAGAAAATCATCTCTGTTTCCGAAAATATTTAAGGTGCCTAAAATTTGCGATATTAATAATGCAGATGCTCTTTCAATAATAATTGAGCTACGCGGTAAACGATGTCACAGTAGAATTTAATGTAATTTACTATTCTCGCCTGCCTTTTCACATTCTCAGCAATGGAATTTCGAAAAACTCTGTCTTAGTAGACAATTTTCAAAGAACACACGCTAGTTGTTGATAAAATTTGGACCATTATTATACCTATACATATATCTAAGACCAGCGGCTTAAGCTGTGCGTTGATTTAATAAACCTAGCAGTCAATCAAGATTTTGGATTTGATATTTAGTTAGGTATAAGATTACACGAAAACTATACGAATTTATAGGTCGATTGCTAGTTGGTTCACGCACTTGAATGAGAATAAGACCATCATTTTAAAAATTACCGAATTTCACACCTCAAAATGATTCTATAAAAGAAACCAAGCGTTTAAGAAACTTAAATCACAAAAGAAACATCGTGTAAAGACCATAAGGTACAATTATAAAGGTACTACAAACTACAAAAGACAGTGTGTAAGATATTTAAGTGTGTCATTGATGGAGAGTCGTTGAAGCTGCTAAACTATGGGTAATTTATGTCAAAGTTTGACGAATCGGTTTGGGAAACCTTTGGGCTGATTTGGGGTATATGGTTCAGTTAAAATAAGTGCCTTTCTATCAATAAAAAGTAACGTTTTTAAAATTATCAGTACGAGTATGTATGTAGTGGGGACTGGGGAGTTTTAAGGAAATTGGATTTTTACTACAAAAGTTATGTAATAATATTGGCCTTAATTAACACTTTATCTAGATGCAATTTAGAGTGCTGTAGTGCCTAGTATATTAGTAACTAGCGACCCGCCCCGGCTTCGCACGGCTATTTTATGCATGTATTATACATATAAACCTTCCTGGTTCCTGGTTCCTTGAATCACTCTATCTATGAAAAAAAACCGCATTAAAATCCGTTGCGTAGTTTTAAAGACCTAAGCATACAAAGGGACATAGGGACGGCGAAAAGTGACTTTATTTTATACTATGTAGTGATAGTGATGCGTATAAAATGGAGTAGACTTGCTCAGTAGGTACTTATACCATCTTACTGCTTTGGTGACCGTGTCCAGAGGAAATAACTCGTCAATACGTATAGAGCCTATTAAGCTGCGGGTTTCATCACGATGTTTTCCTTCGCCGTAAGAGCAATATTAATTAGTTCTCATTTTCCTTAAGAAAAATCCAATAGTCCAGCCGGGATTAAAAACAATAGATAAACAGGATTTTTATCATGTTTTTTATTTTGTGAATCTCGATATTTCGATGATGTGTCAAGCACTATTTTCATGAGACTTGTGCTTACGGGTAGATCTTGATCATGCGTTCGCTGTGTAAACCATGGTAGGTTAAAATCCTAGATAGAATTTAATTTAGGAAGCTACAGACATGAATATTCTGCCGATGACGAATTGGCAACCAGTTGAGCTTACGGCGAAATTCAGTTTAATGTGAAATATTTTGAAGTAGTACAAGTTTGTGGAGTTGCTATCCGGACAAATCAATTTAGTAAATTAACAGATACATTTAAAAAAAACCTGAAAAAATTAAGGACTTCCTTGCTTACATTTTTAATGTACACCTACTGGCTATTTGGTTCTAAAACTAGCTGTAACCCGCGACTGCGTCCGCGTATTAGTGGTTGAATTGTCCACAATCTTTCTTAGCGGATCCCTAGATCAAAAAAAATATCTGTGTGCTAAATTAAAGTTTGGCCTATAATATTGACCTTTTACTTTTAATCTTATAGATAATAAATACAGCATCAACAACTTCAATCCATGGTCTATTCAGGGCGTTCGTGTCTTGCCCAGAACATGTAGATGTTCTGGGCAAGCCTACATATGTCCCAACCCAACCTACCTACATGTGTGTATCAACGCTCAAGCCAAAGTGGTATCACTATTGACTTGAGCGTTGATATGGACTCTGATTTATTCCATTTTTATTTACAACTCTGAATAATAAATGATTTGGTTCAGAGTTGCAGATAAAATAATATTTAGAATCCTGACTCGCTGATTATATATCAAAGCTCAAGCCTGACTGACTGATTGATTACTGACATATCAAACAAAATTGTAAGGTTCTAAAACAATTTAGGATGTTTTGGTCACTTTCCCGTTTAAAAACCGGAGAGTGACCAAAACATCAGTCACCCACGAACGTTTATTAAGGGGTCACTCGATACGTTCATCAAAAAAGCAATTTCATGTATCACCTGCGACACTCCAGGTGAGAACATAATATTGATTGCCGTTGTAAATGTCCCGTGAAATAAAGCTATCGTTTATTTACTTTTTGAAAACAGTAATGATTATTAGGTAGAATAATTTGTGGTTTTTTTTTTTTTTTTTTTTTTTTTTTTTATTAGGAATGGGTTTGCACTTGACCATAATGTGCCTGATGGTAAGCATCATTATGGCCTACGATGGAGCTTGCTTACCCAGTAGGAACCGATTCACTCTCGCTTTGAAGATCGCTAGATTGTAGTTCGTGGGGAACAGGGAGTCAGGCAAGGAGTTCCATAACTTTGCGGTGCGCACAATAAAAGTGGATGCAAACCGCTTAGTTCGAGTCTTAGGAACTTGGATCAAAAATTTTTAATGAAAAAGGGATCCCTTTTCAAATACTGGTAAAGGCTTAGACTATGCAGGATAATATAATGATACTTACTACGTAATTAAACTATTTAACCTTATTACTAAAGTGTCAAGTACTAACACAAACCTTATTATGTTTGGCATACATTACTAGTACTTTTTTTTAGTTATAAGATGTTTTTGTAAACATTTAGGTAATAAATAAATAATGATAATAATACTAAAGCCGGTGCAGCCCCAAATGGAGGAAAAGTTCTTGTTATACTGCAATCCAAAACCTATACACTTGTGGATGGTAGGAGAAGCGCAGTGGAACAAAAATTTTCCTCCTTTTGGGGCTGCACTATCTCACACAAACTCTAGTGCTTTGAAGAAGACTACGAAAGCACTAGGGTGAGATAGTAGTCAAACGCTGACCATAATAGTCTAAGAAGTAACACACGCGTCTAGGACATATCTGTTCATTCGTGACTTGAAGACTCCAAATTGTACACGTCTGGAAAGACAAACGCAATCATTCTCTTGCTGTACGAATAAGGAATAATGAAGCAAAATTTCTAGTGCGGTTGTCTGGAATTTTCACAATAAGTTTCCCTAGAATTATGAGGACAGAATGGCGATACAAATAATATGGGGCTTTACATCTGTTATATATGATATATACACCGCCGAAAACTTTTCATCCTATTTAGGGCGCTGTAGTACCAGGGACATCTATTAGATAGAGTAGACTTGAGAAGGGTGCTACTAGGCTACACTAAAGTCATATTTTTGTACAATACATCCGAAATTATCATAATACACTCATAAAAACCAATTAATACGATCACGCCCGTTAAAAACTACACCGACAATAGTCAGTGCAGACAATCATCATAATCTTTACAACTTTAATTGTTAATATTTGCAAATGAACAGTATTATTTCTAAACAGAACTCACTGTATCAAAACCCTTTCATTGTCATTTGTCGTCACCTTATCGAATCGATCTAAACTCACCAAACACAAATATAAAAACAAATTTAAATTTTCATTTATCAAAACCTTTTCATTCGTTACACCAGCCAAATTATTGTATTGTGCATGTATTGTGCTTCCCATCTGTACCGAGTTTTGATTTTCACTAACGAGATGTCATTCAAAAACGAATTTTACTGTCCTAATATTAAGATCACCAATCCCAATTTTAACAATTTCAAACTTGGTCATGCTAAATTTTAAAAGGTCGTAGACGACTCGTGGTTTGTTTTTCTATATCGAACTTTAAATTAATTAACTGAGGATTTAGAGTTATTATTCAATAACTAAATTAACTGCATTCGCAGTTAATGTGATGGGTGACATAAGTTTTGAAAACCGTATCCTATTAGCAATGACAAAACACGGTTGTCACCGTGATATGGGATTTATTGCGATAAACACAGTTATTATTTGATGTACTTTAAACAATTGGATTACAGTTTACTTTCCGAAAGCAGATGAATATAATTGGTATTCTTTTGTTGAATTAAATAATTAGAAGCACAACTAGGCACTTATTGCAACTTGAAGTTACATTTCATTTTGAAGAGGTTCATTGAATATTAAATTTCATTAGTTCTATACGTGACATGACTTTTTACATTTGGGTTAGTTATTACCTAATTTACCTAAGAAAAAACTATCTAGAAAAAACACACACGACGAATGTTAGAAACTTCTCTTAAAAGAAAAGGTTTTGAATATTACTTAATAGAAAAAAAAAATACCTTCAAAAAATACACACGACGAATGTTAAGAACCTTCTCTTAAAAGAAAAGGTTTTGAATAAATAACTGTTTTAAATAGTGTAAACATTTTTAAAGCCGACTTTAAATGCTTTGGAAAGAATGCCAGAAAGAAAAAGCGTTTATTGGACAAGCAAACGACAGTACAAATTAAAAAGAAAGAGGAAACAATGAACAGAATAAGAATTATACTTAAGTTACTACTAAAAATACAAGGAATAAGACACAAAGAGATTAACTGAGAAATTAAATCAAATCGAAAAGGGTTTAAAGATAATTTATTTATTACAACAGTAAAAACACACAACAACATTGACGTAATACAAAATGTTGATTAAAATGTGTGTTGATTTGGGATAATATTTGATGTAATAATAATATGCCGGTTCAATATTCACATAGTACTATGAAATTAAACGTTGTTATTGTAAAGGGCCTCTACGTGTTGGCTTCGGCTCCACGCACGCCTTCCAAAGATCCGAGCCTCCAAAGCCCCGTGATGTGAGACACATAGCAGACAAATAATATGATCTCTGATCGTAATCAATGATAATAATTACCTATATTATAATAAACTTGAAATTAAAATTGTCTGTTTTTTAGGTACCTATGTGAAACTGCTAAAAGGTTTTCATTTAGTTTCCGTTGTTTGCTTTCAAAAGCTATCTGCGTTCGCGCTACACTAACGACAGATCCATGAAATAAACACCCAACTAATAAAATCCAAATCCAAAATCACCCTTAATTGATGACCCAATAATCACTACAGCAAATAAATCAACACTTCAATAACATTTCGATCGTAAAGAACAGCATGATGAAAAACAAATTCCACATCTATATGGGTTTCGAATTCAAATAGATACCATTGAAAGGAAGCCGCGTGGCTCATTGCAATTTTACAAATACACTAAACCAATCTAACAAACCAAAAACAATCGAAATTAGTCTTTATCTATCTAACTATACAGAAGTTGCGCAATTTTATGAGTTGTATTCAAAATGGGGTAGTAATATAGGTGCACGCGGCCAAGCATCCCTCAGTAGATAATAAATGCTTTTGACAAATAATTACGTTGTTTGATTTTAGATGGATGATGGTCGATGGTAAACATTACGGTCGTGGGATTTCGGTAAAGCTTCTGGATCATTAGGGTGCAACTACAGCTCTCTCAATTTGTGAGGATTTACTTGTTTTTGTTACCTACAAGGCGATAATTATTGGTATAATATAACGATATGTTTTAAAATCCCTGTAATCCCTTCCCGATACCCTCTGACTTTACCTAAAATAACATAAAAATTAAATATCGAAAAAAAAACTTTCTCTTGATCTAAAGTAGATTTTTTTCTTTTTTACCAAAGTGCAAAGAGTCGACACATTAAAAATAATTGACTATAATTCCACTTTTTATTGTCATTAAATTTTTTTAGTTTGTTAAATCATTAAATTCTAAGAATAAACACAATATAACACATTTCTAAAACACACTGTCTCCTTAGATTGATTTTCTAAAATAATTTTCAAGTTGTTTGTATGTAATATGTACCTACTAAAACTATTTGTATAGTTCCTAAAGACCAAACCCAACCTTTCGCAGAAGCTAAGTTTTGCCTTGAGACTCTAAATTCTCAAATCACTTTAGTGGTTTGTGAGCTATTTGTTTCGGCACTTGTTACTATTCGGTAGATGTAGAGAGATAAAATATCTATACATTATTCAATAGTTATAATAATCATAGGCCTTTTTACCTAATATAGATGATAAATATAGCGCCAGCAACATTAATCCTTGTTATTTAGGGTGCTTGAGTGTCTAAGACTTGTTTTAGATGGAGTAGGCTTGCCCAGAACCAATAGGTACCAACCTTTGAGCTTAGTCGACCGTATCCAGAGGAAAGAAAGTGTTAATAGGCGTGGAGCCACTTAAGCCGTGGGTTTCATCACGATATTTCCTTTACCGTAAGAGCAATGTTAATATTCGCAGTTTTTATTAACATGAAACTTAGTTGTAAACCGACTTGAAATTGTATGATTCTGATGTAAAATTAGTATCGAAATAACACTTTTCCCGTTGCCTCTAAAATATTCTACAAGGTTAAGGTAAAGTAGACATCGCTATACCAAAGCCCCGGCCACATGAGTAGAGACTTCTTTACTCATGTGCCCCTGCCCCTGACTTAAATAACAGCAACGATTTTGGCAGTTTTAAAACACTTTGAGCACGATTCCTGATATAAGCAATTTTACGCAAAGATGGAATATGTACAAGGTTTTTTTTCTATTAATAATTATATGGCTTCGCACGGCTTGTGCATATAGCGAGTAACAAGTTATATTTTCGACTGGCGACCCGCCCCGGCTTCGCAAGGCTGTATTATGCATGTATTATATCTAAAAACCTTTCTCTTTAATTACTTTATCTATTAAAAAAAACCGCATTGAAATCCGTTGCGTAGTTTTAAAGATCTAAGCCATCGATCATATAATCTAAGCATACCTACATAGGGACGGCGAAAAGTGACTTTATTTTATACTATGCAGTGATTAGTTGTTACTAGTCAGTTGTTAGTTTTAACAGTTTGAAAAGGTATGTTTCTCTTTAATTCTCTATGTTTTAGATGTCTTTAGTAGTCGGTATTCTAATTTGATTGCCTGAGACATTCGGTTCGCTTTGGTAAGTAAATAACAAGGGAAATTGTTAGTTCGAATTAATTAAGTATGCTCTAACAACATCGTACTATTTCAAGCTCTGTCATTTATTAATTGCAAACACTCGCGATTTTACCCGCTTGGTAATTGTTTGCTGAAATCATCAATATAGGAGTATTACCTAACGATGTACCGAAATTATTAATATACTAAGGGCTAACAAACATTAATGAAAAAAAAAAATTAAAAAATTAATGAAATTTTTTTTTTTTTTTGTAATTGTTTAGAAACTGAAATCATCAATAAAGGAGTATTACCTAACGATGTAGCGAAATGATTAATATACTAAGGGTAAACGAACATTATCAAAAAACTAAAAATAATAAAAAAATATGAAAAAAACATGATATTTTTATTTATATTCTACAATTTGTTGATGAAATATTTACCACCAATTTTAATATAGAAAGACATTAGGATAACATGTATAGGAGATAAATAAATTTGTAAGGAGTAGGTACCTACTCTTATTGACAGCATTTTAATGATTACTAGCGACCCGCCCCGGCTTCGCACGACTATATTATGCATGTATTATACATATAAACCTTCCTCTTGAATCACTCTATCTATTAAAAAAAACCCCATCAAAATCCGTTGCGTAGTTTTAAAGATTTAAGCAGTCAAAAGGAAATAGGGACAGAAAAAGCGACTTTATTTTATACTATGTAGTGATATTTCGTAATGAGTGTCTTTCTATTTTACCTATAGGTATTGTTGAAATGTCTGATACTATAAGAGCGGTACGAATCTGAATTTTTCCATGGGGGTTCCTTTTATTACGTGGGCCAGCACTAATAAAGGATTTTTGGAAATTGGACTTTTAAATCGGTAAAAAGGACTGATAACATTAATAATTTATATATTTTTCCAAGACAATAACTTACCTGCAATATTTTCCAAAAACAAACCATTGCTATTCGAAACACCGAAGATTGTTTGAAAATATCAATAAATAATGCAAGAGCCCCGAAGGTTTTGATATATGTAATCACAAGAATACGTGAGTGAAATGGGTGAAACTTCACCGTTAAATTTACGACCGTACTAAGAATGCGAGTCTACGAGTTGATTTCACTAAGAGCAGTTCCAGTTTTGACAAATAGCTTGGATGGCGATTGTAGTTATATTAAGTCACAAGCTGCGCCCGGTTTCATATATTTTTTGATATTATTCAGTTTGAACTTTGATTGAGTCGTCGCTCGGCGTCGTTGAAGTTAGGTTTTGTGTCTTCGAAACGCGATAAGAAGACACAAGAAACTAATAGGGTTCTTTATTATTTTAATGGCTGCGACTTCGTACTCGTGGTAGTTTTGTTTTATGTACCAAAACCTTCCTCGTAAATCACTGTATCTATAAAAAAACCGCATTAAAATCCGTTGCGAAGTTTCAAAGATCTAAGGATACATAGGGACAGACAGACAGCGGGACGACTTTGTTTTATACTATGTAGTGATTTCTGTAAAAAGGTTTAGAAAGATAATATTTCAATTAGGTATCAATTATTTTGTAGAATCATGTTTTTCATCAACGAAAATAATTTAGATTCGAAGCAAATATTATTCTGAAATAGTACATTGCGATACAAGTGTGGAAAGTTGATCATTCCATAGAGGCGGTTTATGACGCGCGAGTGGAACGCGAGCGTGGCAAAAGCCGAGATGGAATCATCGATCCACACGTGTATCGTACGACGTTTTTTATCACAGTTGCGAATAAAAAAAAAGACTTGTTAAAATAATAAAAAGTTTTTAAGAATTTTAGGTTATGTTTACTATTTTTTGTTAATTACACTCCCGAAAGGCTAGGCAAAAGACTTTTAACCTAAACAACCTCGTCTGCCATACAATATTTTTTAGGGGTTTTTTTCATTTGTTTTTGCGTCGGCGGTTAAAAATAGAATATAATGGTAAGGAAAAAATATATTTATGTACCTAAAGAAAAAACAAAATAAAAACAAAATTCAATTTTTAATTATTTTCAAAGACGTTATCACGTAAAATTATATCGTTCGTTATCAGACTTTAGCATGGACTTAATATTATTTAATACTAGACTTTAGAGACAACCTTTTGAAAAGAAGAAAAAAGGTACCAACAAAGAGTTTTGAGCCAGCAAGGCTTAAAAACTCTTTGATGGTACCTTTTTTCCCAAACATCAAAACAGTATAACCTAAGATAAATTAAGAATGTTTCATCTACCTAATATGTCATTAGCAGTAAGATACGTATTTGACTTATCGGGATAGCGTATTATTTTAGCACTAGTTGGATTTTTTTTATCGCACGCGTGTATAATACGTTGCATTTTGAGCCTTAAAGCGGTTTAATACGATCCACTTTATGAGCAACTGTGATAAAAATGATTATTCCTAAATAAATAGTCAACTATCTTTATTATAGAATTCTTGTCCGTCAATTCCGGCTTCAGATGAGGGTGACAATCATCCCCTACATTCTTATTGGCTGTTGACATTCCTTGAACAAAACATATGATATGACATTACAACCCTAGTTAATAATCCTACTCTTATGGGGACCTAATTAAATTCCTGGTTTGAAAAGGTTTGAGATATTTTTTATTTTATAAAGAACTAGCGAATACAGCCATGCGAAGCCGAGGCGGCTTCGCATGGCTGTATTATGCGTGTATTATATCTAAAAACCTTCCTCGCTATCTATTAAAAAATCCGCATCAAAATCCGTTGCGTAGTTTTAAAGATCTAAGCATACAAAGGGCATACATAGGGACGGCGAAAAGTGACTTTATTTTAGACTATGTAGTGATAGTGAAGAATTCAACACACCATAGATTACATTTCATGAAAAAACATTTTTTTTTAAATTTACCTAAATAAAGTTCCCTTTTGAGGGTGCACAAAAGACTCGCTGCATTGCCTCCTTGGATGGCATTGCCGATACATACTTACTAGCTTTTATTCACGACTTCGACCCAGCAGTTGTTGAATTTTCCAAATTCCTTTCTTGTGCGTTAATTAAGTAACTAGCTGAGCCCTGTGGTTTCACCCTCATAAGTCCCGATTCCGTAGAAATATCGGGATAAAAAGTAGCCTATATGTTAATCCAGGTCTCTATCTATCTATATACCGAATTTCATTGCAATCGGTTAAGTAGTTTTAGCGTGAAGGAGTAACGAACATACACACAAACTTTCACATTTTATAATATTAGTAGGATTTTAGTCAGCAAATCTGTTAGGACTTTAAATTTCATATTTGTCCTATGTTTGTTACACCTTCACGCAACAACTAATTAACCGATTACGATGAAACTACGAGTAAGTATGTTATATGGCGGGAGGAGGATGACTGGAGGTTGATTACTTTCATCCTGATATTATCATTAGACAATTATTAGGTACCTACAATGCAGTTTTTGAAAATATAAATTACTAGCTGCGCCCCGCGGTTTCACCCGCGTAATAATTTTCTGCGTGACTTTCTTAATTTTTTCTTTCGTAAGATCCTTCTCTTGACAACAACGAACACAACAAAAAAAGAATTATCGAAATCGGTCCAGGCGTTGTTGAGTTATGCGCTTACCAACACATTTTGCGATTCATTTTTATATTATAGATTACTTATTATTTCATTACCTACTTATGCGGGTGAAACCCCCCGCGGTTCCAAGTGAGAATATAATTTTTAAGAAAACACATTTTGAGCTCTACTTTATTTTGTAAGGATTATAATAAAATTTTACCCGCAAAAGTCCTGAATATCGGTATAAAAAGCCTATTGGTGTTTCCCGCTTTTCAGCTACCTACAACTACATACTTACTTAGTAATCGGTTTAGTGGTTTTTGTGAAAAAAGGTAACAAACATAAACTTTCGTAAATAAATATTCAGAATACCTACTTAGATTTTCATGCAAAATATTTTTTTATACCTATCTACTAAGGTTACCTACCTATAAGTAGTTTGAAAAATATTCTAAAGCAAAAACTCAAAATAAATTTAAATACATGATTTATTACCACTAACAATCAGTAAATTTTATCAGAAAAATATATTTTTCACTGCAAATCCGAAGGTTTTATAAATTATTATTTACATTTTTAACAATTTCTATACAATCTTTTACGAAACACTCAAAAAAGTTTGAATTCTTATCAATTTATCATCACAATTTTGGCAAGCCTTTTCTTATAAACTTATATTTATTGAGAGCGGTTTAGTACGTCGTAACTATCATTGTCACTAACAACGTCGATCTGTTCGTTGTCACAATGAGATTCCGAAGTCTTCGTGCATGAGGCCTTTGAGCAGCAGCACTTCTTATTTTTCCCTTCAGCGCTCATTGGAGATTCTTCCTTCTTCAACTTAACCCGTCGGTTTTGGAACCAAATCTTGACTTGTTTCTCAGACAGTTTCAATCTCGATGCGATCTCGATTCTTCGTAATCTCGAAAGATACATATTCATTGAGAACTCTCTTTCGAGTTCCAACAGTTGGGTTCCAGTGAATGCTGTTCTGATTCTTTTACTCGAGTCTTCTTTTAAAGGTAAGCGTTTCAGGTCTTTTGAGTAACCAGGGAGAAGTTCTTCTGGGTGAGCGAGAGGAGGGCTCGGTGTTCCGTTGCGGCTTTCACTTGATAGAGACGGTGATCTCTGACCTTGGCTCTTGGAGGGTGAGACTGTCTTGTATGGATGATGCATGTATGGAGATACTGACTTCTTTCGTCGGCTGACGAAGGAGTCTTCCTCAGTCTTCAAATATTCAAAAGGTCTCGGTTCGTTTTGCGGTTCAAAGATCTCCTGGCGCGGGATCTGATGTAGCAACGGATATCTGAAGCTCAGCTGTTCCAAGAACGGCCTGAACAGGTCCGGTCTTTGTTGGTGAAGTCCAAGGGATAGTAGATTGTTCAAGTTACCCGGATAAGGGTACGGCAGGAACTTCGGACGCGGATCTATCGTATGTCCGATCATTGTATATGGATTGATGACGTCACTTTCTGGTTTTCTATCTTTAGTATCACTGATCAACGTATCAACAAGGAATGAACGGGACATCTTGTCGGTTTGCCGTGCAACACACTACTGGTCTCGAAGGGTGAATCGCTCTAAAGTAACAATTACAAAACTACCCCCACTTAGTGCACCCCATTGTAAACAAACACAATAGGTCTCACTTGAAGCGTTTTGGCAATTATTTGGCCCGGCCCACCCTTTTGTTAGGGAGCCGTCAACCCCAGACTCTATGGATAAAAAAAAAACTATTGTGTATGAAACGTTTTAGTAGCTATGAATAATTTTGTATGGGACTCTAACATCCCCAATATCTATCTCATTAAATCCAATTTGGTTAGTGTTTTTGATGCATTCATAATTTATAACTGTTTCGTTTCTTTGCTTTTTAATGATGCTATTATTTTATTAAATATTTATTTTGGCATACAATGGTACAATAAGATTGCAAAAAGGGTAAATTTTATGAATTATTTCAGGAAATATTCTTTCGGAATTAATTAGTATTTACCTCCAAATATTTATTAATGTTAGGCTATATCATTTCGTTACTAAAAAAGAAAACAGTGTACTTACTATCATATTTCTAGACCTAGTAGTTTTAGATATCCCTTGTCTATCATCTGTTCATCTGTTAGTTTATCACGAAAGTATTAGGTAGGTCCCCATTAAAAGCCCAAATTGATATAAATAAAAATGAATAACCGAAATGTACCTACTTTCTTACATATAGGTATGGCAAAAAAAAGAAGTTATTGGCAACTTAACTTTCGAACGAGCGCACCGAATTGGATCATTTTTTTTTGTGATCGTTATTGTCAGGATAGCAATTAATATTCATTAATAATTATAACTTCCTCCACCATCATTTAACAAAAATATAATTCATAAAATTAGCACAATTATTCTCATATATTTTGATACTTTACAGCTCCTTTGAATTATTTCGCGAAATTATCAAAACCATTCACTCACCCTACATTTTACGATATTAATTAAGTATGAATAGTGTATAATAATAGCCGTATGGTGTACGCGTGATCTCAAAGAAACCCTTTAATAAGGGCCTTATAAAGGGCCGGCGGAATATGGCCCCGCCCAGAAGAATCCCTGCCCTTTAAAAGGACTAGTTTTTGACAAACACATTTGATGGTCATGAATTAGGGACGCTTTTAAAAACAATATTAAAGCCTACGAAATATACAGCAGGTATAAGAGTACCTACCTACGATATCTATACATTCAACTTCTAACTACAAAATATCTACTTAACTTTAAACCAACCTAAGATATAAATTATTCAAAAGGTCTATAGGTCAAATATGTGCACAAAATAAAATAATAAATACAATGTTCATTAATCATAACGAGATACATACAATCATAACCTTAAAACACGAGACAAAATAAATGAAAATGATATAAAAACTATTAGAAAACAAATGTTGCAAGAAACACATAATAAAAAAATAAAAATAATTAAATTTACTAAATCAGAATCAAATCTGAAATAAAAAATTTTGTAGAGGTTTTCACCACAAAAAAGCGTACATACATAATAATAATAATAATAATAAAAATATTTATTTCAATTTCTTAATCTAAATTTACAATTTTATACTTATGAAAGCACTTTTTAAGCACCTAATGGGGGTACTTGTAACAAGTGCTTTCGCCCTTCCATCACTTATATAATATAGTTTAGACTTATTTAAAGTAAGATGTAAGTACTTCAAAGTTATATAATTTCAAATCTAATCAAAATATTAATTTATTTATAATTTCATCAAATACAAATTTTTATATTTATTAGATGACACATGCAGTTCACCAGAACAATACTTTATTACGATACAGTTATTAACAACATCTCCGTTTCGTTGTAGTTTAACCCTTGTAATAGTTTTACCACCACTTTCTTACATTCTCTATATTTCATTTGAAAGATGTTATTATCTTGGTTGAAATAATTATACAATCGAGTAGCCTGTTTATCAAATTGTCTAAAAGCAAATGCACTCTTAACAGAATTACTTTTGGCAACAATATCTTTTCTTCGTTTCTGTACATTAGATGTAGTATAAGGTAGATTTTTATGTAGTCTTAATATTGCTTGAAGAATAAAAAGTTTTCTTACTGTTAAAGTTTCTGATATCCTGTACAATTCCTCCGTCGGGAATCTGTTGGATTTGAAGTACATAAGTTTCAACAAAGCTCTCTGTACTCTTTCTATTTCCAGAAATTTCGATTTAGTAGCTCCACCCCATACAGGTATACAATAAATTAACACTGATTGACTTAGCGATATATAGATTTGTTTCAATAGCATTGGAGTCATGATATATCTCAGTTTAACAAAAATATATAGCAGTTTGCGGATTCTATTTTTAAGGACGTCAATATGGTTATGCCAGGACAACCTGTGATCTATCACGACTCCAAGGTATTTGGTAGTCATGACTTTATTTAATGTAGGGCAAGCACAACTACGAGATTCATCACAGTTATGGATCTTGATGTTGAAAGTGGATTTTGGTTGACCTCGGGCCGTTTTAGAGTAACAGATATAGTTAGTTTTACTTATATTGAGTGTCAAAAGATTTATTTCAAGCCACTCCGCAATAATAGCTAGCCCCTTTTCAGCATTGGTCCTAGCAGCTTCCCATGTTTTACCTGAAAAGACTACAGCTGTGTCGTCAGCATATGAGAATATTTGACCATGGTCTATTTTGAGGTTGCAGAGTGAGTTGATATAAATGAGAAACAGCGTAGGACCCAGTATGCTTCCTTGCGGAACGCCATACGCTATTTCAAGTTCAGAACTCTCGAATGAACCTACCTTTATTCGTTGTTTCCTGCCACTAAGATAACTCTCAAATAGTTTTAGTGCTATATCTCTTATTCCGATGCTTTCGAGCCTACTTAACAATATAGGAATTGAGACCGTGTCAAAAGCCTTTTTTAAATCTATGAACACCGTTATACATTTCTGATTTGAATCTACTATTTTAGTCACATGTGAAGCAAGCCCTATAACAGCGTCTTCAGTTGACATACCTCTCCTAAAACCAAATTGTTGCTTAGATAATATATTCATTTTATTTAGATAATTAATAAGTCTAAAATTTATAAGTTTTTCTACAATTTTTGATAATGCCGGTAATATTGATATGGGCCTGTAATTCTCGATATTTTCTTTTTTACCACTTTTAAAAATAGGAATTATATTTTAAATTTTAAGTGCTGTGGGAAAAATCCCTTTACTAAAACAAAGGTTGACTAAATGCACTAGTATTGGACTAAGAATGTCACATGTCATCTTTATAAAATTAGTGGGGATATTATCCCAACCTGGTGAGCTGTCCGTTTTGAGGCTCATAATAATACTACGTACTTCATCACAGTCTGTGTCCAACAACACAAAAGATGACACATGAGAATCAATTGTAAATTTAACATCGCTATTATTATGATTGCTTTTATTTTTAACCTCTTCAGCTAATTCCTTGCCGATATGCGCGAAATAATTATTGATGTGGTTAAGGGACTCTTCTGGTGTATTTTTAATTAGTGTTAGTTCATTATTGGTTGTTTTTTGTGGTTTATAGTTAGTTACGTTATTTATAGCCTTCCATAAGGTCTTTGGTGTTTTAGCTGATTTTTTGATTAATTGTTGTTCGTATTTGCGTTTTACTTTCTTAATATTGTTGGTACAATAATTACGGTATCTCTTAAAGGTGATTAAAAGAATTTCGTTGTGTTTATCTAGTTTAAGTTGCTTTTGTAGGGAATTCCTAATTTTAATACATCGAATTAAGCCCAGAGTCATCCAAGGTTTTATTATTCGTTTCGACTTAGGAATTTTTATAATCGACGTATGTTGTTTTAATATGTTAGATATCGTGGAAATTATGGCATTCATCAAATTATTAGGATTTTTGTATAGGATTAGATCAGGTAAGTTTTGTATTAAGAGTGTTTCTCGTGCTTTTAAAAAATTAGTTTTTATTTTAGTTCTACTAGTTTTATCACAAGTTTGTACTTTAGAGAGTGCTAATAGAACCATAGAATGATCTGTGACTGTTGTGTCTAATACTGCAATAAAAACAGAGTTTTTGTGACTGTCAATCTTTAGCATAAAGTGGTCAAGACAACTTTCTTCTCTTGTAGGAATGTTGTGACCAGCTAGTATACCGTGTTCGGCTAGCATATTTAGGTAATTGCTTCTGTTCTGTATCGTGTAATTTTTATCTTTCGGTTTTGGTATAAGATTTATATTTATATCTCCGCTAATAACTATGTTCTTGCTATTTTTAATCGTATGTAAATGGTTTTCCAATGAATCTATGAAATTTTCTGCGTTGTCATTAGATGGTGAGCGATAAACACCCAATATAATTATATCCAACAAGGAAATTTGTATGCAGGAAGCATCTTTCAATATTATTTCTTTTAAATCTGTATTGAGATTATTGTGAATGAATACAACCACCCCGTCATTTTGGTTCAGATGTTTTGTAGATGTCGCATAATAATAGTTTGGTAATGTAGAGATATTCTTATTTTTATTTAATCTGCATTCTGTTAATATTATAATGTCTGGAGTAAAATCAAGCAAACCAATATTTAATTGAAGATCGTCTAAATTGCTGTAAACACTTCTAATATTTTGCGTAATTATTTTGAGGTCTGAAATAGTAAAAATTTTATATGTCGATAAACTTTCTATGCTACAGCTCACTGAAAGATAGGTTTCGTCCAATTCGTTTAAAATGTTTTCTGAATTATCCATAAAATGTTTTTATATTTTTCTTAGTATTTTTAATTCCAGTAAATGCGTGGCATGGATATAATATCTTTTTCAGTGAGCTACTAAAGATATTCTTCAGTTGTACATAGTTAGCTAAACTATCTAAGAAGGCTATGTTTTTGCTATAAAGTGTTGTATGGGTGCTTATTTTAGTTTCATTAAAAAATACTAATATTGTCAGTGGTGTTTTATAGTATGTATGTATTTTGTACATAGGTTTGTGTGTGTGTTTGCTGATTTGTAAGTATTGGTAGTAAGTAACCATTAGAACGATATTAAGTTTAATATGAAAAAAATACAGCCAATGATGACCGTGTAGTTGAATAAAAATATTACTTATAACTTTAACTATAATAATAATTACCAAAAGATCTAATAGTCATGTTTGTTGCATTAGTTGTTGTACCTGGGCTTCGTTTTTTATCATAATTATTGGAGTATTTTCGTCCTTCCTTATGTAGATTCTTCCGTATGAAGTCCAGCAAAATTTGTAGCTCTTAGATTTCGTAAGGTCCCTTGCCAAGAAGTAGAGACGCGATCCCTTGACAGTAAGATGTTCAGCCAGATAAATTGGAGTCTCGGTTTGAGTTGTAGCTCCTAGATGTTTATAACATAGTTTACTTTTGTGTCTTCTGTTAAAAGATTTACCCATTTTTAGAAAATCTGTTTTCAAAATCGAAGATGTAGTCTCAACAATTATCGGGGTATTCTGCTTCTCTGGTTTCTTCCCCTTCACTCTGTAAATATCTTTAATTTCTAATTTATTTATTTTGCAATCTATACTCTGGGATAGGCACGTGACCATCTCTATGAGGTCTTCTCTTGTTTCATTAGTTTTTTTAGGAGCGTTTTTTATTTCAAAAGTTGTTTTTAAACTATTTATTTGCATTTCTTCTAACTTGTTTTCCAAAATGGTTATTGTTGTTTGATCATCCTTTCGCTGCCGTTCTAAATGTGTGATTTTGTTCTTAAGCTCGTCGTTCTGTGCAGAAATAAATTCTACAGACTTGAATAATTCATTGTTTGTTTGTTGTATATCATTTAGTTTCTGTACCACTTTTTTTAGTTCTTTCTCTTGTGAGCCCGTAAATGCCGCAAACATTTGTTTAATCTCTTGTTTAAAATCACATAGAACATGGGTGATTGTGCTGTCATCTTCTTCCGTTCTTCCTCTTTTTGACGGATTAAATCCATAACTCGGGGGGGTTGTTTGAAGCTCCATATCTGACCTCGATTGTACAGCTTTCTTGTCCATTGTACCAGGCTACTAGGACAGCGAGGAGGTGGTGACTCACTGTGCGTATGACGGTTGACGCCCTCCGCGTAGCGCACTGGGGTAGTAGTGGGCGGGTCCGATGACGACAAATCAGGTGCGTAAGGGGCGGGTGCAGTTGCGCTTGCGTCACCAGAGGGATGTGCCTGACTCACCCGTTCTCACACCTCAGAGTCTTTATGTTCTCCTATTATTTTGCCGGAATATTTTTGTTGTATTTAGTATTTAATTTTCACAAAAATAAATTACAAAGTTTTCAAACACGTCTACACCTTACAGCGGTCCGGGGGGAAGAGAGAGAACATACTTTTAATCATATTTAATCCGACCCGAATCTTACGCACGTGATTGTACCAAAACGGACCTAAAATTGTTGTTAGTATTATAATTGTGAATCAATGTAAGTAATAATCATGTCAGTTATAATTCGAGACTTGTATAACAGGGTTGTAAGTGGTTTTTATAGAATTTACTCACATTATGACTTTATTAACCCTTGCTTTGTTGAGGATGTTTTTAATCATGGCCGAGCTGGTTTTGGTATTAATAAAAATGTTACTTTGAGAAAATGGTGGTGTGAGATCTTGTATTATGACCTTCGTGATGCGGTGGGTTGACTAGAAGGTTGCTGGTTCGATACCCGCTGGCTTATAAATATTTATGTACTTACAGATATTGGTTTCTGTAAACATAATATGTGTTGTGGTGACGGTTAAAAAACCAATACTAAAATTTGGTAATTCATTACTTCATTGTTCGTGTAGGCTAATTTTTATTCCGATATTCTTACGGAATCGCGACTTACGAATGAGAAACCGCAGAGTGCTTCTAGTTTATAATAAACTCAAAAACCAAACCTTACACGAGACTAGAATCAGTAACACACTTTCGCCCATTCATGCAATAATACTATTGTACTACTAATGGACTTAAACATTCACAATACTGCTAAAATATTATTCAAAATCTATTCTCAAAGGCGACAAATATCCACACGACAAACATACCCCAAAACATCATCGAAAAATTTAACTTTTATACCCCGGTAATAGAGATGAAAAAGACCAATCGATAGACACAAATAAATTTGCAATTACAAATACCTGTGCCACAAACAAGGTAACAATAGCAAAGAAATACAAAGAATTTGACTTCCCATTCATGACCATAGATAAAATCATGAATGAACGTAGAATCTTATGAATGAAGACAAGTGGACCCCGTAGAGAGAACTAGACGACTCCAGACACGAAGGCGACTGTATTGTCAAATAATTTAAAAGTAATATCTGTTCTTAGAAACCTCTTGAGTCTTGATAAAAGCAGGTGGTCATTGGATACGTTTTTTGAACTCATTTCCGTTGTGACCAATCGCTTTGCGGTCCAATGGTCGTTTCATTTAAATTTAATAATGAGAATAGGTGCATTGCAATTTTAAAATAACGAATTATAATATCAAATTGAGAAAATATTGTGTTTCTTTTCAGAAATTGAAAACAAATCTTTCGAATACATTTACTATTAGTATAGTTTATATGTTCTATGGTTTTTTAAGACATGGTTTAAATTTCAAACTCAAGAATTAAATTTTTCAAAATCCTTTTTCATTACCTACATTACAAAAGCTGTTGTTTATACTTAGTTCGATTTGTCCAATGGTTTGAGCTGTAGTCACATTTTCTTTTAAAAATATACGCGATTAGATACAATTAAATCAACCAGGGATATAACTAATAACCTTGATTTAAATTCAATACCGTCATGCCAATTACCAACATCAATAACCATCATATTTGTTATTACTCTAACTATATCTAATTCATCGCCAGTCTCCATAAATCCATAACAATGTCTATCGATACGTAATAATATCTAATCCAGAACTATTACCTTGTCACAATTGCCTTTAGTGTACATGACACGAGAACAATTATGAAAGACAGTCTAACAAGGATCATTTTGTATCTAAAGGAGGTCGCTAGCGTCCTTACTAATTCCACAATTAAAATGAATTCGAACCAAAAGTGCCATGGCAGTTTATTAGTTCCTCTTTTCGCCACGTGCAAAAACATCTTTGTCAGATTCTAAAGTAACGTATGATAACCCTTTTTCAACTTTACCATCGATTTGCGAGGGTGGAATATCTGTTCCAGTAAAATTAACTTTATAACTTTAGCTTAGAGTTACTTTTTCTTTGAATTTGGCAATATTGTTATTTGAACCATTATTTTGAGCTGATTCTGGCAGATAGGTACACGACGTTTTCGTTTGGTTTTCTAACAATGGGTATAGAAATGTGATTTGCAAAAAAATTGATGTAAATCTGAGTTTTTGTTAACGTGTTTTGTTGGATTAATTCGTTGTCTTATCTGATTTTACGAATGAGAAAAATATTTCGATGTTTTTAGTATTTTTGAGAATTTTGTTGAATTTAATAATTTATTTTCGACGTTCGGTAAGTCACTGATTCGTTAAAACTTCAGCCCTAACCACCTTAGAGCGCGAAATTCTGGAGAGATTATCTATAATCGATGTTTGCTAGAACACTAAATTAATCTAATTGTTAATTTGATTCTGTCTGGTTTTGTGACGATTCTATACATTTACAACATCCTATCTGTGCTCGACAAAACTTTACGGTCGCATGGAAGATATCGCCCTTAAGCGTCAAGGCAACCCTCCGTGCTACGTGCTAATATTTCCCTAATATAAGTTATTAGCTTTTAGTTTGTATTTTACATGTTTATTGTTATAACATTCTAATTTTAACCGACTTCAAAAAAGGAGGAGGTTCTCAATTCGGTTGTATGTATGTTTTTTTTTATTAATGTTCTTACAAGACGTTTCAATTTTGCCTTTGACTTTATATTTTTGGTTTATTTCTATGGACAAAGTTTTTATCTATCTATCTCTTTAAATACAAATGAAAGAAAATGCTACTAATTATTCCAAACATGTAGTTTCTTTACTGAGTTATGTAAGCAAGTGTATGTAGGTACCTATTTCTTA
Organism: Idaea aversata; assembly: GCA_907269075.1. NCBI lineage: Eukaryota > Metazoa > Arthropoda > Insecta > Lepidoptera > Geometridae > Idaea > Idaea aversata. The sequence continues at coordinate 14,351,729 of OU026092.1, read as the reverse complement.
ACCCTTTCAGTACCTACGGGCTCTGATGTGTGGGTGTATAGAGATAAGAAAGTAATCAAGGTAGAAACCATCTATCACGTCAGTTCGTGATTGGACTAGGTATTAGTTGACTAAGATCAACTCATCAATAATATAATATACATCAGGGTTGTCATTATGGACTGAAAATGTTGTTTATCATCTTTGACATCATTTCAGAGCAACGAGTAAAGATATTGCTGGATAAAAAGTGTCTGCCCTTTCACTCGCGTTTCTGTGGGAATATGGTGATAAAATTACCTACTCATAATCTTACACGTATGTGAGTTGATCATGACCCTACCATGTCAGGGTAGTTTCACTTGACAGTGTGTGAGAAAACTACCTATACTCTATTTGTAAAACTTAGATCAAAAATGTAAACAAAGAAATGTCAAATATTGACAGAAACGCCATTTCGTAAAGGTTGAAAGCCGCTGTATTGTTGCCAGTGTGTAAAAAAAACTACCATTCAAATTTGAATATTGTAATAACTTTGTTTAAACAATTATTTTATATTATAAAATAAACAATCCTATTTCATATTGATTTTATTTGCAAAGGTATTTTTTAGAAATTGAGGTCATAGTCGTTTTTTTACCTAATTTCCACTTTCCTAAAAAAAACTACCAAAGCTTGATGTATTTTTTACTCTGATAACACCATTGTTTACATTTTTAATCTAAGATTTACAAATAGAGTATATAATTTTTAAAGTTTCAATGATTCAATGTATCTTCATACAAAATCACATTAAAATCAGTCTAATAGTTTCTGTCTTTGCAATATGAGCAACTTGCATGACATCGTGTTACACTTTGTAATATGAGCGACTTGCATGACATCGTGTTACACTTTGCAATATGAGCGACTTGCATGACATCGTGTTACACTTTGCAATATGAGCGACTTGCATGACATCGTGTTACACTTTTAGCTAAAGACATTTAATGGATAATCTAAAACTATATTTCCAAAAATAACTATCCACTATACTATCTATTTTTTATAATTTTTTACTTTTGACATTTAATACTTTATACTTTGACATCTAATTTTTATTTTTTATATTTTATTTAATGTATTTATTTATGTAACACAATTTTCTCGTAATTTATATGGATCAAGATATCTGAAATAAATGAATTTTAATTTTATTTTTTAATTTTATTTATAACGACAAAGGTTGATATTATTTAATTATTTTAACACTTAATCAGTCGGTTAATCATGACGCAAGTAAACCTAAGTGTAGATGTAGAAAAGAATTACAGAAGTATTCATAAAATGACATAGTAACATAGCTATTGATTTATATTTTTATCAACTCGACACCGATAGGTACATTGCTCATACCAAAAATACTATTTAACCAAATTTCTCTTAAAATTTAATAGTAATAAACTCAAAAAGTCAAAAGAATTGAGTTACACGGGTAATTTCCGTTTAAAACGTTACGTCAGAGGGTGAGGGGGAGTTTAAAAATTGAAAGTCAGACTCGAAAATTGTGTCTGCAGTTACTTCAAAGGGAGAATTAATGGACGTAACAAGCTAGAGAGGAACTGAATTAGTTAAAAGTTTGAGAGTGATGTTACATTTTTATAATGTGAATTCTAATAGTATGTGTTAGTATACATTCTTGCCTAGACTAATTATCTTCTATATCTAACTGTGCCGCGCTAGATACTTTTAATACAATCAGGGCGCTGCTGGGTTGATCTCATGCCTCTTTTGATCATATTTTATCATGTAGAGGAGAGTCTGTATCATATTTTTCTTACATTTTCTAAATTGTTCTGTCATGCCAGGATCGTATTCTATTCGATCGGCGTGCGATCATTTTTCTTGTAAGGTGAAATCTTTTCCTACATTTTGGTATAACTCGAAGATGAAAACTCTTTGTCGTTGCTAAACTTAAGTCACAAAAAGACGGCAACGAAAAAGTGTTTTTTGACTTTATGGATAGGCTTAGTAGAGATTTAGAGAACCACAAGGAATATTCGTCTATTTTACAAAAATCTCAGAATACATAGGTTAAATTAGGTTACTTACAAGTTTAGGTTATCGGCATCGGTAATTTTGCGAATTTGAATGCGATAGGAATAAAAAAACCTACCAAGTGGTACACAAAGGGTTCCGTAACATGTTGTATTAATTTTTTATATAATTTTTTAAAATACATTTTTTTGTATATTTTTGTATTTGTTGTTCTTTGGTACGTAACCCTAAAAAACGTCAACATTAAATAGCCTAACTAGCGACCCGCCCCGGCTTCGCACGGCTATATTATGCATTTATTATACATATAAACCTTCCTCTTGAATAAAATAAAAATAAATAAATAAATATTGCAGGACATTCCACACATCGCCATCTAGCCCCAAGCTAAGTAACTAGACTTGTCACTCTTTAATAGATAATTAAAAAAAACCGCATCAAAATCCGTTGCGTAGTTTTAAAGATTTAAGCGTACAAAGGGATATAGGGACAGAGAAAGCGACTTTGTTTTATACTATGTACCTAGTGATTATATTGCATTGGTTAGTAGAGTGAGATTCGAAGCTAGAGTGGTAGACTCGTAGACCCTAATTCATATGAAATAGTCTTAATAAAGCACGTTAATAATGCTTTTAAGCTGCGCTGCGTCTACGTGGATGCAATTTAATGGGAAATTTTACTGAAAGGCACCGAATTGGATTAGCTTTTAGCATTTCTAGTAAAATTTGCTGCGCCATCCTTGCTTTACTTCGGAGTAACATTTAGAAGCAAGTTTAAGGTTAAATTAAAAAAATATGTTTTATATTTACAAGCTGTTGTTTATATAATGGATGCATTTATAAAATGCTAAGCTAAGACACACACAACACATACTCGTAGTTTACTAATAAATTGTTGAAAAATTTTGTCCTCGAAATTGGTGAGAAATATTTCTATATTTTTGGTCATTTTGTTTTTTTTTCTCTGAACTTTGAATAGTTTATATAGCACTATAGGTAAACTCTAGTCTTAGTTTACATTATTTGTTTTAAGTACAGAATACTCACAATAAAATAAAGTTTTTTCTATTAAGTATATTCCATTTAAAGTTAGCGACCTTTTCAATTAAATATATTCGTTCTTTTAAATTTGAATTGGGGCGAGTTTTATCGATTAGTATTTCATTGCGTTAGCCCTTACACTTGGCTCAAGTTGGTTGAAGTAGAAGGTAGTTTCTTCAAGTGTGTTCCCATGTCATGTAAAGTTTGAAGAGGCATATTAATTGCTATACAATGCAGAAGGACTTATAAGTGCTCGATAACTGAATCTATAAGAATTAGTATGGTTTAAAGTGTAGAAAAAAGCGGTCAAAATTAAAGCTACATAACGAGGGTTACATATCAAAATAACTAAGTTCAATATAACTATGTTCGAAATAACTACGGTCATAATACCTACTGTTAAAAATACCTAATGGTTGTTTCACATATTTTTGTAATAACTAATGAACGAAATACCTAATGTACGAAACAACTACGGTTAATTGAACTATGTTCATTATAACTACGTTCGAAATAACTACAGTCATAATACCTACTGTTTAAAATACCTAATGGACGAAACACCTACGGTTAATTTAACGACAATAAATTCACCTACGGTTTATTCAACTACAATTAATTCATTTATGGTTTTCACCTACGGTTTAAAAGTAAAAACAAAAAAAAACCAAGTGAAATTAATAGAATTCGTTTCTAGCACTCGCCGGCCGCTGCCGCGGCACCGCTCGCTTCGCTCGCTCGGCTCGTGCGTTGTGGTCGCAGTTCTAACATAAACCTAACCTATCCATGTCGGTTCTGGGTAGGGAGTTTTCCGGGTCTTTATATGTTGCCCCGGTTTTTACCTATTTGACTTGGTTAGGGCAGCATCTAAAGGTCCACCCGGAAAACTCCCTACCCAGAACCGACATGGATAGGTTAGGTTTAAGTTAGAACTGCGACCACAACGCACGAGCCGAGCGAGCGAAGCGAGCGGTGCCGCGGCAGCGGCCGGCGAGTGCTAGAAGCGAATTCTACCCATTTTACTTGGTTAGGGTATTTTATAAAACTGATATTTTTAAACCGCAGGTGAAAAACCGTAGTTGAATTAATTGTAGTTAAATTAACCGTAGGTGTTTCGTCCATTAGGTATTTCGACCATTAGGTATTTTAAACTGTAGGTATTATGACCGTAAGTTATTTCGAACATAGTTATATTGAACTTAGTTATTATAATGTGTAGCCCAATCGACCGTTAGGTATTATGAACTTATGTGAATCGACCGTAGTTATTTCGAACATAGTTATATTGAACTTAGTTATTATGATATGTAACCATAACGAGCGGTTTTGGCCTAGTGGTACATTTTGCAAATAAAGTGCACATATATAAATCGATTTAAAAATCAGATATTTACACTAAAAATATTTAATTATATCAATTGTTTAATATTTTTCTGAGTAACTTAATCTCAATTGGTCAGTATTTTTTTCTTCACTGCTTCCAGCATATAAGACTTCAAGACACAAATAGCCAATTTGCCAGGAACTGCGACTTTTGAAAAAATATAAAACTAACCCTTTTTTACCAGTATATGTCAAAGCCAAAGTTTGCCAATAAACCCTCTGTCAATATCAATTTATCCGCTAATCGCTTACATCACAATACATTTGCAAGAGTCCTTGCTTCTCTCAAAAACCTTACTATTGTAGTTCCCACCGATAGCTTTTATTTCTTTGTATTTTTTACCGCTTTCCTTTTGTAAAACTGCTATAAAGTCTTTGTTTGCGTACATTGATTGAGAGTTTGTTCGATTGTTTCTTTGTTTCTTTTAAAATGTCATTTGATTTTATTATTATTTAAATAATAAGAGGAGGTTAATAACACACTTGGTTTTGGTTTTTATTGTTCATAAAACGCTAAGGGTCACTTGTGCAGTATAACTTATTAACTTTATAGGTTACTAGCTTTTACGCGTTAGCGTTGGGGCACAGTTGGGGTTAAATTTTCCAAAACAAACAATTTTAAAGAGCAATTTCATACTTTTTAACCCGTATCTAAGTAAATACTTGCAAATGAGTCTAAGTTAAGTTGTCAACGTCTGTACCTTACGTAAATAAGAAAACTAAATCAACACAGAAAAGGTATAAACGGAAACCCTTCTACAAAACACCTAATAATTCTACTTACGACTCTCGAAATCAACGAATCCAAGGTTGAAATACGTGGAAGACTCCAACCGGAAGAAGCTCGTCAAATACAACCCAACATTGTGAACCTTCAGGCTATTTGGTATCGGTTGCAGATTTTTTTTTTCGACATATTGTTACCTTTTTGCTTTTATTGATATCGCATAGTAACACGAGACGAGAGATCAGTGATTGTTACTGACGTATACGACTGCAAAATGTACAATAGTTTTAGAAGCAACGGTACTTCTGATAACTTTGGCGTAGAATATATAAGTTACTCTGAAACTTTCTTAAACAGAGTCTAGAATTCACTTGTTACAATTCACTAATTGTGAAATAGAATGGCGTGTTTCCGTCACGTCACGCGGAGAGAAGATACTTATCACCAGGAGAGTTCAGGAGTAAGAAGTGAATGGTCGCTGAGCGAAAGGATGGCCAGTGTAGGGATTTCGTTAGGAAAGGGACGATATGGAGGAGTTAACCCAGACTTGATGGGGAATAGAGTATAGTCGAGAATTATGACATGTTTAACATGATTGTGCCGACCTCGCATAGTGGAAAAAGGCAAGGTAGACCAGACTTACTTGCTACAATCTGTTAAAACCTCTCACGGGTGTCATATCTATCATTTTTACGAGTCAATAAATAAAGGTAAGCTTGACTTTTAATGACAGAAATGAAATCAAGGTGAGGTGTTAACAGATAACGGGATATTTACCATGTTTTAGTACATATTTCGATGCTGTTACAAGCATCATTATTACAAAAAATATATCTAGTTTTAAATAATTTTTTTACATGAAATTTTGGATAAAACTTTTTTACGCCAAAATCGCATCTCTATCTATTTAGCCACACACAAGGTCCATAAAAACTAAATGTCCTCAGAGCAGAGATTGATAAAGGATTTTAATCAAGTGGGTTAATTGAAAAACCATTGATCTCTTTCCTTAGCAGTGCTTTGTGAAAAATTGTTCGGAATCCATTCTATGTAATTGTTCTTAACAGACACTTTTAAAATTGGATTCTAGTTTCTTACAATTAACTTTTTTGTCACATAAAGTTTTAAAAAAATCTCTTTCGTCGCGCCAGGAAGTAAACACGTCTATTCGGTTGAAAAAATACCTAGATAATTCTGAATTTAACTCATAACTCATTTATTTTTTTCTCGTATAAAATAGCTTTGGCGTCAAAATTTTTTTATTGAAAAAAATACATAATAAGTAGCTCAATGATATAATATAATGTTTAATTGTTACTGTTCTAAGGTACAATATTTTTTTATCTAAGTCTCTATTTTTTTTTCTCTGTGCTGTTACTCAAGATAATATGAACTAGTGGGCATATACCCAGAGTTTTTGAAGTGAAAACTTCTTTAGCGGCGTTGAGCACTTTTTCTGTAATGGGTATAAAATCTTAAACTCGCGTCAGGACACGTGACCTGATCGAAAAAGCGTAAGACGGATGGAGAGTAGACAGCTATCCCCTCTCTACGGCGCGGCGAAAATGTATGCCTGGGCCTACTGTTTTTAATTTGGCTGTGAGTGTATTAAGACGTACATATGGTATTTTTTAACGGACGACTATTGACGGACGACAAATGTCGGACGACTATTGACGGACGACAAATGTCGGACGCCAAATGTCGGACGACAATTTGTAGGACGACAAATGTCGGACGACTATTTGTCGTCCGACTATTTTTTTTTTTCATCTAAAACTCTTTTTGCGTATGTTCTCGCGACATATCAGATTTTACACAGATATACAGTTTTCACTTCTGCCTGCACTCCCGGAGTGCGCTGTTTTTATTTTTAGTATTACTTTACTGCTATCGGTCTAAATCCCCAGCAATATTTTAAAGAGCATCCGCATCGAATCCCCATCCATATTGCATTTCTAATGAAATACCGAATGTGTTACGCCAACACAATTAGTTGCGCGCACTCGTATGCTGTGTCATTTAGGGTGAGGTTTCATTTGTTTGATAGATATCTGGTTGTGATATTAGTTTTTGATCCCCTCCTCTTTTAATTGTATTAATTTTGCTATTTTTAAAGAAATATATGTTTATCAGCCAAGTATAAAGGAAAGTATAATCTATACACAGATCTATGCTCAAAGTTTTTATAATCTATACCTACTAAACATTGTTTGCAATCACTACATAGTATAAAACAAAGTCGATTTCTCTGTCCGTCCCTATGTCCCTATATCCCTATGTATGCTTAAATCTTTAAAACTACGCAACTTATTTTGATGCGGTTTTTTTAATAGATAGAGTGATTCAAGAGGAAGGTTTATATGTATAATACATGCATAATACAGCCGTGCCAAGCCGGGGCGGGTCGCTAGTCTACAAATAAAACACAGGTACCAAAAGTGGATCTTGCCTACTGAAATGAGAGTCTTTCATCGCTCTCTGTCCTTCTTGCTAATTGTTGACTTGAAGTCCGCGGCGCAGGTCAGCTTCCATTGAAAAAATCTGTACTAGGTTATAGTTTATTTTAGATCATTCTCAATGTATTTTTTTCCTAATAATCTTGTTTAGATTGCACCCAATAAAAACTAAAAACTTTTTATTAGGTAGAACGTAACGAATCTATTTCGTCACGGAACTGGAAGTGAGTGTCACCCTTTGAGCACACGTGCGTCCGCCCTCAAACATATTATAGTCACTGTAAATGTCACATTCAATTTTGATATCTATTTCACACTTGTACGATGGCAGTGATAGGGTTAATTATTGTTTGCTAAAAATGGACCCATTTAGAAAAAACTAAAAAAAAAACATATTGAATATTTTTTTTCGTTTAAAAAACTTATAGTTCTAACTTGAAATATCTATACGGTAGAAGTATTTACTTAAAACTTAATTTCTATAATTTTTTAATAAATAAAATATGACGAATATATTTTTCTCTTCTAAAATCAGAGGCTATTTTTGTAAAAAACAGAATCGTGATCAATCTGGTAAAAATAACACAAGAAAAACATGAGCCAAATGATACTGTAAATTAATCTAAAATGTTCTAGGCAACAAAATGGCGCAATTTAAACAAATTATAAAGCTAAAGCTAATTTCCCGCTAAATTGAGAACCGTGTAATAGTTCCGGTCACGTGGCCAGTGTGACGTCGCTTCCGGCCATCAGTGCCGGAAGGAGGATCAACGGCCGCATTAAATAGGATTATTTGATGATGATCATAATGTTTTGATGGGAACATTTTCAGTCATTGACCGAGCGAGCGAATTGGGCAAAACGTCTCTGCTTCAATCTTGTCAGTCTTTAGGCCAGTATTTTTCAATTACAAAATAATCCATTTCATGTTTTATTGGTTACTAGCGACCCTCCCCGGCTTCGAACGGCTATATTATGCATGTATTATACATATAAACCTTCCTCTTGAATCACTCTATCTATTAAAAAAACCGCATCACAATCCGTTGCGTTTTTTTAAAGATCTAAGCATACAAAGGGACATAGGGATATAGGGACGGCGAAAAGTGACTTTATTTTATACTATGTAGTGATAGTGACTAATACTAAGTCCCCTAGACACATTTTTTTATTTACTTCTAAGTACAGACTTCTTGTCCTCTCTTCCTTTATTATAATATAGTTAGTTAGTTATAGTAGATAATAGTTAACACTATTTGGAGCAAAAATTTAAGCCTATCGATCAATTTCCGAGCAGCCAGTAACTTTCAAAGTCAGCAGTTGATGCAAGAGTCTCGGTAAATCGTATTCTAGCACTTACTGAATGGCTTAAAAGCTTTCAAAAGATAAAAATAGATCACACCTAACTTCATTCATATCGACTACAATGAGTTTAGCTACGGACACTTGAGATCAATGACTTGAGTAATGCATTTATGAATGAAACTTCTACAATAGCAAATGACAATGGTTCTAGTGTGAAATATTGAAGTGAAATAGCGGCTTCTTTGATACGGTAATGTAAGATTTAGGTATTAGTTATTGCTCCTTACGTTTCATGCTTAGATTCATGAATTTTCTTTAAATTTTTATTTGGCTGAAAATGGGCTAAAAATCAACAAGCTAGATAGAGGGTGTTCGGTCGAGGTCGGCTATGAAAGCGTTGGCGAGGTGACCTCGACGGCCTTTAGCCAGCTTGGCTAGAGTTGGTCCACGATCGCGTCCGTTGGAGGGAAATGGGGTATCCTTTGCCCAGTAGTGGGATACCAGGAATAAATAAAAAAACGGCTTTTTTTTAAACACGACCCTACAGTATTGGAATAATATCACTTCACTACATAGTATAAAACAAAGTCGCTTTCTCTGTCCCTATTTCCCTATGTATGCTCAAATCTTTAAAACTACGCAACGGATTTTGATGCGGTTTTTTAATAGATAGAGTGATTTAAGAGGAAGGTTTATATGTATAATACATGCACAATATAGCCGTAATATAAAATTATTTATTATTTATTTATTTGTTATATTTTTATTTGCTTTGTCCACAACTTTAACCTCAACCTATAAATTTAACTTATAAGTAGAATTATGTATTAGTTAATTAATTAATTAATAATAATAATTAAGATATTTATGTATACAACTCATTCGTCCATTACGACCGTCTTTTGTTTATTATTTTCGATCGTCTTTTGTTTTCCTTGGAAATTATATTCTAGTTTAAGTAAACTAGAATATAATTTCCAAGGAAAACAAAAGACGAAAGAAATAATGAAAAGTGGTTGAAAATAATTATCTTGGTCCTACTCTTACAGTAAAACTATTACTCTATTACAATTGGATATTATTATAACGATGGTTCGATTGATAGAACTGCGGACAGTTTGATTTGCCCGTGGTTCGTTTAATAGAACTACGGACAGTTTGATTTGCCCGTGGTTCGATTGATAGAACCACGGACAGTTTTATTTGCCCGTGGTTCGATTGATAGAACTCCGGCAGTCGGACCACGACCAATAAACGTCCATTTCTATTTGCATCAAATGACATTTCTCTGGATTCGTCTGATATTTTTAATCAATTGAGGGAACGGTGCCTAATCTTTTTGATTCCTCATTCGTTATATCGAAGACTACTATTCTTATTTTAATTGTATTCGAACATTTACCTTTTCAATTTGATCTAACATCGTTTGACATACCTAACACCCCGCCATTACAAAACGCAATACAATAAAAGTCGTATAAATATCCCGTAACATTTTGTTACCTACCGACTTTGCTTTGAGCATTCTCAAAATTTCATAGTTCATCTCGAAAATTGTCTCCCATTACAAAAGATGTTACCGCCTCCCATAATTGATTGCATAACTGCCATGAATAGGTATCTACTTGACATGCGGCGACAAATCAGCTTCTAAAAACCTTTTGTGACACCCTCAAAACTAAAATCAACTGTAAATTCTGCAGCATATGATTTTATATACAATAGTGTGTTTTTCTATCGTTTTTTGCGGCAAAAGGATCCGTTTTCATACACTTAAAGGTCAATTTTGTATGCGGAATATTCGGAATTGATATGGTGTTATCATTTAATGGTTTATAATGTAAGGAATGGAATGTGGCCTTTGTTGTTTTTTGCATGGTAGCAGTCAGACTCTTTGTCGCCGGACTACTTGAACTTGTGAATGGAAGAATGAATGAATGAATGAGATTTGTTATGGTGAATGATTAGAAGTTTAAAGCAAGCGCCGATTGTGAATGGTGTATCAAATGTTAAGTAGGTAGGTACATGTGTAAGGCGGTTATGTTCGATTTCTAAAGATATATTTTTTCCTGCAATTTTCAGGTTCAATTTGCTGTCGGCCAATTAAAAAGTCTGTACGAAGTGCGCATAAGTGCAGTTAAGTTAAATAACTAGATAAAGTCGAAAAATATGATAAAATCTAAATGTTATATTGTTACCTATTCTTCATTTAATTTTGTAAAAAATAGAATACCTAGTTTTTAGGTTAGTTCACCGATTACGCGAATACGGCTCAACTGATTGAGATCATTCCATTTTTGTTAAAAAGGGGATAACTCAGGGGTGGACCATAAAACATGTTGAAGATCTGATGATAATCTTCGGAGTGATGAACAGAATTCCACCTCGAGCGTGCAGCAAATTGTTAGTTTTCAAAATCTACTAGTAGTTTAAAATTATAATACTCTTACCTCCACAATCAATAAATCATATCAATTCCCAAATTATTAACAATAATAAATACCATATCAGGACATAATAAAACTCCTTTCAAAAAGTCTCCGCTCGTGTAGGAACATCTGTCCCGTTTCATTATATTCCGTCTATTTGCCGCATCATTTGGCAACACCAAGTCACGCTTTCCACTTATTATCTATTTTTATATCATTTCTATAATAAATATTAATGGCAACATTATTTTGCCCCGCCTTTTTCCAATAAATAAATTGAAATGACAAATTTTTGAGAAAAAATACACTAGAGTAGGTAAAGTTATGGGTTTTTTTAGTAAAATTGTTTGTATCTTTTGTTGGATTTAGAATTAGGGTGTTTTGAGTACAATTTTAGGGATTTGCGGTTTCGGAATGGTTTTGAGGGTGTTTTTAAGAGTTTAGAGGACGTACTAAGTGTTTATAAAATTGTTAAGTAAGTTGAGTTGTTACTTAAATAGATTTTTGAAGCATTTTAACCCGACTACGGTGGAGCCAAAAGAGATGTTATAATATAGGTTTTATAGGTTTGCCCGTATGTATATAAGTAATACTATGTACATACTAATGTGGGTAGGTATGTATCTGTTCCCTCATATCATCTAAATTACTTATGTAATATTTTTTTATTATATTTACCGCATTGTCAATAATATTTCTTTGTAATAATTGCATTATCCAACCTTATTTTCAACTTAATTTTTTTCTGATAAAGGTTCGAATTTCCAAAAGTAGGTAGTAGAACAAAAGTTGATTGTGAAAAGATGCACAGAAGTAGCAGTCAACTGCTTTCTCATATAAATACCAATAACCCTATATATACCGTGATTTTTCCGAATATTTTATAAAGAAATAAAAAATATATTTCCTTAATCACAAATTCGCCCTGAGCATTATGTAGGAGTAGGTACCTATTGATATAATTAATGAGGGAGCTATGTCGGCCACGCGACCTTCATTCTATAGACTTACAACTAAATCAAAATGTTTGTTTGTATGTTTTGTTAACAGTTAGCGAACAAATAGGATTAATGTTAGGGAAGTAGAGCTTAGTTAGTTTAGTAGGTAATGAATTCTCTGGAGGTTATCTTTTCGTTTTCAAACGTGCGCTAATTGACCGAGATAGTGTGGCGTCTCTGCTTCGAGTCTGGGACAATTTGCTTTCCTCTATGTATATAGGGTGAATTTTTTATGTGGGCCTTCAGGACTATATCCTAAACTATAAGAGATAGCGAAAATGCTGAAAGTAGTTGCGTGCCCGATTTTGATAAAAACTAAAACTCCCCTCAAAAAGGGGCAAAAAGACTGGACATCTCAACCTTAGAGAATCCAATATCGATGATTCTTTTATCATTTAAATTTTAAAGGGTAGTAACTTCAAATCGGTCTTATAAAAGTTTGGTGATAGTCAAAAACCTTTGGAGTGATGAGCAGCTTCCATAAAAAATATCATCTTCTAAAAAAATAATTAAAAGTAATTATTTTTTGTTTCATTATAAATAAGTAAGTACCTACTTACTTACGTAAACAATTGTAAGCCAGAAACTCCTTGAAAATCAAATGCAATACCACATAACAATTAATTATGCTCTATTGTACGACCCTATCCATTTTGTAGAGTACCATCAATTACGGTAAAGTAGTCACATATGTTTCCAATATTATTTGTCATTAGAAAATCGACTTTATTTTATTTTACATTTACCGTTGACATTCGGTAACTAAGTAGCTTATTTGAAGCACTTTACTAATTCTGAAATTTCAATGTGATTGAATGATATTTAAGTAGTAAGGTACTTAGGTATTTCATAAAATTAGTTTTTTTTTATGAAAGCTTACCGGCTCTCTCTTCATACAAACGTAGTTGACTGTTTCTTCCCTGGTTATTGAAACTAGAGCAAATATTTTTGTTGCATAAAACCCATATCTGCCATGACCATGCTCCTATGTGTAATTAATCATTATCCAGGGAGAAATCAGTCGACTACGTTTGTATGGAGAGAGAGCCGGTAGCCTTTCATCTTAAAAAAGCTTGCAACGGAATTGCACTACCTAATGCCACCTTCATTCTTTCGCCATGCAACTAAGCAAACTGATATAAATAAATAAAATAAATAAATATTTCAGGACATATTACACATCGCCATCCAGCCCCAAGCTAAGCAACTTAATGCTTGTGTTATGGGTGCCAGATAACGGATAAATATACTTTTTTTTTTGTGAATATATACATATTATACATATAGGAAACACCCAGAACCAGAAACAAGAATTTATGGTCAGCATAAATACTTGTTCCCGGCGGGAATCGAACCCGCAACCTTCTGCGTCGCAGTCGAGTGTTCGCCCGACGACGCGCCACAGAGGTCGATATGCGACATTCATGGTGGAAATTAGCGTTTTGCTTCGTCATTCCTTATTCCTAACGCAAGAATAGAATTAATTGCCATGCCTGCTTCTGTCTTTCCTTATATGTAAAACTAGCGACCCGCCCCGGCTTCGCACGGCTATATTATGCATGTATTATACACATAATCCTTCCTCTTGAATCACTCTATCTATTAAAAAAAACCTGCTTAGTTTTAAAGATTTAAGCATACATAGGGATATAGGGACAGAGAAAGCTACTTTGTTTTATACTATGTAGTGATAGTGAAGCGTCAAGCGTGCTACATCTCAGACCACATCTTCGTTTACCATCAGGCAAGTGTGATAGTGGTCAAACGCTGACCTATCATTTATTGTAAAATAAAAAAAAACTGCAGAAGCATTTCCAAAAACATTTCCAAGCCACTATCAAAAAAAGCGATTATCAATGAAACTTTTTTGTTTCTATCGTATTTTGTTTCCTTTTCGATCGTCTTTTATTGTTCAGATCATCTTTTGTTTCTGTTTCGAACGTCTCTTATTCTAGTTAACCATGTTTTGTTTCCGTTTCGATCATCTATTGTTTCTGTAGGTAACGATCTTCTTTTGTTACCCGTTACGATCGTCTTTTGTTTCTGTTTCGAACGTCTCTTATTCTAGTTAATCATGTTTTGTTTCCGTATCGATCATCTATTATTTCTGTAGGTAACGATCTTCTTTTGTTACCCGTTACGATCGTCTTTTGTTTCTGTTTCGAACGTCTCTTATTCTAGTTAATCATGTTTTGTTTCCGTATCGATCATCTATTGTTTCTGTAACGATCTTCTTTTGTTACCCGTTACGATCGTCTTTTGTTTCTGTTTCGAAAATAGTTGGACCCCCATTGCACCACCGCGCATTCGGTTCTCCAACTAGACGTATCGTGGTATATTTTTTTAAATATTGTTTATAGTTGGATCCACCCCCCTGCACTTAAAATAAAAGTAAGTAGGTATAGAGTCTGACATAAAATATATTTTGTAGGCATTTATTTTTTATTCAACAGACAGACAATTTAGTAAAAAGTGGAGTATAAATTTTTGAGACGAAATGAAATATTCCTAACTAATATTTGTGTCCTTTATGTACCGTCAGCACCCTCATCTCAAAACTCAAATATATCAAACGCACTGAATATTTGAAACAAATCGTAAAGACAAATAGGTATCTACTTATTTTATGTCACCCTTTTCAACTTTATCACATTGTAATAAAGGCTGTATTTGATTACCAATACTTTTTTCATAATTTAAACCTTATTTTGTTTACGATAAGGTTGTTTTTTGTAAGTTAGTAAGTTTATTGCTGTCTGTACGGTATCTATCTGGTCTGATTAGTACGGTCTGCAACGACCGATACACATTGTTGTGAAGATTACTTGAGATGGTGTGAAGCTGGGTGCGTAATTCGGATGTGGTATTTGAAAAAAAAAACCAGCCAAGTGCGAGTCCATTGAGGCTCCCTTAAATGTTTTTATTTTCTGTTTTAGTGTTTGTTGTTGTTGCGGTAACAGAAATACCATCTTTGAAAATTATAACTGTCTAGGTATCATTAATTTCATGAGATACGGCCTGGTGATAGACAGACGGACGGACAGTGGAGTCTCACTTTCAGTCTATGGGTACGGAGTACGGAACCCTAAAAAAATTACATGATTAATCCAATAAAATAGTCTCATTATGACTACTAGTCGCGAAAACCTATAAAAAATATTATTCTATATTATCTATATGTAATTAATCTATTTAGTGTCTTCACTGTATGGTATTTTCTTAGTAAAATCGTTAATAGTATAGTCAATTTTTGTTTACGTTCGAAAGGCCCAAGGTTGACTCAATTTGGGCCATTCAGACTAAGTACCCGATTTATCAAAATTCGAGGCACTCAAGTGGAAGTCCCGTGTATTTATACCTATCTGAAATAAATTAAATTATTACCACATCAAATGTATTAGTAGCTTAACTTATCGATGCTATTTATTTTTGTTTTAGTACATTTACCATTAGGTGTTAGTATCTATCTATAGGTATGTATATACAAAACATCTCTGCGAGTTAGGACCTTAAGAATTTACTACTTTAATTCATTTTATGACTTCACTTGTTGCGCCCCGCAGTTTCACTCACGGTGGAGACGAAGAAACATTAATGATTTTTTTTACTAGCCGCATCGTACGGTTTTATTCGTGTACCTAAATGTCTCTTTAAAAAGATATAGACAAACAGAATACGTAATCTATACATATAAAATGCTTTGTCCTGACTGACTGTCTGACGGATCAACGCACAGCTCTAAACCGCTGATCGTAGAGACCCGAAACTCACCCTCTTTGTATGACGTAGGCATCCGATAAGAAAGGATTTTCCGAAATTCTATCCCTTAGAGGGTAAAAAAGGTGGGCAAAGTTTGTATGGGACAACGTGATTCCTTGGTAAAATCTACTAATTCTACGTGGACGAAGCCGCGGGCAAAAGCTAGAAGTTCTATAAACTACAAACTTTAACAGGCAAAAATCCTGTCTTAGTGAGTTTTAACATCTTTTGCTCTACGACTTTTGATAATTTGAATTAACTTTTAAAGTTTTGTTGTTTGTTAGAGTTAGAGGTCCGTTGAGTTCACCTTTGAGTTTTATTTGTTTATTAATTTAATTATATAACTAATTT
This sequence comes from Idaea aversata, assembly GCA_907269075.1. Lineage (NCBI taxonomy): Eukaryota > Metazoa > Arthropoda > Insecta > Lepidoptera > Geometridae > Idaea > Idaea aversata. The sequence continues at coordinate 14,335,262 of OU026092.1, read as the reverse complement.
AAATAATAATGATATTTTCGTCTTTATGGCAGAAAACAGCTGATTTTACAGCATAAAAAACCTTAAATTTTAAAAATAAGTTTTAATTACCAAAAGTCGTAGAACAAAAGTTGTTCGCCTAGACGTGTAGAACAATCTCCTTTTCGTATTTGAAACACTTCGTTAAAACACATTGAACATTTATATACATTTAAGTTTAAAAACTCTCACAGACAAACTTTAATTTATTATATTAGTTAGATAAGAAACCTAAGATCTGCGGGTTAGTACCTAAGAACTTTAATTGCATTTTATTAGTAAATTTACTGAAGGGTTACGGTTAAGTGAAGTGACAGGTTGTTCACTTTATTATTTTATTTAACAGTTTATTTTTTTTAAATGTGCCTTCTTTGTCAATTCCAAAACTAGAAAAATGCTGCAGGGAGCCGTGCCTCATTTTGACAAAAACTAAAATTGTATCATTTTTGGTTTTTAGAAATGTCTACAATAATGAGCTATTTCCTTTGATTTCCAATACCTACCATGTTTGTTACCAGGAATTAAGGTGAAAGGGTACCTGCGCTCTCTCCATACAAACGTTGTCGACTGTTTCCTTCCTGGATAATGACACTAGCACAAATATTTTTGTGTCATAAAACCTGTAACTGATTGATAATTTTTTTATTGTAAACACCATTTTGCATCAGAATCTAACGGTAGACCCTCAGCTTAGTCGACCTAGTCCTGAAAAAAGACCTCGTCAATACATTTAGACACACCTAAGCTCGGGTTTCTTCACGATGTTTTCTTTTACCATGAGAGAAATATTTAAAACGCACTTCCTTTTTCTGTAAGGAAAATCCATTGGGGCACGACCAGCTAGGATTTATAAACTATAAATGTTTACCGTTGTTTATGTTTATACTAGCGACCCGCCCCGGCTCCGCTCGGCTGTATTATGCATGTATTATATCTAAAAACCTTCCTTTTGAATCATATTTAAGCATAAATACATAGGGACAGACAAAGTAGGAAAGCGGACCCCGGGCTCCCGAGAGGGATGCAACCGGGAACATCGCTCGGATAATGATAACATAGGGACAGACAGCGGAAAGCGACTTTGTTTTATACTATGTACTCATATTAATTTTTCTAGTTATATTATATCACATTTACCTACATAAAAAGTCGGTTACCTAGAGAAAACCACCTTATTTAATGGCAGTCGGTTAATAAATATTGTCAAAGTATACTTATTATTTTTACCAAAGAATCCTTCGATCCCGCGACACGTGACTTCTAATACAAATATATCTTATCCAAAAAATATCTACAAAAAACTCTAAGGGATATATCTTTTCTTAAGACTCGTGTCCCTCACCTGGCTTCTGTCGTTTGTAACTATTAATAAACGTAAATTTGCCGTAAAACGACCACGCCTACTCACCATCTGTAACTTTGGACACACGTGCAAGAATTATATAGGCGGTAATATGTTTAGATATTTAATACTAAGCTTTGTAGAAAAATAGTTTCGTTTAAAAATGTAGTTTTGTATGTTGTTTTAAGAGACAGGCAAGACATAGACGCATATCTATAAAAAAAACCGCATCGCGGTAAGTAACTAGACTTGTGTTATGGGTGCTAGGCAACGGATATACTACTTATATACTTTTCTTTTGTAAATATATACTTACTAGCTGTTGCCCGCGACTTCGTTCGCGATGTGGTTTTGGTTTATATAGAATGCCTAGCATTTTCCCGCATAGATACTATTTAACGTTCGGTGTAAGTTATAATAACAAAATAGATACATTGTTGTTAAGCTATATTTTTTGATTGATTTGGCAAAGGCACTTATGTAGGTAAGTAATATTTATATTTATTTATTTCACTCAAATAGAACATAATACACAACAATATAATAAGCTAAAACTAAGTTCAATTCATATTCGCACAAAACTTTCAACATCTTTGTCTTCCTCATCATCTCATCTTTGGGTTTCTTGTAAATGAAAGTAAAAAAGAATTATTAACTAACCGTTGTCCCTCTATCCATATTTTTGTATTCATAATATATGAGGTTATAGTATTTATAAACACCAACATCATGCAAAAAAATAATCTATTTTGGTGCAAATAAAATTTTGATTTTGATTTTCAAATATTATTAATGATTAAATATGAAAGGCCATTGGACAGAACAGATACTTATACATAAAATAAAGTCCTTACCTATTGATAGCGGGCATTACGTTGAACAAAAAATGCTTTCACACCAAACATCTATAACGTCTCGGAAACGGGGTATTTGAAGGAACGTGATGTCCTATGATTTTACAAAAGTGCACGATGCCCCTAGGCCCGTATTAATAAATCGCTCTCAATATCGATCTTGAGTGCGTATCAATCGAGTGAGTCTTGAGATGTGGTCACTATCTTAAGTTAGGCGTTAATTAATAGATAAAACTCAAGTTTTAATCAGGCTGATATCGCTCTTGAGATTTGAGACTGATCTTGAATGACACTAACGCTTTGTTCTTACCTTGAATTATATGTTCTTACCCTATGGTAGGTAGTGTCGTCATATTTTGCTGTCAACTTGTTTTTAATGTGAAAATATTTAAAAAAATGTAAGATTTGTATGACCCGCAATCAGACTTGAGTTCACGAAACTACATCTTGAGACATATCTTGAGAGCTGAGTTTGATTTATTAATACGGTATGACTCAAGTGATACGTCGCTCTTTAATCGCGTCTTAAGATAGGTTTATTAATCAGCGCAACAACTCAAGAGCAAACTCAAGATTGAAATCGATATTGAGTTCGGTTTATTAATACGAACCCTAGAGACCTATACCTATCGATAGAGGACATCGAAGAAAACAAATAGGGTCTTTACACCAAACTTCTAAAGGATACAGGGTTTTTGAAGAAACGTGATGTTCCATGATTTTCCAAAAGTGCGCGGTGACTTTATGCCAATAATAATTGTGTAAAATTACGGTATGCCTAGGGTTATTTTATTATGCTAAAACGTTTATACCAAACTACAAAAGGACATTTTGTTTATGCCAAAAGTGTGGTTCCCATCTAAAACCTCTAAGCCAACCTCCAACTACTAAAGCGTCTGGGAAATGGAATATTTAAAGAAAAATGATGTCCTATGATTTTTCAAAAGTGTGCGGTCACTTTGAGACCCATACCCACCTAAATGAACAAAAAATGCCCTTATACAAAAACCTATAAAGCGTAAGGGCATTATTTATCCATCGGGTCTAAAATCACAGCGCAAAAAACATAACACTGCCACGCTCCCATACTGAATGGCCGGACCCTTTTTGCAATTTTCTGAATTCTAGACCAAATTTCCCAGATTTTCTTAATTAGGTAGCTAGGGCTACGTAATTTTGGGGAAAACAAAATAAAAAAATAGCTGTGACATACGGCAGACAGACAGACATGACGAATCTATAAGGGTTCCGTTTTTTGCCATTTGGCTACGGAACCCTAAAAATTGATTTTTACAAACATACCTTATCTATTATTCACTTCAAAAACTTCAAAAAAGGAGGAGGTTCTAAATTCGTCGCGTATATTTTTTTATGTATAATTTTCGTCGATTACTTACTCGAAAACGCTTGAAACGATTTGGAAAATTCTTTTTAGGGTTTCGTACCTCAAAAGGTAACAAAGGAACCCTTATAATATCACTTTCTTGTCTGTCTGTCTGTCTGTCCGTGTGTCACCACCGATTATCTCAGGAACGGTTGGACTTAGCAAGTTGAAATTACTGAAGTCTATGGTCCCTATTATGTGTATAAAAATCAAGGTGTATAAAAACGGAACCCTCGGCGCGCGAGTACGACTCGCACTTGGCCGGTTTTTTTATTTTGTTTTTATTTTCTAAGGTGTCCGCGACTTGAACTCATAATTCAAACTATAGTTGAGCGCGATATAAGTGTAACATCGAGGAGGTCTTCGCTATAGGAGATCCGTAATTTTATGTAGTAGTACCTCTTTGTACCAACCTCATTTTCAGTTTCACGTAGGTAGTAGATATATGCAAACTATTTTGTTTTATGACAACTGTCATCTTGAGCGGAGGCATGTACCTGTACGCCTAGTATGACTTGTTGAAGCACTCGAAAATAAGGAACCCTTATAAGGTCACTCTCTTGTCTGTCTGTCTGTCGGTGTGTCACTACCGATATTCTCAGAGACGGGTGGATCTAGTAAGTTGATTTTTAGGAAGTTTCATAGTAAATACTCAATATAGTATGTTTGATCGAATACGTAACAAAGTAGTGCTAAGCGTACTGTTCCTTTTTGACGTTTGTTTACGTTTTACACGGAAAAATATTTCGATTTCACATTTTTTAAATGTTTTTTTATCAAATATCATAATTATTGTATTAAAGTTAAATTGAAAAATACCCTAAATGTTAATCTGGTATTTTCTGAACATATTGGTGTGGACCTCGTTGAAATCTGTTCTCTAGTTTATGAGATTACCTGGTTCAAACAAACAGACAAACAGACAAACAGACAAACAAAAATTCTAAAAACTACCCTATCGTGTTCAGCTAACGATTCTAAGACGACCTGTATATTTTTTTTCTGGATATTTTACAATTACAGATTTTTTTATGTCTACAGATTTATTATATGTATAGATAATACATAGAAACAACCAGACCACAGACAAATATCTAAGCATAAATACTTGTCTGTGGCGGGAATCGAACCCGCAACCCTGTGTTTGGCAGTCCGGCATGGTAACCATTGTGCCAACTGGGTCGTCGATAATTAAGAGAGGGAGAGAGGGAGATTTAAGCATACATAGGGATTAGGGACATAGGGACGGCGGAAAGTGACTTTATTTTATACTATGTAGTGACTAGCAGCGCTCTACGGTTTCACCCTCATAGATCCCGATCCCGTGGAAATATTGTTAATAATTGGGATAAAATTAAAAAAAAATTAAACTTAATATCAAGTTTTATCAAAATTGGTTTAGTAGTTTCGAAGCCTATTCGTTACAAACAAAAAAGCAAAAAAACCTCTTTATAATATTAGTATGGATTGGTCTTTAAATTGATAACCAATTTCAAAAAAGAAGCGGCTTTTTTTAAATCGCTTGAAAACTTAGGTACACAAAGAATACAAAATGTAAAAACACAAAGGCCTAAATGGTGTTTACAAGTTCTTTCTAAGTTGTAAGACTACTTTTTCTTTTCTTTAATATTTAAGTAAGTTTATGTTCTTTAATATTTAAGTACTTTTAAAGGAAGTAGAAAAGATTTAGAAGAGTTAAACACTTTGGTGGTTAAGTTACTTTTTAAGTAGGAATCTGATAAATCATTTATAATGAATTTTGCTTTAAAAAAATATACTAAGACGTTTTTAAACCAGCCTTTAAATCATATCCTACTAATGAATGTTAGTGTGTTTGTTACTCCTTCACTCAAAAACTACTGGACTGATTGCTATGAAACTCGGTATGTAAATTGCTGGATACTTGGATTAACATATTTTTTCGTACAGTCAAGTCGATTGCAAAACAACGTTTGCCGGGACAGCTAGTATGTACTAAAATTGACATATATTAAAAATAAATTGTGTTTGTCATTCTGTATTTTCTTCATATTGAGTTATTCTCTGAGAGTTGTTCCTGTTTTTTAAATCAGTTACTAATAGATAATTCGCGTGCTTAAATCCATAACATAAATAAAACATAAACCAATAGGTACCGTGTGTTTGTTTGTTGAACATTAACAATTGGTTCACACCTCCACCTGATAATATTACAGGAAAACACGCAAACTATCGATAACTTGATAAATATAATAATATATAAAAAATCAGAGTTTGTATTTTAAGCAACAAATAATATCTTATTAGCTAAGCTTATTCGGTATGCTAGGATATAGTAAGTTTTATCACAATAGGTTCAGCCGTTATCGAGTTGCAAATGGAGATAGTATAGAAGATTAGTACATTGCAATACAAGTGTGGACAGTTGATTATTCCATAGAGGCGGTTTATGACGCGCGAGCGGAACGCGAGCGTGGCAAAAGCCGAGATGGAATGATCAATCCACACGTGTATCGTACGACGTTTTTTATCACAGTTGCGAATAAAAAAAAGACTTGTTAAAAATAAAATTTGTAATTAGCAGTAAGATACGTATTTAACTTATCGGGATAACGTATTATTTTACCACTAGTTGGATTTTTTTATAATACGTTGCATTATGAGCCTAAAAGCGGTTTAATAAGATCCACTTTATGAGCAACTGTGATAAAAAATAATATAAGATACCTATATACGGGACGAATTTTTCAACGTTTTGTGTGTTGTACAAATAAAGTGTTTATCTATATATCTTTTTTGATGCGGTTAAAAAGTAGTTTAACTCGCGACTTCGTTCGCGTCGATAAATAGCTCGTCCATTAGTTTGAAATGTGCGTTGATATTTGTTTGAGGTGGAAATCGAACCCGCAACCCTCTGCGTTCACCAATTGCGCCACACATGTCGTCATATATCAATAAGTATGTATAGGTAAGTATATTCTCCACACGTATTCCTCGTTTTATGAATGAAGGTCAACTCCTTCTTTCATCCGTCCATCAAGCTCCAGCGTCAGTCAAACAACAATAGAGTCGTAATCGGGAAACTTGAATCAGTATTTTCAGTAGAGTACGCGCCGGAAATAAGTTTACGCGTGGTCGAAAATGGAACTAATCGACTTTGTTCAGATATTGGTTGTTTACAAGGGGTATGTTTAATTGATTATTGGGTATAAGTAATTAAATATTACGTTTATTTACTATTATATCGTGCCATTTCCGTACTCAAAGGGTAAAAACGGGGCCCTATTACTGAGACTCTACTGTCCATCTGTTAGTCTGTCACCAGGCTGTATCTCATGAGCCGTTATAACTAGATAGTTGAAAGTTTTACAGATTAGGTAATTGTGTTGCCGCTATAACAACAAATACTAAAAAAGTAAATATGAATAAGAATATAATGGAACGATAGGTACCCTTTGAGCGCTAGTCCCATTATTAACTAGCGACCCGCCCCGGCTTCGCACGGCTATATTATGCATGTATTATACATATAAACCTTCCTCTTGAATCACTCTATCTATTAAAAAAAAAACAGCGCACTCCGGGAGTGCAGGCAGAAGTGAAAACTGTATATCTGTGTAAAATCTCATATGTCGCGAGAACATACGCAAAAAGAGTTTTAGATGAAAAAAAAAAAATAGTCGGACGACAAATAGTCGTTTGACATTTGTCGTCCGTCAATAGTCGTCCGAAATTTGTCGTCCGTCAATAGTCGTCCGTTAAAAAATACCATATGTACGTCTTAATACACTCACAGCCAAATTAAAAACAGTAGGCCCAGGCATACATTTTCGCCGCGCCGTAGAGAGGGGATAGCTGTCTACTCTCCATCCGTCTTACGCTTTTTCGATCAGGTCACGTGTCCTGACGCGAGTTTAAGATTTTATACCCATTACAGAAAAAGTGCTCAACGCCGCTAAAGAAGTTTTCACTTCAAAAATCGCATCAAAATCCGTTGCGTAGTTTTAAAGATTTAAGCATACTAAGGGATATAGGGACATAGGGACAGAGAAAGCGACTTTGTTTTATACTATGTAGTGATAGTGATAGTGAAGCATACAGCCTCGTTACACATTTCGTCGACTTGTACTGGTAATAGAGATCTTTTAAACTTTTAAATCCTGTTGCTAATTGGGTCTGTTATCTGTGAAGGTATTTAAAACTAGTTCTTTTTTGCTGAGCCTAATTAAAGTGCAGATAAGGACAACAATGAAACCCGACGAAAGCGCCACCAGTCGTGCGAAGGTTTATCTGGCACGCACTCTACCAACATTGAAAGCCAGTTTCCATTTCCTTTTCCTTTATGTTGGTCAATCTAAGGATCTAGGGTTTGTGAAAAGGTTTTATTGAAGTTAGAAAAGAAAACGATTTAGACCTAACTGCCATGAAATTCAGGGTAAATATGGCTAAAACATTATTTTTGATATAAAAGGTTTTTGTAGGTTTTTTCGTTATTGATGAAGTCTCGCGGGTCTTAAGTTGAAATAGGTACCTTCTACAGACTTGGAAAAAAATAGTCTATGGTTACAAATTATTATAATACAATATATAGGACATTACACTCAGCGTCATCTAGCCCTAAGGTAAGCAACAATTATGACGTATTTGTAACGTTACATTTGGTTTCAGCAAATTGCTTAGTTTCAAGATCTACCAGTGGAATCGATCTTTATTATTTAACAGTGAAAACCTCTAAATTTCACCTAAATAGCCAACGACCACTTCATTATAAAACTTCATCGGACTTATACTCAGTGGAATGAGGTCTTATTTACGTTTATATCGCTTGTGCATCATCCATTGCGGGTTTGATTACATTTATTAAGTGTCGACTCTCGACGCCGCGGCGGTAATCTAACTTACCCAGATCTACTTGCTCTGATAACGTAGCGTTGACAAAAACAATTGCTTTTTTTTAAAGTTATGTTAAGATTTTTTAGTAAAATGAAAGTTGGTTTAATTAGTATGGACAACTAGTTATACATTTTTATTGTCTTACTGGAAATAAATGCACTGTCAAGATCTACGCTGAAAATAAAAAAGAACATATTTTTTATCACAGTAGCTCATAAAGTGGATCTTATTAAACCGCTTTTAGGCTCATAATGCAACGTATTATACACGTGTGCGATATAAAAATATCCAATTAGTGCTAAAATAAATGTTATCCCGATAAGTTAAATACGTATCTTACTGCTGATTACATGTTAGGTAGATGAAACATTCATAATTTATCTGGGTAATACTGTTTTGATGTATAGAAAAAAGGAGTTTTTAAGCCTTACTGGAATGCTGGCCTAAAAACTCTTTGTTGGTACCTTTTTCCTTCTTTTCAAAAGGTTGTCTCTAAAGTCTGTTAACGAACGATAATTTTACGTGATGACGTCATTGAAAACAATTAAAAATTGAGTTTTGTTTTTATTTTGTTTTTTCTTTACATAAATATATTTTTTCCTTACCATTACCTATATTCTTTTTTTAACCCCCGACGCAAAAACAAATGAAAAAAAATCCCTAAAAAAATATTGTATGTCAGACGAGGCTGTATAGGTTAAAAGTCTTTTGCCTGGTCGTTCGGGGGTGTAATTAACAAAAAAATATTGCTTAAAAAAATAGTTAACATAACTTAAAATACTTAAAAACGTTTTATTTTTTTTAACAAGTCTTTTTTTTATTCGCAACTGTGATAAAAAACGTCGTACGATACACGTGTGGATTGATCATTGCATCTCGGCTTTAACCACGCTCGCGTTCCGCTCGCGCGTCATAAACCGCCTCTATGGAATGATCAACTTTCCACACTTGTATCGCAATGTACTATTGGTAGTTTGGCCGTGAAATCTTTATAATCTTTGAATAGATTTTAATGAAGCTTGGTAAGATGATACACTGAATTCTTATATTCTGATATTCCTGCGGGATCGTGATTTACGACTTACGTGGGTTAAACAGCGGGCGCTTAGTCCTTATCCCTATATTATAGAAGCAAATGTATATATTATTATCTGTTGGTTTGTTACGGTTTATTCATTTTTAAACTGCTGAATCAATTTTCATTAATTTTGGTACCGATGGATTATGATCTATTTCGGTGCCAAAATTCATCAAAATTGATGGACACAGTTTACTTTGGACAAAACAGCAAGGCGCAGCAAGTTGTAAATAAACTACATAAATAAATATTTCAGGACATATTACACATCGCCATCCAGCCCCAAGCTAAGCAACTTAATGCTTGTGTTATGGGTGGCAGATAAAGTATGAACTACATATATACTTTTATACTTTTTTTTTTGTAAATATATACATATTATACATATAGGAAACACCCAGAACCAGAAACAAGAATTTATGGTCAGCATAAATACTTGTTCTACATCAGACCACATACAGGTAATGCAACAAGTGATAGAGAAATACTTGGAGTTCAACAAGCCACTATATATTGCTTTTATTGATTATACCAAGGCTTTTGACACGATTTCTCACGAGGCTATCTGGGAAGCTCTAAATAAATGCCACATAAGCGAAAAATACATCAGAGTGCTGAAAAACACCTACGAGGGCAGCGTAAGCCAAGTCAGACTAGAGAATAGAGGCCCAGATATACCAATCTGTAGAGGGGTGAGACAAGGAGACCCCATCTCACCTAAGTTGTTTATAGCAGTACTACAATTTTGCTTTAACAATCTAAACTGGGAGACACAAGGGATTAGAGTCAACCGAGACAGACTCACTCACCTCAGATTCGCGGATGATATTGTTTTATTTGCTGAAACAAGTAAAAGGCTAGAAAATATGATAAACTCCTTGAACAAAGAAAGCGAAAAAACAGGTCTCAAAATGAACGAGAGTAAAACGAAAATATTGACAAACAGCCACACATACACAATAAACTTAAACGGAAAGCCGCTCGAATATGTCAAAAACTATATATACTTAGGAAAGCAAATATCATTCGAGGATAATAGCGAAGAACAAGAGGTCAATCGCCGTATTAACATGAGCTGGAAAAAATTCTGGTCGCTAAAAGAAATTCTGAAAGGGCAATTTCCCCTCCACCTAAAGAGAATCGTATTGGATACCTGTGTTCTACCAACTCTGACATACGGATGCCAGACATGGACGTATAACACAAAAATAAAAACCAAATTAGTGGCATGTCAGAAGGCAATGGAAAGGAGCATACTAAAAATAAGGAGATTACACAAGGTACAAAGCCAACACATAAGACGGAAAACGAAAATTATAGACGCCTTACATTATGCTCTAAAGCAAAAATGGCGATGGACAGAACATATAGCGAGATACTCAGACAAGAGATGGACATTAAAGATAACAGAATGGAAAGGACCAAATGGAAAAAGAAGAAGAGGGCGTCCTAAAAAAAGGTGGATAGACGACATAAAAGCTGTTGCAGGAAGCGAATGGAGATCGAAAGCAGAAGACAGAGAGGTATGGATTAAGCTTGAGGAGGCCTATACCCGAGAAGGGGTTCCGATCAATGGAAATAAAGATAGTGAAATATGAGTAACGAAATAAAAATCTAGGGTATTAATTAATGTTTAATAAAATTTCTTATCAAAAATACATGTACTAGTTGTAGATTGGAAATAAACGGGCTTTATTATTATTATTATTATTATTAAATACTTGTTCCCGGCGGGAATCGAACCCGCAACCTTCTGCGTCGCAGTCGGGTGTTCGCCCGATGCGCCACAGAGGTCGTCAAACTGAAAGTATTTCATAATTTTAACTCGGCTAGCTTCCCATACCGAATAGCTTCGGTATGGGAAGCTGAAGTTTAAATATTGTCAATTCTATAAATATCAAATAATATAAGTGTTATCAATTTCTACTTTTGATATACTTATTGTGTTTATTTTCTATCCGTACTCAATATCAAACCACTAAAGACTTAGCTCATGAAGTGCGCAGAGCCGCAGTAAAGCGGGCGTTATTGCCAGTGCCACCTAGTGTACTTTAGGGAACTATCACTGAATTACGTTACAAAAAAGAATTGTCTGTGCTGGGATAAAAATTTCTAGGCGTAAAAAAACCGGGTGAGCCGTATCAAAGACGTAGCCACAGTGGAATACGTAAAACGACTGCGTGCTAGAGAGTAATGAGTTTATAAATCATTTAATTAATGAGTTCGGGGCGATGGTCGAGGTATGTTGTCCAGCTAGTTGAACCACGGGACTACAAAAAGGCCTATGAGACCACGGCCCCTAGTTGGAGGACCGAGAGCGGGATGGTGCTCCCAACTATTTTTGCAATGGAAACAAAAGAAGGGGCGTTTAAATGTACATTTAGTTTCGAACACATTATCGTTCTAGGCTTGATTTAAACGTAGATGGCACTGTTATCACTGTTACAGGCGATAAGCGATGTAATAAATAAAATAAATAAATAAATATTGCAGGACATTCCACACATCGCCATCTAGCCCCAAGCTAAGTAACTACACTTGTGTTATGGGTGCTAGACAACGGATATACTACTTATATAATTTTCTTTTGTAAATATATACTTATAATACATAGAAACGACCAGACCACAGACAAATATTAAGGCATAAATACTTGTCTGAGGCGGGAATCGAACCCGCAACCCTGTGTTGGCAGTCCGGCGTGGTGACCATTGTGCCAACTGGGTCGTCAATATATTAGAAATGTTATCCCCAAGAGAAGGGAAACCACAAACATCATTTGCAATTATTTGCATTTACAATATTGCAGCGTTTGATTGAAATTACTGATGCAGAGCAATTAGATACGTTTTACTTGATGAGATTTTGTAACGAAGACAGCGAACTATAATTTTTGGTGTTTGGTTGAAAAATCCAAAACTTACAGAAACAGTAATTTCCTGGTTTTTAGGGTTAAGTACCCAAAGGGTAAAAACGGGTCTGTCTGTCACCTGTCATATCGATGAACCGTAATAGCTTATCACTGGTGATGTATTTCTGTTGTCGCTCTAACAACAATATTAAAAACACAATGCTACGGAACCGGAACCCTTCGTGCGCAAGTCCGACTCGCACTTGGTCGGTTTATTATCACTTTTATTGCTAACTCAGCTTAGTCGCCCGTGTCCAGCAGAGTAAAGAACCCATCTAAAGCTAAATAAAATCCAACTAAATGAGAAACTTTCGTATAAAAATGCATCTTACTTTAATTTAGCATTTAAAAGGCTACATTTTTCCCTAAAGTTCCATAATATTGTCGTTGTCTAGACACACAGACGACAATCAAGTAAAAATGAAGCTTTAAAATTAATTTCATTAAAAGGAAAATACCTAATTTGAAAGAGAATCACTTAAATTCTATTTATAATATTAGGTACAGCTTCAGCTAGATTAGTACTTCTTCTAAAAAAAAAAACAGTTTTATCAAAATGTAAATAACCGAAAAAATTGTTAAATTAGAACAATAAAATTGAATTCTAAGAGGCAAACGATATTTTTCCCGTTACTTATTCCTTATTATTCATTTTATAAAAAATATTAAGCAGAGCTCCACGGTTTCACCTTCTCGTTCCCGATCACTCCCAGAACTTATGCGGGTAACCCCGCGGACTGCTGCTAGTAAATTTTACTATCGTCTATTTATTACATTAATGCTTTTACTTTAAGTAAATAAATAATAAATACATTCCGTATTGATATTTAGGTGGGTGGTAGAAGAGTTTAAGGCCTTAAACATGATTAACTAACTTTCGAATTATCAAAATAAAGTCTTTTAAATATATATTTTTTTAGATGACCCGTCAAATGCATTTATCTAGAATTTAGCTAAATTTGTTAAAGCACACTGCCTCTAATCGATTAAAAATCGATCGCAACAATCGAGACCGGATCTAACAGCTTTCCCCACCCAACAATCGAGATTTTAATCTCAATAATTATCTAAATATAAAATCGTTTTACAAAAGTGACGATTATCAAACAATGAACAACTTTAACAATAATATTAGGTTATTTGAATTCTATTCATATTTTATTTAGCATTGAAGCTAGTGCGACCCGCCCCCGACTTCACTTGGGTGGAATTTTTTAATGTAGCGTCTCTCGAGGCGGTTTTGATTGCTCATATAAGAATTTGCGCACACCCAGTGTCGAACGAATGCTTGTAATATGGTGATCAGACAACGTATAAAAACCTAAGGATACAAAAACTTATCTTTTTAGCTGCCTCTTTCCTCAATGATATAAAAGAAAAGTAAATTCGATTAAAATCAAATACACTTAACTTAGTGTCTCCAAAAATAAACATAATCGACGTAAACTAGCCTTTTTCTTCACAATCGCTTTTGAAATTTTTGCAACAAACAGACTTACAAACTTTCACATTATGTTAGTAGTTATTTGAATCACATTCACAATTTATTTAGCTATTATGAAACATGAAACTTTGACGAGGTGTTGTGTTAAGTAGTAATTTGATTTTGAACAGCAATAAATGTTAGGGTGGCTTGTATTACAATATTATATGATTTGACATTTCAATGTCAAAGGCATATTGTGTTAATATTATTTGTAATTGTTGGGAGCTGATCGTTATCTTGTTTTGGGTTGAGTTCTTTGAACAATAATAAAAAGAACGGTGTTAGCCTTGTGGAAAATACCTCGACTCTAATTCCGTAGGTATTCGAATCCTGGCCAGTCGTGTTTAAAGGGATTTATTTTACTAAAAATGTATAATACTAAATTGAAAACCGCACGGCTTAGATATTGAAAAAAAAAAAACGTTTTTCTTAATTAATTTGAATTGTCACTTTTATTAGTTCCGGTAAGATGCATTGCAGGTGCTTCCTGTGATTTCTCAGTTGGGGCCATTTCGCGTCTTGGAAATTAGGCAAATAATCGAAAATTATGTTCCAGAAATAACAGTTGCAACATATCTTGAAGATTTTTTTTGTTGTTAATAATCATTGTTACACACAGTTACATATTTCCAACATATTTCATATTTAGTAAGAATTCACTCGTTACCAGTTACGAATATAAAACCTTTTAATAGTCAATAAAATAGTTCTAAAAATTAACACTCAACACTGACATCGATTCCTATCTCTCTACCTTTTAACCATCGTACAAGCCTTTGTTGATCAACAGCGCAAGTTTCGTCGACTCACGCGCATCTGCTACCCTTTGTGGGCGTGGCCAGTCGCCATGGTAACGGCGACGCCCACTTCATGCATATTAAAGAAATATACTAGTAACGCCGTTCGGTTTCTCCTGCGTAAATTACGATCCCTTGGGTATAAGGAGATAAAAAGTAGCCTATATTTAACTACCCGGGTTTCAATGTATCCTTATACCAAGTTTCATTTCATTACATTTATTTATTTGCACGCTATATGGGTTACAATGGTCTTATTATTAAAATCAGATTCTCCATATTCCACCACAAAGGTATGCAAATATGAGGGTGTTTAATCAAATTACATTTTTATTTCTTAATTCGAAATAAAAAAGCTATTGCATTGGTGATGTGACAGTCGTACCATATACATACACGTTAAGCGAACGCTCGGCCGAGCTACATGGTAGGCACTCCGCCGGGGGGTGTTAGGTTTTATTTTCGTTACGGAATATCTTGATTCGGTCGCCGCGCTCAAAGCCCGCGATAAAAGCTATGCAATAGCTTAAAAACATTAAAAACACTACTGACTATAGAGTCAGGGAATAAAAATTAATCCACTTAAAAATAACTGTGGCAAACTCGGCTCACCTCAGGAGAAAATTCCTCACTCCGAAGTGACTACAACTTTTAATCAATACTAAGCTAGTTTAGAAAGAGAGTAAGTATTTGAAAATATACGTGAAATGATTGCGTCTGTTATTCGGAACCATTAAATACATATTGAAAAGGCTATTGGATGGGTAGAAACCGAAATCGAAACGGAAACAAGAGACAATGTCAACGGAAACAAAAGACGATAGAAACATAACAGGAAATTCATTTGTAATGCTCATTAGTCGGCTTTTGTGCGGTGGTTTTAAATTTTCACAGCCCCTGCACTCGAGAACGTTTCTTAGTTAAACTAAAGTTAAAACATACGACGAACTCTGTGGTGCGTCGAGCGAATACCGACTTGCAACGCGGAAAGTTGCGGGTTCGATTTCCGCCTCAAACAAGTATTTATGCTATAGAAATTTGTTTCTGGTCTGGGTGTCTGTATGTATCTTAAGTATATATTTACTGAAAAAGTATATGTGTATTCTATCCGTTATCTAGGTACCCATAATACAAGCCTAGTTGCTTAGCTTGGGTCTAGATAGTGTTGTGTAAAATATTTATTTATTATTTTATCATACGTTGACTTCTTCTTGAAGCGACATTAATCGTCAGTAAAAAGACATTTTGCTGAGACGACTGCAAAAACCTCTGTCTAATGAAAACCGGAAACCGGACATAAAATGCCCTCGTAGTCCTCGGCAGGTAACTAGAGAGTCACAAGTGATATTGGACACGGTCGTGCTGAATGCTAATGTCTGCTGCAATTTAGGTCACCTGACCTTTACGACAACTACCTAGAGTTAGAAGTTAGGAACAAGTTGTGATTTAAACGTAAAGTTGCCACATTAAAATATACTTAGGTAGTTTCAAAGATATTTCGGTGGGAAAAATTTACGGCTTCAGGTGATTGCGAAGTAAAAGTGGTCAGCTGAATTCAATTTTTTGTTCAGTTTGAAATCCAAATCTAGCATTATTTTTTAATCCGCGTATAGACCCAGAACCTAATTTTCTAATTACTGATCGGTGTGTGTGTGTGTGTCTGTCTGTGGCATCGTAGCTCCCGAACGGCTGAACCGATTTTGATTTAGTTTTTAATTTATTTAAGTTAATGAATTAACCATCAATTATTGTTTATTATACCTACCTACTGTTATTTATATTTGGAAAGTTCCTAATAAAAATGTAGTACCTAAGTAGTCGGAAAATAAAGTTCTAGGTCTGGATTAACAAAACTACTCATGTACAGTCGGCTGCATAATTGCAGCCCCCGGTAGAGTTAAAAAATTACTATTATTGGCATATTTTCATTCTAATATTTTTGTTTATGAGTTAGAAGACTTTAATCTTCAACTAAAGCAGGTGCCTAGAATCTTGCTTGTGTTGAAAACATTCCTATAACAGTAGTTTTGGAGCTCTACGGTGGGTCTGCAATTATGCAGCCGACTGTACAACAATCGACTTTTAATATTAATTTCACCGAATATCGAGATAAAAAGTAGTCTCCCAACAAATCAATGTATCCTCAAATCATATGTATATTATTCGTTACAAAAAAAAACAAAAAAAAACTAATCTTTGCTCTTGATAATATTAAGATTATATATCATAAGATAAGATATACTAAGTATAGAAAATGTCAAAATTGTTTCTCGCCGTGCACCGCGGTGCGAAAAGCCCAATGTCCCCAAACAGTGAGCACTAAGGCCCAGAACACACGGTGAAACGAAACTGCAACGAAACCCTTTTGAAATTATTGATTTGAAACCAGTTTCAACCATTTTCCACACACGCTGCAACCACAATCATTTCGGTTTTCTTTGAGAACAGACGTCTGCAAAATGAGTTCTTCGAGTGACGAAGAAATTTTGGTTATGTATTTGTATCTTCGACAAAGCAGAAGGCGCAAAAGGAGAACTATGTGGTTACATCCCTACATCGAGAAGAATATCAACTGTCGTATGTTTGTGGCTGCCAAAGAATTACAAGAAACTGATAGAAATTTTTTGGAATTTTTCGTATGTACAAAAGTCCATTTTGTACAACAGAAGCCAAACTCGATGAATGAAACGCAACGCGAGTTTCCTGCACGACGGTTTCAATGCGACTGATTTGCAACGCGTTTCAAACCGGTTTCAGACTGGTCGCATCATGTGTGGTCTCTCTGTGACTAGAAGTTGCAGTTTCGTTGCAGTTGCGTTTCACCGTGTGTTCTGGGCCTAAGAATCATCAAAATAAAAAACCATACAATTCTTTCAATGAGTTTGTGTCCTCGCAAACTTTTCCACAGAAGGAAAACATGGAAGTACCTAAGGAACAATTTCCTATCACCTATTTAAGTCGCAGATTACCGGATATGAGTGGGTTGTTGACTCATCCTACGCCTTCTACTACTTACCCACTCATTTCTAAGCTGTTTATTCATATAAACAACGGGGTGTTATAAGTTTGACGTGTCTGTGTGTGTGTCTATTTGAGCATTGTAGCTCCCAGACGGATGAACCGATTTTGTTTCTTTTGTTTAAATGCTGAATTAGGAGGGGTGTTGGGGGATAAAAGTCAGGGTTTTTTTTAAATTCTAAATTAAAGTTTTTTTACAGGTTAATAATATTCGATGTTTTATTATAGTGGAATCTGATCAGGATTATACAGCAGAAAGATTATTAAAGCTTCTATCTTAATATATATAAATCATGTGTCACAATGTTTGTCCTCAATGGACTCCTAAACCACTTAACCGATTATAATAAAATTCGCACACCATGTGCAGTTCGATCCAACTTGAGAGATAGGATAGCTTACATCCCGATATTCCCACGGGATCGGGAGTTACGCGGGTGAAACCGCGGAGGGCAGCTAGTTTACTTATAAAAAACTAGCGACCCGCCCCGGCTTCGCACGGCTATATTATGCATGTATTATACATATAAAATTTTCCTCTTGAATCACTCTATCTAATAAAAAAAACCGCATCAAAATCCGTTGCGTAGTTTAATTTAAGCATACATAGGGATATAGGGATAGATAAAGCGATTTTGTTTTATACTATGAAGTGATTATGTTTTCTGTGTTTGTTGCAAATCAATATCAATCTTAAAGATATACTAGCGCGGGTAAAACCACGGGGCGCACCTAGTACTTACTACAAACAAAGCCGCCCCCTGTGTTTCTGTCAGTCTGTAAACTATAAATTCAAAAACTACCAAATGATTTTTCATATGATTCACGAAAAAGGTTAATTACTAATTATTTGTAATAATAGAACTATTCAAATTCTAACAAAAAAGTCAAATAAAACGAGACGATGAAATGACGAATAATAGTCGTCAATTAAACACCGTGTATTCAAATAAAGGACGTTACAAACAATGGCGCGAAATGGTGTTAAAAAGTGGCTATAAATCGTAATCAATGCAGGTATGAGTGAGGAGCAATTATACGGGTTCGCGACGAATTTATTTAAATTCCGAGTTGGGGTGGGGTGCGATTAGAAGAGTTTTTTAGTTTGGGTAAGGTACGACTGTAGAAAACCTTTTTCCACTCACGGTGAAAGACCTAGAGAAAGATGTGACCTAATTAAATGGAATAAAAATACAACTTCGCCTCTGAATTTAGGTCTAACATCTTTGGCCTCTGAGCCATTTCTGTTTGAGCGGCTATCTAATTGTAGTAACCATTCTTATATTTATCTGTACACTGCTAGTAGCAGGGGTAGCAATAATAAAATGGAGTAAAGTAGCATATTGAACATTTTTAACACCATTTGGCGCCATTAGGTAAAAACATAAGGTCTATGCTGATTAATGCTGTCTAGTAGTTATAATAACTACCATAACTAGTAGGCAGCATCGATCTTAGACCTCATGTTAGATCATAATACTACATACAATTTTTTTAACACCATTATTTGGCGCCATTAGCATACCCTATAATACCAAGTCAATCTAACATGAGGCCACATATTTTTACCTAATGGCGCTAAATGGTGTTAAAAAGTTCAGTGTAATATGAGAAAATTAATATAAGTTGTTAGAGTTCCGCTTCCCGCTTAAACAATGGCCGTACAATGAAAGCTGATGAACCAACACAGTGTCATCAAATAACGACTGAATCAAAAAGGAAGCTTGATTGTAAATTATTTCTTTTGTTTCTTTTTTACGTTATTCTTTATGAGTTGTTTGTGCAAATTGTTAGATCGATTTAAATCTTTTACAGAGATTTATTTTTGACTAGCTACGCCCCGTGGTATCCCCGACTCTTTGGGAAATTTGGATAAATAGTAGCCCTAGAATGCATTTCGTAGAGCGTCCTTGTGAGAAAGCGGGCGGCTGCAGTTTTTCGTTGATAATTAAAGTTTTATTTGGTAGATTTTAATTTAAAGTGTGCTACAACATTTCCTAACAATATAGAGCTATCAAATGATGAACTAGATGGATGGATGGTGGTGGTTTCAATAGATTGTAGTTGTTAATTGCATGAGTAACAAAATACACTTTACTTTGTGACTTTAGTTGCTCCATTTCAAATAATACTTTCAAATATTTGTAATATTGACCTTTGTGAGCGTGATCACATGAAGAAAAAAAACAACCCCCATGAGTTTCTTGCGCCTTCTTCTCATTGGTGGGCGCGTTCCGAAGGCACACATCCTAACTTAGTTTTTAAGACGATTTCATGTAGTCTTTATACTAATATATTAAGCATCCAAAGAAATAAAGAAATTTGACTTTAACTTCGACAGAAAAAACCTTTGGGTTTTATTTAAAAAATTGAACCTAATAATGGACATTTCACCATACACTTTAGGTTATCTACATTAATATAATTAGGAGAAAATATTATTTCTTTTTACAGGATACATTGATTCATTGGGAGTAACATTTTTGTAATATAAAAATGAATCACTGAATGTGTTGCTAACGGCAAATCTCGAGAACAGCTGAACCGATTTTGATAATTCTTTTTTGTTGTGTTTGTTATTGTCAGGAGAAGGTTCTTATGAAACAAAAAAATAAGAAACTTGCGTAAAACATAATAGCATTTGACCATTTTGACAACTTGAACATTGAAACTAAAGGCATGCTATTCAACGATCTGTCTATTTCATTTTATATCTACCTACTTAACTAATGTTATTAAAAAAATGACATAGAACTTATTAAGTCTATGATGCAGATATTCCTCGGGGAAATTTGTTGCCAGTGTTGAATTTAATATAGTTAGTTATCTGACCAGACTAGGTTTATTGCCTAGAGTCCCAGGATTTCATTTTAGTGCATTTTCCACTGACATTTTGTTGTATTAATTTTTTTTTGATTAAATTTCAGAAGAGTTGAGTGAAACGTTGTAAAGGGGTGTATATAATAATCAATTTTTGTGATTTTTTGGGTAGGATAATTGCCCATCGAAACAAAAAAAATACGGGAAATTGTTGTTTTGTTTTTATAGACTTTTTTTAGTTCATGCATTTTTGGATCGTCAATGGCTTAGACGAAATTATGGTGGCCATTATTGACGAGTTGTTTCCTCTAAACACAATCGACTAAGCTGAGAGGGTTGTATAGGTTCTGTCTGAGCAAGCCTAGTCCATAATGCCCCAGGCACTGCAGCGTCCTGGAACAGCGTAGATTATATAAAGTTGCTGACGCTGCCCTGTATAAAATCATTTAAATTAGATATAGAAAGCTAATATTAAATCTGACACGTGTGTCGAGTTTTATTTCATTATTGTTAAGATGTTTCGTGATGAAAACCAAAACCCTCGAATAAATTCACGAAAGAAAGATTTAGCGACTTTTTTTGTAAAAGACATGTACCGATTTAATCTTTCGATCGATCATTTTCGGCAATCGTTTCTTTGATCGATTGATATCGATTATAGAATACCGCTGTATTCGGTAGCGACATTTGTCAGCTGAAGTACCTCTTAGCTACTACTCCGAAAGGATTTTTTAAAAAGATTAACCCATTGAAGGTTGCCGACGTTGCCTTTAAAAGTAGGCCAAAAAAACCTAAAAATACCTACTTAAAAATATACCTAAAAATAATAATAAGAAAAATGCATTTCCAAAAATTGCACAAGGACGAGATTTAAACAAGCAAAAGGTCAGAAGGTCCCGAACTCTCGTAGTGGTGCAAATAAGCATTTTTCTTTGAAATTATTTTTAACTCAGCATTTGTTACCTAAAAATCTCACGTACCTACTTAAAAATGAATAGGTTTAATGAGTACCTAAAGTTTACTCATTTTTGTACTGTGCAAAATTGACAACTTTTAATAGAAATAGAACATACAAAATATTTATTCGCAACAAAAACTTACAGTGAGCTTATGGACTAAATAAACTAAAACACAAAAAACTAAAGACCATTAAAACTACTATTAAGTATATAAAAATGAAACAACATATCGATTACATTTTGGCTTAAAATCATCCTTGCTAGTGTCTACAAAAGCGATAGGTATTGTTTTCCTGTAAACGTTGAATTCATAATAGTTTATACCCCTTTGGAGGTTAAATTTTCAAAACACCTTTTTTTAATGCTTGCCTACGTCGTCAAAGACGTCGTCGTTCAGACTCGTTGCTCTTGTACTTTTAGATATTTTTCTATAAGTATTTTTCTGTTTATGTATACCTATCTAAATTATATATTTAACAAGTTTTTCTATTCATATAAAGTAACCAAATATAATTATAAGTAGGTACTCAGGTTCACCACATTGAATGATAGCTTATAAAGAACATACGTGCCTTCAAATAAAAACAAATAAAACAATGTCGGAATGCTATAACAATGTTTGATCAGTCGAGCAAACTGAGAGGAAATTGGTAAAAAAATGGCGTCAGAAATAGCAAAGTAAACAAGTGAACAACGTGAGATAAATATTTGTTAGCTTCAAGTAATGAAATGTTTGATATTACATTTAATTCACGCTGAAATTACTGAAATTGCGTACTTATTTATTACAAGCTTTTAACCTTCGACTTTGTTCTTATAGAGGTTGACTTATATATACATCTAGGTACACTATATATGCATATCTATATCTATTCTGATATTATAAAGAGGAACGTTTTTTTGTTTGTAACGAATAGGCTCCGAAGCTACTGGACCGATTTTGAAGAAACTTGGTATGAGAATACACTAATTCATTTGAAGTAATATAAGCTACTGTTTATCCCGATATTCCCTCGGGATCGAAGGTTACGCGGGTGAAACCGCAAAATCGCTGCTAGTCCAAAATATTTTCTTAGCAGATGCCTAGGTACTACGTCATAATAATGGCCACCAGCAAACCAAATAATACGCGATGAATTAATAATCTCTTCCTTTTTTGAAGTCGATTAAAAATCTAAAGTGTTTCAAACCATTTACGAATTATATTTTAAATAGGTTTTTCTGTTGTATCCTAACAAACAGAATAAAACTCTCGGAGAATATTTTCAATTGTTGTAAAATACGGTAGTTAATTCAATCTTTAACTTACAAAATAATCACAGGTACACGAATCGGACAACGAAATATGAAAAAAACTAACTTTAAATAGCAAAATAAGAGTCGCCAGAATGTCTGTCTGTCTGTCACTTGTTCCATTCCACGTTCATTGACAAAACTTCGAGCCTATTGTCAATTTCACGGGCAAAGAATCCCTTGTTTGTGGTAAAACCGATTTGGTAATTTATTACTTTTCGGTCTATGAATGGTGAAGTTATATCAATGGGCAAAGTTATGAATGGGTGCGACAATTTTGCTCAAGTGTGTGAATTTAACTTACCTTAATATAGTTTGTGAATTGTTAGCGTATTTTTTGGTGCAAGTGGGCCTTTGTAAGGACCTACCGCAAAACCGTTTTTTTTTTTCAAGATTAGCAATAAATTTTATGTTTTATTGATTTTTAGTGGGGAAAAAATCTTTTATCAAAAGAAATATTCTGGCCCATGTAAATAAGTTTTTGCTGACAATATCAAAGTCAACATTTTGGAATTGAATTGGCTAAAATATGACGGAAAATAAATAGGCGTATATGCTACCTTGTCTACTCTCACTATCAATTTATTTAATAAAGGCGTTCCAGCCTGATGTATACAGAATACTCTAAAATTTTTGAAAACATACTCATAATGATTTACTTTTTTTGTTTTAGTACCTACCTATTTGTTGTTGCAACAGAAATACATCATCTGTGAAAATTTCAACTCCCTGGCTATCATAGTTCATGAGATACAGTCTGGTAACAGATAGACAGACAGACGGACGGACAGCGAAATCTTAGTATAGGGTTCCGTTTTTACCCTTTGGGTACGGAACCCTAAAAAGGAGGACGAAAAAAATTGACACTAGAGAATTTATTCTTGGTTTTAGTAAAAAATCTTAAAATGCTACGCAGATTCTCAGTATAAAAACGCTGTTCTTAAATTAAGAATACTGCTTATTATTTTTAACCGACTTAAAAAAATGAGGAGGTTCTCGATTCGGTTGTATGTATTTTTCTCGTATTTTTCAAAAACATTTACTAAAAACAAGAAATAATTCTCTAGCGTATTATTTAGGGAGAGGATTATTTCTTGCAAAAAGAAACCTTATTATTCCGTGTACAAAATAATATTTAGTTAAGTTAGTTCTTACATGATATACGATGGGTTATGTACAAACTCTGTAAACTATCATCTATGAAATAAACACATTTTAAATGTAACTTAAGTCTACGAAGCGAAGTAGGTGAATTTTATAAACCGCGCACCAATTTAACAGGGTCTTACTGTGTACAATCGAAGTTCAAAAGTCCACTGCTACCGTAACGTTTACAATCCTGTGCATTTGAACATTATAACAACGTAACCTGTGGATCGAACTGACATCGTCGGTTTTGTGTAGCGGGTGGCGGCTTATACCACTCACACAACTAAAGACATAGCTAACATGTTGAAAATAATAATCACACTGAGTACTTTTAATTCGTGTAATGTCTATTAGAAGAAGGTTCTAAGTTAGTACAAGTGAGTACTTGTTTATAATATTACTAGCGACCCGCTCCGGCTTCGCACGGCTATATTATGCATGTATTATACATATAAACCTTCCTCTTGAATCCCTCTATCTATTAAAAAAACCGCATCAAAATCCGTTGCGTAGTTTTAAAGATCTAAGCATACAAAGGGAAATAGGGACATAGGGACGGCGAAAAGTGACTTTATTTTATACTATGTAGTAGGCATGGAAATGAATGCTATTTTTAAATCATTGCTAATGTGATAAATTACTTTATTTTTCACAGTGTGAATGCTAATGCTACTTTTCACATCTGAGTGAAAAATAGCTTTCACACGGAAGACAATTATTTTCACATCTGTGTGGAAAATAGCTTTCACACGGGTGACAATTATTTTTCACATCTGAGTGACAATTATTTTTTCGCAATTTGTCATGGTCTGCTATTTGTGCTAATGTAAATGATTTTTCACTTTATAATTATTAGCGATTTCAATGAACTTTCCCTCATACTTTAACAGGCTTGGGACTGTCAATGTCTTTTCGCTCTAAATAATAAATCAAAGAATCTTACTTAGAGGCTTGCCGCTAGTCTCATGTTGAGTTAAGCAATAAGCAAATAAAAGCTTAACACGGTTAAAAATACGATTCAACTTCACTTAAACACTCTCAAATCAAGCAAATCGCATCTTAAACGCGTTGACAATAAGATTAAATTTAATTTGACAACCCGCGCCCGCGGTACATTAACAGTACTCGAGCCACATGCTCGAGCTACCCAAGATGGTGATTGCGAAAAAAATAGCATTAGTAGCAGTCAGAGTGATTTTTTGTAGTATCTGCTACTTGGGAATTTTTTTCACAGTGTGAAATATCGAGTGACATGCTATTTTTGCCATGACTACTATGTAGTGATTGTAGCAAACTGATAGTGGACTTATGACGCACACCTACTGTACCTATTCTAGACAAATAAAGTCGGTCTTATCATGGTCTTATCCTATACTTATCTTACTTTCTACTTTGACAAACTGGATTAACTTACTCTTTCAATGGATTTACTTTGACCAAGGTTTTTATTTAAGGTGGTGGAAAAGTTAGAAAAAAAAGCAAAACAGTTTTTATAACCTAGTTAGAAATCTAAATAAAACGGCTGTTTGTAGTTTGCATAGAACAAGAAAAAAGGATGGCAGAACTGGAATAGAAAAAAATATGATAAAATTCTCCGTTTTTTTAGATTACAATGAAATTAATAGTAATTCGTGAATTGAATGTGGAAAAAAACATACAGGCATTTAAAGTCACATGTTAGTCATTTTCTTCATCAGCATCTGACGCTATTACACATAATATAAGAGCTTTAAGTACTTACCTAACCTCCTTGCAAACAAGTAATTTTTATTGTAAGTTTTGCCATTATTCTTTAACTAACTTTTTAATTTAAAAACTTACTTTTTATTATCCAATTTTTGTACTTAAGAGAAAAGGGGTCTTTTTCCATACAAACTATTACAAACGTAGTCGACTGTTTCCTCCCTGGATAATGACACTAAAGCAAATATTTTTGGTGCATAAAACTTATAACTGCCATGCATTTTATTTTATTTTAATTTCTATGATAATTAGAAAATGAAAAAACCAAAACATAGGGGCATAGTCGTGGCAGTTATAGGTTTTATGGCACAAAAATATTTGTGCTAGTGTCATTATCCAGGGAGGAAACAGTCGACTACGTTTGTATGGAGAGAACGCAGGTACCCTTTCACATTAATATTGAATAAACAGTTAAAGAAAAATAAAGATATAACTTTAAAAGAAGGAAAACAGGTTTAAGTTCTGAATATTCATTATTCTACTGTTCTCCTAACCCTAGCCTGCAACCAGATTTTCAGGTCAGGTTAGGAATAATGCATAATTTTCATAAGTACAGTGAAAAGTTTTCATTTTAGAACTCTTTGCATTGTGATTTGGTACTTCTTCCAGACAGGCAGTGACAATATTTGATGAAATTTCGCAGTGGAGTTTTTGTGTTAACAAAATAAATGTCATATTATGTTAAATCGGTTCGGTTATCGGTTAAACCCTTAGAAAGGGTTTTGGAAAATAAACCGAAATAATTATAGTAAGTAATTAAAGAAATCGATTTTAAAACCACTTCTTCATCACTACATAGTATAAAACAAAGTAGCTTTCTCTGTCCCTTTTTCCCTTTGTATGCTTAGATCTTTAAAACTACGCAACGGATTTTGATGCGATTTTTTTTAATAGATAGAGTGATTCAAGAGGAATGTTTATATGTATAATACATACATAATATAGCCGTGCGAAGCCGGGGCGGGCCGCTAGTTCTATGATATAACTTAAGTTACATAAGTCAAATAAATACAAATATTAACACAGGGACGTAACCTACAGCCATTTTCAGTATTTAACCGACTTCAAAAAAAGGAGGAGGTTCCCTTTTTCCACCGATTGCATGAAGAAGGCTCAAGTAATTGACATAATTATTTTTTGATCCCCTAGTTATGAGTTTTTCTGTCATAAAATTCCCACGGGATTAAACCGTTACAAAGTACCACTAAATCATTAGAACTCGACTGTACTAGCCCTGTACAAAGTACACTCACGTACAGTTTATAATTGGATTGCGGTAAACCACTCTTGTCGTGAAGTGTACTTGTGTTTGTGACATGTGTTCGATCAAATGTAGGGGAAGCCGGGTGACACTGTTTGTATGACTGTTGATAGAATAATCGAATAATTTGCTTTGTTATATATCTATAAATATAAAATTTTAAGTCCTGACTAACTGTTATAGCAACGCACATCTTAAACTATTGGACGGATCCTAGGAATCCGCTGAGAAATGATTTAGAAAAATTCAACCTATCATATTCTATCTAATCAATTCTGGCTTTTATGAGGTAATTTATTATGGAACAGCATACAAAATGTAGATTCAATTTGGTCTAAGTAGACCAAATTGAATCTACAGTACAATAGGTTAGATAGAATATAATGTAGAATCTTTGTTAATAAATAAAATAAAGCAAGAAATTCCTCTCCATAGCTATAGCCTCTAGGAATATAAATGTTCTTGAAAATAATAAGCAGTATTCCTAATTAAGTACATTGAAAGCAATGTACAATTAGGAAATACCTTATCATTTAAACGAAGTTGCGGACAAACGCTAGTTTAGGATAAAATACCGGGTTAGTACCGGAGTGACCCGTCCCTGAGAATCCCAGTTTCTAAATTTTAAACATATAACGATTTAGAATAAATTTTCAATAAAAATACCGTCAGCAAGAAAGTGCTTAACAAATTAATTAATTATTATTTTAAGGTGAAAGGGTACCTGCGCTCTCTCCATACAAACGTAGTTGACTGTTTCCTCCCTGGATAAATACACTAACACAAATATTTTTGTGCCATAAAACCTATAACTGCCATGCCTATGCCCCTATGTTTTGGTATTTTTTATTTTCTAATTATCATAGAAATTAAAATAAAAAAATTATTAAAAACGAAAAATAGGGGCATGGTCATGGCAGTTATAAGTTTTATGCACCAAAAATATTTGCTCTAGTGTCATTATCCAGGGAGAAAACAGTCGACTACGTTTGTAATAGTTTGTACCTATGGAGAAAGCCCCCGGTACCCTTTCCTCTTAAGCTTTTTGTTAATAATTATTACCTCCTTACTTTTTGACTTGAACCGTATATATTTTTGTACACTGATCTGATAAACAGACAAGCAAACAGACATACACAATTGTAAAACTGTTGTATTTATAATTGGTTAAAAACAACACTTCTCTTCCGATTCTCTGAATGAAATGAATATAAAATAATTGAGACGTTTAATATGTATGATGTTGGAAGCGACATTGTTAGAGTAAATTTAAATTATTCTTATTTTCATTTCACATCGGATTTCGTTTTGTCATTCGTGTTTGCCACCCTGTCCACAATGGATAATGCGACAGTGATGGAGAACTTTTTCCATTGTTTTTTTTTATTTAGCAGAAAACTGCACACACCGATATCTAGCTCCACTCTAAGCATCTAGGATTGTAATTTGGTGACCAGAAAACGGATAGAATACTTTAAAACATTTGTTTTTGTAGTGCCTACACTGGGCTTTCTGGAAAATAATTGTCGAGGAAAAAAGTATTTTCCTTGAATAATATTTAATACTTGTCTCTTTTGCCTTTTCAGAAACGGGGCAGACCAGAAACAAATATTTGTAAGTATAAAATACTAGTTTAAGGCGCAACCTTCTATGTCTCAGGTCTTTCTAATTTTTTCCGGCAAAAAATAGCGGGGCAAGCACCCACTTAACATAATAGACATTTTTATCCCATGTAAGTAGTATAAGTCTATACTACATGTGAGAAAAATACCACAGTTACAATGATGACTCCATACTGTATAGAGACATCATTGAAGCCGACGCATGTTACTCCAATGTGTGTTGTACCCATCCATGTTAATTAAACCGAGGTTTTCCATTTTACCTTTGAAGTTTTGTTGACGATTCTCGAGTGGAATAAAAAACTTCGACTTATAATAATGTAAGAAAGGACAAAACGTATGTATAAAAAAACAAAGAGTCTTAGTAAAGGCAGTAGAATAAGAATTCATTGTTCTTAAACATCATGACTGTCTGTTCGTTTGCAAAAAAACAACAAAAAATTAAAACGGAATTATCAACATGACGCCGTTTAGCGCTACGGAAATGCAGTCTACGGGGATTATTAATCCCGATTTTCTCACAGACCCGCGGTTAAAACCTCAGGGCGAACCTAGTTTTATGAAAAATCTATAATCAAGCAAAAAGCTATAAATATAAAAGTAAAAGTCCTGGCTGACTATGAACGCACAGTTCATTAAACAGATCGGTCAATTAGGTATACGAAAAGCTATTACGTAAGTATCTGCTAAGAAACGATTTTTGAAAATTAAACTCCTAACGTCTTTGTTCTAAACTCCTATTGTTCCAATCGGACCCTTAACACTAAAAAAATGCAGTAATTGGGCCAATCAGATTACTTCATCATCATCATGACGTCCACTTCTGAACATAGGCCACCCTCAAAGACTTCCAGAGCGATCGGTCGCATGCTCTCTGCATCCAACGACTTCCCGCGACCTGAATTAAGTCGTCCGTCCATCTAGTCGGAGGCTGTCCCGCGCTGCACTTTCCGGTACGTGGTCTCCAATCTAAGACTTTTCGGCCCCAACGGCCATCAGTTCTACGAGCCACATGCCCCGCCCATTGCCACTTCAGCTTACTAATTCTTTGGGCTATGTCGGTAACTTTAGTTAAATTAATTCAAATTACTTACTGAGACAAAATAGTCTTAAGGTGAAGTAGGACCTGAAAACCCCTATACCTTTCCCACGCGCGGGCCATGCGATGACTCTATCTCTTTCCCCCGCGCGCCGCGAAATTGTGTAAAGTTTATGAAAATATAAATTTTGTACTAGTTTTATCTTTACAATCGCCTTAAAATTGAAAAATCTTAAAAATGACGAATTTTTAGAGTTTTCGCGATTTTTTTCTATAGAGGCAAATCACTCTAATTGTGTTTCGAAGTGAATGACAATACAAAGTATTTCTTCTCCTTTAAGACAATAGAAATATCATTCTATAGATTTGAGGGGTTAATACCCAGAAACTGTTTCTAAGACACCTCTATCGCGCTTCTGGTCATACCACTTCGTCTTAAGAATTTAGTCCTCTCACCTAACCGAACTACTAGGACAAAGCTCTCTTACGCGGATGAAGTCGCAGGTAAAAGCTAGTTTAAATATATTTTGGGATTCATTGTTTACTTTCATTATTATATCTATACTAATATTATAAAGCTAAAGAGTTTGTTTGTTTGTTTGTTTGAACGCGCTAATCTCAGGAACTGCTGGTTCGAATTGAAAAATTCTTTTTGTGTTGGATAGTCCATTTATCGAGGAAGGTTATAGGCTACTTTTTATCCCGATATTCCCACGGGATCGGGAGTTACGCGGGTGAAACCGAGGAGCGCAGCTAGTTATTATATGAACCCACTAGATTAAATATACTTATGCTGAGTATTGATGGATAATCCAGGCCAAACCTGTATTACAATGAAATTCAGTGAAATAATGCGGTTTCAGATACAATAATCCTTGGTTTATAATTAAACCTTGCGCATTGTTTTCAATGATGACGGTGTAAATTAAACAACAGTCACACAAACTTTTACATTTATACATACGAGTAGGTATAGGTATTTAAAAGACTCATTAAGAGGAAAGGGTACCGGGCGGTCTCTCCAAACAAACGTAGTCGACTGTTTTCTTCCTAGATAATGACACTAGAGCAAATATTTTTGTTGAATAAAACTTATAACTGCCATGACCATGCCCCTATGTTTTGATTTTTTATTTTATTTTTGTTTTTTAAATCTTAATTTTTTTAATAATATGAAAATGAAAAAAAAAAAAAAACATAAGGGCATAGTCATGGCAGTTATAGGTTTTATGGCACAAAAATATTTGTGTTAGTGTCATTATCCAGGGAGGAAATAGTCGACTACGTTTGTATGGAGAGACCGCCCGGTACCCTTTCACCTTAAGCCAGATTTCTTACTTGGCTTGCGCGAGTGAAACCGCGGGGAGCAGCTAGTATTAGTAAAGATTTCTATTTAATAACTTTTCGCAGACAGCTCGACAAATTGACAAGTCTTCCAATAACTTTCGATAGGTAATTAATCTTGCTAAGTTCAATTTGTCTTTAGTTTCAACCACATTCCTACTCATGTGGTTTTAACTTCAAATCCTACTAATTCTAATAGTTCTGTGGAACTGGAGACATCTAGAGAGCACAAACTTTAAGGAGTTTTGTGTTTGGTTCTGGTTTTTATCATTAATATTTACTTTAATTTTATAAAACACTTAAAATTGCAAAAAAATATCTTAAATTAACAAAATAGAAATATTTATTAGTTTTCAGTCTGTGTTTATTTAACTATGGATAACTATCTTTGGGTTATTCCCATGGCCTAAACACCACAAAAATATATTCTTCAAAATATAAAAAAGACCTATTTCTATTTTATGAATTATATTATTACCAGTATAATCGCGTTTTGACATAACGACCGACGACATCTCGGACGTTTTACAATTTCCATGGTCACAGGAAAACTTGAGATTAAATTAGACTTATTATTTGTTTCATTACTAAACAACCACGTTTCACGTTTAACACTAACGTTCTCTATATACTTAGTAGTCCAAAAAAGTTATCATCAAAAAACGCACAATAATTCGCAACAATAAAAATCAAACATGGTTAGATCAGATCACAATACCCTACGCAGGACACCGTGCAAATAAACTCAAACAAAATCACAAAAGGTCGCCAAAAAACCCTTTTGTGATCCCTATCACGTACGGCGCGCAAAAAAACGCAATCCTTTACGTCACAATTAGCAAAGTACAGCCGACAAAAAAGGCGATTTGTTTAGGTAGCGCAAATGAAATTGCTTTAATGTTTTGCGCGTGACTGTGTTAGGAATTATCGATTTTGTAAACGTAGATAAATAAATATCTTCGCTCAATGTCCCGGAACCTAACCAACCATGCCACTAGATTCGCCTTGAAGCGATCTAGCGTGCCTACGCAGAAGTACCCAACAGTATCTTGTACTACAAACAGGACCTAAAAAATAAAGTATAATTTAATGACTAAAAAAAATACGACATAATAATATTACAAATATAAAACATATAAAACATTTTAATAAAATCTTTATTCACTTAATCACATTTTTAAAATGACATTAAATAAAAATAAGAAAAATAATACAAAATAAAAAAAACCCACCACCCAAAAATTCAATGTAAAATTAAACAACACAAAAATAATAAAATAAGTAAAACACTAACACTAACACTTTTAATAAAATTAGATTTAATTAAATTGTACGAGTGAAGTAAAAATAAACTTAACATTGGTATTTTGGCGGCAACGTATCACAGATTTAAGATGAACATAACTCAAAAAGAAATATTATCAAAATTAGATAAATTATTACTTGATGCAAACATTATAGCGAAGCCAAAGGTAAAAAAAAAAAAACATCATAAATGCCTTCCGTGCCTAGTTTGATCTAGTAAAATGGGCGAGAACCTTAAAGCCTGGTTGTTTTTTTTTTTCAAATTTAATTTTAAAAAAGCAACAGAAGAGAACATTTATTATTACAAAAGAGGTAAACGATTGACAAGGTAACTAAGAATAAATAAGTGATTGTTGGAAGTTTTGTAATATAAAAAGAGAAAGTCATAAGTAGTTTTGTTGAAAGAAAGAAATTCGCTTTATGGATACTTAGCACAAGTTCGGAAAGTATGAACCAATTTTTTTCTTGGAATAGTTTTTATTGAACAAAAGGAATAATTTTATATTTACCTTTTTCTTGTACTTACAAGATGTACCTACTTTCTTTCTTTCTTGAACTTACCATAAAATTTATCCTCAAAAATAAAAATGGCCGGATTTATTACGAAATATTTTAAAATGACACCGACCTTATGCACAACAAAAAATATATTTTTCATCTATACTTACTACTTATACTATAAATATTTTCCAATTAAAAATAGTTTTATTTTTAGTCCAAAACGCCAAAACCAAAGAAACTTACGCCATAGACAGACAGACACTATAGACAGTTATTTTAATCGCTTCTTTAGAGTTTAACTAAATTCGACCCCTAAATATT
This sequence comes from Idaea aversata, assembly GCA_907269075.1. NCBI lineage: Eukaryota > Metazoa > Arthropoda > Insecta > Lepidoptera > Geometridae > Idaea > Idaea aversata. The sequence continues at coordinate 14,302,145 of OU026092.1, read as the reverse complement.
TGAGAGCTATTTGCAGCACAAAACATAATATATTACATATAATTATGAGTTAAATAATATTTTAATCTTATTTACTTAGCAATAACTCACTGTATTATCATTTTTATCAAATACTTGTAATAATTCAAAGGATATTAAAAAAATGGGGAACGCAATTGAAATGTTAAACTTTTTAAATGCTATGTATGTTCGGGTTGGGTTAGATAATACGCGATTCACAGGATAATGCTATGTATGTTCGGGTTGGGTTAGATAATACGCGATTTTCAGGATAATAAAAATAACAGTAGACCGTACTTTGCCTACTGGCGTGGCTCTCGTAGTAATAAAAATGGACTTTAAAAGTGATTATTTAATTACATTAATCGCATTTTGGGAATAATCCATGAATTGTTTTCAGAATATGTATGAAATGTGTGCACTCAAAATAGCTATCTATCTATCTATAAGTTTTGTTTATTAAAATAAAGTAGAGAAGAATACTTTAATACCAGATTTTAGCATTTCTAAAAGTAAATTTAAGCTTAATAATTTGGTTATAGTTTTTTGGGATGTATTGAGATTTATGATGACGCATTACATTCTGTGGCATAAATTTAAATAACCCATTATGTTTTTGAGAAGACATAATATCAACATAACTTTACCGGCTTGCGGACCTCACAGCACTTAGAAACAAAATAGATTGTATGTTAACATCACATAATCTATTAACAAAATATTATATAGCGGACCAGATAAAAGGACTGGTCGGAAAAGTCGCTTGCGTCCTTTAAAACCCCCGTTTATTTGAGTCACGAGCGTATAGGTATAGCTAGGAAAGCATGCCACATCTTAGTATGCATCGTCACTATTCGTCACTTACCATAAGTGATGAATTTATGAACTATTTTTTAAAAAAAGGTACGTGTGTATTGCTAGTATTTAAGATTTATTGAAGACCGCTACCGCTACCTCTCCGCTTATAATACCGCTAACACTACCACCACAAAATATAATATTCAACCCTGTGAGAAGATCAAACAAATATGAATCGATGGGATCATAAATGGAGCACAAAGTAACTATAAGTAGGATGTTTGTCTTTCCATGTTGCTATTTTTTATAGGATCATGCCCTTTGGCTTGGCTTTTGCAGTGCGATTAATAAGGATGTTGGTAGTTAAACGGTAAGAAAAAAAACATATTTTGTACGAAAAGGTCACAATTCGATTGATAGAACTGCGTACAGTTTGATTTGCCCGTGGTTTGATTTATAGAACTCAGGCGATCGGACCACGATCAATAAACGACAAAGATCGACTAAAATCGGGATAAAATAACCAAGCCAGTCTTGACCTTAACAACCAACATAAAAGGCTCTTAAAAGGTTATAAGTAAACCTCAAATGTAGTTTTGGGTCAGTTTTGGCTGCATATTTTGGCGAGTTTTGGTGCCGGACCTTTAGTGCCTTTATTATGTAAATGACCAAGTGACAGTCGCTCAACCTGGACGGCCATAAACAATCGCCAAGCCCCACTAAGCCATCGAAGTCTTGGTTACTACATCAGAATTAGTAGAAGACACCCATCAGTTAGTAATAATGGGTGATTTCCACGAAACCCGAACTCAAAATTATTACCTATAATGGTCACGTTTTATTGCGTAGGTCTATCATTAGCAGTAAATCAAATTAAATCTGTACTAGACACTAATTGTACATTTTGGCATTAACTTGATTACTTAGGTCTATATGACGTTAACCTTTTCGGAAAATGTATTGTCGTCAAGTACAGTCGATGACGTCACAGTTCATGCTTTGAAAGCCCATTCCAGCTGCCCTTTACTGCAAAAAAATAGAAAACTTTCAAGGAGTCACCTTCAAAGCATAAACTATGACGTCATATGTTGTTTTTGTGCGATAATTCAAATTATTAAAAAAAAATTTATTAATTTGTTTTAATACTATACTTACGACTAGGTTTAAATTTAATTTTTTGATTGTTTTGATTTTTATTTTGATACTATACTTTCACTGTTTTATGGAAAGAGTTGGAAAAGCTACTTCCAGAAAAGTTTTTATAGAATTTTTAGTTTCAGGAAATAAATGTACTATAAATAAATGAAATAATACAAAAAGTATAATAAAATCTTATTATTAAACAAAAACACTATAGCTTAATAATGAGGTAACGTTATGTCAAATACAGCTCGAAAAAATAACATAATACCGTAATTCCACAATAATGCAACTACGATATCCTATGATTGGCAGTTATCCCAAATCTGTCAGATGTAACCTCTCATTATCGGATTATTCGATTGACAGTATGAAAGTTTGCACAAAAGTTCCCAGTTTTGGGGACTTTTTGCCCTTTTAGTGGAAAGCTTGACAAGTAAACTATGAAATAAGTTGTTAATAAAAAATATTGTATCGCACGTGCCTCTAAGTATTAATTAAGTATTTAGGATATTTCGTGCCTGATGCCCGTTAAATTTGAAAAACATGCATTAAAATTACCTTATTAGAAATAGATATTAAAATTATTAAGTTTTTTTTTTTTTTTTAAATTTATTTATCATATCAATAATTATACACAAAAACAGGTTTTCTTAACATATAAAAACCACGGAGGTTTGACTTAATGCTAAGTAACAAATAAGTTAACGTCAGTCTATAGGTAAGTAGGTATTTAAACATAACAATACTAAACAAAAAGTAAGCAAATAAAAGCTTTTAAAAAAAAAAAAAAATAGGAAACAGGTAGGTACATTCCTAATAATGTAATTAAGTGTTTATATTTAGAACTATGAATTACTTGTTGAAGTTTAGTAAAATTCTTAATGAGTGATCTTATATTAAAATGTAAGCTAGAAAGCAATGCATGCCGCTTCGGGGGTAATTGTTGAAAATAACTATTTATATTATTACAGTTAGTGATTTCTTTAATTTGTATAGCCATAACAATATTTGAAAATTAGTTATTTAAAATGTAGGTAGGCTTTTAAAACAAGGTTTAGATAGAAAGTGATTAGGAGGTTTTTGAGCTATTCAATTGTTTTTGTATGTGTACAATATCACATTCCGAGCGAACATAGAAGATTTTACTATTAGGGGCCTTCCTAACGAGTATTTTACCATCCTTACACCATATATATTGAACGGTTTTACCCAGTTGGGCTTTAGTGTTGTATAAGAGGGTTTTTAAATGCTTCGTAAGAGCTTCTCTAATATAAACTCGGTCATCAGCTACTTCCTTTGGGGTGTTAGGCAGAAGAGCTCCCACAGACAGACATTTCTCCCTGCCAGCTTCGATCCACTGCTTTTGGGCTGCCTTTGTTTTCATCTCAACAAGAATTGGACTCGGGCGATCCTTAGCTCCAGGTAAGCGTTGCGATGATTGGATATCGTTCATATCAGTGTTCAGTTCCGTAGCCAGAGTTTCTAGTACTTTCCCGACGTCTTTAAGAGAAGCCTCCGGTAAGCCTGCTATCTCCACCGTGTTAGTTAAAGTTTTCTGTTGGAATGACTTCACTTCTTGTTCTAATACGTTCACTCTTAGTCCTAGATTTTTATTTTTGTTTTGAAGGTCTTGATTTTTGTTTTCAAGTTCTTTGATTTTGCCATCGTGTTTTTTCAAGGTTTGATCTATAGTACTTAGCTGCTCGCTCATAAAATCGATCGATGTTTTGAGAGTCCTGATTTCCTCACGAAACGTTTTCTTCAACTCCCGGCTGATATCTTGGATAAGCTTATGCGTGTCCAGCGGGGCATTCAGAGAACAGCCGGTTACCGAGTCGTCATCATCAGCATCATCGTCCGGGGTTAGGAAGGAGGACCTACGAGATGCATTTTTCATACATTCCTCACAGCTCCACTCGATGCTCGGCGAATTGCGGAGGGTGCTCAACTGTTTATTAGACAGCTTGGCACAGGTTGGATCTGCATGTATGGTCAAATTACACCTGCTACAAACCAAACCCGGCAATTTTTTTGTAATGTTCTTTTTACAGTTAGCACACTTCACCAACACCATTTTTAGGGTAGTTGTAAAAATAATACTAAGGGATGACACACAACCGGTCGTAACAGCGATCTGACGAGAACTCCAAACCGCGCATGTAGAACAAATTTTTTACTACTTAATTAACACAACATAAGAAGATTGTTACTAACAACATGGATTATTGACATCTGAATAAATGAATTTTAATTTAATTTAATTCTTTGATAGGGTTTGGAATTATTCAAAATATAAATAACAGTGTAATTAACAACATACTGAACTAACACACGAAATGGTGATCGACTAGTTCTTGATTTCATACCAAGAACAGTACTTTACAGAAAGAACTGCTACGCTATGTGCATTACTATATTTAATAAAATACCTAACAATGTGAAAGACCTTCCACTAAGGCAATTCAAAATGAAACTGAAAGCATGGCTGTTAGAAAGAATGTTTTATTCCGTTGAAGAGTTGCTAAATCTAAAATGAAAAATATGTTTGCGTTATAAATTAGTAATAAGTATTTGTAATAAAATAAATTTTAACCATGTAATTTGTACCTACCTAAATTTAGCCTAAATTTGCATGTCAATGACTATTGGCTTAAGTTGAGAACCTGTACCTACATATTTATTTAAGATCCTATGTAACCAACTGTAAAAGCAAATAAATGAATTGAATTGAATTGAATTATTATTTTAACAATTTTGTTTAATTAGCGGTTAATTCATAGACAACCCTTTTATTTTTTGGGATATAAAGAATTTAGAAGTTAAAAAATTATGCTCTACCTATATGTGCGAGTTACAAATTGAGGTAGGTATATTAGATTTCGAACTGTTTTTTTTACGAAAAGATAGATAGCTATGTAGATAATTTGTTTATTGCAAGCAAAAATATTTATTGCGATTAACTGAATTAAAAAAATGGAATTCGATGGGCCGTTACTTCGACATCATTTTAATCCGCTTTTTCTTCCAACTTACGAATTTATAGATTAAATGGTTAATCCTAACAATGTAATAATAGGAACGTGCCATTTTGGGCACAATTACCTCATTCTAGGGAAATATCATCTTTTGTGACATTTTTTTATTAAAGTATTGTAATAATGGATTCGATAAAATGTAGGGTGATTTTGATTGATGCGGATTGAATGTCTTTTTGATATTATCCGAAATGAATTTCGTTGGACTTTGCCTTCTTAGTTCTAAAATAAGTACTTATTATTACGCTGGCTGCGTCCACCGGGTTTCAACGGCATAAGTCCCGATCCCGTGGGAATTTAGGGATCAAAAGTATCCTATATCCTTATCCTAGTAAGTATCCTAAACTTGCACAATGCCGATTTTCATCCAAATCGGAACAGGCATTTGACCGTGAAAAGTGACCAAACAAACAAAAATACAAACAATTAAATAAACATATGTACTTTTGAACTTATATTATTATTAATATTCTGAAGGAAGTGAAGAGGTCTTATTTTGTGCTAAATAAGATTTCACAGCTTTATGGAAGAATTACGAAAACTTAACAATTACATCGAAAAAGAAATGAAGCCAGAACAGACATAAAAATACCTAAGTAATCGAATTGAGAACCTCTTCCTTTTTTGAAGTCGGTAAAAATATTGGAGATTTTTTTTACAATTTTTTATTTTACATTCCTACCGTTCCTAAAATACCTAAACCAAAAATTCAAATTGCGAAATGAAACATCAGAATTCAGAATACTTGGAAAAACAATTTTAATACTTACCTACATTTATTTCAAACAAAATATCCAGGTAAAGTTGGCCAAGATGGCGCTTTTGTGGTTTATTTTAGACTAATTAAATACTTACGCTTATGTAGGTACTGTAAATTACTTAAAAAAAAAGTATGTATATTATTAGCTGCTAGCCATATGTGAGGGGTATGTGGAAGATCACAACATGAAGTACAATGCCGAGAAATCTGTGTACATGGTCTTCCAGGCTACTAACAGCTATCCGGTCCTGCCACCGCTTCAGCTAGACGGCTCAGTGCTCGAACAAGTACATCTCGTCAAATATCTCGGGCATATGATATCGGACGACCTATCCGACCACGCAGACATAGAGAGGCAGCCGGGCAATCGCAGTACGCAGTAACATGCTGGCCAGAAGATTCGCTCGATGCAGCGCCACTGTGAAAGCTCAGCTCTTCATTAGTTACTGTACCAGCGTGTACACGATTGAACTCTGGTCCCACTACACAAAGGCCACCATGAGAGAGATGAAGGTGCAGTACAACAACGCCACGCGGGCGCTGCTGCGAAACCGGTCGGCCGCGGCGCGCACAGTCCTACATCGCTCCGACAACTCCCTGGTCGTGGCGGTACGGGATTGGAACGACAGCCCCCTTCATAGGATCTGGCAGTTCTATCATGCCCCCATAACCTAGGCCGGCGAAATTCTATATTTCTAATAATTTAAAGATGTATTATTTTGTAAAAAATATTTTTGTGTGTGTGTTTAAATAAGTTTGTAATTTGTGTGGACAGTAGTCTGGAAATAAACTATTTTTTTTTCATATTGCTGTAATTTATATTTGAATGTTTTTTTGTACTAGCTGCATCCCGCAGTTTCACCCGCTTAAGTCCCGATCCTTCTAATTAAAAATTGCAATTTACAATAATTGACGGCAAATTCACAAATGACATAACATTTTTTAGTATAGTTACAAAGACTTAGTTTTTAGTAGTTGAGAAATGATGTTATTTTTCCGCAAATTACAAAAAAACGTTTGATTTCTAACTAGGTAATTTATACGAAAAACTAAAAAACATACTTACGTAGCGAACCAGAGGTAGAATTTGTGAGGACATAATATAATGAAATAAAACAACATAGATAGAAACACTTTATTTGTACAACACAAGAAACCTTAAAAAGGAACTTAAAACAAAAAGCTTAGGAATATAGGTTCTCTAAGAAACAATCTAAGAATAAACAATACTAAGAAAAGGTGTAAGAACATCTCTATCTGTCTGTTTGTCCAACTCACGACAGTCCAAGAGGCGTAAACATCGTTTATCTTCAAGCTCGGGGCTATTTCGGTGGCCATGACATTTATATTTTTTTAAAAGGTTGTTTTTTAATCAACATTAAAATATATTTTCTATTTTCATCTTGCCCCAAAGACGCTAGACGTTTATTGACAATTTAATTGATATCAGAGCAGTTGACATAAACCAATTATGACGAGTTGCTTCATAGACGGGTTCCATTTAATACTATTTGCAAAATAAACCACACCCGTAGCACTAACAGTACCTACCTACCTAGTGTTATGAGAAGAAATTATTTTCGTTACGGAATTTCTAGATTCGGTCGCCGCGCTCAAAGCCTACGATAAAAGCTATGCAATAGCTTAAAAACTTCAGTGTCAGCATACAGTAAAACGGGAAGTTTAATGCGGCCCGGTCAAAGCGCGAGTGGGGAAAAATGCGAATAGAAATTTTGCTACGCGGAATTTATTAAGTTTGGGGAACAGTACTAATTACTCTTATTTATACCCGTGTCCACTATTAAGGAAATGGAAACAAAAGAAAGACGAATAAAACGGAAGCAAAGAAGATGATTTTTAGACAAGTTGAGGCATATGACAACTTTTACGTGTTCGACCATCTGACACTAACCCATAGCTTTATATTTACACTAATGGACTGTGTTACGACCAACTTGAAAATTTAAGACATAGTTATGGAAACTTCATAGTTTTGGAAAATTTTGGTAAATGGAATTCTGTTTAGTTTGATTTTTAGTTAGATAGACTTGAAGTTACTAAAAGGTTAGGGAGGGTTATGCTGAGGAGATTTGTAGGCGAACTAAAATTACTGACTTAGCCCAAAGGATTAGTAAGCTGAAGTGGCGGGGCATGAGGCTTGTAAACTGATGGCCGTTGGGGACGAGAAGTCCTAGTTTAAAGACCACGTACCGGAAAGCGCAGCGCGGGACGGCCTCCGACTAGATAGAAGGACTTAATTCAGGAAGTCGTTGGATGTAGACTCGCAAGGAGCATGCGACCGATCGCCCTGGAAGTCTTTGGGGGAGGCATATGTTCAGCAGTGAACGTCCTGTGGCTGATATGATGATGAGACTTTTCGTTTTTATACAAACCCTTTAACACACCCACATAGAAAACAATTACAAAATACAAAATAGGTACGTACATAAAACCATAACAAAATTAAAACTAAACCTAATCAAACAAACCCCTCCCCAGCGTGCCCGGTGCAAAGCTGGACAATAGCAAACAGCGTTACCCCGCTGAACCGCTATCGACAGCCTTTGCACCAGGAATGCCCCGGAACGCGGATCAAAGCCGTCACTTCCGGGACAGGCCCGGAGGTGACGGCTAATCTGTCTCACAAATGCCAAACCCTCAGCCCCCCAACTCCCAGACCTCTCGACCGCCATAGGCACAAATAAAATAAGTAACAATATAATATTATATTCGCGGTTATTCGTCCGCTATATTGATGGCCTCAAAAAGGTGCTCCTATATACAGCTCGTAATGATGTTTGTTTCACGAATAATTTAAAACAATCCCTTCTCTAATGAACCGTTTCTTGAAATATTGTACTTCTATTTATTATTGACTACATTTTTAACCAACTTCTAAAGGTTCTCAATTCGTTGCGTATACAACGTGTAATAAAAAACTTAGTAAGGTACTTAGGTACAGTATAGGTCATAAGTAAATGATCAGTTTGCTGCAATAATACTATCAACGAGTATTGGAGTTACGACCTTATTTCTAATAGACGTACCTAACACACAAACTTAAAAACTTGAATCAAAAGTACTTACTCAGTGTGATTATTATTTTCAACATGTTAGCTATGTCTTTAGTTGTGTGAGTGGTATAAGCCGCCACCCGCTACACCAACCGACGACGTGAGTTCGATCCACAGGTTACGTTGTTATACCTAATGTTCAAATAGTGCTGCACAGGATTGTAAACGTTACGTTAACGTAAACTTTTGACCGTGGATTGTACTTGTAGATACAGAATATTTATAAAATAATACTTAACAAATATTTTTTCCTGAAAATAAAAGAGTTATTTTAATTCAGAGTTCGTGAAAATTATACTGATTTACTGGTTTAGGGAATTTGCAGAATTTGGGTGCCCGCGGGCCCTTATAAATCATTAAGTTGTCACTTTAAAAAAACTCTCCAAACGCTGCGTAAATGATTTACCCAATTCGGAAAAAAATGTTTTCCTCTTTTTCCAATTTTTTTAATAACTAAATTACAATATTTACAAAAAAACTAAACGTATTTTGTTTATTTATTTTATCTGTTATGTGTTACTGCGAAGACAAAAAAACAACAAGCCATGTTTTCTCACAGCCATAACTATTTTAAAAGCTTTGTACCTTTGTTTCCACCCGTTCCGTTGTCAAGGTAACTAGATACCCTACTTATTTATTTAAAGACCAAAACTGCTCGGGACATAAAAGAAAGTTCTGTGGAAAATACCGTAAGGAATAGTGACACTGAAAGTTTCAGTTAATCTCAATACAATGTCTTTATTTTAACACAATGTAGGTACCTACCCTGATAAATAAATATTGTAGGATATTTCACACAGCGCCATCTAGCCTCAAGATAAGCAACTAGACTTGTGGCAGGGCAGCCAGACAATGGATACTTATATACTTTATTTTGTAAATATACTAGCGACTCTCTCCGGCTTCGCACGGCTATATTATGCATGTATTATACATAATATAAACCTTCCTCTTGAATTACTCTTTAAATTATAAAAAAACCGTATCAAAATCCGTTGCGTAGTTTTAAAGATCTAAGCATACATAGGGACAGACAGCGCGGAAAGTGACTTTGTTTTATACTATGTAATGAAATGATACCTACTTAATATACACCCAGACCATAGAAACAAATATTTGAAGCGGGAATCGAACCCGCCACCTTCTGTATCCCAGGTGTGTGTGTGTGTGTTCGCACAACGCGCCACAGAAGTCGTCTAATATTAATTTAACTACTTTCTCGCTTGTCGTCGATTTTAGGACGTTTTAATTTATAGGATTTAATTCGTTGAATGAAAGCGCCTAATTTAAGCGATTTCATTGCTTGATTTAAACCTAGCAGTTCTGTAGATCAGTAGACCTTTCGACCACAAACTTTGAAGAGTTTTGTCTGAGTAGGTAATTACAAGTGCTCCAGTAGTAGTTATAGGTCCGATTCCTTTGGTAGAAATCTTTCATTTACAATTTATTGCGTTTCCAGTTACTCAATCAAGTTTTAATAAAACATTTGTAATACCTTATCGATTCATGGTGGACATTCCAGACGTCCGCACTAAGCGTTTTGCTTCATCATTCCTTCTGCAAGGGTATGGAATCGGTTGCCTGCGTCTGTCTTTCCTGACGTGTTACAATTTGGGGGTCTTTAAGTCTCGAGTAAATAGGCATCTTCTAGGAAAGCGTGCTACATCTTAGACCGCATCGTCATCTAACATCAGGCAGGTGTGATAGTGGTCAAACGCTGACCTATCATATGTAAAAAAAACATCAGCATCGGATCATTTAAGGCGGAATAATCCAGTAGGTTCCTTTTTGCCTCTTTTTAGGGGAAAAAATATTAGTTTTGTTTGATCGTGTGCGTAAACAACTGGTGGTAGGGATACAGGATCTTTAGGTTAATTTTGATGAACTTTGTAAGAACTTCGTTGTAGATTGTTGTCTCTTAGCCTGACTATGGAAGATAAATTATAAACCTTAAAGTTTAACCTAGATATTAAAACTAGGGTAAGGGTATTAAAACTAGGGGTATTAAGGTCAGATTTAAGCTCAAATACCTTATTAAATTATTAAGTTTTAGCGATAGGAACGAGGTGGTATGTTCCTACAAAATATTCTTTCACCAGTCTTAGTTTAACCTAGATAGACCTTGGCTTATCCTTAGTTATTAGTACAGGAGTTTGGATAGCTCGAGTAGCATTTACCGGGATACAATGCGCTCAAACGTCGTAACCCAACAATAAATACAAGGTATAATAAATATATAAATAATATATTTATTAAGCTTCCATTACTTTCTTGCATATGTTCATGTCTATTGTTACTGTATCGATCGTTCCATGGAATAGTTTAATAATGGAATATGGAACGATACCATAATTAAAGAAATCCATCGAGTGGTTTGGAAGATATAAGGGGATAAAAAATATTATAAACAAACATACAAAGATAGGCGCGAAAAACATAACCCTTTTTTGCAGTCGGGTAAATTGTGAGAAAATATCAAAATAGTGCTTGGAGTAGTGGTGTTGACACCAGTCCTGAGTTCATATATTAATATAGATTCCGGGTAGCCGTGTACCAATGTGCCGTTAATAACATCGCTCTTGCGATGAGGGTTTGAATACCAGGGTTAAGAGGCAACTTACCCTGAGAGACTTTTGAAAAATAGGTATTTGAATAAAATGTTCCTGTCTCGATGCATGCCGCCGCGCGTTCCGCTCCATCCCCGCTGCTTTGTCTAAGTGTGGGTGTCGTGGAGTTAGTGTGCGTGCGCCGACGCCGACGAAATTCAATCGTTTTGTTAGTTTTCGTTTTATAGCGCATAGGTAGTGATCTCTTTTTTCTGAATTTAGCTTGTGGTATTGAATTTGTTCTGCTTCCTACTCATGTGAATTGCCTTACGTTTATTGGATTTCTGATAGTAAGGTACCGGCGAAAAAGAAGGGCCACCTTAATTTTATTGAAAACGAAATATTTCGTAGAAATAGGGAAAAATATTTCATCCCTATTTATATAAAATTCTCGTGTCGCGGTGTTAGTTGCCAAAATCCACCTAAACGGCTGAACCGATTTGTATGATTTTTTTGTGTATATTCGCTAGGTCTGAGAATCGAACGCTATTCTTTTTTATTTTTTTTTCCTTTATTTTTTTTTGTAAATGGCAAAACAACGTTTGCCGGGACAGCTAGTTATTTATAAATATTTGCTTTATTTATAATCGGAAAAACCTTATTAAATGTTTGTTTTCTTGTTATTTTGTCACTAATATCGAGGTTTTTAAAAAACCTTCTAGTGGCTCTTATTAAATCACGGTATCTTAACAAGAGCTACCTTAAAAAAAACCGATCAAGTGCGAGTCGTACGGAACCCTTATAGATTTTTCATGTCTGTCTGTCTGCCGTATGTCACAGCCACTTTTTTCCGAAACTATACTGTTGAAACTTGGTAAGTAGATGTATTCTGTGAACCCATTGTGAACCGCATTAAGATTTTCACACAAAAATAGAAAAATAAAACAATAAATTTTAGGGTTCCCCATACTTAGAAACTGAAACTTAAAAAAATTTTTTTCGTCAAACCCATACCCCCTTATTCCAAAACGAAGTCTAAAAATTAAACTACGTTTTAGTGAGATTAAAACCATGGACTTAGATAAACGTTATTACAAAAAGAAGTTTACAGCTAAAACCAGGTTTGTCTGTCCTGTCAAAGATAAACTAGCGAGCACCCTAGTTTAAGTGTACTTAGACCGAAGTTTATAACCTCAAAAAATTAAATTCTGACGTTCACCTTTTCCTCGTTACTCCAATTCTCGCTCCTTTTTAGGGTACCATACCCAAAGGGTAAAAACGGGGCCCTCTTACTAAGACTTCGCTATCCGTCCGTCTTCTGTTTGTCACCAAGCTCTATCTCAAGAACCGTGATAGCTAGAGAGTTGAAATTTTCACAGATTTTAACAACATATTACCTAAACCTACTAAAAACATAAATAAGTAAATATTTTTAGTACGTACTTATGTTCAAAGAGGATATAATCACTACGTTTTCTTATGTTTTTGAGAAATTTAGGTTATTTTCATGTTTACTATTTTTTAGGTAATATTTTTTTTTTATTCTTCTAAAGGGGCAGGCAAAAGGCTTAAAGGCTTAACTCGAGCCGCGTTCCGATATACGCTACATAAATTGATGTATTTAAATACAAAAACGTAATCGCGAACATAGAATAACAAATACAAGTCACACTATTTCACAATAATTGAACACACAATTTATATTTTTATCACTTTAGTATTCGATTTCTTAAATAAGTTTTTAATATTTACTCACTTACCACCATTTTGTGAAAAGGAACGGTGTTTCGAACGCTGAACGAACAAAAGAATGGTTTGTTTCGAGTTTGCTATCTATTGTCTATGGTTGCGACTAAAACCAGGGATCTTCTGGTCCTTGGTCTATTTACTTTTTGTAATAAGAATCAATTTTAAACCAAAACTAACACAAAAACCTAGATCTTTTAGTACAGGTTTAAACTATGGTTTTGCAGTTTTTTTGTAATAAGAGGGATAATGTTTTGGGTATCTATGGATAGGTCTTCAAAAATGATATTGAGGTTTCTAATATCATTTTTTTCTAAACTGCATGGTTTACGCGAGATACACTTCCAAAGTGGTAAAAAATGTGTCCCCCCTCTGTAACTTCTAAAATAAGAGAATGATGAAACTAAAAAATATATATGATATACATTACCATGCAAACTTCCACCCAAAATTGGTTTGAACGAGAGCTGGTAAGTAGTTTTTTTTATTACGTCATAAACCGTAAATCGCCATTTACCCTTCATTTATGTATTTTTACCACTAGCGCCATCTATTTTTTTTATTATGTGATGATAATAGTACGGAACCCTTCGTGCGCGAGTCCGACTCGCACTTGACCGGGTTTTTTTACATTTTGAGCTACGGAAACCTAAGACGGCGGATATTTCTTTATTTTTATTTGTGTTAGCTTTTCTAATAGTTCTTTATAATTGTGCGTAAGTAAAATGAAAAAAAAGCTGTTAAAAGTGTGTTTTAGATAGTTTAGGCCTTGTTACTCGCCGGCTATTGTCGCCGGTACTTTAATTAATATTTTGACTCGGATTGTGTTTACTGGACTTTGGATATTACCTACTCTATACTAATTTAAACTTTAAATGAAATTGTATAGTATTACCCATTAAATTATTATTTTTTATGTTAGGTAATTTTGATGAAACAAACACTTCGTTACCCCAGGCATGCCACAAAGTAACAATGAAAATCGCAATCAAATATGCTATTATTGTATGAAGAGATAGATTATTTAATTTTGTTAATACAAATGTTATTCCTACTTACAATATCCAAATAATTACAATACGTATCCGACGAACTTCACTTACAATATTATATCCAAAGAATTTGAATAAATATCGAATAACAAATACATCACTAGTGTATCGATATAATTATCGACTATGGGGCATCACTTCGCTGGTAGTATACGTATGGCTCCGACCCTCTCCTCCCCCAGACCTCTCCACAAACAGCAAGAAAGGGACAACTGCAGGTCAGCACCGTTTTAGGTACATAATTATTGACAAAAACAGCATTTCGTAGTCGACTGTTTACACCTCTCTTATTTTGTTTTAATTTTTTTTATATAACTAATTAAAACCTTCAGCTACGCCCCTATGTTCTCCTTTTCTCGTAAATATGCGTAGTTTTTTTTGGGTGAGTGTCTGAAAATGTGTGAAAAATTTAGGCAATATTTCTAGTTTTTGAAGACGCTTATTTCCTACGTTAATTAGAATATGAAAAAAATCAAAACATAGAGGCATGGTCATTGGTCATGGCAGTCTTATGCTACCAAAATATTTGCTCTAGTGTCATTATCCAGGGAGGAAACAGTCGACTACGTTTGTATGGAGATAGCGCAGGTACCCTTTCACCTTAAGTTGGTTCCAGATTATTTAACGAGTTCTTTCTTAAAGACATGTGAACTCATATGCCTATTGTAACTAAACTTTATTGTATCTACCATCTGAATGCAAATAAATCACTACATAGTATAAAATAAAGTCGCTTTCTCTGTTCCTATGTCCCTTTGTATGCTTAAATCTAAAAAACTACGCAACGGATTTTGATGCAGTTTTTTTAATAGATAGAGTGATTCAAGAGGAAGGTTAATATGTATAATACATGCATAATATAGCCGTGCGAAGCCGGAGCGGGTCGCTAGTGAAATGATATAGCATGAATTATAGTTGCTAGCCTGTATAAATCATCTCGATTATGTAAAGTCCAATATTAAGCGCTTGAAAGCGCGGTACCTAGACAAGTGCAACTTCAACCGTTTGAAGTAAAAATAGTAATAAATAACAAGACGACATGTAACCTAATACATACTTGAATCCCAATAAGATCCCTCACGTTACTCTCGTCTTGTTGAATAACGTAGACAAGATATGGAACTCTTTATATTCAATTGCCTATTTTGTTATTTATTCGTAGAAGCTGTCAAAAACTTACACAGGTAATTTTAGTAGAAATTTATTTAATAAGATTTGGATCAGTCCTCTTCTTCTTTGTGTTAACATAATTTAGTCGTACTAGTAGTACCCTCACCTTAACTTACTTGTACTTACTAAGAAGTAGGTATATTATATACAATACCTATCACGGCAACCGCATCATCTTTTGCCCTGTTGAGTTAGGTATTTATAATTATATTTTGTGCGAAAGTTTCTTTATTATTTTAACATTATTTCAAAATAAAAATTATAACTTACAGGCGGGGTACCACCTCAAACTACTTTACCGATTTCATGAAACTTAGTACGAGGATATATTGATTCATTGGCAATGACATAGGCTTCTTTTTTTTTCCGATATTTCTACGGGATCGCGACTTACGCGGGTGTAATCGTAGGGCACAGTTAATAATACCTCCATATTTTTAAATGACATTTAATTTTATTGATTCTATGTCCTATCTGTATACCTAATATATGTTATGTTATATTCTATGAACGTAGTCCTCACTCGCATCGATCTCAACTTGATGGATGTGACACTCGGGGAATACTTGGAATCCTTTTAGAAAGCTGTAATTACATAGCATTTGAGGTTGTATCTCTTTTCAATACTATTTAGATGAGACTCACAGCTAAGCGACGACGCTCGCTGATCGTTTACGGTCGTGCGGGTCAAGCGACGCCTGGCGTGGTCATTACTTCGATGAGTGGCCAATTAGTAGTGTGTCTAATGTGTTTTCGTGAGCCCCTCCGTGCTTCGGAAGGCACGTTAAGCCGTTGGTCCCGGTTGCTACCTCTAGTAGCAGTCGTTAGGTCAAGTTAGGGCGATCTGAAAACTCTAACAATTATAAGGTGAGCCACACCACTATACGAGAAGAAGAATACTATTTAGATATGTGTTCCAAGTTGATGTTAATCTTTTTTGGGGCAAAAATATACTACAAACCAATACTCCAAGGGTTGAACTTTATACCACCCACCGGCCTTAGTCGTATCGTCAAGCCGACTTATCCGTGTTCCGATACTCAGACCCCAAAGAAGGTGGGCTCGGAAAAGTTTATATTCCACAGCCATCGTCCTGCCTTCACTCGCGTCCCTCGAAGGCCTTCGTTTATTTGGGAATCTTTGAGTCACGAGCATATAAGTATCTTCCAGGAAAGCGTGGTAGGTACATCTTAGACCGCATCGTCAATTACCATCGTGTGAGATAGTGCTTAATCGATGACCACTATTAACCCTCTACCGCATATAAACCCATATATGGTTCGCCAGTTTCAATTCGTTTTTTTCGCGTGATGATGCATGAACAAAAACTAAACGCATCCTATAAGTAATCTGTAGCATTTCCGCTATACGAAAAAAATATAATTGTCTATGGTCTAATGTCAATAAGCTAAGATACCCTCACTTTACATGCGCGAGTGTAAAGTTCAACATAGTGTCAGAGAAGTCGCGGGTAAAATTTAGTTTAGGATTTTGATTCAAATTTTACCTACAAAAAAAAATATTAATGCTTGACACTGGCTTTATACCAAAGTGAAAAAAAATAAACATGTAGCAGTAAAGTAAAATAGAAACCCCTAAGTACTTCCCCACATTGTCTATTCCAATGAGCCCACCCACATCACCATAAGGAAAATTGAATTTCCCACACATTCTGTTAGAACCGTTTTCTAAACCCACACTGAATTTCACTTCAATAACCGAAGAATGAGCCGTTTTATCTAAGAATGAGGTTATTGAAGGCAAAATGGCGGAATGATCGGTTAAGGAAGCTCTTATCATGGATTTTGATAGCTTTAGAGAAGCGAGAGTTTGACGATCTTATGCATGTACTTGGCATGTAGGACGTTCGTAGACTTAGAGGCGGAATTTGTAACATTCCTTTACGTACTTCCTTTTTTGTTAACACCACATCTCATCCGGGTGTTTTTTAACTGCATAACAAAGATGTTTTGAAGCGACAACTGTAGTGGTGGACTGACATGACCCGAACCATAAAACAGGCTAGTATAGATAAGGTTCACTATTAACCGTCCCCCAAACGATCCCCATACGAAAAACGGTCCCCCTGTCTATATAGAACTTTTTCACGATTAACTGTCCCCCTAGACTAAGGGGACCGATAAGCGTTGATTTAAAATAAATTTTGAAGGTCTGACGGACCCCCTATGCTCCTCTAGCGCTGAACTGTTTTAGATTTTTTTACACTCATCCGTCCCCCTAGTCCAAGTAAAAGACGATCGATAGGGATAATCTAGGACAGAACTGCCAGGGTCAAAATATTAAAAAGCGACACCATCTACACTAATTGTAAAAGGAAAGAAGAACTGTCCCCGTATAACATCTCTCTTTTTTCTTCTGTCGGGTCAAAGACATCAGATGTGATTTGCTCAAAATTCAGCGACGAACATGGGTTTATCCTAGCCTAATCCGACGCCGCTGAACAGCTAATGAGGTGCTCCATTGTTTGCTGGGCGTTTCTACTGACTGACACACTGAGTGTTCCGAAGTTCCCTAAAGCTCCACTTCGCTATGCTCGTCTTGGAGCAGCCAACCTCGACTCGGAGGCGATTTGACGACTTCTAGACTGGCCACATTTCTCCTAAAGATTGGAAATCATTCTCACAGCAGATACCAGAGTGATGTAAAACATTTAATGAGGCTGTTAGCTTAGCACCCGCATAAAGAGCGTCATTGACAAGATCTGCAAAAAGGCGAGCCAACCAAGCTGTGAGTTTCATCACTATGTTTTTCTTCACCGTAAGAGTAATATTAATCATTAGAATAATCAATTAGGTACTCTAAACTGGTCTGGACGAATTTACCCATACACATTTTAAAAACTGAACTGTTGGCCCGCAGGCCAGTTTTCCGTGGGCGAGATGTACCCTAACCCATAATATGTTGCTAGGTATTATACCTACATATGCCAGTTAACGTAATAGCACAGGGTATCAACAAATAACCACAAAACGAAAACACCAAGTCCAAATACTTACACAAGCCGAAACAAAAACATGATTAGATTATTTTCCAACACTATTGTGGATAACCAATACCTATCCGACAAATATTGTATATACGAAACTTTGTATGTTTATGTATGTTTGTTGTTGCAATAACTATAGAACCTATTGTGATGGAAATTAGTATTTAAATAACGGGAAAAATCACAAAAGAGGCAAGCGGATTTTATGTGAGGTTTACCCACCAGCTAACGTTAAAAACAGCGTTGCAGTAACTGCAGTTTTGTTTTTACAAGCTTTTATTTAAATTGCACTGTTCGTATGTTGTCCGTCAATATTTGCAAACTATTTTTCGACCATTTGTTTTTGTTAAAACCTGACGTTTCGAGAACTTGACTTGACAGCTCTCGTGGTAACAGGCAGACTGAGGTCCTTAAAGCCTAGTTCGCATTAGGCTAGTATTTTAGTCGAGTAGCGAGTAATTTAGTAGCTAAACGTGTCCGGACACCAAAAATTTAGTCGAGTAGGTTAGTAAGTATTTTAGTCGAGTCGACTCTATTTATATTAGGCGAGTGGCGAGTAGCACCCCTCCCCCCACGCGTCCCTGCTCACTGGCTTACCGGCTAAACAAGTCCGAACGTGTCGAATTAGTCGAGTTGATTATTTGCCGCCACATCGTTGCATTGTTTTTATGTTCATCTTGCAAAACACCACTTACTTGTAAACTGTACTCGACCAAAGTGCGAACGGTTTTTGGGCAGTAGCGAGTATTTTAGCTACTAAATTACTCGCTACTCGACTAACATACTAGCTTAATGCGAACTAGGCTAGAATAAAATGGATCGACTCGACTAAAATACTTACTAACCTTCTCGACTAAATTTTTGGTGGTGTAAATTACTCGCTACTCGACTAAAATACTAGCTTAATGCGAACTAGGCTTTAGTCTCTGAGTACCTAAAACGTAGTCTGCCTATTTCGCGTTTTGCCTAAACCTAACGAGAGATTGGCATATAGGTGACATAAAAACGGTGTTTTTTTCTTTATACTTTATGTCCGATATTCTCAATAGATGGGTAAAACCGCGAGGCGAAGTTAGTACCAACAATAACCTATAAGAAAGTCGATCTGACCGTGACCTTTGTTACCCCATTCCATCCCCTTACTCTACCCCATTCCGCCCTCACCTCCCCATGGTTGGCGCGGTGGTTGATTTGATAAAGTGTACCACCGCGTTGAAAACTTGCAATTTTATTTATCAGTGTTTACTCTCACCTTCCTGTTGTGACAACATTTTTAAAGTTTACTTAAAACTTGATACAGTTCTTTAAAAATAGTAAACAATTTGTCGTGTATCTGTAGAATACAATTTCAATTTTTTCTACAGTTTATTTTTTTAAAGTGCCTTCAGGCTGTACTCGAGGGCCATTTTCTAAACTATAAAAGATAGCGAAAAATGCTTTAAGGAGTTGCTTGACCGATTTTGACAAAATGTAAAACGGGTATAATAAGATTTTTGGAAAAGGCATTAAAAGCTTAGTCAGGACTAGAATCTGTTAATTTTACGAAAAAAATATCATCCTATATTTTTACACCTATCCTATGAGTGATGCTAATAGAGATCAATTCCTTGAAATAAACAAAGTATAGACAAATCAAAAGAATGGTAGACCAATTTAATTTTGACCAATTGACATAACATAGTAATATCTCAAGATATCGGAACATGCGCGAGTAAAACCACGAGTCTTTCCTTGTGTTTGCAACTTTAGGTAAGGTAAAAATTTCCAACAAAATTACACCGAATTAAATGTAATGTTACCTCATTATCCCTAAATCTTAATTAAGGCAACCCAATTTAAAACATTCGCTTGAGAAGAGTGCAAAATATGTAAGTTAATTGCAGGCCGACCCTTATTTCGGAAGTATTATTGTGGTCAACCTTGTGTCAGAATTATTTCGATGTTATACCCATAGACAATAAGACGGGTACTTTATTACCATAAATATTTAAATAGGTATCTAGAATAGAATAGAAAATCATTTATTTGGACAAGCACGCACGACACAAAATATTATAGAAAAGTAGAGAGACAAACAAACATAAGAACACTGACATGTACAGTCACATTACCAATTAGCTGAACCCCACGTGACCAGAGCATATTCAGTAGGTCTGAGAATCGGCCAACATCTATTTTTTATTTTGTTTCTTTCAGTTTTTTGTTCATCACTCCGAAGATCTTCATTAGATCCTTACCAAATTTTTATGAGACCACCTCTGACGTATCCTCTTTCTAACACAAGAAGAATCATCTCTATCGGTTAAGCCGCCTTTGGGTAATCGGTGAATATACATAAAAAATATTAATATGAACGCGACGAATTACGAATGTTTTTTTTGAAGTTGGTTAATATATTATTTTTTTCTAATACGTTTGGCTAATCAGTAGATCTACCACCGGGAGTATGGCCAGTGGTATGGTGGGTCTGTCATGGATGTCTACTATCTGTATGTTCATAGTAATTATTTTGCCTGGTCTGTATCGCGTATTTTTTATTTTATTTCTCTTATCTCAACGTTTCGACTATAATACAATAGTCATAGTCGCGAGGAGACTCAAACTATTGTAACATGACATGATTATTGTAACATCATCTTCGAAACTTCGAGGTAAGAGAAATAAAATAAAAAACCCGCGAAAATAATTACTATGAATACAAATTGAGTTAGTTTAAAAAGTTTATCTGTATGTTCTCACATAATATCAGATATATGGTTTTGTGACTTTTTGTTTTTATGCTCTGTACGTACAGTCACATTACCAATTAGCTGAACCCCACGTGACCCAGAGCTCACTCGCAAATCTGTAAAAAATATAGAATTTACCTATTTTGTTATTTTTTTGATATTGTATTGTATAGTATATTGTTTAAAAATACAGACTCAGGTAACATTACTTTACAAGCTTACAGAGGTCAAACGGCTTGACCGATTCTCAAAATTTCATGAGAATCGGTCAAGCCGTTTCGGAGGAGTTCAAGTTCGAACCCCGTGACACGAGAATTTTATATATATAGGGAAGTATATCTAAAGGTATGATTTCCTATTTATCTTTGTCATGGCATCACACGTTAATGGCTGGACCGATTTCGTTAATTATTCAGGAAAAGAAAGAAAAAAAAAGAAAGTTGTGTAGAATTTTTTTCCACCATTTTTTCTCCAGCCTTTCGAAGTAAATTTGCTCCAGCCTTTCGAAGTAAACTGTTTGCAGTATATAATAAACAGAAACACGTTAAAATGTAGAAACCGACGATTACGTGAGGTGAATGCACTTAGTGTAAAGTTTGTGTAAGCGGTAGCACTTCCGGTTGGGAGCACGCCACTTCCGGTTCACTATCAGGGTTTACTGCCTGCGAATTGATCAACTTTGTTTGGTTTTCAGTTTTTAGCCTTTTCGTATGAAGAAATAGGTTTATTTTATCTTTTTTTATTTGTTAGAAACGAAATAAACCTAAATAAAATGTGTTTTGACAAGGGTATTTTCAGACGAAAGAAGTTCTAAAAATCTAAGCGGACAAGTTTTGTTTTTGGACTTTTGAAAATTCGACTTTTTTTGTAAATAATGATGAAGATACTTATTAAACAGATAGAAACACCCAGCCCTTAACAAATACTTGTTTAACGGCGAGGATCGAACCCGCAATCTTCTGCGTCGCAGGCGAGTCTTCTCCCACTGCGCCACAGAAGCTGACCGTATTAATGATTCGAAGACATTTAATTAATAATCTAAATTGACAAAAAATAGTTTTGTTCGTTTTGAAAAAGAAAAAGGAACGATGAGTGCCAAAGCTTTAACTTCAGCAACAAAAAGCTCAAGAACTCATTTACCACAAAAGCTCAACTAAATGGTAACACATTTATAAAAGCTCTTCGAAGAAAATGCCTCTTCCGTTCTAATGAGCTGGTAACAAAACTTTCCAAACACTTTCATAGGTTTTGCAGACGAGCGACACTGCCGCCGACAAAAGTTTGAGGTAGAAAGGACCTTATTTAATTACCACTCATCTAAACTTATATTATAAAGTTAACTTATATATAACTTTTAAAGCGAAAGATTTTTTGTTCGTAACAATTAGACTTCGAAACTACTCCGATTTTGATGACACTTCGTACTAAAATACATTGAATTCGTGAGTGTAACATAGATTAATTTTTATCCCTATATTCCCAAGGGAGCAGGCCTGAAACCGCTGTTGTTTTAGCTGCTGCTAGTGTTTTATAAGGCCATATCACGTCCCTAATGGGGTAGGTGACTACGGGAATCGGGAACTATATTCTGATCGTATCTTGGGTCCTTTTCGTGGTAGTGGGTCATCATCATTCGCAACAAAATTATTTCTTACCAATTAAAATAATTTTGTAATAAGGTTTGTGTAAGGTATTTAAAGTATTGCAGAACAATTTGGTATCAGCGAGTGAACGACTGGCTTCAAACCTGAACACCTAGTGGACGGAGAATCGGTTAACTGGGACGACCGCAAACAGGGGCCTAAGTCTGCTAACACAATTGTGTTTCAATAGAGTGTCGATATAATCTTAATAGAAATTTAATGTCAAAAATATGACATTACATGTCAAATTGGTATTCTCCTAACGTTAACTATTCTATCGAAACACCACTGACACACCACTGACTCACTTTTGTATTCTGCTCTACAATCGTGGCTTAATGGAATCTCGATAGTTGTCATACCATTGAGACTCCATAGTGATTATATTGCGATGTTATTAAAACTTTAGCAGAATACCAAATAAAGTCACAATCTCGATATAATATCAATAGAGTCTCAATATAATGACAATGGTTGGCCAAATAGCAAAATAAGGCCCCTGGTCTGCAGTGTGAAATTGTCGCTCGTCTAAATTTACCTCTCCAATAGATTAACAAACAAAAAAACGTGGAATAACGTACAAATCACTAGGTATTTATTTATGTTATACTGAATTATGGTTGGTCACGAAAATTTTCCGGTGCCACGATAACGAAATTGGGATATTAATGACCACCTCGTACTCATTACGGTAAGTATTATAATTTTCGGATGCCTTAATTTATTGTGATTTATTAGGGACTCTAGTTGGGTGACTAGCGTTATTATTTTACTACATTTCTACCTACGAAATTGGTTCTGACCTTCCGAACTAGTCCGTCTTTTTTCAAGCGTAAAGGAGGTTAGATATCTTTCTGACATGATGCCAAAATCGAAAAAGAAAAAAGGTTTTGACGGATCGGTAAGCAAACTTTTTCGTGAAGCCTTCTTCGACATTTAATTTTTTGTAGATATGTTATTTTGTTTAACTTTTTTTGAGAACCTTGTTTATCATGAGTGAAACCTCCTTTGGCAAAACCTTAGCAGATATACAACCTTTATACATCTTCCTTTACCTTTTAAAACCTTTTTCATCCAGAAATAAAACCTCATTTCATTCTAAATTTAGCGGTTTATAGTCATGGACCTTGTTAGTCTATGCTTATAGTGTTTTTAGCATTGAAGACGGCTTGCTTGAGATTGTGCTAAATAACTAATTTACGAGTAATATAAAATGAAATTCTACTCTAAAAACAAAAAGATTAACATTTAATTACAGGTTGTTGTGTTTGACACTTTGACAGTTGGTTTACAAAAATCATGAAGATCAGAGCAACGGTACTCAAGTTATCGTCGAACAAACATACAAACATACGAGCGACCGACCCGTCTCAACACTAGACCTCTCTCGCGAACTTAAACATTTTTTTCTTTGTGCAAGCGAACCTTGTGAGCTATTGTTATCCTATAATAAAAGTATACTTGAGATCAGTGATCTGAACCCTGATGATAATCTAAAACTTCTTTTTCATTTGAGTAACTTTTCATGAAAAATCGTTAGGTAATTTCCACGTTCCTTCTGACTTCTAACGCAGTATCAAACTTTCTTGTGAACATGAGAATCTATGAATTTTCTCACTGGCAGACTTACAAGGATCCAATATCACCTGAGTTATTGAAATCCGGTATCTTACAAGTTAAGTTGAGGAAAACTGATATGGCTCAAAATGTAGGTAGATAACGCTCTTTGACAATACATAACTCGTTGAATTTAAATCAGCGCCTGTTATTATTTTTATAGCAACGTCGCGTAAGTGTTTTGCGAACATAATTTTAGAAGTCAAAGAGTTTCTCTTTGTAGCTTTACTTTTGAAGAGGTTTATATAATGTTATGTAAAGTTTGTTAGGAACTTGTGTCTTAACTTACTTACATAATCACTTACCTACTGATAAAATATGATTGAAATAGGTCAAGAGATTAAGGGGTCACTTGCTAGAATCAAATAACAGATGTGACGTAAATTTGTGTAACGGATGTGTCTAATCCAACCTCTTTGAATGCATCATCATTATATCAGCTACAATACGTCCACTGCTGAACATAATATTATTATGCCTCCCTCAGAGACTTACAGAGCGATCGGTCGCATGCTCTATGTGTGCATAGGCTTCCCGCAACCTTTATTAAGTACTAGCTGCGCCCCGCGGCTTCACCCGCGTAATAATTTTCTACGCAATTTTTTAAATTTTTTCTTTCATAAGAACCTTCTCCTGACAATAACAAACACAACAAAAAAAGAATTGGCCAAATTGGTCCAGGCGTTGTTGAGTTATGCGCTTACCAACACATTTTGCGATTCATTTTTATATTATAGATATAAAAGACTAGCAGCGCTCCGCGGTTTTACCCGCCTAACCCCTGATCCCGTGGAAATATAGGGATAAAAGTAACTTATGTTATGTTACTGTCAATGAATCAATTTATCTTCATACCAAGTTATATCAAAATCAGTCCAGTCGGAGCCTATTCAAGGCAAACAATCAATCAAATATTTTATCTTTATTATAGAGCGTGGCTAGATGGCGCTGTGTGAAATGTCCTACAATATTTATATATTTTATTATCTTCTATAATATAAAAATCAATGCAACTTTTCGTTGTAATTTTATAACTAAAGAACGGGCTCACCTATCCAAACCAAATGTTTAAGCTTTGTTCGGACTATTTAATAGATGATTTATGTGAAGTTTGCACAAAATCAGTCAAGTGGTACTTCATTTATCACATCATCACTATCACTACATAGTATAAAACAAAGTCGCTTTCTCTGTCCCTATGTCCCTATCCCTTTGTATGCTTAAATCTTTAAAACTACGCAACGGATTTTGATGCGGTTTTTTTTAATATAGATAGAGTGATTCAAGAGGAAGGTTTATATGTATAATACATGCAAAATATAGCCGTGCGAAGCCGGGGCGGGTCGCTAATTATTTTATAAGGCAAAACAACGTTTGCCGGGACAGCTAGTTATCTATATAACACCTTTTTGGTGTAGATAGGTACTTCTAAATGTCATTGTATTTTTATTACTTTGTATACATTTGTTTATTGTAATTTTTATAATATTATTTTAATTGTAACTTTAGTTATATGGGCAAATTAGCCTGAAATAAACAATTATTCATTCATTCATTATTCATTCATTCATTCATTCATTCATAAGTAAGACATAGACTACCTACATTATATTGATCCCAATTCACAAAGCTGCCCAAAACTATTAATATTTTATCTACAGTACCCATTTACCTAAGAACTTCGCCAAAACTCGAAGAAACTCAACTATTTTACGACTAACTTTACACCTGAAGGTACCTACTAGAGAGGCAAATTGGTGTCGGCAACGACGTGACATCGCGGAATGGGACCCTAATAAAATCCCACTGACATTATCATGAGACTACAATTTGGACGAGGTGTTTGGACTGTGAACTTTTGGATGAGTTCATCATTTTGTGCTGAAAGTTGAAGTTTTGTTGACAATATTCAATTTTATATTGCAAATGTTAATCGATTTTGTTTTCCTAGTCTTGTGTGATGTTATTAGTCCAAAATCTGCCGGCGGATATGGCATTTTCCGACTCTCTGTTCAGTTCCTCCGTTGAACAGGTAATGGATCAGACGAAACAGGCCATGAGGGGTTTTTCTAGTGCTAGCAAAATGCTAGTAAATGATATTATAAAAGGAAAGTTTGCTCTTTACCAGAGGCTGCACCGGGACCAATGGATCATTCGTATGCATTTCAAAGTGCTGAACACTGTAGATGCAGTCAACCAACAAACCAATGACCGCGCCAGGCATTGCTTAACCCGCAAAACTTTTTTCTAAATAAAAAGTCAAGTGGATAGATAAAACTAAACCCCTTTTACTACAAAACACCAAAATCCTCAATTACAGGTCATATTGATATTATGATATAAATAAGACGTTATTCTATAGTAGAATGGGTCCCATAATATAGCCGTTAGAGTTCTCGCAGACTGTAAACTTTTTATTTCTGATTAAGTCTACCATGTAAGTCGCTTTTGATTGACTTCGGGTCCAGTAGAACTACTGCTGCCTAAATCCAAATACCGTTCTCTGTTCCATGGCGGGTAAAAATACGAGCTGATGCTTCCCATGTAATTGTAAAGTCGAAATACAGTATGTGGTGCATCTTCTCCAATGTCCAGTGTGCTCTGAAGGCAGTAATATAATATCATTCAAGTCCCTATAACACAGTTTATAGAGGACTTTTTCAAAGTCCAATGTGCTCTAAATATTGCAGATTGGCAAAATGGTTCCATTATAAAAATGTTTCATGAAAATAGTAATTATTTTTTTCCTTACTAGTTCCAATGTGTTCTGGTTGATTTTTTTTTATTTAAAATGGTATTTTTGTAATGTTGTTCAAAAGACGATTGAAACCAGAACAATATACGATCGAAACTGAAACATAAGACAATCGTAACATAATGAGTTTGCAACACGCAACCTCAGAATCAACTTAGATCAGGATTGAGGACGTGACTATCCGCAACCCAGTGAAACGTGGATATACACCGACGGCTCAAAAACTGACACGGGCACTGGATCCGGGGTCTTTTCGGAGGACCTAAACATAAAACTCAGCGTAACTCTAGGCCCCCACAACTCAATCTTCCAAGCGGAATGTGTGGGTATAATCAGGGCTGCATGGGCTGCGCTGGATCGCGATATCTCGGGCCATGGCATTAGAATCCTGTCCGATAGCGCGGCGGTGCTAAATGCACTGAACAGTAGAACTATAAGTTCTGCCCTGATTTAAGAATGTTACGAGACACTCAACAGACTAGGAGAACACAATAGACTGACCTTACAATGGGTTAAGGGACACAGCGGCTCAAGGGGAAACGACGCTGCGGACGAGCTGGCAAAGAGAGGAGCGGAAGCGGTCAGTTACGGGCCTCAGCCCTCCGTCCCGATCCCCTCAAACCAACTCAGAGCCTGGATCCGCAACCACGCCAAAATGCGACACCGTCACCTCTGGGCCACGACGGAAAGCTGTAGGCAAGCTAAACTAGCACTAGCACCCGATACAAACAGCAGACTCACGAAACGCCTTTTGAACTTAAACCGATCGCAAATGCGCTTGGTTACAATCGCTTTGACCGGTCACGGCGCTTCCAACAGACACTTTCACAACCTGAACATAACGGACAGCCCACTGTGCAGAGCGTGCATGGAGGCCGAGGAGACGACCGCGCATGTGCTGCTGGACTGCACGGTTCTAACGGAGATTAGACTCAGGACTTTAGGTGACATCAAAAGCCTTCCAAAGATTTTTGAAAAACCACATCTTGTGGCAAAATTTATGGAAGAGCTGGGCTGGTTCTCCCCCTGACAAGTAGAACCTTACGCAAAGGGGACCCAACTAAAGAGGTCTGATTGCGGAAAACAGCCCGTATATAAGTACAAGTAAGTACAAGTAGATCAGGATCAAAATACAGAACATAAATTTATTTTAATCGGCCGACAGGTCGTTGTTCAAACACTAAAACATTAAAAAACAGTTGACGTCGTCATCACCGTGGGCCTTCAAATAGAGCGGTCTGTCGATCTATCATACGACAAAAAGTCTGCATTTTGTGTATCACCCTAAGCACTCAATTAGAGTGTCTTGTCCCATATAATGCTCTCATATCAGACGTTTCCAGCGGTTCGAGTGACCGTTGTCAATAAATGTCAAGGAGTTTATGAGGACATATTATAGATATTGTTGTTAGAAATAGGGAAATGTAAGCCATAACAAATTTGCCACAATTTGATTACAATATTGTCGGAATCGTTTTAATATTGTTCAGAAGAGGGTCATTTGCAAAAACTAAATGTAACGGATGTAACGTCATCTATAGATACATCATAATAATCTACGGAAATATGTTGCTAAAATTACCTCATCCTTACCTTCTAACAAATAGGTTTAATTAGCTATATCGTAATAATTTTTATCAGTAATTAAGTGCCCAATTCTATTGCGGCTGTTTCCCTGATGCAGTCGCAAATATTTATATCACTACATACTATAAAATAAAGTCACTTTTCGCCGTCCCTATATCACTATGTCCCTATGTCCCTTTGTATGCTTAGATCTTTAAAACTACGCAACGGATTTTGATGCGGTTTTTTTAATAGATAGAGTGATTCATGAGGAAGGTTTATATGTATAATACATGCATAATATAGCCGTGCGAAGCCGGAGCGGGTCGCTAGTCCAATATAAATATTCTTTTTTTCTTTTGAATGAGGTCACAGCAAGTAACTCATATTTGAAGGTTTACTCCATGAAGCTTTTGCAATTTTTCGGTAAAATGTATCTGCAAAAAATTGCTGTGGCGTCACAGTTTTGTGTCTTGTCATCAACGAACGATATAATCGGAAATTTGTTTTACAAAACCATGTACAAAACTAAAAACATTATATAGTAACATAAATTAATTTACTAAAACATATCTAGATTTAATAAGTGGATAATACGTTTTAGAAAACACTTCGCACTCTGGCCCCAAACAAACCAAAAAATATATTAAATTCAAATAAACCGCAAAAAGTAATGTTGAATACAAAAAACCTCCTGAAAGTCTGTAAAACGAATTAACTTTACGCACGAATACCAAACGTTTGTTGTTCTTCTAACTGCGGATGTGGACTAAACTTTTGTGTCGACCGATAACTTCGTATATACATATTTTTAATTTATTTCATAGTATTCATTAATTGGCCAGCGTTTGATTATCACTATCTCACACGATGGTAAGTAACGATGCGGTCTAAGATGTAGCACGCTTTTCTGATACCTATGCGCTCGTGACTCAAAGACTCCCAATAAAACGGGAACTTTTGAGGGATGCTAGTGAAGGTAGGAAGACGACAAAGTAGAACAAAAACTTTACCGACTTTCTTTCGTTGATTTGATACTCATATTGCAGAAAAAGAACGAGAATCACGACCACTCTGTCAAGAGTGCCCGACTAAGAAGAAGAAGAGATTCTCACGGTAACGGGAGTTACGAGGGGGAAACGGCGGAACCCTGCTAGTTATTAATAAAACGTTAATAAGTTACCTAATCTTGTAGACAGCTAGTAATCCCGAGCAAACTATGCTCCATCTCTTAACCTGCCCCTCCAGCCCTAATAGCTGTACATTGGCTGACCTGATATCAGCTAATAACAACGCCAAAGACCTGGCAGTAAACTGAAGTGGGCGGATCTGATCCTACTTCATCAGTTCCCCCTTTAATTTGTGCTATCGACACGAAGAAGAAGTAGTTACGTAGTTGACCGAGTATCTGGTCTGCGTCCTCAGAAACGTAAAAGTTTAATGTTTAGCTTACACTCGCGCTCAGTGTGAAATGTTAATTTTTCAGCCAATGTACTGCGAAGTTAGAGGGAATTTTGTTTGTCTAATCTAAATGATTTGAAGATGTTCTGGAAGAGGGTGAATATTTTCAGTGTGAGGTATCCGCCCACTATAAAAATAGGAAAATAACCGTATTATTTTTACCGTTCTTTATAGAGAAGTGATTTTTTTATACAAATTTATTGTCTTCGAAACATACATTAGCGGAGATTCGATGCATTGCAGATTTGATATCCTTTTCGTAAGAAAAATTCAGTTTAGAATTAAAGTTGAAGTATTTACCGCTATTCCAACTACGTTTCTTCTACACGAAGGCAGCATAATACTTTCACGTCAAATATTTGAATAATAATTCTGCGTGTTTCTATTCTACAGATTCAATGAACCAAAAATGTTGAACAAGAAATTGTAAGAGCCTTTCTAAGTAGGTACTTAACGAGTGAAAGAAATTTCGAATGAATCGCGAATAACAACCGAGATTCGATCGACATGTTTTCAAAGAACATTATTTTGGGATAAAAATGAATGATTAGTTTACATTTTTTTTCAAGTTACGGCTTTGGATGACTCGTGTATTTAGTCTGTAATAAGTACTAAGCTTGCTTCAAGTATAGCCCAGATGATCAGAAATATATTGTATCAACCAAGAACGTTAATAACATCCATTCATATCCTAACATAGGGTCTAAATGTTGTCCCCTTAGCGGAGGAGAACAATCCTATACCACCTTCTCAGCTTAGTAAACCATGTCCAGATTATCCAGAGGAAAGAACTCGTTCAATACGTCTGGAACCAACTAAGTCGCGGGTAACATCACGATGTTTTCTTATGAGCAATAATAATTAGACCGACTGGGATTTGAACTCGCGACTGTCGGAACGAAAGTGGTACCTACCACTAAGCCAACACCGCTCTTATTATAGGTACAAATAAAACGAGTGAAGAGTTAGGTCAGTCGGTCGCGAGGCTGGCTGTCGACATGCTACCACCGAAGTGGGTCAACGATCCATCAATAAACCCTTACTGCTTGTTAAACTGCTAAAATGCGAAGGGATTTTAACGGTAGATAATATTTGACAAAGCCATTTTAAAAGATAAAAAAAAGTCTTCGTGACTTTAGCTAGATAAATCGGCAGGAGAAATGTATTTTCCTGGGGCTGCGTATCTACTTTGAATCCCTCACTGCGTTTAGGATTATTTATACCTACTTAATAAGTTAATACTTTTTAATAAGTTACGTTAAGTTATGTGTTGATAGCCTATTATTGGCTCTCCGTTTTTTATATATAAGTCTACTTTCTTCTCTTCTTCTCTTGACCAGAGATACTTCTCTTGACCAGATTACTGGTGCCATCTATTTAGCGATTTAGAATCAGTTTAGAAATAAAATCGAAATACGCAAAGATACCAGAACAACGTTCAAGAGATATTATTTCAACCTATACGTCAATAATTTGATTGAGGAGCTCAGAAGAGCCAAAGTCGGTTGTCACATTGGTGGTATTTGCGTCAACAACTTAAATTACGCGGATGATATGGTTCTTCTCTGCCCCTCAATCAAAGGTCTTAGAAAATTGTTGCAAATATGTGAGCGTTACGCAGTCAGCCACGGCTTGAAATACAATGTGCAGAAGACACAACTGATGGTGTTTAGGTCAGGGAAGGGTCCGGAGAGGATACCGCCTGTGTTTCTGAATGACGTAGGATGGAGAAGTTCAGATACTTGGGACATATACTTCGAGGGGACCTCAGTGACATTGACGATATAGAGCGAGAGCGTCGGGCCCTTTCTGTCAGATGTAACATGCTTGCGCGGAGGTTCGCTCGGTGTAGTGATCTGGGGCCTAAGTCTGCTAACACACAACAACAACAATTGTGTTTGAATAGTGTGTCGATATAATCGTAATAGAAATTTAATGTCAAAAATATGACATTACATGTCAAATTGGTATTCTACTAACGTTGACTATTCTATCGAAACACCACTGACACACCACTGACTCACTTTTGTATTTTGCTCTACAATCGTGGCTTAATGGAATTTCGATAGTTGTCAAAACGGTATATTGCTTAGCAACATATACCATGTTGCTAGACAACACCTGCAAGGTAATTATTACCATACCATTGAGACTCCATAGTGATTATATTCCGATGTTATTAAAACTTTAGCAGAATACCAAATAAAGTCACAATCTCGATATTATTATAATATCAATAGAGTCTCGATATAATGACAATGGTTGGCCAAATAGCAGAATAAGGCCCCAGGTGAAGGTGACATTGTTTAGAGCATTCTGTCAATGTTTCTATACATGTCAGCTCTGGGTCAACTGCACCAAGCGAGCTTTAAGGATCATTATAGTGCAACATAATAATGCATATCGCATTCTAATGAGACTTCCGCGGATTTGTAGCGCGTCGGGCATGTTTGCTGACGGTGGGGTGTCTGACTTCTTCGCTATTAGAAGATCGCGAATAGCCGGTTTTTGGTCGCATCTCAGGTCGTCTGACAATGAGATCCTCCGAATGTTTTCCGAGAGTCTGAACAATCCAATATACACGTATTGGTTATTCAAATTCAAATTAATGATGTATGGGCAAATTAGCCTGAAATAAATAATTATTCATTCATTCATTCATTCATTATTTATCTTTTTATATTACCGGGTTTTTTTTTACCAATGATAAGAGATCGTTTGACCACTACACCTGCTTGATGGTAGGTTACGATGTGATCTAAGATGTTACACGCTTACCTAGAAGATACCAGTTTACTCGTGACTTGAAAGCACACACATTCTAGGTACACAGGTATGGTTATTCATTCTTGTGTTGATTTTAAATTATTATTTAAACTCAAACTAATTTACTCTAATTAAGCCCAAAAAGAAATATATGTTATGAAAATACATGCATTAGCAGCCCACCGCGGTTTAACCCGTGTTACTCCCGATCCCGTGGGAATATCCGGATCAAAAGTAGCCTATGTTTCTGTTAATGAATTAATGTATCCTCATACCAAGTGGAATCTAAATAGGTCCTAGTTTCAGAGCTTATTTTACGTTACAAACAAAAAAAAAAATTGTTTTTTATTATATTAGTGTACGTGTGTAGATTAGTGGCTTTATTTC
This sequence comes from Idaea aversata, assembly GCA_907269075.1. NCBI lineage: Eukaryota > Metazoa > Arthropoda > Insecta > Lepidoptera > Geometridae > Idaea > Idaea aversata. The sequence continues at coordinate 14,268,890 of OU026092.1, read as the reverse complement.
CATTTCTACAGATTTTGTTTATAGATTTCCAACTCTATAGGCTTTTAAATTTACTGATTTCCAAACCTACAGATTCCCAATTCTACTCATAATTCACACAGATTCTGAATTCTACAGATTTCCCAACTCATCAGATCCAACTCAACTTAACAGATTCCTAACTCTACAGATTCGTAATTCTATAGAGTCGCAACTTAATCGAACGGATTTCCACCTCCACAGATTCCCAATTCTACAGATGCCAACTCAACAGATTTTATTAGAATTATAAGTGATTTTTTTAAGCTTAGTTAAAATCCGGTCAAGTGCGAGTCGGACTCGCGCACGAAGTTTTCCGTACGTTCCGTACCATTATGTAGATAGTGTAGAAGTGTAAATTATAGGGTAACTTTCCTACTTTGTATAGGTATACATTTGGGTATCCAAAACTCTGAAAATAAAGGTAAAAACACACCCATATCGTAAACAAACATGACCTGAATAGCTATCGGCTATCCAGTTGATAAAGATAGGTGTACACAACCCTTCGGTTTTCTGACCGACACACTGTGAAATATCGGGTTTGTGTTTACAGTTCCAGCTTGTAGCGTTCGGCTTAGATCGACGACGGCGGGTTGTCTATTGTCGGGTTAATATCAAAATAGGCAAATATTTTATCGCGGTTACCATTAAAACCAAGGATCGTGACATGTCCACTTAGTGACTTATGTTCCAAATATTTAAATAGATATTTAAAAAAAATGAACAGTATATCCAAAACGCTGTTGTATTTAAAAAATCGATGTTAAGCTATATTATTGTAAAGTTTCATTAAAATCAATTCAGTCGTTTATGCGTTAACAAACATCCAGACATCCATACATACAAACACCATACAAACTATCACGTCTATAATATGAGTAGGGTAGAAACCACATAATTTTGCCTGTGGCGCCATCTAGTTACATAAATTTAAAACTTATCTGACATTATTGATTTCTACTTTTGGTGAAAAAAAAAATAAAAATGGTAGAGATTTTGTTCCAAACGCGTTTCCCGCGACACGTTCATTTTTTTAGGTGTTGTAGCATGTTATGCAAATTGTCTGATTCTTAATGAATAAAGAATTTTGACTTTGACTTTGCGGAGAGGTACTTATATTAAAAAAAAAACAAAAAAAATCGAAATTAAATGACGTTAGGAAAAAAAGGAATCAGTCATTCGGTTGTCACAAATACATTGAAATTGGTTAGTACCTGAGACACCTGAGAGACCAGATCCCCGAGGGCCTTGTCCCCAAGTCTCCCAATTTGATCATATTTTGTTTTATTAGTTTTTCTATCGTTTCTAACTTGTACCGTCTGTATATAAGAAAAATAACAGGTTAATTAAGCCCCTCTGGTGCTAAATGTACTACTTTCTATACTGGGTTATCACATTATTTCTCGTAGCACTTTTTGACAGACAAAAACAAATGAATTTCGAAAATTTTGAACAATTGAACAAAAAAAAACGGATTCCTTTCAATAGTTAAATTGTAAATTATCTTTTTGAAGACTAAATATTTTTAAGACTTCGATGTGATGTGAATGAACATTTATTATTTACAATAAATATTATTTGTCTCCTGACTCTCGTAACTCTTATATATTTTCGTTGAAATTTTCCTACGAGCTATCGATTTTCGTCAAATATCAATGACGTCCCGAAAGCTCGCCTACTATCAAAAACCCCAGTCTTTATTTCTCGAGATAAATATTTGTAATGTCCCCGGGGCGTGATTTTCATGTCTTAGATGTTGAAAAAAGGTATAAAGACAAGCTGCGCTTCGCGGTTTCACACGTGTAACTTCGTGATCAGGATATAAATTATCATACTATCCCATCTATCTTTAAAGGTATTAAAACTTATAATTAGTAAGCGGTTTAGGCTTGAATTAAAACAAAACGACAGACATTGTTATAAATAGTAGTAGAGATTATGATTTAGATATGTATGCTCAGTATTACGTGATAGTTCATGGAAATGATCATATTTGTGGCGATTGATTCGATGTTGGTATATACTCGTAATTCTACTACTCGTAAACTATATAGGCACGAATTTTCAACTCTTATTTCAATTCCAGCTCAATCTTGTCGAAATGAAACTCGAAATAAAATAATGATTTCATTCTCATACTCATTTATTTAGACTGTAGGTACATACAGAACACTTCGTCACGTCAGAAAGTTACATTATTTTTAAGAACATTGAGTACATTACATCGCAGGCTCAAGTTAATATTAAAATCTAAAACAATTAATAAATAAAGAAAAGACATATTATATGTATATTTAACATTTAGATACAAATAAAATATGAAGTCACCAGTTAGTCAAATAACCCGCTCCTTATCGTTCCCGGCGGCGTAAAGGTGCTAGAAGCATTTAGCAAGCAAGCATAAATAAATAAATAATAATTGGGAAGTGATCAGAAGGCAAATTCTCGTAATTATCATTGTTAAAATTAAATTTCAATATCATTTCGATTGCATTTCGATCTCAAATAATACCCTCAAAGTAGCTCAAAATATCCTCAAAGTTAGCTTTTTGTAAAAAAAAACTGACTTTGAAGGTATCTTTTGCAATCCAAATGCAATCGGGATGATATTGAAATGTGATTTAAACAATATTATTTACGAGAATTGGCCTTCAGGACAAAGAACTATCGGTGCTAACTATGTTATCTATAGTTAAAATAGTAGGTTAATATCATAATAAGGAAGATGGAAGATCGACATTTGTCAGGCATGCCTCCGTCCTAGAGTGACTCTCTCAGGAATATTATTTCCGGCTGTTCTTATCTTGCTAATGGTGAGGTATTTACATAGGCATAACCTAGCGGCTAAGATTATTCACCAGCAACTTGCTCTTAAATATGGAGTTGTGGACCAAGAGGTGTCATACTATCAATATGCACCCACGTCAGTTCTTGCAGTCATGCCACGTTTTACTGGGACTTATCTATCATCACGGACAGGTCTATTGTCGCGTATTAATTAGTTATAAACATCCAGCTTACACACTCAGCACCTACTACCCTCTCAGCTTAGTCGACCATGTCCAGAGGAGAGAACTTGTCAATACTTCTGGAGCCAACTAAGCCGCGGGTTTCATCACGATGTTTTCCTTCACCGTAAGAGCAATGTCAATCAGCGCACATAATTTTTACTTAAGAAAAATACATTGGTGGCCTGCATTTGAACCCACGACCTTCAGAATGAAAGTCAAGTTATCACTAAGCCAACACCGCCCTACTAAACTATACTATACTAAAAGACACAATGGTGCCAAAGACAATTTAAAGACATTCACTATATTTATTAATTCTTATGTGCGCTATATAACATTGCTCTTACGGTGAAAGAAAAGTGTGACTAAACCTGCGGCTTCTTGACTCTAGGCGTATTAACTAGTTCTTTCCTCTGGTCGAATAAGTTGGAAGGGAAAGGTTTAAGCAAGCCTACTCCATATAACGCCATGAATAGCATAGATTAAAGTCACTGGCGCTTTATAAATCATCTTGATTAGATATAACAAAGGCAAATATTACTGTATTTACCTACACACATAATACTAAGCATTTCTATTAGTTGTTAAGTCTTAGAAACACTGTCAACTAAGATAAGACTGTTTTATACTCTTGATGAAGTTAAAGGATTAGTAATGAGTAACAAACAAAGGCCGCTACACCTACACATTCTCCGAGTGAGATTTAAGAGGCCATCTTCAAATCCGACCCTAAATTACCAAACCTAACACGGAATTTTTTACAACATTCTCCTTTCAAGTGGTAGCCATTTTAAAAGGGTTGGGTTTAGATCTCGTTGAATGATGTGAGACGTGTGAGAATTTTAAAAGTTATCTTGTAGCTGGGTCTATAGGTTGTTTGTCAATGAACACATATAGCCTTTCCATGGAATAGCGGTAACCCATTTTTCTCCGCATAGGTGTCGTATAGAATGACTAAGGGATTTAAGAACCTTGCGCTGGCTATTGCACTTTCGATTCTGTGGTAATCCATCGCAACCATAGCATTGTGCCAACCGAATTATTGGGAACAAATAGTCTTAACAGTTAGGTTATGTTTGTTCAGCACTAGGATCAGCCCAGTGCTGAACGAACAAAACCAAAAACGAATTAGGGGCCTACCTAATTCCTCCTTCTACTTTTCCCAAAATGATGTTGAATCCCATTTTTACAACAACAAACCAACTCCAACTTAAACTTGTATCTCTTCTTCTGCCAATCACCATTCATTTATTACGTTAGTATTACAGCGCGCCATCTGTCGAGGTGTTTTCAAAAGCGCATTTTAAACGACCCTTTAGAAAGCACGTCACGCTTTACTCATGTTTATTGCTATTAAAAATTACCTCTCCAGTATAATATTACAAAATCGCTAATTTCCCCGCCGCAGATTACAAAATAATGCTCCCGAAATCCAGAGATAATCCTAACGATCATTTAACAGAGCCATAACAAAGATAATTAAATTACACTGTAAAATAAACAAAACATCTGAAACTCTACAAACAATGTCAAAATTGTTAATATACTGTCACCGTTTGACTCTACTAAGACGAAAGTGATACTCGAAACAAAATTAAACTTTGGTAAGAAAAGTAGGTAATAAAAAATCAACTTTATAATATAAAAAAAGAAGTGGTTCTAATTCAGCTTGTAAGATTTGAAATAAATAACCATACATAAAAATTGCGAATTAAATAAAAAAGTGGCTAATTATTGCATATTGTTTTTATTAAAACTTTCTTGACTTTACTGACAGTTTGGCATAATTTTAAGACTACGAAAGCTATCACCAAAAATATCACTCATTTGAAAAAAAATTGAATTGGGCTCAATCGGTAAGCGGTTGTTCTGCAATAAAACTGAGAATGCGTTTGATGTTGTATGTTTTAGACATTTTGTGATGTAAATGAATATCTTTAAGCCATGCCTGGCTAGTTAATCGCCTACCCCGTAAATATGTCGTTTCAAAGCTCCACGTTATCTTGGGCCCCTTCAGTCGGACTGACATATAACTGTCACTTATCACCGTGACCTCGCTGCCATTTGGTGCGACCTTGGAGGTTAGGGTACTGGCGTACAATTAGCGATAACCAAAATTAGGTAGTTGTTTGGAAAAACTCGCTACGAAAAACATTAGGAACACACCAGTATTTCATAATATGACTATTATATGATGTTGTGCGCGAAATATGACTTTAAAAGTCACGTTTATTTAAGACAAACAGCTCTTCGCGATTTCACCGGCGTAACTCCCCTGAAGAAAGAAAATAAAAACTTAAATCTTGAATTAATTAAGAACTCTGTAACCAGAGGTAATATTCTAAAAATTAAAAACTGGAAAATATGCGCCTAAAGATCCCTTATCAAACGGCTTTCATGTAAAAAAAATATTGATCACATTGGCTTACATAATCTAATTAGTCTTTTTTCTACGTCAAGTTCACGAAATATAAATTATTAAAAAAAAGAAAAAGTATTTCAAATGGACACGCAGGTGTTCTACTCTGGCATTGAAAATGTATTTCTTGATATATCTAACTAAGCGATAAACAGCATAGGGAAATTTTTTGTGGCCTATCAAACACTGTGCATGGGAAAAGTTGCCTACATTACTCCCAATTAATCAATGTATCCTCATAAAAGATTCGGAACAAATATAAAAACAAACAAATAATATTTTCTCATTATAATATTAATGTAGAAAAATTAATGAAAACTTCACACAATAGAAATATAAAGATACAAAAGCCACTAACAGATTATGTTTGTTGACGGTTTGGCCCGAATTTTCAATTTTTTTTTTCAAGAAAAATGTTATAACGCTCATACATTTTTCGTAAGAAGAATCCAATGGTGCATGGGCGGCCGGGATGCGAAAGTCAAGGTTTTCTTCGATTCGACCAACACCGCTCTTAAAAAACTTATACAGGGCATTTTAAGACTCGCTGTCTGTCTGTCTCTACCCAAAGCTCATTCAGATATTACATAAAAGGTTGATAACATCACTAGCTTATGAATATGTCTCCACCAAAAATTGGTTATGTTCAAAAGATTAGTTGCTTGGAAGAGTTTAATAGAGCAATTTAGTTAATGTAATATTTTAGGTAAAAATACTTTGGAGTGATCTTCAAAGTAGAGTTATTACCTACATAGGTAATTGAGTTTTTACCTCCAATAGCTATGCCCTGCGGTTTCATCTACGTAAGTCTCGATCACGTGGGAATATCAAAATAAAAAGTAGCCTTGCCTGGCTTTCCTGAAAGGACTATCCAAACAAAAAGGATTTTTAAATTTGAACCAGTTTAAGTTCTTGAGATAGAGCAAACAAACTCTTCAGCTTTATAATATTAGTGAACATTCTTGTTTGATATAATTGAAACTACAGTTTACTCTCTATTTAGGATAAATTGTCAGTTGCAAAAAGGTTAGTATTTTCCTTCGTTTGACTTATCAGCAAAAATACATTACGCAATTTAGGATTGCGTGCAACTCGGCTTACTTAACGCTTTAGAGGTTTAACGTGAAGTCAATTTGTTCGTTATAGTGCCGCCTATTGATAAGTATGGGTATCAAAGTGAACCGCGCAAAACTAAAAATCTTAATTTTAGAATTTAAAAACCCCCGACTTTTATCCCCCATTACTTATAGATGGTTGAACCGATTGCGATCAACCATAACTAAGAACATTCCTGACTAATTTACCTTTCAAAATCAAAAGAAACAAAATCAAAATCGGTTTATCCGTTCGGGAGCTACGATGCCACAGAAACACACAGACACGTTAAACTTATAACACTGTATCGTTTTTGAGTCGGGGGTTCAAAATCACTATGCCAAGCTCCAATAGCAAATGTCACGATCCTAGGTGCAAAATAACTATAGTGACAATCGCTGGAAAATTTAATGTCTAAGCGGATGAAGTCGGTAGAAATTTTACTGGATCGATCGTCAAAACTGTGGTAAATACGTGGCAAAATATCAAACTAGTTACGTCGCAATGGACGTAGACTCTATCTATTTTATCTGTCTCCTCTTAAACTAAATAATTTATCATGATTACCCGACTGTGAGAGAGAGTAATGGTTTTGTTTTTGTAGTTGGGCACCAATTTCACTTAAATCACAAAGACTCACAATATATTATGTACCAAAACCAAAAGTAGACCGGACAAAACTTAAGTAATAAACATTTGTCCCAAAAAAAGGAACTTACTAGTACCAAACCGCTCAGTCTAGAGTGACGTTTGTGTTCAACGCAGAAAAAAATAAAATAATTTTTTTTTTCTGCTTTTAGTACATTTGTTGTTATAGTGGCAAAGTGGAAACAGAAATACGTCATCTAGTTTCAAAGGATTAAAGTAAAATGAAATATTTTATTTTCTATTTCATATCCATAGGCTTGTGTTATGGTAGCCAGATAACTAATAGAATACTTAAATACTTTTTTAGTAAATACATATCAGAAACAAATAGTCGTACATAAATATTGGTTTTAGGTGGAAATCGAACACGCAGCCTTTTGCGTCATAGGGGAGAGTGTTCACCAGTGAAAAAAACTGGTTGCCTGTAAAGTCGGTATACGGGCGAAAGTTTTACGTGACAACAACTGTGCTCGAGTGGAAGGGACGCGTGCCTTTCACTTTTTATGTCTGTCTCTCTCGCTCTTAGGCGGGCTAACCATGCCCGCGTGCCTCTCACTCGCTCTCATTGTGAGCGCATAACGTCAGCGGAGCGTAACGCAGTTTCTTGAAGTGTCACCCGGCAAACCAATTTATAAAACGTTGTCACGTCAAAAAGAGAGAATGTTTATTTACCTAATTTCTATTTTATTACGCTGACTACTACATTAATATGTTTTTTTACCTTTATTTGCATTTTTGATATACCTATATAAAGATAACCGTTCACTTTAACTACGAATGAATGTATAAATAAAACGACTTAGCCTACAAAATGCGATATTACGAATTAAATTAGTGCTATCTTTATTTCTTAAGTTTATTAGGTTTAAAAATAGTGTACAAATAAATAGAAATTTACTTTAAAACAGACTCTGAGTCCTGCGTCTTCAATTGAAAATAAAAGAGCAAAATCGGAATAAGAACTTGAAGTTCAATTTCTTTTGCTTTTTTGCGCTGGCAACTTTATTAAAGGTATGTTTTTTCTGCTACCTACCTACATCTTATAGTAATAGATTGAAAAACTATTCAATAATAATGATAAAACCAATAAAAAAAGAGTAGTTACAACTATTTTGGAACAGATATTGTAAATAAATTCCTTATAAAGTTCTATTAAGCATGTTATATTGGCACAGAGAATTTCATAGAAAAACAGAAATCAATGACACTCTGTGCCAATTTATCTGGCACCTATCGCTAGTCATAGCACATGACTCATGTGGTCATAGATTGTTTTTTTATCCCAGTATGTGCATTGTAATAAAAAGCTACCAAAAGTAGAAGTAGATCAAGGAGTCCTAGAAGGCGAGATGTTGAAGTCTTCTACCGGTATAGACTACTGCAGTTTTAAAGGCATACCATACGCAAAACCACCACTCGGAAAACTAAGATTCAAGGTAAATCAAATTCACTTTTCTGAAACATATTATTGAAACATATTAATTACACAAGAAGTGATATTAAAAACAATTTTGTAAAACTATCTAAAAGGAATTAATTCAACTTGATACCATTTACTTCTTATGACACCAACTTAAACGAATATCCGAACTACAATCGAACAGAGTAATTCTCTGATGATAGTGTATCTACGATTGCTGAAGCGAAGGTGTCCTGATCACAGCCCGATGCCAGCTAAGCACCAATACTGTAGGTGACGCATGACATCATAGATACTGAGGAAAATGTTAATTCCGCTAATAATATATTTTAAATAACTGTACTTCATCGTAATTATATTTTCAGGCACCAGAACCATCATCCAAATGGGAAGGTGTTAGAAAAGCAAGCTCTTATGGACCAGTCTGTATTCAGCATTCATCTTACGTCAGTAACTTCATATTTGGCAGTAAAGATTGTCTCTACGTAAATGTATATTCTCCGAATTTAAAGCCCCGTAAGCACTTGGCTGTCATGGTGTGAATTCATGGCGGTTTATTCAATACTGGATCCGGAAATACTCGCTTTTTCAGTCCAGACTTCCTCATGGGTCATGATGTTCTACTTGTTACGTTACATTACAGACTTGATGCCCTTGGTTTTCTTGCATTAGATATAAAATATATTCCTGGAAATGCTGGACTCAAAGATATAGTTGCAGCGCTGAAATGTATACAGAAAAACATTGACAAAGGAGGAGATCCGGATAATGTGACTATATTTGGTCACGCGGCTAGCGTTGCCTGTGTCACTTATCTAAGGGTGTCTCCACTCGCCAAAGGGCTATTCAAAAGAGGAATTCCAATGAGTGGAGTTTTTTATTTTGATTTCGCAATGACTTTTACTCATAGAGAACGAGCTTTTGCCCTTGGTAGGAAATTTGGTATTGAAACAGATGACGTAAAAGTGTTGTAAACAATTTTTTTAAGAAAAGTACCTGCTGAAGATATTGTCCGATATCGACCTAATATATAACTATATATTAACTGATGACAAGATATTGCACCAACTGGTACTTAATCCTTATTTTGGACCAATCATAGAAAAGGATGTTGGTGGATATCATTTTCTCACCATACAACCTGGCGATCTGATAAAAGCAAAACAATTTAATGCTGTAGATCTATTTATAGGGCATACTAAAGAAACGTATTCTCGTAAGAAATGTATTCTCTAAGCCTGGAGCTGATAGGTATGGCATTGTAGAACCTACGCAAAGAGATGATTTACCTTACTTACTTGATGGAGAGGGATATAATCTTACAGCTATAGATGTTAACAGTAAATAATATAAATATGTACAATTGGAATGCAGAATAATGATTTATTTTGCTATTTTGGTTAAGGATACTAATGCATATCATCATCTGAGGCGTTACAGCCGTATAATAATGCATAGATCAGCTAAATATTAGATGATTAGTCATATGCGAAAGCTCGGCTTGTTTGTATCATCGGCTATGTAGCCTGATGATGGCCTGACTTAGTTGCATGCAATTCCAGTGAATACAGTAAGTGTTGGCGCCTACATTGATTGACATTGACAGATAGGAGCGCGCCACGGACAGAGATCGGTACGGGAGATGCACGCATCATAAATGTGTGTGAAATTGTTTTTACGATAATATCGTCTACATTAAGTTGTTGATAATAAACTATATTAAAATAGATACTCCGTGTTTCACATACACCACAGATTGGCGACGAGGATCACGGAAAACAATAAGTGAAGTGAATAACCTCTCGTGCTGTGAAATTTCCCACGTGTTCCTGTACACCCTTTTATTCCTGTGTTCCAAGGGTTCCAAGTCCTGTGATGATAACCCGCTTCACACCTCCAGTTTCCCTCCCTCATTTACGTACTCACATACTCTACAATGGAGCAACAATTAGGGCAAGTTTTGACTCAAATGATGGAAACGATGCGTGGTATGCAACTACAACAAGCTCAATTACAACAAGCTTTACAAAACAATGATAAGTCGGTAAGCGGTATTACATTACAACCGTACGATGAAAATAACGAAGCATTTTCGTCCTACTTACAAAGACTGGAAAATTATATTACATTGAAAGGGGTTACCAATGCGGCAACTAAACTACATATCTTTCTCAATTGCATTGGACCTAAACACTACCAAGTCCTAAAAAACATCACAGCACCAGACACTCCAGAATCAAAATCGTACGAAGAGATGGTAAAAATATTAAGAAATCACATTGCCCCAGAACCGGGTGAAGTGGCCCAACAGCATAAATTTTGCCTGCGGCAACAGCATGAGTGCGAAAGCATTGCCAACTATGTAGCTGGATTAAAAGAAATAGGCGGAAAATGTAACTTCATTTGTAACAAGTGCAAACATAGTACGTTTGAGACTCATCTGCGGGTCCAGTTCATACGAGGGCTGCGTAACTCTGAAATTAAAGAGAGATTGTTACAAGAATCTTCATCTACAAAATTCGAAGATTTAATCAAGACTGCATTGGCGATTGAGGCTTCCAAGACTGAAACAAGAGAAATGGGGCCTGATATGCAAACAAAATATCAGTAAAAACAAGGAACCAAAATACATACAATTCAAATATTGAAAATAGAAGGAAAATAAAGTGTTTCCGGTGTGGGAAAGATAACCATACAGCGGTGCAGTGCAGACTAAAAGATAAACTTTACTGTAAGAAATGCAAAACAAAAGGACACATTCAAACAGTGTGTTTCAAAGAACAAAAACAGCTAGAACTAGTAAATGAACAGTCCATGGATGAAGATGAAAATATATACGAAATACATACCATACCCTACAAAAATAACATGCAAAATGATAAATTCATTATTACAGTACAACTAAATGGAAAACTACACACCTTAGAGCTGGATACAGGGGCAGCAGTCACTACATGCTCTGTAGAATATTACAAGAATAACTTTGGTAATTTGAAACTGAAAAATACACCCATCAAGCTAAGAACGTACACAGGAGAAATACTACACCCGTTGGGAGCCTGTAATTTAAATGTCATGTACAGAAACAAAGAATTCGAAGGAAGAATCTTCGTCATAGACAGGAAAGTAGATCCAGTATTGGGAAGAGAATGGATAAGGAAATTAAACCTACAACTCGACATTAACTCACTAGAAAAAGAAGGAAATGATATTTCAGAGAAAGAATTTACAGAAAAATTACAAAAATTAATTGAAGAAAATACAGAACTATTCTCTGAAGAGATAGGAGAAATAAAAGATTACCAAGCAGCATTTAAATTAAAAGAAGGTGCAGTGCCAGTATTTTTGAAGCCACGTCCAGTACCATTCGCACTCAAAGAGCAAGTGGAAGCAGAAATTGACAGATTAGAAAAAGAAGGAATAATAGAAAAAGTTACATACTCACAGTGGGGGACACCAATTGTTCCTGTCATGAAACAGAATGGAAAAGTTCGCCTATGTGCAGACTATAGAGCGACATTAAACAAAAATCGTGAAAATGACAACTACCCCATTCCTCGGATTGAAGAAATATTTTCAAAACTTAGTGGTGGAAGGTATTTTTGCACACTGGACATAAACCAAGCATACTTACACATGAAATGCAAAGATTCGGAAATGCAAGCTATAAGCACATGCACGTACGTATAAAGTAAATAGATTAATGTTTGGAGTGAAAATTGCACCAAATATTTGGCAAAGATACATGGATCAAACACTTCAAGGAATAGAAGGCACAGCTTGCTTCTTCGATGATATTGCCTTACAAGGACATACATACATACAATTACTACAAAGAATCACCAAAGTATTCGAGAGATTAAAGGAATGTGGATTACACCTAAACAAAAAGAAATGCCAATTTTTCCAGAAGTCAGTTATGTACCTAGGACATACAATAAATGAAAAAGGATTACACCCTACAGAAGAAAAGATAAATGATATAAAGAATAGCCCACGGCCTACAGATGTTTCATCTCTACGTACATTCTTGGGAATGGTAAACTATTATCAACAATTCATTCCCAACTTAGCATCAAAACTAAATCCTGTATACAAATTACTACAAAAAGATGTAAAATTCACATGGACTACAGAATGCGAGAAAGTATTTCAAGAACTGAAAAAAGAGATCTGTGGAGAAAAAGTACTTACACCATTCCATGGACACTTACCGGTTACACTTGCCACAGATGCATCACCCACTGGATTCGGTGCGGTTTTGTCACACATAATGCCAGATAAATCTGAACGACCCATAGCATTCGCTTCAAGATCTCTCACAAAAGCGGAGAGAAGTTACAGTCAGTTAGATAAAGAAGCCGCTGCACTAGTATGGGGACTGAAGAAATTTTTCCAATATTGCTATGGTAGAAAAATAACGCTCATTGTGGACAACCAACCATTAGCCAGAATTCTACACCCAGAGAAATCAACACCAGCAACCACAGCCATACGACTGGTACACTACGCTAACTTTCTGGCAGGATTTGACTATGAAATAAGACTAAGAAAAACTACAGAACATGCTAATGCAGACTATTTTTCTAGACTACAACAGACAAATAAAAATGAAAAGAATGATATGCTCACAGATGATGAAGCCTTTTACCTCAACCAAATTGCAGTAATGCCAGTCTCATTACAAGAAATAAGGGAAGCTACAGCTACAGACCCAGAACTACAAAAGCTATATATAGACATACAATCAGGAAGAGAAGATACAAGAAGATTACATGAATTTTCATTACAAAATAATTGTATATTTTATGGCATAAGAGTTGTCATACCTAAGAAACTACAACCCCAAATTCTAGAAGAACTACATACAGCGCACACGGGTATTGTAAAGATGAAGGCTTTAGCGAGAAGCTATGTGTGGTGGAAGAACATTGACACCGATATAGAAAATATGGTGAAACAATGCAAAACATGCTGTTTAATGCAGAAAAACCCTACTAAGGTACCGGTACACAGTTGGGAATACCCAAAAGAACCATGGAGTCGAATTCACATTGACTATGCGGGACCATTCATGAACCAATATTTCCTGATTGTTGTAGATGCCTACACTAAATGGTTAGAAGTCATACCCACCACATCTATTACAGCTACAACAACTATCAACATTCTAAAGAAGCTATACACTACATTTGGTCTACCAGTAACACAAGTCTCAGACAACGGTAGACAATTTAGATCAGAAGAAATGCAAAGATTTTTAAAAGAAAATGGAATTCAAGCAAAGTTTACAGCACCATTTCATCCATCTACGAATGGCCAGGCAGAGAGGTATGTTCAGACAGTGAAAAATAAGCTAAAAGCAATGATTAATGAAGAAGGATCAGTACAAGAGAAATTGCAAAGATTTTTAACGATGTACAGAAAAACACCCAACAGTGCTACAGGACTAAGTCCAGGAGAAATGATGTTCAAGAGAATATACAGAACAAGGCTAGACTTAGTAAAAAGAATACAAGAAATAAGAAATTACAGTAATGAAGACATAGAAGTAAACAAGGAGTTCCAAAGAGGAGATAGAGTTCAAATAAGAATGTATGACAGCAACAAATGGAAATTTGGAAAAATCATCGATAGGAAAGGCAAATTACATTACGAGGTGGAAGTAGATGGGAGAATACATCAAAGACATGTAGATCAAATAATAAAAACTGCATGCGTGAGTGACAACACTATAATACCAGATACCTACCAGATGAGACAGAAAGACAATCTTACAATAAATACACCTAAATCGCCTGAGGAAAATTCTAAAGCTATACAAGCGAGCCCTACTCAAAATGAATCTATACCACCTACCCCAAACCCAGAAATGGACGAGCCAGGAGATACTTTACCAGAGAGAAACTCAATGACATGTGAACCGACAACGGCTACGGCTCCAGCTACACCTAGGTTACCTCTACATCCACCTACACCAGCCAGAATGGAACAACGTCGGAGTAACAGAACGAGAAGACCACCAACCCGTTTAAACCTTTGAAATAATAACAAGGGAGAGTGTTGGCGCCTACATTGATTGACATTGACAGATAGGAGCGCGCCACGGACAGAGATCGGTACGGGAGATGCACGCATCATAAATGTGTGTGAAATTGTTTTTACGATAATATCGTCTACATTAAGTTGTTGATAATAAACTATATTAAAATAGATACTCCGTGTTTCACATACACCACAGTAAGTATTTTATTAATAGCTATTACTTCTTGATCATGTCCAAAGCATTCAAGTTCTATTCTTTTTTCTATTTCTCCTTTCCTATGTGAGGTCGCCACAACATGTCATCTTTCTTCATTCTATCTTCCTTAGAGTCCTCGTTCATTTCCCTTCCCTATAGAAGGATCTATCTCTATATGGATTGTACGGTGTACCTATGTACTACACCGCACAATATGTTGGCGTCAGCACTTTTCGGCCTGTCGTCGCCGGTCACACGGCAACGGACGAGCAGCGAGCGCTTAGCAACGCGATCGGCGGCGGCCCGTGTCTCTCTCAATCATCATCATCATCAAATCATTAGCAATATAATCAAATAAAGCATTTTAAATCTTAAAAAACTCTTATAACTTGTAAAACCTTACATGGATCTTACCTAACTCTATCCCTTTTCCTCTTATAGGACATCCTCTCACTCTACTATTATTAATGACTTCAAAGTATGGCAATTTATTAATTATTGTTTTAAATCTCTATATTCCAGTAATCCAACACCGGACAAATCTTTCGGCGTGACTTGGCCCAAATTCGATGAGAAATCTTATACTTGGAAATAAATAAAGAACTTACAATTGGAACGATCGACTTTTCTGGAAGTTTAGGGTTTTGGTTTGATGTTTTTAGTAAGGCTGGAGTTGAGCCTTATGTATATTATAATTAAATTGAAAATTTAAAGTTATATCATTTAAATACTCTGTAATATATTATAGCAGTACAGTAGATGTTACAATAAAAAAAACGCAGGACAATGATCACAACGCCGTCTAGTCCCAAGCTTAGCAACTAATTTGTGTTATGTATTTTATGTACTGCGTATGTTGTGTTTATTTGGAACTTTATCATTTAAATAAATTGCGTAATTTATTTTGTTTCACTTGCTGGTTACTTAATCCTAATACACTTACAAATGCAAGTAAAAACTGCAAACCGACCATCAATTTGTTAAGACTTTTTGTGTTGTTTGTGGATCGTCGTAAAAACGTGGAGCTTTAACCCTACGGTACGCCATTAATCTTCAGAAAGAAAGTATACCATTATTCTAGATTTAATTTGACCCCATTTTTCGTCGAAAACCTCGAAAATGTAGGTTTTATTTACAGATTTCAAAAAAAGGTTCTCAATTTGGTTGTAAATAATACTTTGTTCTTTTGTTTTTAACCTCAGAACTCCGTCATTTAATAAAAAAACGACTAGCTGTGCGCCGGGGTTTCACCCTCTTTAGAGTCTCTTTAAAAGTGATATTGATTTTCTAAAACACAGACTACATAATAGTGATACGAACTTCAAACTTTGACAGTCCTTTTTAAGTCGCATTTCCAAAAATCCTTTCTTTAATTAGAATATGAAAAACCAAGACATAGGGGCATGGTCATTGCAGTTAGAAGTATTATGCTACAAAAATATTTGTGCTAGTGCCATTATCCAAGGAGGAAACAGTCAATTACGTTTGTATGGAAAGAGAGCCGGTACCCTTTCCTCTTAAGGTTAAAAAAAAAGGAAAAAAAGGATAAAGTAATATTCAGATTGTCAAGTTACTTCCATTCCAAGGCGATAATTGAACCCACACTTCGACGACTGAAAACAAAATCGTTCGATTTTTCCTTCTTCACATCTCATAAATAATTTTCCATTTATATTATGGTTTTATCGAAAACTCGTAGGTAAAGTATTAAAATTCGTAAAGTAATGAAGTAGGTATCTATCGTTGGGAAACGCTGACAGTACAAGTACACCGTCACGGTTCGAGAAGGTCGTAAGGGCCCTCAAATGCTTTGTACTCTAGGACCCTTTAATTTCAGCAAGCTAGCTCGTGTGGGTGTTAACTTTACCAGCTACATTTGTGCGTCGAAAAAAGGTTGAGATTATCACTTTTATTAAAAAGGTTAAATTCATAAGTATTTGTCTAAATTGAGATTAAACGTGTTTTATTTAATGTTATTTATTCAAATCGTTTGGTTAATTTTTTTTTACAAATGATAAGCGTTTGACTTCATCACACTTGAAGATAGTGACGATGGGGTCCAAGTGGGTCAAAGACGTAGCACGCGCGTGCAAAATATACTTACCTGATAATTTATTTGTCCATAAAAAAAATAAAAACAGACCTCTTTCATACATGAAGAAATAAACTCTTCCATCTAATCTTGTTCTTGGATATTTTACCACAATATACAGGGTTATTGGAAATTATAATAGCAAGCCGTTGAGGGCTACTTCTGTGCACCTTAACAAACAACTTTTGTTCTACGACTTTTGGAAATTCGAAAAAAAAAACAAAAAAAAAATTAAGGTTATGTAAATTCGAAAAACAGCAGATTTTTTAAAACAAAGGTCATTCAGACTAAGAAAAAAGTTTGCATTCACTTTATCATCATCATCATTTTGTCACATAACGTCTACTGTTGAACAAAGGGCCATCCCCAAAGACTTCCAGAGCGATTGGTCGCATGCACTTCGCGTCGAATTGATGGCGGTTGGGGCCGGAAAGTCTTAGATGCAGACCTTTGAACCAGGTGCAGGTTCTATCATCATCATAATTATAGACCTTAGATAGATAGACAAGGTGTAATCCATGTGTGTGTCATGTTGATTTCCTTTAGAATTTAAACTACAGCAAGTATATGCTAGAAGTGGGAAAAGACAAAAAGGACGTCAGATCAAAAGATTACTTACCAAAAGGATGGAGAAGATTAGCTCGAGACAGAGAGAAGTGGAAGACACTGGGGGAGGCCTATGTCCAAAGACAACCTGACCAAAAAACTGGCTGCTGAAGATACCTACTAATATTAGATTTAAAAATTACTAACACCATAGGTAATCCTAAGGTTAAAATTGTATAAACAAGGTCAGTGAATACAGGCTATTTTTATTTTATTTATTTTATTAAGTATATGCTAGGAGCACCTGATGTTCTACATGCGGCATCTATTTGGGTGTTATGTGGCTGTAAAACTTAACATCGCGTGACTTAAGTTACCGTTGTCATGTCGATTGCTTTTACTAATATCACTAAGTTATATCGATTCATATAATAATATTGATGGCATTAAATATATGGCTTTGTTAGAAAATTATTGGTCATTAATATGTTTTCCATTAAAAACAATTATTACGGGTTATCGGCGGAGCGACCTGTCTCTATAAATGGTTCTAAATTCTTGACAAATGACGACTTAGAATAAATTTTGAATAAAAACTACGGTACTTTCTTATTTTTTTTATGTATCATAATTGAATCTTCTTGTCACTGACTTTTCTGGAAATATCGTTCCATTCGATTTTTTATAGCTAATTCCGTCCCACTATATATAGGTATTTGGGCAAAGGCCTCCCTGTCTAGTGCAAGCTGGGTCCAGTCTCTAAAAACGCCAGTCCAACTCATCCCGCCATCTCTTTCTGGACCTGCCGCGGGGTTCACTGCAGTGTGGGACCCAATTCGTGATGGTTTTTGCCCACATTCGGTCATAAATGCAGAATTAGTGGTAATTCTGCAATTAGTGGTGTTTTTGGATGATTTTAAATTTCTGATATCTACGAGTTTTATTTGGTTTTACGCCCTATATTTGCAAAATGCCAGACTCGCAAAATGACAGATGCTAGCCGCACCGTAAATCAAACTTTTTGACCATATATCTTAATCCAAAAGAGTGAAAATGTCATTCTTCCTTTGCTGCGCTCGCATAAGTTTTGTTCAATCTTTTTGCGTTATTTTTTCTCATTACATCACAAACTTTTACTACTTTCTTCATATTTGTTATTGCAAGACATTTACTTTATTACCTACAGTTTGTAACTAACATGCGGTGTTTTTTTTTCAGGTTTGGCTTCGGACGATTTGTGGAATAGGTAGGTAAGTAAATATCAAATCAAGTTTTGTTCTTTTTTTCAATAATCTTCTTCAGTGACACTCTTTAACGAAACCTCGGCGCTGAGTTTTTAGCATCAACGAGGTACTCGAGAAAATGTCATATAAGTAATAGTTTTTATTTCAATAACAGATTCGTTTATTAGTGTGGTCATTTTCAATTATCAAAGCCTACTTGTATTGATTTTTTTTGACAATGAAACGCACTTTTCAAAACAGGCGTAAAGTGTTAAATTGCTATTCCAGGGTGGAAAGGTAAACTTTCCGTGAAGATGATTATGGTCAAACATATCAAATACTAGCTGCCCTACGCGGTTTCACCCGCGTAACTCCCGATCCCGTGGGAATATCGGGATGTAAGCTATCCTATCTCTCAAGTTGGATCGAACTGCACATGGTGTGCGAATTTTATTATAATCGGTTAAGTGGTTTAGGAGTCCATTGAGGACAAACATTGTGACACGAGATTTATATATATTAAGATTAAAATCAAAGTAGTTATTTAGAACTAAAACTTTATATTGTTTAGGGCACTGTGTATCTACGATATGTATTCAATGGAGTAGGCTTGCACAGCAACTATATTATCTTCTAAGCTTAGTCTACCGCGTCCAAAGGAAACAACTCTCTCTTCAATACGGCTAGAGACGATTGAGTCACTGGTTCCATCACCATGTTAATTAGCGCACATAAATCTGTTAGAAATATCAATTGCTACCAAAACCTACCGAAACTTATTTGTGAAATCATGATTTCCAACTCTCCTGGAGTCCTTGACCTGGTTCAAATAATCTTTTCAGATGTTCACGTATGTTTGGTAAAATGGATAAGCAAAGGCTTAATACTTTACACGAATTTTAACCCTATTTCTAGAAAATTAAGGTTAAACTTCAGTTTCATGTAGAGTTGCATGTTTGCTTAAAGTAAAGCGTAATATTGAGAATACGGTGCTGCAGTGCATCGTTCCTACAATGTTTGTTGAAGATATTTTGAGATGAACTCGCCGAACGCGAGATTATATTTTCCAGCGTTCAGTGAGTCAACATCTTGGGGAACGACGTCATATCTTTTGTTTTGGAAATCGCGCGGTTTGGGTCAATTCCTTATGGATTGACCTGTAGAACTCCGTCCCTTTTCCCTTCACAATAATAAAAAAAATGAAGGTGTCGCTGGACCTTTTATTCCCCCGTCTATAGATTCCCAATTCTTCAGATTTCCAATACTACAGATTTCCGTATTAACAGATTTCCATGTCCACACGTGTTTGTAATTAATATCAGAATATAATGTTACGGAACCATTCTTACGCGAACCCGACTCGCACTTGACCCGTTTTAAACACTGTATAACCATATAGAAGAGTTACAAAAAATCAGATATCTGAACATCAGTATAAAATCTCAGCGTGACACACTTAAATACTTTACGAGCCTTATAAAGTCGTAAAGGAGGAGACAGGAGGTAGAAGATAGGAGGTACTGAAGGATTCATCACACGAGATTTCAGTACTTATAAATAAATATTACAGGACATTCCACACCTCGCCATCTAGCCCCAAGCTAAGTAACTAGACTTGTGTTATGGGTGATGGACAACGGATATACTACTTAAATACTTTTTCTTTTGTAAATATATACTCATAATACATAGAAACAACCAGACCCCAGACAAATATTTAAGCATAAATAATTGTCTGAGGCGGGAATCGAACCCGCAACCCTGTGTTTGGCAGTCCGGCATGGTGACCATTGTGCCAACTGGGTCGTCAACTGGGTGGGTGGGTTATATAGACGCACTTGGTTTACATTCATAATGACCTCTGTGACGCAAAAAGTGACGGGTCCGATTCTTCAAAAAAAAATTATTTTTTTCCTTTGTGATCACAACGGCTCACGATCAGAAAGTCTAAGTAGCAAAACGTCAAACAAAGCGAAAGGTCTAGTGAGCAATCTGCCTAGTTAGCTAATCGCCCATGTAGCAAAACGTCTAACTATCCAGAGGTCTATATATCAAAACGTCTATATAGGAAATCGCCAATTTCTTAAAATGCCTGGACACTTAACCACAAAAATGATTATAATAATACCATTTGAGGGCAAGTATTACATACATGCAAACTCCACAGACCTTCAAACTCCTTGATTTCTATAATAATAATATTTTTAGTATATAGTGACACTTATTGTCAATAGTGTGATATTTGATTGACATTAGGTACTCATGATTCTGGCACATGAGTAAAGAAGAAGGTCTTCTTTACTCGTGTGATTCTGGTATCGATCTTTATCTTTCAACATATAAGGGTTCGTTTTTTACCTTTTGACGTACTTACGGAACCCTAAAAATGCTATGAGATTCTTGTGCCTTCTTCTCATTGGTGGGTTCCAAAGGCACACATCCTAATTTAATTTTTAAGATGTTTCAATGTGATCTCCTGTAATGTAAATCCAAACAAATAATTTTGACCTTGATGTACGGTCGGCTGTAAACCAGGTGCATAGAATCTTGCTTGTGTTGAAAACATTCTTAGGACAGTCGTTTTGGATCTCTACGGTGGGTCTGCAATTATGCAGCCGACTGTACCTGTTTATCTGTACATAAATATGTATGAATTATAAATAAAATTATTACATCCGTTGTCTGGCTACCATAACACAAGCTTTATTAGCTTGGGACAAGATCCGAATTAAATATCCGGTATTACCTATTTATTTTATTTTTATTTCTTTAAGAAAAATCCCTTTCACTTTTCCTACATTCGTGCACATTCGTAAATGTGAATTGATTTACCTCGCTTGAATCAAAATCACCTCATTTCGTAGTCGATTAAGTTGTCGTAGCGCGGCAACGTACTCGTAGCTCGGCTACGGTAATTCGTAGCAACTGTACGATTAATTGGATGCAACCGCGTTCGATTACTAACACTAAACCTATTTCAAACAGAATCGATTTGATTTTGTATCTGTGGTGAGTAGAGACTGAGTAGTCACTACATAGTATAAAACAAAGTCGCTTTTTCTGTCCCTATTTCCCTTTGACTGCTTAAATCTTTAAAACTACGCAACAGATTTTGATGGGGTTTTTTGAAGTGAAAACTTCTTATGGCGCGTTGGGCACTTTTGTGGGTGAGCATCTTCAGCCGTTCTCGCGACAGACGACAGCTTTTCTCGCGACAGATGAGATTTTACACAGATATACAGTTTTTTAATTTGGCTGTGAGTGTATTAAGACGTACATATGGTATTTTTTAACGGACGACTATTGACGGACGACAAAATTTGTCGTCCGTCAATAGTCGTCCGACATTTAATGTCGTACGACTATTTGTCGGACGACTATTGACGGACGACAAATGTCGGACTACTATTTGTTGGACGACAAATGTCGGACGACTATTTGTCGGTCGACAAATGTCGTCCGTCAATAGTCGTTCGCTAAAAAACGACTATTTTTTTTTATATCTAAAACTCTTTTTGCGTATGTTCTCGCGACAGATGAGATTTTACACAGATATACAGTTTTCACTTCTGCCTGCACTCCCGGAGTGCGCTGTTTTTTTTTTTAATAGATACAGGGATTTAAGAGGAAGGTTTATATGTATAATACATGCATAATATAGCCGTGCGAAGCCGGGGCGGGTCGCTAGTCTACTATAAAACACAGAGTTAGTGGTAGTTGAGAAACCTATTAATGCTATTGATTCGAAAATAAAATAATTCTAAGCCAATTATAAATCCAATTATAAACTAATTATAAATCTGACAATTTGTGTATTTGTTTGTTTGTTACTTCTTCTCGGTTTAACGATTGGACCCAGGGATTGATTTGGATGAAAACCGGCATAGTAGTTAAGTAAAAGGGACGGAGAAAGCTTGCCCAGCACCTATATATTTACTCTCAGCTTAGTCGACAGAAAATAATTTGTCAATACGATTGGAGATAACTAGACAGCTGGTTTCATCACAACCCCTTCACCGTAAGAGCAATGTCAAATAACGCACATAATTTTTTCTAAGAAAAATACATCGGTGCACGGCTGACTGGGATTCGAACCTACGACCATCGGAATGAAAGTCTATAGTTATCTGCCGTTAGGCTAACAACGCTCTCCATACTAGGCTAATTTTGTATGCGGGTACTGGTAATTACACTAGAGAAAATATTTTTGTTGTATAAAACCTACAACTGCCATGACCACGCCCCTACGTTTTTTTGACGTGACAACGTTTTATAAATTGGTTTGCCGGGTGACACTTCAAGAAACTGCGTTACGCTCCGCTGACGTTATGCGCTCACAATGAGAGCGAGTGAGAGGCACGCGGGCATGGTTAGCCCGCCTAAGAGCGAGAGAGACAGACATAAAAAGTGAAAGGCACGCGTCCCTTCCACTCGAGCACAGTTGTTGTCACGTAAAACTTTCGCCCGTATACCGACTTTACAGGCAACCAGTTTTTTTGTTTTTAAAAACTAAGACATACGGTCATAGTCATGACAGTTATAAGTTTAATGCAACAAAAATATTTGTTTTGAAACAGTCGTTTGTATGGAGAGAGCGCCGGTACCCGTTCACCTTAAACTGAAGGACGCAACCAGTCTAGCTAACCTAACTGATGGATAAAATATTATATCCCGTGACGTCAGCATTGCAAGGAGGTGGGAGATGCTTCCGAGTGAATGCATCGATGCACAGACAATTGATTTACACTAGGTTAAAGGTATAAAGATGATGTATTAAAAGATAAAAAAATATATAGGTAGGTTTATAAGAAAAACTTTAGATAGAGGTTTCCGAAAATCGAAAGCCGAAAGCAGGCTCGCGCCCTTGAAATTTTGATAAGTTACTAATTTAAGTTTAGATTTTTTAAGTGTTAAAAAGCTTTTTAAGCTCTGCTCTATGTCAAGCTGACTAATTATTAAAATCGACCTTGTGCTTATTTAAATAAAATTCAGTTTTATAATTATCCGTTAAATGCATTTAGCTTTTTTTTAAGCAGAATCTCATGCAAACCGTTAGCCGCAAGCCGTTAGAAGAGATAGATAGATAGATAACTTTATATGTACAAGCAACGGTCAAAAGTCTCCGCCACCGTAATGCTTACAATCCTGTGCAGCACTATTTGAACATTATAACAACGTAAACTGTGGATCGAACCCACGTCGGTTGGTGTAGCGGGTGGCGGCTTATGGTGAGCGTACACCTAGCTGCGCCGCACGCGCTGAAGTCGTCGCAGCGAAGGAAATCACCAAGGCCGATGCTGATGACGTCACCAACCCGGCGCTGCGCGCATACAAACGGAGACTGCGGCGCGTGCGGTGCAGCTAGGTGTGCGCTCACCATTATACTCATACCACTCACGCCCGAATACTGAAAGGCTACTTATCTTTTCGACTTCGTTAAGCGTTAAATATTTTTAAGTTGGATTTAAATTTTTAGTGGTATTCACAAAGGCTATTTACCAGATTTAAGATTATACTTAACAAAGCAGGCCTAAACTTTCACCAAATGGCAACATTTTAACAAAAAAGTTCGTTTTCTATTACAATTTTCTGCTTGATCCGTGATTGCTAAAAACAAGTTTCGTTTCACGCACTAAACTGGAGTAAAAGTTGATACATTTAATAAAAATAAACGTTTCTTTACACTCTGTGATTGAAAATATTTGACAACAAAATAAATATTATTTTGTTTATTGTTTACAAGTTTTTTTGATTTCGAGTTGTTCTACGTGAATAAATATTACTGTAACTATTAAAAATGTCTAGCGTTACGAAACAGAAAAGGGGCTGCAACTACACAGCCCCAGAAAAACAAATATTGGTGGATTATTCACACATACTCAACGGGCCTGCATAAATATTTTCATATTGTATTTTCTTCTGTATTTTGGAACATCTTGGAAAATAAGGAGACATACGGTAAAAAAAGGAGTGTGGTGGAGAGTTGCTGAGCAGTATTAGAGCAGCTAAAGGATGGAGAAACGTCACTGGATTTTAAACTGCTTCCCCGTCAGTTTTCACTACGACCAACCAATTATGGCAAGCTGGAGATGACGAACGGTGTTTTTAAGTGAATGCATATTACTGTGAAATGTCTAGCGTTACAAATAAAAAAAGGTGCTGCAACTACACAGCCCCAGAAAAACAAATATTGGTGGATCTTAATCACAATAAGTAGGTTTTATAAACCTATACCAATGATCAACTCGACGGGCCTATCTGCTTAGTTAAACTCATATTGTATTTTCTTCTGGATTTTGGACCATCTTGGAAAATACGGAGACAAACGGACAAAAAAGAAAGTGCTGGTAGAGAGTTGCCGATCAGTGTTGAGCGGCTAAAGGATGAATAGGTGTCACTTGATTTTAAACAGCTTCCTCGTCAGTGTTCACTCCGACTAATCAACTAAGGCAAGCCCGAGATGAGGAATGGTGACTTCCCCCTGGAACACTGGGGACCGCGGGGTCGCTACTCTCCGACACCTCACCTCAAGGTGCCCTGTGGACGTGTACTTATTATTATTTCTGTATTAAATTCCTGTTTAATTTATCGATTATTGTTTTATTATAGACTAGTTAATCATGATCCCTCAGTATTTTAAAACCCAAAGGTTTCAGTGGACTATTAGGCCTTCTGTACCTAGAGAGCGAGTCTTTTCATATAACAAACATTGTAAAGCATAGCGGACCTAATACGAAGCTTTAACTTTCCATACAAATTTAGTTTAGTGAGAGTAATGTTTCTGAAAAAACTCCCATTATGGGCTCTGTTAAATATCAATGAGTAATATGGTGTATTCATAACTGACCTCCCGGTGCTGATATCTTGGATCTAGTGATAAAACCTGGAAGAAGGCTTTAGGAACACATTGTCTCAACAAGATAGGCCTATCATGCTTGGGTGTGCTAAATTATCTGATTCCAGGGTCAGATGATAACGATAGGCACCTATCATATAAACTAGATAGACCTCTAGTACTATTTGGAAAAGGTAAGTACCTAGGTAGGAAAAGGTAATATAATTCAAACGACGAAATAGGTACCCTATTTCGTCGTTTGAATTATATTAGGTATTTGTTACATTACGCTTATCAGTAAAAAAAACTCGTGAGGTCTTCAGGGCGAAGTACTATTTATTTAAGACTAACTGCACCCCGCGGTTTCACCCGCGGAATAATTTTCTGCCCAATTTTCTTTTTTTTTTTCATTAGAACCTTCTCTTGTCAATAAGAAACACAATAAAAGAAAAATTAGTGAAATTGATCCAGCCGTTCACGCGTGATGCCGTGACCAAGGAAAATAATCCATCAATTTTTATATTTAAGATAGCTTCCAAGCACTCTTAAATTTGTCAACCACTTATGATAAATAAGTGGTATTTAAGTCAGCTGTCAAACGCTAATTGTCGTTTCTGTATACCAAATTAACTTAAATTAACGAATAAGTGGGACTTAACAGCATGGCCTGCTAAATTTTAAGTGGTGGTGTTTAAATTTACGTTAAGTGTATGTTTGCTATTAAAGCGTACGCTTAAATATCAATTTAAACGCCGCTTAAGATTAAGTAGCCTTTCAGTATTCGGGCGTCAGCCAACTAAATACATATCTAATGTTGAAAATAATAACCACACTAAGTACTTTTATTTCAAGTATTTATGTTTGTGTGTAACGTCTATTAGAAGAAGGTCGTAAGTCCAATACTTGTTGATAGTATTATTGTAGCAAACTGATAATGTACTTATGACGCATACTGTACGGTCGGCTGCATAATTGCAGACCCACTGTAGAGTTCCAAAACGGCTGTTATAAAAATGTTTTCAACACAAGCAAGATTCTGTGCACCTGCTTTAGTTAAAGTTTAAGGTTCCGCTGGTCGATCGTGTTTTCCATACAAATGAATTTAGAGTGTTATCCATTTATTCTTTATGGAATTTGAAAAAACAAAAATTAAATCTACATAACAAGTCTATATCTAGCCCATGTAGGCGACGAAATAGACAAATTATATTTATTTATATTAAATTATATTAAATTAATATAATTTGTCTATTTCGTCGCCTACATGAATTGATGAATTTATCAAACAAAATTATAAGATTGAAAACATTCCAATAATAGTAATTTTAGAACTCTACCGGGGGCTGCAATTATGCAGCCGACTGTACATACAACAAGATATACACGAAGAAAAGTAATTGCTAGAAAATATAAGTGAAAGTGTAAGTGTGAGAGGTAGGGTAGCCATATTCTATTCCAAAAACTACACCGCGGTTATGTTATCTTAATATTTCGCCCTAAATTCCGGCGAAACATCAGTCAAAGTGTTTAATAAATTACTATACCGACTTACCTCAACAAATCCCAACTTAGTTAAGTTAGTTAAGTTTAAACTAAGTTATTAAAAGTTGAGACCAACGAGATTTACTCTTAATTAAAATTATGGTAGGGCTGTCTTCAGTCAACTTGAATGTTTGGTGCAAACAATTAACTTTAAGCGGATATTAAGTCAGGAATTAAGTTCAAAAGTTTTGTACTTAAAGACTTTGAAATTATAGAATTAAGTCATTTCAATGGTTAAGAGTATTTCGAACCGAAAATATGCAAAACTTAGTAAAAGTTGGCGAGTTAGAAATCAAAATGTTACATAATTTTGTAAACCACATTTCATGAACATGATTTTCGAACTACTGAATTCAATATAATACAATATTTTTTTAGAACAGCTTGTTAACATTAGCATAGGTATATTTATGTAAATTTTAACTAAATACATTTTAACGGGTAATCTAAAATAAATTTTATTTTGATAGAGATTCATTTATATAATAAACAAAGAGATATAAATTGCGAGATGAGTTGTGTGCTGAAGTGGTGCAGATAAGATACTGCTCAGTGATGTATTTGCATAAATGCAAAACACTGATTTTAAGCAGCACCTTAACCAAGCGCGAGGACGCCGCATTGTGCACGCCAGTATTTAGTAAAATAACAAAATATGAAATATTTCAATAACTTAAAAAATGCCTAAATATTTATATTATTTAATCAGTTTAAAATAGAATAGAATAGAAAACATTTATTCGCAACAAATACTTACAGTGAGATAATGAACTAAATAACCTAAAACACAAAAAACTAAAGACTACTAGTCTACCAGTTTGATACTTTGACAGTTGGTTAATCATGTTAAGGGTCTTAAATTTTGTTTGTTGTTGTGTTATAGTTTTGATTTGTCAGACAAATAACTTACCTATAAAACGCGAACGCTTTTAGTTTGTAAACGTATTATTTTTATAAAATAAAACAAGAACAAGCTTTGACCTGTAACCTTTTATAAGTTAATGATAAGTACCGAGTTGTTTAGGTATACTCAATATAAAGTAATTATCTTTCAACCTTTAACCAGTCATTTTAATTGATGATAGACGCCTTTTGCTCTATTTTATCCAAAGTAATTTATTTATCTTAAAGTCTGCGCTGTTTCTTACCAGTTGTTTACTTGAACATCAATAGTACATTGCGATACAAGTGTGGTAAATCAATCATTGCATAGAGGCGGTTTGTGACGCGCGAGCGGAACGCGAGCGCGTTTCAAAAAGCCGAGATACGCGTATCGTACGACGTTTTTTATCACAGTTGCAAATAAAAGAAAAGACTTGTTAAAATAGTAAAAAGTTAACAAAATATTGGTGTTTGCTTACTATTTTTGTAGGCAATATTGTTTTGTTAATTAAGTATACTCCCGAAAGGGCAGGCAAAAGACTTTTAACCTATACAGCCTAGTCTGACATACAATATTTTTTAGGGTTTTTTCCATTTGTTTTTGCGTCGGGTAAAAACAATATTAATAAAGAAAAAACAAAACTCAATTTTTAATCGTTTTCTAAGATATTATCACGTAAAATTTTCGTTCGTAAACCGACTTTAGAGACAGTCATTTTTGCTAGCTTAAAAACTCTTTGTTGGTACCTACCTTTTTTATACATCAAAACAGTATAACCCAGATAAATTAAGAATGTTTCATCTCTATAACATGTAATTAGCAGTAAGTTAGGTATTTAATTATCGGGATAACTTTATAGCACTAGTTGGTAATGTATAACACACGCGTGCGTAATACGTTGGATTATGAGCCTAAAAGTGGTTGAATAGCGCGGTGGACAAGACGGCCAGCGTCATAGAAGATTGCGGGTTCGATTCCTGCCTCCATCAAGTATTTATGTACAGATTGTATACAGATATTTGTTTCTGGTCTGGGTATCTGCATATCAGTTCCGACGGAACTAGTGAGAACCTAGGATATCTTAGGTTTCTTTAAAAGAAAACCCAAACACAAGAAAAGGTCTTCAAAAAAGAAATATTTTTTTAAAAACGCTAATAAACATCTCATAAGATTTCTACCTATTTGAAATGAAAATAGAATGTTGTCAGGGAATAGTTTCCAGAAAATAAAATAATAAAGTACCTTTTTAGCAGGTTGCAGGCAAATAGCAGTTTCAAATCTCTAAAAAGTTAATTATATATTTTTAGACATTTCATAATGATAAGCTAACATATTTTTGTTATTTTATGGAAATTATTATATTATTTTCATTTCACAGAAACGTAAACACAGCTTGCGGCTAAACTGAGTCACAATAATTTTCCTCGTAACAATATGCTTTTATATAAACGTTAATGGAGTAACCTAGAATTTCAATTCATTTAGTTTTATGAATGAAGACAGCAAAGAGTTATAAAAAGAGTATTAGAGAGAGCACCAGAACATTTACAAACCAGTTATGACTTACCATGTTGGTTGTGAAATTAAAAACTGCTGGTAGGAAAAACTACTGCCCAAAACCTATACCATCCTCAATCAAATCAAAATATTGTATTGTATTATATTATATTGTATTATAAACGATAAAAAACTATCGATACTATCAATACTGCCAATGCAATCGTTAGTATCGATAGTGTTTTTATTTTCGAGCAACAATACTATCGATACTATCGACAAAAAAACGATAAAAACTATCGATACTATCAATACTGGCAATGCAATCGATAGTTACGATAGTGTTTTTATTTTCGAGTAACAATTTTATCGATAGTAAAGGCTTTTTCAGATAAAAACTATCGATAGTTCGGCAAAAAAGTAGGGTGCGCCATCATCTATACTTCTCTAGGTAGAAAATGCATAGTTTAAGATTCCATGTCCTCTCTACTAACCTCTAACTTAGAACTCTTTAGAAAACAAGCGTGGGAAGAAGACATAACATTGTTTTAAATTTTCCTATCTTTATTAATGCTTTAGCTTAAGTATTTTTATTATGAAAATGAAAATAGATTAAGGTAAAAATAAAACATTTAATGGATTCTTATTATTCCTAAGTATGTTCCTAAAATGGATACTATAACCTTTACATATAACTTAGTTCTTACTTACTTACATTGCAACTTAGCTGTTAAGACTGTAAGTAGCCATTATTTCTTCTTTGATTCTTACTGATAAAGACTTTTAAACTGAACTGAACTAGATTTAATCCTGTCTGTATGCTAATTTGCTAAAAAAAGGAACCTTTCAGTGTGCAGAATTTCTCTTTTAAAGCAAGTTTAAGCCTTACGTAATAATAAGACTGATACGTCTATTTTCATCCCACCATAGAAGCCCAAGTAGTTTCTCCTGTAGTTTATAAATAAATCTATCCAAACCGGAGATTGTCCTTGGTTGCATTTTATAGTGAAGACCGTCGCGCCGGTTTGGTGTCCACATCATACTTTGCCATTAAACTTGTTATTGTAAAGGGCCTCTACCTGTTGGCTTAGGCTCCACGCACGCCTTCCAACATGATACCTCTATGCTTCCAACGGTTACCTCCTTTGCTTTAAAAGTACCTTTGGAAGGCGCTATAGCCCAGTGATATGGGCTAATAACAGACTGATACTAAAATACCTTATTCATTACGCCTGAATTCCAAAAAGACTTCCAAAATGAGAAAAGAGCACCACTATGAATTCTATAATATCTGACTGAATCAAAAGCACGACTATGACTGAATTTTATGATATAATAATAATAAATATTACAGGACATTCCACACCTTGCCATCTAGCCCCAAGCTAAGTAACTAGACATACTTTTTCTTTTGTAAATTAAATATATACATATAATACATAGGAACAACCAGACCCG
The DNA here is from genome assembly GCA_907269075.1 of Idaea aversata. NCBI lineage: Eukaryota > Metazoa > Arthropoda > Insecta > Lepidoptera > Geometridae > Idaea > Idaea aversata. The sequence continues at coordinate 14,237,959 of OU026092.1, read as the reverse complement.
AGATAAATATCTAAGCATAAATGCTTGTGTGAGGTGGGAATCGAATCCGCAACCCTGTGTTTGGCAGTCTGGCATGGTCACCATTGTGCCAACTGGGTCGTCAAAAAAAATCTAAAATTATTAAAATCGTGTAAGGTTTAAAAAGTGTAATCGGAAAAATAATGATTATTTTTTCGGGTCTCCTCGCTACCATGACTATTTTTATATATATCCGGGGAAAAATATAAGATAATAATATACAGTGGCGTTCACTCTGAAGGACTATTATCTTTAGAATTTCTGAAGAATTTCAATGTTGTTTACTGCTTGATATATTATTATGTGAAGATGGAAACAGAATATTTGTTTTTGCATCTAAGATTGAGATAAATAGATAGATAGATAGATAAACACTTTATTGCACCATAAAAACAAACACGAAAAATAATTACATAAAAAAAATAACACAAAATAAATTCTAACTTAAGTGAAAATCTGCTAAAAGAAAATTAATATATAATAATACCTAAAAAAAAAAAAAAAAATATCGATGTGATTGGTGATTAATATGCTGATGATTAAACCATTTTTATATCGTGTAACGCATTTGAACGGTATTCAAAGGATGCGAGTTCGAGTCTCGTCTTAGTCGCAATTTTTGAAGATGCATTTTTCCTTAAAAATATTTTCGTGTAAATGTTATTCATTTTGACTGTACTTTTTGCTAAGTATTTTAAATCGGGTAGAGATGGGATCGGGTAAAGTGGGGACGAAGCCATCTATTCTATGCCTCTACATTTACCGATAGTCCGGTATAGTCCGGTGTTGGCCGGTATGTGGAACGGATTCTTACACGATGTTCGCACCGGATACCGGCCATGTGGAATGTAATATCAGTGGTAACCTCGCCTCATCTATTTGAGGAACGGTAGTCTGAATTAGGGCTCAGATCCTTGTTATATTCCTTCTTGTAAAGATACTTCCTACTAATATTATAAATGTGAAGGTTTGTGTGTGTATGTTACGTCTTCACGCAAAAACTACTGGACCGATTGCGATGAAACCTAGCATGTAGATAGCTGGAGACCAGCCTGCCTAGCATGAAGACCAAAACACGATACGATAAAGCGATATAACTACATCAACTCTCAAAATATGATTGATAAAGCTGCCATGTTGAATTTTTATTATAAATTGTGATAAAAATTCAACATGGCGGCTTTATCTATCATATTTTGAGAGTTGATGTAGTTATATCGCTTTTTCGTATCGTGTTTTGGTCTTCATGCTAGGCTAGCTGGATTAACACATAGGCTTTTTATCTTAACACACTTTTTATTCCGATACTCCCCCGGGATTGGGACTTACGCGGGTGAAAAGAGTAAAAGACCTGAAACTACAAGAGCTGAGTCTGAAACTTTGCATGGTTCCTCGAGAAATGAGAAAGGATTTTTCGGAAAAAAATTGGTATACAAGGATGATAACATTTCTGCAACAGCATCAAATCCTAAAATCTTTGTTATCTATTGTATCAGGTTTTTACCCCACGGAATAACAGTTTTTAGGGCGTAATTAACCCCTGGTTAGAAACCGTGGCAATATGATAGATGAAGCATCTTATCTCACATTTGTTACGAATTGATAATTTACTATACAAAATTTTGAACGAACTGCTAACAAATCAATAATTGTACAAATTCAGAATTTTAACGGATGGCGATGCTCCCGACCTAGGTTCCACCTTATAATTTGTTTTCCATACTAGTTACCATCTTTCTTTAAGGTGAAAGGGTACCTGCGCGCTCTCCATACAAACGTAGTCGACTGTTTCCTCCCTGGATAATGACACTAGCACAAATATTTTTATGCCACAAAATCTATAACTGCCATGACTATGCCCCTTTGTTTTGGTTTTTTTCATTTTCTAATTATCATAGAAATTAAAATAAAAAAAATTAAAAAAATCAAAAAATAGGGGCATGGTCATGGCAATTATAAGTTTTATGCACCAAAAATATTTGCTCTAGTGTCATTATCCAGGGAGAAAACAGTCGACTACGTTTGTAATAGTTTGTATGGAAAGAGCCTCCGGTACCCTTTCCTCTTAAGAGTGATGAGAAAAGACGTAGTCTGTGCGTAGAAGAAAATATAAATAATCGAGTCTTACTGAGAAAAAGCAACTTATAATTTTTAAAATCTAGCTTTAATCTGGTCTTTGAAAATTGTGTTTATAAAATTCTCTTATCTCTCTATATAAATGAATCCCTATTTTTCTTTGTCATCGCATCACGCGTTTACGGCTTGACCAATTTCGCTAATTCTTTTTTTGGTGTTTGTCAGGAGAAGAAGGAGAAGGTTCTATGAAAGAAAAAAATATATATACGCTACGAATTGAGAACCTCCCCTTTTTTGAAGTCTGTTAAAAATAAATAAAATCGATCGCGGGGCACAGCATGCATTAACTACTATCTGCGGCCCGTGGTTTCACCCGCGTAAGTCCCGATCCCGTGGGAATATCCGGATAAAAATGCCTATGTGTTAATTCAGGTCTCCAGCTATCTAAATACCGAATTTCATGGCAATCGTTCCAGTAGTTTTTGCGTGAAGGAACTGAAGGAGTGACAAACATACACACACACAAAATTTCACATTTATAATATTAGTAGGATTTATTTATTTTATTCCGGGAAGGTCGCTTTACTTTGATTCGTTTTGGAGGTCAAGAATCGGACCTAGCGGAGTACGATAATTAAGTACCTACTGCCATCTTCCAGACATGAAAGCAACCTCATAAGGTGCCGATCGTTTAACTTTGGTACCAACATATTTACTTATCTATTTGACTTACCAACTTGCTAAAGTAAATTATTGACTTTCGATTCTTCGTTTGTTTTCGAAAGCTCAGAGACTTTTATAAGAAAATATTATTCAATTATTTTTATTGAGTTTTATTTTTTCTTCAAATACAAAGTTTTGGAGCTTTGGGAGCTTTCTGTCTGTTTCTTTCATACAACCGAATTGAGAACCTCCTCCTTTTTTTGAAGTCGGTTAAAAATAAGAATTATTCAATTAGGTGCAGTCAATCGGAAATTCTGCATTTCGAGCGTATTTTCATTTTGCGTTAGTTGATTTTTCGCTCATAATTCAATTTCTACTTGATGGATATTGATGTAAAGTATACCACGGCCTTTCCAAAGAATATAGTTATTTAATGTTGATTACTAGATTTCAATATATTCAGAATTATTTATCCGACTTCAGAAAAAGGAGGAGCTTCTAAATTCGATTGTAAATATTTTTTATGGCACTTCGGGTATAACTTTGTTGTTCTAAAACAATTTTGATGTGTCTTTAAATTTGCTGTAACAAAGAGCAAACCTATATACAGACAAACACACAGACGTGTACTATGAATTCGTGTGTTATTATCTACTTATTGACTGGATTTTTTAAAATAAATATTAATATTTTTTAATAATATTTTTTAATTAGCTTCTAAAGTAGACTTTTTTGTCCTTTTTTTCTTTCTGACAAGTTAATAATTATAGATCTTATTAAATTTATAAATTAAAACACAATTTATAAAAACACATTTAATACTCATCTCATCACAAATAAGACACGTAATACATAATTTAATTTACATTTTTATGCTTCGATATTCAATATAAGTAAGCATAATTATTTGTTATAATATTTATTTATTATAATGATATTTATTTAACAATAGTCTTTATTTGTATAATTTTATCATCTAAAAAGGGTAAATATTTTCTACAAGATATATTTTTTAAAATATTAAGTACAATATTATAGTTAAATCTATATTCAAGCATGTGCATATTTATAGTCTACGCCTATAGAACATACTAATATCTAATATACTACTACGAAGTATACGTCAGAGCGCCGGATGTGGCGCCATCTGGTTAATGACAGAACGTAGTTCATTCTGTCCCAGTGGCTTCATGTTACATGAACTGTTTAGTTGGCTTCCAAATTATTTGTACTCACTATTAGTTTGAAAATATAAAATTTGCAGCGTTTACTGCGTGGGTTGAATACTTGTCCCCTACCATAGTCAGTGATCTCACTCGTTACTCAATCCTGTTATCGACAGGTACAAAATAAAAACAAAAGAACATGTTAAATATTCCATATTTAATAACTTTTAAGTAAGTTTGTACTGAATTTGTTTTTCTTGACAAATCAGAGATTTCCCAGTTTAAAGTATTTTGACCAAATGAATGCTGAGTGCAGGTTCATTAACTTAAAATTAATAAGTATATTAAGGTGCAGACACTATCGTAAAATAATTTAGTTCAGTAGGCGTAGACCTTACGGGCCACATTAACGTAGAAAGCAGGTCTTCTTATACTGATTTTCTTAAACTGACAATCAGATAGTTGTCACCGAAAGGCGCCTGCTTTCTACATAAATGCAGCCTAATTATAAATACATTTATTTTTAGGTATTAGGCATCTAAACGACTATCAAAATGGTACATTACATGTTTGGTCTCAAAGCCAACTTCATAAAAAAAAAACAATAAAAATAATGAGCTGAATTTTAAAATTGGTCTACAAATTGGGACGTTTTTGTGGAGGACGAATAATATATTTTTGAATTAGGTATATTTATTTCGATATTCTAATTACACTTATATACTTGGTGGTTTTTCGAAATTTGAGGCTATTTCATAAATATCCTTTTTTGTAAGTAAGTACAAAAATAAAATAAAATTTAAACCTCAAAAAAATCGAATTGAACTTTACAGTTTTCATTGTGATTAGCTTGGTAGAGAAACTTGTTTGTTAGGTACTGTAGGCAGGCATACCTATACCTCTTTCTTTTTTATTAACTGCATTAGATAAAGAAAAATAAAATATAATTCTAAGTGTAAAAATATCCTTAGAGAATGCATTAATATACGTAAATTATAAGCTGATATAAACAAATAAAAATATAAAATGAAAATAATAAAAAAAAAACATGAAATAAAGGTAACAACTAAAAATAGTAATAAGTAAAGTTAATTAGGACATATTACAGAAACAGGTATACCACCCGTGATTAAGACAAACTTTTCACCTAAAAGCACATTTAAATATTCATCCTATAAACATTAAATTTACAAAAATACTGTACGATAAGTAGGTATAAATACACAAAAAATCTTAAAGCCTGATCCATGCCATTTCAAAGTATATCATGTACTTCTAACCATTTGGTCTAGAGTCTAATTAGACTCAAAAGGGTACTCTAAAAAGCCTAAGGACCACTTGTAAAAAAAAATGCAAAATTAAGATTTTACTAAACGTAGATTTAATCCATAGTTTGTTGACATGAAAATTTATGTCTAAATAAAATCGACATTTTGCACTTTCGCTGCAAATGGCCCATAAGGTTAAAGTAGACAGGAGATTTTTGAATCGCGCGATAGTTTTCAGGCCGTTCAATTTGAAAGCAAAATAAAGTGATATTCTGCCTGTAAATAACATCGGATCTTTATTCATTGAAATCTCTTTTTGGACAAAAGGATCTTATTGTATTTGGATAGACGTGTAGACAAATAAATAGCATTGTCACATTTTTAAGAGATGATGCTCGGAAAGGAGTAAATAAGTTTGTTAGATATTTGTACGTAACTATTATTATTAACATTAATTTTTTAATTTATTTTTATAATTCTTTTGAGGGTAAGTAGATATCTAGTCCTACTTAAGTCCTTATTTAATCTTAATTATTTCACTTCTCAGAAACGTGACATTTGAGACAACTTGTGACCAATATTATTTAATTAAGTGTTCTTGAAATTAAATATAAATCAGCGGACCCCGGGCTCCCGAGAGGGATGCAACCGGGAACATCGCTCGGATGTTGATGAAATTAAATATAAATCACATTATACCAATTTCTAATGAAGCAATGGTTCTTAAATGCTCTCGCCCAATAAAAAATCTCCGGTCTGCTTTCACCCTTAAAAGGTAGGTATATATTTTATAGTCAATCCTAAATGACTGACAAATACTTAATTCTAAAATTTATATCTATAAGTTAGGTAGATATGTTATTCTAATCATATGCAATCATACTAGGATATATCGAAAATATAGATCGAAAAGTTCGCGTCTTCATGTGAGTAATATCCATTTCATCACATCTACATGAAGCCCCAAACTTTTTGATTTACCCTCATACTTTAATGAAATTCTACGTGATTATGTATATTAACTACATTTACAATAAATAGATTTCGTTGTTTTTTTTTTCAAATACCTGGAAAAGAAATTCAACACAATAGAATTGAGGAAACATCAAATTCATTTCTATTTCGTTTTATTAGATGAATTATGATAACGTTTGTAATGGTGAAATGAAACGATGGAATTAATTTAAGAGCTTAAAATTTAAATAGAAATAAATTGTTTTTGATGCTTTCTATAAATATCTTTAAATTAGAAACATACATTAAAATAAAATCAGTAGAAATTATATTTAAAATTGTTAATAGTTGTGGTCTTTAGAAGACAGATATGCTTGATTATTCTACTATCACATAAAAATTGTACTACTTCTATTTAAAATGCATTTTGAGCTTAAAGTAACAAAGGGAATATGTTGGACAATATTCTTGAAAAATATTAAATGTTTTTCAGAATTGAAAGGTCAAACTACATTATTTATAGTGATCCAAAATATTATCATATATTTTTGAATAAATTCATATGTTCAAGTCTAAATAGGTCTAAAGTTAGTAGGTATCACTACATAGTATAAATAAAACAAAGTCGCTTTCTCTGTCCCTATTTCCCTTTGTATGCTTAAATCTTTAAAACTACGCAACGGATTTTAATGCGGTTTTTTTTAATGGATAGAGTGATTCAAGAGTAAGGTTTATAATATAATAATATCATTACAAAAAATAATAGTAAATATTTTTTTTCTACGAGATTGTCCCGAAAGTGACTGGCGATGAGCCGGGTGACTTCACCATTCAGAAAAACCCTATTAATTCCGATTAAAATGAAAAAAAAAATGAAGCTTATTTCCTAAAGTGACGCCATTTTTTTACTATTTTTCCAAATGGGCTTCACGCAAATAAAACCGTGCGGAGGTAGGTATGCATAATAGATGCTAATGTTCACTTAAATAATGGATGACACATTTTTGTGATAAATTGGTCTCTCTATGCTTCATAAAGCCAATCAAGATAAGCCCTCAAAGTTATCTAAAACCCCTATTAGTGTAATAGCGTTTCAAAGAAAATATCGTTAAAAAGTCTGAAAATTAATCAAATATTAAATATTGGTGTGCTTAAATTTAATTTAAAGCAAGTTAATTAAACTTGCTTAAATTTAATAATACAATTTAGTAATCAACAATTTAAAAAAACAGTTTTATTTATAAATACTGTTTGTTTCATTGTTATCATCTTTTACTGAGAATTGATTAATAGGAATGGATTCTCAGTATTAGATTTTAGATAATAATATTTGATCATCTTGCTACAACAGTCGTGGATGTAGACTACCGACTTTTATATCCACCGACATAGATCGTAGACCGGTCAATTTAAAGGCAACTAAAGAACAAAACGGTCACCCGATAGAAAAAAACTGTTTCCCGTCTAACGTGTTGGTGCCTTTAACTTAAAAACTTAATTTCAGGCCTTGCCCCGAGTTGTTGTTGTTTCTTACTCGAGTATTTACTACTGAGTATTTTCCACCAAACTTTAAAACTAAATTCGGCTAAATGCGAACTGAGATAAATATCTTAAAATAGTACCTATGAAAGGTAATATTATTTTATGTAGATGAATTAGACGATAGAAGTAAATGATAGAAGTAAAGATACTGTTTAAAATACAGGTTTTAGCTATATCTATATCTTAACTTGAAGTTTTTTTTTACAAATGATAAGTCAGCGTTTGACCACTTTCACACCTATCTAAAAGAAGGTGATGATGCAGTCTAAGATGTAACACGCGCCTCTAGAATATACCCGTTCACTTACGACTTATTAAAGACTCAAATTATACTCGTCAGTATAGACCACAGAGTATAGACAGACGCAAACAATTGATTCAATTACCTTGCTGTAAAAATAAGGAATGACAAAGCAAAACACTTATTACTAGTGTCTGGGGTTTTTACCATGAATCGGTTTCGCATATCAGTTTGTTTGACCGAGTGCGTAAACAACATAGTAGGGGTTCAGTTTATTCAAATAAACGGTGCCGCTCCGTAGTTTTTCTCTCAACTTAATTCTGCTGTCTAAGTTGGTTAAGTGAAACTGAAAATATTTCACTTACCAGTCAATCTGCATATCTTAAGTTAGAAAATTATGATAAACCTGCAAAAGATGGCTAACTTTGTAACTTTATTTTAAAGTAATATTTTAGCCTATTATAAAGTCTCAAACAAACTAGGACGATTAACGCAAATTTCGTCACTAAGTCCCACTACAGCTTGCACTTATCTGCCCAAAGCTTAATTTTGAGGAAAAATAAACATATCAGTTTTTTTTTCAGTTATTTACAAAATAAATATTCACTCTGTTTTTGTTTGTGTAAATATAGCAAAATATTTCCCGTTCAGCACTTCTTTAAAACACAAACACTATAAAACACTAATTGTATCTTTCATTTATCACTCAAAAATAATATATTTCGTCTTTAGTTTCGAATGTGACGTGTTTCTTGTCGTGCACGTGGTGCGCATGCGCCGGCACTACGACCAACAACCATCAGGCCGAGTTACCCTTCATTGACACTGCTGTGTTCACTTTCCCGCCCTTTTTCACTTCCTCTTCCGGTTCCTTGATTTCAGGGATCCTTTTGTCTTGGATTACTTCCTTCACCTGGCCACAAAAAAAAATCCTACTGTGAATTTAGACACTTAAAGTTCGAGTTCTAGAATTACCTAAACTTACCTACACATATCTTAACCTTGTTTTTAAGACATTAACCCCCGAATACTGAAAGGCTACTTAATCTTAAGTGGCGTTTAAATTGACGTTAAGTGTATGCTTTCTATTGAAGCCTAGACTTAAATTTCAATTTAAGCGACACTTAAGACTAAGTAGCCTTTCAGTATTCGGGGGTAAGAGTGTCAAGGTCTTGATTGATTTTGATACAATAAAATAGTTTATGACTATTGATAATTTCAAGGTGAACTTACATAAAAGTAAGGTGAAAGTGACTTCAGGCAGTCATTTGTATGGTGAGTTCAGGTATTTATTTGTAACGTTTAGGTAATTACCTGGCATGGTGAGTTCTAATAGTTCATGTATTGAAAGTTACTCTTGTTGTATGTATGTTGAGTTCAAGTTTTAATTGTATGGTACGTGGTCACCCAGTTTGGTGAAATCAAAATTTACAAAATTTATAGAAACTTACTTTAGTTACCTGTATGGTGAGTTCAGGTATTTGTTTGTATGTTTTGTTTAAATAATTACTTGTGAATTCACATACAACAACATTTATAGAACGTAACCTAATGTGAGTTTAGGTATTTATTTATATGTTACGTTTAGGTAAGTAATTATCTGTTATAGTGAGTTCAATTACGACAATACTTGTAGAAAGTTACTTAAGTTACCCATATGGTGAGTTAAGGTCCACACGCCAACGACCTTGGTACACAGCCTACTAAATAGTTACTACTGGCACCGGTCGCCTTCTTTGATGAAAATTTTTAATTGTTACGAATGTGTTTTGTTTTTCTCAAAAGTGCTGAGATGGAATTGTAGGTGAGATTTTTACTGACATTTTGGTGTGATTTTGAGCCAAAAACTTCTTACAGTTTTGAAGCTATCCTAAATTTAAGAATTAAAACTAGTCTAGCTTTGAAATGACAAAGAATTTTCACCTCAAAATTACCCCAAAATGTCGGTAAAAATTTCACCTACAATTCTATCTCAGCACTTTTGAGAAAAACAAAACACATTCGTTACAATCAACAATATTAGTTGTAAGCGACGGGTATTTCTGGCGCGTTGCGTTTGGCAGCATAAGCAAGCAGCCTTAAGGTATTTGTTACTTAGAGCATTTTCATTTTTCTGTGGAGACATGAGGCCATATTTCTGGACGCATGAGATCAAGCCTTTTCTTTAAATACTACAACTTTTATTGTCAGTATAATGTAGTTGAACTCACCTGTATGGTGAGTTCAGGTTTGACGGCGTGCGAGAAGGGGAGTACGGCTACGTCCATTGTGTTGTTGATGTTACGGTGCCATAGTTCCAGCACGACGCTTCTCCGTTGCTACTTGTACCGAGGTGGTCCGAGCCAGCCGCAACCGAACACCTGGGAGAATCACTATATATTACACCAAACCCATATAATATGGCACAGGTACAGTATGGGTCATAAGTAAATGATCAGTTTGCTACAACAATACTATCAACAAGTATTGGAGTTACAACCTTCTTCTTTAATAGACGTTACACACAAACTTAAATACTTGAATTAAAAGTACTCAATGTGATTATTATTTTCAACATGTTAGCTAGGTATGTGTTTAGTTGTGTGAGTGGTATAAGGGGTCACCCGCTACACCAACCGACGTGGGTTCGATCACAGGTTACGTTGTTATAATGTTCAAATAGTGCTGCACAGGATTGTAATCGTTACGGTGGGCAGAGACTTTTGACCGTGGATTGTACTCCTATTCTTTCTTTTTTATTCCTTCTTAAAAATATTCAGAAATCACGCGAATTGGAGACAAGTCCTGGGCGTATATTTACTATACTGCTTGTTTAGCTATTTATTTTATTAAATTTTGTAGCAATACCCACTTTAACTGAAAAGAAAACCATGGCTATATTTAGATAGAAAGATACATTTATACTCGCCTTAATAAATAAATAGGTAAATAAATATTGCAGGACATTACACACAGCTCCATCTAGCCCCAAGCTAAGCCACTAGACTTGTGTCATGGAGGTCAGACAACACTACCTAACCTAACTAAGACAAAAAAACACGCTTTAAAAAAAATCCAACTAAAAAAATAGAAAATAAAATTTAATAAATTTGGATTAAGAATATTGTAAATAGTAAGCGTGTTACATTGTGGTTGCAAAAGAAAAATAATGAAGGTGTAGCATCACAATGTAACACGCTTACTATTTACAATATTCTTAATCCAAATTTATTAAATTTTATTTTCTATTTTTTTAGTTGGATTTTTTTTAAAGCGTGTTTTTTTAGTTTTTTTAACTATTAATTTATTTTATACTTTTTGGTCTTTATTACCGAAATATGTTAGATCAGACCCTGGTTACCATTGAAAGACAAACTACTCGTCAAGACGATTCTAACGAGCCCAAACTCGACGGGGTTGTGTCGTTTCATTGCGAAGTTCCTATGACCACCTTCCAGTTCCATCATCAGACCCTGGTCACCATTGAAAGCCAAACTACTCGTCAAGACGATTCTAACGAGCCCAAACTCGATGAGGTTGTGTCGTTTCATTGCGAAGTTCCTATGACCACCTTCCAATTCCATCATCAGACCATGGTCACCATTGAAAGCCAAACTACTCGTCAAGACGATTCTAACGAGCCCAAACTCGATGGGGTTGTGTCGTTTCATTGCGAAGTTCCTATGACCACCTTCCAGTTCCATCATCAGACCCTGGTCACCATTGAAAGCCAAACTACTCGTCAAGACGATTCTAACGAGCCCAAACTCGATGAGGTTGTGTCGTTTCATTGCGAAGTTCCTATGACCACCTTCCAATTCCATCATCAGACCCTGGTCACCATTGAAAGCCAAACTACTCGTCAAGACGATTCTAACGAGCCCAAACTCGATAGGGTTGTGTCGTTTCATTGCGAAGTTCCTATGACCACCTTCCAGTTCCATCATCAGACCCTGGTCACCATTGAAAGCAAAACTACTCGTCAAGACGATTCTAACGAGCCCAAACTCGATAGGGTTTCGTCGTTTTATTACAGAGTTCCTATGACCACCTTCCAGCTCCATCATCAGATCAGCACCATGTTATCATAATATTGCATTGTCATCGGTTTTTGACAAGTGTGCAAAGTTTGAACTAAATCTGATCATTCTAAGTAGGGCAAAATCGTGCCCAAAGGAGTCGGTTACATACAAACAAGCAAACATACAGGTGAAACTAATAAAAGCGTGTTAAAAACCTTGGCCCATTTAGTTCACGTACGTTTATTGCACTTAAAAAAATCGCACCCGTAATGTAGAAAAGCTGATAAAAAATCATCATTGAATTATGAAAGTCATGACTGGTGACAAGACTTTTGAAAATGCAATATGTAGGTTACATATTGCTTTTTAAGTTTCCAATACATATTGCTTTTTAAGCAATCTCATAATACCTACCTACAGCTTAAATTGGCAATTTAGCTGATAAGTAGTTTTTTTGTCAAAAACTTGAGATAAAAATATCTACTACTTATATGCCCAGCCATTAACAAACAAACCTTAAAATAGACTCAATAACACGATAAGTAAAAACCACTCTGAGATTTTCCTGTTACCTAAAGTAAAAAAAAATGTTAACATAAAACACTAAATCTTCTTATTTTCCTTTTATTTTTCAATGAACCCGATTGTTGTTGAGCCCGAAGGATATTTTAGGGAAAATTATTCTTGGTGTGTCACGATCGACGGGATTTCAACCAAAATAGATGTACCTACAAAAATTTTGTTTACCAATAAATAATAAAAAGATAATATTTCAATATTTGGAGAATTTTATACCCTCGAGCAACTCTTGGATTTTAAGAAATTCGGTGTTTTTAAAAAGCTTCTATTTTCAGCTGTATTTTATGTCTGAAATAACTTTTGCGTATAAACACATTTACAGCTTTATCCACAACAGATAACCAATTCAAGCAACACTGAATTCAATCGTAACCAAGCATATTGGGTATCTGATACACTGTAATTGCCATCAGTAGCAGCATTATGAGTGCGATTACACCCCACACGATGCCTAGTTGAGTGAGTGCGAACACGTAGAGTGTCCTGTGACACCACTGGTTTGGCTCGAACAGTAACCCGGCCACACTAAATTGAGTGTAACTTACCTGACATACAATAAGTGCCATCAGTAGCAGCACTAAGAGCGCGATCACACCCCATGCGATGCCTAGTTGAGTGAGTGCGAACACGTAGAGTGTCCTGTGACACCACTGGTTCGGCTCGAACAGTGTCGGCGCGTAATCCGGCCACATTATTTTGAGAGTCCAGTAGTTGCCGCAGGCGAACCTATGAACAACGAGTGTGTTAAAAAAAACTTATTTCATCCACAAGTATTTTAATATAATCCCCCTTATTCCAAAACGAGGTTTAAGAATAGTCCGAGATGTGGATCTTAGATTGCGACCTTAGATTTAGACACAGATTTACTCGTGAACTATAGTCTAAACACTACTTAAAATTCACATCTCGGACTATCCTTAAACCTCGTTTTGGAATATGGAGGAATATGTTTAAAATGGGCATATGAACCTTATTTACTTTACGTTGGTACTTGGAACTTAGACCTTAATTTCTACATATTAAGTTTTCTTTCGTTACTCGTTAATAGTCTACCTAGACTACATGTATCCTAGTTATTAATCTCATTTTCAAAATTCTCTAAAGATTATTCGTCTAACATTCAATATTTTATGAAACACTCGAAAGGGTTGCCCTTGGATCACCACAATCAATTTAAGTGCTCAAATGTAACACTTGACTTGGGTTTTTCCATCGACTCCTGTTTGCGGTTGTTCTTAATGAAAAGCTTCGAGAGGTTAATGGAACGCCTGGGGGTGAATAATTAATTATTGTTAAATGTTTGCTAACGTAAGTTTCTTGGCGTAAATTAATGTCGGTCTCTGTTAGACTGCTTAGAAACCAGTGAGATGAAAGATGTTGAGCAAATTGCTATTTTTCAAATAATTTAGCAATTATACACATATCAACCCCTGTTTTACACATTAACCCCGTGATCGACACCTACCCTACCGATTAAAGAGCCCCAATAGTTTCCTGAAGTCCTACCTTTCATCGAAAATGCCAGCCGGAGATGCCGGCTGGCATTTTCGATGAAGTCGAAAAATAATCACCACCACAAATGACGTCGTTAAAAAAAAGATGACGTTTTCAAATAATCCACACATCGCAAACAGGCGGAGATCAAAAGAGATTAAACCTACAACAGATATTCTTAGTTTTAAGTTAAAAAAAGAGAAAAAATGTTGTATCTAAGTCTGCAGCCTGCGAGTAGGTCTTCAATATTCAAAGCTAAATGAAAATATAATTCAAAGTACGGACAGAAATAACTTTATCGAGCATGTCTTTGATCGAGCTGTAGTCAATATTTCATTACTTTGTACTGACCCAAGGAAATAGGAATTAGGTCTGAGGCAGCTAGCATCAAAGCGAAAGGCTGAGTAGTGCACAGTGGACATAATCTTGTTCATTATTTGATTTATTCTTTACAATCTTTATTTTTGTCAAAAGTCGTGTCATCTTTTTAGTGACCCAACTTGTTATCTACTGCTGCTGGGCGCTAAGTAGGTTTGTAGGTATTTTTTTATTAATTAAAATAATTTTCTTTAACGAGCGAAATTTGCAGCATTGTGGATATCATAGAAAGGGGGCATTTTCATAGCAGTTATGAGTTTTATGCACTACGTTTGTAATAGTTTGTATGGAGAAAGCCCCCGGTACCCTTTTCGTCTTATATATAAACTTACCAGCCCATCAAGAAACCAGTCAATGAACAAGCGAGGATCTTCTCAGGCACGCTGGCTGTTGAGTTCGAAGACCTGCTGGCGAGCTGGGCCCACAGCAGCCAGCAGATGCCGGCGCTGCCCCCCGCACCTCCCACTACCATGTAGACGGGGATTCGGGGCTCGGCGGGGCAGTCGCGGATGTACTGTACACCTGGAAATTATGTCCAATCAGAACTTTGTTCCAGGTCTTTAAAATTATTGTGATAATAGGCGTGTTTGTTGTGGTGAAATCCCCTCCAGAATTTTTTGACAAGTACTCCGAATAATACCTACAAATATTTGTAATCTTAACCTTTGTGAGCATGATCACAAAAAAAAAACAAATGAGTTTCTTGTGTCTTCTTATATTGGGGCGGGTGCGTTCCGATGGCACATATCCTTACTTAGTTTTTAAGACGTTTCAATGTATATAGAGTTTCTTGTGCCTTCTTCTCATTGGTGGGCGCGTTCCGAAGGCACACATACTAACTTAGTTTTGAAGACGTTTCAATGTATTTGAGTTTCTTGTGCCTTCTTCTCATTGGTAGGCGCGTTCCGAAGGCGCACATCCAAACTTAGTTTTTAAGACGAGATGTGATTTCATGAAAATTGAATGATTGCAAATGAATAAAGAATTTTGACTTTGACTTTGAACACGGTCGACTAAGTTGAGAAGGTGGAATAGGTGATGGGCAAGCCTACTTATATTATTATGATTTATGTCCCAAGCATTACAACGCCTGGAATAGCACGAATTAAAGTAGCTAGCACTGTATAAATTATCTAGATTAAAATATAAAGACCAATATTATTGTGCTTTAAGTCTCTATGGACTTTTTTTGATGACGGTTGATGGGATATTATCCAATAATACTTTGTAATTAAAAGTGAAAACTATCGAGATTATTTGGAAGTTGGGGCTCGGTAATTAGAGATCGCTTTTAGCGATAACGCCGCCTATTGGGTCGTACTGTAATTTTAGTTTCTGTTGTTTTTTCTTTCTTAAGTATTTAAGTTAGATATAAGTTTGTATGGTTCAATTAAGCAATACAATTTATCTTATTAACTTTTGAAGTATTCAGTGCACCTGCACACACGAGTGTGCAGAGTTGCTAGGTACCGAAACAATATAGAACAACGTTGACTATAAGCCAGATCCGAACGATTTTGATCGCCTTTTGTCTCTCTATTCCGATCGTCTTTTGTGTTTGCTCCGATCGTCTTTTATTTCTATTTCGATTATCTTTTGTTTGCTTCAGGGGCAATTTCGTCGGTTGAAATATTACTGCTTCACCCATTGGTGTTAAATTAGGAAACCGTTGCTTTGAACGAACTCACAGATGGGAAATGATCATCTCTGTCCTCAGAAGAATATTTTTACTTGTTCTTCTTCTTTCATGTCAATGGTTTAGGTTAGGTTTTTGATTGGAGATAATTAATATTGGGTGTGGAGAAAACAGTAAATTTTTTTGGACCAGTAGATAACTAGTCACATTCAGGCGACATCTATTTTTAACGAATATATTAACTAATTTAGGTAATATTTACTAGCATTAAAATCAAGTCAGTCTATAATCCGACTAATCAACAAGTAAAACAAACACGAGTAAACTTCATCTATATTCATTAGCATACCGTATGATAATTTAAAATCCAATTAGTCTAACAAAGCCTGACAAAATATTGAAGCCACATAAAGTTAGTATGTTAAATCAATGGCTTCATTCAACAATGAAACACAAACATTATTTTCAGTAGGTAGGTACCTAAGTAATTTCTGCACATAAATAATTGTTTATTGCCATGCTTACGTCACGCCGCTGAAGACTAAAAGTGCTGAATCGCTATGACCCATTGACTTATTTATCTGTGACCTTAACAGTTGGCACAATGGTCACCATGCCGGACTGCCAAATATAGGGTTGCGGGTTCGATTCCCGCCTCAGACAAGTATTTATGCTTAGATATTTGTCTGTGGTCTGGTTGTTTATATGTATTATAAGTATATATTTAGAAACTAAAAATATATAAGTAGTATATTCGTTGTCCCATAACACAAGTCTAGTTACTTAGTTTGGGGCTAGATGGCGATGTGTGGAATGTCCTGGTAGTTCAATATTTACTTATTTTATCTGAATTGCCCCTTATTTTTACTCTTATCTACGTTTGTGCAATTTCACTGACCTAAATTAAATAAATTGTACCATTAAACGCGAATTAACTGTAGCTAAATTTAAACCTATACCTAAACACGTCATGTTTTATTTTTATTCCCTCAAGACTTGCCGATAAACTGGTTGATTTTTTCTATAAATATAAAATTCAAATTTCTGACTGACTAATTTATTAACGCACAACTGAAACCAATAGTCGGATCGCGCTAAAATTTTACATATAGGATATAAAATTCAAACCCTATGTCAAGGGTAAAATATAGTTTTATTTTTATTTTTTTGCGATTCAACGGTCAACGTTTGACCACTATGACACCTGCTCTGGCTGATGGTAGGTGACGATGTGTTCTGAGATATAGCTCTCCTAGAAAAGCCTTATGGTTACTTATAGAGCCAAAATTAATAGGTCTAGAAACATGAGATAGATTTTATCACGTCTTTCGAACAGCGGTACTGCCTACGTGGGATTATTTCGATTATGTTTGAATATTCATCAGTTTTCAGATATAAGTGTCCCGGGAATTGCTCGAATGACTCGACCAAAATTACACTTTCGCGGAATCACAATCGATTACAAATTATGTGGGAGTACGTTTCCGAAATATGTCAATTACGTAGCTTGTAATTATTAATAGAGTGTTTCATGCATATTTTATAAATGTATTACTAATTTGTTGTTTTGATACTTGATCCTGATAATAATAATTAACTTGCATATATATATTTTTATATTTCTGCACAAAAACAAAACCTTAAGCCAATCAGCAAAATACCAGCGGTATTTTGCTGATATTTCCCAGTATTTTGTGACCACGAAGAAAAACTATTTCTCGTAGTCCTATAACTATTTAACTACATAGCCCAGCACACCCTTGAGGATCTAAAACAAAGGATGACCAAAAAAGACGATAGAAAAAAAGGCCACCGTCAAAAAAGTACCTTCGTCATAATAGAATGATCATTTTTATGCAAGTCACTCGACAAAACTAATAAGAATTTTAACGTCACATTTTGTTACGGATATAAGAGGATGTAGGTAATCAAACCTCTCTATGGAAGGAACTCGCGTCCACTTTGCTTTTTAAATACCTAATCTTACATCTTATTCTGATGGGTGTAGCTACACTCATCAGAATTTCATCGACTAGGTTAACACGTTTCATAAATAAAAGCTGCATCCTTAGGTAAATATTATATTACAGTGAAATAAATTATTTCCTACGGCTATTATTCTTCTATATTTTAGTCATACACTATGATCAATTTGTCGTTTGAGGAGTATACCTCCATAAAAGTATTATGAGGCTCGCAATATCAAATGTTTTATTTTTAGAAACCAATAACGTAATCTAATGACAAGTATCAATATAAGTCGATCGATATATAATAGCCGTATCCGATTATTGTCGATGTGATGGGTGCTACATTCGATTTGCTCCCAAAATTGATAAGGAAATAAAATATTGTGAACGTGTCAGACGATATAGTATTTTGATGTGGGATGACGTCGCTCATTTCCCAATAGTATATTAAAAAGGATGTACTTCTTTTTGTGTTCTTTTCTCAAAAGTAAATTGGGTAAAAAAATATTAAGTATCACGACATGTTATTTGATTTATACAAGTTTGATATTAAATTGTAAAATTATTTTTCTCAACAATGTTGAGCACGAAATTGTATTAAAGATTTTTAGTATTGACAAGCTGAGAGGGTGGTAAGTATAGGCACATGAGTTTTATCTACTCATGTGGTATATTTGGGCATCCTCACACAACAAGGACCCAACTAAAGAGATCCAGTTGCGGAAAACAGCCTATTTTCAAGTATCCTATAATTATAAGTATGGTTTATTCATAATTTAACAAGGAATTTCGAAAAGTATTCTAAAGCAGAACTAAATATTTCGAGGAACAAGAGGTAGGTTAGGTATCTCTTTGTAGCCGTTAATAATTTAAGCATCAAAGTGCTGTTTCGGTTTACCCCATTTATCATTTTAAAGGAATTCCATACAATATGGCTGGATTGTTTAAATTCGTCTCCAAAACGATTCAGATGACAATGTAAATGGTGCTTATTATTTTTGCATTTCTGGATATATTGAAATAAATAAATAAATATTGCAATACATTCCACACATCACCATTTAGCCCCAAGCTAAGTAACTAGACTTGTGTTATGGGTGCTAGACAACGGATATACTACTTATATACTTTTATTTTGTAAATATATACTTATATTACATAGAAATAACCAGACCACAGACAAATATCAAAGCATAAATACATGTCTGAGGCGGGAATCGAAGCCGCAACCCTGCATTGTGCCAACTGGGTCGTCAGTTGGAACAATGGTTACCTTACTTTCTATGGTTACTATGGCGTGGAGTTGAAATCAAATCCAAGTAACTAGATTAGACATTATGTATACTTGACCAATAAAATGATAAAAGTATTCCTAAATCTATTTCTATCTGACCAACGGAAAAAGTTGTGTCGTTGGAAAAAAAAATGTTGAGCCGTTTTCGTGGGTCAGTTTATTTGTACAGATTAAAGTCCTAAAAATATAAAAAAAACAGCGCACTCCGGGAGTGCAGGCAGAAGTGAAAACTGTATATCTGTGTAAAATCTCATCTGTCGCGAGAACGGCTGAAAATGCTCACCCACAAAAGTGCCCAACGCGCCATAAGAAGTTTTCACTTCAAAAAAAAGTGTGTGTCAGCTCCGACGCACGACTGGAGTTTACTCCTTAAGTACAAATATCTAACCATACGCAAAAAGTGTTTTAGATGAAAAAAAAAAAATAGTCGGACGACTATTTGTCGTCCGACAAATAGTCGTCCGACATTTGTCGTCCAACAAATAGTCGTCCGACATTTGTCGTCCGTCAATAGTCGTCCGACAAATAGTCGTCCGACATTTGTCGTCCGTCAATAGTCGTCCGACAAATAGTCGTCCTACATTTGTCGTCCGACATTTGTCGTCCGACATTTGTCGTCCGTCAATAGTCGTCCGTTAAAAAATACCATATGTACGTCTTAATACACTCACAGCCAAATTAAAAAACTGTATATCTGTGTAAAATCTCATCTGTCGCGAGAACGGCTGAAAATGCTCACCCACAAAAGTGCCCAACGCGCCATAAGAAGTTTTCACTTCAAAAATCATAGTCGAAGATCCCTTTAAGGACAATTTTTTTAGGCAACCCATTTGAATTATATTTATTGGCCTATTTAATTACTAATACTTATTATCCATTAAACAGATCGATGAAGGTCGTCCTTAAAGGGAATTCCGACTATCAAATTGTTAAAAAAAATTTATTCAATTTATGGTCGCCTTTCAAGAGAAAGGCTAGTTCTTTCCCTGAAAATAGAACCTTACGCATAAAGGACGCAACTATAGAGGTCAAGTTGCGGAAAACAGCCTGTATACCATGTATACAGCATAGTCGGCATTAGAATTGCAAACCCCCCGTAGAGTTCTATTATTGGATTTTTTCATTCTAATAATATTTTTCTGATAAATTTATGAGTTGCAAGACTTTAAACTTTAACTGAATCTGCACTTTAGAATCTTGCTTGAGTTGAAAACATTTTAACACCCGTATATTCACAAACAACCCTATTAAATTGCATAGTGAGCGCGAACGCATAGAGCCGCAAATAAGACGCTGATTCGCTATTAGTGCAGAGAGCAGCATAAAATTGACCAATCATAGGGCCGCATTTAGCGCAGTGCGTTCACTTATCCAAGAGCAACTTAAGTACTGTTTGTGAATATGGGCGTAAGAATAGCAGGTTTTGAGCTCTACGGTGGGTCTTCAATTTTGTTGCCTGATTGAACAAATTCTATTTTAAACTTACCCACGATTAACATGATGACTGGCAGAGTGGAGAGGCATGCGAGAAACACAGTCATCACAACTGCGAACAATTTATTCAATATTAAATGGCTGAAGACTTAATCTCTAAACCTTACCGAGAAATAGTAATCCATTAAGTAAAATTAAATTAAAGACAAAAACCATACGTTTAAAAGTTGCTGCAGTTCAGTAATCGGACTAGCAACCGAACTGCTGATCCCAATTTACTTACTATGCAATTATTAACAACTAGCTGCGCCCCGCGGTTGCACCCGCGTAAGTCCCGATCCCGTGGGAATATCAAAATGAAAAGTAGCCTGTAGCCTACCTCGATAAATGGACTATCCAACACAATTTTTTTTTTCAATTCGAACCAGTAGTTCCTGAGATTAGCGCGTTCAAACAAACAAACTCTTCAGCTTTATAATATAAGCATAGAAGTATAGATTTCAATAAATATACATTAAGAACTTGTTCCTTACTAACAAATACTTAGTAGTTTAGGTAGAACCTTATCTCCTTATACGATTAGATTAAATTAGATGGATACAAGCCTACATTTAAGGCAAGGAAATCTAAAATTAATCTTGGCGTGAAGACAAGACAAGGGTCTAATGGTCTTGTATGAGAATATTGCAGAATATCATTACGCTATTTATAGACATTCCGGAGGGAGATTCCATTATATAGAGATATGGTTTTTAATAAGGAATGTTATATTGGAACTGGTTATGCTTATTGCAGGTATTATGATGGTTAATATGGCATTATGTGCACGGTGAAGCATTTAAATAATTAAAAAAAAAGTCGTATTGAGATACGGATATTTTGGGATAGGTGTTACTTTGAAAATTAAACGGTACTAGAGTCTCTTGCGAATAGTGAAAATTGTGAGTAAGGATAAAGATAATAGATTTCTTATGTTTTTGGATTTTCAATGGTAATGAATAGGCTCTGAAACGGCTTTAGCATTTTTGATGAACCTGTTACGATGTATACACAATGCAAATTTTTATGCCGATATTCCCACGGGATCGGAACTTACGTGGGTAAAACCACTGGTTGTTGCTAGACAAAGTAAATAATTATAAATATGAAAAACACTACATAGTATAAAATAAAGTCACTTTTCGGCGTCCTATTTCCCTTTGTATGCTTAGATCTTTAAAACTACGCAACGGATTTTGATGCGGTTTTTTTAATAGATAGAGTGATTCAAGAGGAAGGTTTATATGTATAATACATGTATAATGTAGCCGTGCGAAGCCGGAGCGGGTCGCTAGTAATATATATTTTGAAAGCATGCTTGCATGGCTGTGACTTTAAGCTGACCTTTAAGGCGACCTATTTGGACCAGCACGGGGCTAAATCTTTTGATTGTTGATTTTTTGCTACTTTATGATTCCGTCTAAGAACAAAAACTTACTTGTCCTATTCATAATTTTAGCAGCTCTGCAGACAAAGTCGACCGTGCCTGAGGCCTCCATGTTGGCATCTTTCAGTTGATAAGCGACTGAGCCGTAGGTAGTGAGGCCGACACCGAGTCCCAAGCCGGTCCTATCGGTGTACTTCGCTTGTTCACCGCAAAGACGACGCTGTTCATCACCAGACACCTGTGCAAAATAAAAATACATTTTTATGTGATTCAAATGATAATTTATCATTCAGGAATGAAATTCATTAAACTGCCTGTAGTAACTGTCAATTGTCCAAAATTTTCTAAATTATTACATACTTTTTGAAACTTTGTTTTGGTCCTATTTATTAGTGAATAGACCTTAGTCAGAATATTTCTTTGTAGAGATTTATATTCAAAGTAGTATTTATACTCAAAATAATGCTACCCAAATATCTCCAATTTGTTTGTTTGATCAGAAAAATAGACAAAAGTAAAAAAAAAATTATAAACTAATAACCTGACAAATTCGACTCCAGCTGATTAATTAATTACTAAACAACATATAACAAGCACTTTATTTCTTCGCGCAAAAAGTACTAAGCCGATTGCAATTAAACTTGGTAATCGATGAAGAAGATAGGAGGAGCCTTGGAACATACTTGGCAACTTTTTATGCGGGATTTACGCGGGTAAAACAACGAACTAGTTAAATATACTGGATTTTGGTTTATAATAAGTTGACTGACCTGGCTAACAGAGCTGGAAGCCCTCCTGGAGCCGGTGTCTGATAGGGCTCCGGTGCCGCTCGGCCGGCCCGCCAATGAAGCCCTATACGGCGATACGCTTCGACCTCGGGTACCTATCAACAAAACGGGGTTAAATTAAATGCATTGTCATCGGAACTGAACCAAAATTTATAAATTCAACCCCTAGGCTAAGGGGAACTGAATTTAATTCAGCTTTCAAAATTTGACCTAAAAAAAACTAACATACAAATATAGGTACAGTCGGCAGCATATTTTTGCAACCCTCGGTAGAGTTTGAAAAACACTATTATTGGAATGTTTGCATTCTAAAAAAATTTGTTTGATTAATTGATGAGTTAGAAGACTTTCAACTTCACCTGAAGCAGATGTCTAGAAGCTTGCTTGTGTTGAAAACATTCTTATAATAGCCGTTTTGGAGCTCTATGGTGGGTCTGCAATTATGCATCCGACCGTACATTGCAAGAAAAAACATGATTTAATCGTAAATATCAAAGGAAGAACTTTATGGACTACTTTTGCTCCTATCTCGAACTCTGATCTCTATCAGGTGGAACTGTAGGACACGACTAGTACCTATACTTTCTTTTTTCTGACCCTCCACTACTAATAAAGATGTAACAAGTTCTGACGTTACAACACTGTCCCTTGTGTAATCTGCCTAACATATACGAATATACTTACTATTTATATAGTTATGGGTAGTATTGGGTAGGTATCAAAAACATTTAATATTACAGTTACTTATAGAGAAAGAAAATCGATTTCATGTCACAATGTATCAGTTATTTGAAATATTGTCATACTAGCTTTTGCCCGCGACTTCATTCACGTAGGGTTTGAGTTGTCCAAAACCCTTTTTTAGCGAATGCCTGCTCTATTACAGAATATACAGGGTTATTAATAATTATAGTAGCAAGCCGTTGAGGGCTACTTCTGTGCACCTAAACAAACAACTTTTGCTCTACGACTTTTGGAAATTCGAACTTTTTTTGAAAATTTTGAGGTTAGGTTTACCTAAAAATCAGCTGATCAAAAAAATGACGTTTGAAGTGCCAAGACGATGACGTCATTTGGCCGCCGCACGCGCAGGAGCAATAAATCAATCTTTACGACCACTTGAGAAGGTCTATTATGTCAACAAACGACTGTTTTGTTTAGCTTAGAGATTAAAGATTACGTTACAAGTGGTCCGGGAGTTCTGAGATGTTTATTTAATTTGTATAAACAGATTGAATTCGAGATATGAAAAAATTCACAGGAAATTATAAAAAGTTTACCAAAATGGATGATTCTCTCTCTATTCCTCTGTAGTCTAATTATCTTTGACCTACATATTTTATGTATATACGTATCTATATTCGTTCGTACGTGTTGTACTGTAACACACTTGTCTTCGAGAGAAGAACAGAGTTGACAGGTTTTGATTTACGAGATTGAAGTAATTCTCTGGAATATGTGGACCAATCTTAAAATGGAGCGATGCTTGAATATTTTATTTTTAGAATACGTCTTTTCAAATAAGAAGGTCAAATTTATACCAATGATATAAATAATAAAATAATAATGGTAGGTAAGTAATAAAAAATAAAAATCGGTAAACTTTTTATTTATTTTCTGGCTTATCTATTATTTGACTCAGCATTTGTAATATTGATTGATTGGCTTATTTATTCATTTCTATTTCTATTGTGATTTATATATTTTTTAAAGTTTTTTTTTTATAAATTAATAACTCTATGAGTTGAGTCTTTCTTTACATATCCTAACTTTGTTTTAAGACGATTCAATGTGATCTCATCCGAATTATTCCAATTGTGTTTTTTTCACTTTGACTTTATAAGTGAGCACTTAAAAGCAGCGTAGCCAGTATCTACCGACGGATATAAGATTATACTGTCTTCCTGAACACTTAGATCGTTTTTCGTATTTCAACCTATTCTCTCTGCTCTAGATGTCGTGTTCTTAGATAACATAAATCTATTAAAAACCGATTAGGTAGGTAGGTACCTACCTCAATACATATACCATGTAGATTCGAGAAGAACTTGTGTAATAAAATAAGTAAAAATGTGAGTTAGGATGTTTGGCTTCGGGACGCGCCCTCCAATGAGAAGAAGCCACAAGAAACTCATAGGGGTATATTTTATCCCCTTATCATCTTCACAAGGTCGGGATTACAATATTTTTTAAGGTATATTAATAAAGAATCAATGAAAGTCATGTTCTTATCCTATGATTTGCTAACACGGTGTTAAATCATAATCAAACTATTTGAACGTATCGCGTTTATCTTCTTCTCTAATTATAAACCCACGACCCAGTTGGCACAATGGTTACCATGCCGGACTGCCAAACACAGGGTTGCGGGTTCGATTCCCGCCACAGACAAGTATTTATGCTTAGATATTTGTCTGTGATCTGGTTGTTTCTATGTATTATAAGTATATATTTATAAAAGAAAAGTATATAAGTAGTATATCCGTTGTCTAGCACCCATAACACAAGTCTAGTTACTTAGCTTGGGGCTAGATGGCGATGTGTGGAATGTCCTGCAATATTCATTCATTTTCATTTATTAAGATACAGTTGGTAGGACTATAATTTTGTATGTTATGTATGTACTTATATAAAATTCTCGTGTCACAATGTTAGTTACTATACTCCTCTGAAACGGCTTGACCGATTTTTTTTATTTTTGGTCTGAGAATTGGCTACTGTCTATTTTTTATTTTGTTTCCTTTAGTTTTTTTATTGTAAATGGCAAAACAACGTTTGCCGGGACAGCTAGTGTTAGTATAAAAATATCATTTATTTGTACACCCAAGAAGTATAAACTGTAGTTAAATCTGTAATTTACCTAGTTCTACAGATCTATAATGAATTCATTTTATCACTATAGTTTGGAACCGGTTTAAAACTACTTTTGGTCAGGTCTCAAGACCGGCAAACAACAGCCGCATTATCGGGCACGATTAAATTTAATTTTAATTAGACGGTACTATAGCATTTCAAATAATTTCGTTAGACTAATGTCACCTCAGTCTATCTGTGACCATGGGAGCTGTAAAGTTCTCGAAACGTCAAGTCTAAAAAAAAACAAATTAAACGCAATTATCAAACGCAAAATATCCGTTAAAATATTTGCATTATGGGTTAAAGTCGCGAAAACATTAGAAAAACTACGGCTTTAGTTATTTACCTTTTTAAATTCAGAAATTACGCAGGTACAGAAACTAACAATGGGTCAACTAAGTGTGTTTTAATATGTGTGTTTATTGTTAGTACTATATGATTTGTGACTTTATAATTTGATTGTTGGCCTGGTGTTAACAACTTTACCCTCCAGTTTTGGTTGGTTATTTAGTCCATTGTTTGTTTTAAACTGTTGACAGCGCAAATAAAATATTTATTTCAACTCTGCAACTTACTCTAGGTTGAATTAATTTACCAACTCTAGACTGTGGAAGTGGCCCTACGCGACGGTACGAGTATAAAGATTAATTTAAATTTACCTACACTACCGAGAACAAATACTGGGTTATTAATAATTAGCTTACAATTAGTTCAAAGTGCTACTTCTGTACATCTATAACAAACAAGTTTTTATTCTACAATGACTTTTGTATATTCGCAGTAACGCTGTTTAAATAAAATCTCTACCGTCTTTACAAAACAAATTTAAAAGTATAAAGGTAACTAGGCAGTTGATTAGGTACTCAAAACAAAAATATACAAATATAGTTTTATGTTATTTATATTTATTCTATTCCGCTCGAATAAAGTTTATTATTTGTTTGCAAATATAATCGAATTTCTAATTATTTTCACGCGCCGTTGATTTGCCTTGTTGTGTGTCCAATTAATGGTAAAAATTGGTAGCTAGAAATAATGATACGCCTGTAAGGAGAACGTAGTCTACAGAATTTTTGATCGATCGATAAAACTCTGTATAGGTTCAATTCAAAGCGTTTCGATTCTGAAATTTATTTTGTATAATATGTTTTCGTATTTTGTTTCGTTTCAGTCGTCTGAAAGCATGATTCTGATTATGTTGCCGATCAAAAAACCTGTATTCGTCTTTAAAGTTTGTCACTTACCAGCAGCTTGACTATCTTCACTCGCTCGCCTCTCCCTGGACACCAAAGGTTCTTGAAACGTAAGCGTCAGACTTCCTCTAGGACTTATCCTGGACCCTGGCTCTCCATCCCCAGCTACCAGGCTCCCTCTCGCACTTCTCTCGGAAGGAGCAATACTCCCCCGGGGACTCCTTTGAGAATCAGGTATCAACGAACCCCTCGGTGTCCTGTCAGGTAGGCAGGTAGGCTTAATAGGAACTTCAGGAGTTATACTTCCTCGAGGACTGCTCCGAGGAGTTGGTCCTTCTTTATGACACCTCGCAGGATCTATCTGGATACTGGCTACCGAATGCCTCGGGCTTCGGCCAACATCTGGTACTAATGAGTTTCTTGGTTGATTCCAAGATGTACCTTCTGGTACTAAACTTCGCCTTGGGCTTCGGGCTGACATATCCGGCGTGATACTATTCCTTGGACTCCGATTAAAATCCTGAGGGTTAAGGCTGAGTCGAGATCCATATGCCATTTCTACATTCAGATTATTTCTGGAAGGTGCAAGACTATTCCGCGGATGCATCGCTGTGTCGGGTGTGATGGAATTTCTAGCTGATCTCGGTTGATCTTGAGGTACCAACGAGTAACGTGGACTTCTCTGATATCCATCCATTGCTGCATCGGGAGCTAGACTAGCCCGCGGGCTTCTTTGAGGTATGGGTATCGGTTCCATTTCCTCGTCAGTTTCCGCTGCTGCTAAAGATGCTCTTCTGGAGCCTTGGGCCGATGCACGAGGAGACCTGGCTTGAGGAGATGTTGCGGCGCTTCTGGAGGCACGACGCCTTCTAGACGACGACGTCCTATGGATCATCTTGTTCGTTCCTTACATTACGTCCTCTCTGCGCACATTTCGATTCTGTGAACAAAAAATATTACATTAGATTTCGAATGCCTAAAAAAGTTCTTTATTATTCGCGAGTAAAATTTATAACAGAAGTTTGGAATCCGCTCAAAAAGCCGCAATTTAAGTTGAGTAGACCGAGTTTGAATCTTAACGTAATTATTAAATCTAAGAACAGCGAAGGAACGTGATTTACGGTCTCGAGAGATGATATCAAATGTGATTTATTTGAAAGGTGTCTTTGTATCTCTAAATGCATTAATATGGAAATATATTCATGTCTGCAGATAGCTGGTAACAGTGGTTTTTTGAATATTGAGAGATGAAAAATATTTAAAGCCGCTGAAATTATTTGACCCGAATTTAATATTAAACGCAGTGTGTAAAATAGTCATATTTATGAGGTTAATTTGTAAACCTTTATGTCGTGATATAAAAATCTGACCCAATACTATATTCCCTCGCTTTATATCCCAACTTATTTAAAAGGGTATTTAGAGTGAGAAATTTCAAAAAAGTTTTTTTAATATCTTGTGTTTGAACAAAAGCGAGATAGGACAGAGTTATTTTTAGATGAAAATTTTACTTGATCTCGTTATTTCTCATTCTTTTTCTTCTTCTTCTTCTCGTATAGTGGTGTGGCTCACCTATTGTTAGAGTTTTCAGATCGCCCCAAGGCCTCTAACTTGACCTAACGACTGCTACTAGAGGTAGCAACCGAAACCAACGGCTTAACGTGCATTCCGAAGCACGGAGGGGCTCACGAAAACAAATTTTTGCCACACTACTAATTGGCCACCCATCGAAGTAATGACCACGCCGGGCGTCGCTTAACCCGCACGACCGTAAACGATCAGCGAGCGTCGCTTAGCTGTGAACCTCCTTTTTCTCATTGATAATTATTAAACAAGATTAGCTCTCTAAATAAAAGGAAAAATATTGGTTTGTTAATTCATTTTATCGGTTAGGTTTTTGTCGTATTATTGCTTCGATTAGGTATTATTAGGTCCTTAGGGTATCCTAAGGGCAATGCTGTAATATATCTTTGGTTTTGTGATTGATTACCTAAACGAATTTATTAAACAACCACCCACTTTTACTTGTTCAAAATCGATATATCTCAATATATCTGATATTTCAAACCTAGTTTCGAATTAAAAAGAAGCCACAAAGAACTCCTACGATTTTAATGTGAAACGAATCCAGATCAGGTTTCAGTATGAGAATTTACGTAATCTCTACATATAATAAATTCGAAGTTTTGGAAGTAAGCGTTCTACGTCCATAATGATCTTAGCACTATAGAATTCGCTAACCTTATATAGCTCCGGTAGAAAAAAATCTTGCATGCGCGATTCAGGTTTTCTTAAATTTAGAAAATCACAAATTAGTTGATTATTCTTTTTGTTCTGCTTAAAAATTTTGTACACTTATGTATTTTAAGAATACATAGCAATATACACATTTTTTAACTAAAAAAATAAAGTAATTAATTTAATAAGATATTTTTTTTAATTTCAAGTAACTAGCGCCATCTCTTCATTTTCGCGAAACTACCATTCATCTCAGAAAATGTTGATTTGGTTTGTTTACCTTTGTTTGTGCAGTCTAATTTCGGGAACTAGGA
Organism: Idaea aversata; assembly: GCA_907269075.1. Lineage (NCBI taxonomy): Eukaryota > Metazoa > Arthropoda > Insecta > Lepidoptera > Geometridae > Idaea > Idaea aversata. The sequence goes on along the minus strand of OU026092.1, from coordinate 14,208,430 downwards.
AACAGATTTTAACATAATCTTCACGAATGTGTTCAGAAAATATCAGAAGAGGTTTAGGTATTTCAAGTAGATTTATGTTACTAATTAAAATTTGATATTTCTTGGCGTAAAAAATAAACCATAAAATTTTTGCATGAAAACGTACAGAACGTAGGGATGATGTCAAAATTGTCATTTTGACATACGGAAAGAAGCATCTAGCGCCATCTCTTTTTTATTTATAATTTTATGATGGCTTCGCATTACCACTATCGTGCATATAGCATATAGCTTTGACCGCGACACTCGCGGTCAAAGAAAATTAAATCCAATGCAGGAGCGTTTTTTGAATTTGGAACATTACAACGCTCCAGCAATTTTGTATGAACATGTGTATGAAGCGGCGTGCTGGGGTTATTAAAAACTTAAATACTCTTTGATTGGATCGCTTTTATCAAAGTACTAGCGACCCGCCCCGGCTTTGCACGGCTATTATACAGTATCTCTTCTCTTATACATATAAAATGCTTTGTCCTGAATGACTGACTGACGGATCAACGCACAGCCTAAACCGCTGATCGTAGAGATCTGAAACTTGGAGGGTGTGTTCTTTGTATGACGTAGGCAGCCGATAAGAAAGGATTTTCCGAAATTCTACCCCTAAGGGGGTGAAAAAGGGGGACGAAGTTTGTATGGGACAACGTGATTCCTCGGTCCAATCTACTTCAAATTTTGCATAAACATTCTTTAACAGAATTGATGAAACACGTGTTTCGTATTTTATTAAAATTCATCCTCTAACGGGATTAAAAAGGGGTAGGAAGTTATTTTGGGGGTGATTTCCTCCGAAGTTGATATCAATACTCCTTTTAACTTACCTACATTGTATTTTGACACATGTTTGAAAACACAATCCGATTTTATTCAAAAGAGGACACGGCCTCATAGGAACGTAGTATTCGAAATTTAAAATGGTGAGGACTAGAACCACATGAGTAAATACTGTGCTAGAACATTTTGGTTATGTTTACGAATTATTCCCTAAACAAACCCGCGTAAGTCCCGTTACCGTGGGAATATCGGGATAAAATGTATCTATTATCTATTAAGTATTCTGTGACGTTCGTGTTTGCTGGAACACGTTCGGCCGAGCGTCGAGCGGCTGCAGTTTTTTGTTGTTTACTCAGGACCTTGATGTTCCTAAAATGTGCCTATACCACGACCTTCCTCAAAATAGAGCTATCTAATATTGAGAACCAGATTTCAATTGATTTAGGCGTTTTTAATTGTATATGTAACATGAAATTTAAATACTATATAGGTATTTTCGTTCTACTACTTTTTCCCACAACCCATTTTTTTAATTTGCTTCCAAGTACACACTTTTGTCCTTTCTTTCTTTATTATGCGTATAGAGAAAACATGTAAAATACGACATACGAAAATACATGATAATACAAAAGAATGTTTAAAATAACCTACCGATTTTGGTAATATTAAAACCCACAGAAATAATGTTTAAAATAACCTACCGATTTTGGTAATATTAAAACCCACAGAAATAATGTTTAAAATAACCTACCGATTTTGGTAATATTAAAACCCACAGAAATAATGTTTAAAATAACCTACCGATTTTGTTAATATTAAAACCCACAGAAATAATGTTTAAAATAACCTACCGATTTTGGTAATATTAAAACCCACAGAAATAATGTTTAAAATAACCTACCGATTTTGTTAATATTAAAACCCACAGAAATATATTAGTGATAAAACCAATTAAAAATCCTGTTAAAGCCATTTTCGACTTCTATGCGGACGAAGTCACGGGCAAAAGCTATTCTAAATAAAACAAAACCAATGCGCGAACGAAGTTGCGGGCAACAGCTAGTATAAAATAAAGTCACTTTTCGCCGTCCCTATGTCCCTTTGTATGCTTAGATATTTAAAACTACGCAACGAATTTCGATGTGGTTTTTTTAATAGATAGAGTGAATAAAGAGGAAGGTATTTAGATATAATACATGCATAATACAGCCGTGCGAAGCCGGGGCGGGTTGCTAGTATTCAAATAAGTTTGATCTTGACTAGGTTTCTTATCTCTAGCGAAGGCTCTCGGAGCGGTGTTGGCTTAGTGGTAGATACATCGACTTTCAATCTGAAGGTCGTGGGTTCGAATCCCGGCCGTGCACCAATAGATTTTTCAAATGACAAATGTATGTGCTCTAAATAACATTGCTCTTACGGTGAAGGAAAACATCGTGATGAAACCCGCGGCTTATTGGCCCCAGACGTATTGACAAGTTCCTTCCTCTGGATGCGGTCGACTAAGCTGAGAGGGTGGTAATAGGTTGCTGGCGCTGAATAAATCATCTGGATGTAGATGACAATATTATTCTTATCTCTAGCAACGCCCCAGGTTAAATAAACAAAATAAATAATACATATTGCAGGACATTCCACACAACGCCATCTAAGCTCGAAGCTAAACCACTTGTGTTATTAAGGTGAAAGGGTACCTGCGCGCTCTCCATACAAACGTAGTCCACTGTTTCCTTCCTGGATAATGACACTAGCACAAATGTTTTTGTGCCATAAAACCTATAACTGCCATGACTATGCCTTTTGTTTTATGGTTTTTTTCATTTTCTAAATATCATAGAAATAAAAATTAAAAAAAAAAACAAAAAAATAGGGGCATGCTCGTGGCTGTTTCAAGTTATATGCACCAAAAATATTTGCTCTAGCGTCATTATCCAGGGAGAAAACAGACGACTACGTTTGTAATAGTTTGTATGGAAAAAGCCCCCGGTACCCTTTCCTCTTAAGGTGAAGGATACTTCTACCTATAGTATTTTTCTTTTGTTAATACAGAAACACCCAGACAAAAAACAAATATCCATATACCTACATATTTGTTTGAGGCGGAAATTGAACCTACAAGCTTCCGAGTCGCAAGCGGATTTCCGTCCGTCCCGCTACGAAGAACCCGTGAGATAAGTGGCAAATTGTACAGATATTTTATTGGTAATTTTTAGGGTTCCGTACCTAAGGCTAAAAACGGTATCCTATTATTTTAATAAGACTTGCTGTTCGTCCATTTGTCTGTCTGTCCGTCTGTCTGTCACCAGGCTGTATCTCACGAACAGTGACAGCAAGACAGTTGATTTTTTTTTATCTAGCTCTAATTAACTTAACTTTTGATCCATTAAGGAGCTCGATGAAGGTCGTTCTTAAGGGGATCTTAGACTATAATGTTCGATGTATAAACAACTAGCGACCCGCTTCGCACGGCTATATTATGCATGTATTATACATATAAACCTTGCTCTTGAATCACTCTATCTATTTAAAAAAACCGCATCAAAATCCGTTGCGTAGTTTTAAAGATCTAACCATACAAAGGGATATAGGGACATACGGACGGCGAAATGTGACTTTATTTTATACTATGTAGTGAACTAATATTATAATGAGAAACGATTTGATTGTATGTTATTTTTGCATTAAATAGGCTCCAAAACCAATGGACTGATTTTAATGAAACTTATTGTTTTATTGGGAGTGTCATAGGCTACTTTTTATGTCGATATTCCCACGGGATCGGGAGTTACGCGGGCGAAACGGCGAGGTGATGCTTTCCTTAATAAATTTTTTATCCATTTATCTAAAATAAATAAATTTAAATGTATTATTACTAAGCATTTTTAAGTGAAAGTAAAATATTATAAAGTTTAGTATTCAGCGCGTTACCGCATAATTTACAAACTTTTTTCTAAACCGCTGAAAATAATTTACATTTCCATACCAGATGTTACCATATTATTAACTTGAAAAAAAATTGGGAACCATTTCGAAAAACTTTCACAATTTAATTTTTTAATAATCGAGCTCGAGTTTTGAAGTGAGACAAGCACTTTTATATACCTACCTAAAATAGTTTATATCCCGATATTCCCACGGGATCGGGACTTTCACGGGAAACCTTTAGTTTACACATTACTTTATTTTATTGTGTCCTTAGCTTAGTGTAATATGGGTCAAACCTGAAATAAACATTATTTTATTATAAATAAAAAAAATAAAAATATTATAATATAAAATATTATATTTATATATGTCGACGCAAGAGCGTTTAATAAGTTTATTTTAAATGATTTGTTTTTAGTTTATTTTGTTTTGATAAGTTACATTTGGTTTTTCAATCATTTACAATTAATTTAAGAAGGAATTCATATTTAGTTACTCAATTTATTGATGCAAACGTCATGCAATCGACGAGTATTCAAAAAGCAACGTTTATTATTTTAATCAATTTAGTTCTTCAATTAATTCAGCAAATTTGTTTAAAATAAATCTAGTTACTTTCAAGAAATTACTGTTCGATAATTTGTTTAAAATGTTACGTTTAAATTATAATACGTTGCTAGTTGGATATTCGTTGAGTGCAAAGACGTAATCAAATAACTCATGATTATTAATTCTAATCAAAATAATTGAATTTTAAATGTTCCTAGTTTCTTTAAAAATCGAGTTAGAATTAATAAACATTAAAACATTACGTTAAAGTTATAAAGAGAAATGTTAACGTTTAAAAAGTGTTATTCGATTAAAAAACGTCACCGCCCGTGATACGTAGTGCAGTCAGTGGTGGAGGGCTTCACTTTCGCTGGAGCCCTTGGACGGAGCGGTCGAGTTGTGAGTTAAGTGTGATTTTAATAATTTAATAAGTTCGTTTTAGGTTTAAATAAGTGATAGTTATTTAGGATATCAATAGTGTTAAGAAAATAAAGTAAACGTTGTAGTGAATAAGTGTTTTTGATTTTGTGGAGCATGAGTGATGAGAATAGTGACGTCAGCAATGCTGACGTCACTCTTTCTAAAAATTCGGCTGAGCAGGACCCGCCGTTATCAGAAGTGGGATCATTACCCACTTCTGCCGGACATTCTGTACCATATGCAACCGCAAATGCTTCTGTTAGCGGCGTGCCAGCTGAGTTTTTCACTCAAGTGATACAAATGATGAAGCACATGTCGGATCGCATGACGTCATCTGATTCAAAAGTGAAAATTAATGATGTGTTTTTGCCGTCATACGATCCCGACTCAAATATAGGGATACGTGAGTGGTGTAAGCATGTGACCACTGCCGTTGATACTTACAACCTGAGCGATTATGATGTACGAATGAAAGTGGGTAGTTTAATGAAAGGACGCGCCAGGTTGTACGTAGATAACTGGCTGGTATCCACAAATTCCTGGCCTGAATTGCGTGATATGTTAATAACAACTTTTGAACCGGAAAACCGGTACTCACGTGATATAATCCGATTTAGAGAACATGTTTACGATAATAGCAAGAATATCGCGCAATTTTTGTCGGAAGCCTGGGTACTTTGGCAGCGTATCACTAAGGATAAATTGACGAATGAAGACGCTGTTGAGGCAGTGATCGGTTGTATTGGTGATGAACGGTTACGAATAGAATTATTAAATACACGAGCAAAATCAGTTCCTGAACTAATTTCCGTAGCGTCGTCGATACGTCCAATAAAACGAACAATCACGTCAGATCAAAACTCGCATAGCGTTAAACGGCCCCGATTATCGGAAAAATCAAGTTTGTTCTGCCAAATTTGCAAAAGGACAAACCATAATACCCGTGATTGTCGTTTTGCTAACAAAAATCCGCCTCCTCAACCGCGTCAGGATTCGAACAATACCCTTCAAAATACCGGTAAACCTACCTGCACATTTTGCTCCAAAGTCGGTCATACATTCGAAACATGTTTCAGACGCGAGCGCACAGTGGTTTCGAACGTAAATTGTGTAGGTACATCTAAACTCACCTCAATATCTATTACTATTGGTGTATTTAAGTTTTACGCGATTTTCGACAGTGGAGCAGAATGTTCTTTAATACGTGAATCGGTAGCAGCAAAAATTCCAGGTAAAAGAATTAATGAGGTTAATTATCTTAAAGGTATAGGTCAGTTTACCGTAGTGTCCTTGACTACTTTGATAGCCGTTTGTGTTATTGATGATGTACGAGTAGAATTGAAGTTTAATGTCATACCTGATTACGAAATATGCTCTGACATTTTGATAGGAGTAAACCTCATCAAAGACACAAACTTAAGTGTGCTAGTAACATCTCAGGGTGCTACATTGATCCGTCAGCCGGTGGTCTACCACATGCGATCACAAAATGACAAGTTTGATAATTTGGATACAGATTTATCTAATGATGAGCAAATTAATGAATTAAAGATATTGTTAAATAAGTATACACATTTGTTTATTCACGGATACCCTCGTACACGAGTTAATACCGGTAAATTAGAGATTCGACTTAAAGATCCTAACAAATATGTAGAGCGCAGACCGTACAAGTTGAGTCCAATAGAACGTGAAAAAGTAAGAGGTATCATAAAAGAGTTGCTAGAACAAAATATTATTAGAGAAAGTAGATCTGCATTCTCGAGTCCGATAACTCTAGTTAAAAAGAAGAATGGACAGGATCGCATGTGCGTTGACTACCGTGAGCTGAATAAAAACACGTTACGAGATCATTATCCTTTGCCGATCATTTCTGATCAAATAGATCAATTATCGGGGGGTCTCTACTACTCTACTTTTGACATGGCAGCAGGGTTTCACCAAATTCCTGTCGCGGAGAGCTCTGTAGAGAAAACTGCGTTCGTAACACCCGACGGCTTATACGAATACTTAGCCATGCCATTTGGTCTAAGTAATGCCTGCTCTGTTTACCAGAGATGCATTAATAGAGCTCTAGGGTCTCTACTTTATGAATCAGACCCTGTATGCCAAGTTTACGTAGATGACGTTCTTATAAAATGTAGAGACTTTTCGGAGGGTCTGGTACGTATTGAGAGAGTACTCATAGCTCTACAAGAGGCTGGGTTTTCGATCAATGTCGAAAAAACTGCTTCTTTTAAACGCTCCATTGAGTACTTGGGCAATATTATATCGGACGGGCAAGTAAGTCCTAGCCCAAGGAAAGTGGAGGCCTTAACTAAGGCTCCGATACCTACAACTGTTAAGCAAGCTAGACAGTTTAATGGCCTGGCTGGGTACTTTAGACGTTTCATTCCCAATTTTTCTCGCATAATGGTACCTCTATACGAATTAACAAAAAAAGATGCGAAATGGGAATGGAATGATCGACACGAAGAGGCTAGGAATTATATTATCCAACAATTGTCTACTGCGCCTACCCTTTTACTATTTCAGGAGAACGCACCTATTGAGCTCTACACAGACGCAAGCAGCATCGGTTACGGCGCAGTATTAGTTCAAGTCGTCAGTGGCCGTCAACATCCCGTGGCTTACATGAGCCTGCGCACCACTGAAGTCGAGAGTCGATACCACTCCTACGAACTCGAAACATTGGCAGTGGTGAGAGCGATCAAACATTTTCGTCAATACCTATATGGACGAAAATTCAAAGTCATAACCGATTGTAACGCTCTCAAGGCATCTAAGTTCAAGAAGGATTTACTTCCACGAATCCATCGCTGGTGGGCGTTTTTGCAGAACTACGATTTTGAGATCGAATACAGAAAGGGTGATCATCTCCAGCACGCAGATTTCTTCAGTAAGAATCCCTCTACAGAGAGTGTAGTTAACATATTGACTAGAGACACTGAGTGGATACAGATAGAACAAAGGCGAGATGGCAATCTGCGTTTGTTAATAGATGCTATGACAAATGGCAACCCGAATGATGACTACGTCCTAGATGGCGGCATATTGAAGAAGAGACTTAGCGATCCTGTACTAGGCAATTATGAAGTAACTGTTGTACCAAAGTCATACCAGTGGAGTTTAATAAATTCCTTTCACACGGCTTTACAACACCCAGGTTGGGAGAAAACGCTACAAAAGCTGAAAGAGTCTTACTGGTTTGACAAAATGAGTACTGTGGTTAGGAAGTTCGTCGACAACTGTATCGTATGTAGATCATCAAAGGGACCATCTGGTGCAGTTCAAGTTCAGCTACATCCGATCCAGAAACCAACTGCGGCATTTCAAGTTATCCATATGGATATTACAGGCAAATTGGGCACCAAAAGTCAAGAAGGTTTGGATGAGTACGTAATTGTCACTATAGATGCGTTCACCAAATACGTTCTACTCAACTATTCGAATGACAAGAGTCAGAGTAGTAGCTTAGCAGCATTAAAACGCACTATACATCTATTTGGGACACCCGTTCAAGTAGTTGTAGATGGAGGAAGGGAATTCCTCGGCGAATTCAAATCCTACTGTGAAAATTTCAACATTAATATTCACACAATAGCTGCAGGAGTAAGCCGAGCAAACGGGCAAGTTGAACGCGTCATGGCAACATTGAAGAACGCGCTGACTATGATAAAAAACTATGAGACGGAAAACTAGCAGACTGCGTTAGAAGCATTGCAATTAGCGTTTAATTGCATTCCACATCGTGTAACTGGAGTCGCACCGCTTACACTTCTAACACGGCGACAGCACACCGTACCCCCTCAACTTCTGCAGTTGGTGAATATTGACGAAAGTACTATTGACTTTGATGTACTTGACCAACAAGTTCAACAAAAAATGCAAGCCGCAGCCCTGTATGACAAACAGAGGTTTGACAAAAATAAGGCGAAAGTACACCAGTTTCAAAGAGGAGAATACGTGTTGATCAAGAATAATCCACGTAATCAGACATCACTTGACCTTAAATACAGCGAACCATACGAGATACTGCGAGTCGATGATAACGACAGATACTTGGTGAAGCGAGTGACTGGCAGAGGACGACCACGTAAGGTAGCTCATGACCAACTACGACGAGCACCTCAACCAGGTGAACAGACAACCGTGTCGACGGATCCTAATGATGAACATGAACCAACAACCACCAGTGAACCGCAGCCATCTACTTCCCAAGTCGCTACTATCGAACCGCTACCATCAACTTCACGAGCTGACAACATAAATTAGATGCCTGAAACGGTGAGTTCCTTCCATTTCTGATAACCTTTTTGTAAAAGATTATACTTTACAGATATTGATGACAAATCATCGATACCATATTATAAAACCAACAAATAACAAAAATCGTTTCGTAAGTACCGTACATAGTGACTGTAAGACTGTACTATCCTTTAAATCCCTTTTTCCTTACCTTAACTATCATTTTCAGAGCCTCTGTGGACCACGGTCAAATAAAAAGGCCTAGACCACAGCATCGTCCTTCCCATTTCCTTTAGAGCCTCTGTGGACCACGGCGTACGAGACCGCTCATGACCACAGCAACATTTTCTGAGAGCTTATTACAAGTTTTATTTATGTATTTATGAATCTACGAGAAAAACTTAATCAATGCTCTGTGGACCACGGCGTCCAAGACCGCTTAGAACCACAGTAGTAAATTAAGTAAAAGTTTTCAGAGCCTCTGTTGACCACGGCGTACAGGACCGCCCAGACAACAGCATCGACCTAGTTCCCATATCCTTTAGAGCCTCTGTTGACCACGGCGTACATGACCGCCCAGACAACAGCATCATCCGTCTACGAGTACCATAAAAATGCAAGGATGCGTGGAGACATTTGCATTTAAAAACAAATAAAATAAAAATGTGTAAAAATGCGTGGAGCATATAAACACAGTCTACGAGAACGTATTTACCTACTACAGCTCAATCCTAAAGTACAGCAATCCCTATGATTTATTTCAATTATTTACACTGAACTATTTTATTCATCAAATAACCACTAGGTATTTGTTTACAGTGGTCATGCATACAAAGCTAACTATAAAACGAAATCATAGATACTGTAGTATCTAGGACAGATACATAGTTCAAAATATTATTAACAATTCCAGAACCGAGGCAGGTGCAGAGCACGCACCGCCCCGCAGAATGGCCGTGTCGACGCAAGAGCGTTTAATAAGTTTATTTTAAATGATTTGTTTTTAGTTTATTTTGTTTTGATAAGTTACATTTGGTTTTTCAATCATTTACAATTAATTTAAGAAGGAATTCATATTTAGTTACTCAATTTATTGATGCAAACGTCATGCAATCGACGAGTATTCAAAAAGCAACGTTTATTATTTTAATCAATTTAGTTCTTCAATTAATTCAGCAAATTTGTTTAAAATAAATCTAGTTACTTTCAAGAAATTACTGTTCGATAATTTGTTTAAAATGTTACGTTTAAATTATAATACGTTGCTAGTTGGATATTCGTTGAGTGCAAAGACGTAATCAAATAACTCATGATTATTAATTCTAATCAAAATAATTGAATTTTAAATGTTCCTAGTTTCTTTAAAAATCGAGTTAGAATTAATAAACATTAAAACATTACGTTAAAGTTATAAAGAGAAATGTTAACGTTTAAAAAGTGTTATTCGATTAAAAAACGTCACCGCCCGTGATACGTAGTGCAGTCAGTGGTGGAGGGCTTCACTTTCGCTGGAGCCCTTGGACGGAGCGGTCGAGTTGTGAGTTAAGTGTGATTTTAATAATTTAATAAGTTCGTTTTAGGTTTAAATAAGTGATAGTTATTTAGGATATCAATAGTGTTAAGAAAATAAAGTAAACGTTGTAGTGAATAAGTGTTTTTGATTTTGTGGAGCATGAGTGATGAGAATAGTGACGTCAGCAATGCTGACGTCACTCTTTCTAAAAATTCGGCTGAGCAGGACCCGCCGTTATATATAATTTTGGAAAATTCAACCACAAAGCGGAAAAAGTCTTGAGTAAAAACTAGCCAGTTATTATAAAAGTTTTTTCCTTTTTCTTAAAAGCAACTCGTGGCTAGAATTTCCCCTGAAGCCTCCACAGTACTTCCGTTAGTTTCCGTTATAAAATCCAGTCCTCCATAATTATAATTAATGGCGTCGGAGTAAGAATCTCCGGAGTTAATTTTAGAAGCTTTATTTGACGATTTAATTATGAACTTCAACAGCTTGCTCTGTAAGGACACTCCATTATCATATTAATGGCGTATCTTCAAGATGTAAAGACGAATATATTCAGTAAAGGAAAAATCCTAATAAAGTACTTAATATTATTTACTATAATAATAAGTACTAAAGGACTTGTAGACCGGCTATTTTTCCGCAAATAGACCACTTTGGTTAGGTCCTTTTTGAACATGAAGTAGGCTTGCCCTTTAAATAAAATATAAAACCTCCATGGAGTGACCCTTTTAATATGACATGATCATGTAAGTCCATGGACATGATACATCGACTGTTTGTGTGACAAATTATGAAGTAAAATGTCTTTTTAGTTAAAAATATTGTAAAGATTTTTTGGAATAAAAAAAGAAGGTAAGAGGTTTATAATAAATATATGCGTTCTTTAAAATTCTAAGATACTGGAAAACTGTCGGTAAACCTATTAAACGGAACTCTACACTTCAGTCTGCCTTCAAATAGTTCTGCGAGCTATCGATCAATGATAGATAGATAGTAAAGTCTCACCTAGGCACAGACCTAGATAAGTATCTGCGCGCGGTCGTTAAAATTATACCCAATTTGCCAGACTGTCAAGTTTTATTAAAATTATTTTCCATCTCATTACCTTTGAAGGTAACGAACTGTAAAAGGTTTTAGATGTAATCTACTTAAGTAATAAGTAAAACAATGTTTTCCCTCTAGTTATACAATGTATTAAAAGAAAAGATACCGGACTTTTTTTCCATACTAACGTATTTGACTGTTTCCTCCCTGGATAATAACACTAGAGCAAATATTTTACAGCATAAAATCTATAAGCTATAAGGGTCTATGTCTTGTTTATGTATTCATTTTTGAAAAAAAAAACGTTATCCAGTAGAAGTCGACGAAGTTTGTAAAGACGAGGCTGTATGGGTGTGGTATGGGCTCACACAGCAGTCTTTGCCTTCCCTTATCAGGTAAAATAAAATTAAAAAAAAACATTCTCTACATACTCTACAGTGGCTATAAAGCTTAGAAAAAAAGTCAATCTAGAACCTCTCATTTCAAAAACGAATTAGCTGATTGGTAGATTTCTCGATGTTCCTTTGTTCAGTTTTCAAATTAAGAACTATCAAAACACGCATTCAAATTAAAACAAACATCAAAGTTGTTCAACGTACCAATTCCGAACCATTATGTTCAGCCTCTAAAAGTTAAAGCATGCCATCTGCCAACGATTATAACTTTATTTCCATCGCGTTAAAGTTTAAATTGCGGTATCATAATAAAGTAGAAGCAATTAAATTTAGATTTTCATTTAGCTTTTTATAGTTTGTCGGGAGCTTTCATATTTGTTATGAAATGGGTGGTTTGGATAAAATAGAATTAACTTTTTGAGGCCTGACTGAAGCTGACAGTTAATTTATTGATAATCTAAAATAGGCAGGGGTAAGTTAGATAATTTGAATAATTTATTTAACAGGAAAGAAAATTATGAAAATTATTATGAAGAAAAACGTAACGGGTTGTAAACCTACTATTATTGTAGCAAAGTGGCATACGACTTAATTAAACCCTTTCATTTGATAACCAAAACGGGCCCTATTCATTATTTTTGTATAATTCGTGACTACATCACTACATAGTATAAAACAAAGTCGCTTTTTCTGTCCCTATTTCCCTTTGACCGCTTAGATCTTTAAAACTACGCAACGGATTAAGATGCGGTTTTTATAGATAGAGTGATTCAAGAGGAAGGTTTATATGTATAATACATGCATAATATAGCTGTGCGAAGCCGGAGCGGGTCGCTAGTACTTAATAATTTCCAAAAGTCGTAGAACAAAAGTTGATCGTTAAGGTGCACAGAAGAAGCCCTTAACGCCGTGTCAATTAATTTCCAATAACCCTGTATAATTTTTATTTCAGGTAACAGCCTTATAAATAAGTACAGACCCATATAAAATATATACCTTACTTACAGACTAACATACATATTGATAATATTATAATAAATTTAAGTTAGGTTTTATATTTTCGGTCTCGCTTCCCTATAGCTGTATACAATGCCGGTGGGCCAGAAATCTACCGAGAAGAACAAGTCCTTCAGCGTCGCTAGAATCCGGAGCACGTAGGACTTAAAATTAGTCTTCTTTTGGGATTCCAGTTCCACTAGTTCAAGGCTGATACCTAGCTTCTCCTGTTCCAGCCGTTTCCGGCCGTTGGTCTTAATGTACGTCCGTGCGTACGTACATATGTGCGTACGTGCATACGTGCGTATGTACGTACGTGTAATGTATGTTTGTACGTCTCGTTGGTAGTTGTACTTTTACTTTATTAGACAATTATTATTTCATAATATCCCAGATATTATGAAATAATAATTGTCTAATAAAGTCAAACGTTGAAAGACTTTAAACTGCCTTAGAACGGTCCTTAGTCTCCTTCCTTCCTTCCTTAGTTAGAATCTTGCTTGCTCCGGTCCTTAGTTAGAATCTTGCTTGAGTTGAAAACATCTTAGCTCTACGGTGGGCCAAAAACATTACCCTCCCTTTTCGTTACCGTAGTCGAGTAACAAATAATAAAATAGAAGAAGGAATACATGTCACAGGAGACGGTAATCAATTGAACGGATCATCCGAAGATTAATTAATTAGCCAGCTTTAATCGAAGGGCGAGATGAAACAAGGGATTAAGCGGGGTTTACATTATCGTACTCGTATGACAGATGAAAATTTTATATCAACTCGTACAGTGTAAACCCGGATTTAATTTATCAACCGGGATAGCTCGAATATCCGAGGATAAATGTTACTAAAAATCGTTTTATAATTTTGGTATTAAAGAACGGTGGGAGATATTCATAAGTAAAGACAATAAAAGCCAGAGAGAGGAGTAGCAATGACCAATGCCCATGCTTAAGTTGCTTACCACATAAAAATAACACATGTAATGGGTAGAGACATTTCTGGGGGCATTTTTATTTGACCAATAATCTGTTCTTCCTATTTTCGTCCAGTTAGGGAAATAAAACCTTAAATTTTGCCGTGTATTGGGACACAGGAGGTCCATCCATCTATTGTGTTGGGGACCTACAGTCACAGCGCTCCTTCGAAGTAAAACCTCACCGGGTCATATTTTATCTACAACAGCCTATACTTGTATTTGGAGTTGTGGAGTGACTTATACTAAGGCCATTGCAGGGCCCCATAAAATTCCCAAACTTGTCGTCAAGGGCACAAAATTGTGTAGAGCAGGATTTTCATTTTCTAAGATGCTTTTTCGGCAGATACGCAGGATTACAAATAACCAATGAATTTTATTAGCTTCTTTCTGATAAAATTTGTGCCTTCTTTTAACCTTTAGACAGCAAATCTAAATCGACTAGTACAAGGTAGATGTGATGTAGAACTACGAGCATTGCTGGTACGTGCTTCGGGTGGACGTGACCAGACTACCAAGTATGTCCAGGACGACAACTATTGATTACTTACCTTTTTTTTCTATGTAATGTCACCGAACGACTTGTGCTAATAGCCAGTGTCAAGTTATAATATTTTCATCCCATCTATTTAAAAACCAACGGTTGTTTCTCAAGCTACTAACATGTTACGTTTTGGTGCACTTATTGACTGGGCAGTAATGGGTTATATCATGATTATTTAATCACTGGTGGTCACACCTATTAGTGAGTTTTGAATAATGGCAAAATTTTGAACAAAAATTTGAAAAAAGGAAGTCCAGTTATTGAAGTTCTTATATGTGTATATCCTTTTCTTATATCTTTTTTCCACACTTAGTTCACAAATACTATACATTTTATTGTAATCTAGAAAAACCGAGAATTTCATCTTGTTTTTTTATATATGTGTATGATATTATTATGCTCAAGTGCGACACGCGCGCGAGGTAGGCGGTCAAATAGGTCGAACGTAAGGAGGTTAGGTTGAACGACAAACCATATTATTATAATGAATAGAGTTACTGGCAGGTGAGACTCGTGCCTCAATTAAAAAAACGATTAAAAATACTCTGTTCACGGTTTGTAAACGAAACTTAATTTATGATACCAACGATATCTACTCTAAAAATTAGTAAGTACTTAGAGATTTTGTAATCAATTTTTAAGTAGATACTCTACGTAGAACGTGTCGAATTTTTAAAATTGCTAAATTTAAGAACGAGCGGCGGAGACGCTTGAAAAAAATTGCGCCAAAAATACGCGCCGATTTTAACCTAAATCTAAATCTCGTCTAACTGCGTAAAATCCTTAGAATTACAGCTTTCTACCACATTTCGAGTAAAACAAGATTAGAGACTTATCCTTATAAATTTAAGAACCACGCAGATACATTACGCCGTTCTAAAATAATGCCTTTTTAGGGAAAGAAATTCTTTAAATCCGTTAAACCTGAAAAACGAGTCGTAATGAGAATTGTACCTAAAAGTAGGTACTTTTATAAATAAATTGTAACATTTCGCTAGCAAAAAATATATTACTGGAAAATATACAATGTGTTTGGAAAAAGAGTTTCTAATGCGACAGGGGGTTGTTCTAGACTTCTAGGCGAACTAATTTTGTTCTACAACTTTTGAAAATTCCAATTTTTTTGAAAAGTTCGAGTTTTTTTTCTGAAAAATCGGTTTTAGGGAACCCCTTTTTCTACCAAAAGAATGATCTCGATCAGTTTAGTCATCTTCTAGTGATCGGTGAACATACAAAAAACATAAAAAAGGGGAGACGATAATATATTAACGGACGAATCGAGAACCTCCTCCTTTTTTAAGTCGGTTAAATACCGCGAAGCGGAGTCAGTGTATCATAAAGAAAAATGAAACTATTAACTAGAACTACGTCCAACAATTTCAATTTCAGAAATGAATGCCAAGTGATCCGTTTTTAGTCACCGAATACTTATAAAGTAAGTTTCCTCAAAGGAACATTTAATCGGTCTCAAACTCGACGCTTAAGTTCAACCCGACAAAGTTTTATTAAACAAAACTAGCTGACACCCGCGGTGCTGTTCGAGTTATCTTTCATACTTAGTTGATAGAAACTGATTTTTACTTTCACTACACTTGTGCACTTTCCTTATATGATAAATATTACATACAACTAAGTTATTTATTATACTCATAGAAACTTCATTACCCGACTATGACGAAGCCAAAAGGGAGGGTTTGTTTTGGCCCGTTTGTTTATGGAGGCGAATTTTTTAAATATTTATGGTAGGTATATTAACTTTTTATCCTTGAAAATCTCCTACTATATCTTCGAATATCGTGAGTGTAGTGTGTCGCAGCCTAATTGAAAGAGAGTACGGCGCTCGTAGCTTCTCCAATCTTCTTATAACCATGATCGGTGCAACGCAACAAATTGAAACATTAGATCGTCTTTTTTCGAGTGAGTGACGTTCGAGCAGTCAATTTTTTCCCTGCCCAATAGTTGGCCTCTACAACTGCAGCAGCGTTGGCCTTTACCAGGTCCTCCAATGTGCAGGTATTAGGGCATAAGGGGTATTGGAGTAGGTGCACCATGGACTGCAACGAGGCTCCACACTCGCATTGCTCCTCAGTCGGTGCAATATATCCCCATTTACTCAAATTTTCTCTGCAACGGCCCATTTGAGTCCGGAGTCGATTAAGTGACTGCCACGTCGGCCATTGCAGATCGGAACCCGGAGGAAGCTTCTCTCGCGAGTTTACAAAAGCTGAAGTTACGAAATGTTTCATTTTCCACCGCACCACCCTTTCCTCAACTGGGCTTTTTTCTGAAGCCTGTTGCTGCGCCGAAAACTTTTTCGGCCTAGCTATACCTAGCTAGCTAGCAACATTGAGTAAAAAACGAACTTATTACACTACGTATTTACAAAGCTTTTATAGAATGAACATTTTGAACTGCCAAAATAATTCCAATTTACCTACATTAAAACCTGTTGTAAATTAAAACTATAATAATCCCCAAGAGATAACCCTGTCATTTGTAAATTGCGGTCTGCCAATACAAACAAACTTAAATTCATGTCGAATTTAATTTGCAACGATAATAACATTTTACGCCGCCCCTGGGTAGGAATTATGAAGTAGTAACTTCAACCTTTCAACCATTAAAATGAGGTTTATTATTGTGCGGCTGTTTTAATGATGTACGCTAATATTGACATTTTAATAAGAGGATTGTTTGAAATGATACCGTATTATATTATTCAATAATTGCGCTGCGGACTCGTGGTCACACTGTTTTATTACACCAGTGTAACTACGAGTATTCTATGTTACATGAGTAACATAGAATACTCGTGATCAAAGTCGTATAACTATGAGGTTATACCACATAGATAAAATTGGTTTACGCCCGTCAGCTCCCCTAACGGATCCCCTACTTCCGACCAAACGTCGAGAACTTACATATGTTTTTAAGTAATTTATTTAAATAATAAGACTTTGGAAGATTATCTATTGTATTTCATATTATTTGAGAGCAATCCCTTAGCACTTTACGTTGCCGTGTAAATTTTTTGATAGTAAAATTGGTTTGTTAGTACTAGACTATCAGAACTCAGTAGGAGGTATCCCACAAAAAATCTATCTCATATCTAATGGTACAACTCGAGATGTTTTTTTCTTTTCGCTTCTTTAATACCTTCCTGACGATCACAAAGTCCGCAGTTAATTTGGAAAAAGAGAGAGAATGTAATAAGTGTGATTTATACCTCTAACTGACTTTTGATTGCCTAGTACTTATATACCAATTATTGTTAAACCTACAAGGCAGCATAACCTCCTACTGAGTTCTTATAGCCTGACAGATACACACGGACTACCCAAAAAGTATTTTTCATTACTCATACTCCGAAAGTAGGTCTAAAGATGCATGAAGAGCGTGTAGAAAATAAAATTTCCAGCCCTAGGGCTTTTCTCTTTCACTGACAGCTGTCATGTCAAATTATGGCTTCGCACGACTTGTGCAATGTGCATGTTACCAGTATCAGTAACATTACGCATAAGGAACTTTAAAAACCTAACCTCCTTGCTTTAAGTAACACCAAAGAATAACACTACATGTATATAACCTCTTTGGTCCCAACCTTGTAAGAGGATCAGGTAGTATGGAGTCTCTCATTCACTCTCGTTGTTAGGAAGAATTTTATGTATTATTCGTAATGAAAAGCACAGTGTTTACCTCGGGTGAAAGACTCATTAAGTCCCTCGAACTATTAGCGCCCTCGCTGCGCTCGGGCGCCAAACTCCGTCTCGGGACTTGTAATGAGTGACTTTCACACCTAGGATAACAATGTACTATTTTGATTTGCGACAAATACTCTAATTTTCCCAGGGTTTGGAAAATTTTCAAAACGTCACGCGCTCGCTGGTGGGTTTGCCATATCTTGAAAATTCTTTAAATTTTCAGTATTGTAATTTTCCCAAACTTAATGAGAACTTTTTATATATGAAATTAATCAAAAAGGACTGGTGGTATCTTCTAGGTGCGTCTAGGCGGATTGTGAGTAAAATCTTCATGATTTTATACATTTTCAAAGTCTTCAAAAGTATACCTAACACTTACGAGGTTATTTTTAAAAAATATGACGTTTAAATTACCAACTCTATCGAATGACACGTTTCATGACTACCACAAATCGAGTTTTTTTTAATGGCGAACTTTTTGTCAAAATGTACAACAGTTTTTTCAGTGTATATTCTATACAGAACATAGAATACAACGAAATAAAACTAAGAGAAAATACTTTTGAAACAATGTAACTAAATCTTTGATTCGGAATAGAGACAAATTGCGGTAATTACAACAGTGGTAGACAATCTAAAGGCCACGAAGTTACTACGCAGTCTCTACGCTCTCGGAATACCAATGTAGACATGTCTTTCATTGTAGGTACGGTATAATATACGGAGCTATGTATTATGTATGTACCTATACACGTAGTATACTATTTGTTACGACGACGGTTTTGTAATTCGAAAGGGGGCTATTTTATTTTAATTTTCGACTTTTAAAGACCAGTAAAGCGTGCCATACCACGAAGTATGGGAGTACCTTTGGAACGAAGTTCCTTATTGTGGGTTATTGTGGGGACCTAGCTGAGAAAAAATGTAACGCGTTACGAAAACGTGATACGAAACTTTAAAGGTTTGTACTTATAAAACCAAGGATTGTATATCCAAAAAGCTCTAGCTATGCTCCCACTCATTCATTGAAATTTTTATGCACTTATACGTCGACACACGCGTTTTTTTGGTCCCTATGAGATCGTAAAGGTACGATGCCATCAGTCAGATAAAAAAATGAAAGCTTTTTGAGTTTGTCGGCACAAAGCTCAAAAAAGCTTTCTCGTCGAAATTGTTTAACATAATTGCTAAAGGCTGGATTATGTTAAGCTAAAAGCGTTAAAATTAAAATCTTAAATTAATTTTTAAAACTAGCTGCGCCTCGCGGTTCGATGTGTTAAAATTAAGATAAATATTACCTAGACGGAGACCGCATTCCCGTACCGCACGAAGCATATACCACGATTTTCTTATTGACTAATGTGCTACGACCTTCCCAGGAAAATTATACATACACATAGGGCGGACTTAGGACGCGGAGAGCGGTGTTGGCTTAGTGGTAGATACCTCGACTTTCATTCTGAAGGTCGTGGGTTCGAATCCAGGCCGGCCGTGCAACAATGTATTTTTCTTAAGAAAAATCGATGTGCGCTAATTGACATTGCTCTTACGGTGAAGGAAAACATCGTGATGAAACTCGCGGCTTAGTTGGTTCCAGAAGTATTGACAAGTTCTCTCCTCTGGACATGGTTGACTAAGCTGAGAGGGTAGTAGGTGCATGGCAAGCCTACTCCATCTTCACGCAAAAAGGACCCAATTAAAAAGGGTCTAATCGCGGAAAACAACCCGTATACAAGTACAAGTAAGGGCGGACTTATCGCTGAGCGATCTCTTCCAGGCAACCTTTACATGGACAGAAAAGTTGAAGGAGGTAAAAGGAAGAATATCGAAACAAATTATATCCTCCTTTAATATTAGTTTAAAACAGAAAAATATTATCTTTTAAGATTTTCGTGTTTTACAAAATTTGATTCGACAAAAACATTATTCAAACTGGAAACTTGAACACATAAACGTCAAATTTCACATTCAATTCCGGAAGTTTACGCCGAAATTCAATTGTGTCGACGAAATATCGGTCATTAATCAGATTTCGGGTAAAGTTGGTCGACGCTACGCGGCCGTCGTGTCAGTGAAGTTTACAAATCACCTGAACATTCAGTACATTAGTCAATCATTCCTGAACGAATGAACGGAAGAATCATTCAATCGAAGGTGTTGGAAAGCTAGGTAATGTTATTTTAGAGTTTATTCATTTCTGAAAATGTTTAAAATGGACTACTATTACTAAAATAAACACAACTTTCTTTGCGTTGCGCAATATGCCTCGATATATGGCAGCATAATTGTAATGGAATAAAAACTGCAAGGTGATTGGAATGAAAATACTATGGCCAGGAGTCAATGGAATCAATCAGTATTAGAAACCTTTAAAAAAAGCCTTTTTTTTCAGGTAAAGAAACCTTTAACCACATGTACCCCTAAAAATATTAAAATTGAATAAAAATGAATCAATATTTAAAATCAAAATGGCATCCTCTCATGCATTACTTGTATATTGATTAACCAAAAGTCATTTAATACAGGATTAAATATAAAAATACATAAAAATATCTCGTTATAATTTAGTCAGACCCAACATCTTTTGTTCGGGACCCTTGTCGTCTGTACATTACAAAACGTATAAGAACTTTAGGGTCCCATTGTATGTACAATGAGACAAAAAACGCTTACAAATTTCAACTTTATACGGTCACGATAAAAGCGGTTGTGTTTACGTGTTTTGTTAAAGACTGTACTTGATATGGGTTCCTTAAACACGACGGACAAAAGTTTTCGTGTTTCAACTAAATTGTGAAAATTGTTTTCTTTCTTATTTTCTTTTCATTGTTCTGCTATATTGGGAGTTTAGAAGGTATATTTAAAGGAGTTTTAAATGTTTTAACTATTCTCTAAAATTCTCCAAAATGAGATGTCTAGAGATGTTTTGTAGCTGTTAATCATCGAGGGTGATACGTTGCTTAGTTGGCTCCAGTTGTATTGAGTTCTTTCTACTGAACACGGTCGACCAAGTTGGGAG
Organism: Idaea aversata; assembly: GCA_907269075.1. Lineage (NCBI taxonomy): Eukaryota > Metazoa > Arthropoda > Insecta > Lepidoptera > Geometridae > Idaea > Idaea aversata. Next base: position 14,187,293 of record OU026092.1, on the reverse strand, counting down.
GGTGGTTTTTTAATAATATGATAGGTTAGCGTTTGACCACTATCACACCCGCCTGATGGTAGGTGACAATGCGACCTAAGATGTAGCTCACTTTTCTACCTATAAATTAAAAGTTCTAGGCACTACAGAGTCCTGAAAATCCTGAATAGGTTAAATTTGTGGCACTGTATATATAATCTAGATTATATTTTTTATTTATTTATTTATTTTTTGTATCGATTTAAGTATTTGTTTATTTTTTTTTTAATGATTGTGATTTTCTTTTAGTTTTATTTGCTTTTGTTTTTATTTGTATTTAATTGTGAATTTTTTAGTGTGAATGAATAAATAAAATTAAATAAATTTTTTGATCTATCTAGATTATATTCTTTAGGTCTATACTATTATTTTATCCCGGAATCGGAACTTACTCAAGTAAAACCGCGGGGTGCAGCTTGTTATATCCATGCAAATAAATCTTGTTTTGTCACAGCCCATCTTCAAAGATAGACCTTTGTCATTTCCGAGTCGCGGCACAATATCTGTCGTTGACTGGACTGATCGCAGGTATCCTACACTTCTTGAACGAACTCTTTCTTTAATATGACAAGATTAAGAGAAAAAGGACTCATCACGAAATATCTGAAACTACATATTCCATTATTTACGTGAGGCTCGAAAGGGAAGGATCCATAAAAAAATATTTTTACATACAAACATACCATAATTTGAGCAAATATTCTTGTTGCATAAAATTTATAACTGCCATGACCAATTGACCATGCCCCCATGTCTTGTTTTTTTATTTTTTTCATTTTTAAATCTTAATTTCTATGATAAATTAGAAAATGAAAAAATCACGACTTGTTCCAATGGATTTTCTTACGAAAAATATACCTATGTGTGTCAAATCCCAACCATCCATATGGTATTTTTTATTCATATTTTGAGAAAATTACCTTAAAATATTTATCAGAATCCTTTTGAGAGAAGGAGGTCGGTAAAATAATGAAAGTATGCTCGTGAATACTAAACACAGCTTTATTTTTAATATGCAAGTATGTCTTGAAGCCGTTGCTTGAAGGTCCATTTAAAGTGGGGCGGTTATTGTGTTATCACAAGCGTGACCTGCATTGGGAAGATTAAAAATAATGAGTGCATTTTTTCAATAAAAAAAATAAAAATGGTTGCCCGTAAAGTCAGTTTACGAACGATAAAAAATAATGAGTTTTTTTTTGTTTTTTCTTTATATTTTTTTCCTTTAGATAAATCTTCTATTCATAACTCGTTACCATAACACAAGCCCAGATGAGCGATATTATTATTAACAGACACGAGACGCGTGACGTTTACCATGACGCCGTCATAGTACCGGAATATAACGGCGTGGAAGATGACGGCGTCATGGTACCGGAACATGACACTTTTTTGTGAATGCAGGTGTTTCATCAATTTATTAGACGACCACGTCAAACAATTTAAAACTGACTTAAGACTGGGTGATGATAAATAAATAATTAAATATTTCACGACAATGTACGGAGCGCAAGCTAGCCGAGATTATTTTCAAATGTGACAAAAATAGGAACTAATGTACAGTCGGCTGCATAATTGCAGTCCCCGGTAGAGTTCAAAAATACTATTATTGGCATGTTTTCATTCTAATATGTTTATTTGAATTCATGAGTTAGAAGACTTTAAACTTCAACTAAAGCAGGTGAATAGAATCTTGCTTGTGTTGAAAACATTCTTATGACAGCCGGTTTGGAACTTTACGGTGGGTCTGCAATTATGCAGCCGACCGTACCTGCTACCCTATTTTTTATAACAAATTCGGATTTTTTTGCGAAGACTCTAGCACCCTGTCTCTAATTTATAAAGAGCTACGAGGTGCTACACAGCGTGCTACGGCGCTACGGGTAGATATCCCGTAGAACCTTCTACAGCGCTGACTTTCCTAACGAACCTTTTTTCTATTCTTTTTAAATGTGACAAAAATAAGAACTAATAATACTTACTGCCCATTTTTCTTAACAAAATTCGATCAGCGAAGACTAGCACTCTGTTTCATATTTAAAACTAGCGACCTGCTCCGGCTTCGCACGACTATATTATGCATGTTTTATACATATAAACCTTCCTCTTGATCCACTCTATCTATTAAAAAAAACCGCATCAAAATCCGTTGCGTAGTTTTAAAGATTGAAGCATACAAAGGGACATAGGGACGGCGAAAACTGACTTTATTTTATACTAGCGACAGGCTCCGGCTTCGCACGACTATATTATGCATGTTTTATACATATAAACATTCCTCTTGAATCACTCTATCTATTTTAAAAAACCGCATCAAAATCCGTTGCGTAGTTTTAAAGATTGAAGCATACAAAGGGATATAGGGACATAGGGACAGAGAAAGCGACTTTATTTTATACTATGTAGTAATAGTGATCATGATGACTATGTAGTGAAGAGCTACGAGGTGCTACAGAGCGTGCTACGGCGCTACGAGTAAATATCACGTAGAACCAGCTACGACGCGGTGCTGATTTCTTAAGGAACTTTCCGTTCCTACCTAACAATTTTCGTTTGAAATGATACATAATTAATTAGAGTAAAAGACAAATATTAACTTCTTCAAACGAAAAGTTAAATTATGATGAAAATTAATTGAACTTGACGATAATTATAATATAATTGAATTTGTTTGGAAATTAATTCGTTAACTTTGTTACTATGTTGTGACGCGTTCGGTTTGGGCAAAGTTATACATTTTCACTTCTTAAAGAAGGTAAATTGCATTTAATTTTCAAGTGCTGTAAAGATGTGACGTAACGGTTGAACATCCGCCTGCGATATGGTAGGTTGCGGGTTCGATGCCCGTCTCAAACAAAAATTATGTAAATGCAAATTTGCTTCCTGCCTACAGGCAACAAATCCAACTTCAATTTCACCTTCTTAGATAGGCAGTTATCACTACATAGTATAAAACAAAGTCGCTTTCTCTGTCCCTATTTCCCTTTGACCGCTTAAATTTTAAAAACTACGCAACGGATTTTGATGCGGTTTTTTTTAATAGATAGAGTGATTCAAGAGGAAGGTTTATATGTATAATACATGCATAATATAGCCGTGCGAAGCCGGGGCGGGTCGCTAGTCAATGAATATAATATAAAAATATCTCTGAGAAATAAAATTAATTATTAAGTACTTAAAAATGGTTGTCTGTAAAGTCGGTTTACGGACGATAATTTTACGTGACAACGTCATAAGAAAAAGATAAAAATTTATTATTTTGTTATTCCTTTATTTAATTTTTTTTTAAGTTTTTTGTTTTTTTCATATATAAACTTCGAATTTTCACTCGTCACCATAACACCAGCCCAGATGAGCGATATTATTATTAAATATTCTGTTTCCTAACTGGAACGGACGCGTTATGGTCATGTTACCATGACGCATGACGTCACACAATATTACCGTGATACTTTTTTGTGAATGCAGGTGTTCCACCAATTTATTATCACGTCAAAAATATTAAATATTAAAGTTCCTTTTCAATTATACTAGAAAAACAATTCAGTAACATGAATACACACTTCGCGTTTCAAACGAGTTGATATTATCAACTCGTTTGAAACGCGAAGTGTGTATTACCTACCTACTTACATTATGAAATTAGATATACGTACTTACTGAAATGTTAATGTTACCATTAAATCCTTCATATTAAAGTAACAAGTGACAGCCAATCTTCTTGTTAAAATTCTTGGAAGTGACTGACAGCGCTGTTAAAGGACGCGTTCATGTAGGAAACAGGTAACCAGGCTTTGATATTATGATGATCAGACAGATGGCCAATTCTCGTAAATAACATTGTTCAAATTTATTTTTATTTATTTATAAACAAAAATAAACTTTAAAAACATAATGTAGGTCTAAAATTGCAGTGATTTGACTGATTGATTTCATTCTGATGATTTGAATTACATTACGATATCATTTCAATGGCATTTCGGTTACAAAAAGTAGGGTACTTTGGTTTTCGTCGGTTTTTTGCGGAGTTTAAAGGTATTTTGAGCTACTTAGAGGGTATTTTTTGCAATCGAAATGCAATCGGAATGATATTAAAATGTAATTAATTTAATTTTATAAAGCATAAATTGTGCGGTAAGGAATAGGTACTATGATACTTCGTCGTACCTTAATGAGAAGTACCTATGGAGGTGACATTAATTATATTCCATTATAAATATACTTTCAAAAATATTTTTAATCTTGAGTTTTGTGAGTATGAGCACAAAAAAATGAGACCTTCTTGTGTCTTCTTCTTGGTTGGTGGGCGCGTTCCGAAGACGCACATCCTAAATTAGTTTTTAAGACGGTTCGATGTGATTTTATGCGAATTATTCCAAATGAATATAGAAAATTTAAAAGTACCGACAATTTCAGGCAGTAAAGTATCCTAGTTAGTACAAAAGGTACACAAGACGCCTAATAAGCGCCAGGTAGGTACCTGCTTTCTACCTAAATGCGACCAAAACAGCTCAGATTGAAAACGTGAAATATTTTACTCAAGAGCTTCATATGTCAGCGAGTACTATCTTATATCAAACGTGACAAATGTTTTGAGATTTACAGGGTTATTGCTAATTATATGAGATAGCGGTTGAGATCTCACACATTAAGGGCCCTCTCCCACGGCGACAGTCACTACTAACGCGTGTTAGTCGCATTTGCAACGCGATACAGAAGCGATGCAAACGTGCTACTTACGCACTACTTACGTTGTGCCGTTACTAAAAAACCGCGACAGTATCGCGTTTGCATCGCACTCGTGTGGGCGAGGGCAAACAGCTAACGACCGCATTGCGACTGTATCGATAAATGCAAAAGTAAGCAAAGGCGAGGGCCCTAACAATCAACTTTTGTTCTACTACTTTTAGAAATCCGTACATTTTTCGAAAATTTTGAGCTTATCTCCTGGTTATAGCCCTCTGAGCTGCAAATCAGCTGTTTCTTAAACCGAAATGTCAATGATTTAAAGGTTATACTTTTTTTAAGCTTTATCTACTGGTTCTAAGTCTGAATAATATTTATTTTTTTGAAACTCAGTGGATTTTCGGATTGCCCAAAAATTTCCGAAAATGGTTCGAATATCAAAAGTCGTAGAACAAAAATTGATTGTAAAGGTGCACAGAAGTAGTCCTCAACCGCTTTTCTAAATACCAATCTGCTTAATCTTTAACTATGCCTTTTCCCTTTGGGTCAAGTCTCATCAATTTATTGCGCCAGGGCACTGTCCTTGCTAGCTGCTCTGGCAATAGGACTTTCTTAAGGTTTAGGTAGGTTTATCCACAACGTCACTCCCACCTTCCTCCCATGGCCTTATAGACATCTTTGGTCATAAAGGCCGAATCTCGGGACATACTTGCTCGGGGCTCTTTCACCAACGTACTCACTTACGTCCATCCACAACGTCAGTGGTTTATATACCAATAACCCTGTATACCATAAGGACGTCTTAAGTGAATTATCAAACAACAAACGGTGATTCCAAGAAATATTTCCGTACCTAAAGGTTGTATTCAATAAACGTAGGCACAAATACGAATGTTTTTAGTACGTGTGTGGGTTTCATTGCTTGTTTGTTGTACAGTTTATTTCACAAGATAAGCAACGTCTTAAGACTTTCATGATCTTGTTCGTGACATTACATATAAGCTCGCGTAAGCTTTCAATAATACGTTTAGTATTCAAATAGAATGTTTTATTTATTACTTACATAATATATTACGACCTTATTTGAAATTAAGTAGGTAATTGTTTGAATAAATACTATATTTATAGGATTTAAACTACCATGGATTCACGACTGTACACTGTACAGTCCAGCTTAGAAAAAAAATATTGCAGGACATTCCCCACATCGCCATCTGGCCTCAAGCTAAGTAACTAGACTTGTGTTATAGAATCTGTTCAGCAGCAATTTTTAAAGACTTAACATCGATAAAGTTTTTTAATGCATAATGTTCTAATGCTATCTCTATTAAACATTTAAATCTCTTTGGTTGAAAGGCGTTGTAAGTAGAGAATATGGGATTGTATTCTATCCAAGCATTTAAGTTTAATTTCTGAACATGTAGATTTTTAAAAACAAATGGGCACTGGGATACTTTTTGTTCCAATAGGTATTCCCAAGAATAGGGACGGGTAGAATCACGGGGCGCGCCAAGTTATCTCATACAATAAACAATTTTAGAAATTCACAAGTTTCCTTTGAATTCCACTTTGAAGGACATGAACATTATGACATGACGTATTAACAAGAAGCGACAATTATAATAAATAAATTGAAAATTTGGTTCAGCACTTTCATGCTGACGGGATTATATTCAAAACTAGCTTCGCGCCGCGGTTTCACCCACATTTTCTGTGCAATTTTCATTTTTTTTTTCATAAGAACCTTGACAATAACAAACACAACACAAAAATAATTAGTGAAACCGGTTCAGCCGTTCTCAAGATTCGCGCTTAGCAACACATTCAGCGATTGATTTTTATACTCGTATTATAAGATTCATTCTAAATCGTCATTTGTCGAGAATTTAGAAAGTGGGTAGCTCAGCGACGGATCGCTTGGAAATCGGGTTTCTCCGCCACTATCCCTTTGAATTTGAAATGGTAGAATCGTGACATGTCAGGATATCCCGCGATTACGTATCAGAATTTCAGAAATCTCGGGAATGATGAAGAAGAAGATTGTATCATACCTATCCTAGGTTGATACCTAGTTGTAAGTAGCCAGTCTTATATCTATATTCTGGTCTAAATTAATGACAGATATCTAATTTCACTTAGTCTGTAGGTATAAGTATCTTGTGTTTTTGTTGCTTGATATTATTGTCCAACCTACGCAAAGAAGTCCTGAGGGACATAAACTCTTAGAATTGATCAATAAATAACAAAAACAAATGTAATAAATGAATTGTCTTAAAGGTCACCGAAATACTGGGTGGCAGTTATATTAAACTTTGTTGGATCCCAACATAGGACGGCTTTCCTTATTTGATTATTGCTTCTTTATCATAGATATAATTTAAATTGACTCTTCAGACAAAACAGTCAATATATTTTTTTTCTAGAAAAAAATGGCAGTTCAAAAATAACAAAATAAAAGGCCCACACTATTTCATCATTAAAACATATGATCAGAAGCTATTATAAACGGAGTTTCAAGCAAAATTATAATTAGTTAACAGAAACAAGCAAAACAGAGGGGCATGTTAACAGAAAACCTAAGTTTAGTAAAAAAAAAGATTGCTTAAGAGATTTTATTCAGGTTGAAAATAGAGTTACATTAGACTCACTATAAACTGTATCTTAATCGATTCAGCCGTTTTGAAGATAAACGGGAACATTGGTTTTGCAATCAAATTTAAAGTGCGGAGCCTTCTTACCAGAAGGCTCCCCACTTTAAATTACCGTGCCAACTATTTATTTATTTATTTAATATATTCAGTACACAAGAAACAAACAAACAAAAAAGAAATATATTACAAAGTTACCAAAGTCAAGTAAGTTAGTCAGTTAGTAAGTTGCTATCTACGCACCATCGTCAATGAATCATAAACATTTTACAGAAAACCGTATTTAAATAGGTCCAGACGTTCTGGAGATATGTGGGAACATTTAAGTGCACAAACAAACACTCTAAATGCATAATATACCGTTCCGTCGCAAGTTCAAATCAATGTTGATCTCCCTAGATCATTACTTTCTTCGAAAATAAACTGACTTTATTAAAATCAAAATAAAATATAATTTATCAACCTAATGATTACAACGAGAGATCCCTCATCTGAGTGACAACTGATTTAATATATTTTTGACGTTGTTTCATCTCAGTTAATATTCAGTGAGGTTTTTATTATACCCTGACAAGAGTCTATTTTAATGAAACCCCGGTTTTGCTGTTGTTATTATATACGAACTTTTTCACCCGTTTTCACGTTGAAATTTCAGGGAAATGGGGAATTATTTTAATAAAAGTCCGGGATGTGTGGTTGTAACTAAATGACACAAAAACTATTGCACTACTAAAACACAATACAATACACAATGAAAAATAGAAGACTGTTTTTAACTTAGAGCTTTTTGTTGTTAACTTAGAGCTGACGATAGTAGCTCGGTAGTAAATAATTGCCGCATGCCGTCAGGCTTTTGTAAGAGCCCTAGTTACACGGGTACTTCTTTAATATCTAATAAATAAAAATCTTGTATCACAGTTTTAATGTTTATACTCCTCCGAAACGGCTTGACCGATTTTTTTGAAATTTTATATGTATACTAGCGACCCGCTCCGGCTTCGCAGGGCTATATTATACATGTATTATACATATAAATTTTCCTCTTGAATCACTCTATCTATTAAAAAAACCGCATCTAAATCCGTTGCGTAGTTTTAAAGATCTAAGCAGACAAAGGGACATAGGGATATAGGGACGACGAAAAGTGACTTTATTTTATACTATGTAGTGATTCAGTAGGTATGGTTTCCAACAATTTTTTTTTTACTTTTTTTAATAAATGGCAAAACAACGTAATTATCTAATATCTCTAAGCAGCCTCGTAGTTCGCAAAACAGCTGTAGCAAACTAAACATGAACCTAAGCGAAACCCCGGAACGCAGGCAGTACCTATCTATACATATAAAATCCTTTGTCCCGACTGACTGACGGATCAACGCACAGCCTAAACCGCTGATCCTAACCCTGAAACTTGGAGGGTGTGTTCATTGTATGACGTAGGCATCCGATAAGAAAGGATTTTCCGAAATTCTACCCCTTCCATAATCCTTTTAGAACCATTTTCGACTTCTACGCGAACGAAGTCGCGGGCAAAAGCTAGTACGATATAACAGAACAAAACAACAAACATTTGACAAAAATTGCTCCCATTTCTCTTTTTATTATTTAAATGAAATACTCGGCACATAATAGCACGTAAGATAATGCTCGCCCTCGGGGGCTTTGAAACTTTCCTTTCTCGTGAAATGAATTCCTGAAAAATGGTCCTGTCTTAACTAAAAATTGTTGAACTAAAGTAAGAAGAATGATTGAATGGATGTTTGTCTTTCATTCCGAAGAGTCAGTAGATTCGAATTCCTAACCGCCAATGAACCCATTATTTTTTATGTGAAAAACACAGTCACAATCTTCAGCTTTTATGGTAAATGATAAAATCATGATGGCACCAGACGTATAGACAAGTTGTTTCTTCTGGACACGGTCGACTATGGTGAGAGGGTAGTATAGGTTATGGGAAAGCTATGTCTGTCTTCTATGCTGCTGGCGCTGTATTACTAATCAAGTTTAGATGTAAAAGCTAATATTATTATTTGAACTGAAAATAAATTAGAACAAAGTTGAACTATCTGCCCGGGTCGCTGTCCTCATCTGTTGGAGTCTTCAAGTCTAGAATAAATACCTTCTAGGAGAGCAAGCTACATCCTCGTCTTCAAAATATGTGTACTTACCAGGTTTATATTTGGCCTTCGTAAGTACGATCATGTTTCTTCCTCCCGTGCTCAACTCAAATGGCTTCCTATCCGTCTCAGGCGCAACTCTCACATTCTCTCACTTCTCTACTCTATTCTCTTCAACCCACGCTTTCCACCTTACCTTAAAGAGCATTTCAGCTTCCTTCATTCTAATCATGATCGTCCCCTTTGTTCTCTAGATTATCTACTTCTAAACATTCTTCGTACCAACACCTCTTTTAACTCTGACTCTTATACTTTTCTGGCGGCATTTCTCTAAAATGAGTTGCCGCAGAAAGTCAATCTCAACCTCATCGTGGCTTCGCATCAAGTACCTAAGATGAGGTCAAAAGCCTAACTTACGTAAAACAAAAAAAAACAAATGCTTATACTTATGAGCAGAAACATTTGACTCAATCAATCTTATAAACAAAGACTCAAATTATTGCCATTAAAATCTAATACAGCCTATTTGAACAATAATGGGTTACTTTAGTGACAATTGTGGGCTTTATCTCTCGGGAATATTATTTCAAAGCTTCTAGGTTATGACAACTCTCTGAAAATATAGAAGAGCCTTTAGATAGAAGGAGGAACTTAATTAAATAAAAGCTCACTTAATTTACCTAATAAAAAAAAACAATTTATTTAAAATTACTAATTCTATTATTGTTGTTGAATCTAAAAAAATAACTTGGTTAAATTGAATAACAATAAGGGTAGATAAATGAACCTTTCTGTATAATTGTGTTTATTTTATTTGCATTGTTTAAGATGGAATTTCTTGTTGTAACTTAAGAGGATCACGCTACCAAAGGTTTATTTTAAGGAATTTTGCGATCCTTAAATTACAACAAAATGTTGAGTTATTGATGTCAATCACTTGAATAGTTGGTATTCTAAGCTTACATGTTTCATTACTTCAAAAAAAGTATATTTTTAACTTTAAACTTTTAAGTTATTTAAAGAATAGTAATGTGTAATGAAGAAATACAAGCCTTGTTTCACCTGCGTAAGTCTCGATCCCGTAGGATTATCGTAAAGCTTTTACGATATTCTGGAACTTCAGCTAAATAGCTCTTTACATAATAAGATTCTTCGCATTCGGTCTATCCATTCTCGAGTTAATGGTGTAACAAACACGACATTGTTTTATATTACACAAAAAAGGGCCGGTACACTAGTTCCTATCTTCCTTCTCTTTCTTTCCACCTATCTCAGCTGGGAGAGATACTTGTAAATTGACTTCCGCTAATCCCCAATTTGTTTTTGGGTTGTTTTTGTTAACAAGTTCAACTCAGTTCATAAGTAGTTTAAATTAACTACCGAAATCAGACAGTATTGTAGACAGAAAAAAGCTATTTCTTTTTGTATGGATAAGTACATGGTAACCATCTTAAAAGCTTCCGTTTTCATAAGGTTCTACGGATCAAACTTCAAAGGTTTTATTTACGTCTGTTCTCAATAAAATTGGTACAACGATGTTATAACCTATACAAAATATTATTATATTGGCAGCGGCCCATCGATTCGGTCGCTTAAAGCTCGTACCCGTGGGAATGTCGCGGTAAAATGTATGCCTATGTTACTCACTAGGTTTCAATGTGTCCTCAGTAAAAATTAATTTAGAACTTTCAGAACTTATTGACCAACTAAAATTAAAAAAGAAGAGAAAAAGACTCATCCATGAAAGCTCTGAAACTACAAAAGCTACGAGTCTGAAACTTTATGGAGATTTTTGATTTTTTACTGTAAAAAGGGTAAAAAAGGCTGACAAAGTTTGAAATTCGTAGTGCTGTTAGTTTGTTGGAAATTAAATTAAGTGTTTAAAGAGTCACTTACGCGGGTAAAACCACAGGACGCTGTTAGTATTTCATAACAATAAAATATAATTTACTAGCGACCCGCCCCGGCTTCGCACGGCTACATTATGCATATATTATACGTATAAACCTTCCACTTAAATCCCTCTATCTATTAAAAAAAGATCTAAGCATACATAGGGACAGACAGCGGAAAGTGACTTTATTTTATATTATACTAGCGACCCGCCCCGGCTTCGCACGGCTGTATTATGCAAGTGTTATATCTAAACACCTTACTCTTTAATCACTCTATCTATTATAAAAAACGCATCAAAATCCGTTGCGTAGTTTTAAAGATCTAAGCATACAAAGGGACATAGGGACGGCGAACAGTGACTTTATTTTATACTATGTAGTGATGATATTGATAAGGATTTATATTTTAAGTTTCTTTTTAACATTTTGAATTATCTTTATTTATTGACATCTGATACGATGACAAAAATAAAAACAAATGATTTGTAGTTGTTCGGTGTTTTGCATAGTGATCCAAATAATGAATATTCATGAAAATGCGACCGCCCGCACCGTCCGCGCCGCCTACACATCAATCGGCTGTAACTTTAATTAACTTGCCTACCAAACATAACATAACACACTAACAATTTTTTATTGAAATTATTTACTATTATTGCGTTTGGAATTAGTCATCGACATAACTACTAAAAGTTAAGCGTGGGTGCCTGATTTCGAATGTCATACGATTAAATAAATTATTAATTGGTAGCTAAAAAACTTTGTTGATAGCTGCTTTCAAATACAAATCAGATTTGCTCAAAGTTGGTAATAATTATTTAGTGGTTGCTCAAACCAATGTACAGATCGGGTATTTTTTGTTGGAAAATTCAACCTATACGCGAATAATGGCGCGGGTTAAAGCTATTAGTAATTACATATCTTAATTTACATTTTTATCTATAAAGAACCACTATTATTTATATATATTTTATTTGTCACAAGTAGTTATATAATATTATGTATTGTCTGAATCGAAATTCACTGTATTTTGTTAATAGGTAGGTATATTATAATTATGATAAAATATTCTCCATCTTAGGGTTGCCTGAACGGCTGCAGGCTTTTGTACCATGTTATGTTTAGGATTTTTTATTCTATATTTTGTTGACAATTTTCTAATCTATATTTTGTTTGTGTGCGTGAAAAATAAAACTTTCTATCTATCTATCATAATATTGTAATCGTAGTTTCAGTGTGTAGGTAACATTTAGCTGACGCAGGTTCATGTTTACAGAACGAACTCAGGGGAAATTCAAACACGGAATTTGGTTATTCAGATATCAACTCAACTTTATCATTGAGTCGATGTTTGTTGGCTGTGACGGTTAGATATAGGTCCTGGCTGCTCAGACTGAAGACCTACTTGTTGGCAAATAGAGATAGAGATAGATAGAGTCCGATTCCGAGAGTTCTATATTGAGTTCAGGTACCAAAAAAAAAAATCAACAAAAAGTATTTATATTTTCTATCCGTTATCTTATAACACAAGCCTTTGCGCATTGCTTAGCTTGGGGCTAGATGGCGCTGTGTAAAATTTTCTACAATATTTATATAGTTTTATAAGCCGGCTTCGCACGGCTATATTATGAATGTATTATACATATATACCTTCCTCTTGAAATCACTCTATCTATTAAAAAACCACATCAAAATCCGTTGCGTAGTTTTAAATATTTAAGCATACATAGGGATATAGGGACATAGGGACAGAGAAAGCGACTTTGTTTATATTTATTTGATCTTATTATGGTAAAAATGGAAACTCAATATTTATTTATTATTTTATTATGTCTACATAATAAATGGCAAAACTTCAAACTAAAATTACTTGTTTGCAAGGAGGTTATGTTATTGAAGTTCCTATACCTATGTGCAATGACGTCAGATGCTGATGAAGGAATAGAAAAACTCGTGAGTTTAAATGCTTATATCTTTTATTCATATTAAATATACGAAATCTATTAATTTGATTGTAATCTAAAACACCGGAGAATTTTATCACATTTTTTCTATTTGTGTATATTATTATGCTAAAGTATAGCCTTCTTGTATTTATTTAAATGTAGGTAAGCTTTTTTTCCTTTACATATGAAGTTATCGACCGATAAAAAATATATTGTCTATGGCTGAGTTCTGGATGAAATGTTTGTATGAATATCAATATACGCTTTTGTAATTGATAAACAATGGGTTTACCTATTTGTCTATATCTTAGATAGACGGCTTAGTTTGGATTAAAGGGTTTATGTTTCGATATTACCTATTTAATATAGGTGAATAGGGTCTATACATAATTAATTACAAAAACTATAATAGAATCGCAGAATCTAAATCGAAATTATGAAATCGGTTAAAATTACGTTAATTTCGATAACTATGTGATTTTTTTGAATAATAATGCGTTTTTGATCTTTGCACCTCGGCAATATTTAAACACGCAAGTTCCTTATTACTGTGCAATTTTATTAATCACTAGCTGCGCCCCGCGGTTTCACCCGCGTAATTATTTTCTACGCAATTTTCTTAATTTTTTATTTCATAAGAACCTTCTCCTGACAATAACAAACACAACAAAAAAAGAATTGGCCAAATCGGTCCAGGCGTTGTTGAGTTATGCGCTTACCAACACATTTTGCGATTCATTTTTATATATAAGAAAGACTAGCGACCCGCCTCGGCTTCGCACGGCTATATTATGCATATAAACCTTTCTCTTGAATCACACTATCTATTTAAAAAAAACCGCATCAAAATCCGTTGCGTAGTTTTAAAGATTTCAGCATACATAGGGATATAGGGACAGAGAAAGCGACTACTATGTAGTGATGATAAAATTCGCGGCTTGGTTGTCTTCAGACGTAGGTCGACTATGTTATTAGGTGGTAAATTTATTTTTATTTATTTATTTATTTATTTAGAACTTAAAATCTATCCTTACAGGTAGGTCCCAATGCGATAGATAAGCAAATAGGTAAACAAGTATTAATTTTCCAATCTTCAGACAATTAGTATAAAATTAATTGTAACTTAATATAGAAAGAGCAGTTATTGTGAATTCACTCAGAGAACACGTAAAAACATCAATATCGTCCGCAATGCGATTGATAGTGCGCAGTGTCCGCGTTAGAGGCGCCTCCCGCAACAAGTTGGTGCGCGCGCGAGGCACCGCCAACAACTCGGGCCTCCTGCGCCGTAAAAGTACTGAGCAAGCCAACTCCATGTAATACATATCCCGGGCATTACAACGCCCTGAATAATATTAAAGTTACTAGCTCTAAATAAATCATTAAGATTAGGTAGGTATAGATATGTATGTAGGTATAGGCCAGTGAGATGTAACAATCTAAAGAGGTTATCTTCGCATTATTTTATTGTGACACAATAATTTGACGTTTCTTCATGCAATATTCGTAAACATCCGAGGTATTATGAGTCAATTGCCTTACTTTCGAGAGGTCAAGTTTTTGTATCTACCTCTGGTTGACATATCACTGGTAAATGCCAATATTTTTATCTTTTTCCTCGTAAAATGCTTTATGAATAATATATTTGTTATATGATACATCATACAATGGGCCTTAAAAGAAAAAAGGGTACCGGGGGCTCTCTACATACAAACGTAGTCGACTGTTTTCTATTTGGATAATGACATAAGAGCAAATATTTTAGTTGCATAAAACTTATAACTGCCATGACGATGCCCCTGTGTTTCTTTTTGTTTTTTAATTCTTAATCTAATAACCCAAAACAGAGGGGCATAGTCATGGCAGTAATAGGTTTATGGCACAAAAATATTTGTGCTAGTGTCATTATCCAGGGAGGAAACAGTCGACTACGTTTGTATGGAGAGAGTGCCGGTATGCTTTCACCTAAAAGGCTTCATATTACTACTAAAAAGCACCACATACATACTCGAGAAAAAGCTCAAGTACCCTCCAGAAGTTTTTGCGTAAATAATAATTTTATTTGCGGAAATATAACCGAGTGTGGGTCACGCGGGTGTTGTATTTTAGACCGACCTTTTCCTGGTCCTTTAATATTGATACCTCCTTGTGAAATAGGTATTTTCTACGTAGGTGTTGCTTTTAGTCAACTGACAACAAGTGGTCACTGTGTTTATTACGTAGACAGAGAATAAATATGGACCCGCTGCTAAAATAATAATAATTACTAGAGTGAGAAGGATTGAGCGTCAAATGAGTAAGTGGGAGCAAGACGAACTATAATTTTTTTGTCTCTATCTGCGTATCGTTTTTTTTTGTTTGCCATCAATATCGTTGGTGGCAAACAAGCGTTTGGTGTCTATCAAAGTTTTGTTTTCTTATCCTATTAGACTATAATTTGTGTTACTTGTGACATAAAATATATTAAAAAGGAGTACTAATTAGTGTGCACTTGTGCAGTGATGGTTAATTACTATTATGTGGCAATTTGACAACTATATACTTATGGGTATGTTGAATATTCGCTGTCTCACACTGTATACGCTGGTAGCTTGTCTATATTTATTCTCTGTCTAGGGTTTATTCAAAAGTGTCCTATGTACATGGACAAAGACAGATAGGCAATCTGTTATCTGATCTGATCGTTTTGTATTATTAAATTAATAATCGGGTGATTGTCAGAATTTTCATATTACAAAATGATATCATCTTGATATTAAAACGCCATAGTTACGCCATGTCTATTTAGACATAAACGCCAATAGGAAAAGTCTAGATTTTAAAATGTCATAATTCATAATAATCTAGTAGCAATAATATAGAAGTACCATAAAGGTTTTGGGTTAAAAACCTTCAAGGTACTTCTTGTTGACTAAGAACCTTGCAATTTGGCCAAAAAAAAAGATCATTTAAATAACAAAAATAAAACAAATAAATTAACCCAAAGTAGAATAGTTAGGTTAGGATAAAAATAATCATTTATTACTAATCCGAACCCGTTTTCGGGTCAGGTCAGGAATAATTCAAAAATGTCTCCAAGCCACCAATACTTCCAACAAAGACAAAAATAATCATTGATTTTCAATCCATCATGTTTCCTTTAATAATTCATTACTTACCGATATCAAAATATAAATTATAAAACAAATCCGCATTCAAAATTTAACTTTATTTACACCCTGTTACAGTTTATTTTACAATAACGTTTGAATTGATAGCCTCGATAAGGGTGTATAATAAGTTATAAATTGATTTTAAGAAAATATTTTTGTTTGTTAAGTACAAAATATTTGATAAAAACAGGTTGGTTGTATCGGGGACGAAGCCGCAGTAGAGTCTTGTTCAAACCAAAAAGTTTAAATTTTTAACCGACATTAAAAAAAGAGGAGGCTTCTCTATTCCTCGCCTATAGTTTTAAATGCAATAAATTTAATAACCCTAAAAGGTTGGATTAGCAATATCCGTTACAAATTATAACGTACCTATTAATGACGTAACTTCCGTTAATTGCTTTTTACAAGTGACCGTGCTCTTCTGACCGATTTGAAATACTTACCTACTTTTATACTTTTACACAAAAAAACACAAAGCAATGTATTTGACAGTACCACGAACTGCTACGAAAAATCGTAGCAATCTCGTAGCACCCCTACAATCACAAAATAATTCAAAATAGATGGCGGGATATAACACGGGATCACCGAATCAACATAACAATGGCCTTTTCAACACCATAAAAAAATGTCAACCGTCAAAACCTTGTGACAACCATAGAGATAAAAAATATCACAAAAGAGAGTAGGTACTCTATTACTGTTCAAATACATATAATCACAAAATGAGTAGCACAATAGAGTAAGTACTCTCTTTTGTGATATAAATATTACAGTAGACCGTAAAAAAATATTACAACTATTAAAAAAATCACTCAGTCTAGCTAGTGTTACGTTTGTCTTCTATAACGCAAAGGGGACTTTATACGAAGAAAAAAAAATGGTTATCTGTAAAGTCTGTTTCCGGACGATAATTTTACGTGATAACGTCATAAGAAAACATTGATGGTAACCATGGCAACGATAAAACGTTGCTATAGTTACCTTGTCAACTATCAAAGTATCGTTGGCTCAGAGACAGAATACATGGGGGGTGAGGGCGGGCGGCGGCGGTGGAGGGGGCGGCGGGGGTCGATGAGGCGTTCCAGTAACGACGTGTGACGTCACACTTTTTTGAACTTGCAGGTGTTCACCAATTGATATAAGGCATCAAAATGGACAAATAACGCCTTGACACCACCCTTCTAAAATATCTTGGAAACGGGATACATTTTCTGGAATTTGGCATGGTGTTAAGGAAATATTTGTTCATCTCAATGTGTAGCTTCAGAACCCGCCATTCGATCAGAAAAAGCTTCAAAAATCTTCCGTTCAATTACCACCCGCAAAATACGCCAAAGTATCACGTCAAGTGCCACAAATTAATGTCCATGGGTTCTTATTGATAACGTAAGATGTTACAGAATTCCAAATAAAATTGAATAAAGTTGCATTGTCATTATCTTAAAAACAATTGGCGTCTAGTTAGGATGTATGGCTTCGAAACTCAAAAATCATCGCACCTAAAAACCACATCAAACCCCACTAAATCTATTTGTATTTTTATAGGTAATTTTATCTCTACGATGACAACTGACTTATTACATCCCAACCTTTTCAGGCACGCGATCCGGATGAGGTTCAAGGTTTTTGACGTATTTTTCTGGTCCAGAGGTCAAAAGGTCTTAATAATTTAGCTTAGACTTTGAAGGACAACAGAAACGGGACAAATAATTGAGGAAAGGCAGGTTTTTTGCGTTCTTTTGTCACGGTTAGAACATTAAACATTATTTTTAATTAGCAGTAGGTAGAATCGCAAAGACTTTCAATATGTTTTACAAGAAGTAAACTTGTAGTTTTTTATTATTATTTTCAAATGCAAGGCAAATGCCTCCCTTCGCTCTTTTCACTGTTACCTGTCTACTCCGGTCACATTGGCAATTAAGATTTTCAACCAGTTGCCAATAAGAACCAACAATCTTACTTGGTTAAAAAAATCCATCGTCTTCGGCAACCAGTTGAGTAACCAGTTGCCAAAGACGATTGATTTTTATTTTTTTCCAACTTGTTGCCTACTTGCAACTTTGTGGTAATCTCAATAACCACAAAGTCTATAAATTTTAGTCTTGTTTAAAAGCTTAAACAATTTGTTAATTTTTATCAAGCGAACCCTAATGTAATCTCTACGAAATATATTTTCAATCTCTCTGTAGAGTAGTCGTTTTATAGGCCTACTTTTTAAATAAATACGAATTATTCTTCTGTTTGACTTAGTTCATTTATTTCATGAAGCTGTGCTCGTTGGTTACCAGCATAACTCTGGGATCTGTTTATACTAGGACTCTAGCTTTTTATGTACAGTCGGCTGCAAATTTGCAGCTCTCGGTAGAGTTCGAAAATCCCTATTATTGGAATGTTTGCATTCTAATATTTTTTGTTTGATTAATTGATGAGTTAGAAGACTTAAAACTTCACTTAGAGCAGGTGTCTAGAATCTTGCTTGTGTTGAAAACATTCTTATAACAGCCGTTTTGGAGCTCTACGGTGGGTCTGCAATTATGCAGCCGACCGTACAATCACGCAAATAAAGTGGGAGGAGAGTTTTAAATTGGCAATTATTTTAGTTATTAACAAGTTTATTTTATTAAATACTAGTGACCCGCTCCGGCTTCGCACGGCTATATTGTGCATGTATTTTACATATAAACCTTCCTCTTGAATCACTCTACCTATTAAAAAAACCGCATCAAAATCCGTTGCGTAGTTTTAAAGATCTAAGCATACAAAAGGAAATAGGGACAGAAAAAGCGACTTTGTTTTATACTATGTAGTGATTAAAGTCCTTCAACACAAGCAAAATTTTAAAAACCCCTAGAAAAAATATATTACCTCCTTACATATCGGATAGACCTAAAAGCAAAACGACACAAGATCAAAATGGGCTACCTAGTAACAAAACGTCCTATAATTAGAATGACATAAGATCAAAATGATCTATAGAAGCAAAATGCCCTATTATCTAAGTGTCTTCCATAAATACGAAAATGGTTATTTTGTCTTTTTTTTATTGTTAAATTCCTAGCCAAGGTAATAACTTTTCCAAAAATCTAAAAAATATGATTTCATGTAAGTGAGTTTAAATTAAGAATTTTGACTTTACCACCGATCTTGAAATGACTCTGAAGGCCCCATAGGCCCTAGATTATAAGTAACTACTTATAGATAAAGATTATTCTGGTAATCGGCAAATACGTTATGTTGTAGTTAAGATTTAGGTATTATCTTTCATTATGCCGCGGGTTTACATCGTTAGGTCGTGCAACTAATCGTACCAATTCAAAGTTTATAAAGTACTACCATAATAATCGAGAAGTTAGTACAACAACAATAATATTGTCTTACTTAAGCAATGTAAATAAAGGTATACAAGTAGGGCAACGTCTGGCACACCCCGAGTCCACGGCAACCGATCGATTTGAACTGATACTTGGTAAACAGATATACAGGAGTTTCCTTCAATCGATTTTAGCTTGAAACAAATAATAACCATACGTACCTACTTGGATAGTGGATACTTAGGTACTGTTTACATCTTAAGAGGAAAGGGTACCGGGGGCTATCTCCATAAAAACTATTACAAACCTAGTCGACTTTTTTCTCCCTGGATAATGACACTAGAGCAAATCTTTTTGGTGCATAAAACTATAACTGCCATGACCATGCCCCTATGTTTTGTTTTTTTTTTATTTAATAAATCTTCTATGATAATTAGAAAATGAAAATAACCAAAACATAATGACACTACCATATGACTTATCCATGGAGGAAACAGTCGACTACGTTTGTATGGAGAGGAGAGCGCGCAGGTACCCTTTCACTTAACTTATCTCTCGGCTACCGAGTTATTATTTATTTCGACGCAGTTGGCACAATGGTCATCATGCCGGACTGCCAGACACAGGGTTGCGGGTTCGATTCCCGCCTCAGACAAGTATTTATGCTTAGATATTTGTCTGGGGTCTGTGGTTGTTCCTATGTATTATAAGTATATATTTACAAAAGAAAACTATATAAGTTGTCTTGCATTTAGAGGAGGCTCACAGCTAAGCAACTCTCGCTGATCATTTACGGTTAAGCGACGCCTGGCGTGGTCATTACTTCGATGGCCAATTAGTAGGGTGGCAAAAATGTGTTTTCGTGAGCCCCTCCGTGCTTCGGAAGCCACGTTAAGCCGTTGGTCCTGGTTGCTACCTCTAGTAGCAGTCGTTAGGTCAAGTTAGAGGCCATAAGGTGATCTGAAAACTCTAACAATAGGTGAGCCACACCACTATACGAGAAGAAGAAGAAGTGTTATTTTCTCTAACGAGACATTGGCAAATCCGCGGCATTATTATTAGCCAGTAAAGAGGCCATTACTAAAGTTGAAGTTGAACTTACAGGTTTTTATCACAAAACCTCGATTCTAGTTCGAATCTAGTCGTGACTTGAGAATACATTTTTTGACAGACGATTTATTCGAAGTTATTTACAACGCTTCTATCCTTAGTCTTTTGGTGAAATATTTGCGCAGTCATGAAAGTTTAAAAGACAAATCTCTTTTCCTAGCGACAAATAACTTTTTAGATTGGTTTTCTGACAGACTAGTTTTTGTTAGTTAGTTTACTGCTTAGTTTACTCCACACGTTTTGACGAGTTTTTTCCTCTGGACACGCTCGAGTAAGTTGAGAGGAAAACCTACTCCATCTAATAAATAAATATTGCAGGACATTCTACACATCGCCATCTAGTCCCAAGCTAAGTAACTAGACTTGTGTTATGGGTGCTAGACAACGGATTTACTACTTATATATTTTTCTTTTGTAAATATATACATAATAATACATAGAATAAACCAGACCACACAAAAATATCTAAGCATAAATACTTGTCTGAGGCGGAAATCGAACCTCTGTTTAGCAGTCCGGCATGGTGACCATTGTGCCAGCTGGGTGGTCTATTACATGTCCCTTGCAAAATAGCATGGCCAAAAGTGGCAGGCGCTGTTTAATCATCTAGGTTAGATGTAAAACGGCCAATATCATCACTACATAGTAAAAGTCAAAGTCGCTTTCTCTGTCCCTATATCCCTATGTATGCTTAAATCTTTAAAACTGCGCAACGGATTTTGATGCGGTTTTTTTGATGCGGGGCGGGTCGCTAGTTATTAATAAATACCCTATTTGATGTTTCCAATATTATTAGTTTTTTATCTCCTTGATGTTAACAAAGTGCTGGAATGTTTTTAAAGCATTGTGACAATTAATTCGTCTAAGAATTACGTTCTAATGAAGTTTATACGACAGACTTTTGTAATTTGATTTACAATTTAAAACGGCTAATGGGAACGTGAGGAAATTTCAGTAGAAATGACTGTAACGAGATTAAATGAACTCCGGGAAGTTGTTGAACGAAACTTGAATATTTAGTTAGGAACATTGTGGTTTTTAAACGTAAGTATCTGTTTTAAATAATCTAGAAAGGGAACTGTGGTATCAATTTTGAAATAATCAGGCTTACCGAGCTCAATCAACAACGACGTAGTAGGCCAAGGAAAGATGGAGGGACTGCTACCAGGGGGACCAGAAGGCCTATTTTATTTACGACTAAGAACACTTTTTTAAAATTGTTTAAATTACATTGCAATATCATTCCAATTGCATTTCGATTACAAAACCCATCCTCAAAATTACCTTTTTTTTTTAAAAAAAAAGCTGACTTTAAGGTGAAAGTTTACCTGCGCTCTCTCCATACAAACGTAGTCGACTGTTTCCTCCAGGGATAATGACACTTTTTCACATTTTCTAATTATCATAGAAATTAAGATTAAAAAAATGAAAATAAAAACAAAAAATAACATGGTCATGGCAGTTATAAGTTCTAACGCACCAAAAATTTTTGCTCTAGTGTCATTATACAGGGAGAAAACAGTCGACTACGTTTGTAATAGTTTGTATGGAGAGAGCCTCCGGTACCCTTTCCTCTAAAGAGGATTTTATTTTAAACAATGTTATTTACGATAATTGACATTCTGGCTGTTCTAAGAAAGAAGACCAAGCGTCACAGACTGGTATTAATCGGCCGCGCCACAGGGGTCGTCAGATTTAAAAGTGAACCTCAATAAGTAAGGGTAAATTATCAGAAAGCTACCACTCCACCACATACTTACTCCACATATAGTAAGTAGGTATAAAGTGTAGGTTAGATTCAACGAAGCATTCACGTTTCAAGTGTTATCATCGTTGTTCAGACGTTGTTGTTTCAACGAATAAACGATGGAAGGATTTTTCTGGGAAAAATTACGTAATTTGTATGCAGGTTATGTAGAGTAAAAATGTTGTCTTATAAATCAGAAGTCTATCTGCGTTCGTCGTTAGTTGTATGGAAATTAACTAAACGAAGTCTAAGTAAAAATTAATATTCAGTTGGAATCATTCGAATAAATAAATAAATAAATATTTCAGGACATATTACACATCGCCATCCAGCCCCAAGCTAAGCAACTTAATGCTTGTGTTATGGGTGACAGATAACGGATAAACTACTTATATACTCTTTTTTTTGTAAATATATACATATTATACATATAGGAAACACCCAGAACCAGAAACAAGAACTTATGGTCAGCATAAATACTTGTTCCCGGCGGGAATCGAACCCGCAACCTTCTGCGTCGCAGTCGGGTGTTCGCCCGACGCGCCACAGAGGTCGTCCGAGGTCGAATGAGATCTTATTGAGCGTCTTACAAACTAAGATATTAGAAAATATGAAACTATGTACTAAATATGAACTACGGAAAGATAGATAGATAGATAAATTCTTTATTGTACCAATTTCAAAATACATTACATAGACCTAGAATCATTATAGTCTTGTCACTCAAATGTTTAATTTAACGTTCTTCTTTTTGGCCTTAAAATTTTGTCCGACCAATATTGCGCCACAGCACTATGGACGTTGTGTTAAGACCAGCGTGAGGCTGTAAATTTCCATACAAAAAGCGGTAACGTTTCCCCCCCATAAACGAAGTCCAATTTTGATGATTTTTGAAAATGTTCTAGATCTAATGGAAAACTAGGTTTAACCCTTTTTATTTTAAAGTAATATTGCCTAAGATAAAAGTAATTAGTATTTGAATATCTATATTTTTGACTTACAAACCGTATCAAGCGTTTCAATTGTTTTTTAATAGACTTAACTGAATTACCAAAAAACAAAAACGTATAAACCTAGAATAAGATGCAGTAAATTAAATGAGGCCTTTATTTCATTTTGTGAAGGATAAAGGGGGTAAAAACGTTACGGCCCGCAACATTACTTGAAAGCAAAATGAAGGCAATTACATCCGAACTTAAACTCTCTCTATCGCACGATACGGGTCATTCTTGAAAATACCTACTCGCGCCGCGTATTGAAAACTCACGATCCTCTTAAAGCCCCACGATCACAGCGCTTCTCTGAAATGAAACTTCACCTACTCATATTTTGTGAAACCGAGTTCATTGTGGTCAGTAGAGATTCACTTGTAGAAGCCAAATGAAATAAATGTAATTTTAAACCATGTAATGATAATGATGTTATGACAAGATGTTCCACTGCGACTGCGTACCAGCTGTATCAACACAGAACGATTTAACTTATTTGCTTGTATTCCTACTTAGTTAACGTCCAACCTCACCCTTTATAACATAAATATATCAAGCAAGTATGTACAGATAACAACTTGAAGTTATGCAAGTAAAATGTAAGCCAAGGTTAGGTGCTTCTTTGAAAACTAATATCAACTCTATCTATGATGATTGCATAATATTGCATTTTGCTTAATAACTATTCATTTTTCAGTAACAGTGCCACGAGTAGGTATATTTTTTGCGACTCTTTTTCGTAAAAAAAGTGGAATTATGGATTAGGTGTTGTGTTGTAAATATGTTATGTTTCGTTTTGCGTAATGTTTTATTTTTGCAAAATAACGATTATTTGTCTCTTGATTACGAGACACGGAACGGGAAGCGGCAGCGAGTTTGCTGTCACAACGTCTTACTGCAAGTAAATAGTAGTATTAGTGCAATTTTGCCGAAAACCGAAACCGAAAAAAATAAAATATAAAACCTTTATGGAGGTAGCTTTCAAATACCTATGGCCTGTGACGTCGTCTGTTTTCATAAAACAATTCAAATTAATGATTATTTTTTCTTTATGATTAACATTTATTCGAAAAAATAAGAGATATACAAGGTGAATTTTTACTTGGGTCTTCAGGGCTATATCCTAAACTATAAGAGATAGTGAAAAATGCTGAAAGGAGTTGCGTGCCTGGTATTGATATAAAATTTTTGATTAGAGTTTTGGAAAAAACATTACCGGGAATCGAACCTGTCCATTTTCCAAAAAAATAATCATTCTATATTTTGGACCAATCGATATCGAGCTATTTCATTTAATTTGTCATACTATGTTTGTTTTCAAGAATTGATCTCTATCAGCAACAATTTCCATTGGCTTAAAAAGGATTACATTTTTTTACAAAATCAACAGGTTCGATTCTCGGCTAGGGTAGTGAATTTTACAAAAATCGAATGATGCAGTTTTAGTTTTTATCAAAATCGGGTACGCAACTCCTTTCAGCATTTTTCGCTATCTCTTATAGTTTAGGATATAGCCCTGAAGGCCCACGTAAAAAATTCAGCCTGTATAAATAACATTTACAACTTCTAAAATACTTATTGGAAAACAAGTCAAAATTACTTAGCTATTTCCCTACTAAAATTACGTATCAATTTCCGTTTCGTGGAACCGTGGGCACGTTTTCAACATCGCAACCTTGGTCTACTGCTCCTAGTTCCGAGTTCGGAGCTCTTTGGATCTCACCATTTGTTACCTTGTCGTATAGGGACGGGGTAAATATCGATAGTTAAATGAGTGAAAGTATCGACAATAGAGTTTCGAAAGGTCTGGGGGTCTGCTACATCTTAGGCTGCATCGTCACCTACCATCAGGCAGGTGTAAAAGTGGTCAAACACTGACCCATCATAATGTAAAAAAAGGTCTAAAACCATACAATTTAATTCAGAACCTCGATCGATAGATGGTATTGCTCTCACAAAAACAAACTAAACGATTTTTATTTTTTGATTTGTAGGAAAATATGGCATTCCTAAGATTATAAATATTTTTGTAAGTATATTTGAAGTGGAGCAATTAAAGTCCTTAAGGCTCCTTATGCTGCCAAACGCAACACGCCAAAAATATCCGTAGCTTACAAATAACATTGTTGATTGCAACGAATGTGTTTAGCTTTACTCAAAAGTGCTGAGATGGAATTGTAGGTGAAATCTTTACCGATATTTTGGGGCAATTTAAGACGAAAATTCCTCGTCGTTTCAAAGCTAGACTAGTTTTAATTCTTAATTTTAGGATAACTTCAAAACCATAGGGAATTTTAAGCTCAAAGACACATCAAAATGTCGGTAAAAATCTCACCAACAATTCTATTTCAGCACTTTTGAGAAAAACAAAACACATTCGTAACAATCAACAATTTTCACCAAGAAAGGCGACCGGTGCCGGTAGTAACTATTTAGTAGGCTGTGTAGCAGGGTCGTTGGCGTATGGACTCCCCTTAAGAGGACGTACCATAGTCCGCTTTTATCGCACAGTGTACGCTTTATAATCATTTTGAACCTGTTAATGGACATGTCACACACCTAAATGTCAAACCTCCGAGACGCTTCCAGCAAACGATAAAAAAATATCGATAGAGAGAAAGAATCATGGACACCACTAATTCCAAGTTCACGGACGATTTATAGTGATCGCTATCACTAGGTATAGACAATAGGTAGGTACCTATACCTACCTAAGAACGTAGTTTATTGAAACAGTATTTCTTATTCTGTCTGTTGGAAATATTGTTTGTTTACCTATTAGTAAACACGAAGATAACGTATTAAATTGATTTAACACGCCCTTCTAAATAAATAACTGTTTTATTGGACCACGAGTATATTTCGTTAGTATTTATTTATTTAAATGTAAATAAAGTGCTTAATAAATAATGCAGGACATTCCACACATCGCCATCTAGCCCCAAGCTAAGTAACTAGACTTGTGTTATGGGTGCTAGACAACGGATATACTACTTACTTTTCTTTTGTATATATATACTTATAATACCTTATAAGACCCCTTTTTTATCTAGCCTATCTTTATGACATAGGAACTTGTTTTGAAAATTCTAAATTTCTGCTGTTCGCTGACGATAAAAAGGTTTACTGTAGGATTCAGACAGTTGAAGACTGTATACTCCTACAAGAAGATCTGAATAGACTGTCTTATTACTATAACATCAATCGGATAGGAGTCAACACATCAAAGTGTATGCATGTTACCTTTACTCGTCGCAGGAAACCAATTAAGTTCACTTATACTTTGAATGACCTCCCGATCAGTACGTCAAGTGAAGTTCGTGATTTGGGAGTTCATCTAGACACCAAATTAGACTTTATTACACATATAGAGCGGACCGTAGATAAAGCATACAAAAATTTAGGATTTATACTACGTGTCACTAAACCGTTTTCGGATCCAACCTGTCTTAAGCTCCTATATTATGCGTATGTGCGTAGCGTACTTGAATATTGTTGCTCGATTTGGAATCCACATTACGTTATACATGAACAGTCTATTGAGAGGATTCAAAGTAAGTTTGTTAAGCATCTTAACTACCGCAGTAAAATAAGAAACAACGACTACACTTCCTCCTGTCGAAGACATCTCATGTTATCTTTGCGTGATAGGCGGATCTTTATAGATATGTCACTGTTGCATGACATTTTTTCTGGTAAACTTGATTGCATACCTTTTAACAGCAGACTTCTGAGATTCAGAACCCCTTTGACGCGCACAAGAAACACAACATTACTGTGTGTACCCATACATCGTACAAAGTACTCAGCTAATAGTATTACCAGTAGGCTCCCCAGGGGATATAATGATTTATTCGGAGATGTCGATATTTTCCATTTATCAAAATTTTCTTTTAGTAAACAAATTTATAACACCCTGTCAATGTCCCACTCTGATCAGAAATGATCAGGTTGTCGACCAACCGGCGACCGTCATGTAAACCGATCTTGCTAAAACTAGTTTTTACTTATTATCACGGCAAGGAACATTTACCTACCGATCTGACGCGCTAACTCCTTTGTTTAACTCCTTTGTTTAGGTACATTCAAATCATTTAATTCTGAACAGTTATTATCTTCTCACTTCCATAAAGACACAAACACACAATCATTTACACATAAGCATTTTTTTTTGAGGCGGGAATGGATCTGCGTACCCAGGATCTCAAGATCCTGCGGTGATGTGGAAATTCCTTAGCTCCAAAACGTCATTCACATTTCACACACACGCACTCACATTCACGCGACTTATCGCGTTGAATGTGAGTTAGTTGTTAGTTAGTTGTTGTTAGTGTCTTAACACTAACACACAAAAAAAAAAAAATTAAAATTTAAAAAACCGACTTCAAAAAAACCTAAAAACAAAAATTAAAAAACCTGAAAAGAAAAACAAGAAAGTGTAAAATAATCCATTTCGGGTTACTTACTTGGAAGTCGGACTGGGTTAGATTGAATGTTGAGAGGTATAAAGAAAACATGGTGTCACCCAGTCCGACTTCCAAGTAAGTAACCCGAAATGGATTATTTTACACTTTCTTGTTTTTCTTTTCAGGTTTTTTAATTTTTGTTTTTAGGTTTTTTTGAAGTCGGTTTTTTAAATTTTAATTTATTTTTTTAATCATTTTTAGTGCCAATGTCACTGGAAATTCTACTCCATGAGGCGAAAGCGACTGTTTCTTCAAATTGCAACCTGTACCTAATCGTAACCCATTGAAGAGTTTGATGATAAGAAGGTGTTTTCAGATGCTCCAATCATCGGTACCTATTTGTGTATGGGCCACTTCTATTAGTGGAAATGGAAAACTGAGCAATTTGTTGAATCTCGCTGTGCAGATCTGTTCATCACTCCGTAGATCCTTATCAGATCTTCGTTTAGGATAGGGTTCTCTATCAAAATTCATTCAAACCCAGTCCGGCGAGGCAAAGGCGAATATTTTATTCAAATTGTAACCTGTAATCGTAACCGATTGAAGAGTTTTCTGATGAGAAGGTGGTTTCAGATATTCCATTTATCGGTAACTTTTAGTTTATGGGCCAATTCTACTGGTGGAAATCGAAAAATGAGCAATTTGCTGCATTTTCGAGGTGCAATTCGGTTCACCACTTCGAAGATCCTCATCAGAACTTCATTTAAGATAAGGTTCTCTATCAACATTCATTCAAACCCAGTCCGGCGACTAAATTCGACTAAATTCTTCAAATTGTAACCTGTAATCGTAACCGATTGAAGAGTTTTCTGATGAGAAGGTGGTTTCAGATATTCCATTTATCGGTAACTGTTCGTTTATGGGCCAATTGTACTGGTGGAAATCGAAAACTGAGCAATTTGCTGCACTCTCGAGGTGCAATTCTGTTCATCACTCCGAAGATTCTCATCAGATCTCCACCAAAATTTTATGGGACCACCCCTGAGGTGTCACCTTCCGAACACAAAAAGAATCATCTCAATCGGTTAAGCCGTCTTTGAATGATCGCGTAACATACACACAAAAAAAAAAAAAAAAAAAACATACAGACGAATTGAGAACCTCCTCCTTTTTTGAAGTCGGTTAACAAACATTCATTTATGCGATGTTTAGGCAGTCAAGGTTTGTTTATTTTTCGAGAAATAGTAGTGTTTTTAACGGTCTTTAAACTTTTCGAAATGTTTTTATCAATCTGAACTTATATAATGAATTTTCTTCTTTTTATTTTTATGATAAGTAGGTCCTACCTACTTGTAATTTCTATTCACAACCATTCACCTATCTAATCAATTCTGGCTTTTATGAGGTAATTTATAAGAAACAGCATACAAAATGTAGATTCAATTTGGTCTAAGTTCTGTGTACAATAGGTTACAATATAAGGTATAATAATGACTGTAGAATCTTTGTTAATAAATAAATAAAAATAAATAAATAAATAAATAAATAATACATAGAAACAACTCGACCACAGACAAATATCTAAGCATAAGTAGTTGAGGTGGGAATCAGACCCGCAACCCTGTGTTTGACAGTCCGGCATGGTGACCATTGTGCCAACTGAGTCGTCAATATACCACAATCTCTAGGACGGACAAGATGTTTACCCGTACTCGATTGCGGCTGCCACGGTATTATTTTTAATATCAATTGTTGTAATTGGTTATAAAAATGCTGATGATTAAAGCATTTTTATATCCTTGAAATGTTTTTCATTCTGCTTGTACTTTTTATCATATCGGGTATAGTTGGGATTTTTGAGGTAATTTTAAATCAGGTAGAGATGGAATCGGGTAGAGTAGACACGAAGCCGATTGATACAGCCTATCCAATTATTTTCCTCTTTATCAAAAAGTTTTAATAATGTTTGACGTCAAATATTAAAATTGACATATAACACAATAGGTAGGTATAGGTACCTAACTGCGTAATAAAACAGGACGCGGCGGTGGTCAGGTCAACAATCGAACCAATACCTTCCGTTTGACCTCATTTCTTGACATCAAATATTCATTATTGGAACGGACTTCTTTATTAAGCCACTTAAGGATACCTTTCTTACTTATTCTAAGGGCTTTTAGATGTGCTTTTGATAAAGATATTATTGATATATTTAACAAAATAAATATATGCGTTTGATGCCGTTGATTTTATTGTCAAGAAAACCTTGAACATGAGGTTTTCACACACCAATAAAAAATTGACAACAAAAACAAAAGACAATCGAAACGTAAACAAAAGACGATCTGAGCTAAAACAAAAGAAGACTTGAACTAAGACAAAAGACGTTTCGATTTCGTTTCTTTTAGTTCAGATCGTCTTTAGTTTCCGTTTTCAATCGTCTTTTGTTTGTAACAGAAACAAATGGTTAGTTAGTATAAAATACAAAGCAAAATGCAAAAGTACAATAAATTCCGCTCTAAAGTTAATTTATTGTACGTAGGTAGTTAATAAACTAAACAGACCATCTTCATTCGTAAGGTTGCCTGGAAGAAATCACCTATAAGGAATAAGTAAGTGTAGTCTTTTTTATTTTTTTATTAAAAGCTTTTCGGTTTTGTTTCTTCACTACATAGTATAAAATAAAGTCACTTTTCGCCGTCCCTATGTCCCTATAGACCAGGGCCGAAGCCTTCAAAAATGGTAAAAAATGAAAAAAAATCACAGTAGGATTCGATTTTCTCGATCGGTTTTTTGCATTTTCTGAGAAGATTTACTACTGTAACATATTTTTTTTTATTCACCATCGGAAAGTAGAGATTTCAGCGAACAGAAAACATACCAACTTTTTGAAAAAAGCTGATATTTTAACGCGAGAAATTTCGATTGAAAATTAGGGTGCTTTTTTGATATTAAGTTAAAATAAGGCGAAAAAATAAATATTTTAAATCAAATAAATTACAGTGTATTTGGAACATAATAAGGTAAGTTTTCACCAAATTTCGTAGAAAAAAAAAAACATTTTTAAAAAAGATAAAAATAAAAAACCAAAAACTTGTTTATTTGAATTTTTCACCTAAATTTTGAGGTTATGTGAAAAAATTGTGTATACAAAAGTTGTAGATCTTTTTATTACCTACAACTTTGCCATTTAACTTTTTTCCATAGGACTTGTAGTTTTGCCGGAAATCAAGATAAACCATTTTTTACCCTTAAAAACCCACCCCCTCCCACTTCCCGAACTCGGATCGACCGTAATTTATTTTTCCTTTCATTTTTATCATATTCCCCTCCTTTTCTAATGGGTTTCATCCTACTGTGATTTTTTTTGGTTACAAAAATTATCGACCCTGGTCTACTATGTATGCTTAGATCTTTAAAACTACGCAACGGATTTTGATGCAGTTTTTTTAATTACCTATATTATATATGTTTTGAATATTGTACAAATAAGGAGAGACTTCTTTAGTATCATGTTGCTCTGATATTGTATATCAGATTCTAATTGCACAGGTATGTATGTATACATTATATAGCTAGGGCTCAGTGAGAACTCGATTTCCACTCGGGATTCAAACAAGCAATTATATCGGGTAGGACTCAGCCCGCATACCAATGTCTTTCCACTTTACCTTGAATTGGTACCTTACCTTTACCTACCTAGCTTGGTATCTATAGATTAAACTGTCAATATAACAGACATCTATTTCTATACTTCTATACTATCTATACAACACTATATTATATACAGGGTATTGGTAATTATACTATCAAGCCGTTGAGGGCTACTTCTGTGCACCGTAACAAAAAACTTTTGTACTTCGACTTTTGGAAATTCGAACATTTTTTTTTAAATTTTGAGGTTAGGTTTATCTGAAAATCAGCTGTTCCTGTTCCAAACACGGAGAGGTCATTAACCTTAAAATTTTACTTATTTCTTTAAGTTTTATCTACAGTTCTTAGTCTGAATGACCTTTGTTTTAAAAAATCTGCTGTTTTTCGAATTTACATAACCTCAAAATTATCATTTTTTTTTTAAATTTCCAAAAGTCGTAGTACAAAAGTTATCCTTTGAATATTACATTATTTTTATCATTTTTTGTGTTTCTTATTCTATGTCTTCTCTTTATATATAGAACATATTTTTTTGTTGTTTTTTGTTTGTAACGAATAGGCTCCGAAACTACTTTTGATGACACTTCGTATGAGGATACATTGTTTCATTGGGAATAACATAGGCAACTTTTTATCCCGATATTCCCACGGGATCGGGAGTTACACGGGTGAAAGTCGGGGGATCCGTTTAAAGTTAACCAATAAAATCTTCTATATCGGTGAGATCCACGATTTAAACTGAGTTACTTGGACCATTTCTCACCGAGTCAAAATTACAGATACCACTTTTTAAAATGTCCGCTAGAAGAAAACAAATCATTAGATATGTCCAAAAAATAAATAACTTGAACTCGAAACTATAGGTACCTATATGAAGTCTACATGTGCCTTTTAAGGCATCATCACTACATAGTATAAAACAAAGTCGGTTTCTCTGTCCCTATGTCCCTATATCCCTTTGTATGCTTAAATCTTTAAAACTACGCAACGGATTTTGATGCGGTTTTTTTTAATAGATAGAGTGATTCAAGAGGAAGGTTTATACATGCATAATATAGCCGTGCGAAGCCGGGGCGGGTCGCTAGTCACTTATAAGGCACGGCCCGGTCATCACCGGGCCGTGCCTGGGGCGTGCTTTGTATGTGGCTCGGACGGGGCACGAATTTGAAACGTTACTTATACATTTTGTAGGAAGCAATTTATTAAACACTGTGCATGATCCATGTACAGTCCGTGCCAGGACGACGGCCGTCTACTCCAGGGATCCGCCCCGTTCCCCTCGGGGCGGCTGATAACCCGGTGTAATATAAACTCCGGACTCAGCCCGGTCTAATAAGAATCATCCCTTATTGAACTATTATCACAGAATATATAATAGTTCCTATTATGAACAATATTGTAGGAAATGTTGCGGTTTAGGTAATCAAAGTTGAAACCCTAAAGCTCTGATATCGCTAATACGTTCCCAACTTGCAAAGGTCTAAGGATTGGACATTTCCAGCTCTATCTCAGATACTGACAAACTTTAGTTGGTATAATAGGTACTGTGGAAGGTTGCTACAGTTTTGTATTTAAATGTAACTAGGTATAGATATGTTAGGTATAAATCATCATCTTCTTGCCTTTATCCCAATTTATTTAGGGTCGGCGCAGTATGTCTTTTCTTCCATTCACTCCTATTAGTCGTCATTTCATCGTTCACATTCATCTCTCTCATGTCTTGTCTCACGCAGTCCATCCATCTTTTCTTCGGTCGTCCTCTTCCTCTCCATCCCTCTACATTCATACTCATCACTCTTCTAGTCGATTACATCACTCATCTTCGGTTTGCCGACGATATAGTCATCATGGCAGAATCGCTGGAGGACCTCAGCAGGATGCTGAGAGACCTCAACACCGTCTCCGGACAGGTGGGTCTTAAAATGAACATGGGTAAGACAAAGATCATGTCGAACGCCCACGTCGTACCCATACCTGTTCACATTGGAGACGATGTTATCGAAGTTGTTGATCACTATGTCTACCTAGGCCAAATGGTCCAACTAGGTAAATCCAACTTCGATAAAGAGGTCAGCCGACGAATCCAACTCGGTTGGGCAGCGTTCGGGAAGCTTCGCAATATCTTCTCGTCACAAATACCACAGAGCCTCAAGACGAAAGTTTTCAACCAATGTGTGTTACCAGTGATGACATACGGATCCGAGACGTGGTCGCTGACTATAGGCCTCGTTCATAAGCTCAGAGTCGCTCAGCGGGCTATGGAGAGAGCTATGCTCGGAGTTTCTCTACGTGATAGAATCCGAAATACGGAAATCCGTAGAAGAACCAAAGTCACCGACATAGCTCTCAGGATTGGTAAGCTGAAGTGGCAATGGGCAGGTCATATAGCTCGCAGAACTGACAACCGCTGGGGAGTAAAGGTTCTCGAGTGGCGGCCACGATGCAACGCGAAACGGAGTGTTGGGAGACCAGCTGCCCGGTGGACCGACGACATTGTGGCGGTCGCGGGTGGTCGGTGGATGGAGGCGGCTCAGGACCGCTGTTTGTGGCGTCGTATGGGGGAGGCCTATGTCCAGCAGTGGACGTGTATGGGCTGACATGATGATGATGATGACTCTTCTAGTCACATGCGTCTCCTCTCTTCTCATCACATGTCCATACCAACTTATACTTTTACTTTTTCAGTAATCGGTGCTACTTTCAGGCTTCCTCTTATATGTCACTACATAGTTAGGTATAAAATCAAATAAAAATACCTTATTGTAATGGTTTTTATAATATTACGTTTAACCCTATCTAACACAATGTGATGTGAACACTCGTAAGTGATGATGCGGTCTAAAATGTGACTCAAAGACCCCTAAATAGACGGGAGGCTTCGAAGGACGCGTACGAGTGAAAGTAGGAAGTTGCCAGTGAAACATAATCTTTTCCGACCCGTCTTTCTTTTGTGGCTGCACCGGTCTATTTATCGGAAAAGTTCGCTTGGTGAACAATTTTTTAGCAATTTACTATTGAGCTTGCTCGCTTAAAACTCAATCAATCTTTGACAACCTCTATGGTGTTGCGAGCCAATACTCGCCTGCGACACTGAAGTGTGACTGAAGGTTACAGCTTCCCCGCCTCAAACAAATATTTTTCAATAAAGAAAAGTAGGTAAGATATCGCTTCACTACATAGTATAAAACAAAGTCGCTTTCTCTGTCCCTATTTCCCTATGTATGCTTAAATCTTTAAAACTAACGCAACGGATTTTGTTGCGGTTTTTTTTAATAGATAGAGTGATTCAAGAGGAAAGTTTATATGTATAATACATGCACAATATAGCCGTGCGAAGCCGGGACGGGTCGCTAGTAAAGTATATAAGGTGGTTATACAATTTTGTCCCCTGATTCATTTAGGTATTTTTAGACAATATTTCCCAAAAAAAATTAACTAAATCCGTTTTCATATCGTTAAAAGTGATTTTAACAAAGGATAACCGGCTTCCAATTAACAAAATAAAGGGTAAAATGAAGTGAACCGTAAAAAATGATCCCTCCACTGATTAAATGTCCCCAAATGTCGATACCAGTTCGTTGGAGACACGCCTTCGTATTGACTATTGATAAATTCAACAAAAGTCTGTTTACATAATGGGATTTTGATAAAATAAACAATTTAAGTTAAAGAAAAAAAGCGTATGTTCCTTCTTAAATACTTGACATCAATTTTAAGTGATTTTTAGATGTAAAATAAAAATAAAATAAATAAATATTGCTGTACATTCCACACATCGCCATCCAGCCCCAAGCTAAGTAACTAGACTTGTGTTATGGGTGCTATACAACGGATATACTACTTATATACTTTTCTTTTGTAAATATATACTTATAATACATAGAAACAACCAGACCACAGACAAATATCTAAGCATAAATACATGTCTGAGGCGGGAATCGAACCCGCAACCCTGTGTTTGGCAGTCCGGCATGGTGACCATTGTGCCAACAGGGTCGTCAGATAGATCTATGATTGTGTAAGTAATATTTATCTAAAAAATAAATAAAAATAAAACTGTTTATTTTTATAGGTAAATGATCATTTAAGAAGACATATTTAATGTATTCGAGGTAGACAATCTCGATTTATATTCGAAAAAGCTGTAGTTAGAGACTCTAGTGCCTTTACCAAGCAATGGGTTTAATTAAGCTCGACAAAATCCAGCAAAATTCATAACGCGATTTCACAACAAGTGAAGTTGCTACCGAATCGACAAAAACATTATAGCAACAAACTATGAATTGTTATTGAGTCACAAACTCGTATTGCGGTCACAAATATGTGATTCTGTTTATCCTAACCTTTCAAAACAAAATGTTTACTAACCAAATACTTACTCTTACTCAAAAAATTTCAATAACTAAGTTCTTAACATTTGAGATTTCATTATCTCTGGAGTTCCATCAACAAAAGACAATTATTTGCCAGCTCAAGGCTAGCGGAATGGTTACAATTTTGTTGATAAAAATCCACAATTATCCGGATAAGCAGGCTAACCGTGTCTTGTACATATTTTTTTAAGCGACAGAAAAAATATCCATCTGATTAAATAACTTCTACTTCTTCCTTCCCTTTTCCCACTAATTAAGTGGAGTCAGTACTTCTTCTCCACTCCACTATATTCCCCGTCAAGTCCACGTCTACTCCCTTTCTTCCATATCACCCTTAACGCATGGCGAATGGATCAACTAAGAAAGAAAATCTCAGTAGATCCACAATTTTAAATCTGTACCCAATGAGTAGAAAATATCTCACTAGACCCATCCTTGATCTGGCCAAAGGATCTTCTGAGAATGATTGAATTCCACCAGGTCTTCTTTGTCCGTTTTACGCTCTACGACCATTTACTTCCAAGTCCTGGACTCTTGGTGACATAAGTATCCTCTCGTGTCACCGAGAATGCAGTGGCGTGACTACCTACTTCACATATGAAGTAAAAACTAAGCTTTTTTTTTTAGTTCCTATATTGTTCCACTATTGAGCAAAAGTCACTTTTACACTCTTCAAAGCATTTTTAATACTGGGCTAAACTTGGCCAATGTCCGTCAAAGGCATCTAGATCATCACGCCATGCGCCATCTTTTCCGGAGCATACTTTAATTACAAGTTTGCGAGTTTTTTTTCCATCTAACTTGGCATCTAGGACACGCACAATGAACGCTAAGTCTTGCGCCCCAATGCCTTCCCTACTCATGTGCCAATGCGACGCGTCTCTGCGTCAGAACTGCCGTAGTTTGTCGCTTGTCACTCGATTATGTTTCCGCTAAGCAACGCTCCGTCAACTCCTCAACGAGGTAATGACTTCTACCTTCAAAATATTTGAAAACGAAATTGGACTCTCTAGAGCTCTTCAAAGTGAAATTCTGAAGAGAAAATATGGTTTCAATGTAGACGAATTTTATGTACAAATCTAATAATGGCTGTAACGTTCTTTTAGGTATTTGCGACTCTGACTACCTACTTTAATTTTAAATGTCGTTTCTGAACTGTGGTCAGAGTTGGTTCGAGAGAGGGAAAAGAGATAAATATGAATGCTACAGAGTAAGCTATAGGGGTTTAGTAAAAGGATAATTACTTACAAATTATTTGATAGATAATTGAGAGACCTCAAGTTACGGGCTACGGGGAGTTTGAATATTATCTTTAAAAACAGAAGAAACATTATCTTTTACAAAATAAATACACGAATATTCAACTTACAAATTGTTTTTACAGTAAATTTTCCTAATAGATGAATCTCATTAAGGTATCTTTATAGTTAATGTTTATTAACTTTATATTACTTTATAGTTAATGCATCATTTCACTGATATTAAATACCAAAGTTTTAATCTAACCACATTGAAATGGCAGCTATTTGCTACCGAGGTCAGTTCTGAAAACATGAAATTTCAAACTACGCGAATTCTTGCATGAACCTCGGATGTCCTACTGTTTTGTTTGTTTATTCAATACCTACTGTCCATCAGTATATTACAGGGTATGAACGAAATAAAATAAAAACTACCCGCAAGCTGACGTTGGTAGGGTTTTTTAATATGTTTCATAGGTACGGTTCAATTTGAAAATTCTATTGTTTGGGAGTGGTTCAGAAAAATATTTTTAAAACCGGTTGGAAAAATGATAGAAAATATTTGAATTTGCTACTTACAGTCATTTTTTACCAAATAACCCGTTAAGATAAAAAGAAGGATTAAGAGGAAAGGGTACCGGAGGCTTTCTCCATACAAACTATTACAAACGTAGTCGACTGTTTTCTCCCTGGATAATGACACTAGAGCAAATATTTTTGGATAAAACTTAATATTTTTGGAAAAAGCATAAAACTTATAACTACCATGACCATGCCCCTATTTTTTGATTTTTTAAATTTTATAATTTTTTTAATTTTAATTTCTATGATAAATAGAAAATGAAAAAAACCAAAACATAGGGGCATAGTCATGGCAGTTATAGGTTTTATGGCACAAAAATATTTGCTCTAATGTCATTATCCAGGGAGGAAACAGTCGACTACGTTTGTATGGAGAGCTCGCAGGTACCCTTTCACCTTAAGATTGGTGGTGGTGATCGTAAATAGTGGTGCTGGAAGGTAAGTTGGCGTTGGTGGTTTTCTTTCTTTATTTCTTTAATATTTATTGATTTATTGGCAAATAACTGCTCTTATCCTTTTTTCTTTTTCTTCGTTGATTGATATTATGAATAAAAAAACTTTTCACTTTTTATTAAATTTCTAATATTGTATTTTAATACTTCATACACAAAAGGTGGACTTTAGACGGACATTATTAAATATAAATAAAACAGGTTTTACCATTGACTTTTTAAATTATTTTCGCATCACTACAAGTTTCACTACAAGTTATAAAATAAAGTCACTTTTCGCCGTCCCTATTTCCCTTTGTATGCTTAGATCTTTAAAACTACTCAACGGATTTTGATGCGGTTTTTTTTGAAGTGAAAACTTCTTATGGCGCGTTGTTAATAGATAGAGTGATTCAAGAGGAAGGTTTTCAAGTATAATACATGCATAATATAGCCGTGCGAAGCCAAGGTGGGTCGCTAGTATAGAATAAAATAGAAACATTTACATAATTCTATTCAATAAAAATTACACAAAATTGAACTAGATTCTCAACGCGAACCGACAATGTTCAGACACAAGTTCAGGCCTAAAGTGTCTCATTAAATCAGATGGTAGGCACGCGATCTCGGTGTAAATATTTGAGTACTCCAGGAGGCTGAGGCACTCCACCTCCGACCCCATTTCAAACGAATTAATCTTCACAAAGTATACTTAATACTTAACCAAAACGTATCGGAATTTTAAATACAAATATTTATTTTGCCTTACTTCAGGGTTAGCACACGTACAGTCTCAGTCGCAAAATACCATAATATTATCAAAACATCGAATTCACAATCACGTCAAAAATAACAAACGAACATCGAAAAATACAGTTGCACTTTATGGAAAAACACATGGCAGATAAATAAAAATGAGCGATGTTGGCCCAGTGGTACAATAAAGAATTTATCTATCTATCTACTAAGTTGAGAGGGCAGTAGGTGCTCGGCAAACCTACTCCGACGTAACGCAAAAAAAGACCAAAGTTTCCCACTTTCTGTAAATGCGTCCAAGAGTTCTAAAAGAACAGCCTGTATACAAGAAAAGTAGAAAATAAATGAATTAAGTGTAATATTTAAGTACTTATAACTATTATAACTAAAGCTGTCACTTTGATAGTAATTTTCGTCTGTTTTTCAGACGTTGAACAACCAAACGGTTTCCAACTTGCAACTGTTTTTTTGGACGTTCAACTGTTGTCCATTTGTTTTTGAATGATTGAGTTTGACGCGCTTTAACAACGACAGATACGACTTTATAAAACAATTTCGAATTAATAACGAATACTAACGCTTGCGATGCTAAAGGTTGCTTTCGACAAGCGGAAATTCCTAATGGCAATTTGAAAATACTTCACATGCTTATAACTTAATATAAAGTTGAGGGAAAAGCGTCAAAAGTTTGTCGTTATGAGAAAAAAGCGTAGGTCAGATTGAAAATATAATGGATTCTGAGTTGTGGAGGGATATATAACTACCCCAATACATTAGGGGCTGTGGGGTACTAGAAGGAGTGGATTAGGCTGAAATTGTCTTCTACATGGACTCATTTGTCACTTCCAAAATATTGCTTGTGAAGCTTAAGGAATATTCTTATAAATATGTATTTATACACGGGCTGTTTTTCCAGAACTAGACATCATTAGATGGGTCCTTTTTGCGTAAGCATTGAGAGTAGTAGGCTGTCCCAGTATCTTTACCACCCTCTCAGCTTAGTCGAGCGTGTCCAGAAGAAAGAACTCGTCAACTCGACTGGAAGTCAGCTAAGCCGCGGGTTTCATCACGATGTTTTCCTTAACCTTATGAGCAATGTTAATTTGCGTACATATTAGTTCGCAAGGAAATTATCGGTGCGAGGCCGACCGGGATTCATTTGACCTCGTGTCACCTGATGGGAAGCGAAGAAGAGGTCGAAGATGTAACATGCTCGCCTAGAAGGTACCTATTCACTCTAGACTTGAAGACTGCAAGGTTGTAGTTGTAGTAGTAGGTTGTTTTTGTAACTCTCTGTCTAGTGTGAGGAAGTTGCCAGTTCACTGGTTCTTTATTAAATTGTCATCCCTTGTGAGATTGCAACCGAGTCTTATATTGTCCAGGATGCTGGTAGATAGTGTGGTTTGAAATTTAATATTGTAAAGTTAGTACTTATTTGAAGGCGATTGTTATTGTTGTTTTACGTACTACGTAGTGCCCTCACACACGGAGACTGGTCTGTGACCGATTTGCTGACATAACAGTTCGCATTTGAAGCCAATAAATTGCAATAAGCACTTGATTGGCTTCAAATGATATTTACCAGGTTAGAGGGCCAGACGCCAGTTCAAGGGGCCAAGGAAGCAGCAGCGAAACGTTGATAAAACCATCTTTAGAAAATAAAAAAAAGGTGACGATAGACATTTTAGAACTCATGGTATTTGACTACTTCAAGGAGCGAGATACGATGGTGGGAAACTTTAGCAATGATAAACAATTTTTTTTTTTTATATTAAAGTAAAATAAATAGAAACAACATAATGATTGCATGTAATTCGATTTTTACTCATAAATGACTTTTCAAATGTATTTTTGTTAGAATCAAAATTGTTGTTTTTTTCTGTATTTATTTCGGTCATTGTAGTAAATACATGTCCTATACTTGTGTGCCTTATAATGCTCGGTAATACTTGCGTTTCCTACCCCTTAAAAAAGAAGTAACTATATTACATAAAACAATTTGTTCTTGAAACGTCGAAAAGTTTCCATTAGAAGACAGCCTTCAAACAAACGATCCACGAGTGTTCCTCGACACTAATTAAAAAAGTTATGGTTTCTCTCGGTACAGTACCTACCTATATAACTGAGTTTATATATAGCTGTAGGTAAGTATCTAGGTAGCAATTATTGTCAGCTGACAACATGACAGCTGTTTAGGTAAAATAGTACTTATTATAGCTTTAAGGCCGTTGTTTGTGGCGCTAAGAGCCTTATTGGGCCTAGTGTTGCCAACCGTTCTCTCGAAATATACAGGATGTCCCGTAATGAATGGCCAAGCGGGCACCTACGGATAGAGGACACTGTGCCGGATCAGAAAAACGAATGTTATGTTTTATGAAAGTCTCTTAGTTTCCGAGATATTCGCCATTTTAGGGAAAAAAAAATTTTTTAATGGCGGATATCTCGGAAATTAAGATACTTTCATAGAACATAACTTTCGTTTTTCTGATCCGGCACAGTGTCCTCTATCCATAGGTACGGGACACCCTGTATATAATACTAGCTGCGCTCCACGGTTTCACTCGCGTAACTCCCGATCCCGTGGGAATATCGGGATAAATAAAGTTGTAAGCTATCCAAGCTTTCAAGTTGGATCAAACTGCAAACGGTGTGCAAAGATTAAAATCGGTTAAGTAGCTTAAGAGTCCATCGCGCACAAACAACGTGACACGTAATATATGACTAAGTCTAATATATTTATATACGTATTAGAATAATCACAAAATATATCTTGTGTACCTACGTACTAAATAAATAAATAAATATTGCTTTTTTTATTTTTTATTGTTTTTTTTGCTTTTTTTATTTATGTGCCTGTGGTGTTAAATGTTTAATTTTGTTTAAAGTAATAAATATTGCAGGACATTCCACACGTCGCCATCTAGCCCCAAGCTAAGTAACTAGACTTGTGTTATGGGTGCTATACAACGGATATACCTACTACTTATATACTTTTTACTATATACTGACTGTACCTATATTGGGAAAAATATATAAAAACCATGCAAAAATACTAGTATTTATTAAAAATGCTATACCTAATTATATATTTCCTACACGCAAAAAGAACCAAACTAAAGAAGTTTAGCTACAGAAAATAGGTAGGTAACTATAGTCTGGCATTTTTTTTCCATGTATCCTAGACGAATTTTCTAATATTTTCCTTTAAAAACAAAGAAAATATGCGGGAACATCCATAAAAAAAAAACATATTTACAACCGAATTGAGAACCTCCTCCTTTTTTTGAAGTCGGTTAAAAAGGCAAACATTTGCAGTTGTTCGCTCCCATTAACACAATAAATTGGTTTTCCAGAACGATGAAATTTATTTTTTTAGTAAGAAGTTAAAAATACGTATCAAAAATATAAACTTTTCTTTCAGTTTGTCGTAGTCGGTTAAATAATAAAGATACAAAACAACAAAATCCGTGAAGTGAAGTGAACTTTCAAGTATAATGCCTACAAGTAGGTCTTGAACTTTGTCTTGCGCAAAAAAAATGTGCGGAGCATTATTAAATTTCGATAGGTTTCGGAACAAAAAGAGATTATCATCTTGAAATTATACCAAAATAACGGTAAAGATCTCACTTACAAATTGTAGGCATAGAAAATTAGGGTAAACAATTTTTCATACTATAATTAACTATATACAACGGGCCTAACGCCGTTTGTCCACCGCCGCCGTCACCGTCACGTCAACGAGAACGAGATGACGGCGCCGAAGTACTGATACATAGACTACTATAGCCGCGTGTCCACCGCAAGTCCGTCACCCGAGAACCGTCATCCCGGTCGCCGAGATTCGAGTAGATCGGCGGCGTGACGTGTGCCGGCAATCAGTGTTGCTACTTTAGCCAATTTTCCACATTTACGAAATAGTTAGCTAAAGACAAAAAAGTTTAGTTGCTAAATTTATTAGCTACACTACTTAAGTAAGTTACCATCGTCTCAATCAATTTCAATTTGTGTTATTAAAGGAAGAAGAATACATGATTAGATGCATTCAGAATGCAACTAATGTTCTGGTAAGATTTTGAGTTATGAAGTGGTAACCCCAAATATGTCTATGTATGTACTAAGGTTGCGTTCCAAACCACTCCCGTTAAAGTAATTCTCAATAAACTATCCTGACAACAGGATAGTTTATTGAGAACCTTCAAAGTGTAAAAGAGACAGAGTCTTGTCACTTGAATTTATTATTTGTTTGTGAACGCAGCCTAGTCTATACTGCGTTTACAAACAAATAATAAATTTACAATATAATAAATTCACAAAATTCAAAAGTATCGAACAAGACTACCTAGGCTGCCTAGTCTTGTTCGATACTTATGATTTCATTTTCGCCTGGGAATCTAAATGTCTTCGAAATCGACGTTT
The DNA here is from genome assembly GCA_907269075.1 of Idaea aversata. Lineage (NCBI taxonomy): Eukaryota > Metazoa > Arthropoda > Insecta > Lepidoptera > Geometridae > Idaea > Idaea aversata. The sequence continues at coordinate 14,143,815 of OU026092.1, read as the reverse complement.
ATTATTTAAATTGTTGTTACATGTTGCCTTTTTATGTTTAGCCACTTTTGGCAACTTTTACCAGAGTATTTATTTTCGGAAGTAGCAACTTTTTACGGTATGTTTAGCAACTTACTCTTTGGGCAAGGTGGCAACACTGCCGACTACCACCCACGACAAAGTTGTATATAGGACTGAGCCACTGAGATATATCGGCGCGGTGGACAAACGATCGCCGTCACGTCATCTTAAACTCGGCCCCAAATAATCTCGTTCTCGTTGACGTGACGGTGACGGCGGCGGTGGACAAACGGCGTAAAGCCGTTAGCATCACCATCGACCTTAATTACAGTGTTTTTTGTAAGTTTTATATTTCTGTTATTGCCTGAAATTAGTAACATATTAATGGCATCAAATTAAGTAGACTATTTTGAGGTATTAGGTACAAGTTAATATACTCGCCCCCATAACTATCGGTGTTAGATTGCAAAGTATTTAAGTCGCAATTTAGTAATTATAAGTTCATTATACTATAGCTAGACACACGATACGAACAAATATATGCTGTATAGGGCTAAACTTCTAATCAACACCCCTAATTTTTAAGCAACAAAAAAAGAGGTCCTCATTCGTCACGTTTATGTATTTTTTATGTTGTGCACCGATTACTCAAAGACCGATCGAGATGATTATTTTTTGTTGAAAAAGGAAGATCAGAGATGGCCCCATTAAAATTTGGTGAGGATCTAATTAGGATCTTTGGAGTGATGCACACAAGAAAAAAAGAGTCGGTCCATAGACTACTAGTTGCAGATTAATGAACCATCTTGTCATCACAAAGTCCTCAATGAATAACGATTACGGGTTACAATTTAAAGAATTTTGTCCCTTTCTCCTTTCATTAATAATGTATTCTATTACGTATGTAACTCGAACGTTCATATCGATCTGTCTATTTATACCACCACGTTTGTCTATACTTAAATACTAGCTGCGTCCCGCGGTTTCACCCGCGTAACTCCCGATCCCGTGGGAATATCGGGATGTAAGCTATCCTATCTCTCAAGTTGGATCGAACTGCACATGGTGTGCAAATTTTATTATAATCGGTTAAGTGGTTTGGGAGTCCATTGAGGACAAACATTGTGACACGAGATTTATATATATTAAGATATCTATTTTCCTTGTTTTTTCGACGACATTTACAGGATAAAATATAATACAACAGGATAGCGAGATAATTCGGGATAGCCAACGGATTACTACTTAATTATACTCCGACGTTATTTGCTGATGGAAAAAAATATTATCAGCGGCGTTCAGTTCGGGAATCGCACCTCTTTTGAGGGTTGAGTGGTAGTTAATTATTTTTATCAGAAAAAAGGGAAAAGATTGAAAAAGCTAATAGCATTTTTTATTCATTTTTAGAAGAGTTGAGTTTACTCCAATTTCGATAAGAAAATGCGATAAGTACGATTAATATTACGTTTTTTCTTGATGGTGTTAGCTTGCTTCGGATCGTTGTTTTTATAAAAAATACTAGCGATTTATTGGCTTCGAACAAATCGAGATTTTGCATTAGATAGACATCCTTTGTGCCACTCTAGAATATAACCATATATTTTTTACTTTCTTATTTATAGTTTGTATTTATCACTATGTATCAAGAACGCAACCACACTAAGTTCGTAAAACATCTAAAGATAAGAATCGACACAATTCTAAAGGATGTAGCTCATCCAACCTTCCGTAAGAAATCATGACGTAATTTTTATGTCACATTTGCATTTGATTTTTGCTCTTCTGACGTTCACATTTTCTCAAAATAACCCTCGATAGTATCAACAAATAAATTTTATTTACAACGAAATAAAATAACATCGAATTCTACGATTAAACTCGGTAATTTTGTGTGATGTTTCCTACCCACGCACAAAACAACGCTAATATCGTGTTTAGGTAAGTAAGTAGGTACCTATACAATCAATATAATGTTCCTTTAAATGTAGTTATGGATTCATCTCAACGTTCTGAAACTTTGTAGAACTTCTTATAACTTTATAAAGTTTAATTCCAAGGTTTAATTAATTAGAAGTCGAGTAAAGGATTGAAACATGGCAACTTTTATTTCTGTTTACACGAGAGCCTCAATGCTCTTGCAATGGGGTTGGCAACCGTCAAAGTGGCGCTGGTGTAGCTAGTTCTTAAAACTTTGTGATTTTAAACGCGATATTTTTAATTAAAAAAAAAAATACAAAGTCGGTTACAAAAGTAGTCTAATTTTTACATATTTTCTTACCATTTAAAACACGCTGTATTGTATCAAAATGCTCAGAAATCGGAAAAAACGATTTCAGAAGGACTAAAATAAATCAAAACTAAAATATTATAGGTAGTTATAATAAAAAATATAATTTACAATCAAATTAATTAAATAATTCTTTAAATTATTGTTTGAGGATCTTGTAAAATAAGACTGTGAAAAAAACGCGGAACATTTTTAAATGCCATCACAATGACAAAGCTACAAATCAAATCAAATCAAATCAAATATCTTTATTTTCTTTGGATACTTAATACTTAAAAGTATACAGGACCACATAAAAACGTCTTAAAAACTAAGTTAGGATGTGTGCCTTCGGAACGCGCCCACCAATGAGAAGAAGGCACAAGAAACTCATGGGGTTTTTTTTTTCATGTGGTCACGCTCACAATGGTCAATATTACAGTATTTGAAAGTATTATTTGAAATGGAGCAACTAAAGTCATGTCCATGGGTTCTTATCATTAAGATAAGACGAAGTATCATAGTATGCCTTACTGCACAATCTATGCTTTATAAAAGTTTTGAACCTGTTAATGGACATGTCATATACATCTTTAGGTAATTTATTATAATAGAGCACACATGTACTATTAAACGACCTGTTTATTTTCCGGAGCCTGCTACCGGGCACGGTAAGTTCACCCTTATTTCTTAAATTGAAATTATGAATATCGCTGTTTTTACGGAAAATATCAGGATTTTTGTGAACGTAGAGCAAGTTTTCGTAGATATATTGTGAATAGAGCGTTAATATATTTATCTCTTTAAATTTTTCTCTAAGTGATTCCCTGGGGCCCATTTTGTAGATAGCTCGGACAGCTCTCTTTTGCAATATGAAAATAGCATCAATATCTGCAGCACACCCCCACAGTAGGATGCCGTACGACATGACACTGTGGAAGTAGCCGAAATAGACTAGGCGAGCAGTCTCAATGTCCGTGTATTCGCGAATTTTCTTAACGGCGTAAGCGGCAGAACTAAGTCTATTGGACAATGCTTCCACATGTGGGCCCCACTGAAGCTTAGGATCTAAAGTTATACCTAGAAAGACAGCCTTACTGACTAATTCGACTTCCTCATCATTAATTTTTACAACAGTTTTTACTTGTTTTACATTTGGAAGTGTGAACCGAATTAATTTAGTTTTGGATCCATTCAGTAATAAATTATTGGAATTGAACCAATCAACTATTCTAGAGAGAGCATTGTTCACATCGTCAACGTTGGACTGACGCCTTTTAACCTTGAACACCAAGGAGGTGTCATCTGCGAACAACACTATCCCATGGTTGTCCCTTACAAGGTAAGGTAAGTCATTTATATAAACTAAAAACAGGAAAGGTCCTAATATGGATCCTTGAGGAACCCCCATTGCTATCGCAGATCCGGGGGATCGTTTCCCGTTAACATCAACACTCTGGATCCTACCGCTCAAATAAGAAGAGATAAGATCCAGGGCGCCGTCCCTAATACCGTAGTGGTGTAGTTTCATGATCAATGTATTATGTTGAACGCAATCAAATGCCTTGGATAAGTCACAGAATATGCCATACGCATCATGTGACTCCTCCCAAGCATCAAATATGTTTTTAATTAACGCTATACCCGCATCAGTAGTCGAGCGCCCCTTACTAAACCCGAACTGTTTATTATGTAAGATATTATTATCATGGAAATGTTTCAGTAGTTGCTTTAAAATAAGTTTTTCAAAAATTTTACTTAACGTGGGTAGTACTGATATTGGTCTAAAATTGGAGGGGTCTGAGGTACTACCAGATTTAAACAGTGGAACTACTTTACTCAATTTCATTAAATCAGGAAACACACCACAATCTATACATCGATTAAATATAATGACTAGTTCTGGTATAATCAGTTCAATAATTGATTTAACAATCGGGACAGACATCCCCCATAGATCTTTAGTTTTCTTGAGATTTATTTGCTTAAGCACTACAATAATGTCATGATTTTTAACATATTGGAATTTAAATGTTTTATTACAATTTGGTACATTCGTTTTTAGCAAAGCTTCTGCAATGGGGGTAGAAGAATTTAAAGCCTTCGTCAAAGTAATAGCTACATTACCGAAAAAAATCTCAAATTCGTTTGCGATATCTTGATCATTATTAGTTATATTTCCATTAATACTCAATTTAAACTCGGTGTTTTTGGCTGCGACTCTCCCTGTTTCAGCGTTAATTACTTTCCATGTAGCTTTTATTTTATCATCACTAGTTTTAATCACAGATTTAATGAAGAGAGATTTTGCCAAAATACACACTCTTTTAAATATCCTTGAATAGTTTCTAACGTAGGCTCCAAACTCCTCTGATGTATTACTCTGTCTTTCCGCGTATAACTCATATAGTTTATGTCTACTGCGGTGAATACCAACCGTTGCCCAGTCACTAAACTCGCGTTTGTCGGAGACTACCATAGATCTGGATGTAAAGATAGACTGAAATTGGTTATTAAGAACCGAAAAAAAGTTATTATATAATATATTTGGATCCGTATCACAAGGCAGAAACGGTAAAACGTTAGCTAAATTCAATCTAAGTTCCTCCAGACGAGCAGCAGTCACCGGTACGTACTTTATTTTCCTTTTTGGTATCGATTTTATGACAATAGCAAATTTGACAAACTGACCACTATGGTCTGATTCTAATTTATTAATGATAGATTTGCTAATCGTGGATATATTATCGGTAATATAAATATTATCAATACATGTCGCAGTAGTGTCAGTGGTTCTAGTAGGCTCCAGAAACACGTTAGATAAATTGTGTGATTTATACAAATTCAGAAGTTTCGTGGAAAAAGTGCTTATTTTCAGTAAATCTACGTTAAAATCCCCACATACAAGTAATTGTTTTTTTGATTTAGATAATTTTGTTAGCATTTCATCCAATATCTCAATAAATTCTTTAAAATTTTCAAAAACAGGTCGTCTATATACACATACTACTATTAATTGCTCCAGTTCTACACAAGATATTTCCGTTACACATTCCACAGACATAGACACGACATCTTTTCTTTCTTTATATTTTAATTTATTGTTCAGTATTATAAGAGACCCCCCCTTTGCCGTGTTTACCCTGCAGAATGCGCTGCCAACCCGGTGGTTGCTGAAATTGAACATGAGCTGGTGAGCCCGGAGATGATGTTCGGTTATGCATACAATGTCAATATCCTCAGCGTTCATGTACAATTCCAGTGTTAGTATTTTGCCCTCTGTCATCCCTCTGATATTTTGATGCACCAGGGTAATATTTTTTTCATAATTTTTATTTACTTTATTTATTTTAGGGCATTTATTCCAGCAATCATTATTATTTGACTCGTTAGATAATGAAATCAATAATTGGCTTATATTGTTATCTGAACAATTTTTTTTATTATTATTACTTGGTAATGTGCTAGAGGATATCTCCATTGTCTTAAAACTACTGCAAGAGCGTACCTCTTTTGTCTGATTATTTAATTTAAATTAATCGGATAAAGACAACTATCCGCAGTCTGAATAATATTTATGTCATTTAACTGCGCAAAAGGCGCAGTATATGTAGCCAAATTCTTGGCTGTAAAATTAAAAAAATAACATAGCGAAGTTGCTATCTGTCTTTTGATTGAATCCGGAAGCTTGTGCTTTCCCTAAGTATTACTAACAATAGGGTTAGTGTCAATAACATTGAACTTTTTACTATAACATGATATAGTGTTCAATGCTAAATTTAAATTATGTCTAAGTGTATTTTCCGCAGCTGGCAAGTTTTTACAGTAGGGGAGTGTAAACATTACAATATTGTCTATGTTCAAGGAGCACAAAGTATCACAATATTTCAACATTTCCTGTTTGTTGACACTTCCCCTATTTCCAATAAAAATAATTAAATTATCATTTTTTTCAAATTTATAGCTACTTATTCTTTTCATAATTTGGTGATAGGATGCAGAAGGCATACAGTAATTTATAAAAGACTGTCCCTTTGAATAAAAGTTTAATTTTGAGCCCATATCCATTCCAATTTCATCGCTAAACATGATTGTTTGATTTTTATTATTAATTATTTGAGAACTTAAATTAGAAGATTTACATAATAGCTGTGCACGGTTACACAGCTGCTCACTCGATAAGGAAGGTGTATTCAAAGGCTCGGGCTGGCTGCAGCGGTCACAGCCATAACTTGTTTTGTCTGCCAAAGAGTCAAAACGGTCCACATAGTCAGATGTTGAATTAATAAGTTTACCCATTGCCATTGAATATTCCCTGATAATTTGCTTTGATTTATCATACATGATAGTCACTGATAGTCGCTACGCTAACGACATCTAAGTTTTCCTTTATCCAGCCAATCGACCAAGTCCATTAGACTTTTATATTGCATATTTTGGAAATTAGAATGCGGAACGGACATTGAAATCGTGATCCGCCTTAAATATTTTTTTGCAATTCAAAGTTAGCGCATGCTTCTAGCTATAAGTGACATCGGTTGTGATGGTAAGGGCACTTAAAGAGATAGATGAAGGCAGAGCAGTTAAGACTATCTACAATTGGACTCCTCAACAAAAGCTTTCAAATAGCCAACCAAGGAAGTGCTGGAAGGACTGTGAGTCCTGCGGTGAATGGAAGCGGAAGCTGAGGTACATCCTGGAAAAGAACGTTGAGTGATTGAACGGAATAGAGGATAATTGTAGAGGAAGCCGAAACCCACGAAGGGTTGTAAGTAACCTAACTGTCCTTTCAAAGAATGTCAAAGACAAATTTTTTTATTCATTTGATATCATACAATTTTATAGCATGGGATCACTTTGCATGTCTTAAAAACTAAGATAGGCTGTGAACTAAGATACCTTTGGAACGTGCCCCAATGAGTAAGAAGAAGAAGTTTTTTTTGTGATCACGCTCACAGAGGTCAAGTTTACTATTCGTAAAATTACTTTTGGATGGTATATTTAAAATGGAGCAACTAAAGTCACGTTCATGGGTTCTTATCATTAAGGTGAGACGAAGTAAGCCTTACTGCTAAATGCATATAGATAAATGATGTTTCATGATGATCAATGATGTTTCTGCAGTTCTGTAGAGAAAGGTTGATTAGGCTTTTGGAAGTACGAGGTGATATGTACCTTCCTCCAAAGGGAAGATCTTTCATAAAAGTAATAAGTTTTAGAAATTGTTGAATAATATGTATCCAGTATCCACTCAATGAACAAGTTTAATTCTCAAAACCATCGAACCATTATGACAATCGAAATAGAAACCCAATTTCACGCTAAACTATTTCCATTCGTTTAAAAATCTTTTATATCTGCAGTTTCACTGTAAAATTGCAAACTCTAGCTGAAACAGTTGAAAATAAAACAGTTTTGCTTCTATTTAGATGAGAGTGCTTCAATTTTGAATGGACTGAAAATTCAATGCTTTTGTAGTTTCGATTGGGATGAATTTTTGATGTTTTTTGGGATAGAATTTCAAAGGTACAGATTTTTTAAAGTGTATAACGGCTAACTCTTGACAGACGGGAAGTAAGCGCTGACAGTGCTACTTTAGTTGAATAACTGTATAGTTAAGTAGGTTAGTAGTTGTTTGTTTTAGTGTTTAAAGAAAACCCTGTAGTAAACCCTCTCAGGTTTATATTAGGGTAGGTACCCCCGGACCAAATATTAAAAAAATAAAGGAAAAGCATTCTTAGGTTTGAGGAGCACAAATTATTTTTCAGAATGTGACAACACCATTTTTTACCTAAAGGTCCGTTGCCAATAATGGTGACATATTTTGAAATATTTTACCTTTACTACTTTTTTATTCTAATATCCTTTACAAACCTAAAAAGGATTTTGTTACACACTGAATAAATACTTTAAAAAGTTCCTATATTTTGTGACCGGTCCAAAATAACAGACTAAATGTTTTCGAATCGATAACAATCAAAAGCGGAAGGCCTTATTCGGAATTACTCGAAACCATTAAGTAAAAATATCTACGCCTACATAAATAGACGTAACCAGAGTGTGGGGCGGGGGGCAATTCCCACCCTGGACTATCTTATCTACTATACCTACTATATGGAATTAGATAATTACGTGTCATAGCATTGACTTCCCCTTCAGGCTCAAATTACCACTGACACTAGTTACAATTAAGGCGTTTATTGGGAGTATTTACTTGCATCTCAACAAGCGAAAGCGTTTGTTAAATCTTTGTTCTGTCTGCAAAATGCTCTAAACACCATATAAGTTTTAAAAAACGAATAAGTTTACAACATATAACATATAAGTTTTCTAGAGTTATAATAAGAATGAACGAAATACGAATGCTGAAAATAGCGTTTCTTGGTCGTCAATTGGCGTCATAACTTTATCTTTACAGCGCCCGAACCGCGCGCCCTGGCCCCTTTGTATATCAAGTCCATAAGAGTTTTACAACGAAAATTTGTAAGAAATTCAATAAGAAAGTTTTGCCCCCACTAGCACTGAGCCTGGATACAGCCATGCTAACATACGTTACGTAGGTAGGTAATTAACCAGTGAAATATAGGCTTACCTACCGTTGCCGCAATCAATCATCATAATACCATTATCTTTACGTGTCACTATATGTGGAAAATATTTTGATATTGTCGGATATATAATTGAGATTTTCACATGATTTCAGTAGATTTTTTCATGATTATTTTATGTATTTTCCTCGTTCATGGCAATGCCAAATGCATTTTTTGATATGGGATTTTTGTACCTGTTTTCATACCTTAAATTGCATGAAAATTATAATTATGTTATTGACAGTCACTTGAATACTTTACAAGCTTACAAGTTTTATTAGGTATTTCAAAAAAGTATTATTTTAACTTGCAACATTCAAGTGATTTAAAAAAGAAGAAATTTAATACAGGCCTAGTTTAAACTGAATTAATAACACAAAGTATGGCACTCGGGGACTGCCTTGGTAAAGCTATTGCATCGTGCGAGCTTCGTACAGTCGTACCATATACATACACGTTAAGCGAATGCTCGGCCGAACTACATGGTAGACGGCGTGGGGGGTGTTAGGTTTTATTTTCGTTACGGAATTTCTTGATTCGATCGCCGCGCTCAAAGCCCGCGATAAAAGCTATGCAATAGCTTAAAAAAAATAGGAACAAAGAAATGAAGGGAAGAAATAACCATTCGAAATAGCGACTTTTAAATGGACCAGAATAAGATTTTTTATAAAAAAAGTTTATAGTTCATAGTATGTATACTTTGAAAGAGAGGTAAAACCGCTGGTCGCAGCTAGTAAGAATAGTAAAGCCTTTCCCAAAAACTGGTGACAAATCACAATTCCGGGACACAAACCGAGATAGTCCTATACAAACACAATATTAATTATGTTCTCTTCGTTTATTTCCCTAAGCACTATTGTCCAAATATCATCCAGGCGTCAGGCGTCGTAAAAAGCTCTTCAAACTAAATTCATTCAATTGAACATACATAAATATTTTAATATAAACTAGCGACCCGCCCCGGCTTCGCACGGCTATATTATGCATGTATTATACAGGGTGAATTTTTTATGTGGGCCTTCAGGGCTATATCCTAAACTATGAGAGATAGCGAAAAATGCTGAAAGGAGTTGCGTGCCCGATTTTGACAAAAACTAAAACTGCATCATTAGATTTTTGAAAAAGTCATTACCCTAGCCGGGAATCGAACCTGTTGATTTTGCAAAAAAATAATCATCCTATATTTTTATACCAATCGATAGTGTTGCTGATAGAGATCAATTCCTGGAAACAAACATAGTATGGCAAAATCTATCTCTCATAGTTTTAGGATATAGCCCTGAAGGCCCACATAAAAAATTCACCCTGTATATATAAACCTTCCTCTTGAATCACTCTATCTATTAAAAAAAACCGCATCAAAATCCGTTGCGTAGTTTAAAAGATTTAAGCATACATAGGGATATGGGACAGAGAAAGCGACTTTGTTTTATACTTTGTAGTGATAGTGATTATAAATACATATTTTTAAACGAATATTGTTATTTTCACTACTAACGTTATTTAAAACTGGATATTTGTTGGATTTGTTTTTACTTAATGGAGGAAATCACAAAGAGAACAATCATGAACATGAAAATCGTTGGTATCTCGTGAATATGATGCTTAAGTAAGTGCTCAAAATATCGAGCTCCGTACCTAATAAAAAAATAAAAGTAGAACATTAATACATTTTGGTAGTCACAAGTTTTCGCGAAAATCTAAATTTGTCCATATCTTTTTAGCGTTTTGACTCAGGACCTTGTTTTTTAAAAAACCTATAGGTCTCAGTATCTGGTATAAATTTCAACTTGCTAGGTCCACCCGTTCCTGAGAAAATCGGTGGTGACACATAGACAGACAGACGGACAAGAGAGTGATCTTATAAGGGTTCCTTTTTATCTTTTGAGGTACGAAAACTTAAAAAAGAACCTGGTCAAAATCAGGCAAAAAAGCTATAATCTATAAATATATCTGTGAATAATTCAGTAGATACAAACATATCCCATACAAACATTATCCCTTCAACGAGATAGAAGATCGCAAATTCGAGTCCGCTGCTGAACAAATACATCTACAGATATAAATTTCTGGTTTCGGTATTTATGTATGTAGATATAATAAGTATTTATTTACAAAATAAAAGTATTCTGTTTTCTGGCTCATATTACAAGTCTAGTTGCTTAGCTTAGAGCTAAATGGCGTTGTGTTCAAAAATTTGTTATTTATAAGTAGGTTAATCTATAAGTTATAACATGAAAGTACTTACATGAGTTCGAACTCGGAATATCGAAGAAAAGTTCACCAACAAATGTTTTGTTCAAAACCTTAATCACACTTCGAAAGAACGAATGGAACACATTCAAAATTAAACTTTTAAAACGGATCGAATTTGAAATTCGAAGTCAACAGTTTAAATGTTACATGTTTAACGTGGAGCGATGGAACACACGTCCGCTCAGCACGGTACCCGACGTAGAACTGAAGTACTGAAAGCGCCTGAAAGAGGCTCCATCAACATGGATAAAGGCATGTCTAGAAAAGCTATTGTCGAGAAAAATAAAAGAAAAATTACAAAGGCATTGTGAATAATGTTTTCAATCTTTTCAGAGACATTTTCGTTTGTGCTTGATTATGATTACAAACATAATCGCATTTTGATAAGTACTGATATGAAACCCCAATTCGTGGTTTTCGTCATTTATTATTTGTACAGCAAGGGTATGGAATCAGAGGCCTGCGTCTTTCCTGATGCGTACAATTTAGGAGTCTGTGACGAATAACTATCTTCTAAGAAAGCATGTTACATCTTAGACCGCATCGTCACTTACGATCGGACAGCTGTAATAGTGGACGAAGGCTGACTTATCATTTGTGAAAAAACCTTTTATTTTATCAATCTACCAAGAAAATTGTAGGAAACGGAGTAATTCTAAGCGATTGCTTATATTGCCGCTACATTTATTAACCCAAATAAAAAGCAATATGTAAATGGGATATAAACATTCTTTATTGCATCAATTTTACAGTCATAAAAGGTAATTTCCTTCCATTTTATTAGGAACAGTGGTAGTTTGGTGGAAGATACTTCGACTTTTATTCCGACTTCGGTCGGTTCGAATCCCAAAGGATTTCGCTCAAGATTTCGCTACATGACGGAAGACACCGTAAGGAAACCGATGTGGCCTAGAACTTATCACGATTCGAAGGCATAAAGTCTTTTGATGTGTTTGGAATGTTTTCATTCTAATATTCATGAGTAAAAAGACTTGTTTTCAACTCTAGCAGGACCTTCTAACAGGAATCTTGCTTGAGTTCAACTCAAGCAAGATTCTAATAATAGAAGTTTTTTTTTTTTCTCAGAAAAATTGAGTCACATTTTCCATATTCTTATAAACTAAATTAAAAATTAAATTAGGTAAGTAGGTACATACTATTTAAACTTAAACTTAAAACGTGGAACGTAAAACTTAAGTTTTGGAGCTGTACTATGTATTTGCAATTTTGTTGCTTTATTATAGGTTGACCGTACTACGGGGTAAAAAAAAATTCGTTCCCATTTTTTTTTGACTTGACTTGATTGACTTTTTAACCCTCGACGCAAAAACGACAAGGTGTTATAAGTTTGACGTGTCTGTGTGTGTGTCTGTCTGTGGCATCGTAGCTCCTGAACGGATGAACCGATTTTGATTTTGTTTTTTTTTGTTTGAAAGGTGAATTAGTCGAGAGTGTTTTTAGCTATGTTTGATCGAAATTGGTACAGCCGGCTGAAAGTGATGGGGATAAAAGTCGGGGGTTTTTTAAATTTAATTTTTTTTAGCTCTGTCTAATTGTTTACTGACTATTTCTGGGACTAATAGATAGATATTTATTATAAAGGAGTGGAAAACGAGCGCTTAGATACTTCCAGCATGTGAACTACCAGGTATTGTTCTATTTCCAATTCAATTGGCGATCTCTTCAATCTAAATAACTTATTTTTATCCATAATGATACTGGAAGGAAAGATTCTGGTCAGAAGAGCCCGCAGGCAGAGGCGGACGTGATTAGACGACCTTTTAAAGACTGGACGGGGCGTGAGCTACCAGCAACTTGCAAATTGCAACTTAAGACCGCAAATCTTCTTCTTTGGAAGATGGCACCAGATAATGCCTATTCAAAACAATTACAGCGACAGGTAAACTGTGTGGGAGATATCGGTAGACTAAAGGATCGGCAGATAGCTCAATAAACAACCGTTTCTATTTTTAACAATATACGATATAAAATCCGCGGTGTAGCCGTTCTCTTCGCTCATAAAATGCAGTAGATATTTCTCCATGGCTTCACTCATAAAATGCAGTAGATATTTCTCGGAATAACGCCCAGAATAACAACTAAGTTAGTCTTCTAATTGGTAATATGAAGCAGTTCGGTCTCAGGCGACTGCACTACTAGTTTTCCACGGGTTCGCTCGTGAATATCGCTTCAACAGTTCATAAGAAGGCGTGAAATTAATGATTATCACTACATAGTATAAAATTATGTCACTTTTCGCCGTCCCTATGTCCCTTTGTATGTTTAGATCTTTAAAACAACGCAACGGATTTTGATGCGGTTTTTTTAATAGATAGAGCGATTCAAGAGGAAGGTTTATATGTATAATACATGCATAATATAGCCGTGCGAAGCCGGAGCGGGTCGCTAGTTAATTTAATAAAACAAACATATTAAAAGTTTTAAAGCTAAATATTATTTTTATCATAATTTGTATCAAACAAACTTTTTACCGACTTCAAAAAAGGTCTTATTCGTCGCGTATTTTTAGGGTCCGTGCCTTAAAAGGTAAAAAACGATCCTCTTATAGCCTTATAAGATCACTTTCTTGTTTATGTATGTTCACTCATTACTTAAAAAGGGCTTAACCGATTGAGATGATTATTTTATGTTGAAAAGAGGATTGAAGAGGTCCCATATAAAACTGTGAGGATCTGATGAACAAATTGCTTAGTTTTTAAGATCTAGGTAGGTACCAGTAGAATCGCGTAATAATAAACTTTTTTTTTTTTCAAAGAAATGGTACCTACTACCCAAATCGATTAAAGTTATTAAATGTAATCTGAATCGGTTGAATGAATGAAACATCTGGTAGAGATTGATAGCTAGAAACCAGTAGGTACCTACTCCTACCAATCGGCTTATAATTGCATTTATAATCAGTTTATTGAATTAATTATCCAATAACCATCTGGATCCATCGGATTAATTGCTTAATATACATTATACAGGGTTATTGGTAGTTGAACACCCGTTACCCGCCTGCGACGCAAAAACTTGCAGGTTCGATTTTAGTGTTAAACACGTAATTATTTATTTTACCTTTGACATTTAATAGTTATACTTTGACATCTATTTATTTATTTTTATTTTGCTTATATTAATTTATTTGTTTATGTAACACAGTTTTCTCGTAATTTATAGGATCACTAGCGACCCGCCCCGGCTTTGCACGGCTATATTATGCATGAATTATACATAAAAACCTTCCTCTTGAATCACTCTATCTATTTAAAAAACCGCATCAAAATCCGTTGCGTAGTTTTAAAGATCTAAGCATACAAAGGGACATAGGGACGGCGAAGAGTGACTTTATTTTATACTATGTAGTGATGGTGAACTTATCTGAAATAAATGAATATTTCTTTTTATTTTTTATTTAAGTATGTATACAGATATTTGTTTTTGTGTGTATATTAAGTATATATGTATTTACAAAAGAAAAGTATACAATTATGTATTCTATCCGTTGTCTGATCACCATAACACAAGCCTAGTTGCTAAGCTTGGGGGCTAGATGGCGCTGTGTGAAATGTTCTACAATATACAGGGTACAAGGGGTGGATCATAGGTTGTTGGGGGGTAAGGGACCTTAGTACCTATCGATTTAACCCTCATGTATGTTTTGCAATATTCACTGGTTCAAAAGTTATTATCGACTTTTGTCAAAAGTATTAAAAATAGTAATAAATAGGTCAGCGTTCAATCTCGAGCGCCTAATGGTAACGGGGAAGGTTGAGGGTAAAAGGCCACGAGGGCGAAGCCCCAAACGGTGGACCGACCACCTGGTCGGTCCTATCCGAACAGCTGAATATACCACTCAGCACAGCTCTACACCGGGCGTCGGACAGAGTCCATTGGAGGAAGAGGAGGACAGTCGGTAAATCGACTGTCCTCCTCCTCGAGGAGGTCTAAAATGTTTGCACGCTTTCCTAGAAGATACCTTTACGCTCGTGACTCAAAGACTCTTTAAAAAGGGGGCCTTCGAGGACGCGAGTGAAGGTAGGAATACGGCAGAGAAACAAAAACTTATCCCGATATTCCCACGGGATAGGGACTTAAGCGGGTGAAATCGCGAAGTCATATTGTTTAATAAATTATGAAATCAGAAATCTATACTAACACTAATTACTAATCTATCTACATCTATTCTAAAAGAGGAAAGATTTTTATGTTTATTTTTGTTTGTAACGAATAAGCCCCGAAACTACTGGACCGATTTTCATAAAACTTAGTATGAGGATACATTGATTCATTGGGAATAAAAGCTGCTTTTTAT
This sequence comes from Idaea aversata, assembly GCA_907269075.1. Classification (NCBI taxonomy): domain Eukaryota; kingdom Metazoa; phylum Arthropoda; class Insecta; order Lepidoptera; family Geometridae; genus Idaea; species Idaea aversata. Next base: position 14,128,385 of record OU026092.1, on the reverse strand, counting down.
CCCATTATTCCCACAGGATCGGGGGTTACGCCGGTGTAACCGCGGAGCGCTGCCAGTCAGAAAAAATTACGTAGTAACTCTTTTCACCCTGATTTTTCCACAAGATCGACACTTACGCGGGTAAAATCGATGTAACCAATCGGCGACACGAATTTATGTGCAATTTAGGTGTAGAATTCCTTACGATACAATAAAGTTGGACCTCAATGAGTTGGGGCCGTGGCGTGGGTGTGGGTGGTGAACTGACGACCATCACGATTGTCTATTGCGATTGTTACGATTACTGCTCAATACGATTTGACGTCTATAAGATGACTATGGTTACAACTGATTTTATTTAACTGAATACTCATTTGGAAAACCTATATTTTTACCATTTTGAGACAAAATCTATTTATATACTAACTGCGCTCCGCGGTTTCACCCGCGTAACTCCCGATCCCGTGGAAATATCGGGATAAATTATAATGTACGTTATCTTATCTTTCAAGTTGGATCAAACTGCACACGGTGTGTTTTGCGCACAAACAACGTGACACGTAATTTATATAAAACTAGCGACCCGTTCCGGCTTCGCACGGCTATATTATGCATGTATTATACATATAAACCTTCCTCTTGAACCACTCAATCTATTAAAAAAAACTGCATTAAAATCCGTTGCGTAGTTTAAAGATTTAAGCATACATAGGGATATAGGGACATAGAAAGCGACTTTGTTTTATACCATGTAGTGATGATAGTGATATCAGTTAAGTGTTGTTTTATGGAAAATAGGGTACTAATACCTTAACTTCTAATATTTTTTTTTAAATTAAAACAAAATAATTAAAGATAGCTGCAACAGAAATACATAATCTGTGAAAATTTCGACTGTCTAGCTATCACGGTTCATGAGATACAGCTGGTGACCGACAGACGGACAGACGGACGGATGGACGGACAGTGAAGTCTTAGTAATACAGTCCCGTTTTTACCCTTTGGGTACGGAACCCTAAAAAAACAAACAAAAATCGAATACCGCCTACATCCTGTAGGGATCCCTTAATTCAATGTGCGTGGTTTCCCGTCAGCGGAACTTAAATAAACTTTCTATAAATAACGTATAGGAATGAGAAAATCACGATCACATTAAAATACTCCTATGAAGCCTCTATGATCACATTTTACGGGCTAATGGATGTGAAAACCCGTTCGGTGTTAAAAATGTTCAGTTGCCTTCGATAACTCGAACGGGTAGATTTTGTTAGAAAACTTTGTTGGGTGGACGCTTGCACATAAAACGTAGAGTGAAGATTTACACATAAAAATCCGTGTGTTACTTGAGGTTTCTGCTGAAAATCAGAAGGCTAATTTCTCGTAAATAACATTGTTAAATTAACAAATAAATTAATAACATTGTTAACATTGTTACATTTCATTATCATAAAACTAGGTCTTGGTGATCATTAGAACTTTTGTTATTATGTCATTTATTGCCACCCATCTTTTGCGATTGAAATGCTATCGGAATGATATTGAAATGTAATTTGAACAATGGAATGGAAATTATTATTGGGCTTTATATTATACTCACAGCAAGTTTGTAGGTTTATTTATACCTAGTACTTAGATATACGAGTTATGTTATGTATTATATTATATATTATTATATTATATATATATATTTATAACTTGCAATACTTATTGCATCCAGCCTCAAAAAATCCCATAGTAATATTGCGTCCACCGACTTACGGCGTCCGGTATACGGACGCAAGATTGATTTCACCTCTATTACATAGCTATAGGTATTGGGTATCTATAGTAAAAAAATCAGTGAGACGCATTTTCACTTCCAGAGTCTCTGGACGAGTATAATATAGTTCGCCAATTATCCGATAGCGGCGCTGCGTCGCTGTATATTTTCTGGGTGTATTTTCCCGTACATTTGGCCGATAATGTTGCGTCTACTCCCAAATATGCTGTTGCCACTTCGTGCAGTGCGTGTGGTTAGAAACAAAAGAAATGCGACGTTGCCGCTCAGGCGCTTTGACCGTTGAGACTATGAGGCTTGCCGCGCGCGGCCATCGTTTCATTCTGCTCGTGAACTTTGCGGACGCTGTAGTATCCTGTACGAACGGATGTGAATAATTTTGCGTAGACTAAATTGTGATGAATATCGTGAATATACCATCCTACTGGAGTACCTACTGAGAGGACGTCTGATGAATTATGGAGTTACGTAATAGTACATTGCGATACAAGTGTGGAAAGTTGATCATTCCATAGAGGCGGTTTATGACGCGCGAGCGGAACGCGAGCGTGGCAAAAGCCGAGATGGAATGATCAATCCACACCTGTGTCGTACGACGTTTTTTATCACAGTTGCGAATAAAAAAAAGACTTGTTAAAATAATAAAAAGTTTTTAAGAATTTTAGGTTATGTTTACTATTTTTTGTTAATTACACTCCCTAAAGGCTAGGCAAAAGACTTTTAACCTATACAGCCTTTTCTGACATACAATATTTTTTTAGGGTTTTTTTCATTTGTTTTTGCGTCGGCGGTTAAAAACAATATAATGGTAAGGAAAAAATATATTTATGTTACCTAAAGAAAACACAAAATAAAAACAAAACTCAATTTTTAATTATTTTCAAAGACGTTATCACGTAAAAATCGTTCGTTATCAGACTTTAGAGACAACCTTTTGAAAAGAAGAAAAAAGGTACCAACAAAGAGTTTTAAGCCAGCAACGCTTAAAAACTCTTTGATGGTACCTTTTTTCTATACATCAAAACAGTATAACCTAAACTAAATTAAGAATGTTTCATCTACCTAATATGTCATTAGCAGTAAGATACGTATTTGACATATCGGGATAGCGTATTATTTTAGCACTAGTTGGATTTTTTTTTATCGCACGCGTGTATAATACGTTGCATTATGAGCCTAAAAGCGGTTTAATAAGATCCACTTTATGAGCAACTGTGATAAAAAGATTTTTTCAACACAGTTCCATTTTTTTTTAATTTTCAGGAAAACGATACAAGCTAGGTCAAAGTGGTCAAAGACAAAATTATTTATTATTAAATTACCTATAAATAGGTACAAACATTCATTTTGATACGAGTTATAATTTCCAAACTATTATACGTCAAAGGTGACGAAAAATCAGCACTTAGCAAAATAACTCGGGAAATACTGGGCTGGTTACGTTGAATGAATATCATTATTAGCAAAAAAAAAAATTTTTTCGTCAACTTTGACGTATCATAGCTTGGAAACCATAACTCGTATTAAAATAAATATTAGTACTTATTTATAGGTAATTTATTAATAAATAATTTCGTCTTTGACCACTTTGACCTAGCTTATATCGTTTTCCTGAAAATTGAGAAAAACTGTAAAACGGGACACTTTTCAAGGGGGGAGGGGCGTGAGAGTCGTATGTTTTAATGTACTCACATTAAAGTATAAATAGCAGTAGTAGAACTCAACTATAAATTTTGCCGCTAAAAAATCTAGAATGAATAGATTAGAGTGGTGTACCTTCGACAAAATGTATACTACCTACAGCAGATTTTTTTCTGTGTGATAATTTTAGCGAAAAGTTTTTATTCAGAATTGTTTTACCAAATATGAGTGTTAGTTACTTTGACGTTATTTTGAACAAGACGTTGCTTATGATATAATTTTTATTGTTTAATTTTGTCTTAAACTTAAAGTTTTAATCTAGAGTTTTATTGTTTTACCAAATAAAAGCATTAGTTACCTTGACGTTATTTTAGAACTAGGCGTTGACCATTTTATAATTTTATTGTTTAATTTAGCCCGAAAATTAAAGTTTTCATTCCAGAATTGTTTTGCCAAATACGTGTTCCAGCAAAGGGTTTTAATACGAAATGGGGTGTTCTAGACGTCTAAGTGAACAACTTTTGTTCTATGACTTTTGGAAATTCGAAAAAAAATTTAGAAGTTTTTGTATGAAACAGCTGATTTTTGAGTATAAATTCCCTTGGAATTATCGAAAAAAAAAAAGGTTAAATTTCTAAAAGTCGTAGAACAAAAGTTGCTCACTTAGCCGTCGAGAACACTCCTCCTTTAGACCAGGGTCGATAATTTTTGAAAACAAAAAAAATCACAGTAGGATGAAACCCATTAGAAAAGGAGCGGAATATGATAAAAATGAAAGGAAAAATAAATTACGGTCGATCCGAGTTCGGGAAGTGGGAGGGGGGGTTTTTAAGGATAAAAAATGGTTTATCTTGATTTCCGGCAAAACTACAAGTCCTATGGAAAAAAAATGAATGGCAAAGTTGTAGGTAATAAAAAGATCTACAACTTTTGTTTTAACAATTTTTTCACATAACCTCAAAATTTAGGTGAAAAATTCAAATAACCAAGTTTTTGGTTTTTTATTTTTATCTTTTTCAAAAATGTTTTTTTTTTTCTACGAAATTTGGTGAAAACTTACCTTATTATGTCCCAAATACACCGTAATTTATTTGATTTAAAATATTTATTTTTTCGCCTTATTTTAACTTAATATCAAAAAAGCACCCTAATTTTCAATTAAAAAAGGTGATATTTTGACGCGAGAATTTTCGATTGAAAATTAGGGTGCTTTTTTGATATTAAATTAAATTATTTTAAAAAATAATTTTAAATTTTTCACCCAAATTTTGAGATTAAAATATTATTTAACTGTAAATTAATCATTGTTATTTTTTTACACCAAATTAAGTATCTACCTGAATCCAGAGCCTGAATCATAAATCGCAAGAAAAAAATAAATGAAATAAGAAAATTAAAAAGTCCAACCCAACAAAAAGGATGAAATAAAAAATTAAATTTAAAATTTAAAAAACCCTCTACACAAAATAATAAAAGTAGTATGAATGAACGTAAAAAGCCTAAAACAAGCATAAAAAATATGAAAAAAATAAGCCACAAATAGAACATCGGTCTGATCGGTGGGGGGTTGCGGACATAGGGGTGTAGAATGGGGTATGACACTTTAGGGTTAGAAAATTAAAATAAAAAATATAATAAAACCTTTATTATAAGTTTAATTATGTAAGTTATTATATAACTATATGACACTTATATAACTACACTAGAGAAACTAGATGCGGGGCAGTTGTGGCACTTAACTAACACTGGTAACAGTCTTTTCTGCTTTCGTTGACAATAGCACTAACAGCCGTACTCAGAGACGTCAAAACTATACTTTACTTTTATTTGTGCCAAGTAGAAATGAAACTTCACTATGCTTAAGTTTCATTTTTACTTGGCAAAAATAAAACTTAAGGTTCCTCATCTCTGGCACAAATAAAAGTAAAGTATAGTTTTGACATTTCTGAGTACGGCTGTTAGAGTTTAAAACGCACTTTATGTCAGGGGCATATTGTGCACTTGACGATGCATGTGCTTTGATGCCGCTTGAGCTGCACATAGCCAATAGAGCGTCATCTCTGTAAGATTCCCTTCTGGATCCGGATCTGAAAACTAATTGTAATAGGTTAGGTTAGATAGCGATCGCAACATAAGAAATAATCATAATGTGTTGTTATTTTTAAACATAAGTTGATACGATAAGTACTTACATAGATATTTTAACATTTTCCTCAATTCGGCAGAACAGATATCGGGATTGCATGAGAAAATTTCGCCACCATCAATGTATTTATCCGTGGAAGATTGGTTTGTACTTTCTGCTTTTACAAATCCGTCTTTCATGATGAAATTATACTTTTATTCTAGCATGGTTCTTCTTTTGCATGGTCGGTAATACCCTATTGTATTGTTACCTCAATTATAATATAAACTTTGGTGATAAAGCCAGTGGAAATAGTGGACGCCGTAAGTCAGTAGGTATATTTGAGGACGCGCAATCAATATTAAGTACTTCAGGACTCAATATGAGCATCATTATTAATTAGCATATATAAAAAATATACGCTAGGACGTGAAAATGTACATGACGTACCAAGTATACCAGAATAAAAGGAATGTGAATATCCACAATTTCTTACTTTTTGTAAATATAAGATGCACAGGAATATGGCATGTGATAAAGAAGACAACATTCACATAAACTTTGCCGATAATGCCAGTGGAAGTGGTGGACGCCGTAAGTCAGTGTCTTAGCATGGACGTAATAACTATACCTGGATGTATATATATATATATTATATATATTATATATATTATATAATATGTATATTATGTACTTACACTTACACACTTACTGCGCTGGTTCATCAACCCAAAATGGATCTTGGCCTCCGAAACGAGAGTCTTCCAACGCTCCCTTACCGCTATTTTTTGCCAATTGTGAACTTGACGGCGCGGGCGCCGCGCGCCAGCGGCGAGATCACGGCGCAGTGTCTTCGCTGGCTTGGCCATTTTGAGCAAATAGGAGAAGATCGAAGCGCTAAGAAAGCATACGTGTGTCGCCCAACCGGTCGAAGGCCGGTGGGACGACCCAGGTAACACTAAAAGGACACAATGGAGGCTGTTCGAACCTTATACATTTTTTTTTACTTGAGGGTAGAAAAATATAACGCGGTCAATTACATAGAATTGATCGAGCAGTCGCTTCATCGACGTCAGATGAGACACACGCTTACGTGTCTTGTCGCCGGGAGTCTCACCGGGATATTCGTGGATCTTATCGCGATATACGTCGAAGAAACCGTGTCTTCATCAAGTTGTGCTATTTGTTAACTTTGGAGGGCGGCACGTCGTATGTGTTGTACTTCCACCGGACTGCTTACTCGGTCGCGTGTGACGTATTACTGCTTATAGTGTGCATACAGCTAGTGTCAGTTATTATCACCGTTCATCTTAAATAATAGGTATTCATGCAGAGGATCCTGAAACTACCATTCAGAGGAAAGGCTGTGCCGATTGAACATAGGTAAGTGGCCAACGTTTTATTTCTCCCTTAGAAGTGTGTATAGGTTCCTTCAGTGCGTATTTCAGTTACTTAAAATCTTGTTCTAGCAGAAGCCAGTGGTCCTTCTACAAAAAACTCCACAGCACGAGTTTCGCATCTCGTTCATTCTTATACAGTACGACAGTGACAGGCTATTAGTGACAGGTTATCAGCGATCAATAGCAACTCATTTTAAAACCTATCTTGGTCTCCCTATACCTACAGTTGTTCTGGATTTTCATAGACCTGGGCCTATATTCACTAAGGTTCAAGTCGTTGGGCGCGCGTGATTAGGGGCGGAGGGGGGGCGGTTTTTGTATGGAAATCTTGTCCTAACCACGCGCGCCCGACGACTTGAACCTTAGTGAATAAAGGCACTGGTGTTAAAACATTTCAATCAAGAGATTGTAGCAGCCGTGTCGCCGCTACATCGATTTGTGACCAGTGGCGAGGGGTGAAATTTCTTTGAAGGTAAGCCGAATAAACACACCATTATAATTATAAACTAAATCCTTAAACAGGAGTCTGGTTGTATAATTTCTTTAGTGGGAGTGTTGTCTAAAATAATGTATTATTAGTTCTAATCTAAAAACTTCAAAACTACCATCCAAACAAAGTCGCGGCTCCTAAATATTTGAAGAGTTTTACCAAATAAAAAGCGACCCTAAAGTCGTGGGGAGACCCATTTTTCTGAGGTTGCCCTCGAAGCCGGAAATAATGTTTCTTTAGGTATATATTTTTGCCCTAAACCCCTGTTTGCCCTTTTACTTTAGGAAATTTGATGATGTTTTGTTGGTGTTTATTTGATGTTGAGAAGGGAAAACTTATCGGAAAATGTTGCCAGTACCCTACATAATTTATGTGCGCCAATTGACATTGCTCTTACGGTGAAGGGAAACATCGTGATGAAATCCGCGGCTTAGTTGGCTCCAGAAGTATTTACAAGTTCTCTCGACTAAGTCGGGAGGGTAGTAGGTGCTGGGCAAGCCTTCTCCATCCTCACGCAAATAGGACCTAAAAAAAGGGTCTTATTGCGGAAAACAGCCTGTATACAAGTACTCCACATCACTACATAGTCACTATTCACTACATAGTATAAAACAAAGTCGCTTTCTCTGTCCCTATATCCCTATGTATGCTTAAATGTTTAAAACTACGCAACGGATTTTGATGCGGTTTTTTTTATAGATAGAGTGATTCAAGAGGAAGGTTTATATGTATAATACATCCATAAAATAGCCGTGCGAAGCCGGGGCGGGCCGCTAGTATAAAATAAAGTCACCTTTCGCCGTCCCTATGACCCTTTGTATGCTTAGATCTTTAAAACTACGCAACGGATATTGATGAGGTTTTTTTTTAATAGATAGAGTGATTCAAGAGGAAGGTTTTTATGTATAATACATGCATAATACAGCCGTGCGAAGCCGGAGCGGGTCGCTAGTAAACCAATAAAATATATTCCTCCATATTCCTAACTTACTAATTGAAACTAATATTATAAATCCATTTGTTTGTCCCCTCTTCACTGTCAACTGACTAGACCGATTGAGATAAAAATCGGCATAGTGTGGTAGTTTTGGGTGATGGAGGATACTTTTGGTCCTGAAATTTTCACGGATCAGGAATTGCGCGGGCGAAGTCGTGGGGCACGTTTTTATATTTTATCTTTACAATAATTGTCAAGACATACCGAATTTTATTTTTGTTTTTTTTTTATATCCCTTTAAGAGGAAAGGCTTTCTCCATACAAACTATTACAAACGTAGTCGACTGTTTTCTCCCTGGATAATGACACTAGAGCAAATATTTTTGTTGCATAACTTATAACTGCCATGACCAGACCATGCCCCTATTTTTTGTTTTTTTATTTTATTTTTTTAATGTTAATTTCTATGATATTTAGAAAATGAAAAAAAAACCAAAACATAGGGGCATAGTCATGGCAGTTATAGGTTTTATTTATTTATTTATACCGATGTATTTCAATACGAAAAAGGGAAACCAAAAGATATTTACCTATAGTATTTTACTTCTCTAACAAAATCTACTTATGTATCCATTCGGGTGTAAATAACATGATGTTATGGCGGAAGATCCAATATCGCCTTGTAAATGGTGAATTTCAGATTTATACAGTACCTACCTACAATGGTAGAAGTAAGTTTGTTACAATTTATTAATAAGTTTTTTTGTAGAATAAATATAAGAAATCCATATTCTTAAGTATTTAACTGTACATTTTTTTTTAAGTTGATCTTTATAAAGCACCTTTTTAAACTTGCATAAAATCGTAGTTGCCTGGAAGAGACCGTTGTTGGCGGTAAGGGCCTCTATTATACTATGTTAGGTTTAAGAGTCAGTTGAAATAGTAATAGATGATGTATTTCTGTTCATCAAATACTTAAAACAAAATATAATGTCGAGTCCGACTCGCACTTGGCCGGTATTTTTACCCGACTACGGCGAAGCCAAAAGGGAGGGTTATGTTTTTGACCTGTATGTATGTATGTATGTATGTAGTTATGTATGTATGTTCATCTGTTCCCACCTAACTTCAAAACTACTTATTATAATTCATATCCCTATATTTTCACGGGAACGGGACCTAGTGGTAGTTTGTAGTTTTTAATCAAAAGACATCACGACAGAAAAAAAGTCGCTTCCCGCTGTCTGTCCCTATGTATAGTCACATTACCAATTAGCTGAACCCCACGTGACCCAGAGTTCATTCGCATATCTGTCAAAAATATAGTATTTACTTATTTTGTTATTTTTTATCATAAATCATTTATTCACCATGTCATCACATTTCGCAATATTGGCAAGTCAATTACATAGATAATTCAAACACATAAACAGGTAAGTATTAGAGTAACAGCTGTAGTGTTCATTATTAGGTAAATGCTATTTTAAAACATTATCTCTGAACAGTAGCAACTTATCACGAATCATGCAAATCAAAAAATGAATACGCCATATACTCAGAAATATTATAGAAGTGGTTAAGTTTAAAAAAATTATGCATCTTGTTTTTAAATTCAATGTACGGAACTTGCCTCACGAGGTAGGGAAGATTGTTATAAAGATCTATTTTAAGGCTGTGTCTAGTGTTAATATTGTGTATATCCTATCCATATATTTTATAATGTACCTACTTATTGCATAGTATATTGTTTATAAAAAAAAACAAAATCAAGTAACATTACTTTACAACCTTACAGATTTGCGAGTGAGCTCTAGGGCACGTGAGGTTCAGCTAATTGATAATGTGCTTAGATGTTTCAAACTACGCAACTGATTTTGATGCGGTTTTTTTTTCAATAGATAGAGTGATTCAAGAGGAAGTTTTATATGTATAATACACTAGCGACCCGCCCCGGCTTCGCACGGCTATATTATGCATGTATTATACATATAAACCTTCCTCTTGAATCACTCAATCTATTAAAAACCGCATCAAAATCCGTTGCTTAGTTTTAAAGATTTAAGCGGTCAAAGGGAAATAGGGACAGAGAAAGTGACTTTGTTTTATACTATGTAGTGATGCGTAATATAGCCGTGCGAAGCCGGGGCGGGTCGCTAGTTAACAATAAACATCAGTTTATATTTAGCCTATAAACAATGCATTTGTTCCACATCGAGTCATCTCGTGAATCTGTTTTATTATGTACTAGTACCGACGTATTTTATCGTTTCACATAAACTAAGCTACGGCACCATTAAACTGGATGGAAATTCGACATCTGTCGCCAGAATCTGACATGAATACCTATTTGAGATGGTATTTCTTCGGCGACTTTGAAGACGATTTGTGAAATAAGTGGTAGGTAAATAGGAAACTTACCTGGAACACTGTGTTATATTTTATGACTCTAACCTGCGAATATATATTTTTTTATATCTAACCCCTAGTATCCCACATCTCCCTCCATCGAGTCGGTCGCGGTCCTGGGCCACCTCGGGCCAAGCTGGCTTAATAATACGAATATACGAATAGGTAATATTGGGAGAGCGGTGTTGGCTTAGTGGTAGATACCTCGACTTTCATTCTGAAGGTCGTGGGTTCGAATCCAGGCCGGCCCAATGTACCAATGTATTTTTCTTAAGAAAAAAATATGTGCTCTTATTGCATTGGTCTTACGGTGAAGGAAAACATCGTGATGAAACCCGCGGCTTAGTTGGCTCCAGAAGTATTGACAAGTTCTCTCCTCTGCACATAGTCGACTAAGCTGAGAGGGTAGTAGGTGCTGGGCAAGCCTACTCCATCTTTACGCAAAAAGGACCCTAATTGCGGAAAAATATAAGTACAAGTTGTGGTGGTTAATCGGCTTACCTTTCAAGAAATTTCACTTCTCGCTACTGGTACGTAGGTATCGATACTTACCTTCTCAGTTATATTGATATGAGAAACATTGTAAGTAAGTACATATTCTTATCACGTTTAACCCTTTTTTATGGTTCACAACGAAAAGGTTTAGAAAATGATCCTTGGGACAGGGTTTACTCATTTCTTTGTTACTTTACTGAAAGAAATCATACAATTTGATTTTACCTGCGTGGACAAAAGGTTAATAAAAGTAAATGCCTACCTATGTAGGTAAACGGAAAACAGGAAAGATAGTCAATCAATATCCGTTGTTTTTAGGGTTCAGTATCCGAAGGGTAAAAATGGGTCCCTATTACTAAGACTTCACTGTCCGTCCGTCCAACGATTTTGACGAACGAATGAACGAACGAACGAATTGACGAGGAGCCCTATTTTTGAATCGTTCGCCCCGCGTCGAGCGCTCGATTTATACTGATATTCGTTCGACATTGGAAATTCGCTATTTTTGAATCGCTCAATCGTAACGAGTGGTCTCCACCACTTGTCGCCGACAGGCGAGTGGTAGAATAAACGTTAAACAATCACAGTCAAACATTCGGAAACGATCTTTGAAAAATATTTATATCTTTTGGTATTATTTCGAATGTTCATCGGTAATTACTGATTTTCAGTTTTCTGCGTAAAACGAACAAAAATTGTCATTTTAAATTTCGACGACGAACGATTCAAAAATACAGAAAATTGGTTTCATGCGACTTGGAAGTCGAGCGTGACTTGTACACGATGAAGATATGTCACACGAGCGATTCAAAAATAGAGCCCCTGTTCGTTTATCTGGACACGGTCGACTAAGCTGAAAGGATGGTATTGGACTATTAGTTCTGGGTCTACAGTAGACCCAGAACCAATACCATCCTTAAGGCACTACATAGCATGGATTGCAGTTGTTGTTGCTGTATAAATCAAATGTAAATATCAATATTATTAGTAGTGCATCATTTTGAACTGAATTGTTGCACCGAAGGTTAGGTAATAATACCTAACTATCGATACCTACAACTAGCTTGTTTGAAGTTCGATTAAGTTTGTTTACTTGCAATTCTGTAAGCAAGTTTATCAAGCTATCTCCTATCTATAATATGGCTTGTGTTTAGTTTGGCGATGTGGGAGTTGGGTTGCAGTTGTGAGGGCAGGGCCGGATTAAAGGATTTCGTCAAGAAATACTATAGGAGGTTCATAATATGCTGAAGGTCAAACCAGAACAATGTTAGCACCCACATAAAGTTAAAAACGCTTGCTTAGAATACTAACCTGCTTTAGGTATTGATAAAACACTTTTTTCAGTTACAGTATTTGGAATAATTTCAATTTGTAAAATTAAACTACGATTTGATTTAAGTATGTATACCTATAACATATTTTCCTTATAAAAAATTATAATTTTAGAAATCTTTTTCGCATGAATAGCAGACCATATTTGTCTTACTAGGATTTATTTTTCTGTCACATTTACCCAAAACCTTAGCAAATGACAGCTAAGCCTTCCTTCTCATCTCACAATTTATATCTGTTTGTTTGTTATATGAATATGTTGTATGCTTTCTGTGGTGCAATAAATGAATATCTATCAAATTAATCACTCCGTCCATACCTACAGCACTGGCCAGTGGCTTGTCCTCACTCCGTCCCTGTTATCAAGTTAAATAAAGCAATATACCCAGCCCCCGAGAGATCCGTCGAGTCACAAACACAAAGATCGATTCTGTCGTCCATCCAAACAAAACGATCAATTTGTATTTGTTGAGATTTGCGATGTCGAAAATCGTAATGAAAAGATACAGCCTCATTCAGCCTCAATAATCCTCTACTCTTCATATATCTGCAGATCAGCTCGCGACTCGGGAGCACAATAATGGAGGAGTTTTATGATGAGAAGGTGGGAGCTTTATTTTCTTTATGTAATAATATGTCTCTGACTGTCAAAATTATGACAAAAAAAATTATAGTAAGTTATAAGGATCGGTATTGAATACTAGCTCCATCCGCGTCAATATGTATATTGACGCGGATGGAGCTAGTATAATATATAGATAAAATTGTTTTTTTTTACCATTCGGCACTTTTAATTTTGCTCCTTTATCATTTTGCTCTATTAACATTTTGCTCTAGGTACTAACATTTTGCTCTTTTACCATTTTGCGAGTCGTTAGAAATATTTATTATTTGCCGATATTTTGCCAAACTTAAAGCACAGACGCTAGACGCTTCGATCGCTTAATTTGCTCGCTCAAACAATAAGCTACAATTTATTTCTTATGTCTTATCAGCGCTCCGCGGTTTCAACCGTGTATCTCCTGATCCCGTGGGAATATTGGGATAAAAGTAACCTATGTTATTCCCAATGAAACAAAGTATCCTCATACCAAGTTTCATAAAAATCGGACCAGTAGTTTCGGAGCCTATTCGTTACAAATAAAAAAATATTTCCTCTTTATTGATATTCTGATTGACATGATTGATTTCTGTAATTTTATTGGTTTGTATTGTTGTTTTATCCCTTTTACCTATTGAATGATTTGATTGATTTATTATATTTTATTTTATGTAAAAAATTTGAATAATATGAAACTCTGTACAATTAGGGTCTATAGTTGCCTGAATTAAGATTTATTTATTTATTTATTAAATTAGTGTAAGATAGACCTATAGATATAGATAGATAAAAGTATAGATTGATTATGTAACAGAGTAGGTACACTTCTAACTAATTTAAAAGACTTTATAAAGCACGTCAAAATGTACCTTTAACTCTGAAAGTCGATATCATTCATCAAATATGTTACAATAGCACTCTAATTTGGTAGGTAGGTATCAAATTTATCGAGACAACATCTCTAATGAATAATGGTAAACAAGGCAACAATCACTCAAATTAGAACCCAATTAGGGTGCCTAATTAGGGTCTTATATAATCATCAGATTTAATAATTTGAAATTCGCAGAGAGATTTAAAAATAGAGATGACATTAGAACATTTTTTATACAATAACTGTAGGTATACGTGGAAATTAAATCGTCTGTTCCAATCTTCTATGGAATTGTTTGTACGAAAAACAATAATTAGCTTATAAAAGCTTATAGGTATAATTATTGTTTAAAATTACATAATATGCCATTTAGTCATCATTTAGTAAAAGTTAATGAAGTATAATCTGTTACGAACGTTTTGCTTTCATGACGATATTTGATAATGACGACTTGCTATAAGGACATTTTTGTTTGTCGACCATTTGCTCCCCGGTCTTTCTTCCATTTGGTCGTTTAAAAGTTTAACGGACGTTAGATAAGTATGATTTAAGAGCTAAATTATCTTAAATAAGTTTTGTTGCTCCAAAGCCCATTGTGCCTGCACATTGGAGGAGCCGATAGAGGCTAACGATGCTGCAGTTGCAGTGACCAAACCAACTATAAATGGCCAGGAAAGATTTGACTGGCCGAGCTTCAATAGCATCAGTATAGTAGGTAAGTAAAATTTTTAGTAAAAAAAATAATTGTTACTTCTAATAATAAAATTGAAAGTCTTTGTGAATTCGCTGTTTCCCTACAGTTGCAGTGGCGTAACAAGGTCTACCGGGGCCCGTGGTAGATTTATCAGAAGCAACTTAATGGGGCCCTCCCTCAATAATCAGAATTTTTAATCTACAGTTTTCATTTGACGTAAAAAGTATTCTTAATTGGTCAGAAAAATAAGGGGTCACTTGTCTTATAAAAACCACATACTGTACATAACCGAAGTATTGTAACGAAAGAGGATAAAGCTAATTTAACCTGAAACTATATAAATCGTTCCTTGCCTATCCTTATAACGAAGAGGTTCTTGAAGCGTATTTGCAATTGTATTTGCAAATGCGACGTTTGATAGCAGTTTTGCGATATAAAAAATATTGTTGTTGTTAAAAAAAATGATTTATTAAAAAAATATTAATTATTTTTTTTGCGAAATAATTATTATCCTTTAAGCTGCACGATCACACGGGCCTACGGTATTTTACCCCCTTCGCCATCGTTAATTACGCAACTTTATTGTACCAAAGTACCTAAAGTAAATTGTTACCTATATAGGTTGAAATTCAGATAGGTACAGTCGGCTGCATAATTGCAGCCCTCGGTAGAGTTCGAAAATGACTATTATTGGAATGTTTGCATTCTAATAATTTTTATTTAATTAATTGATAAGTTAGAAGACTTCAAACTTCATCTAGAGCAGCTGCCTAGAATTTTGCTTGTGTTGAAAACATTTTGATAACAGCCGTTTTGGAGCTCTACGGTGGGTCTGCAATTATGCAGCCGACCGTACCTTCATAATTTTGAATCTATTAATTTTTACTTACATTAGCATATAAGAAGTACCTACCTACTACTAGAGTCATCTACCAACAATAAAACAACTATTGTAAAGTTTCTTGTAAGCTATTCTGCAAATAAAACCAACCAGACTATCGGTGTTAAAGAGACACGCAATGCGTATCCTTTTCGCTAGATGGCGCTGTTATCAAAACTTTAAAAATGAAGTAGTAGCACCAAGTTCATTATTTATATTTCTTGACTAATTAGCGTTTATATTAATAAAATCGAATATGTTTAGTTGGGTAAAATATACAAATTAAACTCCAGTTACGAAATAATATTAATATTTATTATACACAGCTTAAAATAACAGGTTATTAAGAATTACAGTATAACTAAATTAAATTTCACAATAAATAAACCTTATTCTTTTACAATACAAATCAAAAGAGCATAATGTACTGCTTAACATTTTTCAGACAACACTCTTTCCTTTGTTTTTTATTTCTGTAGCTGGTGCTGCAATCTATCGAGGTCAGTAGTTTTTTTTTATTTGGTCTGAGACCGAATATTCTGGCTTAGTTTTTTTAAAATGAAAACAGCTGGATTTGCCTCAGCACCAGATTTAGCACGAGCTTATAGCCCTCAGCACGGTTCTACATCTGACCTTTGTCAGGCAGAGTCTTTTGGAGGAAGACAGCTGCTCGAGAGAGTCATGATCCTCAGCATTAAGGGAACGATAGAAAATAACGAAAATTAGCATATTAACTGCTGATTCTTAGTTTTATTCAATATTTTGGGTATACATTTAAATGGATTTTTTTTTCTCCAAACCGGAGGAATTTAGGTTTCTTCCTCTTGGTTAGTGTTAGAAACATTAAGGTAGGGGTAAAACCAAATGATCCGACTGGATCGAAGTGTTGCTGGCTAAGTCAGATGTAAGATAGGAAATGGACATTAAACATACAATAAAAAACTGGTTGCCTGTAAAGTCGGTATACGGGCGAAAGTTTTACGTGACAACAACTGTGCTCGAGTGGAAGGGACGCGTGCCTTTCACTTTTTATGTCTGTCTCTCTCGCTTTTAGGCGGGCTAACCATGCCCTCGTGCCTCTCACTCGCTCTCATTGTGAGCGCATAACGTGAGCGGAGCGTAACGCAGTTTCTTGAAGTGTCACCCGGCAAACCAATTTATAAGACGTTGTCACGTCAACAATCTATTTGGAATGGTCTGCGCAGATGAGGAATCTTAACCCAATCATTTTAAACCTGCGCAGCCACAAGCGATAATGATACTTATAATATAACTTTATGGTATAAATCAGTCTGAATGTATTTCGTCGGCAACTTGCTGCCATTTGGCAACCATACTCGATACAGTTTTGTGTTTGAGTCCCATCGATGTTGATATTTTAACCTGAAAGCAGAAAACAATCAAAAGTTAATTTTGTTTTTACATACTCTAGCTACGCTCCGTAATTTCACCCAAATTCATCTGAGGAAAGGGTACCGGCGCTCTCTCCATACAAACGTAGTCGACTGTTTCCTCCCTGAATAATGACACTAGAGCAAATATTTTTGTACCTATAACTGCCATGACTATGCCCCTATGTCTTGGTTTTTTCACTTTCGAATTATCATACAAAGTAAAGTTATAATATATTTAAAAAATAAGACATAGGGGCATGGTCATGACAGTTATAAGTTGTATGCCACAAAAATATTTGTGCTAGTGTCATTATCCAGGGAGGAAACAGTCGACTACGTTTGTATGAAGAGAGCGCAGGTACTTTTCCTCTTAAGTTTTGTTGACCGTCTCTACTTCACTTGACGACCCCGTTGGCACATGGTCACCATGCCGGACTCCAAAACACAGGTTCGATTCTCGCCTCAGACAAATATTTATGCTTAGATATTAGTCTGTGGTCTGGTTGTTTCTATGTATTATAAGTATATATTTGCAAAAGAAAAGTAAGTAGTATATCCGTTGTCTAGTCTAGTTACTTAGCTTATGGCTAGATGGCAATGTGTGAAATGTTCTGCAATATTTAAGTCTGGCTAATTTGCTATTTCGATCTGGCCAACAACTTTGTAAGCAGGTTTGATGATTCAATTTATTTTTTAGGCGTCAGGGACTGTTGATTGGAGGTGTACCTACTTCCCCAAAAACCCTATGAAACCCTGAGAGTTCGGTGGTTCTTTTTTGTTTGAAAGGTTACTTAAAAGTTTGGTGAAGATCTGATGAGGACCTTCGGAGTGATGAGCAGAGTAACTCCTCAAAATGCAGTTAATTGTTCCTTTTAAATACCTTTTAACTATTGTAGGGACGATCCACCTTCTCATCATAAAACTCCTCAATTGTTTGTACATGCAAGTTCGAGCTAGTTCTAGCAAAGTAGTAACGTATTCGTCCATACTAACCTTGGTCTTCTTCTTGTTACACCTGTCCTTGTCCCTCTTATCTTCTCTCTCCCTATCTCTGTCTCTTTCCCTATCCCTATCCCTGTCTCTCTCCCTCTCCCTCTCTCTTTCCCTCGGTAGGTCGTGTTCGGGCGAGTTCGGCGCAGTGTTCGGGCCAGACGAGTGTTTCTCCAACTCGGCTATATCTTCGTAGAACGATTGGAGTTCATCGCCTATTTGCTTCTTTGGCTCCTGAAAGAATAGTGGCAAAACTTCAAATATAAATGACTTCTTTGCAAGGAGGTTAGGTTGTCGAAGTTCCTATAATATGTGTAATGGAGTCAGACGCTAGAGGATGCATCAGCATCTTCATCAAAATGTGTGACTTAAATGCTTATATCTTTTTTCCACAACACATCCACATCTAAAAAAATGGAGAATTGTATCATATCTTTTTGTATTTGTTTATATGCTCAAGTAGGTAGGTATTGGCATCATTATTTTATTCCTTCAGAATTAGCCGTTCTTTTAACATCCATTTTTGATTACTACCCATGAAGCAGCCAGTTACTATCCCTTGTGGGATTTCTTCATGTCAAACTCTGGAAGGTGCTTTGAAAACAGTCAGTTTCACCGCTTCACTGTGGCGAGTGTTATGGTCCATTAGATTAAAAAATTCTTGCACGAAGGGTTCCGTAAGATGTGTGGGAGCCCTACTTATTTTTTTTTTCTGTTTACTCGTTATTACCGACAATAGAAATACAAAATCTATGAAAACTTCAACTGTCTAGATATCACGGTTCATTAGATACAGCCTGGTGACAGACAGACAAACAGTAAGGTCTTAGTAATAGGCTTCCGTCTTTACCCTTTGGGTACGGAACCCTACTTGTACTTGTATACAGGCTGTTTTCCGCGATTAGACCCTTTTTAATTGGGTCCTTTTTGCGTGAAGATGGAGTAGGCTTGCTCAGCACCTACTACCCTCTCAGCTTACTCGACCATGTCCAGAGGAGAGAACTTGTCAATACACCTGGAGCCAACTAAGCTGCGGGTTTCATCACGATGTTTTCCTTTACCGTAAGAGCAATGTCATTTAGCGCACATAAATTTCTCTTAAGAGGCGAGTCCCTAAAAACGTCATTTACTATTTTAAAAATATTGAAGAACTCCCTGCATTGTAAGACACTAAAAAGAATTCTCGATAGCTTATTAGATGAGTCTACAGTTTCACTGTCAGATATTTTGAAAATAATCCATAGTTTTTGAAAAAACAATTATTAACTTTGATGAAAAACATCGAAATCGACCTTTTCTATTTTAAGTATCTGTGCTACTTCGTTGTTATATTTGAAAATATTTTTGGTTAAATTGTGAGACAAAAGTATAGAGAATGCATTCATCATTGCAGTTTTTTACTTATTGAAACCAAATAATAATAATCAATGCCGAAACATAGATATTTTTTTTGGTTAAAATCATTCCTCGCTGCCCATACATTTTAGTATGAAGCCGTAGCTCGTGACATTTCGCTATATATTAGATGTCGCGGCGCGCAAAATTGACAGTGTCATCTCAGTATTCAAGGTGAGAGCACGTCCATTTGTTTCCCGACATTTATTGTTTGACCTGGCATAAGGGTGGGGTGCGAGTGTTGCACACGACAACTAATTTGTAATAATTGTACCTATTCTTCGAGCAAGGAGTCGAAACTAGGTATAATCCGCGCACAATGAGAATAGGATGGAACCTTGTCAAAGTAAATCGAAAATGACAGTTTATAAATACATATATAAATAAATATTGCAGGACATTCCACACATCGCCATCTAGCCCCAAGCTAAGTAACTAGACTTGTGTTATGCGTGCTAGCCAACGGATATACTACATATACTGGGTTATTGGAAATTATACTAGCAAGCCGTTGAGGGCTACTTCTGTGCACCCAAACCAACAACTTTTGTTCTACGACTTTTAGAAATTCGAACTTTTTTTCGAAAATTTTGAGGTTAGGTTTACCTGAAAATCAGCTGTTCCTTACACGGAGAGGTCAGTAACCTTAAAATTTGACTTATTTTTTAAGTTTCATGTACTGTTTTTGGTCTGAATGACCTTTGTTTTATAAAATCAGCAAATACCTACCTACTTATAAAAATTTGTAAATATATACTTATAATACATAGAAATAACCAGACCACAGACAAATATTTAAGCATAAATACTTGTCTGAGGCGGGAATCGTACCTGTGTGGCAGTCCGGCATGGTGACCATTGTGCCAACTGGGTCGTCTTCAAGTAGCGTTAGCATAAAAGTTCTAAATAATGGGTAATTCGTTTTGTTGTAATTAGTTATTTTTTATTTATTCATATTAAGTGTAGCTACATATGTATTATTAGGCATTTGTACTGTATGTGAAGACTTCACGGACAAACATACATACTGACACATATACGGGTCAAACTGAGAACCGCCTTTTTTTGAAGTCTGTTAAAAATACACAAAAATGTTTCATGGTTGCAATCCTTTCAATAATAATGTTTAGGAATATTTTTTTTAGTTATTCCAATTATTATTCCCCAATGCCACTCATATGTGCTTCATGGGAATCATCATCAGAGCTTTGACTTTCTTCAGAAGTATCGCTTTCTGAAAAAAATGAAGTTGATGCAGCCAAAGTTCCCTCACCTCGGATGCGTGACACCGTGTTTTAGATATGCTTGTTGCTCGTTCGGTTATTGAAGTGAAAACTTCTTATGGCGCGTTGGGCACTTTTGTGGGTGAGCATTTTTAGCCGTTCTCGCGACAGATGAGATTTTGACAGATGAGATTTTAACAGTTATTGTGCTTCTACTACTATGCAATATTGAAAACAGCGCCATCTCTGTGCAAACGGCCGAACTACGATACTCACTTCTGTACAACAGTGTTAACAGCGACATCTCTCGGTGGATGGTGCAGGTTCGCAGCGAGCTGCCGTACGCAGTTCGCGTCGCACGCTACCGCCATCACTGATACACGAGTGAGCATTTTCAGCCGTTCTCGCGACAGATGAGATTTCGACAGATGAGATTTTACACAGATATACAGTTTTCACTTCTGCCTGCACTCCCGGAGTGCGCTGTTTTTTTTTTTTGTATTTTTGAACAAACCCATAGATTCGTCAAAAAGATCTCTTGACAATGTAATTCCCGAATTACTAGATTCGTGATCCACAGCCAACTATGTCATCATTTTCAATGCGTTAGAAAACCCGACTTCGTTCCTGATCGAAATATCTATCGACTGCCAGAACTATTTGAGGTGGTTGACTATTCAAAGTTTTACCCCATTTTCCACTCATTATCACTAAATCACTAAAATAATCACACAATAATTAATTACATAAATCTAGCATTTATAATAAAACAAACCACAATTTATAACAACACAAACCACGGTCGGAATTTATTATTTGTTTATTTAATCACTTTAATAAGCACAGTCCTTATGTGCTCGTTTTATTTATAATTTTGGAGAAAACATTTTTTTAAATGAAATCGCCATTGCTCCATAGACAATCTACCACAGACAATAATAATTTTTCTTTAAATCAATGGGTCTGTTTCAAATCCGCGACACTATGACCGTGCAAATAACTAATTTATACCTAATTATTATTCAGAACTTTTTTTCTAACGCTACTTTTCTGTCATTTTCGATTTACTTTGACAAGGTTCCATCCCATTCTCATTGCGCGCGGGTTATAATGTGATATTGATTATTTATTTTAACCTAAGAAATAACTGTTTCTATATTTCATTTTAATTTTTGACATAATTATGACAGGCAAACATAGACAAAAAATTAAATACTTCATGGACTGTGGTTTTTTACCTTTCGATATAGGGCATTACAACAAACAAATAATGCCTTCACACCAAACCTCTAAAGCGTCTCGGAAATGGGATATTTGAAGAAACGTTTATCCTACGATTTTATAAAAGTTCGCGGTGCACTTTGAGACCCATACCCTTCGATAGAGGGCATTACAGCGAAAAAATTATGCCTACACAACAAACCTCAAAAGTGTCACGGAAAAGGACGCGGTGATACGTCTTGTAGAAATACTTGGTCACAATGCTTTTATTTGATTATCCCGTTTCTGAGCTGTTTTAGAGGTTTGGTGTAAAGACATTATTTTTTTATTGTAATGCCTTTTATCAATAGGTATGGGTATCAAACTGCACAGCAGCATTTTAAATTACTATGCCGGTTGTGTCCAAAGATCTTTACATTTCGATCTCTAATTGGATATGTTTTACAAACAATTTGCGGGAAAGAAAAACTCAACTAGTATTTGACGTTCCTGCCTTTTGCAGGCCTTTTTTTACCCAACTATATCGAATATTATAAAGATTGGTAGGTGTTTTGCCTGAATATTTATATAATAATATATGATGCCGATACCGACACGTTTTAACCTGTTTCTTAGTAGGGCACATAGGTACATACGAACGTTTATGTGTGAATTTTCAATATATAGAGACGGATGTAATAATTATTTCGCATAATTATTATTATAAAAATATATAAATATAAAAATTATTATAGTACAGAACATTTACTTATTGACAATTTCGTTATCAAACAAAATACTCAAAAAACGTACACTCTGACCCCACCCTTTCCCGCCAGCTACTTACTACCGGACTGCAGTTTTGCGATGTGACAAGTTAAATACTACATACATTGCGTGTTTTCTATGATATTCATAAACATCCTACAAAGACGAACGCTTGATGAATATGTAACTTGTACAAAATGTACGATGCATCGAAAGTAGATTTATTTGTTTCCAGGGTGCGTAATTTTAATACTGCGTTGCACCTGTGTGGCTAGAAAATATCAATGTGTGTGTTCTATCAGAAGTTCCCACGGTCAAGGATTACAGGCTTAAGAAAAATACATTGGTGCACGGCCGGTCTGGATTCGAACCCACTAAGCCAACACAGCTCTTACGGAACCCTAAAAAACTTGCCGGCCGTGAGAATGTACGGTCGGCAGACCCACCGTAGAGCTCCAAAACGGCTGTTATAAGAATGTTTTCAACACAAGCAAGATTCTAGGCACCTGCTTTAGTTGAAGTTTAAAGTCTTCTAACTCATGAATTTATCAAACATGCAGCCGATTGTACTTACCGGTTGTGGGAGCGGTGGTGGATCGTCGCAGCCGGGCGGGGGCGGGTCGTGCCACGCGGGGGGTGGGGGGGTTACGGCCCGCGGGGGAGGGGGCGGAGGGGGGGTCTGGACGCGGGGGGGAGGGGGCGGTGGGGGAGGGGGAGGCGGTGGGGCGCTCTGGAACATTACACAATACATATGAATCCTACTATTATAAATGTGAAAGTTTGTGTGTGTGTGTGTGTGCGTGTGTATGTATGTTTGTTACTCCTTCACGCAAAAACTACTGAACCAATTGCGATGAAACTCGGTACCTAGATAGCTGGAGACCTGGATTAACACATAGGCTACTTTTTATCCCGATATTCCCACGGGATCGGGACTTACGCGGGTGAAACCGCGGGGCGCAGCTAGTATTACAATAAGGAAGGATTTTTAATTTTCTATTTCCAAAACTTATTAATTCGTGAAATCCTGTAATTGGCTTTCTATCGTTATACTGTTGTTAATTTCCTATATAATAGCTGTTGGATTTCCAAATCTATACTAATATTATAAAGCTGAAGAGTTTGTTTGAACGCGCTAATCTCAGGAACTACTGTTTCGAATTGAAAAATTATTTCTGTATTGTATAGTTCATTTATCGAGGAAGGCTATAGGCTACTTTTTATCCCGATATTCCCACGGGATCGGGAGTTACGCGGGTGAAACCGCGGAGCGCTGCTAGTAAATAAATAAAACTACTGGACCTACATTGATTGTATGTATGGCAAATCAAAGGGAATAGCTGAAATATATCTGTACAAATATTATAAAGAGGAAAGACTTTTTTTCCTCTTTATAATTTTATTATGATATTGATGTTCAAATTGACTTGTATTATTTTATTATGATATTGATGTTCAAATTGACTTGTATTATTTTATTATGATATTGATGTTCAAATTGACTTGTATTATTACGAATCATTTGTATGGGAATTGGGAGTATAGAAATTTTTTGTTTTTAGACCATTTCAGATTTTTTTTTAATTTTTCTCTCCCGTTAGAACCATCCTCGTACCTTATGGAATATTTTAAAAAATAATTAGCGAAATCGGTTTAGCCGTTCTCGAGATTTGAGCTTAGGAACACTTCAGCGATTCATTTTTATATTATAGACTAGCTTTTGCCCGCGACTTCTTCCGCGTAAAAGTCGAAAACGGTTCTAAAAGGATCGGTCCCATACAGAGTTTTCCCCCCTTTTTCACCCCCTTAGGGGTAGAATTTCGAGAAATCCTCTTCTTTCGGATGTCTACGTCATACAAGGAACACATCCTCCAAGTTTCAAGTCTCTACGATCAGCGGTTTAGGCTGTGCGTTGATCCGTCAGTCAGTCGTTCAGGACAAAGAATTTTATATGTATAGATAAATATATAAGTGGGCGGGAGGGCAGTGCATAATATTGCATTTTGACACTAAATATAAATACATCAATGACAGTATATCAATATACTAGCGACCCGTCCCGGCTTCTCACGGCTATATTATGCATGTATTATACATATAAACCTTCCTCTTGAATCACTCTATCTATTAAAAAAAATAAAAAATAGTCGGACGACAAATAGTCGTCCGACATTTGTCGTCCAACAAATAGTCGTCCGACATTTGTCGTCCAACAAATTGTCGTCCGACATTTGTCGTCCGTCAATAGTCGTCCGACATTTGTCGTCCGTCAATAGTCGTCAGACATTTGTCGTCCGTCAATAGTCGTCCGTTAAAAAATACCATATGTACGTCTTAATACACTCACAGCCAAATTAAAAACAGTAGGCCCAGGCATACATTTTCGCCGCGCCGTAGAGAGGGGATAGCTGTCTACTCTCCATCCGTCTTACGCTTTTTCGATCAGGTCACGTGTCCTGACGCGAGTTTAAGATTTTATACCCATTACAGAAAAAGTGCTCAACGCCGCTAAAGAAGTTTTCACTTCAAAAACTGCATCAAAATCCGTTGCGTAGTTTTAAAGATTTAAGCATACAAAGGGACATAGGGAAAGAGAAAGCGACTTTGTTTTATACTATGTAGTGATGATTACCTGTTCCTCAATGCCAGGATGCGGCGGCGTCGTGCTAATATCCATGTCAGTGTCGACCACCGCCGGGTACTCGAGCTGCGAGAACCCGTCCGCTTCTCTCACGTACTGGTAACGACGTTCGGACCTGTACAACCAACGTATACTTACAAACATACTGAAAACTAAGGTATTTTAGGTGGGTCTTCACACATTGATATTGGGTTTCGGGAGACTTAGCTCTATGGGAATAGATTTAATTGAATTTATAACATTTTTACTTTCAAAGTGACACCCATAAAAGACAAACTAGCAGCAACGCGACTGCGATGGTACGGCCACGTTATGAGGAGACCAGAGGACCACATGACGCAAGGTTTTGAACATCGCCAAAAACCGAGAAAGCGTGGGAGCGTGGGGCTTACATGGATGTCGAAAATAAGAAACAACCTAGAAAGTAACGCTATTGACCCAATGACGATCCAGAACCGTGAACTCTGGAGAAACACGATTAGGAGAGCCGACCTCAAATAGAGATGGGAGCAAGGCCGGAGAAAGAAGAAGATAACGTTTTTTTTTAATATATATGACCAGCATATGCATATGGTCAGCGTTTGACCACTATCACATCTGCCTGATGGTAGGTGACGATGCGGCCTAAAATGTAACACGCCTTCCTAGAATATACCTATTCACTCGCGACTTGAAGACCCCCAAATTGAACACGTTAGGAAAGACAGATTCAGGCAACCGATTCCATTCCCTTGCAGTACAAATAATATTTTACTTAACTCTTAAACTTTTTACAAAACAAGTCTTGCATAGCTCAATTGGCATTTAAAAATGTCAATAATCTTTTGACTAAAAGGCACCGACAGATTATGACGAATTAAAAAAAACGTTAGATTTTATGCATGACATACCTACATAAGAGTAGGTTGGTTATTCTTACCCTGCCAATAATTTGACATTTTGTTAAAAAAAACCCGGGAAGTTATTAGACCCACAAAGCCTCTCAAAACCCAATATCCAACACCATCGACCCAGAAAACTTAAAAAACTATCACAAATTCAGTTTATACTTAAACCGTTGAACAATACTGTCGTCTGGCCCTTTGAAGCTTCTGTAAAAGATCAAAGCATATCATCTCGAATTTAAACAATATATTAACAAAACAATTTCTTACCATTATCCGGAACGATGTCTTCATTCTTCGGAAGCCATCTTGGTTTTATTCTAAATCGGGTATCGTTAACAGAAACTCTGGTTTTCGGACTACAATTTATTTGTACGTAACATTTTAATGTATGATCACAGTTGAAAATACAGATTTTTTTTAACAAAATAAGGAATTTACTTCCGTTTTGGATACAATAGCATTTAAATCATATCAACAGATAGAGTAGTGGCTATTTATTAAAAATAATGACTAAATATAAATTAGTTTTACAAAATATTCAGATTAAATAATGTATTACCAAGGCCAGATTAGGAAGAATATAAGAATATCGAACGAAAATAATACTTGCGAGTTGTTTCAAACCCATGAACCCCCCAAAATTGTTTAATCCGTTAATTTTGCAAAAGTCCTATCCGTACTATATTTTGTCCTTGGTTGCATTTTATCGTGCACTTGCACTGTCATCGGTCGGTGTCAACTTCACATTTTGCTATTGAAATTGTTAAAAAGTGCCTCCAAAGGTTCGGAGCTCCAAAGCCCCGCACAACAATTAATACGGGCAAACTGGAGTCGCGACAGAGAAATGTTGAAGAATTGACATCACTGATTAGTTGACCCGCTTTACTGGGCTAATTGATGGTTTATATAACCGTGAACTGCAGCAGCTACGGAAAATGGATAAACCTGGAGTTCAGTAGCCACGGGAAATGTACAAACGTGGCTCAAAGCAGCCATGGGAGATGTGCAAGCGAGGACCAAAGTAGTCACGGTAAATGTAGGAACGTAGACTGCAGTAGTCACGGGAAATATATGAACTTGAACTGCAGCAGTAGCCACGGGAAATGTTTGAACGGGAACTACAGCAGTAGCCACGGGAAATGTACAAACGTGGACCAAAGTAACCACGGAATATGTATGTACTTAAACTGCAACAGTAGGAAATTATATTATGTATTAAAGTGAAAGCAAAAGCAAAGGAGTCAAAACAAGAGAAAACGTGCGCCATTTAAAGGGAGGCAGGTGGGCCATTTGTCATGGACATGGATTCAATTGATGCCAAGGTTATGGATATTGATAAAATATCCTAACTAATATCGAAGTGGATATTGACAGTGACATTAATGGTAAAAGATTATCTTTAAACAATTATAACTAATTCACGGTACAATTCAGGAGTCTCTCAGCTAGAGCAAATGGGTGACAATCAACATTCTTGGGATACCTACCTTAGCCTCGGGAAATGTTAAAACGTCCATCGACTGCAGTGGCCACGGGAAACGTTAAAACGTGGACTGCAGTAGCCACGGGAAATGCACAAATTACGTGAACTATACTAACCACGGAAAATGAATAAACGTGGAATACAGATGTCATGAGAAATGTATTAACGTGGACTGCAGTAGCCACGGGAAATGTTTAGACGTGAACTGCAGCAGCCACGGGAAATGCACAAATGTGAACTGCAGTAGCCACGGGAAATGTATCACACATGAATTTAGAGTCACAATTACCATAATTTGTATCATTTAGGAATTTAAAATCTGATGTATCGCTGCCGGAACAAAAGCTCTCCTCGATCAAACCAAAAAAAACCGCGGCAGTGGCAGCAGAAGCAGCGGCAAAAATGTTCAATAAATCTTGTTTGATGGCATTTAAAATGGCTTCATTATCAATGAAATCGGGCTGTACAACTTACATCTTAATGAAGCAACAGCTTAGTCAACACATATTGAAGGATCAATAGTATCTTAGCTAGAGCAAATGTATCACAATTAACATTCTTGGGATACCTACCCTAGCAGCAGCAGCCACGGGAAATATTTAAAAGCCCGTCGACTTCAGTGGTCACGGGAAATGATTAAACGTGAACTACAGTAGCCACGGGAAATGCACAAACGTGGACTGCAGTAGCCACGGGAAATGTTTAGACGTGAACTGCAGTAGCCACGGGAAATGCACAAACGTGGACTGCAGTAGCCACGGGAAATGTTTAAACGTGAACTGCAGCAGCCACGAGAAATGTTTAGACGTGAACTGCAGCAGCCACGGGAAATGCACAAACGTGGACTGCAGTAGCCACGGGAAATGTTTAGACGTGAACTGCAGTAGCCACGGGAAATGTTTAGACGTGAACTGCAGCAGCCACGGGAAATGTTTAGATGTGAACTGCAGTAGCCACGGGAAATGCACAAACGTGGACTGCAGTAGCCACGGGAAATGTTTAAACGTGAACTGCAGCAGCCACGGGAAATGTTTAGACGTGAACTGCAGCAGCCACGGGAAATGCACAAACGTGGACTGCAGTAGCCACGGGAAATGTTTAGACGTGAACTGCAGCAGCCACGGGAAATGTTTAGACGTGAACTGCAGGAGCCACGGGAAATGCACAAACGTGGACTGCAGTAGCCACGGGAAATGCACGAACGTAGACTACAGTAGCCACGGGAAATGCACAAACGTGGACTGCAGTAGCCAAGGGATATGTTTAGACGTGAACTGCAGCAGCCACGGGAACTGCACAAACGTGGACTACAGAAGCCACGGGAAATGTTTAAACGTCGACTACAGTAACCACGGTAAATGTATCACACATGAATTTTGAGTCACAATCACAATTACCATCATTTGTATCATTCAAGAATTTAAAATCTGATGTGTCGCTGCCGAAACAAAAGCTCTCCTCGATCAAACCAAAAAAAAACAGCGGCAGTGGCAGCAGAAGCAGCGGCAAAAAGGTTCAATAAATCTTGTTTGATGGCATTTAAAATGGCTTCATTATCAAAGAAATGGGGCTGTACAACTTACATCTTAATGAAGCAACAGCTTAGTCAACACATATTGAAGGATCAAGAGTATCTCAACTAGAGCAAATGTATCACAATTAACATTCTCGGGATACCTACCCTACCACGGGAAATATTTAAAAGCCCGCCGACTTCAGTAGCCACGGTGAATGTTTAAACGTGAACTGTAGTAGCCGCGGGAAATGTTTAGACGAGAACTGCAGTAGCCACGGGAAATGTTTAAACGTGGACTGCAGTAGCCACGGGAAATGTTTAAACGTGGACTGCAGTAGCCACGGGAAATGTTTCGACGTGAACTGCAGTAGCCACGGGAAATGTTTAAACGTGGACTGCAGTAGCCACGGGAAATGTTTAGGCGTGAACTGCAGTAGCCACGGGAAATGTTTAAACGTGGACTGCAGTAGCCACGGGAAATGTTTAAACGTGGACTGCAGTAGCCACGGGAAATGTTTAAACGTGAACTGCAGTAGCCGCGGGAAATGTTTAGACGTGAACTGCAGTAGCCACGGGAAATGTTTAAACGTGGACTGCAGTAGCCACGGGAAATGTTTAAACGTGGACTGCAGTAGCCACGGGAAATGTTTAAACGTGGACTGCAGTAGCCACGGAAAATGTATCACACATGAATTTAGAGTCACAATTACCATCGTTTGTACCATTTAAAAAATATACCTCGGATATATCGCTGCCGGAACAAAAGCTCTCGGCAAAATGTTTAATAAATCTTGTTTGATGGCATTTAAAAAAATGGCTTAATTATCAAAGAAATCGGGCTGTACAACTTACATCTTAATGAAGCAACAGCTTAGTCGACACATATTGAAGGATCAAGAGTATCTCAGCTAGAGCAAATGTACCTATCACTATTAACATTCTTGGGATACCTACCCTAGCACCAGTAGCCACGGGAAATGTATCACACATGAATGAAAAGATGTTTGGTTAATATAATAATATTGGTTTTTATTTATATTGGTAATATAGTTGGATAGTATAATAATATTGTTTTTTTAATCGATATTGCAAATATATGGTTTCATAGTCAAAGACATCATGTTACTGGGATCGACGATCACATTATCCCCAATATAATAATTAATTTCCTTTTGCTGCTTGAGGAAATTAAGGTCCTTGACATTGAAGGATGGCATTTCAAAAAATATGGCTTTACTATCAAAGAAGTAGGGTCATGTGGGTGAGCACCCTGAATAAAGAAGTAGGGTCATGTGGGTGAGCACCCTGAATAAAAGGTTCGATGAAGGCTGGATATGGGCAGAAAAACCGGATGTCTTATATTACCGATTCAAATATTATTATGTTAAAAAAGGCGATAACGGATGAAAATATCTCGACTCGGAAGTATTATTTATATAATTCAAGATGACATTGGTGTCGATTCGGTATAACACCACGACTTAACTTAACCAACTAAAATACGACTAAAATAAGTTAAGTCATTTTTATATTCAATTCGGTTTTACCGTCAAACTAAATTTGGTTGTATTTTGACAGATTGTTCGACACAACTAAAATTTATTAAAGGAGTCCGGACATTTTTAGTGTAGGAGCTTAGCATAGTGATTTTTTTCCGCGGTTTATTTTAATACCCCGTTTCCAAAACACTTTAGCGATCCGGTGTAAAGGCATTATTTGTTGGTCATAATGACCTCTATCGATAGGAATGAGTCTCAAAATAAACCGCTGCATTTTAAGTTACAGGCATGTTGTGTCCAAAGGCCTTTGCACCCGGCGGCAGCGCAAAAGTATTCAATGAATCGCGACAAGCCCCTCAGCCTTATTCTAATGGTTTACGGTTTATTCTTAGGTTGGGATTAGAACAACGGTCAGCAACAGGCGGACCGCGGTCCGTTTGCGGACCGCGAAAGGTCAAATCTCGGACCGCCAGTGTGCATGCCAACAGAGCCATCAGTATTGTGTGTGTTTGTGGGAATTAGTTATGACTGATGTAATTTAAATATTTAAAAAAGGTGCTATACCATTTTTACGGCAATTTATGCGGGAGAATTTTACAGCGCCCCACGTGCTTACCATCTGCGGCGCACTTGCGATTGTTTTGTATTGTTGAAACATATGCGAGCAGGAACGGGTATCGAAATTCGGGTGCGAGCGTGGTGTGGGCACAGTCGGTAAGTCGCAGCGCAACCGTTAATTTGTTTTGTGATTTCGTTCGTTAATTAAAAAAAACTTTTTTGGACCTAAGTATATTACTTAGGATCCTAAAAAACGAAAAGTGGACAGTGAAAATAGGAGGTTTCAGGCAGAATGGATTGAACAATATTGTTTTACGCTGCCTGACAGGGCTCAAGCGGTTCCAGTGTGCCTTATATGCAATAAAACTGTCGCTATTGTTAAAAGTGGCAATTTGAAGCGACACTACGAAACTACTCATCAGCAATTTCACAAAAACTTTCCTCTTGGCAGTGAAGCTCGTAAAGAAAAACTTCAGGCATATCTCAATTCTTACAAAAAAAGCACGAAATTACTAGTTCGTTGCATGAGCGAGCAAGAAAAGTCCACAGAAGCAGCGTTACGGGTGTGCTGGACGCTTAATAAACACCAGAAACCATTTTCAGATTCTGAGATAGTGAAGGAATGTATGTTGGAAATTGCCACGACACTTTTTGAAGAAAAAAAAGATGTTGTAGCTGCAATTCAAAGTATTCCATTATCAGCGAGAAGTAATACAAGAAGAACGGAAATTTTAGCTGGTGATATTAAAACCACTCTTCTTGAACTTCTGCAAAAGGCACCTTGCTACGCCATAGCACTTGATGAATCATGTGACATTGTTAATGATGAGCAAATGTCTATTTTCGTTAGATTTCTTGACATTGAGTGTCAGATTTTTAGAGAAGAGTTGCTAGCAATATTGCCATTGAAAGGTAACACTCGAGGAGAAGATTTATTTAAGGTCATTGATGAATTTATTATTAAATCCAATCTTAGTTATGATAACATGGTGTCGCTTTCAACTGACGGGGCCCCAGCAATGATTGGCAAAGAAAAGGGTGTAGTAAAGAGAGTCAGGGATAAAAACTCAGGTCTAATATCGTATCAGTGTATTATTCACCAAGCAGCTCTTTGTGGAAAACTTAGTGCTACACTAAAAGAAGTGATGGACGGCTTAGCCAAGTTGATTAATTTTATTAGATCTCATTCTGCTCTTCAGCACCGACATTTCAAGAAGTTTCTTTCTGAATGTGATTCAGCGTATTCTGATTTACTGCAACACAACAATGTTCGTTGGCTAAGTAAAGGTCAAGTTATTGAACGTTTCTGGCTAATAAAAGAACAAGTAACCTCTTTCTTGCAAAATTTAGATGCCCAAGGAGCCAGAAAGCACTTTGAGTTCATAACAAACCAGCGCAATATGTTGGTTGTGGCTTTTCTAAAAGACATTTTGAAATATTTAAATGCGCTCAACACAGAGTTACAAGGAAATGGAAAATTAATATGTGACCTGATACAAAGCGTGTCTGCCTTTCGGCGCAAGCTGGATATCTTCGAAAAAGATATTGCAAGACAAGAATTTATTCATTTTCCGTCAATTCTTGAATATAAAAAGGAGAACTCTAAAGAAGACATTGCAGTGTTTTTGAAATTTCTAGCCGACCTTAGGAACGAGTTTTCTACAAGATTTCAAGACTTTGCAGAGGTCGGCAAGCTATCTGCGTTTCTTAAATCGCCATTTGAAGTTGATCCAGCGGCAGAATGGACAGATGTGGCTGCCGAGTTGTTTAATCTGTCAAAGTCATCACTTCAAATGGAGATAATTGATTTGCAAGAAGATATATATTTGCAAATGTATAAAACAGTATCCACAGAAGTGTTTTGGGCCAAACATGTCCCAGAAAAGTATAAACAAACGAAAATACTAGCTATCAATTTAGCCACTATGTTTGGCTCGACATATGTTTGTGAAACATCTTTCTCTAAGATGATTTTTTTTAAAAACAAATATCGTTCGAGATTATCGGACGCCCACCTAGAAGACACACTTCGAATTTGCTGTTCCTCTCGAGAAGTGGGAAGGAAGGAAGTGGTCCTTAAAATTGTACAATAGATACACATAGAACTCATACCAAACAATATCTTCTCTGAAGATGGGCATGCAAAGGGATATCCCTTGCCCGGTATCACTGTTCACAAAATAACATAGATTTCACTAATGAAAAAATGTCTCGTTGAGTATTTGCAAATAACGAAAAAATTGCCACTGTCTAGTTCACGCTTCAGTGAAGTCTTAGTAGAAGGGTTCCCTTTGGGTACGGAATCCTAAAAGGTGTTTGCATGCACTATTGGTGCCTTGCCGCCAAAAAAAACTGCACGGCTCGCAAACTAATTCAATTCAATAGAAACAAATACCAGGGTAAGTAATAAATCTATTATGGCCAAAGAAACAGCACGACAAACTCAGTCGAAGGTTGGCATAACCGTTTGAATAAGAAGGTTGCAGTGAAACATCCAAACTTATATTTACTGATACAAATAAGTATGTCTCAAGAGTTGGAGTTGGAGAGGATAAATTAAGCACAAGTACATATTAAACGTCACATCGTTCAAGACTAAGTTTAGTACCTTTATTTTTTTGCTACTTCTGTTTTCCTCAGCTAAATAATAAGATACGTTACAAAGTATGTAAGTATGTAACCTATTGTATATTGTATTTTAGTGTGCAAATTAACGAGGTGACCCGGGGACACGGTGGAATAATCGTGCACACACGAGGGGGGCATGCGCACACGGGGCCTCACATCGTTCAAGAGTAAGTTTAGTACTTTTATTTTTTTGCAAAGCCTCTTGGAGGTCGCGGGAAAACAAATGACGAACGGTCGGAACCTCCTAGAGGTCGATCATTTTGCGCGTTTTTAAATGTCGAAGGTAGGTTGTTAAAAATATAGCTAGCTTGTTCGAACTTAGACAATGTGAAAGAGAAAACATTAAGTTGTTTATACAGTCTCATAATTACCAACTTAACAAACGGAAATATTATTTTTTAACCATTTGGTAACCGAGTATAGCCGACATTCTTTCGCACTTGTTGAGCGAGTCTAGACGTAGTGAATTGTGTTACGAAAAAGAATATTTTTTCAAAAGAAACATGGATGGGTGAGTACTAAACAGTTTTTATACCATTTCATACGTAATTAGAATAGATTTCGCAAAGAAATTGTCAAATTCATCAAACACAGTCAACGTGGCGGCGCCGCATGGCGCGCCATTCTCGTCTATATTTACTTGTTCCGAATAAAAATACACTAGTAGATAGATAATCTCGTTAGTAACAACATATCTTGATAAGTACTAATCATTCAATTAGCGTAATTTTGACTTTAATTAGTGTAAATAGGCTAGAAAAAAAGGCTCAAATCAAATCATCCTCCAGGAGGTTTCCGACACTACCGGTTATTGACAAACGGCCATCTTGTTTAAATTTGTCAGTTCAAGGGAAAAGCTACCGTAAGTCAATGGCACTAAGGTACCTTTTCTCGTGGATTGGCACAAAATTATTTTCGAAGGTTTGATAATGTGGATACGACTTCTGGTTTTTTTTCATGTAGGTAAAAAAAATAGATATTTTTTTGATTTTTTTTTTGTTTGTTGTCAATTTACTTATAACCTACTTCAAAAAAAAGGAGTAAGATTAATTTTGTGTTTACCGATTACTATAATTTTTTGAAAAGTTTTTTTTAACCGACTTCAAAAAAGGAGGAGGTTCTCAATTCGGTTGTATGTATGTTTTTTTTTTCTTTTATGGATGTTCCCGCATATCTTCTTTGTTTATCAACCGATTATGATGAATCTTTTTTTGTTGTTTAGCTATTCGTAAGTATCTATATCATGCATTTTCGTATATTCATATATTAATTATTAAATATTTTTAGAATTCGTGGATTACGCACGCGAGGAGGGCGTCGAGGACGCGGTGCAAGAGGCGTGCACACCCGAGGGGGGCATGCGCACACGGAGCCTCACATCGTTCAATAGTAAGTTTAGTAGGTACCTACCTTTATTTTTTTGCAACTTCTTTCCTATTGTATTTTGTATTTTAGTGTGCAAATAAACGAGGGGAGCCGGGGACGCGGTGGAAGAGGCGTGAGGGGGGGCCGAGGGGGAG
The DNA here is from genome assembly GCA_907269075.1 of Idaea aversata. NCBI lineage: Eukaryota > Metazoa > Arthropoda > Insecta > Lepidoptera > Geometridae > Idaea > Idaea aversata. The sequence goes on along the minus strand of OU026092.1, from coordinate 14,093,052 downwards.
TAGAGCGTCCGGGGCCGCATCCAATTCAAGAGTAAGTTTAGTACCTTTTGTTTTTCTCAATTAAGTATTTATGTTAGAAAGTATGTATTTTCATATTGTATTTTAGTGTGCAAATTAACGAGGTGACCCGCGGACGCGGTGGGAGAATCGTGCGCATCCGAGGAGGGCACACGGGGCACATGGGAATTCGCATCCTTCAAAAGTAAGTCTAGTACTTTTATTTTTTTGCAACTTTCCTCTGCTAAGTAATAATATTAGAAAGTGTGTATGTTATCTATTGTATTTTGTATTTTAGTGTGCAAATACACCCCCCAATAATAATAAACCCGCCGGGGAGCCGCGGACGCGGTGGAAGAGGTGTGAGGGGGGCCCGAGTAGAGCGTCCGGGGCCGCATACAATCCAAGAGTAAGTTTAGTACCTTTGTTTTTCTCAATTAAGTATTTATGTTAGAAAGTATGTATTTTCATATTGTATTTTAGTGTGCAAATTAACGAGGTGACCCGCGGACGCGGTGGGAGAATCGTGCGCATCCGAGGAGGGCACACGGGGCACATGGGGATTCGCATCCTTCAAAAGTAAGTCTAGTACTTTTATTTTTTTGCAACTTTCCTCTGCTAAGTAATAATATTAGAAAGTGTGTATGTTATCTATTGTATTTTGTATTTTAGTGTGCAAATACACCCCCCAATAATAATAAACCCGCCGGGGAGCCGCGGACGCGGTGGAAGAGGTGTGAGGGGGGCCCGAGTAGAGCGTCCGGGGCCGCATACAATCCAAGAGTAAGTTTAGTACCTTTGTTTTTCTCCGCTAAGTATTTATGTTAGAAAGTATGTATTTTCATATTGTATTTTGTATAGACTTCAAGTACAAGATGTCGGGGACTGTCCTGTGGGATGGCCACTGGAGCATCCCCTACACGCCAAGCGGAGGCGCATGTGGCAACCGTAAGTAATTCTACTTGTGCATCATTATTGTGGTTGTTTTACTAGCAAGGTTAACTTTTTTCAAATGTTTATTCAGATCACAGGATCCGCAGGCATTCACCTCGCAGGCGTCCACCTCGCACGCAGAGGTGCCCTCATCGGAAATGTAAGTCGCTTTTACCTATGCATCTGTAGATATTCATCATCATCATCATCATGTCAGCCCATACACGTCCACTGCTGGACATAGGCCTCCCCCATACGACGCCACAAACAGCGGTCCTGAGCCGCCTCCATCCACCGACTACCCGCGACCGCCACAATGACGTCGGTCCACCGGGCAGCTGGTCTCCCAACACTCCGTTTCGCGTTGCACCGTGGCCACCACTCGAGAACCTTTACTCCCCAGCGGTTGTCAGTTCTGCGAGCTATATGACCTGCCCATTGCCACTTCAGCTTACCAATCCTGAGAGCTATGTCGGTGACTTTGGTTCTTCTACGGATTTCCGTATTTCGGATTCTATCACGTAGAGAAACTCCGAGCATAGCTCTCTCCATAGCCCGCTGAGCGACTCTGAGCTTATGAACGAGGCCTATAGTCAGCGACCACGTCTCGGATCCGTATGTCATCACTGGTAACACACATTGGTTGAAAACTTTCGTCTTGAGGCTCTGTGGTATTTGTGACGAGAAGATATTGCGAAGCTTCCCGAACGCTGCCCAACCGAGTTGGATTCGTCGGCTGACCTCTTTATCGAAGTTGGATTTACCTAGTTGGACCATTTGGCCTAGGTAGACATAGTGATCAACAACTTCGATAACATCGTCTCCAATGTGAACAGGTATGGGTACGACGTGGGCGTTCGACATGATCTTTGTCTTACCCATGTTCATTTTAAGACCCACCTGTCCGGAGACGGTGTTGAGGTCTCTCAGCATCCTGCTGAGGTCCTCCAGCGATTCTGCCATGATGACTGTAGATATTATTGTGGTTGTTTTACTAGCATGTTAAACTTTTTTAAATGTTCATCTAGACCACCGGACCGAGATGTGACGCCTCCACCGACCGCCTCCACTGCCTGTATATCGCCGTCGGTGTCGGTGCCGTCGCCGGCAATGTAAGTCGTTTGTCACCGGCAGAAAAATTGATATATTATGTGTCAAAAGAGATAAAGTGCTACAACATTGCTTTTCTTCTAGGTTAGTGGAGCTGTCAGCCCCAACCACGCCGCGGCCGGTCACTCCGGCCTTCTCACCAACACCCTCGTCGGCAGTGTAAGTCGCTTCTAATCGCATCTGTAGATATTATTGTGGTTGTATTACCAGCATGCTAACCTATTTTTAAATGTCCATCTAGCTCTCCCAGGCCGCCAGTTCATCTTCCTCGCCCTCATCGGAGTCTTCGCGATGAAGATATATGTGATATGCTCAACTTTGGTAAGTAGTTGCTGATTTTAGCTTGGGAAGGGGGCTAGGGGCAAACTTCTCCTACCAGATTTTATACCCACCTATGTTTTACTACAGGAAGCGACGAAGACTCCGATGACAATGATGAAGACGAATTGGTGGCTCCATTTGTGCCAAGGGTAATAAGGGAGAGACTGCAGCAGATGGATGACGACGACGAGCCGGAGGAGCCGGAGGAGTTCACGCCTACTGAGTTGCCACAACCTGTACCCTCTGCGGCGACACATGAGCCGAGGGGGCTATATGATTTTAACTGGAGAGCGTTTCCGAATTCTCCGATGTCACCTGCATCGAGGAGGGAAACGTTTTCCGCTAGTAATGTTGGCCCAACGATTCCAAGTGTCGAACCGTATGACATATTCGTTGCCATATGGGATCGAATATGTCGATCGAGGATCGAGCGGAAACGAACCCGAGTGTGGTACAAAAAACTCTTCCGGAGACTACTCAATGTCTCCATATTAAATTCATACATAATTCACAAAGCTAATTCTTCTCCACCTTCTCGACCGCTGAGTCATCTAAATTTCTGAATGAACCTAATAAGATCCCTCCTATCTCGCCACTCTTCTTCAGTTTCGTATAATGCTACAGTTCCTGCACCTCCTTCCCCTCCACTTCCTTCATTCAGCGCCACCCACCGCTTGGCTGAGTACCCGATGGGGACTCACCAGCGCCAGCGGCGGGCGTGCGTGGTGTGCAAGAAAAGAGTGGACACGTTTTGCGCTGTTTGCAAAAAACTCTTTGTCTTGCCACCTGTTTCCCACAATTTCATTCTATGTTGTAGTTTTATGTATGTTTATAAATATTTATATATTTCTTTTTATGTATCTATATATTTTATATATATATATGTTTTTTGTAGCCCACGCTTGTTCGTTTCAATGACCTGGCGAATCAATGTAAAATGCGTCCTCCACTTGGTGATATGCGTCGCACATTTTTTTTTCTTATTCTTTTTCTTTCTAAATTTTCTTTTTCTGGTTGGGTACCACGTAGGTGACATTTTTTTGACGTGATAACGTCTAATAAATTCATCATCTGCATTCACAAAAAAGTGTTTGATGAAATATTGTATCTGACGAAATATTGTGTGACGTCATGCATCCGTTCCCGTTAGGAAAGAGAGAATTTAATAATATCGCTCATCTGGACTTGTTATGATGACGAGTGACAAATAGAAGACTTATTAATGAAAAAAAAAATTTAAAAAAAAATGTATAATATTATAAAGTAATAATTAAATCAAATTTCATACCAGATTGCTTACGTACGACTTTTTTTTAGTTTTATAAAAAAAATAACTTTTAAAATTTTTATTTTTATTAAAATTATTTTTTTATAAAACAAAAAAAACTTATGCAATACTATCCATGTTTTAAATCGCATTATTTTATCAAATTTTATTCATTTCTATTTTGTGTTCATGATTTCGTGTGACAGCATCGGCGTATCCATACTTTTATAGCATGTACTTACCACCACTTAGCACTTTAGATTGTGAAATTTATGGTTTTTGTCATTGATTTGTGAGATGTTCTTGGAAGGCAACATACGTTTTTATTGTATTTATCGATTAGTAAAAATCATGAAATTGTAGAAAATAAATTGATACTTAAAATAAATGCACTAGAATTAGCTCTGTGATTGAAAGTTTCATTGGATGTTTTTTTGCTCTAATTTTCGAGTGTTGGGTTTTTTGTTCATACTCGTAAACAAAGCACTTCTAAGAAATAAATCTCAGTCTGTGTATTTGATGTTGAACTAAACTATAAATAAAGTTGTAAACTTAAACCACTTGACGAACAAAAATGTTCTCAGAATTGAATGTAAACATTTCAATTTTTTGCCGGCGCGCGCTTTGTGTGCCAGATGTTGCATGTTATTGTAATGCTTCGGGTGTACTATAAATATTGAAGAAGGTATGTTCTATTGTGGTCATCTTGTAAGTTTGGGATATTAGAAGTAATAAACACATTTTGTTGTGGAAATAGTTCTTTTATTTTTAAATTATAAATACCTCTGTACAATTAACTGGAGAAAATTCAGTGAAAGTACTTTCACCTTACAATTAATAATAAATCACAAGATAAAACTGCAATAATGTATATATAGGTAGGTAGTATAATTCATACCGATTCTTTATGACGTAGGGTGTAGCTAGTTCTCATTCATAACTTCGCTGTTATCGCTATTCTAATGACCCCGCGCGGGAAATTCCGAAATCGCGGGATTTCCCGCGACACCGCGACCGACCTCAACAATTTGAAAAAAAATGGCTGACCTCGGAAGGGAGACTAGCGGTCCCAAATGGTACCATTTTTTCGGGTGTTTTAAATTGTCGCGACATATGATCACGTAACAAGCTAGAATGCACTGATTAGTGAAAATCGCATCCGATGAGTGTGGTCTATGTTTCTATGACGCTTAAATTGACAGTTATTGTTTTCAGTTGAGTGTAAGTGATTATAGAAGTGAGTGCATCAAACATTTACACAAAAAATGAATAACCCTCTCAAGTAAGTCGTTATTATTTTTTTGTTTATAAGTGAAATACGAATATTTTTACAATTACCTATGTATGGTTTATAAGAAAAGCACGCGAACATAATATAACAATTCTGAAAATTCTATCACATATCAGCCACGTGCTATAGCCACTCGACCTGGCTGTAAACAAATCTTTTAAAGATAAGTGGGACATTGCTTTAGTGTGATGGCAGAGATTAAATATTGGCAAGGTTTGGCCAAAAAATGAGTTTTCTACTCTTATTGATCAAGTGTGGAGACAATAGATCCACACGTACCTATGTGCGGCTGGCTTCCGTAAAGCAGGGATATAAAATTATTGTCCCTGAAGATAAATTCGAACAAGTCCTATTAAAAGACTGGAAAAACAACATAATATTTTACACAATTAGATCCACTTAGGTTAATAAAATTGATATAGTTGGCAACTAGCATGGCTCTACCAAGGTGTTCAGTGCGTTATATATTGGATGAAGCTCCGACAATGACAATGACCAACCCAGGCCATCCAACGACAATGACCAACCCGGGGCATCCAACGTGACAAATAACATGACAGACATGAGAAATGACGGGACAATTGACGAACGATCAAGGGATGTACGACCCGATACGGTCACCGCCAAAATTGTATATCAACTAGTAGAGCTACTTGCTGATAATGGACAACTTCTATATGTCCGCTTTTGTTGTAAAAGTGGAATAGCACAGCAAGTTGTTAACAACGTCGATCGTATCGACTCGTCTGATGATTACTTAGCTCTAACCGTATTACTTCGTCCACATAATAATAAACCATTTGAAACTACAGACTATTTATTCCCAGAAAGCGACGCTGCTGTTCTGCTGTGTGTAATATGGCTAATAAAAAGAGATCTTTTCAAAGTATCCGCCAGGTGCCAGAAAATTTGCCCTAACTTTACATTTTTACTCACCAGCCGCCTACAGATACATCAGAAAAATATTTCACAACTGTTTGCCCCATCCTGTATCGTGTACAGTATCCATCCGGTATGGACCGTGTATCTATAGTATTTATGATCGAAGTCTGCGTCCCGAAGTCGCGATATCGAGTCCTATGACTTCATACGAGTTTCTGCTTAATTTCTATCAGAAGAAGGTATATTTTCGCTTGTATTTTACACGAATGAACAGGTAAGAATACAAGCTTCCCATTGATGTAACACACTCGTCCCCTATTGGCCTCCTGTGAAAGCTCCCATCGCGATGTCCGCCCCAGAGCCTACCGATGTCGCGCCTTGCCGGCTTTTTCCCATATATGTGTGTCAAACACCTGGCGGTCACATATATGTTATTGGGAGCCCATTTTTAGGTGAACGAATTGACGAGAGAGTGGTAGTAAGTGTCAATATTTACATCTATTAGACTTAAGTTTGGTGGTCAGTTTTCCTAACTATATTCCAATTATTTCGTTACTTCCTTAGACTTGGAATCCTGCGATGACACCGACCGTTGCCCATACGCCAGCAATGCCGTCTATGCCAGCTATGCCGTCTATGCCAGCTATGCCGTCTACGCCGGCAATGCCGCCTACTCCATCCAGTAGAAACCTCCGCCCTCGCAGGCTTACCCGCCGCTCTCAACGTCGTCGTCGGATTTTGCACTCGTTTGACTTCTGGCAGCGAAGTAGAATTTGGTGCCGACGACGACGACGAGAATGAATTTGAAGATTATGCAGGGATGAGAGCGGTAGTAAGAGAACTCCGCGAACTCGAAGCTACACAAGCAGTGGTGGAGGCCGAGGAAGCTGAGCCCGGCAGAGATGTTGGTGGGGGTGATATGCCCGATAGTTTCAATTGGAGCCAACATTATTCGGCGTTTCATGGGCAAGAGGAGGAATATCAGAGAACGCCCGGGCTGTCTGATAGTGCCGGCACACAAGTGCCTTTGGAGCTCTTTATGCTTGTATGGGATCTGACCATTATAGAACGCATTGTGGAGGAGAAAAATAAGTATGCCTGGCAGACCATCGCAAAGCTTTCTGAAAGCGGTAATATGAGCACGAACCTGGACACTTGGGTTGAAACGAAATGTGCCAGAGATGTACAGATATTTCGCAGTACTCATGTATATGTCACTCAATCCTCGAGGGCATATACTTGAATACTGGGCAACCAATATCTTGGGTATGCCTGAGTTTCGACTCCTTATGTCTAGGAACACAGGTTCCAAATGATTACTTGTTTCCTCCATTTTGTAGATAACGATAACATTTTAAACAACACGCGGAGTTACGATAGAAAGGTGGCAAAAATAACCCTAATTCTTGAACACTGCAATGAAAAGTTTTGCACCTTACATAGGCCAAATGAGCACCTAAGCATAGACGCGTCGTTGCTTTTGTGGAAGGGCCGCCTTAATAATGCTTCGAACCATTATCCGGTACACACAGAAATGATCCGTGGGAAACCTACACAGCACATACGTCGACGTTGCGTGCGATGCACAGCGCGTCAGGTCCGCACCCAAGTGACGGTTATGTGTCAGAAATGCCGTGCTCCGTTATGCATAGGGCAGTGCTGGATAGACTATCACACACTCAATGACCTTCATAAAGCAAACATAAATATTTAACCATGAACAAATCAAAAGTAACAAGTAAAGTTACAAAAGGAACAAGATCAAGCCCTAGAACAAGATCCATAAAATCAACGGTAACGGAACAAGATTTTATTATGAGGGAAAACGTAGATAGTTCCGGTTCGAGTTCCCAGACAATACGAGTAGAACAGGAGATTTCACGTAGAGAACAAAACATAGAAACAAGTATAAGACCTAGCCAACATATAATATAGCAGATTAAAAATTCAAACTTAGAAAAACCTAAATTTGGAGGCAAGCCGAATAATCAGCCGATGATTTTTTTTAGAAGATTTGGAGCAATACATCAAAAAGGATGGAGAAGGTCAATTTAACATCGATTTAATAGTTGATTGTTTAAATTCAGTTGCTCGAGATTGGGCTCGGATTTATAAGCTAAGATGGGAGACTTTTGAAGATTTTAAAAAAGACTTTTTAGCCACTTTTTGGGGCGAAAAATTACACTATATATTAAGAAGAAACATAAAACAGGGAACTTGGGAAAAAACTAGCGGACACAGTATGCATATCTACTTCCTACGTTTAGTAGGACAAGCTCAAAATCTTACGTATAAAATACCAGAAAAACAATTAGTTTCAGACATAATAAAACATTATCCGAAACATGTTCAACAAGGCTATATAACAACGAAATGCGAAACGATTATCGAAACAGCAGATTATCTTAGGAACATGTATGGTATAAGAGATCAAGAACCTTCCACAAGATATAACAAATCGAGACCGGTTACAAATCAATTAAACAACAATAGAGACAATATCAGCAAGGTTATAAAAATTGGTCGCAAGTAACGAACATTGAACCTGAAGAAACATCCAATCCAGTACATGAGTTAAACTGAAGAGGGTTGAATTTCCTGTTCCCGGGTCAACCCCAACTATAGGGAACGTAGCTTATTTTATACTTATTTACTTGGAGTATTATTTATCTTTCATGGATTGACCTTGGAGATCTGAATTTTGATAGACTTCATGATTTTGATTCTATAATTAGTATTACGTTCACTTGGTGCCGAAGTGATCGATTATTCTCAAAGAGTTTTTTATCGGCTTTTCTCTTTGACATAGGCGCGTTCCAAACCGAAAGTAGTTTTAATAGTAGGAATTTATAAAATATATATATATAGATATAAACCATTACATCGAATCCGGCTTTAGAAACAAAGGAAAAATTACCGAGCACTACTAAAGTTTTAACTCTAATGCAGTTTGGAGAAGTGAAAAAGAAGGGCCGTCGGTTTTCCCTGCAAGAAAAATTGGGTGGGCTGATACCCGCCAGTTACAGTTTTGCAGCAGCTGCTATAAGTAGTCAGCAAATAAAATAAATAATAACCCAATTACAGAAAGCTTGTTGTTGCAACAGTCTGTGATCAAGGAACCAACAATAGTAGAGCATATTCATAACTGTTAGAAGAAACACGTGGTATATACCTTCTTGAGGAATGCCCCAGAGCCACTTAATAATATCGTACACTAAAAAATTGCTTCCACTAAGTGGTATTTTTTTTCGCCTATTTGTGGAGATTAAAGATGCATGCGGGTACTGAACATCATCCCGATAATGTAGGCATTATAAACGGGGATATTTCTAACTTCGTTTTGCGTTTGTTGCGGGGACTTGAACACAGTGGACGTATCATATGAATGGATAACTATTAATACCTCCCATCTTTAGCTCGTGTCTTAAAAACGCTTGGTCTTGAGTGCGTCGAGACTTTGCAGACCAAGCGGCAATTCGTTTCTAATCAAATTGCCGATTTAAAGAAGGGAAACATGAGAGTTGGCCAGGTATGTGGCTTCACTACGTCGATCTGATGGTGTGGCGAGATCAGAACCGGGTGGGGATGATCTCGACATACCATGGGATCGACGTCGCAGATGGTAAGCCCATAGTGGTCAAAGATTATAACGTTTGCATGGGTGGCGTGGATCGCCAAGATCAAATGCTGTCTACGTACCCCATTGAAATAAAACGGACAGCGGTTTGGTATAAGAAGCTTTTTAATGTAAGCGTGCTTAACGTAATAGCCAATTCATATAATCCAAGTTTAGAACACAAAACGCTGTATTTGTTTTTTGGGCGGAGATAAAAATTTAAAATTGAATCTGATAAACTTTGTGGGTAAGTTATTGATTGTTTTTGCTGGCATACTAATGTAAATATCTTTGCATTTTTCTAACTTTCCACCAATAAAACTAATCAAACAAGCAGCAAAGTAGTGTTTACATTTCCCCATGTGTTTTACTTGGGTGGAGGGAGTTGGAAACGGTTATAGGTTATTGTACACAATGGGGTAATTGTGAACTCTTTTCATTTTTGCTACTAACAATGTTATGGGCAAATGTAAACATTTATTTCAGGACGATTTTAAAACTGCCCTGAGTTTACGCCCCAAAAAGAGACACAAAATACAGTTTAGTATTTACAAAATGCTGTTAAGCACGTTGAGTGGAACGGAAATAAATATCACGGTTATGTTGATCTCGGACTTAATGACATACAAAAGGATAACTCGGATCATCACAGGCTTTAGTTCGGTTGCTTGTTTCTCAAACTGACCGGTGGAAATTACCTGTAGGTTTCCTTCTGATTCGTTCTATGACCGGGGAACAACGGGCTTTAATAATTCAACAATGCCTCTACAAATGCCAAGAAAATGGTGTAGATGTTGTTTCACTAATGATTGAACTAACGGCTGCACTGCAAATATCGCTATGCTCAGAAAGTTAGTATGTTCGCTAGAACCTCAGAATATGAAAACTACTTTCAAACACCCTAGTACTGACTACGAAATAGCAGTATTGCTTGACGCATGCCATATGCTAAAACTTGTAAGTACTTTGTAGAAACAATGGTTGAAGAAAAATATAGTGCCTACCATATATTTTATGGCCAAAGACACTGCACGACAAACTCAGTCGAAGGTTGGCATAACCGTTTGAATAAGGTAGCAGCAAAATATCCCATGCACGCTGGGTCACACGCGCTAATCGAATACTTCGTTTGTATGTTACAACAGAGACACCATCGGAGAATTTAATTACTTTGGCTACTTTCGTTGTCAAAGTTGTGGACACTGTCATAAACGCAATAGTTATTTTGCTCACCCGGAAAACATTCTTCTTGCGATGTTATCAAAAATTGTTAAGAACGAGAGAGAGAAACACCCACCAAGAAAATGACTAACGTCACGATTACGTCAGAACAGGTGCAGGAGCTGGTGACGTCACTCACGACTGCAGCCGTACAAGCCGTAACAAATCGCGCGCCGCAACTATCAACGGCGACAGCGAGTACGGGATCTTTCTCCACCGCATCCCTTACGTACAACGGCGAACGTGATGGCGCTATCGTTAGCGAATTCCTCACCGCAGCCACAATTTATAAGCGCAGCAACCAGTTAGGCGACAAAGACGCCTTAACAAGCTTAATGCATATACTAAAAGGAGACGCAGCCACATGGTGGACAGGTGTAAAAGCCAACATCGCACCATGTGAAGAGTTCGACAAGCGCCTATGCTACGCTTTCGCACCAAAGAAACCTGGCCACATCCTATTCCACGAGATATATGCCTACGAGCAAACCAGCGAGCTGACGGAGGTATTCGTGGCCAAACAGCGAACCCTACTCGCACAGCTACCCGATCCAGGTCTAACGGAACAGCTCTAGCTTGATCTACTGTATGGGTTGCTTCGTAAAAATCTGAAAGAAAAGGTTCCAAGGGCTTCCACTAACACCTTTGATGAACTTCTGAGTTCTGCGCGGAGCGTGGATCACCAATGGCGAGAGAGCAACGAGAACCTCCCTGGGAAAACAGATAAGAAACCCCGCTGTGGTTACTGCAGAATCATCGGTCACACCGCAGATGTCTGCCAGAAAATGGCAAAAGCCGCCACTAGTCAAACCACGGCTGCGGTAGCTGCATCCACACAGATGCCTTCAACCTCAGCTAGTCCCACAACATGCTATGGCTGTGGTACTCCAGGTGTTATTCGCAGCAAGTGTATCAAATGCACTGGAGCCAAGGCAACTCGCATCAAAACAGAGAATGTTGACTTTAGCGGTCTGAATATAAGGATGGACGTACGAGCCAGACCAATTGTTGGCATAGGCGTATACGACATCAACGGCACGACGTACTTAGACACATGTGCAAAGTCCAGCATAGCATCCTACCAACTATATCAGCACTTACTCAAGAGGGAATGCCGCTCAACATCTAGCAGATGGGAAATCCAAGAAGGGAGACATATTGACGGTCCGGGTGCGGGTGAATAAGAAGGTGCAGTGTAACATCCAAACTTATATTTACTGATAATGTCTTAAAAAAAACAAAATATGTCTCAAGAGTTTCGGATGATTCAAGCACAGGTATATATTTAAATGTTTTAAAGGCTAGAACGTCGCACATGAAAACACCGTGACATAGATATCGATTTACGAATCAATAAAATTGTGATTAATATAAAATTAATATGTAAATAAAAAGATGTGATTGATGAAAAAATCATTCATACGTTTTCATCAATTGTGGCGCGACCATTTTCAGACCACGCACGCAAGAAAAACGGAGAGGAGTGAGATCCCGGAGGGAAGGGGGGTGAGCGGAACGGGCGCGCAGCGTCCGAATGTGGACTCGAGAGTAATTTCTTGTATTTATCTCATTCATTTATTTTTCTTAGATTTATTTTTGTCAAAACATGTCTATACGTATTTTTACAGCATAAACTTGGGCCAAATTGAGGACCTGTCGCTTGGCACGCCCCTTGAGGTGCCGATGTCCACCGGCTTACACCCCGCGGGCGCGGTTGCTCAACAGGGCCTAAACACGTCGTCGTTTTCGTAATGAGGAAATAGATGACCTCCTTCAGTATGGTTAGTAAATTTTTTATCACACTATTTATATTTTAAATGTTTTAAAGGCTAGTTAGATGTCTGATAATTATTTCTTTCTCCATAGGAAGCGAAGACGAGGAAATTCACGTAGACGACGACGATGAGCCGATGCCCGTGCCCTGTGCATGTTTTTTGAACCGGAGGCGGATACGGTGGCGGCTGGCCACTTCGATGTGGCGCAGGTGGCAGTCTACAAAGGAGTGCCGCATGGGCCCGCTTCATTTTATGAATTTAAATGGGGGAGTTACCCCACCGACCCCATGAGCGACGCGAGGCATTTGTTGGCAACAGTGGCCCCGTGATGGAACCTACCACAAATCCGTATGATATTTTCATACAGATTTGGGATAGGTCCATTTTTACAATGGGGTTTCACGAATATTGTAGACAGAAATATAGAAAAGCCTCAGTGTGTTATATGTAAATGCTTAATCCAGAGAGCATGAAACCGATCAAATTAAAAGAACATTTCGAGAAAGTTCATAAAGAGTTTGTAGGCAAAGATATTCATATTTAAGAGAAAAGAGGGCGTTCTGAAATCTTTGGGAATGGATTCCACAGGAAATATGCAAAAGGCAAACGAGTCGTGTCTTCAAGCTTAATTTCAAATTTCTTATCATATTGCTATGAACAAAACACCGCATACTATTGGAGAGGATCTTATCAAACCTTGTTTTTGTGATAGAGTATCGCTCCTTATTGGCGAACAACATGTAGATAAGATTAAACAAATATCATTCTAAAATACAACAGTTCAAAAACGCATTTCAGACATGAGTAACGGTATTTTGGCAACCGTTTTTGATGAAATTAAAGAAAGTGATAATATGTTTGCGCTGCAATTAGATGATGATGATGTAGCTTCGTGTTCACAATTGCAGCTATTTACTCGTTATATCAAAGATGACCATGTAAAAGAGGAATACCTATTCTGCAAGTCTTTGCCCACTACGCGTGGCGAAACGGATTCCAAACGCTAAATAAATTTATTGAGGAAAACGGACTGGACCGGTCAAAGCTGGTTGAACTGGGGAACCCTCCTAAAAGTCTAAAGGACGTTGCGTAGAATGTTATAAAATTTACAAAACGTAGATGGAAAACTTAACCCTTAAATGCATTTTGATGTAATACTACATCATACCGATTTTTGGTTCATAGCTCTGTCTTGAAACACACTGGCCGGAAGCAACTTACTTTTTTTCTTTGTAAAAATATTGAATATTTATTTTTGAACGCATCTTTTCAATTTTGACAGATTTTTTTTTTATCTGTGGCGTTTTTTCGCGCCCGGTCTTACTTTTCAATGCGATAACTTCGGCGGGCGTTACAAATTGTTATTTTATTTAACAAAAGTGAGAAAACTATTGGAAAAAAAGTATTTTCCACAAGATAAGAGGTAAGTGTAACGAATAATAATAATATTTACCATAATTTGCTTAGAATATTGGAGATTACAGGCATATTACGTTTGATGTAGAAATACATCACCATGCAAAATCGGTAATAACAATTTTTGTTATTGTAGCGGTAATAGTTTGAAACTATTTGTTGATATTTTATTTATTTTAGTGAAAAATGATATTATTTCATTTTTTTTGCATACTTATAGATTCTAAATTATTAATATGCATTTACTAACAATTATATCCTAATTTTTATTATTAATTTTTGATTTTTCAGAATGTCTCGTCGTCCACTTGAAAACACAGACATTGAGGAGTTGTTAGCTGCTTTGGAGAGTGGCATCATATCCGACGATGGCCTGGAAGACGAGAATGAGGATGAAGAAATGTTTCACAACAATGCCAGAGAGTTGCTGCGAGATTTAGCTGAGGAAGAAGTACTACCCGAAGAAGAAGAAGTCACCGATCCAGCTCCAGGAGACAATCTTGCCGACACTGCAGGCGACAGTGATCCATCGCTTGTTCAAGAGGAGCCGGTGAGACAGGAGGACATTTCTTTGGGTTTTGATAAAAGAAACCTAATTTGGAGAGTAAACCATTTGATTTACAATGAAGACCATATTTTACCACTTGCTTGACTTAGCGGTTATAAATTCTTGGGTTCTGATGAAGAAAAACTGCACTGCAAAGGGCGTTTCCAAAAAGGACCTTCCAAATCTTGGCGAGTTTCGCAATGAACTAGCAGACGCTCTTTGCAACGTAGGTTCCACTAGTGGCCCCAAGAGAGGACGGCCAAGCAATAGTTCAATAGAACAAGAATATCAAACTAAAAAACTAAGAGGCCCTACTCATCCACTTCCCTCAAAAGATGTTAGAAGCGACAGTATAGACCACTGGCCGGTATTTTCAAATAGGCTAAGGAGCAAAATGCATGGATGTACAGGTACTACCCAGTGGGCTTGTACTAAGTGACAGGTGCCACTATGCCTAAACGCCCGAAACAACTGTTTTACAAACTTTCATATTCGGTAATACAAAACTTACACACATATACATTAGTGTTGCAACAGAACTCTGCTTCCGCTTCCGCAACTGCAGAAGTTCCGCATGTTTTTTCACTTCCGTTTCTGCTTCTGGTTCCGCAAATTTTGTAACAGAACTCTGAACGGAAGCGGGGAGAAAGCGAGCGGTGCAGCAGACGCGACGGCCGGCGGCACGGCGCGGGCGGTTGCGGGGGCCGCGCGTCCAAGATGATGACTGCGAACCTTCCCCCAAAAGAAGCCGAACTCAAATTGCAATTGAAGACATTGAAGTCCAGCCTTCTACTTCCAAATCATCAGCATCATTGCAAATATTGGAATCGATGTTAAGTGTAAATGAAGACCAGGAGGAGGACTCTTCTACAGCTGACGATGGTGACAATTTACTTTTAAAGATACAGTCACACCTTCGGGAGTACAAGAAAGAAAAAAGGCTACCTCTTCATGAGGATCCCCTTATGTGGTGGAATGGAAATGCGCACAAATATAATAATATTTTGCCAATAGTTCGCCAATACTTATCAGCTCCCCCCAGCAGTGTAGCCAGCGAGCAATTATTTAGCGGAGCTGGTTTAATATATGAAGAACATCGAAATAGGCTGAAAGGTGAAAAAGCGGCCAAGTTACTCTTTATTAAATATAACTTGCCGCTGTTTAATTTTGACTACTAACATAGAAATTTAATAAAAAAAGTTTTAAATGTACAATTGTGCTTTTTTTTCATAGTGTTAACGCTTCCGTTTCCGCTTCCGTTTCCGTTTCCGCTTCCGTTAAGATTTACTTTTGACATCTGTTTCCGTTTCTGCTTCCGTTATGCCAGTTCCGTTGCATCACTAATATACATACATAGCTTTCAACGACTATGAAGGTTTGTAAAACAGTAAATTGCCTGGAATAGTTTTAATTTAGGTGATAAGGCCGTCCCTTCTCTAGTTTTACTTTGTGCAATAAATATATTTCACTTGGTGATAGTAATGCAAAATAAGGTACCTAAGTGCATAGTGATGTACACATCTACATCGTACGTGTTTTGGATAAAAATAAAAAAAAATTAGATAGATATCGTCTATTTACTATGATTTTCGTAATCCTTACCTTTTTTCCCATCTAATATATTTTTTTCATTTTTTTTATTTTTATTATGCATTTAAGGGTTAAATTCGCGAAACAAACAAGCAAAATTTGCTCCGTTTGCATGTTTTTACTATGTGAAGAATGTTTTCAGAAACTTCAATAATTTTTTTACATGCTTGTAAAATGATTAAAATCAATACTAATTAAAAAAAACTGTTGTCTTTAGACAAACCTTTTGAACAAAAAGTAGTAAGTACCTACATAAAACCCACACTCGAACCGAAATAACTTGGGGATTATATCAATTTAATTGGAGAGCGTTTTCGAATCCTCCGATTTCACCTGAATCGAGGCGGGAAACGTTTTCAGCTATTAATGTTGGACTAACAATTCCACCATGACATTTTCATTGCTATATGGGATCGGCAATTTATGGAATACATTGCCTCGGAGACTAAAAGAGTAATGCCTAGGAGGTGACCCAACAGTTAGTCAACGACCAGAACCTCTATTCTAGTGGAATAGAGGTTCTGGTGGAATAAAGGTTCAGGTTCTGGTGGCGAGACACCACGGCCGATGAGGTATATGTCTTCCTCGCTATAGTTATTGCGATGAAGGTTGTGGTCAAAACTAGGTAAGGCGAATATTGGAACAAATTTCATTCAATTGATTTGATATTTTCCAAAAAAATGTATCCACCTTAACAATAACAATGGCATGCGTGCGCTGAGATTGGATGCCTCCGAAGCAAAAATTTTTGTTGTTGAGCATCAGCCAACTTATTCCCAACAAAGCGGCTACGATAGGGATTAAAACTTATGAAATTTGTTAATCTCAAACTGGTTACTTGTATCGGAGATTGGATGCCTCCGAGGCAAAATTTGTTGTTGTTGAGCATCAGTCAACTATTCCCAACGAAGCGGCTACGATATTGATTAAAACATATGAAATTTGTTAATCTTAAACTGGTTACTTGTATCGATTTGAGATTCACACTCATAAGAGATCTCTACCGCAGCAGTTGGAATATCCATTAAATGCATCGACGACACCGGCAATTGTTTTAATGCCTTGAGAAAAGGATTAGGGTTAAACCCTGTGGATAGATAATTTTTACAATTCGCCAAGTCTCACTCGAAAACTTAAGGTTTTGAGTTTTGGACCTGTATCTCTACATACCATGGGAACGCTGTCAAACACAACCAAGCTTACACATCAAACCAATCCTGATATTGGATTACAATATAATACTGAAAGTGCCTATGATGCTTTTAGGAGGTTTTGAGATGATGATATCCTTGAACATATTTGCGCTGAAACCAATCGCTATGCAGCGCAGATAAAAACATCATCCAAACGCTTTGCTAGAATTGCTATGATACCAACGTATATGAAATCCTGATCGCCTTTGCATTTTGGATTATGCTCGGCGTCATCTGAATGCCTTCAATAAAATCTTGTTTTTCAAACAATTTTTTATTGAAGCCCAATAATAATAACTGGAAATTTTGCGATTATTGTGTGGAAATGTTGTGACACAGTCAATGCCATGAACAGTCAAGACCACACTGGAAATGTTGTGATTATTGATAATGTTGTGATGCCTTCTTGACCCGTTTGGAGTCTGAAGGTCGTACGATATTTTAACAAGCAAGACTAGACATATTCAATGTTTTTTCTTAGATATGGAACTCGACTAAATGAACAACTACCTAACCATAAAGTAATTCAAACCTTAAAGTAACTCAAGCTGAAAGTTATTATCTGAACATAAATATGTTGAAATCCCGCCACAATTGCACCAAAGAGGGCAAAAATCACAGATGTAAGGTATTTCGACGATACCCTCCTAAAATGGCCTTGGCAAACCATACAATATGTTGAAAATGTTAACAATACAAATAGTTATTTAATACACAGTCATGTTGTATATGCCCAATGCCCACTTGACGGCTTTATCGAATCGATCAATCATATAACAAGATTGATACACTTGACAGATCAAAAGAGGTTTTATACTTGGCAGACTTTAGGCCATACCACGACTTGGCTGTCAAGTGTGTATTGAATTAACATAATAAATACTATTGTGATTGGTTTTATAATGATTAAGATTATGTAAAAAAAAAGAAATAAGTACTCATCTAAGTATCTCATGAAACTAAAGTGTTGTTTTTCCATGCATTTTTTTACTGAAACGTACGTACGTTAGTATTTACCTCATGTGGGCCCAGCAGACTCGGGTGATAATGACTTTTATCACCCTTGGAAAATATATTATTAGACGTTTTCTGCGTGAATTGAAGATGACAAGACATCTCCATACCTTTTAATTTATGGTTCCATTTTCCAAGTGGGAAAAATTATAGCTTTATGTTTTCTTGATATTGTCCATTGTCCGAAGTAATGTGTGGAACGGTATTTCTAAAATATAATTTTATTTCCCATGGCCTGAAGAGGCTTTGTCAATAGAAGTTATGCATAGACGGTCTGTTAAAAATTCCTTTGGCCCGAAGATATTTCAGTGTCAGTCTATGGCTATGGTCATAAAAACATTATATATTTCATTTATCATTTTGTATGTAGTAAAAAAAATTAAGGCCTGAAGAGATTTGAGTGTCAGTCAATGGTCACAAAATCGTTTTTTATTTCATTTGTCCATTTCAGTTTATATTGAGGAGTAAACATTTGCACAAGTGGAGTCAATATTTGCACAAGTGGAGTCAATATTTGCATAAGTGGAGTCAACACTTGCAAAAATGTCTTGTGCAGATATTTAATAAAACCCATGGTCCCGAAAAGATTCATTTTTCACTCTTTTGCTTAGCTAGCCTTTTCAGAAACGCGCTACAAAATTCAGTTGGCCTGAAGAGATTCGAGTGTCAGTCTATGGTCATAAAAACGCTTTATTGTAGCAACACTTTTATGGCCATTTCCGTAGATAGCCTTTTCAGAAACCCTGTGGCTCAAAGAGGTTCGAGAAAAAATATTTTGGTCACATTATAATGTTCATAATGATGTTATCCGGCATTCCGAGTAAGGTCGTACCTCAGGAAGCGACAGCGCCAGCCGGGTGGCGGCGCGCGGCGCTCGTGTGCCGTCAGCAACGTGTCGCCGTGTGACACCCATGTAGACAGGTACGAGCGGGACAGTGCGCCCGATGCGAAAGCTGCTTGCAGCGTCTGCAACGATCGAAGAACATTCGTGGATTAAACATGTCACTGTTGCATTTTATAGCATCTTGCCAGAGGAATGTCAAAATAATTAGATAGTCTCTAAGACATTTCATAATGATTTCAATATTGAAATGACACCTCTATTGAATGAACCATATACTTAACTTTAATGCAACTCACTATATGCACCTATATAAAATCTTAACTTCAATATCAATTTAATAAAAAAAACAGTGTACAGCAGTTGATGGCCTTAAATAAAATACACTAGATCTACTGTTATTAACAGTGAATCTGGCAACACTGTATAATAAACTAGCGACCCGCCCCGGCTTCGCACGGCTATATTATGCATGTATTATACTTAAAAACCTTCCTCTTGAATCACTCTATCTATTAAAAAACCGATCAAAATCCGTTGCGTAGTTTTAAAGATTTAAGCATACAAAGGGATATAGGGACATAGGGATAGAGAAAGCGACTTTGTTTTATACTATGTAGTGATGTCTATGCTCTTTTTAATTTAAAACAATTGTATTTCTTACCTGCAACTGAATCAACATCTCCTGAACAGGTGTGATAACAGCCGGTTGCAGCTCATTCAAATGCTTCAGTTTAGCTTCAACCAAGTCCGTCAAATCATCCAATCCATCGTCAGTCTTCCCTTCATTCAATGTCTCTCCCTTAGTAAACATTAAACCTTTCCCATAACTTATAGTAGCCTTCGGACTGGCTTGTTTCTCTTCTGTGTCTTGACTGAAACCTAGACCAGTTCTCTCGCCAGAGAATCCATCAATATGTTGGGAGTATTTAGTAGTATAAGATGGAACGTCACTCTTTTTTACTGGTAACACAGAGTTTGAAATACGTAGCTTCTTTCTATTTACTGCGACCGGTTCTGTCGGTTCAGATAGGTAAACATTCTTCTTTTCTTTTTCCGGTTGTGAATCAGTTTTTTCCGGTTCTATCTTTGTGATCGGTACATCTTCTATGTATTTGCTACTTGGGAACAGAGGTTTGTCAATGGGAGTACTGATTCCGCTTTTAGGTGAGTTTTTGTAACTTTCAATGCTACATTTCGAGTCTTCATCAAACATGTCTAACTTTTTAGTCTTTTTCGGTAGTTCTTTCTTCTCTATTTCTTCAAGCAGGTCATCAATATCTGAAGCTTTGATATCGTCTATGGTCTTTGGGGATGCCATTCCTGATCCAGATTCATCACCGATGATCTTTTCAAGACCAGAAGGTAGTTCACCTCCGAGCTTTTCTAGTAATTTTGCTTTATCTTTTAGTCTTTTTAGTAAAGCATTTTCATCGTCTGCATCTTCTTTAGGCTTTTTATCCTGAAAAACATTTATTTACATGTAATATTTATATTTTAAGCATTTAATATAGCTTATTTCAACAATAGCACTTCAGATTGAAAACTTAGCCATCACAATGCTAGATGAATGTAAAATCTTGCCGCACAAGCATAGTCTAACATAACCAGTGCCATATTTCAGTTGAAATAGACCGAAACATGTTAAAGGTGTTTGAAAGACTATGGGGGAATTCTGGGGAAATTAATTCAAATGGAAAATACAAAAAATATGTAAGTAGAGAATAGAAGAATATAGAGAAATGTGAATTTAAAAAAATGCTGAAATTGAAGCAAAAGATTAAATAATATTATGAAAGTTAATACTAAAATGTTGTGACAAGATTAAACAATCATACTGTAGCAATATTCAGTTTATTTTGTCATCATAATTGCTATTAAAAAATGTAAAGCCTCTTGCATAGTCAAACTGCCTCATCCTGAGCGTGCCACGGGTTGTGGAAAATTAATATTTATTCGTTGCAGCCAATAAGCCGTTCAATCAAACAGCCTAGCCTCTTTACTAATCAGCGCCGTTCAACTAATGGCCTGAATGATATTCAACCATTTGTTCAAACAGCCAGGCAAATGACTTGGATCGATGATGTTACATTACTTGCCTAGCCTTGTTCATTTCAATTTCCACTTTCTATCGTATGACTGGCCTAAGCATTAGCCAGCCAGTTTATTAAATGTTGTAACAAACGCAACGGCTGAATGAATATCATTCAGGCAGCTAGTTGAACGGCGTTGTTTAGTAAAGACGCTAGGCTGTTGATTGAACGGCTAAATAAGCTAGTTGGCTGCGACATATTCACTTGGCAGCGAATGAATCATCCGCTCACTGGCTTTTTAAAAACACAGAAAGGCGCCTTTAAGAGGAAAGGGTACCTGCGCTCTCTCCAAACGTAGTCGACTGTTTTCTCCCTGGATAATGACACTAGAGCAAATATGTTTGTTGCATAAAACCTATAACTTCCATGACTATAAAATAAATAAAAATAAAATAAAATTTATTTCAGAAAGAAACACAATTATGACAATTATTGGATAGGTACTCCTTTTAAGCAATCGAAATGCCTGTGCCAGGAGTCCCGCTAAATGTTGTATGTACCACTATGCCCCTATGTCTTGGTTTTTTTTATATTCTAATTATCATAGAAAGTAAAAGTCAAAAAACAAAAAAAAACATAGGGACATGGTTATGGCAGTTTATAAGCTTTATGCAAAAAAAAAATTTGCTCAAGTGTCATTATAAATAAATAATAAATAAATAAATATTGCGGGACATTCCACACATCGCCATCTAGCCCCAAGCTAAGTAACTAGACTTGTGTTATGGGTGCTAGACAACGGATATACTACTTATATACTTTTCTTTTGTAAATATATACTTATAATACATAGAAACGACCAGACCACAGACAAATATCTAAGCATAAATACTTGTCTGTGGCGGGAATCGAACCCGCAACCCTGTGTTTGGCAGACCGGCATGGTAACCATTGTGCCAACTGGGTCGTCGTCATTATTCAGGGAGGAAACAGTCGACTACGTTTGTATGGAGAGAGAGCCGGTACCCTTTCACCTTAAGTGTGAATGTTTATCCATCATCCAATGGCCCGTCGCGCGGTCGCTTCATTTGGTTCGAGTCGCAGCACACTTCGACTCGCAGTCCACTTGCGCTGCCGTTGGTCGAGGCAGTCAATATTACCTGAGGCCAGCTGTAATGGACATCTGGCTATAGAACTTACCGTACTTCCATTGGGTTTGGGTGACTTTGGTTTTTCAATCTCCATTGGCATCTCCGGTCCAATCGGCATTGTATAGTCTTGATTAGGTGGCAACGAAGGTCCATATTCTAATGATTTAGTTTTCACCTTCTTGTGGGGGTGTTTGGTTGCCTTTGGAGGTATTTGTGGGGTGACAGGGGTAATTGGGGTAGGTTTGAGGAGAGGTTTGGGTGTTTTAACAGGTGATTCAGCTTCATCGTTCGAATCAGAGTCTGAGTTATGGTATGATGTTATTAGTTCAATTTTCCTGTAAATAGATTGAAAAATATCAAAAAAATTGTTTATTTAATATGTCTAGCAGCGCCCCACAGTCAACCGCTTTAAGTCCTGATTCTGTGGGAACTGTGGAACTTTTATCTAAATTATGTAGCGCGTAGCGCAGTACGCGCAGTGTCATGAACAGCATGGATGAAAATTGCTGCCTATACATCATCTGAATAAGGATGTAAAAGCCAATACCTACTATAATTAAAAAACTTACTCATCCTCGTCTTCACTTCTCGACCTCTTCTTACTACCAGCTTTAGCAAGGGTTTTTGTGACAGTCTTATCTGGTTTCTTTACAATGTTTTTGACAGCCGGCTTGGTAACCACCTTGGCGTTTTGTTTCTCGGCTAGAGCTTGTTGGTAAAGTTGCCATTCTTCCGCTGACACTTCTGTGGAGCCTGGAGAGAAAAGTACTTAGGTATTGGAAAATGGAGTAGACCTAGTGATAGATATGTAGACCTACATTCTGCATACATGATATAATAACTTTGATATACTATCAACTTGCTGTTGCGGTATTGCCTGGGACTTTGTGCGAGGTACTTTTGTTTTTATTCTTAAAACCTTCTTCGAGAACCACTCTATGCATTGGTAAAAACAGCATAAAAATAGATAAAATAGTTTGTAAGTTTGTAGCTAACAGTTAGACTGTGGCGGAGAACTTTGTTTTATAATATGTAGTGATAATTTAATTTGACATTTAAGTTTTGAAGGTCATTTCATGTTGCAGATGTTTGCAAAAGTATTTAAAACCTTTGATTTTTAGACAGTCCGGTACTTTTTATTATGAAATGATTTTGAGATTATACCAAAACTGTTCTGTAATTCCTTACCTGAAGTATGTAATTGTTGCTGTGCCAGTTTCAAGGCCAGGAGGTACTCTGGCGGCGCCTCCCATGTGACAGCATTCGTCTGCTGGTTCCAGTAATAAGTGAAGCCGCTGCTCTCATCGTAACATGCTGACCAGGCTGTTCGTAGATAAAATATATAATTATTACCTATCACTCATTTAACTCCGCGTTGCAGTTTCACACACGTAAGATCCAATCCACTGTTTATTGGGACTATTTTATGTTCTTTCTAAGGATCAATGTATCATAATACTAAGTTACAAGTTTCAGAAAAAAATTAGATACAATCCACAATCAAAAGTCTCTGCCCACCGTAACGTTTACAATCCTGAGCAGCGCTATTTGAACATTATAACAACGTAACCTGTGGATCGAACCCACATCCGTTGGTGTAGCGGGTGGCGGCTTATACCACTCACTAACTAAAAGACATAGCTAACATGTTGAAAATAATAATTACACTGAGTACCTACATACTTTTAATTTAAGAATTTAAGTTTGTGTGTAACGTCTATTACTTGTTGATAGTATTACTTATTGTAGCAAACTGATCATTTACTTGGGACCCATACTGTAGGTATTTAGACCACATAATACCACACCATGAGAACATTGAGACTGATCTAAGGTACTAGACATTTATCCTAAATCATATCATTGTTGCAAAACTATGATAGTAAACTGGCTAAAAAATATAAGTTATGAAGAGGTTGAGAGTCTGCTGAAGAATGTAAAATAAGGCGTTCTTTAGTGGAATCTTAACCTTTCATAGCATCGCAATCTCGCCAACATTATCACTCTCTTCAGACACACATTCATGGGCTGGGGCTAAACCTCGCCTTATAGTCATACGACCATGAGGTTGCGGTGGAGCCTCCCGTCTCATGGATAAATCTAACACACATTATGTATACTGTATGTATGTTTTTATAATGTATATTTTATTAGTCTGTAATGTATAATTATATGTTATGTATATAATAATGTATGGTATTTGTTTGTGCTGTATAAGTGTATATATGTTTAAATTATAGTACATAAGTGTTATTTTTATATAGATTCATTTAACTATCTAATAATAGTGTAGGTAAGGAAGAGCGGAGACTCCTGGCACAGGCATCTCGATTGCTTAAAAGGAGTATCCAATAATTGTCTTGTGTGTGTTTGTGAAATAAATTTTATTTATTATTAAGGTTGCTGGTTCAAATATTGGCCACATTTGGTGGAAAGAACAGAACAGGGCGTGTTCACGGGGAGGCTGGATCGATCAATACGGTGCGGGTAATTACCTACAAAAAAAACTATTTTGATCCTATAAAAATGGCCACGCGGCTTTTTAAAATATACTCGCGTTTTACTCAAGACTTACACTTACGACTTCAGTAATTCCCGTAAAAAATTAGTCTGTATTTTATTAAGTAATAATCAAACAAAAAGATAAGACAAATCCCGAAAGGAAAATCGAAGAATATATTTAGGTACTTACGACAATGTACAATAGGCGCAGGGTGTATTGTCCCAGGGGTAATCGTATCATACCCCGGGACCGGTGGGTTCACCGTCTCGCACCTCCCAGGCGGCATCTTGTAGCCGTCATCAGAGTCATCGTCAGAATCTGCGTAGCTTCCTATTAGGCCAGCCAAAGCGTTCGACTTGCTCATTCTAGGCTATGCTCACTTATAACACGGTAAATGCACTAAAATTACTGTGTATCACTTTAGTTGGTTTGTTTCGTATACCACGAAAATTATTGAATGGAAAATGAATTTGTTAGGTACCAAAAATCTACAAAAGAACGCGTGCGCGACATTTATTTCGCCAACATTTCGCAACCATTTTGCAAAATATATAGTTGTGAATAAAAAATAGTGATGTGCCAACATACTCGCTTGCAACATGACGTAAAATTTCGATTCTTGTTTTATCGATGAAACTTTTTTTGAAGGGAATAAAACTTGAATCAACTAAACTTAAAGTGAACCTGCGGTCATTTTCACTCCTTATTTATAGAATTAATAATTTCTAGTTCGTAATAATTTATTTGATAGAATTATTGATAATTTGGACTAGTGAAGTCCCGGAAAGAATTAAATAAAAAATATTTTTTGTTTCTTAAAGACTAGTTTATTCAAATTCACACTAGATAGTGGATAATCTAAGTACATAATCACTAACAAAAGACCCACGACAAAGGATGGCGAAGCATCATGAAATTATAATAAAATTAAAATGATCGATCAAAATAGTTTAGTTAGTCATAATACACCTATGGTGTATTCACCATAGGTCATAGGTCATCTACATGACGCATTTATTTTTATAACCACTACGAATATGATTATGAAGTTTTACGATTGACTATTAATCGCTACAATCGTTAATCGGCGTACTTCGATTATTGAATAACCGTAACCGAGTCATGTCCATCCCTATGATAATATTTTTCTGTAGCGACATCTTGTAAGCTTTGCCTCAACTACTTCGAGTCACTTAGTTTCAAATTGTCATAATAGATGGCAGTAGTTAGTTTATAATAATATTAGATGGCGACACCTGTATTTTTATACCATACAAATAGTGATAATAGAAAAAATGGCTTTTTTAATTAAACAACAAGCTGTTGCCCGCGAATTCGTACCGTGGTAGTGTTGTTATAGGGACCAAAACCTTCCTCTTGAATAACTCCATCTATTAAAAAAACCGCATTTAAATTCGTTGCGTAGTTTTGAAGAGATCTAAGCATTCTAAAGACAGACAACGGGAAGCGACTTTGTTTTATGCTATGTAGTGATGATAGTAATTAGGTTTAGGTACAGTAAATTAATAAAAAACACAGCAATAAAACATTTTAAAATAATTATTTATTTTCAAGAAATAAGTAGGAAAGTATAAAAATATTAAAATAAAACAAAAAAAATTAACATTGGTTTGTTGATAATTGAAGGTTTATACTAGCAGCCTCCTAATACTCCTAAATTCTCAACTTTTAATGAAAACAAAAAAAGGTGCGTGTACTTATGTACGCGCGTGAGAAGTTATACTTCTTTGGCATTTAAAAAAAAAAAAAAAAAAACAAAAAAAAAAAAAAAACAAAAAACAAAAAAAAAAAAACTCGTCCGACAAAAAACTCGTCGGGCAAAATACTCGTCCGACAAAAAACTCTGGACTGGAAAAGGATTGTCAACACAATCAATAAAGTTCAATTTAGATTTAAACAACTTCTCCCGTGAGAATTTTGTGTCTCGCTTTTGTAAAATTTCACTCTCATCATTTTTTCATAACGCGCCTAAAGAAGTATAACTTCAAAAAAAAAATAACAAAGTTAGGTATATACCTACTTAGAAGCAAATAAGTAATGTAGCTTCATGAAATTATAAGCTGTGTCATGGCTGTGTCTGCCACTTTTGCCGCTGACTGCACTAAAAATAACTAGGTTTTGGTAACTTAACCCACGGTAGAAATAATTTTTAAATAGTAGTAGGTATAATCCGCGCGCGATGAGAAGGGGATGGAACCTTTTTTTTTTTTTTTTTTTTTTTTTTTTTCTTTCTTCGGTCATAGACCGAAGTTATGGCTGTGCACTTGCACGCCAATGTCCAGTCTCTGGATGGAACCTTGTCAAAGTAAATCGAAAATGACAGAAAAGTAGCGTTAGCAAAAAAGTTCTGAATAATAATCTATAGGTACCTATCTAATTTAATAACTCTGTAGAAAAAAAAAATTGTAATTGTAAAATATCCAGAAAAAAAATACACAGGTCGTTTTAAAATCGTTAGCTGAACACGATAGAATAGAGTATAGAATTTTTGTCTGTTTGTTTGTTTGAACCAGCTAATCTCATAAACTACCTAATAGATTTCAACGAGGTGCACACGAATATGTTCAGAAATTACCAGATTAACATTTAGGGTATCTTTTTGTGTATATTTAACCGACTTCAAAAAAGGCGGTACTCAGTTTGACCCGTATATGTGTCAGTATGTATGTTTGTCCGTGAAGTCTTCAGATACAGTAGAAATACCTATACTATATACCTACACTAAAGATGAATAAATAAAAAAAATCAAAAATAAGTAAGTACCTATTATTCAGAACTTTTATGCTAACGCTACTTGTAAACTGTCATTTTCGATTTACTTTGACAAGGTTCCATCCCCTTCTCATCGCGCGCGGATTATACGATTCTTCAAAATTATGGCATATTAATTATTTTTATTAACTTAAACATAGATAGGTAAGTACTTAGGTTAATTATTTTACTAACATGACATTTTTATTTAGGTAAGTAGGTAGGTATATTAATCTAATATGTTTTTAATAATAAGTATATCTTAAATTAATTTAACTTGAACTGACTTTTTTTTCCATTGTACAAAAGTAAAAAAATCTAATTATATAGGTGCTGCAAAAAAAACGAATTCGTCCGGTTTCCCGTCCGAAAAAAAACACGGACTTGTCACGAACTGTCTGTACCCTCACCAGTTTCAGCAGTTGTATAAGCACTATTGAGAGCATATTATTTAGCATGAAACTTCTTGAAGTTCTATTCTAGGCTTGAATCGGCCAATAATTGATATAAATAGCTGCCTGCCTAGCATGAAGATCAAAACACGATACGATAAAGCGATATAACTACATCAACTCTCAAAATATGATAGATAAAGCCGCCATTTTGAATTTTTATCATAAATTTTATCACAATTTTCGATAAAAATTCAACATGGCGGCTTTATCATCACTACATAGTATAAAACAAAGTGTATGCTTAAATCTTTAAAACTACTCAACGGATTTTGATGCGGTTTTTTTTTAATAGATAGAGTGATTCAAGAGCATAATATAGCCGTGCGAAGCCGGGGCGGGTCGCTTGTCGATCATATTTTGAGAGTTGATGTAGTTATATCGCTTTATCGTATCGTGTTTTGGTCTTCATGCTAGGCAGGCTGGAAACAGTATCTTGAATCTTGACTCAATCATCGTCTATTTTAGCTATTTACAAAAAATAATTTTAGTCACTATAACCATATTGGTCGATTCAAGTTTTTAAGTTTCGTGCGAAATTTTCAATACGGTACATCGAGAGCAACTCGTGGTTAAGGCCTCTGAAGTAAGACCAAATAGAAAAAGTTAACGCATCACGCCTTTTCCTACCGTAATTAGTCCATTTCAATCGCGTTTTTTTTTTTGGACGAAAAATAGTACAAATTCGCCCTAGAACGGCTGTTACTAATCTCTAAAACTAAATAATTTAGAAGTTATAACTATCTTAAATGTTACCGCTTAACCACACAAGGTTCACATGATCCTGGGTTCAAATAAGCCGGGTGACATTGAGGGCAATCAGGGTTTTCACCGTAACTCCTTCCAGCCCTGGGTATCTTCACTTGGAAAGATGTCTCCGCCTCTTCATTCTCATACCCCGGATGAGCTTTATCCAATGGAAACACATAATCTGGCACGAAATACGAGCTGATGTTATACTCAGTGTTTTGTGGTTTAGGTGTCATATCCTCAGGAGCTATAGTAGGCCTAGTCACGTCTCTAAACGGACTTCTACCTCCTGTCTTAGATCTTGGAGTCACATCTGTCACATTGACTGTAGTTTCGTTTCCTGTTTTAGGAGGTTCCAAGTCGAAAGCAGGAACTGCCCATTTCCATTCGTAATATACTGGAGGTCCAACTGTTGAAGTTACAAGTTGAGAGAAATTGGTCTTCGGGGGTAATAACACTCGATCTGGTACGGGAATACTACTTTCTTGAGTCGGTGATGTAGGCTTAGTGTTAACAGTATCAAATCTTGTCCCTTCATTGAATGTCTTATCATTATTTGTTTGTACATTATTAAAATTGTTATTAGATTTAATCTTTCTCGTTGTTGTATCTTCGGAACTGATCTGTCCTTCAGGCAAAAGTTTATTAAGATCGATAATCTCAGTTCTGGTCATGGAAGTTTTATGAGAGTCGGGAGAGTTAGGATCGAAGCGTTTGATGAATTGGAACACCGGATCTTGGACATCACCCATTCTTGCATCTATCTTAAATTCTTCTGACGCTTCAGTCGTCGGTGGAGTAACAGGTGGTACCAGGTCTCTGGAAGGTGGGCTAACATTAATAGTTACAGTTTGAGTTGGTCGTATTTCCTTTATTGTTGGTGCTGGTTTCTGTGAAGCAGCACTAGTTAGGTTGTCAACGTTTGGTCTTGTATTTTCGTTGTTAATGTTGGGTTTCTTCGTGGACCAAGAGGTTGGTGGGCGGTAGTTCTGTTTGGCGCTGTCTAAGCCGTTGTTGTCGGCGTCGGAGGTTGTGTCCGCGACGCCGACGATGCTGTTGCCGGGGTGTAACGGGAACTGTGGACAAATAACATGTCAATAAGCGGATATAATAAGATGAAGATTGTTTTAGTACTTACATTTAATTTTCAAAAGAGTAGGTACCTACTCCTTTCATGTTTTTGTAGGTAATTTGGTTTTTAGGGTTCCGTGCCCAAACGGTAAAAACGAGACCATTTTACTAAGACTTTGCTGTCTGTCCATCTGTCCGTTTGTCTGTCTGTCTGTCACCAGGCTGTATTTCATGAACCATAATAGCTAGAGAGTTGAAATTTTCACAGATGATGTATATTTGCTGCCGCTATAACAACAAATAACCATTAAAAACAGTAAAAAGTAAATATTTTTTGTTTATGAATAACAGGGAAAATTCACACACACTACTTTAATATAAACGGCGAAAATGAATTAATTCATCGAATGGAACTTTCACAGTTTTAGATAGTAACACATAATCTTTCTAACAAATTGAATCATCTATACTAATATTATAAAGCTGAAGAGTTTGTTTGTTTGTTTGAACGCGCTAATCTCAGGAACTACTGGTTCGAATTGAAAAATTATTTTTGTGTTGGATAGTCCATTTATCGAGGAAGGCTATAGGCTACTTTTTATCCCGATATTCCCACGAGATAGGGAGTTACGCGGGTGAAACCACGGGGCGCAGCTAGTTTGTTATAAAATGCTTGCAGTAATTATGGTAGGTTAGGTTAAGTTGGGTAGGTATTCCACAGACTGACCTTAGTTTCCGCCTCTCTCAATCCATCGTAGTAGTTATTATTCGGAGGTACGGAGAGTATGTCAGGTCTTGGAGTACGTTGACTCATCTCTTCATCAGACACGAACGGCTTATCTCTTTGACCTGTAACATTATTTATAACAGAAATATTAATTTTGATAAAAAAAAATATGGAGGTTAAATGCTGTGAGGTAGAACATTTCTGAGATTCAAAACAAAGACAGACAGGTGAATCGTCCAACGACTTATGTTGTATCCCTCTATCTATTTAGGAGACAAATAATGTGTTAAAAAAGTTAAAAACATCTCATAAAATTTGATTTATCTTTGGGTAAAAAACGCGATTAAGATCCGTGAAAATAATTACTAGTAGTTCGCCCCGAACTGAGACCTCACGAGATTTTTTTATCGATTTTTACTTTTCAGCGTAAAGTATGATATAACGGCGAAATACTTCGGTCTATCTTGTTTAAATGATAGGTGCGTATCACTATCATCAGGACATCGCTGACTCTATTATACTACTTTTAACGAATCTAAACACGTTAGGCATAGGTATCTTGTCTAGAAAATGAGTTCCATAGCCTAATTTTCTTGGTCTCAATCACGTCTATTTTTATTTTGCGTTTTACTGATACTCGGGAGAATAAGTACCTACAGTGAATGTAAATCGTGTGTGACTAAAAAACTCCTCCCTCCTTATTCCTTCTATATCACCATAACGTCAGTACCTAGAGTACCTACTCATTAAGTGACCTCGATGGACCTAACTTATCTAGAGATGAGTTCATATAGCTTTCTTCCGGCTATATTACCAAACCCCAGACATCAGTTGCCTGTTTAACACCTAGAGTGCCTACTTATTAAGACAACTTTAACAAACTTTAACGATAGACTTATCTTGTCATATTTCTTTGAAGTTGAGTGCCTTCTTCCACCTCTATCACCAGATCCCAGATATCAGCTGATTCTTCAGAAGCTATAGAATACCTACTTATCAAGGTGCATTGAACGAGTGCAAACATGATATGACTATCTCGTTCTCAAGATCGTTAAGTTCTTATTGTCATCAGACTTAACACTCAAATTTTTAGTAGGTACCTATGGAGTATGTACTCATCATAATCTAACGAAAGAGGTAAAGAGGAGAGAGGCTCCTCCCTCGATACAAACATATTAGAGAAGTTTGAGACCTATATTATTGGTGGACCTATATGTCCAATAATAAGTCTCTAACCTATTATTAAATAAAAATAATAAAAAGATTAATCACAAGTTTTTTAATTAGAATCTCTAGATCAGCTAGCAATACTATTTAATATTATCCACCATAATTGTTAACCAAACCAACCCTTGATTATGAAATAAATGAATAATTATGAATTTAAAGCAAAGAGAGGTCTGACGATTTATAGGAAAGTAGAATAAGTAGACGCTTTTAATCTACATTCTTCACCCAAGGTAGGTAAGTAGGTACAGCCTGAGTGGCCCAGACGACATCAACCATAGAAGGATGGTCCAATTTTCGCTTCGGCTTCCGTTTAGCTGATCAATAGCTGGTTCAAGCAGCTCCTTCGAAGACCATCGGGAACGAACACAAGAGTGCATGACTTTGCACTCTAAACTTATACGAATTATTTGAATTTTATTTACGATGACCATATATTAATATATACTAGATAGGTACCTACAATCAATTTTAATCATAATATCAAAGCTAAGTTAATATGTAATGGTTTTGAAATTATCTGGAAATCATATTTTTTACGACAATGACAGAAAGAAAACATGTCATTTTGCTTTTTGACAGTGTCATTTTTGAATCATGAAGGTCTAAGTGTTTTTTTCCTTTTTGATACAAATGAGTTTGATATATAAAAAATGACCGCCGAGATGATAAATTCCTGCGGATTCCTTCGACCTCCATCATCAGATCATTTCCATGATACCATATTATTGTCACCGAAGTTACGCCCTTTCATTTGATACCCCACTCGGGTATATTTGCCCTATTGTTCGCCTGTCATATAGGTAGATCCTTTATTGCACCCCCTATCATCGAATCCCCCTAACCGATCCCTCTCAAGTTCGAACTTAAAAATTCTATCGTCCTCAACTACTCGTATACCAAAAATCATTAAGATCAGAGCAACGGTACTCAAGTTATCGTCGAACAAACATACATAGATACATAGGTACAACCGACCGACCATCTCGCCACTAGACCTCTCTCGCTTCGCTCGTTCGGTCAATTATGAATATTAATCGTGTTAGTTAAATAAACTAATATTATAAAGGAAAGATTTGATTGATTGTTTGTTTGTTTGCATTGAAAAGGATGCAAAACTACTCGACCGATTTCTATAAAACTTGGGATGAGGATACATTGTAAGTAAAATTTACTTATTCCATTTTTGAAACCTATTTTTAAAGATGCTGATATAGACTGAACTAAGCTAATCTATTTATTATCCGATTACCGCATATATTCTAATTCAAACATATTTGTATTCTTGTTAGTAATGATGACTTTTCACACATCGAAGCCACGTGATGGTAAGTAAACATTATCACTTAGATAAGTGGATAGCTACGGCTTTTAGCGGATTTGACCAAATAGCTACCAACTAAACCTTTTAAATTTTGCCCAGCACTTGCCTGATTTGTGTGATTTTTGGATAATTTGTTTAAGAAGGAGTAAACGAAGAAAGATGATAGTACTTTGGGATCGATATCGACCTCCCGGGCAAATATGAGGTCATGTTTTGATGGAATTTTCGTTGGCATAGTGTTATCTATAGATATAGGGCATTATGATGAACATACCTCTATAATACATCTAACCTGTAAAACGTCTCGGAAACGGAATATTTTCAGCTAAGGCTTTATGAATGTTGGAAATGATGTTGATGCGATTACATTTCAATTTCTAATCAAAGAGTTTCTATCACATGATACTCATGTGTTTCTAGGTCTCTCTGGTGAGTGACATCTCAACAAAAACTTTGCAGCAAAGAATTTAAAAAGTGTGACTCTCAGGGATCGGATCGGTTTCTCAGGGATCGGATCGGTCGCTAGGGGATCGGGACTAACCCGCAATTTTTGGTTTGAGATGTCATCTCTAGTTTAATTTGTACCTCAGTGTATTTAATTAGGTATTTTTTGCAAGAATCTAGTTTTTATTTAAGTTCCCGCCATAAATATGCTAAACGCAGCCGCATTAATTGCTAGATTTTCTAGGAACTTTAAAATTTAGATCTTTAACAAAAACTTAAAAACACCATTAGGTATCTACTTAATTAATTTACTCAGTATTCTCAGTATAAACATAGACAAATTATACAAAAGGTATAGACGTAGGTACCTACACCGTCCGTACCATTTAGCTTACATAAAGTCATTTTAGTAATACCATCGGTTATAAAGAAATCAAACTTTATTTTCTAAACTATGCCTACATAGTAAGTACAAAATATCCTATAAACTATTTATTTATTAAAGACTAGCTTTTGCACACAACTTCGTCCGCGTAAAAGTCGAAAATGGACCAAGGAATCAGGTTTTATATTTTAACAAATTAGAAGCAATTTTTCTCATTTGAAAATAAATATAATGTTATAATGTTTTCAACAGAAGCTGAACATTATTTAGGCTACAAAAATAATTTAAACTCTTTCTAAATGACGTAGGTAAATCATAAGATAAAACCACGGTAAAAGTAGCAGTGGCGCCATTTAGAAATAAGGGGTATTTTTGTTGTTATTATTTATACAGTGTTTTGCTTATAATATCTATTGTAAGTCTATCCGACGACCCAGTTGGCACAATGGTCACCATGCCGGACTGCCAAACACAGGGTTGCGGGTTCGATTCCCGCCACGGACAAGTAATTATGTTGAGATATTTGTCTGTGGTCTGGTTGTTTCTATGTACTAAAAGTAGGTATATATTTACAAAAGAAAAGTATATAAGTAGTATAATTATCCGTTGTCTAGCACCCATAACACAAGTCTAGTTACTTAGCTTGGGGCTAGATGGCGATGTGTGGAATGTCGTGCAATATTTATTTATTTATCTTATCCCACACACTTAAAATCTATCTTACACCACACAACCTATACCAGTCTAGCTAAACAGACCTTCTCCATCGTACGGTTGCCTGAAATAAATTGCTTTAAGCGATATGATCGCCTATTTATACAATGCTTTGTATTTAAAACTTAATAAATTTTTGGTTTATGATTTTTTAAATGTTTCTTGTAGGTTGTCCGAATAAAGTGTATATCTATCAATGTATTTTTTCTTCATGAGTGGCAATGGCAATCTATTTTTGGTATTTATAGTCTTGGTTTTATAACTAGGTATAAGTATTATGGTGATACCATCAGTGATGTTATTAAATTAAATGATCTTTACAAAGATAAACACATTTAATGAAGCTTAATTTAATCATAAACTAACGAGGTGCCACAGATAATCGTGGTTTAATTAATTTTGATTGACAGCGCGTGGCTGATGCATTTTAAATTGTTACAAACTGAATAACTAGGATGATTATTAATAATAATTAGGATGATTGTTTTCATAATGGCTGCCAAGACAAGCTGATTTTGCAATAAATTGATTTATTTTTAGCTAAATTATACTCTGAATTTGAATAAAAAACCTTAAACTGAATGTAGGTAGATGCTGTGGCAAGAATTTTTAATAGACTCAGCGATGACAACATGTTTTGTTAATGACCATTAGATTTTGTTGTGACTAACGGAAAAATAATGGTGGTAATTCTAATGGCCTGGACTTTCAGAGGCCTTTCCACGAGTTGTTTGGATCCACACTTGGATCAAACTGTACCTACCTAAGAAAAATGAGCTAATATTAATGTATGGAGTAACGAGGATGGATAATATAAGGGACGGGTATATTAGAGCAAGCTTGATGGAAAAGTAAGAGAGAATCGTTTGAGTTGGTATGGACATGTGATGAAAAAAAAGACACATGTGACTAGAAGAGTGATTAGTATGAATATCGACGGATGGAGAGGAAGAGGACGACCTAAGATGGATGAACTTCGTAACGTGAGACACGATACGACAACGGTACGAGAGAAATGAATGTGAACGATAAGATGACGACGGCTTTATCGGTCTTCCTAGTCCAGGGGGACGGTTAATCGTAAAAAGTACTTGAAAGGGGGATCGTTTTCCGTAGGGGGATCGTTAGGGGGACGGTCAATCGTGAACCAATATCTTCTGGAAGAAGAAAAAATATTGCACCGATCTAAAAATCGGGATATAAGGACTGCCTAACAGACCTGTTCTGTCTCGAAAAAGACGCTATTCCTTGGATTCAGCAATTAAAGCATAACATACCTTTGTAATCCTAATTTTTTATTTGTTAACCTTTATTGTGAACGATTGTAAGAACGCAATACGAATAAATAAATAGTTAAAAATGACTAACCTATAAGTAAATTGGCATCATAATCTCTCTCAGACATGGAACAGTTGACCATATACCAGTGATCACAGATCAGCATCCTCTGCTGGAAGAGCGTGGTGTTCGGGCAGGTGTAGCTGAACTGTCTACCGAGGCCATCGCACATGTGGTACACCTGGAACAGGGTGATGAGGAATTTAGATTGATAGAAAAGGATTTAGATAAGCGCCAACTTCAGACATCAGATAAACACGAGCATTAAAAACTTTGGAGATCTAAAGGACTTAGTTTAGTTTAGTTTTACGGGGATGTTTTTGCACTAAGCCTCTTTATTTGGGCCATTGCGCGTGTGAATCTAAATGACTTATTAGTAAAATAAAAATGCCGCCATAATATTCTTTTTAGCTATCAAATGCACCAACTACAGACAATAGAAAAACACAAGCATTAAAAACTTTGGAGATATATAAGACTTAGATTAGTTTAGTTTTACGGGGCTATTTTTGCACCTCGCCTCTTTATTTGGGCCATTGTGCGTCTGAATCTAAAGGACCTAAAAATGCCGCTATAATGTTCTTTTTAGCTATCAAAATTATAAGGTTCAAGCAACCAAGAGGTTGGCTGCTACAGGTTGCCCCCTAGAGTTAGAGGACTTTTGCACTGGCCACTCGGGATCGAACCATAGGCACTGGCGCTATAACCTTGGCATTGTTTCCATTCCATATGACATATTATATTGTGCCAAAAGTCCGTGTATTGTAATACGGACGGTCCATATATTGTTATACGGACTTTTGGCACAGTATAATTTGTCATGCAAGGCATTGCCAAGGTTATGGTGCCAGTGCCTATGGTTCGATCCCAAGTGGTCAGTACAAAAATCTTCTAACATAAATAGCTAATTGTATCTATTATATGTCATAAAGTATGATATGGTACAACCGTCTCAGATAGGTAGGTACTTTTTAACTGTTTAATTAGGGCAAAAAAGTAGTGCAATTAATTGAACAAAAAATACTAGATTTAAACGTCTTAAAACTAAAAATAAACCGGTTAATTTCATTTAAGGAAGTTAATTTAAAAATAAGACTGAATTCTTTTTCTGACAGTTACGTGCTCTGTTAATAAAAAAACCTTAATTCAGGATAAGGAAGACAACATTGTTTTAAGGATGGTAGGTAATTACAGATTTATCTAATTGCTTCTAAAAAATATTTAATAGTTTTGTTTTCATAAATAGCAGGAAGTCGCTGGACGCAGAGAGCATGCGACCGATCGTTCTAGAAGTCTTTGAGGGAGGCCTAGGTTTAGCAGTGGAGGTGTTGTGGCTGATACTAAGTATGATGATGTTGAAGAGCTTTTTGACGTGATTACGTCTAATAAATTGATGAACACCTGCATTCACAAAAAAGTGTGACGTGTGATCTCAGTGAAATAGGCAACTTTTTTTTTAATTTGTCACCAAGGTGACCATACATTTTTTTTACACCAGGAAAGGTTAAAGTTCAAGTTGAAAAATTTAAAAACCAAAAAGTTTGGGTTAAACCTTAGTTTTAAAAAAAACTTTTAATGTGTCATAAAAAAAATTGTTTGCATTCGATAGCACATTTATTCTGGAATACTATCCAAAAAACAGATTGGGATAATTTCTTCATTTGCAGTTTTAGCATAACAAAACATGGACAAAGGAGTGAAATTTAAAAAAAAAATAAAATGGCGGATATCTCGGAAACTAAGAGACTTTCATAGAACATAACTTTCGTTTTTCTGATCCGGCATAGTGTCCTCTATCCGTTGGGGCCCGCTTGGCCATTCATTACGGGACACCCTGTATATAAATGAAGTGTCACGTTGTTTGTGCGCGATGGACTCCTAAACTACTTAACCGATTTTAATCAAACTTGCACACCGTGTGCAGTTTGATCATACTTGAAAGATAGGATAGCTCACATCTTAATTTATGCCGATATTCCCACGGGATCGGGAGTTACGCGGGTGAAACCGCGGAGCGCAGCTAGTAAAAGAAAAGTATAAAAGTAGTAAGTATATGCGTTGTCTAGCACCCATAATACAAGTCTATATAGTTACTTAGCTTGTGGCTAGATGGCGATGTGTGGAATGTACTGCAATATTTATTTATTTATTTAATACGTCTGAGTTACATCACAATGCAGGTACAATGAAATTCAGATTGTATATAAATCCTGTGTTGATACAATATCAAGGAAACGAAAAAACTTAAACAAAAAACAATGTCTCGATAATTTAATAAAGATATATTGGCAAATTGTTCTTCAAATCCTATCTAACAAAAAACTGTGAATAAAAGTTATTTTACGGAAGTAGCTTCTTTAAATCATCGTGTTAATAAATGGTTGTTCTTCCTCTATTATTATTTTGATGATAGATATTATTGTAATAGTAATTTATACATTGTTATTTATATGATAAATAGTTCTAAATGAGGCTTCCTTATAAAAAAGCTAGTTTTATATGGACCAATAGATTTAGTGTTTGGTTGTTCAAAAGTATGACGAAAAAGGAAACAAACTGAAAGATATCCATTATCAGATAAGTTTAAGGGGCTGCGCAAGCGGAGTTTTTTTTCATTACAAACAAAATACCAAAGACAATTTTTCAGTTGAAATTATTCGCTTAAGATCACATTTGGCACAATGGTCACCATGCCGGACTGCCAAACGCGGGGTTGCGGGTTCGTTTTCCGCCTCAGACAAGTATTTATGCTTAGACATTTGTCTGTGGTCTGGTTGTTTCTATGAATTATAAGTATGTTTTACAAAAGAAAAGTATAGGTAGTTAAATATACGTTGTCTAGCACCCATAACACAAGTCGAGTTATTTAGCTTGGGGCTAGATGGCGCATGTGTGGAATGTCCTGCAATATTTATTTATTTATTACATTGAATTGTTTTGAAAACTAAGCTAAGATGTGTGACTTCGGAACGCACCCACCAATTCATTGAAAGGTTAAAATTTAAATAAATTGTTCTCACAGGAATTGAAAACAATGGAGATGATCAGACCAATCAATCACAGAGACGAATAGAATGAGCTAAGTGAGAACACTTCCTCATTCTAGTACGAGTGGAGCCGGGTATAATTGTTACTCACGATACAACTAGCTGGGTCCCGTGGTTTTACCTGCATTAGTCTCGATCTCGTGGAAAAATTATAATTATAAGGTAAGCGCATTGCAAACTTCGTAGGATTATGGACGTGTGTTTTTGTTATAAATCTCCATGCGACGTTTCAGACTCACAACTTTTGTAATTTCAGTAATTTCGTGCTGAGTCTCTTAGGCTGCGTTTCCACCAGAGATGTGCGAGGATGCGTAGCGAGGGATGTGTTTGTAAAGAGCCAATAGAATCGCTTCATTTATCTCGCGTCGGTCAGCACAGCTCTGGTGGAAACGGCTCAGCGGAGCTAGATTTTTGCGCATACAAAACAAGCGAGGGATGTGTGCGAGTGGTGTGTGCGAGGGATGTGTACGAGGGATGTAGGCGAGGGATGTGTACGAGAGATGTGTGCGAGGGATGTAGACGGCAGGCAGGCGTTCGCGACTCCGCTCCCACTACATCGCACCCCCGTCGACACATTTCACAGCTTCGCAACGCATCCTCGCACCACACATTAATGCGCATTTTCACAGCTCCGCTACACATCATAGGCACATTTTCATCGCACAGCTTTGGTGGAAACTCCCACATATTTTCACAGCACAGCGAGACATCCTCACATGACACATTTCCATCGCACATCTCTGGTGGAAACGCAACCTTTACTCTTTTGTTATAAACCTAAACCTCACGAACACCTAGAGGCTGTGTCTCTTCTAGGCATTTACATTCCATAGTTTGTTATAAACCTCCATGCGAAGTTTCAGACTCACAACTTTTGTAATTTCAGTAATTTCGTGCTGAGTCTTTTTTTCTTTGTCTGAGCAGTTTTCGATGGCGGCCATCGCTCTACTGAAATGTCTAAACACAAGTCCCTATAACTATGTCCAGCCCAGCCCACTCGATTTTTTTTTCAACTCAATAATCCCACAGGAATTACACAAATAAAACCGCGGGGAGCAGCTAGTTACACATAACCAGCCGTAAAGATTGACATTTGTTTTTTACTGCACGAAATTAGTATGCGGATGTTTTAGTAGCCGATAAAAAAACTAAATATGTGTAGTAAAGTTATGTAAAGGTTAGACCAGGCTCGAATTTAGTTTACTTTATCATTTAAATAAACTTGTTTTGTTCTAGACACATTGTAAAACAACCGAGTTACAATATTCCACTAGATCACAAGGCGAAAAAAATTGTAGCAACTATTTTTGCGGTCCATGGACTACAGTTTTTTATAACATGTATTTTACTACTTCATCATTACATAGTATAAAAGGAAGTCGCTTCCCGCTATCTGTCCCTATGTATGCTTAGATCTTTAAAACTACGCAACGGATTTTGATGTGGTTTTTTTAAATAAATAGAGTGATTCAAGAGGAAGGTTTATATGTATAATACATACATAATATAGCCATGCGCAGCCGAAGCGAGGGTGGGTCGCTAGTTGATATAATTAAAATACATCTAGAGACAGAAATATAAATAGAAAAGAAAAGGAAGTCAGGTCGGAAAACTTATCTCAAAGGCCCTCGCTTATTTGGGGGTCTTCAAGTCACAAGTGTTTAGGTACCGTCCAAGTAAGGGCGCGTTCAGACGACACGCGTTGACCACGCGCCCACCACGCACATCACACGCGTTGACCACGCGTTGAACACGCGTTGAAATTTGTTCTATATGTAATTTGAGTCTTATGACACATCAATAGATCTCAAATTGCATTTATCAAGTCCACCCGCTCACG
Source organism: Idaea aversata (assembly GCA_907269075.1). Taxonomy (NCBI): domain Eukaryota; kingdom Metazoa; phylum Arthropoda; class Insecta; order Lepidoptera; family Geometridae; genus Idaea; species Idaea aversata. The sequence goes on along the minus strand of OU026092.1, from coordinate 14,052,260 downwards.
CCACGCGCCCACCCCGCGCCCGCCCCGCGCACGCCCCGCGGCTGCTTGCAGAAATGCAATTTGAGATCTATTGATGTGTCATAAGACTCAAATTATGTATAGAACAAATTTCAGAGCGTGTTCAACGCGTGGTCAGCGCGTGTGATGAGCGGGGCGGGCGCGTGGTCAACGCGTGTCATCTGAACACGCCCTTCGCGTGCTACATCTTAGGTCGCATCGTCACTTACCAACAACGTGTGAATTAGTGGTCAAACGCTGATCTATATAGTAAAAAAACTTTTTTGTTTTGCGGTTTGACACGCATAAATTCCAACACCATGGAAATTTTGGGGTTATAAGTAGCTTTCACCATATTCTAGAGCTCCATATAACTACATTAAGTTGCCTAGCAATCGGTTTAGTAATATTAACGTGAAAAAGTATTACTTTAGTGTGTAGTTAGTGTCAAATATTCTTAATTCTAGGTATTTAACTATTTTAACGACGACCCAGTTGGCACAATGGTCACCATGCCGGACTGCCAAACATAGGGTTGCGGGTTCGATTCCCGCCACAGACAAGTATTTATGCGTAGATATTTGTCTGTGGTCTGGGTGTCTGTATGTATATTAAGTATATATTTACAAAAAAAGAAAAGTATATAAGTAGTATATACGTTGTCTAGCACCCATAACACAAGTCTAGTTACTTAGCTTGGGGCTAGATGGCGATGTGTGGAATGTCCTGCAATATTTATTTATTTTGTCAAAATGTTCCGAAGTCGTATGATAAATGACAACCCATCATTAAAGAGTCACCCACTGACACTTCAAAGGAAAGTGCAAGTTAATATCGTTTTCGATTATAGGCCATTATTAAATTCATAAGCGAAGCGATTTTATAAACTTCATCTGATTGTTTCGGTTCAAATGTAAAAGATTTGTAAAAGTTTTAGTATGTTTGTTCATAAATTGATTTCATGCGATTGATTCCAACTGAATTATTTTTTCTATTTGATAACGCGAGTAAACTCTTGCTCTGTCTGTGTATACTGTATACCCATGACATCGCACCATGGTAAGTTCTAGGTCACGATGTTGTTTCTTCAATGTAAGAGCATTATTTTGTGTTATCATAAATACATGTAGAAAACCCATTAGTTGATGACCAGCATCGGGATCCGAACAAGAAAGTCTTTTTCCAACACTTCTCTCTGACCTAGGTACTTAATCTAAACTTTTTTAAACTCTTCTTCTGCCTGCCCTTATCCCAATTTCTTTAAGACCGGCGCTATAATATGTCTTCTTCTTTCATTCACCTCTATTCATCTCATCGTTCACATCCATCTCTCTCATATCTTGTCTCACACAGCCCATACATCTTCTCTTAAGTCGGTCGTCCGGTTCCTCTCCATCCCTCTACGTTCATACTTACTTATTACTCTTCGCATCGCCTCTCTCTATATCAACTCAAACGGAATGTTTCACTTTTTTAAACTAAAAAAATATAGGTACGTGACGAATTGAGAACATCCTTCTTTTTTGAAGTCGGGTAAAAAATCGCTCCGCCATCAAATAAACTCGCTACCTAAAAGCAGTTACGTAAAGTAAAAGTTCAAGGTTGCAACGAAACTGGTTCATCAGAACATTGCGCTCGCGCAGCGCGGTCGCGGTCACTGATGGACAACTATGGGAACCCGTTATGGGAAATATTTTTATGAGAAAATTTTAAGTTTTATGGGATTTTTATTATTTTTAGTTTCATTTGGGAAATAGTTGTGCAATTTCGTTTTTATTAAAGTTAAGTAAATTATACGTTATTTAGGCGTGTCACGCGGTCATAAATAGAATGATCTAATGAGAATTTCGAGATAATTTGGATGCTGTACTGAATCAATTTTGATAGATTTTACGTAGAGATGGCTGGATTCTAGAAATTAAGGACCCCCACAAGAGTGAAACTCGCAACTTATAATGTAAATATTTATATTATGGTTCCAGATGTTTTGACTAGTTCTATGCTCAATTATAGACACGGCTGACTAAGCTGAGAGGATGCTATAGGTGCAGCTAGCCTAGCATGAAGACCAAAACACGATACGATAAAGCGATATAACTACATCAACTCTCAAAATATGATAGATAAAGCAGCCATGTTGAATTTTTATCATAATTTTTATCGCAATTTATAACAAAAAATCAATATGGCGGCTTTATCTATCATATTTTGAGAGTTGATGTAGTTATATCGCTTTATCGTATCTTGTTTTGGTGTTTTGGTCTGGCCCCATTATTGACACTATAAGAGTGACGGTGAATGTCTGAATTTTTTAATTGTATTGAAATTAATTTAACAATGTTTTTTTGTATTTGACACTTTAACTTATTAACTTGCATAATTTAATTTTTATACTTAAGGACCATACGCCAATGACCTTGGTACACAGCCTACTAAATAGTTACTACTGGCACATGCTACTGGCACCTTCGTTGGTGAAAATTTTTGATGGTTACTAGTGTGTTTTGTTTTTCTCAAAAGTGCTGAGATGGAATTGTAGGTGAAATTTTTACCGACATTTTGGCGTATACCTTTGCAATGTGATGACTGAAGTCTGTTGTTGATGATGATGGTACCTTTATTCTATTTCGTAATGTAGACAGTATAAATTTCCAAATTGCGTTGTTGTGGTATGAAAAAGGGGGGGGCCAAAACGAGCTGTGCCTAGGGGCCCAGAGATGGTTAATCCGGCCCTGTATAGGGGTAAAAAGTGAGGCAAAGTTTGTAAATAAAACGTCCAACAAAGATAACAAGGTAACTTGCAATATCTATCTCTCACAGTGCACACAATATGTGGCAATTCAATGACAAGTGACACTTTAGTGGCGCTTGCGCTTGCGCATGCGACGGTCGGTGATTGCAACCGAGCGTGTCGCGGCGATATTCACACGATCTATCATCGCGTCACTCTTATAGTTAGGGAGCTCCCTATATGATTTCTGTGTTGGTACCGCTCGCCTTCTTGGTATTAAATATTATTATTGGTAGAGTGCCAAGTGGTTGTGGTTTCAAAAATCATAACCCGGCGACTTATATGAGGGAGCTTGATATTTGTACAAACTTCCACTATTTCCTTCTCAAATAATGTTGTAAGGGAGCCCAACTAAAATAGATTTTCTGTTTTTTGTAGGCATTTGTTTGTTATAGCGGCAACAGAAATACATAATCTGTGAAAATTTCAACTGTCTCTTTCAGCTATCATGGTTCATAAAATACGGCCTGGTGACTGACAGACAGACAGAAAGTGTCTTTCAGGCGGGAGTTTGTATTAGTATCTAGCTGCGCCCTGCGATTTCACCCGCGTAATAATTTTCTACGCAGTTTTCTTAATTTTTTCTTTCCACAACAAAAAAAGAATTAGCGAAATCGGTTCAGCTGTTCTCGAGATTTGCCATTAGCAACACATTCAAGATTCATTTCTATAATAAAGAGAAGATAGTTTCCCGTTTTAACTCTTTGGGTAAGAAACCCCAAAAAAAATGCGACAACTCGTTCTGGTTTGTATAGAGCTTTAACGTCCTAAATATTACACTGACCTATAAATAAAAATGTAAGATATTTTGATTTGTTTATTATTAGGTTATTTATAAGAAGCAAAGATTAAAATTGTATTAAATCGTGACTCGTAATCACGAGATGATCCTTCCAAGTTCGAAGTTCGATCGATTATTTACAATTTAGATACATTAAAATATATTTTGATTTGTTCGTCTTTTTTGATAGTTTGTTTTAGAATTGATTTGAATTTAAAAATCTACTAGGTACGTACTGTAGGAACGAGGACACGTAATAAAATTTATTTATTCATCACTTAAGGTGAAAGGGTACCTGCGCGCTCTCCATACAAACGTAGTCGACTGTTTCCTCCCTGGATAATGACACTACCACAAATATTTTTGTGCCATAAAACCTATAACTGCCATGACTATGCCCCTATGTTTTGGTTTTTTTCATTTTCTAATTATCATAGAAATTAAGATTATAAAAATAAAAAAAATAAAAAAATAGGGGCATGGTCATGGCAGTTATAAGTTTTATGCACTAAAAATATTTGCTCTAGTGTCATTATCCAGGGAGAAAACAGTCGACTACGTTTGTAATAGTTTGTATGGAAAAAGCCTCCGGTACCCTTTCCTCTTAAAAAGGCTGTATCTGTGCAGCACTATTTGAACATTATAACAACGTAACCTGTGGATCGAACCCACGTCGTCGCGTCGGTTGGTATAGCGGGGGTCGGCCCAACTAACATATTGAAAATAATAATCACAGAGTACTTTTAATTTAAGTATTTATGTTTATGTGTAACGTTTATTATAAGAAGATCGTAAGTCCAATACTTGTTGATAGTATTATTATAGCAAACTGATTATTTACTTATGACCCATACTGTACTTGAAAAAAAAACCGGCCAAGTGCGAGTCGGACTCCGCATGAAGAGTTCTGTACCATGTTGTATGCATGTGTTGCCCCACTTTTTTCTGTTTTTAGTAAGTATTTGTTGTTATAGCGCCAACAGAAATATATTATCTGTGAAAATTTCAATTCTAGCTGTCCCAGTTTAGGGTTCCGTTTTTACACTTTGGTGCGGAACCCTTAAAAATAGATAAATTATTGTAAACATATTTAATGCAGTTGGTTTAAAAACAAACAATTTTTGTTCACAAAAAAGTAGGAACTTACTTACTTAATTTTAACCTAATTTGCATTTGAAATAATAAGAACAATAAACTTTATGGACCATGAAATAATTTACTTACGTACACTTTATGTTTAATGATTGCTTATTATTTAACGATACGATTTCAAAGAAAACAAGTTACCTCACGATCTTTTGTTGTACGCTATAGTTTTTGCATCTCCACAAGCAACGTGGTTCATTCACTTACTGGCCTTGCTTTGTGGTGCCTAACGAAGACGTCATTTTGCCGGATAATTTTGTCGTTCTAATAGCAATGGAGATAATCTAAAGTTTATTAACTTCAAAATTTCCTTCCGCCCTAATAGCAGTACCTGATTGGCTGACTTAAAATGTCAGCTAATAACAATGCCTAAGACCTGGCGGTACACAGAAGTGGACGTATCTGACCTCACCTAATCATTTCCCCCTTTATAATTTGAGCCATCTATACGAAAAAGAAGAACTTCTAAAACAACTTATGCAATTATAATTATTTATTTATTTTTTATTTATGCAGTTTTTTTTCCTTGATATTAATTGAAGTACTAGTTCAAGTACCTAAGTATACTCTCACAAACAGCTGCTAACGATGATAAGCGAACGCTCGGCCGAGCTACATGGTAGACGAAGTGGGGGTGTTAGGTTTTATTTTCGTTACGGAATTTCTTGATTCGGTCGCCGCGCTCAACGCTCGCGATAAAAGCTATGCAATAGCTTAAAAGTTCAGAATCCAGACATCTGAATTCAGGCTACCAAAATATTACTAACTAATATTAATTTTCTGAGACTGACATCGACAGTTTGTCAAATCTGGTATTAGCTTCTCTTGGTCATACTTTCGCCGGCCCAGAGACAATAATTATCTCTTTATTTATTATAATGTCATCTATGAGCCATCATCTAAATCCATCGATGGAAGTGTGTAGTCGGTGGGTGGATGGAGTGGAACAAAAAATAAAAATAAATCCATCGGTGGACTAGGAGTGGAACATAGTGACAGGATTGGGCAAGATAGTGAATTTACTCACACATTCACGATGTGTGATACATAGAATTTGTACAGCGAAACTCGAATAAAGCCGGTGTCGCTTGTTAAGAAGCACAAACTATAACAACTTTACCTATTTGTTAAAAGCTTACCAGATAGTAATCACTTCGTTATGACTCTTACGTTACTTTTAGGTATCTACTTATTACATTATGGCTGCGCAGAGCATAACTTGCTTGGAACGAAAGTTAAATCGCAAAAAATATTCAAAGATCGAAATGTTAAAAACGGATGCGGATTATTTGTAAATAGCACCCCCTAAAAGGACAATTATGATTTTAAACTACCCTAAATATACACCCCCTTATTCCAAAACGAGGTTTAAGAATAGTCCGAGATGTGGATTTATACCTTAGATTTAGATACAGATTTACTCGTGAACTATAGTCTAAACACTATCGCTATAAATATTATATATAATCTATAGGGATATAATCTATATGTTTAGACTATTATTATAGTTCTCCATATAATTTAGAGGGATAGTGTTTAGACTATAGTTCAAGAGTCAATCTGTATCTAAATCTAAGGTTTAAATCAACATCTCCGACTATCCTTAAACCTCGTTTTGGAATAAGGGGGACAGGGTAATAATATAAGAAAACAGTTAAAGGCTACTTTCTACGACTTTTAAAATTTATTTTTCTAGAATATTTTGCAGTGAAATTTCCCCTGAAAATTAAGAACTTACACAGAGAGGTTATTTACCTTAATATTTAACTTTTTTTAAAGTTTCATCGACTGTTTTACAAGTCTGAATGTGTTCAAAAACTTGTATTATTTAAAATCTGTACCTACCTATTTATTATTAGTATTATTTGACGAAATTGATATCCGCATCCACAACGCTCTAAGGTGTTCGGCAGCCCTTCATAAAATTCTAGTGTCCAAGCTCATAAGCAGAAGAACCAAGATTCGGATTTACAAAACCGTAATAAGACCGATCTTAATGTATGGTTGCGAAGCCTGGACACTAACGCTAAAGGAGGAGAACAAACTCTTGGTAGCGGAGAGGAAGATTTTGAGGAGAATTTTTGGACCAACCAAGAGAGAGGACGGCTCATGGAGAGTAAAAAAAATGTCGAGTTGGAAGAGCTTGTGGCTGAGCCTAATATCATCGGCGAGACCAAATCGGCCCGACTTCGCTGGCTTGGACACATCGAGAGAATGGAGGAGGATCGAGCGGTCAAAAGAGCATATCTAGGACGACCTCAGGGGAGACGGCCCGTTGGCAGACCTAGGTATCGCTGGATAGACCAAGTCAAGATTTGCAAGCCCTTCATGCAGCCGATTGGCAACAAGTGGCGCAGAATAGGGTGCAATGGCGGCTTTTGGTGTCGGAGGCCAAGATCCACTTTGGGTCGCTGAGCCAGCGTAAGTAAGTATTATTTGTCGATGTGCACAGGAGTAGCCTTCAACCAATAGCCCTGTATTTAACTTGTGAAAGGTAAAATAGTACTTAATTAAATAAGTATAATTTGATGAGAACAAAACTGATTTGAACAATTCGGTTAAGTTAATTGTATTTGGATCTCTAATTGGGTTTTATTTTGTTCTCGCCAAATAATGTGCACTTAAGTAATAATTTATTACTAAACAGCGCATTATTTGTAATAACAATAATAATATAACGACATTATCAAAGCTTTTCCTGTTACTGTTGCTTGGCTAAAGTGCAATTTTATTTTAAATTATAGGTTAGATAAAGTTCATGAGTGATTCTAAGTTCGTTCTGTTGTTCATCGATAGATGGAGACAGACGGACAGTCAAGTCTTAGTAATAGGGTCCTGTTTTTACGGAACCCTAAACAAAACTTATAGAGTTTAAAAAAATACAGTTTTATTATATTGGACGCATAAAACATTGTCGGGTCAAAACTATATTTTCTGCATTTTTCGCCCTTTTTAGGGCATATTTGCATGCATATTTTGGCATTTTGATAGTGCATATAATCCGATGTATAATTATGAATTACCTTTTCCTTTAATATACTTAACAAACACTTTAAAAAAAATTGTAAATTGTATTAAACAAAACTGATTTCAAAATACTTACCTAAATTATTATTTATCATCGTGCATGCTTCTATTTGAACAGAGCTTTTTGGGTGCTATTTCGACATCTAATTGAAGTGAATTGAGCATTTCCTGTCCAGTTTCTACTTAATATAGATTTGTTTCGGACCCTTGCTAATGTCACCGTTTCGCCATCAGCTATCTAAATATTAAGTTTTATCCCAATCGATTCAATAATTTGGTGTGAAGAGGTAGCAAAAACTTTAAATATTGTAGTTATGTAATACTTTAAGGGCAAATTCAACTTTCACAACCTCTCAATATCTTCCAAAATTCCCTGATTATGAATTTGGAGGAATATGCTACGAAAATTTCGTCGAAGGAACGTTTCAAATTTTTCCCCAATTTGGGGAATTTCATTCGATGGATAATGATGACGTCAAAATGGCGGAATCAATTTTTTTTTTCAATTTAGGTATTAAGGAATCGTGAATGTGATTTGTTTGTGGATGAATGAAATGAGAGACAGTCAGAGTGTTTAAATTTCTGTGAGAGATCTGTGTGACTGAGCGTCCCTTATATTAAGTTCTTTAATGATTGTGAAAGTTTTTGTAAAACGTTATAATTAAAGTAAATAAATAAATCTAAATCTAATCTAATCTAAATCAAATAGTAGCAATTCGTATAACTGACAATATAAAGTTTTACATAAAGAGATCGGTCCCGCCATGTTGACATTAATTATTAACTTTAAACTTTAAACTAACTTTCAGCTAAATCATCTCAACTTTTTCCCATAACAATACAAGCTTTTCCCCATTTAATTGTGATGGTGTTCCAATAACCACCGTTTATAGCACAACTGCCTACAACCAGTCTCTAACCCTGAACTATAAGGAGTCGGATTCCAAGTGTTATCACGAGGCTGAGCGAGCATCTACGAAAGTGAACGTTTTGTACCTACAGGTGACTGGCATTTGAACCTCGCGTAAATTAGGTGATAGATTTGACGCTGCTCGAATAATTTTTGGCAGGTTTTAGACGGCTGACAGCTTCCTAGTTGCTTCTTTTTTTGGAAATATGCTCAACAAAGAGTATAAAGCTACGGTCACACAGAGCGAGTTCGCAATACTCGTAGCATGAATTCACTGTCTGCCTGTCACATATAAGGAGTAAAATTTCGACAGCCTATTGATGCCTATATTCGTCTCTGAAAAATGTCGCCTAGTACCCTTTTGCAGCGAGTACCACTGTCAGACACATTGGGTTCTCGCAGTGAGTTAAATTGAACATGCTGAATTCAACTTGCGGCGTTAAATTTATCATGAAACGCGCGCAAATTGGTTGTCTAATGAAACAGGTCGATGCACGAATCGCACATATTATACCAATGAATCTATATACTTTTACGACGTTAACGAATACTACTCTACTACGAATACTACATATTATACTTTAACGAATACTACTCGCATCGAGTAGCCTGTCACACTTGAATTCTCGCTGCAAATTCGCCTCGAGAACTGGCTGTGTGTGACTGTAGCTTAAGATAAGAATAAGGTTAGTCGACCTTTCGATTTGAAGGCAAACAAAAAGAAACTAGGTACGCCTATTAAATATTGGCGAGATGTCCGCCAATTGTAGCCGGAAACCTTCATAAATAGAAGAAGCAGTAACTAAGAAGCTTTTCTTGTTTCTTGCAAAGAACCGGAAAATGTATGAAAAAAAATCGACGACAAAAGAAGAATGAATGAATGAAATACTGTAATTCATTATTTATTCATTTGATTCTCATATTTATATATTGAAAAGGGCAGAATCCTAAAAGCACAGCGCCACTTGTGGGCACCACAAGCTTTTTAACTAATATCTTAATTTAACTGTAACCGTTATAATTATTAATAATTAACGTTAATTAATAATTAACGGCGTTAATGTAGCCGTGTATTAACACGGCTACATTATCGCCAAAATACCTATTAGCGTAATGACTAAGTTGTCTCATGTTTTCTAAAGTAGAGATAGGTAAATTCCAGTTTAACCCCCAACGCAAAAAGAGGTGTCCTATAAGTTTGACGTGTGTATCAACCATGGAACAGTCATAATACAGTGGACTTAGTAGGCGTTACAATAGTGAAACGTAATTTTAAACTTTGCATCGTGAATGAAAATTTACACACAATAAGATGTGAACAGGTTTAATTATGCTACTTGAACCATCAGCTGCTTGACCTTGAACTGCGAAAAGAAGCAGCAGAAAAATTCGGAAATTCTTCCCATCCTAGGTTTTATTAAAATTATTATGTTGCAGCGCCCTGCAATAATTATATATGTGGAAATACTGGGATAAGAAATAAACTATGTTACTCTGTTTCAATCTCGTTTCAATTTAGGTAAGTAGGTACTTATTCTTATTTTTTATTATGGTCTTGTAGTGTGAAACGATCCCTTTTAAATGAAAAATTAAGCAACTTCCACCACACACTATTTTTTTATTTTGAATGTATCTTCAGATCTTTGAGCAGTTTTCGATACGATGAAAACATGATAGCATTAATTTTCTCGATAGATTTTATTAAACTGGCCTTTTTAAAATTCTTTTACGGTTAGTACTTATATCGCAAAAATTAGCAACACGATATGATAGTATTTTAGTGTCTGCGGTATTTTTTCAATCACTGACGTTTTTGTGACAGTTAAAAAAACGACCATCGCGCGGCGCGTGTTTTAAAGAGATGACGCTGAGTTTGAACATACAAGCATTAAAATGGTCTAAAAGTCTAGTAGTTCAAAGTCTATTTTACCAACAAAAAAAATCGGGTAGGCTGTATGTCAGGGAAGTAGTCGCAGTAACTTCGTGAAAAGTTTCATCCTATATCAATTGTATCTTTTGTCGGATGTAGCTAATTCAATATCTATGAGCTCCTTGCGTAGGTAAACCTTAGTTCTAACAAAGAGATTAGATTAGCTAAATCCTGTTTCCTCAATAAATATCCGTTACAAATTTATGGCGTAATAACTGTATTTGGTTTTAACAATTGACACAAATGTTTAACGTAAGACACAGTCAAAAAATAATCACATCAAATAATTATCTTCTAACCGGTGAAGATAATTATTTGATGTGATTATTGAATCCTCTGTTATTGAATCAATGTTTTGACACATCAACCTTTAGAAGCAACCAGCCCTTCAGTGCATCAGGGTGACATTACAAGAGTAATGAGTCAATATTACTCAATGGTTGTGAACCGTACTCTCACGGGTGTCCTGCCCAAATAAGGTCACTGCTCACCTTGGCTCGTGGGCGCTGAGTGCTTCATACATGCGATGTTATATTTTATAATTGTTATTATGTGTGATTTTGTGATTATACATCGAAGGATTCTTTTTAAGGAAAGTTTGTGCTTGTGATTTACAGTTTATTTACAATTTGACACAGATAAAATTCGATAAATCGTGCGTAATTTTGTCATATGAGGAAAAAGTTTATACACAACTAGCGACCCGTCCCGGCTTCACACGGCTATATTATGCATGTATTATACATATAAACCTTCCTCTTGAATCACTCTATCTATTAAAAAAAACCGCATCAAAATCCGTTGCGTAGTTTTAAAGATTTAAGCATACAAAGGGATATATATAGGGACAGAAAAACCGACTTTGTTTTATACCTTGTAGTGATAGTGATTAAACAAAGAAGTTATTGTTAAACTGATCGTTATAATAATATCATATTTTTATGGTTATTGGTTACTAGAAGCGCCCAGCGGTTTTACTTGCGTAAGATCTGTTCCCGAGAAAATATCGGGATAAAAAGTAGCCTTTGTTACTTCCAAAGAATCATTGTATCCTCATACCAAGTTTCATCAAAATCGGTTAAGTTTCGGAACCTATTCGGTACAATCAAACTAAAGAAGAAGAAGAAAAAAATGCCTCTATATAATATTAGGGTTGATGAAGATTGACGATTCCTTCATTTTGATTGACGATTCCCTTTATTTTGATTGACGATTCTCGTCATTTTGATTGACAGCAGAGGGCTAGTCGTTCTTTGGTCCCTCTTATTAAGCTATTGTATATGGCCCAAGAGCCCACGACGGCCAGACCTTCGTTATTTTATAAAAGCTGAAAGTTTTTCTATGCATGTCCCCTATACAGGTAAGAACGACCAGGGAGTATAGAGTTTGGGTTGTGGTTACTTCGGCAGATAACAGGTAGTAAAGGTGTATAAAATAGTAGCTTAAATTCGTTAAAGTATAAAGCTCAATTTTTTTATATGTTCTTCGGGATAACTTTAGAAATCTCGCTATCCATTGCCGGACACTTATGACAGTTGCTACCCCCTGCCAGACACCCCTAAACTTTAATAAATTATAATTATACTTTCGTTAAAGTATAAAAGCTGAATTTTATATATGTTACTTGGGGACCTATATAAAAATGTTACCCCAATAGCCGGACAGTTTTAATGGTTTTTACATCTTGCCAGACACATTGAAAGTCCGCTGTAGGTGCGAGCGCGAGGTTACAACTGTTCAAGCGGGTGTGAGTGAGATAGGGTGCTTAGCCTAGGGTGCATGTATTGAGCAGTTCACCAGTAAAACAATTAAAAATTAGAAAAAAAATATATTAAAATTTCACGTACCGTGTAGACAAATTAATCAAGCGACCACCGCCCGAGTGGTTTTCCACGGCGGCCATCGCTCGATCAAAATGCCTAAACACACGTCCGTGTGGATCATCTGCGACCATTTTTAGGATGCTGTTGCTACTCTCCCTTAACCTTTTGACCAATGATGCTACTTTTTTACGAAGGACAGCGTTACAGCCATCCGTTCGTGTCCGAGCAAACATTTCGGACGCACTACAATATGGGGGGAGTCTCAACAGCATCCTAAAAATGTTATTATATTGAATACGTAGGGTCTCTAGCGATCTCTTAGCACAGCTGAACCACAGACCGCCCGTGTACAGACCCTGGCAATATGCCTTAAAGAGTGACGTCTTACGATTGATAAATGAGCAGTTTTTTCGTGAAATAAAAGTTTTAGTAAAAAGTGTTATCATGGCAGATACATTAATTTGTTTCGTTTGTAATAAAAGTGTTGGTAAAATAATATTGTTTTCGGAGGAAACGTTAAAAAAATATCAAACTATTTTGAAAATCAGAAAAAAACATAACCTCGAATATAAAGACATTATTTTACCTGATGAGTACAATGGTTATCACCGGGAATGTTATACTGGACTTATGAAAAAATACTTAACTTCTGAACCTGAAAATTCGACAAAAACCGTAAAAAACAAAAATCAGCCAGTGGACCTACAGACAATAGCTCAACAACCTCGTCGTTGAGGGTTAGTATCAGACGGTCTAAAACGCAAGTCGTCTTATGTGGCAACTTGTCCTAAAATCATGTGGACTAATGCAACTAGTATTCAATGTAAGTCGTCTATGAAGCAACTCAACATAATTGTTTTTTGTCAACAGCTCTGTTATCATTACAACATAAATACAAGTCGCCTAAAAAGATAGGTCGCCTATGAAGCAGCTCGTCTATGTTATAATTTGCCTACATATCAAAGTGACAGAATAGCAACTCGTCATTATTCGATATCTTCCTATCAGCGGTAGCTTGAAACCCTACATTTATGTTACTTAGATTGTCGAAAATATGCTTGTCATCATTGAAAAAAATAAGTAAGTATATGTTTAAATTCCTATATTTTAACTAAGAAATAAAACTAAATTAATATAATTATTCATCTTTATTCCAGAGATACAGCTACCTACTTAAACTTATAATATTATTGAACAAATTTTAAATGAGTATAGAAATAATCTCTTCCACAAACGTCCGTGCACCCCCAAAACTTGAAAACCATTTTTTTGTATTTTATAATATTAAAATAACATTTTTTACTTTATATAAATGGCTATGAACGTAATAAAATTATTTTTTTATTGGATATTTTAAAAGATCGCAATCGACTAAGCACTCGCGCTCGCACCTACAGCGGACTTTCAATGTGTCTGGCAAGATGTAAAAACCATTAAAACTGTCCGGCTATTAGGGTAACATTTTTATATAGGTCCCCAAGTAACATATATAAAATTCAGCTTTTATACTTTAACGAAAGTATAATTATAATTTATTAAAGTTTAGGGGTGTCTGGCAGGGGGTAGCAACTGTCATAAGTGTCCGGCAATGGATAGCGAGATTTCTAAAGTTATCCCGAAGAACATATAAAAAAATTGAGCTTTATACTTTAACGAATTTAAGCTACTATTTTATACACCTTTACTACCTGTTATCTGCCGAAGTAACCACAACCCAAACTCTATACTCCCTGGTCGTTCTTACCTGTATAGGGGACATGCATAGAAAAACTTTCAGCTTTTATAAAATAACGAAGGTCTGGCCGTCGTGGGCTCTTGCTCTAATAGATTTTATCGCGGGCCTTGGGGGGCGAATCAAGAAATTCCGTAACGAAAAAACCTAACACCCCCGACAAATGACGGACGATTATTAACGAACGACTATTGACGGACGACAAATGTCGGACGACAAATGGCGGACGACAAATGTCGGACGACAAATGTCGGACGACAAATGGTGGACGACAAATGTCGGACGACAAAAATGTCGGACGACTATTTTTTTTTTTTACGACAAATGGCGGACGACAAATGTTGGACGACTATTTTATTTTTATTTATTTTATTTATTTTATAAGAACATTTACTAAGACAAGAAATTATTCTCGAGCGTTTAAAGAAACTATAGGAATAGGGATTACTTCTTGCTTCAAGAAACCTTTTTATGCAATAGCTTTACCGCGGCAGTCCTCGAGTGCCACACGTTTTTTTTTATATACAACCCAGTTGGCACAATGGTCACCATGCTTCCTGCCAAACACAGGGTTGCGGGTACGATTCCCGCCTCAGACAAGTATTTATGTTTAGATATTTGTGGTCTGGTTGTGTCTATGTATTATAAGTATGTATGTATTTAAGAAAAAAAAGTATAAAAGTATATCCGTTGTCTAGCACCCATAACACAAGTCTAGTTACTTAGCTTGGGACTAGATGGCAATGTGTGGAATGTCCTGCAATATTTATTTATATTTGTAAAAATGGTTCATCTTTCTTATTATGTCTTTACAATTCAAGGTTTTTACGTTCCTAATTACTGGGTACCTAAAAACCTTTAAAAATTATAAGAAATCAATCAACCACGACACGAGACGTGGTAGAGTCAATTTGACGAACAATTAGGTTCAATCAATGTCATTCTGACAAATTACTGATTAACAAACAATGCAATTATAAAACATGGTTTAAATAGCCCACGGGTAATTTTAGTTTCGTAGGTAGTTGGTACAATCATCTAACTTCTACTTAATTTGCGCAAATAGGAACCAAAAGCAAAACGTCTTTCGGCTACTAAAGTTATTTAAAACGACATATTTCTTAACTAATATTATAAAGCTGAAGAGTTTGTTTGTTTGTTTGAACGCGCTAATCTCAGGAACTACTGGTTCGAATTAAAAAAATATTTTTGGGTTGGATAGTCCATTTATCGAGGAAGGCTATAGGCATCACGCTGCGACCAATAGGAGCAAAGAATCAGTGGGAAATGTGGAAATAACGGGGAAAAATATTCACATTTGAGGGCTTTCGTTGTTTCTTTGAACGCGCTGATCTCAGGAACTACTGGTTCGCTTTTTATTTTGATATTCCCACGGGATCGGGACTTATGCGGGTGAAACCGCGGGGCGCAGCTAGTTTCTTATATTTTTTCTTTTTAGGGTTCCGTAGAGGAAGAGGAAAAAACGGGACCATTATGGAATCACTCGATTTCTCGAAAAGTGACCTAAGAATTTCAATATTTTTATCTCTCTGGAAAACCTCATTTTATTTTGAATGTGTTACTGTATGAGCTACAAAAAAGACGCGCATATATATTAATTTAACTCTTGTTTATGTTAAGGTGAGTATAGACTAGAGCATTTCCTCGAGCGTTTCAATGTAACGTAACGTTCGCGTTCTTACGAATGGTAGGTAGGTACAAGTTAGGCAAACCTCATGTTCGAAGTGTGGTTCTAGTAATAAACAGAGTAAATATGCGCGAACATACATTAAAAAATTTACATACAACCGAATGGAGAACCTACTCCTTTTTTTGAAGTCGGTTAAAAAATAACAGCGAATCCTCGATGTTCTGTTCATTGTATTTTACATTTATTATTTCATTTATTTGACATGTATTTTGATTTAAGTCCATATTTACCATTAGCAAACTGTACCAAATGTTTAGAAATGAATTATAGAGCTGAAGAGTTTGTTTGTTTGTTTGAACGCGCTGATCTCAGGAACTACTGGTTCGAATTTAAAAAATCTTTTTGTGTTAGATAGTCCATTTATCGAGGAAGGTTGTATGCTATAAATCATCACGTTGCGACCAAGAGGAGCTAATAATCAGTGGAAAATGTGGAAAAAATCAGGGAAAAATATTCATCCTTCAGGTTGAGGGCTTCCGTTGTTTGTTTTAACACGCTGATCTCAGGAACTACTGGTTCGAATTAAAAAAATATTTTTGTGTTGGATAGTCCATTTATCGAGGAAGGCTAGAGACTACTTTTTATTTTAATACTCCCACGAGATCGGGACTTATGCGGGTGTCAAAGATAAGCTTATTCGATTATCGTGGATTTTTCAATAACGTATTTTCTATCCTAGTGGCTCTTTGTTCTAGTCTATACCCACCTTTAGGTTTTTCCATCATATACAAAATTGTAGCGCAATCATAGAACGAATTAATTAATTAACTTACCTAACAATAACAACCACATCCGTATAATTATAATCAATTACCTATTCAAGATCTAACAATTGATATTTGTGTTTAGGTAAATAGATAGCTTTTTATTCAATTTCTTAGATGGAATAGTTAATTAGTTTTTAGGAAAGTATGTCGAATGAAATGATGGTCAGAGGCCTTACCGCGAAATATTTGCTGAAAAGGGTAGTCTCAATCAATGTTTTTTTTTTTTTGGGATTATTACAAACCAAAAACGTCGTAAAGAGCCTGGTATGAGTGGTTTTGATGTTAAAAAATATATTGCAGATTATTTTTTTTATTTGCCACTCAAAAATGCCATGTGCAGTCATGCAACAAAACTGCAGACCCACTGAGATCTAAAAACTGCTATTATTATTAACGTTTTAAACTCAAGCAAGAATCTAAGGTCTTGCTTGAGTTGAAGTTTAAAATCATAAAGTTAGACAAACATTATTAGAATTAAATAATTCCAGTTTTGGAACTCTACGGTGGGTCTGCCATTCCGTTGTACAATGGCATACGTTGGTATTAAACTTACATAAACAACCAAACCAGAACCAAAAATCTCTACAAAAATGTATGTTCAACGGCAGATACTGAACCCGCACCGAAAGCCCTACAGATAATAATAATAATACATATTACAGGACATTTCACACATCGCCATCTAGCCCCAAGCTAAGTAACTACACTTGTATTACGGGTGCTAGACAACGGATATACTTTTTCTTTTGTAAATATATGCTTATAACACATAGAAACAACCAGACCCCAGACAAATATCTAAGCATAAATATTTGTCTGAGGCGGGAATCGAATCCGTAACCCCGTATTTGGCAGTACGGCACGGTGACCATTGTGCCAACTGGGTCGTCTCCAACACCAGCTGACAAACGGGAAGAGTTCAGCCATACCTGACATCCTGTCTCCATGTCTGCGTAGTATCCTGAAGCTCGGCCATTGCACGTGAACCTGGTCTGAGGGATCTTTGCTGTTCTTCCATTCTGGAACAAATACGTGATTATTTAATTTTTTTTTTCATTATCATTACATAGTATAAAACAAAGTCGCTATTCACTGTCTGTCCCTATGTATGCTTAAATCTTAAAAACTACGCAAAGGATTTTGATGCTGTTTTTTTAAATAGTGTGGTTGAAGAGGAAGGTTTATATGTATAATACATGCATAATAAGTGCAGTGCGAAGCCGGGGCGGGTTGCTAGTATTTAATAAAACAGGTAGCGATCGCGTTTTCAGCCGATTTAAAAAAAATTAAGAGGTACTTAATTCGATTGTATATTATTAAAGTACTAGCTGTGCCCAGCTTTTTTACTCGCGTTAGTGTCTCTATAAATTCTATAAAATAATCGATTTCCTACAAACACAAATAATACATACATAGTAGGTACTTTGAGTTAACAGCCCTTTTTACCTCTTCAGAGTATAAATTTTTAAAATCCTATCTTAGTGAAAACTAATGAGTATGTTTTACATGAAAATAATTTAATTATTTTGATTTACACTTCGGATATATTAACGGGCTCTTAGGTTTTAAAAATAGTGTCTTCACATATTGAAAAGTTCCCAAACTCTGAACAGTATGGTAATTTTTCCAAAAAATATTTTGTATTATGCATTTTTTTTTGTAATGTTTGTGGACCTACATAGGTAAAAGAGAAATTAAACACAGAATTACAGATTCTAACTGTCCTTAGTGCAATTCTTCGTCAAAATAATTCATTATAGAACGCCCAGCATCTTATTTGCATGTCCTACATTTAAAACTAAGACAGTACCACAGACAATGCAACAATCAAAGACTTCACACAATGACTGTTTATCTCAACATCTTTATTACTTACACCTACAATTGGCTAAACTTGCGTTTAGTGTTGCCAGCACAATTTCAAGCAAATATGCTAATTTTTTGCTTAATATGAGGTGGCAACGCCTCGTGTTAGTCTCAATTACATAGAAAAATTATAATAAAACGTAGCTTAAGTTACTCTCAAAGATTAAATGGTATTTCTATGCCAAGTTCAATCAAAATCGCTCAAGTATTTTCGAAGCTCTTTCGTCAAAATTAAAGATAATAAAAAAACCTCTTTATAATATTAGTGTAAATTAAGAAAAGAAAAACTACCCTACTTGGGCTTTAAGGGCGAAAATAAAATGCCAACAAATAAGCAAGTGTTAAGAATTAAAAATAAAACCTTTTTTAGCCCATTTTGACATTCTTTGAATGAAATTGACTGCGTAGTTTAATTAAATTAAACCTTAAACGTAGTGATTTCCAACCTCATTGATTAAACCAAGTTTAACTGAATGATGATGAATTTATGCCAAAAATATGCAATATGTCTAAACTGTAATAATCTGTTTTCTCAAATTTAACATACTTAAGGCTTTAATAGTTTCAGGAATTCTGTGTTTTAGACATTATACGTTCCAGGCATTATGTGCTTCAGGAATTACACTACTTAGGCATTTTGCGTTTTAGACGTCGCGTTCATGAGGGTTCTGGATTGGCAACACCGCTTGCGTTTATTTATGAGAAGTTAAGTAAATGTACCAATTTGTTTGTGAATCTATACAATGCGCAGTAACAAGGTTAGAAGATTACTATAATTGAAGCGTGTGCTAATTTAGAGGTTAACATTATAAGATTACACACGAATTCTCTCTCAAATCCGTTATAATAGTTTCATTTTGGGTTTATAAGGAGAGACGGCAAACTCTGCCTTTAAGGGTTTCAAAATTAGCGAAATGGGTCCATCCGTTTACGAGTGATGCGATGACCAAGGGAAATAAATAATAATAAATAAATATTACAGAACATTCCACACCTCGTCATCTAGCCCCAAGCTAAATAACAAGACTTGTGTTATGGGTGCTAGACAACGGATATACTACTTAAATACTTTTTCTTTTGTAAATATATACCTATAATACATAGAAACAACCAGACCACAGACAAATATCTAAGCATAAATACTTGAATCAACCCGCAACCCTGTGTTTGCCAGTCCGGCATGGGGACAATTGTGCCAACTGGGTCGTCTGAAATAGGGATTCATTGTTATAATAATAAGTATATATCGCTACATAAACTAGTTTGTACTAGGAAACGCTTAGATTCCGATCCGGCATCAGATAAGTAAATAAGGTCTAATCACTTAGTTTACTTACGGCTCACTTAAGATATCTTGCTTAAGACTTAATCTGGATAAGTTAGAAGATAGTCGAACCAGTTATATAAGTAAGGAAGTATATGTAACAGCTGCAGTGGCGTAACTTAGGATGTAGAAGGCGGTAAACTAGACGGTAAATTAGAACTAAACTTCTTCTTGAAATTTTTTTTAGATTTCTTATAAGTATTGAAAAATCAGCTGTTATCGGCAAAAAAATCGTCGAAACTTCATTCAACAAAATCGCTTTCACTGTCTGTCCCTGTGTATGCTTCACTACATAGTATAAAATAAAGTCACTTTTCGCCGTCCCTATTTCCCTTTGTACGCTTCGATCTTTAAAACTACGCCACGGATTTTGATGCGGTTTTTTTTTTAATAGATAGGAAGGTTTATATGTATAATACATGCATAATATAGCCGTGCGAAGCCGGAGCGGGTCGCTAGTAGATCTTTAAAACTACGCAACAGATTTTGATGCGGTTTCTAATAGATAAAGTGATTCAAGAGGAAGGTTTATATGTAAATTACATGCATAATATAGCCGTGTGAAGCCGGGGCGGGTCGCTAGTAATAAATAAAACTTAATGTCAATGACCTCTAAATGTAAAAAAAACAGCTGATATTAAATAAACATAACCTCAAAACTTTAATTTTATAAAATCGTAGAACAAAAGTTGTTCGCCTAGAGGTCTAAAATTCGTTTTAAAAAACCCTTCGTTGTCATGATATAGGTTATTTAATATGAATATTAAATGCAATGCCCACTCTTTGAATAGCTTTAATTGTTTATTATCTTGGCCAAAAATCTATAAGGTACAGTCACATTATCAATTAGCTGAACCCCACGTGACCTAGAGCTCACTCGCAAATATGTACGGTTGTAAAGTAATGTTACCTGATTCTGCTTTTTTTAAACAATATACTATACAATATAAAAAAATAACAAAATAGGTAAATTACTATATTTTTTACAGATATGCGAATGAGCTCTGGGTCACGTGGGGTTCAGCTAATTGGTATTCCGACTGTACCTACGGGTAGAAGGTTTTTTTAAAACCTTGAGATAAGTGACAAATAAGAAGAAAAAAAAACAAATGAATTATTTTTCAGATTGACAATACAGCAATTTTGACTGTACTTTTTATCATATCGGGTAGAGTTGGGAGTTTTTTTTAGGTATTTTAAAATCGGGTAGAGATGGGATCGGGTAGAGTTGGGATGTAGCCAAATATTTATTTATCTAATGACTTAATGAAGGTGGCAGGTTGGCCCTTCTTTTAAAAGTTCGTTTTATTTTAATCTATATGTCTATCTATCTATCTATCTATCTATCTATCTTCTATCTACTTCTATCTACTAATATATAAAATTCTCGTGTCACGGGGTTCGAACTTGAACTCCTCCGAAACGGCTTGACCGATTCTCATGAAATTTTGTGAGCATATTCAGTAGGTCTGAGAATCGGCCAACATCTATTTTTTATTTTGTTTCCTTTAGTTTTTTTTTAAATGGCAAAACAACGTTTGCCGGGACAGCTAGTAACATTTTAAAATACTCGCAAGTACGGTCGGCTGCATAATTGCTGACCCACCGTAGAGCTCCAAAACGGCTGTTATAAGAATGTTTTCAACACGAGGAAGATTCTAGACACCTGCTTTAAGTGAAGTTTAAAGTCTTCTAACTCATCAATTAATCAAACAAACATTTCAGAATGCAAGCATTTCAATAACAGTCATTTTAGAACTCTACCGAGGGCTGCAATTATGCAGCCGACTGTACCTTGTTAAATAACTTATTGGTTGAAAACGAGTTGGTTTCAACTAAACACGCCATTAGTCATGCACAATATAACAAACAAAATGAAACAATATGTTGATTGACACGTGTCACTAATGTATGGAACGGTCATCCATCATTTAGCTTGAAGTTATTTTGTAACATTGTCGTTTAAGGACGAGCCACGATAAATAAATTATAATAACAACTCGGCCAAGTGTGAGTCGGACTCGCGCAGGAAGGGTTCCGTGTATCGGAGCCCCACTTTATTTTTTGACTTGATAACGTCTTATGAATTGGTGAACATCTGCTGCACTCTCAAAAAAGTGTGACGTCATGCGTCATGTTACGGGAACGCGTCATGTTCCCGGAACGCGTTATGTTATATTCTGTTGTTAAGTACCTATTTGTTATTATAGCGAAAACGGAAATACATAATCTGAAAAAATTTCAACTGTGTAGCTTTCACGGTTCATGAGATCCAGCCTAGTGACAGACAGACAGACTTAAGGTACAGAACCCTCAAAATTTATGTTTTTTTTAATTCATATCCGTCTGTTTGTTTGTTTTTCTGTTATCACAAATAAACGACTTTTGTATGCAACAAATTTGTAGTAAAATTAAATTGTGACATTGTTTTACAAAGGGCCAAGTTAAACGTTACGCTTAAGGTAACTGCTTAACCCCATCGGGTCATGGCCTTAACTTAGATGCGATCTGTACAAAAAGAAATCTGACAAAAAAACAAGGTCCAATATTTATTGGAAGGTGATGGGATATATAACATTTTCAAATGGAAAGAAAGCTTAAATTTTGTTTATTTTTTATGATATAATATTAAAATAATAAGCAAACCAATTATAACTATTTTCGAAATAACTACGGTCAAAAGACCCACTGTTTAAAATACCTTTAAATCGTTTCACATTTTTTTGTAAAAACGAAATACATAATGAACGATTCATCTACGGTCTCGTACGGTTTATTTAATAACAATTAATTCACCTACGGTTTTAAAAAAAAATCCAATTTTTTTGCCTAATTATTATTTTGATGTCATACGCGATACGATGCACCCATTGAAATAATATGTTGCAACATGAAAAAGTTACATAATTTCCAAAATTATGTTATTCCATTCAAGTACATCGAAGCATATCAATACATTGAATTTGAATTACATAAAATGCATTTCAAATTAATTAAATACATTCGATATTATACAGGGTTATTGGTAAATATAAGAAAGCAGTTGAGGGCTACTTCTGTGCACCTTAACAATAAACTTTTAAACTTTTGTTCTACGACTTTTAAAAATACGAACATTATCTTGGAAATTTTCAAGGTTATGTTAGTTCGAAAATCAGCTGAATTTAAACATAAAAGTCATTTAGTCATGTCATTAGAACGGTAAAATTAAAAAAAAAGAAGTAAGTACTTATAATCTTATAGTTAATTAACTCCCCGACCTCCGTGTAAGTCTCAGCGAGTGTCTCAGCAAATTTTAGGTTACCTTAAGCATTTCGAAAAATTGATCGAATTTCCTAAAGTCGTTGAACAAAAGTTGATTGTTAGGGTGCACAAAAGTAGGCCCTCAACCACTTTATTAAATAACCAGCGACCCGCCCCGGCTTCGCACGGCTATATTATGCATGTATTATAATTATATATAAACCTTCCTCTTCAATCACTCTATCTATTAAAAAAACCGCATCAAAATCCGTTGCGTAGTTTTAAAGATTTAAGCGTACAAAGGGATATAGGGACAGAGAAAGCGACTTTGTTGTATACTATGTAGTGATGATTACCAATGACCCCGTATATATTTTTTTATTAAATCTGACACAGTTACTGCATTGTGGGACGCAATACTTGAACTCAAGTATAATCAACACAACAATTTATATTTTGACTACATGCCTACCTAACACCAATTTGGTTCTAAAATAAGCAGTTTACCAATGAATCATTTCAAAATGTGAACACCTACCTAATTTGTTAAACAAATGTGTGAAAATGACTCATAACTCTTATTATAAACTAGTAAATTTTCGACATGTCGTGTTTTCTTGGTTTCGTGAGAATATAGGCACGATCGAATAATTTTGGGTACTTGACATTCTGTTAGGACTTCCAACGGGAAAGCGTGTAAATAAAGATGATATAAATATTTTCCTTTATTAAGTACTAGCTGCGTCTCTTTTGATATTATTTTGAGATTATTATTTCCACAAACACATTATAGTTCCTACAAATTCCTAAAATTATCATCCCTTTTTTACCCCCTTATATACGGGCTGTTTTCCGCAATGAGACTCTTTTTAATTGGGTCCTTTTTACGTGAGGATGGAGTGAGCTTGCCCAGCACCTACTACCCTCTTAGCTTAGTCGATCATGTCCAGAGGAGAGAACTTGTCAATACTTCTGGAGCCAACTAAGCCGCGGGTCTCATCCTGATGTTTTCCTTCAGAGCAATATCAATGCAACCTCTACCCCCTTAGGTAGACGTTGAATTTCCACAAAATCTTTTTAGTGTTCGTCTACTTTCTAAAATGAACCCTCATATCATCAAGCGAAGTTTAACCCCCGAATACTGAAAGGCTACTTAATCTTAATTTGCGTTTAAATTGACGTTAAGTGTATGCTTTCTATTGAAGCCTACACTTGAATTTCAATTTAAAGGTCGCTTAAGATTAAGTAGCCTTTCAGTATTCGGGAGTTAGACTCGTAGCTTTTGTAGTTTGCCGTACAAACTACAAAAGCTACGAGTACGTTCTCGTTAAGTACGTTCTCGTGCGCACGTCTACACAACCTACACAACAACTAAAACTACACAACCTTGGAGTCTTCAAGTGATCTAGGCGTATAAGCTACATTATCGACCTCTTCGTAGCTTCCCATCAGGTTGAATGAGGTCAAATACAAGTGTAAAAATAACCTGGTGAGTCTTTTCTCTTTATTTTATCATAGTGTTTGGTTTAGGTTAGGTTAATCCGTTTAGAAATTAGCCAGCACTTTAGTCGTCCCAAGGTAATTAAACAGTTGGCTGCTCCTTTGGCCAACTAATAGGTTTTGCCAATCCAAAGAGGCAATTGCATCCTTTTGGGCTTTTGGTTATTGTAACCCATTCTCTCTAAACTGCTCTAAATACATTTTTTGTATATTTAACGAATTAAAGAAACAAAACAATTAGTGTGATATTTTTACCCAGCAACCCAAACTAAGTTATAGAGACCACGTCGTAATAGTACAAAGTTCCGAATTGCAATTACAAAACAAATACTAATAAATTGAAAAAAGTACAGAACAAAAATTAATTAATTTACTA
This sequence comes from Idaea aversata, assembly GCA_907269075.1. NCBI lineage: Eukaryota > Metazoa > Arthropoda > Insecta > Lepidoptera > Geometridae > Idaea > Idaea aversata. The sequence goes on along the minus strand of OU026092.1, from coordinate 14,027,336 downwards.
TTAATAACATTTTACTTTTCGTAGTATGTTTGTCGTCCATGAATAGTACCTACATAGAATATTCAAAGCCTAATGACCCGAAACTAATTTATATTAAAGCAATACAATACCACCAAAATCCATGTGTCTATTCATGTTATTTCTAAACAAAACTGTCATACAAAAGTCATACAATAATGTAATTTGTCATTATTATCTCTTTTGAACAGAAATTATTTGATGTTTTTGACCTTTTGTCGCTTCCAAGCTTCGTATTTACTAAATGTAGGTGATAAATTGCAACATATTTATTTAATATCTAAGTAATAAAACATTTACCTACTTACAAAAAAACCAAATACGTGTCCATATAGGTGCATTTTATGTTATTTTTTTTTAATAAGAATAATTTTAGATTTAGCCATAGCTATGACGACCTCTGTGGCGCGTCGGGCGAACACCCGACTGCGACGCAGAAGGTTGCGGGTTCGATTCCTGCCGAGAACAAGTATTTATGCTGACCATAAATTCTTGTTTCTGGTTCTGGGTGTTTCCTATATGTATAATATGTATATGTATTTATTTACAAAAAATATCCGTTATCTGGCACCCATAACACAAGCATTAAGTTGCTTAGCTTAGGGCTGGATGGCGATGTGTAATATGTCCTGAAATATTTATTTATTTATTTATTTAGCTATTTAAAAAATATAACTATTAACCACCGATTAGTTAATTACTAAAAATAATAATTATAAAATGTCTTTAATTGAATTACTTACCTATTTATTTAAGTTTTTAAATTTTATAAATAAGGTGTAATAAGTCTTTTATTAAATATTTTAGTTTTTTCATAATTAATTTTATAAATAATGTTGGGAAATAAAATACCCACTATACTTACTTCAAAATAAAAATAAACTTGACCCATAAACAAAGCTAGGATTATCTCACAGTGCAAGCTTAATCCCAACTTATCGTGTTTAAGTATTGTCTTTAACTTAACCGTTGTAACAATGACTATGTGAACATACAGCCAAATTATATTTTAGCATCTACTTTTACCCCTAATGAAGGAATAGTTCATGAGTGAATTACATCTGTGGCAGTGCAGTAACTAATGTTGAAGAATGAACTAATGAAGAAACAGGAGTAGGAGCAGCAATTGCTGCAGGTAATCAAGAACTAAAAGGAATTTGAGCTCTTTTTTGTAATCTATAGAGTAATTTATCTCGCTTCTCTCAACAATGGAGATAAAATACCAATACTAAAATAGAGAAACTGTTAGTCATATCGCATTTCAGGCATTCTGCTTCAGTCGCAAACCAAACGACCCAGTTGGCACAATGGTCACCATGCCGGACTGCCAAACACAGGGTTGCGGGTTCGATTCCCGCCTCAGACAAGTATTTATGCTCAAGATATTTGTCTGTGGTCTGGTTGTTTCTATGTATTATAAGTATATATTTACAAAAGAAAAGTATTTAGGTAGTATATCCGTTGTCTAGCACCCATAACACAAGTCTAGTTACTTAGCTTGGGGCTAGATAGCGAGGTGTAGAATGTCCTGCAATATTTATTTATTTATTTAAACCTTCCATTTAGGTGGATATGAATATGGATAGAATCCTAAATATTGCCACTTTGTAGGTAACTCGATCATAATGGGAGTAGTTCACTACGTTTTGATTGATCATGATTGATCCATGTCTAATTCAGTGCGGCTGCAGGGTTTCCGAGGAAACTATATCTGGCCTACCTAATCATTTCCCCTTTAAATTATGCTATCGATACGAAGAAGAAGAAGAGTAACTTGTGAATACATCAAATGTGACAGTATTTTTAGGAACTGACATCTGAAATTCTGGATCAAACTGGTTGCTTCGAAAATGTTTTAAGCCGGTACGTCACACCACGCGGTACCCACGCATAGGTATGCAAGTTCTAAAAGTTAAAGGTTAGTTTCAAAGTTTTAATAGTCGGAAAAAAAAATCAAAATTCTTCAAATTATACAAAGTAAACCCTACTGGGTAATTTATACGAAAAATTCAAAGTCCCCCGTTTATTTAAGCGTATAGGTATCTTCTAATTCTAAGGGCTCGTGTTACATCTTAGACCGCATCGTTACTTATTACCATCGTGTGACGTAGTGGTTAAACGCTGACCTTCTTCTTAATATATATAAATCTCGTGTCACAATGTTTGTCCTCAATGGACTCCTAAACCACTTAACCGATTATAATAAAATTCGCACACCATGTGCAGTTCGTTCCAACTTGAGAGATAGGATAGCTTACATCCCGATATTCCCACGGGATCGGGAGTTACGCGGGTGAAACCGCGTAGGGCAGCTAGTTTATTATAGGTAAGTATAAAAAAGTTTTTAAAACGTGACCAGTGACTAAACCTAAACTCTCTAACCTCTATTAAGTAATTTACCTCTATTGTCTCAACATTATACCTTTTAATAAATAGGCACGTATTAGGTACCTGTTTTAGCGGTTAAGTTCAATGAACTTAATGATAAATTAGATTGAACATTATGATAGATTTTGCTTAGATAACGGTAGGAGTGTCATATTATTCAAAATATTGATAAATCGAGCTTCTTGTCTATTGTCTAGCCTTGTTTATCACATAAGCTCTTGACAATTAATTATTTGCAAGTTGTATGACTTGATTTATTTCTAAGCAAAAGATAAATCCAACAAATCAGAAGTGTCAAGAAATTGCCAAATTTCAAAATCGGCAGTTTTTTTTTCTAAATATTCTTTAGCTAAGGTTAAACTAATTTCTATATTTTCACTTGTTTTTTTTTTTAAGAAATCTCTACATATAATAAATTCGAAGTTTTGGAAGTAAGCGTTCTACGTCCATAATGATCTTAGCACTATAGAATTCGCTAACCTTATATAGCTCCGGTAGAAAAAAATCTTGCATGCGCGATTCAGGTTTTCTTAAATTTAGAAAATCACAAATTAGTTGATTATTCTTTTTGTTCTGCTTAAAAATTTTGTACACTTATGTATTTTAAGAATACATAGCAATATACACATTTTTTAACTAGAAAATAAAGTAATTAATTTAATAAGATATTTTTTTTAATTTCAAGTAACTAGCGCCATCTCTTCGTTTTCGCGAAACTACCATTCATCTCAGAAAATGTTGATTTTATTTGTTTACCTTTGTTTGTGCAGTCTAATTTCGGAAACTAGGAAACAGATTTTAACATAATCTTCACGAATGTGTTCAGAAAATATCAGAAGAGGTTTAGGTATTTCAAGTAGATTTATGTTACTAATTAAAATTTGATATTTCTTGGCGTAAAAAATAAACCATAATATTTTTGCATGAAAACGTACAGAACGTAGGGATGATGTCAAAATTGTCAGTTTGACATACGGAAAGAAGCATCTAGCGCCATCTCTTTTTTATTTATAATTTTACTATGGCTTCGCATTATTACTATCGTGCATATAGCCAGTGTCGCGGTCAAAGAAAATTAAATCCAATGCAGGAGCGTTTTTTGAATTTGGAACATTACAACGCTCCAGCAATTTTGTATGAACATGTGTATGAAGCGGCGTGCTGGGGTTATTAAAAACTTAAATACTCTTTGATTGGATCTCTTTTATCAAAGTACTAGCGACCCGCCCCGGCTTTGCACGGCTATATTATGCATGTATTATCTTCTTATCTATATCTATACATATAAAATCCTTTGTCCTGACTGACTGACTGACTGACGGATCAACGCACAGCCTAAACCGCTGATCGTAGAGACTTGAAACTTGGAGGGTGTGTTCTTTGTATGACGTAGGTATCCGATAAGAAAGGATTTTTCGAAATTCTACCCCTAAAGGGGTGAAAAAGGGGAGCAAAGTTTGTATGGGACAACGTGATTAAACTTTTTGACAGAATTGATGGAACACGTGTTTCATATTTTATTGAAATTCATCCCCTAACGGGGTTAAAAAGGGGTAGAAAGTTATTTTGGGGTGATTTCCTCCGAAGTTGATATCAATACTCCTTTTAAATCACCTACATTTGATTTTATTCAAAAAAGGTTGCACTTTTAGGAGACGGCCTCATGGGGACGTAGAATTCGAAATTTGAAATGGTAGAACATTGTCTCTACATAGTATGAAATATACGAATCATTCTATATTCAAAAGTAGCTGCACCTCGCGGTTTCACCAGCATGTCCCGATCCCGTGGAAATATGGAATAAAATGGGATGTGCGTGGGATAAAAAGTATGCTACACTATTATGTATTCTGTGACGTTCGTGTTTAGTGGGACGCGTTCGTGTCGTCCCGGGCGGCCGGGGTTTCTCGAGCGGCTGTAGTTTTTCGTTGATTACTCAGGTTCTACTTATTGGATTTAGATGTAAAGTATAACACGACCTTCCTATCCTAGCTATCTTAAAGTGAAAACCAGATTTCAATTGGTTTAGGCGTTTTTTATTGTATAAGTAACAAACAGACAGACAGATAGACTTGAACTTTAAAAACTACATGTTTTTGTTTCAATATTTTCAAAGTCCCTCAGAACCATTTTTTTTATTTGCTTCCAAGTAAATACAGAATTTTCGTCCTCTCTGCCTTTATAATGAGTATCAAAGAAAACATGTGAAATATAAATATAAAAGAATATAAACTAACCTACCGACTTCGGTAATTTTAAAACCCAAAGAAATTTATTAGAGTTAAAACCAATAAAAAATCCTATTAGAAACATTTTGGACTTATACGCGGACGAAGTCGCGGGCAAAAGCTAGTATGTAAATAAATTGTTTAACTTCTCATTGGCAAAGTAATGTCTACGATATCCAATTCTTATTTGTTAGCATTCGGTTTCTACCCCACGGCATCGGCACCCCACGAGCAAAATTTTAACTTAGGTACATTGAACGCTTTAGCAAGTTTTTGTTTTTCATTTAAATCCATGAAACACTTTTGAATTCGAGGTTTTTCAAAAACCTTGATATTAGTGATAAAATTTAATTGTTTTCTTGTAAACAATTAAATGAATTGTTTTTCAGATTGACAATAACGCAAATATTTATCCTATGACCGGTTTTTAAGTAGTTTTCCTATTTTTACGAAATATTTTTTAATTAAGGCGGCAGGTGGCCGTTGTTACTATTACCGCCCGGTGGCCGTTATTACTTATTATTACTATGCGAAAGAGCTCTGGCTCTTTCGCATATCTTTGGGGTTCAGCTAATTGGTAATGTGACTGTACCTACCTTCTTTATATTGTTTTTCCGAACCCTTGTGATATAATATGGAAAAGTTCACATATAAAGATGTACTGGCAATTGATTCAAATGTAAAGTGAAGGCCGTTTGAAACCAGTTTCAGATATAAATTAATACAATTTACATAATTATTAAATACTAAGTTGTAACAAGATATCATAAACAGGTGAATTAATTAATAATACGACTGTCTTGTGCGAGATGAAAATAAACAAAGTCTGTTTGCAATAAAATCTAATTATTAATTATTTTTGTGTCTAGCAAAAAAACACTAAACTATTACCAATAAAACTAAGAGGAAGGAAAATTACTTACATTACAAAATTCAGAAGATTTTTTTCAAAAAAGAAGGCTGTTCTTATTTCTGTTGTTCCCAGGCAGCGAATGTATTGATTACTAAGGCTGCCATAAAATTAAATAAATAATCAATTATATTGTATTTTATTACCACCACTACCATGGTAGGCAAAGTATACAAGTACTTAAATAGCAAAGCAACGTTTGTCGGGACACCTAGTATTTTATAATATTTTATAAGGTAGGTAACTATAAATAAGTTAAATTAACTTTGAACTGTGCGTTGATATATTAGTCAGTCAGTCAGTCAGGACTTTGTAATACGTTTTAAAGATGGAGGGAATTAAAAGAAATATCATAAATTCGGCGCCATTATGCACTTCTGTCGATCGATAGGTACCGATAACGAACAATACCTACCAATCTGCGAACCTTTAGGATAAGATCAAAACAACAATACTTTCAATTCAGACTGTGTTGCATAAGTCACGGGGCAGACATTGTTTGATTATTAATGATACCGACTTGAAACTCTCGCGCATATCGGGGCCGAGTGATCTTGTTACATCTCCTGATGGACTTTACATTTAATCTAGATCATTTATACGCCGCCAATAACTTTAATCTTTTGTATTCAGGACGCTGCGCTGTTGTGCCTGTGACTTGTATTAGGTGAAGTTTGCCCAGCATCTATAATACCTACGTATGCTATTTGTAATGTACGAATCATGCCCTTTCATTTGATACCCCACTCGAGCATATCTACTTACATTCGGTTTTTAATCCTGACTTTTATCCCCCATAACTTTCAGACGGCTAAACCGATTTCGATCAAACATAGCTAAGAACACTCCCGACTAATTCAACTTTCAAACAAAAAAAACGAGGAAGTTGATTGAATCCGGCGTTACTTTTCGGAACTCCATAATATCTGTAATGGAAGTATTAATATTTAGTGTTTAGTTCCGAGCCTAGTGCCAAAACACAAAATGCAATGAGCACCGCCCTCCCGCCCACTTGAAGAGGCATGCAATGAGGACAAGCAAAAGTTAGTATTAGTATTAGTGACACCATTCATAAACCACGACACGTGTTTCGCGTCTACACGACGCATCATCAGGATTGGACTCCGACCGCGCTATAAGGGCGACAAACGTAGATACGACGTCGCTCTCCGAGATGTTGCCTCGCTGAACGCTGGAACAACACACAACAAACAATACAGGCCATTCATTACAGAACAATAACACCTACAATATATTACACATTTGTGAGAAAGGATTACGTTTGTGTGTGTTGGAACAGTTGGAAATTCTAAAAAATAATAATCCACAAAATGAATTACTGAACGAACAAACAAACATAGTTCCATCTCCACTACTCAGATCAATAGTGGGGCGAGGTAGTGGGCGTGGCGTCGACAGTGCATAAATAGGGAAGGAACGGCGTCGTTGACTCACTCTTGTTCCAGCGTTCAGCGAGGCAACATCTCGGAGAGCGACGTCGTATCTACGTTTGTCGCCCTTATGGCGCGGTCGGAGTCCAATCCTGATGATGCGCCGTGTAGACGCGAAACACGTGTCGTGGTTTATGAATGGTGTTACTAATACTAACTTTTGCTTGTCCTCATTGCATGCCTCTTCAAGTGGGCGGTGCTCATTGCATTTTGTTATTTGGCACTAGGCTCGGAACTAAATATTAATACTTCCATTACAAAAAAAAACTAAATCAAAATCGGTTTATCCGTTCGGGAGCTACGATGCCATAGACAGACACACACAGACACGAAGACACAGGAGAACACTCCGTCGTTTTTGCGTCGGGGGTTAAAAGTTTCTTTTTTGTAAGTAACGAATAGGCTCCGAAGCTACCGACTGACTTTGATGATACTTCTTATGAGGATACATTATTTCTTTGGGAATAAAACAGGCTACTTTTTATCCCGATATTCCCACGGGATCGGGTGTTACGCGGGTCATTATTTTATATTTATAGATTCGGTGTTAATATTTCGATCATGGTGTCAAGTGACTCGTCGCGTTCCATCATACTGTCCAGTCCAGGCATGCCATTCTCTTTCTAGGCAAGCATACTACATCCTCAATCCTCAACCTCATCGTCGCACCACCATCAGGTGAGATGAGATCAAATGCAAACTGCATTTTATATTTTGCGTAAAAAGAAAACTTTGGGCAACCATAATTTCACAAGCAAAATGAGAAACCCTTGCTTTCAGCCATCAAGTGACCCACCGGATATCAAAGATGACCCGTATCGATTACAAATCGATATTAACGAATGATTCATTGGTCACGTCTCGATTGTACTAGGTTAGTAATACAATTAGTTAACACGAACGAAGATGATTGTGTATTAAGTTATGGCTAACTGATTTATGTAATAGTTTCTATAAGTGCCCTAAATTTTATCCATACTTATTACTTATATTATAGAAAAGATGATAAATAACAAAAAAAAGAATTAAAAAACCCCCGACTTATATCCCCCATAACTTTCAGACGGCTGAACCGATTTCGAATAAAAATAACTAAAATAATAATAACTTTCGAATAAAACACTCCCGACTGATTTACCTTTCAAACAAAAGAAACAAAATCAAAATCGGTTCATCCGTTCGGGAGCTACGATGCCACAGACAGACACACACAGACACGTCAAACTTAGATTGATTTTTACAGATGAACAGATGATTTGAAAGGTAAATTAGTCGAGAGTGTTCTTAGCTATGTTTGATCAAAATCGGTTTAGCCGTCTTAAAGTATGGGGGATAAAAGACAGGATCAAAAACCTAATGTAAGTAGGTAGATATACTCGAGTGGGGTATCAAATGAAAGGGCCTGACTAAATCGGTTTAGCTGTTCGCGAACAACGATGCCACAGACAGACACACACAAAACTCACATAATATGAGACAAGTTAAACTTATAACACCCCGTCGTTTTTGCGTTGGGAAAAAATAAAAGTTAATTAAAAAAATTAAGGAAAAACTAAGACCACGGATTTGCATTTTTTAATTCTTGTCTGTCCTCTATTTTTTGTCTTTCTGTCTTTCCTAGATCTAAATATGTCATCAAAACATCTGGTTTCTTACAATTAGATAGTATTTCCTGGTAGAGCTGCGGAATTTACATAAAAAAACAAGTAAAGGCGAGTTGTTTACGCACTCTATCAAACGTTTCGTATTGAGTACCAATACGGAAGCCGCGATGAGAAGAGAAGAGACGCATGTGACTAGAAGAGTGATGAGTATGAATGTAGGTAGAGGGATGGAGAGGAAGAGGACGACTTAAGAAAAGATGGACTGCGTGAGACAAGACATAAGAGAGATGAATTTGAACGATGAGATGACGACTAATAGGAGTGAATGGAAGAAGACGTACTGCGCCGATCACTAATAAATTGTGATAAGGGCAGGAAGATGATGTTGGCGCAAGCTGCAAAATATATCATAAAGCAATAGTTCTGTAAAAGTTGGTCAAATATTAATAGATAACTGAAATAAGATGGATATCTACTCGTGGCTCGCGTATTGGCCTATTCTATAGTTCTAGTTTCATAGTAATTCCACCTATCCCTACTAGTAGCTCAACGATAGAGATAGGTGGGAAATATCGATTCTTATCCTAGGGACAAGTGCGCACTGACTCAGATATTCTCGATACGGTACGTTTCATCGAATGTGTAGGCAAATGTGGCGCGTGATATGAGAGTGCCGTTTGCTCTGTTCTAGTTACCCCGATTGTACCACAAGATATAACTGTGAAGTTTAATCATATTATTATACAAAATATTGAAGTAGTCGTTGATAACCTCTTCTTATCTAAGACCAGAGACCGAGGTCGATAGCAATAAAAAAAAACTATGTCTATTATACTATAGATAGTCAATATTTTTCTGTACTTTACACTTTACAAATATTTTTTACTAGAAAATCTATTATAGATTACTGTGTTTACTTATAATTGTGGAGTCAAAGAGTAAAAACTTCAAATAAAATCAAATCAAAATTCTTCTTTCATTTGGAATCATACAATATTGAATGACATCAATTTGATGCGTCTTAAAATATAGGTTAGGATGAGTGATGCGTTCGAAACGCGTCCACCAATGAGAAGAAACCACAAGAAATTCATTGGGGTTTAAAAATAAAAATAAATAGTGATTTGTAATTTGAGCTGTGTTGACCTAGTGGTACAACCCTCGACTTTCATTCTGAAGGTCGTAAGTTCGAATCTCAGCCGTCCATCAATGGATTATTAAATATAAGTTTGCTCTTATAGTGAAGGAAAACATCGTATAATGAAACCCGCGGCTTAGTTGGCTCCAGACAAATTGACAAATTATTTCCTCTGAACACGGTCGATCAAGCTGAGAGGGTAGTATAAGTACCTACTGGACATAGTCACTCTATCTTTATGCAAAAAGGACCTAGTTAAAGAGGTGTAGTTGCGGAAAAAAGCCCGTATACAAGTAGTGATTTATTAGCACATCTTACGAAACATCTTCGCTTGTCACGGTCGCCGGCGCGGGCGCCGAGCGCCGTTCGAATGCATCTCAATATGACTAATGATCGCGAAAACTTTAATATACGCTAATTAGACGGATACATAAATATTGATTAACTAGCAACGCCTTGCGGTTTCACCCGCGTAATTCCCGATCTAGTAGGAAAATAGGAATAAAAAGTAGTTTATACTAATACTCCATCAGATAAAGAAACGAAATAAAGGAACGTCAAAAACTTATGAGCATAAGAAATAGCAAATGAGCATCAGTAAGAAAAACAAACAAGCATCGTTAAAAATATATAAGCATCGGTAACAAACAAATGAGCCTGAAAAAAAAACAACCAATAAGCACCAGAGAGAAACAAAAGAGTATCGAAAACAAATAAATGAACACAGGGAAAAACAATCACCGGGAACAAGAAGAACTGAGCATCAATTGAATTCACATTTAACTGAAGAATTAAATGAGCATCGGAAGGAAACAAATGATTAAAAAAAAACAAATGACCATCGGCAAAACAGTTAAACACCAGAGAAAAACTACTGAACGTGTCTAAAAACTAACGTTAAAATTTGTACAAACTGAGAAACAATGTAGGAGGAAGACTTAAATTAATAATTACATTAAAAACACATAAAAATACCATAAAACAGATGCGTTAAATTAATGTCTTTTAATAATGAGATTTAAGTATTCCATGTAATCCAGCATCAAATTGACGAATTATATTACAACACGCTGTATAACCTCGAGAGCATAATTTCGTAACAATGCAATTATGTCACCCTGTATAATCACGCTGTTTGTTGAGGAATCGACCATTTTTGATGAGACTACTGGGAGGTGAAAGGTCGAATATTTTGCAATATGTTTTCTATCAGAGGCTGTTAACACTGGAGATTGTGTGGGTATTGAAGGTAGAATCTAGCCCTAGGCGCCAGCTTATTGGTAAATACTTAGATGGAAGCTGACAATGTTTGCTTTGATTGGTGGCTGACCGCAAACATAATAAATTTCAAGTTTCGGTGTTTGACAATTGTAAGTTGTAATGGTAAAATCGGTGACAATACATAAAAACTAGTAATCAAAATATAATTATGCGTCGGTTGTGAAACTCCTTCGTTTGTCGTCGGTTAAAAATTTGAAATAATATGTTGTATGAAATAGTAGCTACAATAACTTAAGTATAAAATATATTTTTAATATGAAGCAAATATTTTATTTTTATGCAAAACTGCAAGCATTAAAAAAATGCAAGCAATTTGTCTGTAATTATAAGACGCGAAACGCGATTACCCCAAGTGTGACGTCACAACGTCTACTTGCAGTAAATTTTGACTGAAAATAAGGATAAAGTTCCATTGAGTGAGCCTTCAAATATAGTCTGAGACGTCATCGATTTCCACTTATACATATAAATTCTGTGACGGTATCGTCCGTCTATCCAGACATAATGTCATTAGTATTTTATTAAGTTAACACTATTATTATCTTCCAAAGTACGAAAATGGGTTAATGTTGACACTTTAATAATATAATGTTGCCATTAAAGGTTACTTTTGACGATCAAGACAATAAACTAGCAAAGACTTTCAATATAGTGTTACCAGAAGTAGACCGGACAACTGCAACAAATGTCTCTGCATAGAAAATACCAACAACGACAAAGTTTTCGTGTGAAACATTTCCTTATTCAATTTAATTAATTTCTGATCAAAAATTTTTTTCTTATCATTTAAACTTTCCCTGGACTCCAACAAAGATTTCAAAACAAATTGACTAAGGGAGTAAGGGAAATAAATAGGAATTCATTTTTAAAAAGATTTTTTTTTGTCATAGTCGGGCATGCTCCTTTCACCATTTCTCTTCTATAATAGTTAATTAAATATCCCCGAAAGACAATTAAAAAATCATTAAATCAATCTTAAATATTAAAATTCATAGTAGGTGCAATCACTATCACTACATAGTTTAGAACAAAGTCGCTTTTTCTGTCCCTATTTCCCTATGTATGTTTCAATCTTTAAAACTACGCAACGGATTTTGATGCGGTTTTTTTGAATAGATAGAGTGATTCAAGAGGAAGGTTTATATGTATAATACATGCAAAATATAGCCGGAGTGGGTCGCTAGTTAAAATTATAATGATAAATATTGATCAATAAAATAAAATTAAAAATAGAATGATTAAATAAATACCTCTACGATTAAAATTTAAAATGTCAAAAAAGATAATAAAAATCAGAATTTTACAAATAATGCATCTCTATTAATTGTAACTTCAATATCTCTGTAACAAACTAAGCACACCTACAAGAATTATTTGCAAAAGGTTTAATTACTAGGTTCGATTGACCAGACAGACAAACTACGAGTATTCTATATTTATAGCTAACCTATCTCGTAACACTTGGAGATGATATTATCAGAGCCTTTCTCTACTTTGGAAATCAAACTAATACCTATCGTAAAATGATTTCGTAGCGGGATGCCTACTATCGCAATGTAAGTTTGTGTGTTTGTTTGTATGTTTGTTTGTTATCTCTTTACGCAAAACTCCTTTACCGATTGCAGTTAAATTCTGTAGCTTATTTAGCTCTCCAGATAACTGTGTATGTGTGAAACAAAACCTGTAATTCATAGGCTTTTTTTGTTTCGATATTCCCACGGGATCAGGGTGTACGAGGATAAAACAACTGGGTACTGATAATATTACTTTAGTTCCTTTTTTGTATAGAGGAGTAGGTGTCCTTTTATTAGAATACGATAAAAGCGAAGGCGAAAAAATAGCTCGCTAACGCACTATAAATTAATAATATCAGCACTCACTGGTGCCATATTTGTTTCTGCTTCATACGTTCTTTGTTTCTGCTTCGATCGTCTTTTGTTTTTGCTCCAATCGTCCTTTGCTTCTGCTTCGATCATCTTTTGTTTCTGCTCCGATCATCCTTGGTTTGTGCTCCGATCGTCCTTTGTTTATGCATTGATCGTCTCTTATTTTCTGTTTCAATCTTGTTATTCTAGTTAATTATAGGTATCAGCAGTGCAGTGGTGAAATAGGACAACTTTCACCAATGGTGGTAGATTTGGGAATTCCATTGTGTTATTTGGTGGTAGTTGTTAGATTTGGTGGCCAATCGGTCCGGAGCGATAAATGCCTAAACTATAGAAGATAATTTAAATAACGCTTAGCTACAAACATACCAAGTATAGCTAGGTATGTATACGGCATTCCTTACAACATTCGGAGCTCGTGTTCTACTCTCTGTTACATAATGCTTTGTTATATATAATCTAGGTTCTAGAACGGCGTTGTTTAGCAAACTAAACTAAAACATAAGTATTACAACAATGATTGCCGAACCGTCAATTATACAGGGTTATTGGTAGGTATATATAATAAGAAAGCCGTTGCGGGCAACTTCTGCGCACCTTAACAAACAGCTTTTGTTCTATTACTTTTGTAAATTTGAACATTTTTTAGATTTTTTTTAGGTTGTGTTAACTTGAAAATCAGCTGTTACTTACACGGAGAAATAATTTAACCTTATTTTGTTTAAGCTTTGTAGACAGTTCTAAGTCCGATCGACCTTTTATTCACAAAAAATCAGCTGAATTTTGAATTAACATAGCCCCAATTTCGAGAAAATGTTCGAATTTCCAAAATTTGTAGAATAAAAGTTGATTGTTAAGGTGCACAGAAGTAGCCTTCAATCGCTTTCTTATATAATTGCCAATAACCCTGTATAAGATCGTTGTCCCAAAAATGAGAACAATAGGCGATCATAATGCTCTGCATTTTGTAATAATAGCTAAAATATAATATCTTAATTCTATAAGAATCTTTAAGAAAAAAGATTAATAAAGATATTTGTTTCGGAGACGTGTTTTTTAAAAATCTTGATATTAGTGACAAAATAATAAGAAAATAAACAAATGAATTGTTTTTCAGATTGACAAATAAATTAAATATTTATGTGATGACCTGTTTTTATGTTATTTTTCCTATTTTAAGACCAGTGTGAAGCTGTAAATTTCCATACAAAAAGCGGTAACGTTTTCCCCCCCCATAAACGAAGTCCGATTTGATAATTTTTGAAAATGTTCTAGATCTAATGGAAAACCAACCAATTGCCCAAGATAAAAGTTATTAGTATCTATATTTTTTATCTGTATCGAGTGTTTCAATTGTTTTTAATAGACTAAACTGAATTAAGTACCTAAAAAGACAAACGTATAAACCTAGAATAAGATGCAGTGAATTAAATGAGACCAAATTTATTTCATTTTGTGAAGGATAAAGGGGGTAAAAACGTTACGGCCCGCAACATTATTTGAAAGCAAAATGAAGACAATTACGTCCGAACTTAAACTCTCTCTATCGCACGATACGGGTAATTTTTGAAAATACTTATTCGCGCCGCGTATCGAAAACTCATGATCCTCTTAACGAAATATTTAGTTTTTAATTAAAGTGGTAGATGGCCCTTTTGACCCGCAAGTACCTTAATAATTAATTCCCGGGTCTCCCGGAGTTCCAGAGATTCCTTGATGAGTCTTTTTCTCTTTTATAAATATAGATAAACATGTACGTTTGTTGTTATTAACAATACATTATCTACATAATAATATATATATAATATATATATATATATATACATCCAGGTATAGTTATTACGTCCATGCTAAGACACTGACTTACGGCGTCCACCACTTCCACTGGCATTATCGGCAAAGTTTATGTGAATGTTGTCTTCTTTATCACATGCCATATTCCTGTGCATCTTATATTTACAAAAAGTAAGAAATTGTGGATATTCACATTCCTTTTATTCTGGTATACTTGGTACGTCATGTACATTTTCACGTCCTAGCGTATATTTTTTATATATGCTAATTAATAATGATGCTCTTATTGAGTCCTGGAGTACTTAATATTGATTGCGCGTCCTCAAATATACCTACTGACTTACGGCGTCCACTATTTCCACTGGCATTATCACCAAAGTTTATATTATAATTGAGGTAACAATACAATAGGGTATTACCGACCATGCAAAAGAAGAACCATGCTAGAATAAAAGTATAATTTCATCATGAAAGACGGATTTGTAAAAGCAGAAAGTACAAACCAATCTTCCACGGATAAATACATTGATGGTGGCGAAATTTTCTCATGCAATCCCGATATCTGTTCTGCCGAATTGAGGAAAATGTTAAAATATCTATGTAAGTACTTATCGTATCAACTTATGTTTAAAAATAACAACACATTATGATTATTTTTTATGTTGCGATCGCTATCTAACCTAACCTATTACAATTAGTTTTCAGATCCGGATCCAGAAGGGAATCTTACAGAGATGACGCTCTATTGGCTATGTGCAGCTCAAGCGGCATCAAAGCACATGCATCGTCAAGTGCACAATATGCCCCTGACATAAAGTGCGTTTTAAACTCTAACAGCCGTACTCAGAAATGTCAAAACTATACTTTACTTTTATTTGTGCCAGAGATGAGAAACCTTAAGTTTTATTTTTGCCAAGTAAAAATGAAACTTAAGCATAGTGAAGTTTCATTTCTACTTGGCACAAATAAAAGTAAAGTATAGTTTTGACGTCTCTGAGTACGGCTGTTAGTGCTATTGTCAACGAAAGCAGAAAAGACTGTTACCAGTGTTAGTTAAGTGCCACAACTGCCCCGCATCTAGTTTCTCTAGTGTAGTTATATAGTGTCATATAGTTATATAATAACTTACATAATTAAACTTATAATAAAGGTTTTATTATATTTTTTATTTTAATTTTCTAACCCTAAAGTGTCATACCCCATTCTACACCCCTATGTCCGCAACCCCCCACCGATCAGACCGATGTTCTATTTGTGGCTTATTTTTTTCATATTTTTTATGCTTGTTTTAGGCTTTTTACGTTCATTCATACTACTTTTATTATTTTGTGTAGAGGGTTTTTTAAATTTTAAATTTAATTTTTTATTTCATCCTTTTTGTTGGGTTGGACTTTTTAATTTTATTATTTCATTTATTTTTTTCTTGCGATTTATGATTCAGGCTCTGGATTCAGGTAGATACTTAATTTGGTGTAAAAAAATAACAATGATTAATTTACAGTTAAATAATATTTTAATCTCAAAATTTGGGTGAAAAATTTAAAATTATTTTTTTAAAATAATTTAATTTAATATCAAAAAAGCACCCTAATTTTCAATCGAAAATTCTCGCGTCAAAATATCACCTTTTTTAATTGAAAATTAGGGTGCTTTTTTGATATTAAGTTAAAATAAGGCGAAAAAATAAATATTTTAAATCAAATAAATTACGGTGTATTTGGGACATAATAAGGTAAGTTTTCACCAAATTTCGTAGAAAAAAAAAAAACATTTTTGAAAAAGATAAAAATAAAAAACCAAAAACTTGGTTATTTGAATTTTTCACCTAAATTTTGAGGTTATGTGAAAAAATTGTTAAAACAAAAGTTGTAGATCTTTTTATTACCTACAACTTTGCCATTCATTTTTTTTCCATAGGACTTGTAGTTTTGCCGGAAATCAAGATAAACCATTTTTTACCCTTAAAAACCCCCCCTCCCACTTCCCGAACTCGGATCGACCGTAATTTATTTTTCCTTTCATTTTTATCATATTCCGCTCCTTTTCTAATGGGTTTCATCCTACTGTGATTTTTTTTGTTTTCAAAAATTATCGACCCTGGTCTAAAGGAGGAGTGTTCTCGACGGCTAAGTGAGCAACTTTTGTTCTACGACTTTTAGAAATTTAACCTTTTTTTTTTTCGATAATTCCAAGGGAATTTTTACTCAAAAATCAGCTGTTTCATACAAAAACTTCTAAATTTTTTTTCGAATTTCCAAAAGTCATAGAACAAAAGTTGTTCACTTAGACGTCTAGAACACCCCATTTCGTATTAAAACCCTTTGCTGGAACACGTATTTGGCAAAACAATTCTGGAATGAAAACTTTAATTTTCGGGCTAAATTAAACAATAAAATTATAAAATGGTCAACGCCTAGTTCTAAAATAACGTCAAGGTAACTAATGCTTTTATTTGGTAAAACAATAAAATTCTAGATTAAAACTTTAAGTTTAAGACAAAATTAAACAATAAAAATTATATCATAAGCAACGTCTTGTTCAAAATAACGTCAAAGTAACTAACACTCATATTTGGTAAAACAATTCTGAATAAAAACTTTTCGCTAAAATTATCACACAGAAAAAAATCTGCTGTAGGTAGTATACATTTTGTCGAAGGTACACCACTCTAATCTATTCATTCTAGATTTTTTAGCGGCAAAATTTATAGTTGAGTTCTACTACTGCTATTTATACTTTAATGTGAGTACATTAAAACATACGACTCTCACGCCCCTCCCCCCTTGAAAAGTGTCCCGTTTTACAGTTTTTCTCAATTTTCAGGAAAACGATATAAGCTAGGTCAAAGTGGTCAAAGACGAAATTATTTATTAATAAATTACCTATAAATAAGTACTAATATTTATTTTAATACGAGTTATGGTTTCCAAGCTATGATACGTCAAAGTTGACGAAAAAAAATTTTTTTTTGCTAATAATGATATTCATTCAACGTAACCAGCCCAGTATTTCCCGAGTTATTTTGCTAAGTGCTGATTTTTCGTCACCTTTGACGTATAATAGTTTGGAAATTATAACTCGTATCAAAATGAATGTTTGTACCTATTTATAGGTAATTTAATAATAAATAATTTTGTCTTTGACCACTTTGACCCAGCTTGTATCGTTTTCCTGAAAATTAAAAAAAAATGGAACTGTGTTGAAAAAATCTTTACGTAACTCCATAGTTCATCAGACGTCCTCTCAGTAGGTACTCCAGTAGGATGGTATTTTCACGATATTCATCACAATTTAGTCTACGCAAAATTATTCACATCCGTTCGTACAGGATACTACAGCGTCCGCAAAGTTCACGAGCAGAATGAAACGATGGCCGCGCGCGGCAAGCCTCATAGTCTCAACGGTCAAAGCGCCTGAGCGGCAACGTCGCATTTCTTTTGTTTCTAACCACACGCACTGCACGAAGTGGCAACAGCATATTTGGGAGTAGACGCAACATTATCGGCCAAATGTACGGGAAAATACACCCAGAAAATATACAGCGACGCAGCGCCGCTATCGGATAATTGGTGAACTATATTATACTCGTCCAGAGACTCTGGAAGTGAAAATGCGTCTCACTGATTTTTTTACTATAGATACCCAATACCTATAGCTATGTAATAGAGGTGAAATCAATCTTGCGTCCGTATACCGGACGCCGTAAGTCGGTGGACGCAATATTACTATGGGATTTTTTGAGGCTGGATGCAATAAGTATTGCAAGTTATAAATATATATATATAATATATAAATATATATATAATTTGTTTACTACGTATCTCTGTCTTTGGTCTTTGATAACTGTTATCTATTTGTCTCAAGGAATATACAAACAATTCTACATTATAAATAATTTCATTATTACTTAAAATAATAAACTAATTATATATTTTTTTTTTTAAAGTGCTAAGCCTGCACTGGGCTATCTGAAAATATTTTTAAGGAAAAATGCATCTTCAAAAATTGCGACTAAGACGAGACTCGAACTCGCATCCTTTGAATACCGTTCAAATGCGTTACCAATTCCGCCACTTAGTCAAGTACCGTCAAATTCGACTGTGACGGTACTTGACTAAGTGGCGGAATTGGTAACGCATTTGAACGGTATTCAAAGGATGCGAGTTCGAGTCTCGTCTTAGTCGCAATTTTTGAAGATGCATTTTTCCTTAAAAATATTTTTTAATAAACTAATTACTTAAATAAAACGTCTGACTTGCTTTTGTCCGCGACTACTCTATCGTCTACGATGTGTCTATACTTTATAATAGCTATTTGTGTAAATATCGTCGACTTCTGTAACGCGGTGGGAAAGCTCCCGAAGCAGAAGGTTGTGGGTTCGATTCCCACCGTCGAACCATTATTTGTGTACAGATATTTGTTGCGGTTTTGGTGTATCTGTATGTTTAATAAGTATTTTCCTGTATACAAAAAAAAATTACCTATTGTCTGGTCACCTTATCACAAGCCTAGTTGCCTAATTTGCGGGGCCAGAGGCGCTGTGTAATTTTTTCTTTAATATTTACTTAATTATTTATATCCCGATTGGTGAATTGGTTTGAGAGATTAATCAGCACGACTAGAATCTACAATCTTCAGAATTAATGTCGATATACCACTAAGCTAACACCGCTCTACACATTTATTTTATTTTATTTATACACTATAGTATGTCTTATAAGTACACTAACATGTCAAACAAGTTGGTTTTGGTGGGGTCACGCGTTGATGTCTTTTATATGGACGATCGTAGCGCTAGGTGTTAGAGTAAGTTTGTACATCATAAACCACAAAACATAGAAAATTATTATACATAAGTAAAAACACAAAAAGCAAATCAAATCAAATCAAATCAAATTTTTTTATTTCTTTGGATGTATAATACCTTAAAAGTATAATAGACCACTTGAAAACGTCTTAAAAACTAAGTTAGGATGTGTGCCTTCGGAACGCGCCCACCAATGAGAAGAAGGCACAAGAAACTCATGGGTTTTTTTTTTTTTTTCATGTGATCACGCTCACAATGGTCAATATTACAAATATTTGAAAGTATTATTTGAAATGGAGCAACTAAAGTCACGTCCATGGGTTCTTATCATTAAGGTAAGACGAAGTATCATAGTACGCCTTACTGCACAATCTATGCTTTATAAAAGCCACAAGTAAATAAATAAATAAATAAATATTTCAGGACATATTACACATCGCCATCCAGCCCCAAGCTAAGCAACTTAATGCTTGTGTTATGGGTGCCAGATAACGGATAAACTACTTATATATATTTTTTTTTTTTTTCAAATATATACATATTATACATATAGGAAACACCCAGAACCAGAAACAAGAATTTATGGTCAGCATAAATACTTGTTCCCGGCGGGAATCGAACCCGCAACCTTCTGCGTCGCAGTCGGGTGTTCGCCCGACGCGCCACAGAGGTCGCACAAGTAAAAGTTGCACAGATGGCGCCGTTATGGCTACAAGCTTTATCTTTCAAGCAACCCAACATCAACAACTCATTCATACGTAAGTTAAAATACCAAAAAAGTTTTTCTTTTTCTATTAAATATCTAAGTTTTCTCATGATCTGTGTGTTGTGTGTAAATAGGTACCTAATAACTAAGTTAATTGTCAAGGTAAATGGAAAAGAAAAACTAAAAAAGGGGTTTGATTTTATTGGCGCATTGCACTTTAGGACCCTTAAGTATCTATTAATAGAGGACGAACAAATTATGCCTTCAAAGGAAACCCTAAGCGTCTCGGAAACGGGATATTTAAAGGAATGTGTGGGCCTAAGATTTTCCACAAGTACACAGTGTATTTTAAGACCCATAACTGTCGTCTACGACATTGCTATAAATAAATATTTTTTACACACCAAAAATTAAAGCGTCCTAGAAAAGAATTGTGATATTCTATGATTTTCCAAGGAACATTACGTTTGTCCAAATGTCCTGTTTTCGACACGCTTTGGAGGTTTTCTTAGAAGGTATTTTTACCCGACTACGGCGAAGCCAAAAGGGAGGGTTATGTTTTTGACATGTATGTATGTATGTATGTTCATCTGTTCCCACGTAACTTCAAAACTACTTATTATAATTTAACAACTGAGGTATCGTTAGAAGCGTCTCAATGGTCCGTCGTCGGATGCCACCTTGCAATGCAACAGTACTAAGGGATTCATATAGGCAAGGTGGCATCCGACGGCGGCTATCCACTGAACGACACGAGACACGATACTTTGAGATTAAGTATATAAGTAGTTTATCCGTTATCTGGCACCCATAACACAAGCATTAAGTTGCTTAGCTTGGGGCTGGATGGCGATGTGTAATATGTCCTGAAATATTTATATTTTATTTATATTTAGATTGCCTACAGAATTAGCTATCTGTATTTTTCTTGTTTCATACTTTTTAGAGTGCGATTTTTATGTAGGTACCTAGTTTGTTTTTTTAACTACTTACAATTTTTTTACGTAGTCGGGTTTTAGTTTTTTAACTTTTTTTATTACTTCATCGTAATCCCTTCTACAAGATCGATATAGGTCTCGATATGCACTGTAACATTTCAAGTTACTATATCTGTTCTGTCTAAAGGTCTTTCATCACCATATTTCCGTTTCCGCTTTACTATCAACTATTAAAACAAGATAATGGCGTCTGTCAACGATTTCTTATTCACTTCTATGCCAAGGTTACCGAAAACTTGAATATTATTATGTCTAGAGTTAGTAATAACAACGATTAAGTTGACACGTTAATGAAAATAATTATTTTTGAGAGACGAATGCATCTGTTACTAAAGTTGTTTGAAACAAGTTTTTTTTACAAATGATAGGTCAGCGTTTTACCAATATCACACCTGCTTGATGGTAGGTGACGATGCAGTCTAAAAAATAGCAAACTTTCCTAGAAGATACCTGTCCACTCAGGACTTAAAGACCCCCAAATTGTACACGTCAGGAAAGACAGACGCAGGCAACTGATTCCATTCCCTTGATGTACAAATAAAGAATGACGAAGCAAAACGCTTGGTTACAGGTGTCTGGTATTTCTACCTATATTGGTGTCGCATATCAGCTTGCCGGGTTTAGTAATATGACGAAAAAATATTTACCTTTTTTATGTTTATATCTAAGTACTAGCTTTTGCCCGCGACTTCGTCCGCGTAAAAGTCGAAAATGGAGCAAGGAATCACGTTGTCCTATACAAACTTTGCCCCCCTTTTTCACCCTCTTAGGAGTAAAATTTCGGAAAATCCTTTCTTATTGGCTACGTCATCGTCACACAAAGAAGACACCCTCCAAGTTTCAGGTCTCTACGATCAGCGGTTTAGGCTGTGCGTTGATCCGTCAGTCAGTCAGTCAGGACAAAGAATTTTATATGTATAGATAGATATAATACATTTTTTTAAGAATGTGACTAAAATGCAATACTTACTAAAAAAATTATAATTTGTAATTTTGTTTACTTCATTCTTGATTGTAAGTAAATAAGGATTTCCTTGGGTTACGAATACCCTAATTTGGCGGGAACAAAATAATATCTAGATTATTGGAAAAATATACCAAATTAGCGGTGACATCTGACTATGCCAACTTTGACTTACCTAGTTGGCTTATTATGTTTTTAAACTACCCTAAACTAAATTCCCCCAAACTTACCCGATTTGGCCAAAGCGGTTAAGTTAATTTTCATAACATTATGGACCTATTTATTTACTGACAACAATATTTGTTTATATAGACTGGATTTTTTAACGTATTCGTCTTAATGATGTATACCTAATTATTATTCTAACATCTTGATACGTAGGTACTAATAAATCGTAATTTCAAGTTATTTTAGTAATTTTAGAATGTCAAACATCTTACCTGCGCGAGAACAGACCAGATAAAAAGCACCGCACACACGAGCAATATTTTACGATACATATTTACACTGTTCACTCACACAATTATAGAACAATTAAATTCCCATGTCTCAATGTTAATTAATTTTACAAACAATACCCTTATGACAATTTTCGATCGATTGTTTCGATAAAGGAGTAATTATTATATGAAAATAATCGATAACTGCAATCGAATAAAACTTATCAAGAATTATCACATCGCGTTTATATTTTCTTTATTATTTTGTAATTAAAACAAATGTCAGATTTGAAAATAGAACTGGATTTTTGTTGTTTCGATGTTCGTATGTATTTCGTTTAATGTTCGGTACGCGAGTGTAGCGTTGTCAGTTCGCTGGTAGACTGAGTGTTTGACATTTTGGCGCGCAAGTTTGCTAGAAGCGATCGCGATGCGCCCGCGCGCCCTACCCTAGTAATCTTTGCGTCCTTGAGTACTCACGCATGGAAGATACTACATTTTAGTACGATGTTGAAAATGTATTTCAAGTATTTTTCGTCAATAATATTTAAAAAATATAACGTTAACATCTCTATTCTCTTCTTCATACTGGCTTTGTCATCGTGAATGAATGAGATGTTGACAGAAAATCATCAAAACTATTCTATGTATTTGTATTTGTTTTTCTATGTATTTGTTTGACTATAGGTTGAGTACCGTTGCTCTGATCTTTGTGATTTTAAGTACTAACACCAGTATATGAGGCAAATAGAATTCTTGATTTCGAACATAAGCACGCTGGTTACGGAGACGGAGTTGATAGAAGTGGGGCATGAAATAGAATTCTTGATTTCGAACATGAACAGGGTCAAGTTAGGGAGACGGAGGAGATAAAAAGCTATCATTCGATATCTCATATTTATAATATTAACAGATTATGTTTAGTAGTTATCGAGTTACGATTAAATAAACAAACATAGTCTTTTAAAAACATTACCATTCCGTGGCCTAGTAAAAACCACGAGGTATCCGATAGGGATTAACTACTATTTTTTTGTTAATGCGAGGACATGAAAATTCCCGAGTAGCATTCTCAACATCGTACGATTGTATCTACTAAGTAGGTAACTAAGAGGAATGCATTTTAATTGTTTACATTTAAAACCATAAGTACATAAATGTGTTAATTGAGGTGAACTTTAGAATAATTATTTCCCTCTGAAGATGGACGATTAGTTCTTGCAATTAGAATAAGAGGAAGGAATTTTTAAAGAAATTAACGCAAATCTTAAAAAACATTGCATTCGTGCTTAAGAAATGAAGATACTACCTCCCTCGCTAAAAATAACTGGAAGATGAAAAACTCATACTTGAAAATATTGAAATATGTCCATATCAAGATATTTTTGAAGTGAAAACTTCTTATGGCGCGTTGGGCACTTTTGTGGGTGAGCATTTTCAGCCGTTCTCGCGACAGATTTTGACGCGACAGATTTTGACGCGACAGATGAGATTTTATTTGTGTTAGTCTTTTTGTTTAACTTATACTGCCATCTATTACACAAATTGAGAAACTTAGTTTCTAGAAAGACCGCTATTCGAATGTAGATGGCGCTGATTTAGATTATTTACTGCCATCTAGCGAATAAAAAATAAACTATATTTGTTTAAGTGAGTGCTAATAGATGGCAGTAGCAGATCGTTTCAAGAAATATTCTATGAGAAATAACAAGTTTATTGTTTTCACTTCTGCCTGCACTCCCGGAGTGCGCTGTTTTTTTTTTCCAATTTTAAGGTAAATTAGAACCTAAGCTGCTCTATCAAACTAAGATTATCTTAGGTACATTTTTTTAAATTTCGAAGCATAAGACTTTTAGGAGGTTTTAAATGATGCTCTTTACAAAAATAGTTCGCAAGGAAATTATATACCTATTTTGATCTCTGTAGGTACTTCTTGGAAAAATCTAGTTTATTTTTCATTCCCGCCCGATTGTGCTCTTATACATTTCCATTTCCATTCCATTTTCGACATTTATCTTCGACTAACAGTCCTTGTAAAGCTCATCATCACTAGAGACCTCCATGTCATTCTGTTTTTCATTTCAACCTTCAAACATTCGCCCTCTTATTACAAAAAAACTGCAAAACCATAGTTTAAACCTGTACTAAAAGATCTAGGTTTTTGTGTTAGTTTTGGTTTAAAATTGATTCTTATTACAAAAAGTAAATAGACCAAGGACCAGAAGATCCCTGGTTTTAGTCGCAACCATAGACAATAGATAGCAAACTTGAAACAAACCATTCTTTTGTTCGTTCAGCGTTCGAAACACCGTTCCTTTTCACAAAATGGTGGTAAGTGAGTAAAATTAAAAACTTATTTAAGAAATCGAATACTAAAGTGATAAAAATATAAAATTGTGTGTTTAATTATTGTGAAATAGCGTGACTTGTATTTGTTATTCTATGTTCGCGATTACGTTGTTGTATTTAAATACATCAATTTATGTAGCGTATATCGGAACGCGGCTCGAGTTGAGTTGTCAGAAGAGGCTGTATAGGTTAAGCCTTTTGCCTGGCCGTTTAGAAGTATAAAACAAAAAAAAAAATTACCTAAAAAATTGTAAACATGAAAATAACCTAAATTTCTCAAAAACATAAGCAAACGTAGTGATTATATCCTCTTTGAACATAAGTACGTACTAAAAATATTTACTTATTTATGTTTTTAGTAGGTTTAGGTAATATGTTGTTAAAATCTGTGAAAATTTCAACTCTCTCTATCACGGTTCTTGAGATAGAGCTTGGTGACGGACAGAAGACGGACGGATAGCGAAGTCTTAGTAAGAGGGCCCCGTTTTTCCCTTTGGGTATGGTACCCTAAAAGGAGCGAGAATTGGAGTAACGAGGAAAAGGTGAACGTCAGAATTTAATTTTTTGAGGTTATAATCTGCGGACTAAGATAGTTAAACTAGGGTGCTCGGCAGTTTAACTTTGACAGGACAGACAAACCTGGTTTTAGCGGTAAACTTCTTTTTGTAATAACGTTTATCTAAGTCCATGGTTTTAATCTCACTAAAACGTAGTTTAATTTTTAGACTTCGTTTTGGAATAAGGGGGTCGATGTAGAGCAGTTGCAGCAATATTATATTCGTTTAGATTCTGTTGTTTTTTTTCTATTTCTTCATACTCTTAGCTTACTCAATAATCGTATTTGGAGATTGCCATTAGCAAATATTTTACAAATATTAATATTTTATAGAGGTGCTTAATTTCATTGTGAAAATATTTTTTTAATCTTCTGGCGCTTAATATTTACATAGATAAGTTGTTAGTCAAATTAACAAAATTTGACAATTGCTAAGCCAATTGGAAATAAATGGCTTAGTTAATAGGCAACTTGAATCAAATTGCTCAGTTAATGGGCAACGGGAACCAAATTTTTCAGTCAATGGGCAACTGGAATCAAATTGCTCAAACAATGACCACTGGGATACAATCGCTCAGAAAAGAGGACACTAGAATAAAATTGCTCAACGAACGTGCAACTGGATTGAAATTGCTCAGTGAATGCACAACTGGACTAAAATTGGTCAGCCAATTAGACAATAGACACTGGAAATCAATAGGCAACTGGAATCAAATAAGTCAGCGAACGGGCAGCTGGGATAAATTTGCTCAGTTAATAGGCAACTGGAATCAAATTTATTAGCGAATGCGCAACTAGGATGACATATATCAGCCAATTAGACACTAAAATCAAATTGCTTAGTGAATGCGCATTTGGGCAATGGGACACTGGCATAACATTTCTCAGTCATTTGAGCAACAGGGAAATTACTGAACTCGCTGTATATTATAGTGTAAATCGACTTTTATAATGATTTTAATGAGTGTTAAGTATAAAATAGCAATAAAACAGCTATTAAAGTGTGTAAACTACTCCAATCGATTGACCTAGTGATTATTATCCTACTTCGTTAGAATAATAAAATCATTTGTAATAATTTTACGGTTTGTTTCTATAACTATAATTTATGACAAGCGAAAATGGATTAAATTTTAATAATTTTATGCTTAAAGAACAATCATGATGGCACCATTTTTTATTACTTTCCCTAAAGTGCACATTATAACGATTATCACTGACCGAAATTTTTATGAATTTTCTATAAAAATATGCATTTGAAAGCGAATAGACACTAATAAATAATTTTCTACATTTTAATTTCAGATCATAAGTAAATGAATAAATAAATATAAATAATTTTACATCTAGTCTGGATGATTTATTCAGCGGCAGCTACTTTTATTTATAGTAATCAGGGTGCTGCAGTGTCTGAGACATGTATAAGATGGAGTATCTAAGCTTGTCCAAAACGTATGCCACCCTCTCAGCTTAGTCCACCATGTCCAGAGGAAAGAACTTGTCAATACGTCTGTAATGATGATGTTGATGATGATGATGTTTTCTTTCACCGTAATAGCAAAATTAGAACATAATGTACCTACCTACCACATAACTCCTAGATATTTAATAATAATAATAAATCTTTATTCAGGCTATTATAAACCCACACAGTACAACACAATCACAACAATTAAATACATAAATACTAAAAATAAATAATAATTAAAAGTAAAGAAATGAATTAATTAATGAATGACAAAGCACAGCTTAAACGAAAGTACTTTGGCTAAAATTTGGCATACAGATAGCTGTAACATAGATATCCGTCAAGGATTTTGAAAAATTGAAACCCTAAGCGGACGAAGTCACGGGAAAAAACTACTTAGGTGAGTAATTTTCACATGACAATGACTAAAATGATGAATGATGAAGGTGTATCATATTACAAATCCTATAATTTTCTCACAGAATTTTTCTACGTGTGTAGGCTGACTAGTGTTCACATCCGTATAAGTGCGCGGGCGCAGGTGGGTGATATCCGTAGAAGGATGTCGTTTAGATGTCTATTATATGATTGTAGTGAGTGAATACGTATGACAGAGTTATAGAGTTCTTGTTCTTATCTGTTATACGCAGGTGGCTTTGTGATTGAGATTGTAGATAATATAAGTGTACGAATTTGTCCTTTTTTCCTTTATTATACTTACGCACAACTAGCTGCGCACTAGCCGCGGTTTTACCTATATCGACCTTACATCGACGTCAAAAATTGGGATAAATAGTAGCTCGGACATAGTAGTTCGGAAATAGTAGTTCGGACAGTCGCAGTTTTTCCGTTGATATTCCAGTTTCAGACTCGTAGTTTCAGCGCTTTCATTATACAGTCGACTCTTGTTAATTCAAACCTGCGATAATTCGAACCTCTCTATAATTCAAAGTTATCACGAGTTCTCTATAAAATTTCTTTATACATATTTCGAACTAAATCAATACATTTTTATGCACTTGGTAATTCGTACGAAAAAATCATTGCTATATAACAAAACGATGCGTTAATTTGAACTCATCGGCGTCGAACACTCGAAAATTCAAAATTGCATAGAAAGAGGCGGAAAGATTGTAAGTAGGTACATACATTTTGCGATAACGTTTGTTTGTTGAGCCTTTATTTTTAAATTATGATTAGTTTGACACACACTTCCGCACGAATTGGTTTGTTTAGTTATGTTTCAGTTACTGTTAGTCTTTTGTTGGTATACAGATTAAAAGTTTGTGTTAATCACAAATTTCGAACCATTGATACTTCAAACACTCGATAATTCGTAATATTTTAAGAGTCCCTCGAGTTTCGAATTAACGAGAGTCGACACATATAGAAAATAGCTTTGGATAATAGGAACTTAGGTAATACACAGGGTAGGGTAGGTAGGTACGAACACGTTGACATTTATTTGACATGACAGCTACGAAAGCACAATAAACTTTCGACCTAGAATATATGTCTAATGTCTAGAATATAAAGTAGAGTATAAAGTTCATCCAACAATGGGTGAACTATTTAGAAATATTAACATTGCATTTTGAGCGGTCCGCCCATCATATTTCAGCATGATTGTCCAATGCCTTAATAATGCCATAAAGATGAAAAGTTTTCGGAATTACTTAGACGATCAAATACCTACCAATGACATTTTTTGATGGAATTTTCATTCCATAGCAATCCGGTTTTCATTCCATAAACTGCAACAAAACAATTGATGGCAATCGCTCGAGTATTGTATTCTAGGCTTAAATATTTTAGTATTTAAAAAACAGCGCCTATACAAACTTATTAAGTGTTTTTAAAAATTTAAAAAAGTATAGATACGAGCCTAATTTATAATGAATTAATTTCACAAAAAGAAACACTGGAATCCGAATTAAGAGGGGAAAAGAGTAAAAAACATAAAAACTAACCAGGTCGTCAATTTGTTACACAAGGGACAAAAAGTAGGCTAATTAACCTTAGTCTAAGGAAACAAAAAGTGTTTTGATCCCTAATCAGTTGAAATGTATGTTGGTGTCAAGGTAGGTGTCCTGAATTAATTTCAATCAAGAGGGCGCTTGCAAAGTGAATATTCAGACAAAGTTGACAATTCGTCTTATAAGAAAAACTTTAAATCAAATTTTGTGGCCTTTGCAAGATTGCACAACCTTTTTTTTCTCATTTATTACCTTTTTAGGGCACGGTTGGTATGGACATGTGATGAGAAGAGAAGAGACACATGTGACTAAAAGAGTGATGAGTATGTAGAGGGATGGAGCGGAATAGGATGACTTAAGAAAAGATGGATGGACTGCGTGACACAAGACATGAGAGAGATGAATGTGAACGATGAGGTGACGACTAATAGGAGTGAATGAAAAAAGAAGACGTACTGCGCCGACCCAAAATAAATTGGGATAAAGGCAGGAAGAAAATGATGACCTTTTACCAGGACCTGCTTACAAATTCTTCGATTTCGATTCTATTCATTCTTCGATTTTTACTTGCCATACACATCTTCTGGGTCTGCCACTATATAGTCCATTGAAAAGTTACATTTGGGGTTGCATGTGTCAGAGGACGCAATTTCATTTTTTAGATATCAAGAGGGGGTTAGTCTAAGCTTAAATCCAAGTTTGAGGGATTGTAGCTCTTGTCCCACGGCCGCCATCTTGGAAAAAGGGATTTAAATGGTTTTTATGGTTTATCTGACAAACTCGTCCTCTGACAATTGCACGCTAAGCCCAAAAGAAGCATCTGAAACTAGTTCTTAGTTTAGTAAGCCTTATTCCATAGTAAATTGATAAGTGTTTGTGAGGCTTATGTGTAAGGTGGTGTCAACAATATCATAAATTATCATCCAGAATATAATAGAACCAGCAAGCTTAATTACTCCCCAAGTAGCACGTTAGTGAATTTTGGAACTTATTTTGCAACTGTAAGTAGCATATAGGTGATGCAAGAGTGTATGGTATTACTTAAAGATGCAAACAGCACTCGAATTTGCAAATGAGTAACTCTTATCACTAACGGTTGCTTTTGAGTGATTTTTGTTTCTGCTTTATTACCTATGGTAGCATTAAGCCGAATCTATTACTCATAGGCG
Source organism: Idaea aversata (assembly GCA_907269075.1). Classification (NCBI taxonomy): domain Eukaryota; kingdom Metazoa; phylum Arthropoda; class Insecta; order Lepidoptera; family Geometridae; genus Idaea; species Idaea aversata. The sequence goes on along the minus strand of OU026092.1, from coordinate 13,997,205 downwards.
CATAAAGGTTTTAATTTTCTCTCTTATAGAACTCAAAGAGGCATATGACATCTTAAAATCCCCCCTAAAGAACTGTGCCCTAATAGGTGGTATTTTTCCCTCATTTGGCACCTTTAGTACTAAATAAGTAGTATATATGAGTTATTTATCACTTGTAGTGGCTCAAGAGTTATTATTGCAGCTCATTTGGAACCTTAGTGTAATTGCCTTTGTAAGGTCGAAAATACTCTTATATGCCACTGTAAAGCGTAGATCGGTTCCATTTTTATCTCATTTAGAACCACAAGATCTAATTAAAATAATAACGGGTCGAGTGCGAGTCGTACTCACGCGCTGAGGGTTCCGTACATTAGTTTCATTCCAGACAGTTACAGACAGTGTCAGACAGTTCCAAACAGTGCCAGACAGTGCCAGACAGTGCCAGACGGTGCCAGACGGTGCCAGACGGTGCCAGACGGTGCCAGACGGCACCAGACTGTACCAAACTGTACCAGACGGTACCAGACGGTACCAGACGGTACCAGACGGATAGTTGTACAGACAATTGCACAGACAGTTGTACAGACAGTCCTCGATTTTACAAGTTAAGTAAATTTTACTTTTTTTACTTTATTATCCTTCACAATGGGTTTTGTACCCGCCTTGAGGATCCCCAATTCAAAGTAGAGACAGCAAGACCTGTGAAGTGAAAAATATCACTACTAGGTACTAATGAGTGATTTTTGGGCTTAAGAGTTCCAATAAGGTAACAAATAAGTGAAAATAAGAACTACAAGGTCTACTTTAAATCGCCATGTTTAAAAATAATAACCTAGAAAAGCATTATTTGTTTAATGATATTTTATTACAATAACATAAAACAAAATAAGTTTTGATAACTATTGTTGACAGTATACTTTTTGTGAAACTATAATGTTAGGTTTTTAACAACCAAATTGTTGTAAAGTATTATCTTATTTATTTGATCAGCACATATTTTTTAATACTTTTGATTAAATTGAAGGCGCATCAAAATTTACTAAGTAAATATACCATGGTTTCACGATAAAAAACCATTTGCAAGGGCTCCGTGATATTATGCTGCGGTTTACACGTACATTTTTAATACTCGCCAAATAGATGCAATATGGCTGTCACAATTAACACAATAGAACAAAGCACACCGTTTTTCGTTTGTCTCCGCCGAAAATAAGACTAGTTATGACAAATTGTCACTCAACGAATGAACGGTATCGCTTTATCGTTCAATCATTCATTCACAGCGCGCAATTCACACCGTTAGTTCCAAGTGCCACTCAGGGTAACAATTCGAACTCTTATGCAACGCTTCTGCAACTATAAATGAGTTGCAATTTTTCTCCCTTTAGTAATATATAGGTTGCATATAAGTTCTAACCACCTATATAGAACTTAATCAAGGTGGATTTTATTACTAAAGGTTCCAAAAAAATACTATATGCAAGCTATTTGTTACCAAATGTGTTACTTGGGTCACTAATTAGGTAACTGATTAATTAATTTTCCACTATGCCGCTGCCATAACGTTAGCCTACTCAATTATTAAACTATTATTAGTCTAGTTGACATCTCCACAAGTAAATATAGCAATTACTATTCAAATCAAACTTAATCAAGTGAACTGCGCCCACGGCTTCTTGTTATGTTTTACCCATAGACATAAAATACATATTATAAGTACCTACCAACTACAACTAGCAACCAGCATCTAAGTAAAAAAAATAAATTATAATTTTAAAAACCGACTTCAAAAAAACCTAAAAACAAAAATTAAAAAACCTGAAAAGAAAAACAAAAAAGTGTAAAATAATCCATTTCGGGTTACTTACTTGGAAGTCGGACTGGGTTAGATTGAATGTTGAGAGGTATAAAGAAAACATGGTGTCACCCAGTCCGACTTCCAAGTAAGTAACCCGAAATGGATTATTTTACACTTTTTTGTTTTTCTTTTCAGGTTTTTTAATTTTTGTTTTTAGGTTTTTTTGAAGTCGGTTTTTAAAATTTTAATTTATTTTTTTATTTAACCATTTTTAGTGCCACTGTCACTGGAAATTCTACTCCATGAGGCGAAAGCGACTGTTTCTTCAAATTGCAACCTGTACCTAATCGTAACCCATTGAAGAGTTTGGTGATAATAAAGTGTTTTCAGATGCTCCATTCATCGGTACCTATTTGTGTATGGGCCACTTCTATTAGTGGAAATGGAAAACTGAGCAATTTGTTGAATCTCGCTGTGCAGATCTGTTCATCACTCCGTGGATCCTTATCAGATCTTAGTTTAGGATAGGGTTCTCTATCAAAATTCATTCAAACCCAGTCCGGCGAGGCAAAGGCGAATATTTTATTCAAATTGTAACCTGTAATCGTAACCGATTGAAGAGTTTTCTGATGACAAGGTGGTTTCAGATATTCCATTTATCGGTAACTTTTAGTTTATGGGCCAATTCCACTGGTGGAAATCGAAAAATGAGCAATTTGCTGCACTCTCGAGGTGCAATTCTGTTCACCACTTCGAAGATCCTCATCAGAACTTCATTTAAGATAAGGTTCTCTATCAACATTCATTCAAACCCAGTCCGGTGACTAAATTCGACTAAATTCTTCAAATTGTAACCTGTAATCGTAACCGATTGAAGAGTTTTCTGATGAGAAGGTGGTTTCAGATATTCCATTTATCGGTAACTGTTCGTTTATGGGCCAATTGTACTGGTGGAAATCGAAAACTAAGCAATTTGCTGCACTCTCGAGGTGCAATTCTGTTCATCACTCCGAAGATTCTCATCAGATCTCCACCAAAATTTTATGGGACCACCCCTGAGGTGTCACCTTCCGAACACAAAAAGAATCATCTCAATCGGTTAAGCCGTCTTCGAATGATCGCGTAACATACACACAAAAAAAAAAAAAAAAAAACAACATACAGACGAATTGAGAACCTCCTCCTTTTTTGAAGTCGGTTAAAAATAGCGTTCATTGGTCGTGGTCCGATCGCCGGAGTTCGACCAATCGAACCACGGGCAAATCAAACTGTCCGCAGTTCTAATATCAATCGAGCCATCAAATTTCAAATTTCTTTATTTCTTTCGATGCCCATGAATTATTCCGATCTGTTCCCGTGCTTTGTCCCCTTAAGGGGACAGATCGAACAAAAAAGTTTGATTTGTCCCATTGTTAGCAACGAAGGGACAGATCGAACTTTATTCACCCTACCTGATCCTGGGCACCGAGCCGCCGGCGGCTCGGCTATTGCCAGAACCAAAATGGCGGTCAGGGGCGCGGAGCCGCCGGCGGCTCGGCGCGTATTGTGAACCCTATTTTCTATGTGTTAGAGTCTACATTTGTTTGAACAACTTGTGTCTAAAAGTTGGTATAATATTTTTTCTAATGATTGCAACACTAAAAAGTTTGGCTGTCAAACAAAAAACAAGAAATTGTCAATGTCAAAGTTCAGAGTGAAAGAAAAGAAAGTTTTTAATGGCCGCTTAGTGAAAGTAATTGTTTGTGAAGTGAAAATAACTTGAAATCTAGGTAAATACATTGTTTTATGTAATGATTTTTATATTATGTATTGTTTTAGATATGGTAAAGCTATCTACATAATAGAATTTGTGAATTTCGTCGTATTTTTCTTGCATTCATAGCTCAAAACCGGTGACGTAATTTTGGCCTTTTTTTATGTGATTTCCGTAATAATTTAGCTAAAATATAACTGAAATGGCTGTTTATTCGTATTACAATAACTAATGACATCAGCTGTATGATAAATTATTGAGCAAGCCATTGCCGTTTACAGAAGTGCGATAGGTGTCCTAGATTTTTTTTTATAGGTATTTATTTGAAGTGTAACCTGAAACCGCGAATAAAATAGATTCGCGGGTCCAATTACATGATTCGCGAATATTTTTTTATATATTTCGGTGACTGGGAGGGGTTAACGGTTCGATTTGTCCCCCTATCACTGACAGAGGGACAGATCAAACCGTTTAGTGGTTATAACGGTTTGATCTGTCTCTCTGTCAGCCATGCATAGGTATACACATGATCACTTGAAATAGTCTTAAAAACTAAGTTAGGATGTGTGCCTTCGGAACGCGCCCACCAATGAGAAGAAGGCACAAGAAACTCATGGGGTTTTTTTTTTATGTGATCACGCTCACAAAGGTCAATATTACAAATATTTGAAGGTATTATTTGAAATGGAGCAATTAAAGTCACATCCATGGATTCTTATCATTAAGGTACGAAGAGGTATCATAGTATGCCTTACCGCATAATTTATGCTTTATAAAAGTTTTGAATTTGTTAATGGACATGTCATATACATCTTTAGGTAATTTATTATAATAGAGCACACATGTACTATTAAACGACCTGCTTATTTTCCGGAGCCTACTACCGGGCAAGGTCAGCTCATCCCTGTTTCTTAAGTTGAAATTATGAATATCGCTATTTTTGCGAAAAAATATCAGGATTTTTGTGAACGTAGAGCAAGTTTTCGTAAATATATTGTGAATAGAGCGTTAATATATTTATCTCTTTAAATTTTTCTCTAAGTGATTCCCTGGGGCCCATTTTATAGATAGCTCGGACAGCTCTTTTTTGTAATATAAAAATAGCATCAATATCTGCAGCACACCCCCACAGCAGGATGCCATACGACATGACACTGTGGAAAAAAATTATGTGCGCTAATTGACATTGCTCTTACGGTGAAGGAAAACATCGTGATGAAACCCGCGGCTTAGTTGGCTCCAGAAGTATTGACAAGTTCTCTCCTCTGGACGTGGTCGACTAAGCTGAGAGGGTAGTAGGTGCTGGGCAAGCCTACTCCATCTTCACGCAAAAAGGACCCAATTAATAAGGGTCTAATCGCGGAAAACTGCCCGTATACAAGTACAAGACACTGTGGAAGTAGCTGAAATAGACTAGACGAGCAGTCTCAATGTCCGTGTATTCGCGAATTTTCTTAACGGCGTAAGCGGCAGAACTAAGTCTATTGGACAATGCTTCCACATGCGGGCCCCACTGAAGCTTAGCATCTAAAGTTATACCTAGAAAGACAGCCTTACTGACTAATTCAACTTCCTTATCATTAACCTTTACAACGGTTTTTACTTGTTTTACATTTGGAAGTGTGAACCGAATTAATTTAGTATTGAACCAATCAACTATTCTAGAGAGAGCATTGTTCACATCGTCAACGTTGGACTGACGCCTTTTAACCTTGAACACCAAGAAGGTGTCATCTGCGAACAACACTATCCCATGGTTGTCCCTTACAAGGTAAGGATATGGATCCTTGAGGAACCCCCATTGCTATTGCAGATCCGGGGGATCGTTTCCCGTTAACATCGACACACTGGAGCCTACCGCTCAGATAAGAAGAGATAAGATCCAGGGCGCCGTTCCTAATACCATCGTTATAATAATAATAATAATAATAAGCCCCCTAAAATCTAAGCCCCCTAAAATCCAACCACACGCCCTGATCGAACACCTGATCATCGTGGGGGGCGGGCAACATACTTTCATTTACTGGATGGCTAACGTGGCTCTGGTAACCCAAAACTAAAATGGAGACAAGACAAAGGAAAAAACGTTTAACGCCGCTACCTGGGGGCTATCGCCAGGGCACACTTGGAGCCGACGCTGGGTGTTGCAGTGGACGAGCCGTCGGTGGTGAGGAGTTGAATAGGCGGGCTCCCACCGGGTCACCCGAAGATACGACAGCCAATCAACAATTACAGTTAGATCCACCATCTTCCCCCTCTACAATAGAACCATTTAGCCCAAGTACCGTTTCTTATGCACCCACACCTACACACGTACCGACCGATGAAGATTCTAGGGACTCCGTAAATCCCACCTTTGCTGCTACGCGGGAGGTCCCCGAGGCCTTTTTACCTGCGTCCACGAAGGCTGGGAAGCCCAGAGTGCGCATGAGATGGTCACCTGAAGTTAATACATTTATCATGCGCACATATTACTACATCACAAAATTAGAAACGGATTTAACAACATATAGAACCATACTACATCAAAAATTCATGGAAAAATACCCCGGTATAAATGTGACTGAACAAAGAGTTTCTGACCAGAGAAGAGTTATTGTTCGCAATAAACTACTGAGTATCGAAATACTGAACCGATTACAGGAAGAAGTTAGAGCTACTTTAAGCGAAGAAGAAAATGTAGAGTCTAACTTAGATAATACCTTTACAAATGATACTGAATCTCAACCATACAACCTTCCAAACATTCCACATACCCAAACCACACAGCCAAACATATCACAGCACCACACACTAAGCCTTACAGATACACCAATAACACAGAATCGCGACCTTATGTCAGACATGTCTACGCAAACTGATACACTACTAACAAACACCTTATTAATCGAAAATGAAGTAGAAACACTACCATCAGGTGAGGTCAATGTTGATTCTACAATAGAACAGCTAAATGAAAAATTACAAACTAGTTTACTACAATATGCCGGAATGGACCCTACCGCACGACCTAAATTACCAAAGTTAAAATACAGCATTAAACTTCAAAAACTACTGAACGTTTTCAATAATATAATACTTAACCAACACGTATCCGAATCCGCACAGTTAACTGATATACATACACTTATATATTGCACAGCTTTTGTAATATCACAGGAACTTGGTTATAAAATCACAGATGTAGAAAGACCTAGAAGAAACATACAAGACGCAAGACCAGCCTGGCAGATTAGATTAGAAAGGGACATTAGCAAATTACGCTCAGATATAGGGAAACTAACACAGTATATAACTAATAACAATAGATCTAGGAAAGTAGTGGATAGGGTAACAGCTATATTTAAGAACATCACATTACACACTAGACATGAAAGTAACAATAAGACTCCGGAAGAATACCTGGACACACTTAAACAAAAACTGGCATTAAAGACACATAGACTAAGAAGATTCAAAAAATCACTACAGAGAAGACAGGATAACAATCTATTCATAAACAACGAAAAGGTGTTTTACAGGCAATTAAACTCACGTACAGAAAATTCACCAACAGACAATACCGATACGAATAGGATACGCAATGAAACCCCTAGCAAAGAAGATTTGGAACAGTTTTGGTCAAAAATTTGGGAGACTGAAGTTTCACATAATGAAGAAGCTGAATGGTTAGTGGATGAAAAAAAACGATTTGATGCAATAGACGAAATGGAATTTAAGGAAATTACAATAGAAGATTTACAAAATATCACAGATAAATTACACAACTGGAAGTCACCAGGAGCTGATAAAATTCATAATTTTTGGTATAAAAAATTAAAGGCTATACATAAATACTTAGCTAAAAACCTAACAGAATTAATATTACAGAAACAAAATATACCTCAATTCATCACAAAAGGAATCACATACATGTTACCTAAAACCAAAAATGCATCACTACCATCACAATATCGACCCATAACCTGTTTACCTACTATTTACAAAATACTCACATCAGCCATCACTCACAAAATCAGAACACATACAGAAACAAATAATATAATAGCAGAAGAACAAAAAGGGTGCCGGCGAGGCCACATGGGGTGCAAGGAGCAATTAATCATAGATTCCGTCATACATAAACAAGCTGCAACAAAAAAACGAAATCTTCACTGTACCTATATAGATTATCAAAAGGCATTTGATAGCATTCCTCATTCTTGGTTAATAGAAGTCCTTAAAATTTACAAAATTAATCCTTACATAATTCAGTTTCTTCAAGTAATGATGCCCCTTTGGAAAACTACTTTACACCTCAATAGTTGCAATAACTCTACTGTTACTAGAGAAATTGCAATAAAGAAAGGCATTTATCAAGGCGACTCCTTGAGCCCCCTATGGTTTTGTATGGCCCTTAACCCCCTATCACATCTATTGAATAGTCAACGAGCAGGATTTCCCCTAAAACATAATACGACTGAGCTTAAAATAACACACTTAGTATATATGGACGACATTAAGTTGTATGCAAAAACGAATAAAGAAATGGAGAAATTAGTAACAGTTACATCTGAATTTAGCCGAGATATTAATATGCAGTTTGGTTTAGATAAATGCAGAACACTTCACATAGTAAAGGGTAAAATTTGCAGCGGTGACTATTCATTAGACCAAGGTGACCCTCAAAACCAAATAATTACCGCTATGGAGCCAAATGATGTCTATAAGTACTTGGGATATCACCAACTTAAAGGTTTAGATCATAAACAAATTAAGATTAACCTCACAAATGAATATAAGAGAAGAGTAACAAACATATGCAAAAGCCGACTAACTGGTAAACATCTAACAAAAGCAATTAACACCTATGCTGTTCCAGTACTTACTTACTCATTTGGCGTCATTAAATGGAGCAAAACAAATATCATATCTTTAGAAAGAGCCACTCGAACCATACTTACAAAGAACAATAACCATCACCCAAAATCAGCAATAGAGAGACTTACCATTAAAAGGCAGAATGGAGGTAGAGGCCTAATTAACATACAAAATCTTTGGCAGAAACAAATTCACAGACTACAAACCTTTTTCCATCAGAAATCTGAGACCAGCGACCTCCACAAAACCATTCAACAAAATGATCTCAATTACACACCGCTAAACCTCAATCAAACCCCTGTAGACAACCAACCACCGAACACAGTCTCAAATCCAGAACAGGCTACAATGGAGGCATGGAGAAAAAAAGTGCTGCATGGACGACACTACAACGATCTCGAACAACCACTTATAGATAAAGAAGCATCAAACAAGTTTTTAAAAATAGGCTCATTATTCCCAGAAACAGAAGGTTTTATAATAGCAATTCAAGACCAAATAATCAACACTAAAAACTACAGAAAATTCATAATAAAAGACCCCACTGCATCGGATGATAAGTGTCGAAAATGCCGCATTCACTCTGAAACCATTCAACACATAACAGGAGCATGCCCTCATCTCACACAAACAGATTACACTCATAGACATAACCAGGTAGCCAACATTATTCATCAAACATTAGCCATTAAGTACAATCTCATACCAGATAATCACACACCCTACTACAAATACAATCCTAACACCATCCTAGATAAAAAATTAAATTAAAAATTTAAAAAACCCCCGACACAAAATAATAAAAATAGTATGAACGTAAAAAGCCTAAAACAAGCAAAAAAAATCTATAAAAAAAGCCACAAAAAGAACAAAAAAGGTATAAACGTGAAACCCTACAAAAAGAAAAAAATAACCTCGAAATTATGATTCTACTACGTAAGTACATGTGAATTTTTTTGATTAAATATTGTCGCGTCGGGGGACCGCTCTTTTTCGAGTCAATTTAATATAATGTTAACATTTTTATTTTAGCATTTTATCACTAGTAATTCTTAATACTTTAACATTTTCGTTGAAATTTTAATACCATTTTACTTAGGAAGGTGTTTCTATAGGTAAAGAGCGGTCCCCCGACGCCACAATATTTAATCAAAAAAATTCACATGTACTTACGTAGTAGAATCATAATTTCGAGGTTATTTTTTTCTTTTTGTAGGGTTTCACGTTTATACCTTTTTTGTTCTTTTTGTGGCTTTTTTTATAGATTTTTTTTGCTTGTTTTAGGCTTTTTACGTTCATACTATTTTTATTATTTTGTGTCGGGGGTTTTTTAAATTTTTAATTTAATTTTTTATTTCATCCTTTTTGTAGGGAGGGACTTTTTAATTTTTTAAATTTTATTTCTTTATTTTCTTGCGATTTATGATTCAGATAATTTGGTGTAAACAATAACTATTATTAATTTATAGTTAACTAGCGACCCGCTCCGGCTTCGCACGGCTATATTATGCATGTATTATACATATAAACCTTCCTCTTGAATCACTCTATCTATTTAAAAAAACCGCATCAAAATCCGTTGCGTAGATTTAAAGATTAAAGCATACAAATGGATATAGGAACAGAGAAAGCGACTTTGTTTTATACTATGTAGTGAAGATTATTTTTACACCCTAAACAGTTTTTTTTATTAAAGGTATTCTTTTTCAATTTTTTCCTTTAGATATTCAACTTTTACAACTACAAGTAGGTATTTCATATTAGAACTACCTAAGTATACATAGAAGAAGACGTCTAGATCTAGGTTATCTATACATCTTCTCTAATATATATAAATTACGTGTCACGTTGTTTGTGCGCGATGGACTCCTAAACTAGGTACTTAACCGATTTTAATCAAATTTGCACACCGTGTGCAGTTTGATCTAACTTGAAAGATAGGATAGCTTACATCTTAATTTATTTCGATATTCCAACGGGATCGGGAGTTATGCGGGTGAAACCGCGGAGCACAGCTACTAATATAATAAAAAAATGGAAAGAAAAGTAAAAAAGATCCAAACGAAGCCAAAAAACTCAAATTAACTTGATACTCGGGCATATCTACTAACATTCGGTTGTTAATCCTGAGTATTATCCCCCATAACTTTTAGACGGCTGGACCGATTTTGATCAAACATAGATATTTGTAATGTACGAGTCATGCCCTTTCATTTGATACCCCACTCGAGTATATCTACTTACATTCGGTTTTTGATCCTGACTTTCATCCCCCATAACTTTAAGACGGCTGAACCGATTTTGATCAAACTTAGCTAAGAACACTCCCGACTAACTTATCTTTCAAACAAAAAAAACTAAATCAAAATCGGTTCATCCGTTTGGGAGCTACGATGCCACAGACAGACACACACACACACACATACACACACACACACACACACACACAGACACGTCAAACTTATAACACCCCGTCGTTTTTGCGTCGGGGGTTAAAAACACAACACACAAGATGTACTACGACCGAGCTATCCTAACTGACAGAACAATTCACTACAATAGACCAGACATCACACTACAAGATAAACTAAATAAAACTACTTACCTTATTGATATTGCCGTACCTAACACACACAACATTACAAAGACCATAACAGAAAAAATACATAAATATGCAGACTTAAAAGATGAAGTTAGTAGAATTTGGAGACAGGATAAAGTTTACGTAGTACCAATAGTGCTGTCAACTACCGGGGTAATTCCAAAACATCTACACCATAGCCTTAAACTATTGGATATAAAAGATAACATATATATAAAATTACAGAAAGCAGCTATATTAAACACATGTCGTATAGTAAGAAAATTTTTAGAAATAGAAGAAAACTCAACAACCCCTCATATCACTAGTATCACTGATCAAAATATAGAATAACGATAATTTAACATGTGTATTACTTGGCATATTATGCCCGTAATACGCATTAAAACCGGCTTGAAGCTGAGAAAAAGAAAAGAAAAACAGGAAAATAATAATAATATATAATAAAAATAAAAAAAAATAAAAAAAAAAATAAAAAAAACCAATCTATTTTATTCATATTTACCTCTAATCAACCTGTATGTACCTACTACATCAAATTGTTTCATTGACAATGTCAAATTCTGCTTGTTTACATAAATGTTTAATAATACAAAGTGATAAATATGATAACTCGATCGAAAAATACAAATAAGAAGACAGCACATACAGAACGCGCACGACCACCAGCCAGGCAACCCGTGACGAGCCACGAGTCGTCAGATGAGGAGATGTACTTCACACCTCCGGACACTCGCGGCTCCGCCAGCAGCAGCGAGTCCGGGTTGTCGTCGCCGACGCCGCCACCACCACCTGCGCGACGTAGAGGGCGACCACCGTCGGCACGCTTGGGGCCTGCGGGACACAGCGTTCCGCGCCCGGCCCCCGCTACCGATGGTGTAGTGCGTCGCATGCGATGGTCTCAGACTATGAATGAGAACTGCATGCGCGCCTATTACAGGGCTACAAAGGGGGGAACCTTCATGACTACGTATCGTGACAGGATGCTGCCTTTGTTTCAGACACTTGAACCAACCGTGTCCGTGTCTGCCCAACGACTGTCGGATCAAGTGAGAGCCATCCAACGGTGTAAGTTGTTGGACGACTCTACTCTTGATCGTCTCCGCACCGAGGCGCTACCTATTGACATGACTTCTGACTCGCGACGAGACCCGCCTGCCCCGTCGTCACTGACACCGAACCAGGTGTCACTGGCTTCGATGTCCCGGGTGGATCTAGGCGCCGAAGACGATGATTTTGCTAATATGAGCCTAAGTACCCAGTGCAATGAGCATTTGAGGAGAACTTTGGAGGATGCAATTCAATTGTATAGATCCCCAGCTAGTTCTAGGCCCCGATTGCCTCGTTTGCCTACGCATAGACGTAATTTGGCGTTAGTGGGTGCCCTGGATGACTTACTAGCTCCCTACTTGGGTGCTAGTGAGGATTTAATCGATACTCACTCTATCTTGTATTGCGGGGCTATTACGGCGTGTCGTGTGGCTCGTGTCAGATTTCCGGACCCTGACCGAGCCCCTCGGCCCCCGTCATATGTCCCTGCTTGGCAGGTGCGGATCGAGCGACGTATCGATACATTTAGGACACTCATTGCAAAGCTAATCTGCTTCAGAGGAGGCAACACTCGCCCCCGAGTCATGCGTTTCGTGAACCAAGCCTTTGCTGGGACCGGCATTAGGCCGCAACAGTACATGTCTTGTGTCACGGAACGCATTGACTTTCTGAAGCAGAAAATCTACGCGTGGGCAAAACGCATTCGGCGCTACAGAGAGCGTGTGGATCGATACCAACTGAATCGTATGTTTCAGAGTGATCAAAGGAAGGTATACCGAAGCTGGGAAAAGCCTAGTCAGCGTGTGATTGATGAGCAAAGGCCAGATAGCCGAACCATGATTAATTTCTGGCGTGATATTTGGTCGGTGCCCGTCGATCACACCGAGGGTGATTGGATGCGTGTTGTTAGCGACGCGTGTGAGCCGATTGAGACCATGGAGGCCATAAGTATTACACCGTTAGATGTAAAATGTGCGATTCGTACGGCCCAGAACTGGAAAAGTCCTGGACCGGACGGATTGCACAACTTCTGGCTGAAGTGGTTTCGAAGCTCACACGTTCGACTCGCTACACAATTCCAAGAGGCCCTTCAACTAGGTTCTCTTCCGAGCTTCCTAACAACTGGTGTCACCTTCCTGCTCCATAAGTCCGGTAGTACCACGGAAGCTAAGAACTACAGACCCATTACATGCTTGCCTACCATCTATAAGCTCCTCACATCCATTTTGACGGTCAAAATTAATTCGCACATCGTTGCGAATAACATTTTGGCCCCAGCTCAGAATGGATGTAGGGTTGGGTCCCGTGGTACTAAGGAGCTCCTCCTCATAGACATGGCCGTATGCCAACAGGTTCGAAGGAACAGAAGAAAAATTTCTACTGCCTGGATCGACTACAAAAAGGCCTACGATTCGGTGCCTCATTCATGGTTAAGAAGGGTCTTAGAGTTGTATAAAATCGATACAACTCTAAGAAATTTTCTTGATTCGTGCATGAGGCAATGGATCACGGTGCTTTGTCAACCAGGCGGTGTAGATACACTTTCTGAGCCGGAGGACTACATAAGGATTGAGCGGGGTATATTTCAGGGTGACAGTCTGAGCCCCCTGAGATGTGGTTTTGTCTAGCACTGAATCCTCTTAGCACTTTGCTTAAGAATTCAGGGTTAGGCTATCGACTACGGAGAGAGGGTGAAATTATTTCTCACTTGCTGTACATGGACGATCTCAAACTTTTCGCTACTAAAAAACCAGAGTTGGTGGCCTTGTTAGAAATTACTCATAATTTCAGCAGCGCCATCAATATGGAGTTTGGTATCGATAAGTGTGCGGTCCTACATGTACAACGAGGGAAAGTTGTAAATTCATCAGATTTGCAACTTTCAGAGACAATATCGCTCAGATCCCTCTCTGAAGGCGAAACTTACAAATATCTAGGTATGGCAGAAGCATTAGCTATTGACGGGGACGTAAAACAGTCAGTGAAAGAGCGTTTCTTTGGTCGCTTGACAAAAGTTCTTAAGTCTTTTGTCGGGTGGCAACAAAGTGCGAGCTTTCAATGGCTGGGTTATGCCTTTACTCATCTATACTTTTGGCATACTTAGATGGACTCAGACTGAGCTTGACGCCCTGGATCGGAGAGTACGTTCACAGCTGACAGTCCATCGCATGCTTCATCCGCGCTCATCGGTGATGAGACTGTACATTCCTCGAAAGAGTGGTGGTCGAGGCTTTTTAAATGCTAAGACCCTACACAATCGGGAAGTGTGCAGCCTCAGGGAATATTTTCTCGGATCCGAGAGTGGAATGCATTGTGATGTGGTAGCTGTGGATAATAACCTCACTCCGCTCTCCTTGGCAAAAGAGAATTGGCGTAAACCCTCGATACTCAGCGTCGAGGACCGCAAGGACATATGGAAGAGCAAGGAGCTGCACGGGAGGTTTTATCGGGCTCTTACAGATCCCGATGTAGACTTCCTCGCTTCGGTGAACTGGCTACGTTTCGGTGACCTCTTTGGGGAAACCGAAGGTTTTGTTTGTGCAATTGCCGACGAGGTAATGATGACGAACAACTACCGGAAATATATCCTGAAGGACGGTACGGTCGATATTTGTCGGGCATGCCACCGTCCCGGGGAGTCACTCAGGCATATTATTTCCGGTTGTTCTCATCTTGCCAATGGTGAGTATTTGCACAGACATAACCTTGTAGCTAGGATCATCCACCAGCAACTTGCTCTTAAATATGGACTCGTGGACCAAGAGGTGCCATACTATCAATATGCACCCGCGCCAGTTCTAGAAAACGGCCGTGCCATGCTCTACTGGGACCGGTCTATCATCACGGACAGGACTATTGTCGCCAATAAGCCTGATATCGTGATAGTAGACCGGTCGGAGCGACGGGCAATACTCGTCGATATAACAGTTCCACATGACGTTAATCTCGTAAAGGCCGAAAAGGACAAAGAAACTAAGTACTTGGACTTGGCCCACGAGATTACCGCCATGTGGGACGTTGATTCGACGAGTATTGTTCCGATAGTTGTATCGGCAAACGGACTGATAGCGAAGAGCCTTGATCAACATCTGAAGAGGCTCTCGCTGGATGGTTGGGTCAAGGGTCAGATTCAAAAGGCAGTCGTTCTGGATACGGCACGTATCGTAAGAAGGTTTCTGTCTTTGCAGCCCTAACCATCGGTAGCCTGGGCCTTGCTTCGCTGCCGACGGTCTTCTAGGTTTAGGTTTTTATAATAATTTACTGTTTTATATGCAAAATTTATACGTTATTGTTAAGACTTGTAAATTTAATTTTATTTAGGTACCTAGTATGTAAGTGCTTAGATGGAATTTTTTTATAAGTTTATATAGTGATGTATATATTTTGTATTCAGTTTGTTTTTGTAAAAACCTAAATTTAAGAAAAATAAATGAATGAGTGATAATAATATTAAATTGTATTGGCTGTGGTGCTATCAATCGCCTTAAAATAATATCAACTTGTATAGATAACTAGCAGCACTCCGCGGTTTCACCCGCGTAACTCCCGATCCCGTGGGAATATCTAAAATATAAAATAGCCTATATCCTTCCTCGACAAATGGACTATCCAACACAGAAATATTTTTTTAATTCGAACCATCAGTTCCTGAGATTAGCGCGTTCAAACAAACAAACTCTGCAGCTTTATAATATCAGTATAGATAAGTTGTTGGGTTTATGACAACTAGACCTTTGAGAGACATTTTTTCTCTTCACGCTATCTTCACGTCAAAATCATCAACGCGTGCTCTATATCAGTGATGACGGCGCACACTGGCGTCACCACTCGGCCAAACTTTACTTGCCTCACCGTCATTGTGAATATGAACATTATAACGTCCACAAAACATCAAGAAATTAAAAGTTATACTAACTCCGCATATATAAACTAGTGATCAGTGACATCCTGAGAATTCCTAACTTCATATTTAGTGTTGTGTTATGCACAACAAGCACGGTCTCCAGAAAAACCAATGGTTAATCGAGATGCCGAAATATTTTGAATATGTCGTCACACTTTTTTCACAAAAAAGTGTGACGTTATGCGTTACGTTACGTTATTGATAAGGTAACCATAGCAACCATAGAGGTTTTTAGGGTTCCGTACCTCAAAAGGTAAAAGAGGAACCCTTATAAGATCACTTTCTTGTCCGTCTGTTTTTTAATAGATACAGTGATTCAAGAGCAAGGTTTTACTATAGGAGACAAAACTGTCGAGTGCAACAGCTAGTGTTAAATATCGTTATTAATTTGACGTAAGTAACAGGTTCTGATGAACTCTCTACCATAATATTAGTATTTTATCTCTATACTCTTGCCCTTGGCTCATACATAGACCTAAAAACTAGCCTCAATATAGGTTTATTAAGCTTGTTGTATGTTACATAATTGTATGACTATTATTATGTAGTTTTGACATAACAAGGCCATCTAGACAAATATTAATTTGTTTGTAATTTGTAGACCGAAATGTAATACTTAGCAATTTGCTGCACGATCAAGGTGTATTTCTGTTCATCACTCAGAAGATCATCATTAGATCCGCAGCAAATTTTTATGACACTACTTTAAAGATTTTCCGCTTTTGAACAAATATTGTCTGTCCATCTGTCTGTCACCAGGCTGTAAGTATCTCATGAACCGTGATACCTAGACAGTTGAAATTTACACAGATTTTATACTTCAATTGCCGCTATAACAACATAATATACTAAAAACAGAAAAAAAATGTGGGGCTCCCATACACCCTTGTTCGGAGCCTATGGAACCCTCCGTGCGCGAGTCCGACTCACACTTATCCTTTTTAAATGCATTTTTTCTTGTACCTACTGTTAACAGAAAAGCGTTGTAATAAAAGTTTTTTTTTAATTATACACAGTTTCAGCCAGGAAAACAATTATAACAAATTAAACAAATTAAAAAAAAAACTAGCTTTTTGGTCGTGACTTAGTCCGCGTAAAAGTCGAAAATGGCCCAAGGAATCACTTTGTCCCATACAAATTTTACCCCCCTTTTTCACCACCTAAGGGCACATGAGCTAAGGGGTAGAATTTCGAAAAATTCTTTCGGATGCCTACGTCATACAAAGAACACACCCTCCAAGTTTCAGGTCTCTACGATCAACGGTTTTTAGGCTGTACGTTGATCCGTCAGTCAGTCAGTCATTCACGAAACAGTATTTTATATTACAGATATAGATTGACCGATACAGTCATCAATCACAGTAATCGATAACCGATCTAAAACGCGCAACAATCGAATGGTTCGATAGTTATCGGACATGATCGATATAATCGATACATATGTCGACTCGGTTTGTTTTAACGTTCGAATTACTACGTTATTGTATCATTAATCGATTACGAAAGGTCATGGAGATTTTTAAAAGTATTATAGAAGAAGATTAAATTTATTATACTTACTGATATTTTTGTATTTTTAAACTAAAATTCAATGGACTTTACTTATATTAGATAGACGGCGCTAAGGTCTGATAATTAATTGAAGTCTTGATTTTTAAGTTTTTAAGTTTGGCTAAACGTGTAGTTTGACTAAATACACCCATGACAGAACGAGGTTTTGACGAAACATATATTTTGACGAAATACTCCTTTGGCCAAACGTGTACTTTGACCAAACACACTTTTGACGAACCGCCCCAAACCTCATTGGTATAATTTTTTTTCAGGGTAGGCAAAGAGCTATCAACCCATACCACATGATTAAAAAACAAGCATATAGCCTCATAGCCTTCGATCTGCGATGGCAGATCGAAGGCTATGAGTATACTACTAAATATTTCAACTCATCTGTCGTTACGTAATTAATCATAGACATTTTTTAAATTTCTTTTTAGTAAGGCAAAGGCTATTATCAGCATAAACAGCCTTGTTACACACTTCATCGATTTTAACTTGCCATGTAATCTTTAAATTTTTTGAAATCCCTTAGCTTAGTAGTTCTAAGCGATGGCAGTCCCACAAAAACCTAGTTCTTTTTTTTTAGTACCTAAGCCTTATTAATGGGGTTTTAAAGCAAGATTAAAGATAGTTACTTTTCAAAGAATCGTGGTCATCCATAAAACCCAATGAGGCAATGAACCAGTTACCTTTTGCACCATATCTTTATCCTGACAAATTGTAGGTATTATGATGCAACTTTTAACGAACGCCATACAAGAGAAATATGTCGAACCTCATTTAATGGTGACCTCCATTTAAGGACTTATGTAGGCCGGAGGAAGTGCGTAGGGGTCGGTATAAAAATGTTTCTTGATATCAAAATATAGCAACTTGTTGGTAACCTTATTTAATTTTAAATTGATGTCAAGAAACGGCCCGCGAAATTCAAGTAATCTGTAATGTAATGTGATCTTAGAGTTCCGTACCCAAAGGTGTAAACGGGACCCTATTACTAAGACTTCTCCGTCCGTTCATCTGTCCGTCCGTCTGTCCGTCTGTCTGTCACCAGCTGTATCTCATAAACCGTGATAGCTAGGCAGTTAATTTTTTTACAGATTATATATTTGTGTTGTCGAGCTCCCATACAATATGATACGGAACCCTTCCTACGCGAATAGGACTAGCACTTGTTTTTTTTTTAATGTAGCGGTCTTTTGGTACGAAAACCACCCAAAAATAAACTACATCAAGCTTTGCCTAATTTCGCTATCTAATAGATCAGTATAAAGGTTTGTGGCATGTTTACAAATATAGAACGCCTATATACCGCCGAACCTTGTTTAAAAACAAATCAGGGACATGCTGGAATTGAATCTCTTTAGATCGCCACTCACCACAGGGAATTCCACTAGATTGAAGGTTTCCCAAATCGAAGTAATACTTTAACGTATGTGTTCATTGCAGGATGAAGAAAGCTAACTTTAGCCGAAAAATATAATACAATCGTATTGAAAACCACTTCTTTTTTTGAAGCCGATTAAAAAGGAAAATTGAGAAGATCTGAAAAGGATAAACTGGATTTTCAACATAGGTACCTACCTATCTAGATTGATAGATAGGTATATATCCTGGATATATCAAACTTATTTTAATAAATTTATTTTATTTAAAATTGTAATTAATAGCTTCTTAAAAGTTATTTATAGTTTCAAGTTATGTGATATTTTTAATTACGTATTTATTAATAAAGTTGTGTTAGATTTGGTATTTAAAAAAAATCTAAATATGGATAGAGGTACAAATGGTTCAATACAACCGCACCAAATTAGGTAGCATCGGATTTAATGTCTTCCTGGTTTTAGTAGATCAACAAGTAATTTAAGAAATTAAACACACAGTATGGCAACATTAGTTTAGTCCCATCGTAGAAATCAAAAATTCCTATTATTAAAATGTTTTTAACTGAAGCAGGAAAAAGTCCTGCTTGAGTTGAAGGATTATCTCACATAATAACTAAACTAAAATAAACATATTATTAATTATTAAAAAGCAAATTAAAACTCTACGGTATGGATGAGCATCTACTTTTAGAGTATTTTTGTTTTTTACAGAATCACCAGCACTTAATGAATTAACCTAGCCATTAGATGTTATACAAAATATACCGCTGAGTAATCCGAGTATTGATTAGCTTTCATCAGAATTTGTGGGGTTTTGGAACAGTAGCTATGACGCCTGACTGACGTCTGACGAAGCCTACTTAGTGCCTTTGACGTATTTTTCTTAGTAACTAGAATGACGATCATAGGTGACTTGGATGACGAACAGTCGACAAATGATACGAGTAATTTTTAACAAGAACTAAGCGTTACAAAAACCGCAAACATCATAACAATAACAAAGCTAAAATATCAGTTTTAGTGTAGTGGGTCCGAACTAAAAACATTCAAAGACTAGCGTGCTCTGTGGTTTCACGCGTATAACTCGATATTCCCATGCGATTGGGAATATCAGGATAAAAAATGAGTATGCCAAATATTAATGCCAATAATTCATTGCATCATCATACCCAGTTTTATCAAAATCAGTCCAGTCCAGTAGTTTCGGAGCTCATTCGTTACAAAAAAATACATAGTTAGTTACATAGAGTTCGATCTAATAAACGCGTGTTAACAAGAACATCTTCTTAATGTTAGTGTTAAATAGATTTTGGCACCAATACTATCTGTAAAAAAGCTTAACTGAGTTCTCTTCCTTTTTACCTTTGCTTTTCTTGGGCATGTACCTACCTTATGGTATTTAATATATATCTACAACTCTCAAATTAAAATTGTCATAAAACAGAAATATTATAAGTATACTTAGGTTTCATAAATTAGTTTAAGATATGTACTATGTAATAATGTTTAGGTTAAGTTTTGTGTAAATAAACACCTCATTTATTTAAAACTATAATGTTGGTTTATAACAATCGAACTTTATACAGATTGGAATTCCTATAACGATGTCGAGATGCCGACATTTCCATATATTGCTTTAATATGTGACTCAATATTGAAGCGTTGTTCATAGCACGTGACTTTGAATATATTTTATACAAATTATATTATAGACATAGATATTCAATACTTACTTTTGAGGACTAAAGAACTTTTAGGACCTTTAAGTATTGTTTATAAATTATTAACCGACTTCAAAAAAAAGGAGGACGTTCTCAATTCGTCGCGTATATGTATGTTCGCCGATTACTCGAAAACGCCTGGAATGATTTGGACTCACAGCTACCTGTGAGTCCAAATCGTCCCATAAAAATTGGATGAAGATCTGAAGAGGATCTTCGGAGTGATGAACAGAATTGCATCTCGAGAGTGCAGCAAATTGTTGTGTACTACTTTTAAATAATGATCCAAATAAAGGACTTTAAGGTCTAGACAGTGAATACGATCAGAAAAGATTTGAGAAAAAGAGTGATTTTTTACACTTATTATGGGAATAAGTATAAAAAATCACTCTGTATGTATATTAAAAGCCGCCATTTTTAAGAAAGTTATAAAAAGTTTGCTCTTGTTTAGTGTTTCTATAGGTCCCCTAAAGAAATATTTTTCTATTACATTATTTAATTTTACAATTCTGACAGATGTAGCTAATTTAACAAATAGAAGGCAAGGTGATCTGTTTAGCTTCGTTTCCATTCCATTTTATTATTTTAAATAATAAGCTTTTGTTATGAACTCAACGACCTTCTCCTACACCAGGTCAAATGTCAATTTCAAGTGACACTCGATCCCATTACGGTCCAATAGAGTGACATAACTGACAGAGTGTCAGTGTCCTGACAGTTTGAGGGTCCTTATTCCAATTCGGATCGCCATTATGGTTATGAAACGTTACAAAACTACGTTCCTTTTGTTAACTTGGAACAGTTTTGACGGGATCGTGATTAAATAAGGCGTATTGTGTTATATTATAGAATTGGTTCCATAAATTATTTTTTCGAGAACCTAAAAGGCATCTTTCTTTATTAATTTGAACTGTCACAAGAAAACAGTCGGTGACGTTTCAGGGCATATTTTTTTAAGGCCATTATGAATAAAAACGCATATTTTTAATTAATCAACGCTTTTACAAAAAAACAAGTAAGAATAGTAACCGATATTAAATAAATATTTGCAACTTTAAAACACGTCTTCGAAAACGTACTTAGTACTTATACAACAAGCCAATTTGGCATAACTCGAACAAAATCTTGACATTGGTTAATAACGTAAAATTTTATGGGATAAGACCAAATATGGTAATTTACCTATTTGTCAAAATCATACATTATAAAATCGATCTATATCTAACAATTTATCTACAAGCAATTAGGTGAAACATTTCATAGTAATTTGTTGGCGCCTGCGCTCGCGCCGCCCGTCAGTCAGTCGAAGCTTGCGCGTGGGCGGATTGCCCAATGACGCTACTTGACCAACTTCGTTTCTGAAGACCACTGTTTGTTAACTTATAAAATAATATTTTTTTATAAGTAGGTAAGATACAGACGACCTAATTGGCTTCTTGACAGTTTGACAGTATTTTAAAAGTCGCAAATGTTTTAAAATACCAACTCATTAATCGAAAAAATCTTTTAAAAAATTTTTAGGGGACCGTATCCAAAGGGTAAAAACGGGACTCTATTACTAAGACTTCGCTGTCCGTCTGTCTGTCTGTCACCAGGCTGTATCTCATGAACCGTGATAGCTAGACAGTTGAATTTACACAAATGTGGTATTTCTGTCGTATCGCTGCTATAACAACAAATACTAAAAACAGAAAAAAATGAATATTTTTTTTAGTTTGTTTTTAAGAATTGTAGATTATTGAAGTGAAAACTTCTTTAGCGGCGTTGAGCACTTTTTCTGTAATGGGTATAAAATCTTAAACTCGCGTCAGGACACGTGACCTGATCGAAAAAGCGTAAGACGGATGGAGAGTAGACAGCTATCCCCTCTCTACGGCGCGGCGAAAATGTATGCCTGGGCCTACTGTTTTTAATTTGGCTGTGAGTGTATTAAGACGTACATATGGTATTTTTTAACGGACGACTATTGACGGACGACAAATGTCGGACGACTATTTGTCGGACGACTATTGACGGACGACAAATGTCGGACGACAAATGTCGGACGACAATTTGTTGGACGACAAATGTCGGACGACTATTTGTTGGACGACACATGTCGGACGACTATTTGTCGTCCGACTATTTTTTATTTTTTTATTTATTAAAGCGGTTTCACCCGCGAGTCCCTATCTACGCGCCGCCGCGCCGCGCCGTGCCACAGAGGCCGTCACGTCACCGTACTTTAATTAAAGTACTTTAGATACTTTAATAACTTTAAAAGTACTTCAATTAAAGTAATTAAAAGCCTTAAAGTTAAACAAATAAACGAATTACAATGTACTGATTACGAAACAATATAAAAATCTATCAATCATCCCAAATCGTGTCTTACCGCAAGGCTGAACCGTATCGGATGTAACTTATTGTAACTGATAATTACATCTCCTTTCATCTCAATATTGTTTCTTGTGAATAAATTGGTTAACTTAATTAGTAATTTAATAAAGCCTTGAAGTTTAGCTGAACTACTGTTTCATAATATTTTTACAAATGATGGGTCGGTCTTGGATTTCTATCACACCAGCCGGACGGTAGGTAGGTGACAATGCTGTCCAAGATGTATAGCACGCTTTTTTAGAAGATACCTGTTCACTCGTGACTTATAGACCCGCAAATTTTAGGTACAAGTCCGGAAAGAAAAAAAACAATAAACTTGTTATTTCTCATAGAATATTTCTTGAAACGATCTGCTACTGCCATCTATTAGCACTCACTTAAACAAATATAGTTTATTTTTTATTCGCTAGATGGCAGTAAAAAATTTAAATCAGCGCCATCTACATTCGAATAGCGGTCTTTCTAGAAACTAAGTTTCTCAATTTGTATAATAGATGGCAGTATAAGTTAAACAAAAAGACTAACACAAATAAAATCTCATCTGTCGCGTCAAATCTCATCTGTCGCGTCAAAATCTGTCGCGAGAACGGCTGAAAATGCTCACCCACAAAAGTGCCCAACGCGCCATAAGAAGTTTTCACTTCAAAAAATCATATTCTTAGTGATTTGCCTATAGAAGGAACCTACATACGAAGTTTCAAATTTTTTGTAGCTCTTGTAGTTTCAGAGCTTACTTGATAGTATTTATCTCTAACTAACTGCCTCAGGCGGCTTACCCCCCATCGTTTTTAATTTTTAATTTTAATTTTGTCCACTCTTCCTTTATTATAAAAATGAATCGCTGAATGTGTTGCTAAGCGTAAATCTCGACAACAGCTGAACTTTTATTTATAATTGTTATTGTTATTTTCAGGAGAAGGAAGGAAAAAATTAAGAAAATTGCGTATAAAATTATTACGAGGGTGAAATTGCGGATCGCAGCTAGTTATAAATATAGATACACTATAGCTGCGCCCCGCGGTTTCACCCGCGTAACTCCCAATCCCGTGGGAATTTCGGGATAAAAAGTACCCTATGTGTTAATCCAGGTCTCCAGCTATCTAGGTACCGAGTTTCATCGCAATCGGTTCAGTAGTTTTTGCGTGAAGGAGTAACAAACATACATACACACACACACACAAACTTTCACATTTATAATATTAGTAGGATACAAATTCAAAATCTATCTTGCTAAAAAAGTTCTCACACCTACACAAATGTAAGCAAGTTATGTCTACCTTTCCAAAAAACGATGGCCTTCAACGTATTGACATGTTTTAATCTATATTATCATCATAATATGTAACAGTTTGTAATGTATTTAACATCCGTTTATCGTATGATAAAACGCAACAGCGACATTTCGTGCAGCGAAATTTGCAGACAGATTAGTAATTAATTATGTTGATACAGATTGTGGACTGTATGGAGTTGATTTTAATTTCATAAATTAAATAACTGCTACAATTTATTATTTTTAATATCTGCTATTACGGTAATGTTCGGGGATTCATATTTCAGCACATTATTTTATCCAGCATGAAAGTAAGAACTTAACTTAGTTTGATAAGTAAAATAGATATTCAGTCAATTAAAAATTCCAAAAAATATTGATTCCTACATAGATTGCCTACAGGACATTATATACAGCTCCATCTAGCCCCAAACTAAGCAACTAGGCTTGTGTTATGGTGGCCGGACGACGGATATAATACTCATATACTTTTCTTGGTAAATAAATTCTTAACTAGCAGCGTTCCGCGGTTTCACCCGCTTAACTCCCGATCCCGTGCGAATATCGGGATAAAAAGCAGCCTATGTTACTCCCAATGAATCAATCTCCCATACCAATCATCAAAATCGGTCCAGTAGTTTCGGAGCCTATTCATTACAAACAAACGAAAAAACAAAAAGATGTCCTCTAAACTATTAGATAAATAGATACTATAGATATACATACATACAGACTGACACCCAGACCAGAAACAAATATCTGTAAGTACATAATATTTGTTTGAGCTGGGAATCGAACCCCCAACATTCAGGTATTTGCAATATAGGTAGGTACTAACTAAGCGACAGCCATTTTCGTTAGGCATCTACCTCCGCCATAACGATACTTTGTTGTGGCTCTATCGATATGATTTGTACCATAATTTACATAAATATGTTACTTTCACAATCCTTTAGGTGATGAATGAACGATTGTAAACTGACTACTTTACTACCGAGTAGGTAGAACATTGTGATCTCGTATTTACCATAGAAACTTTATAGAATTCCGTTCAGTTGTTATGAAATATCGGTAAATGTATTTACTTACCTACATTATTTATAAGTACTAGCCTCGATAAAAAAATTATGATGATATGACGATGTACCCAAAATCTATGAAATTAAATTAAATACCTACTTTTTCTTATTTTTTTGCCCTTTAAAATGGTGGCTTTGGATAGCATTTGCGCATGAGTTGCTCCTATAATTAAACGTTTCTGTTGACATGACAAAAAGCCTAAAATATATATGTAAGCAAATTGTTAGTGTTATATACAATGGCAGCTTAAGTATTACTACAGGTAAGTATAGCGAACCCCCTGCATCTCTAGTTAAGCCTTCGAATTACACCTTAGGGAGGCAGGCTGAAAAACAGCGTTGTGCAGGACCAGAAAAGGCGCTGCTCAACAATAAAGCTGACGCCTCTCGTTTTGTCTAATTACTCTTGTGTGATAGGAGGACTAGGGCAATATTACTGATAAGGTTAATTTAGACAATAAAGTTTTTTTCATCTAATTTTATTTTTTCATTTTTAAAACTTATCTCCTAGATTAAAACTATTAGTGATCAAAACCTCATTACTTAACACATAATTTTCAGCAAATCTAAACATGCAATTATTGACATAGCTAAATGAACAAGACGTGTGGAGCCATTACAAAAAAAAAAGACAAATTAATTGAGAAACTTCTTTTTTTTAAGCCGGTTAAAAGGTAGCACTTAACATATCAATTAATATAATATTTCAACACTTGTCTTGTCCAGTGCAGAGAATGCATGTCGATCTTTCAACAAATCAAGCTCGCTCGATCGCCTCCGGTCCATAAGAAGACTTGTTCACTAGCACAATCAAAATAAAATTAAATAAATAATAAAACGAATCTAACGATACCTTAAATAAATAGAGAAATCCATCGAGTGGTTTGGAAGATATGAGGGAATAAAAAATCGGTGCGGTGTGGACTGAGTTGATCCTACGGCTATATTTAAATTTGTCGATCGTCTTTTGTTTCTTTTTACCGTTTTTCCGATTGTCTTTTGTTACTTTTTTCGATCGTCTTTTGTATTTGTTCCAACCAGAACCAATAACACTGAAAAATTGCAGTAGTTAATTTGGCTCCTGGGATTGATGGACTGATTTTGATTTACCTGTTTATTAACAACCAAAATTAATAGAAAATAGGAGGTTTGTGTTCGAAACAGTTTGATGGTGGAAATCCCACACACTAGCACTAAGCGTTTAGCTTCGTCATTCCTCATTACGTACAGCAAGGGAATGGTATCATTTGCCTGCGTCTGTCTTTCCTGACGTGTACAATTTTGGTGTCTTCAAGTCACGAGTGAATAGGTATCTTCTAGGAAACCGTGCCACATCTGAAACCACATCGTCACCTACCATCAGGCAGGAGTTATAGTGGTCAAATGCTGACCTATCATTCGTAACAATAAAAGGAATCTATAAGAGTGTATACGGCCCCTAGGTGATTTTAGTTGATGCATATCAATTTGTTAACGGTTCGATAGATATTGAAAGAGCATTTAGAATTGAGATATATGTTATATTTAATTGATAGTGTTAGCACCATATTTATTTAGGCAGAATGATGTTTCTCACGGTGTGGTAGTGAAATAGTGAATATGGCACCTCGACTGTCACATACAAAGACTTTTAACCCTTTTGAAAATTATTTGCCAGGGCCTTTTTTGTATTATGTACTTTAGTTTATTAATTCATTTCTTACTAATTTTTTTTGTGCCATCCTACCTACTATTATAAATGTGAAAGTTTGTATGTTTGTTACACCTTTACGCAAAATCTGCTACTGAAACTACCTAAAAATAAGGAAATATTGTTCCAATAATTTTTAACTTTGACATTTTAACGAAAATCAAAACAAAGTTTTATTCAGTGGGCCGTTACTTTGAATTCACTCTACTTATGAAGTTGTTTAGTACTTTTGTGAAATTCCTCCTAGTTTCACAATTAAAATTAACATAAAATATTGCGAATTTCGAAAAAAAATCTAAAACAAAAACAACATAATAGAAATGCCAATCACTATCTCTAGGTGAAACAAAGCAACCGAGAAGCCGACGTAAGTAGGGTGTCTACGATTTATCGACGATCGCGGACTGGAACAAACGGTTTGGTAATATCCGAGCCAAATCTCAAGAGAATAATAGAACAATTAAATCATTGCGCAAACACATGACAATAATAGAGAGGTGTCCAAACTGTTAGAGTATTATGGGATTTTCAAACAAAAGTTTTAAAAAGAACATCGCTATACTTTTTCTTTCTTTAGCTATTGCTGTTATCTACACTAATATTAGGAAGAAGAAAGTGTTTTTGAAGTGAAAACTTCTTATGGCGCGTTGGGCACTTTTGTGGGTGAGCATTTTCAGCCGTTCTCGCGACAGATTCTAGCGACAGATGAGATTTTTTTTTGTTTTTGTGTTTGTAACAAATAGGCTCCGAAACTACGTAACTGATTTTAATGATACTTAGTATGTGGATACATAGATTCATTGGCAATAACATAGGCTACTTTTATCCCGATATTCCTACGGGATCGGAAATTACACGGGTGAAACCGTGTAGCGCTACTAGTATGTAAATATACAATTTAAAGTTCTCAAAATGTCTCGACTTACGTCAAGTCTTTCCACTATATGCCAGCGACGTATCCTCGGCTATTTCTGCCACATTTTTAGATGCCAGGACTAGAACTACGAGAAACTTATCATCTTTGCTAACGTAGAGGTTCACGTGGTAGATCCCTTGAGATGGTTAAACCAGCTGAAACAGAACAGCTCTTTCAGATTTGAAGAAGTGGTCCGAATAACTACAGACCGTAACAAGACAATGAAGAACCCTTACAAACCGCTGGGTGAAAAAAAATGAGGGTATCCATCTTAAGGCATAAAGGATTGACTTATGAGAAAGATTTAAAATTAGAATTTAAAACTTTAAATATTATATTAAACTTTTTAAAGTCACACGATTTGTATTCATAGTCATTTATCTAGCCCACTCTAGTCTCCTCGCGACCCTGACTATTGTAACATAGTCGAAACGTTGAGGTAAGAGAAATAAAAATACGCGAATAAGACCCGGTTAAAATAAAAGTTGTTCACCAATCGCCGGCATCTCTTCCTTAGGCCTGCAGCAGCCTGAAAAGGCTGTTTGCTTTCTGAAAGAATCTGGGATGGTTGGAGTGACAAAGAGGATCTTCTAATACGTACAATAGCCCAACTGGAGAGGCTAAGTGCGGTACAGATCTCTCCACTCACGAAGGCGCGCCCTTCCACACCTTATGAATGTTGTTGTAAACATAATCTGTATATAATTCTATCTCTGTTGTATGCTGTCTCTACTGATAGTCTTCACACACACATTAAGACATCTTGTTAGCACGTGCGACACTCATATTAATGCGCACCGAGAAAATTTACCCTGGAGGGGCGCGCCTTCGTGAGTGAACAGATCTGTAACAGTTCCGTAAAACTAAACTAAACTAAGTACCTAGTTCTTATCGTAAATAATGGTCACCCCAGCCTACAGTAAGCAACCTTGCGCCCGTGAACTAGACAAGCGAACAAATCGCATCCGATGTTTGTTACAAGTACTTACATATTAATTATACATCCGAGAGGTAGGTAGGTACCTATACCTACCTAGACCCATTCCACGGTAATGACCCACTTTGAACTCATTATTAACGTGTCGAAAATGCATTGTGTTTTTTAAAACTATAGTTTTTGCCCGGTCAAAAATCAATTACCTATTTTGCATCAGGGACGTAGCCGCAGTGGATCGTTATATTTCATCGTTTAAGAGGAAAGGGTACCGGCGCTCTCTCCATACAAACGTAGTCGACTGTTTCCTCCCTGGATAATGACACTAGAGCAAATATTTTAGTAGCATAAAACTTATATCTGCCATGACCGTGACTGACTTTGACTTTATTTATTAGAAAATAAAAAAAACCAAGACATAAAGTTATAGGTTTTATGTAACAAAAATATTCGAGCGGAGTAAGAACCCTTTCCTCTTAATCAAACTTGTCATATTTCGTTAATATTCGTTCGTTGTTCGTCATTTTATTGTATTTTGTTATTGACATGAAAGACTTTTAAAGATTGGTTAATGATACAGCCTGCCTTTTTTTTGTAAAAACCGGCCAAGTGCGAGTCGGATTTGCGCACGAAGGGTATCACGGTCAGACAGACAAACAGTGCAGCCTTAGTAAAATGGTCCCGTTTTTACCTTTGGGGTACGGAACAACTAAAAGTTCCAACTTTATACTTCGGTATTGAATATTGGTATGCTGGGCGTCGAAGGAAAAGCAGATTTACAAAGATTAATTTAATTAAAGACGTGCGTCTCGTCCGATGGACGGACGGACGGATGGATAGAAGAGATGGAGCGAGAGCTCCGACAACCGACATGACACTTTTTAGTGTTGTGCCCTATTTTTTAACCCCCGACGCAAAAACGACGGGGTGTATGTGTGTGTGTCTGTCTGTGGCATCGTAGCTCCCAAACGGATGAACCGATTTTGATTTAGTTTTTTTTGTTTGAAAGATAAGTTAGTCGGGAGTGTTCTTAGCTATGTTTGATCAAAATCGGTCCAGCCGTCTAAAAGTTATGGGGGATAATACTCAGGATTAACAACCGAATGTTAGTAGATATGCCCGAGTATCAAGTTAATTTGAGTTTTTTGGCTTCGTTTGGATCTTTTTTACTTTTCTTTCCAATTTTTTATTATATTAGTAGCTGTGCTCCGCGGTTTCACCCGCATAACTCCCGATCCCGTTGGAATATCGGAATAAATTAAGATGTAAGCTATCCTATCTTTCAAGTTAGATCAAACTGCACACGGTGTGCAAATTTGATTAAAATCGGTTAAGTACCTAGTTTAGGAGTCCATCGCGCACAAACAACGTGACACGTAATTTATATATATTAGAGAAGATGTATAGATAACCTAGATCTAGACGTCTTCTTCTATGTAGGTATACTTAGGTAGTTCTAATATTTAATAGCTATGAAATACCTACTTGTAGTTGTAAAAGTTGAATATCTAAAGGAAAACATTGAAAAAGAATACCTTTAATAAAAAAAACTGTTTAGGGTTAAAAATAATCTTCACTACATAGTATAAAACAAAGTCGCTTTCTCTGTCCCTATATCCATTTGTATGCTTTAATCTTTAAATCTACGCAACGGATTTTGATGCGGTTTTTTTAAATAGATAGAGTGATTCAAGAGGAAGGTTTATATGTATAATACATGCATAATATAGCCGTGCGAAGCCGGAGCGGGTCGCTAGTTAACTATAAATTAATAATAGTTATTGTTTACACCAAATTATCTGAATCATAAATCGCAAGAAAATAAAGAAATAAAATAAAAAAAATTAAAAAGCCCCTCCCTACAAAAAGGATAAAATAAAAAATTAAATTAAAAATTTAAAAAACCCCCGACACAAAATAATAAAAATAGTATGAACGTAAAAAGCCTAAAACAAGCAAAAAAAATCTATAAAAAGAAAAAGCCACAAAAAGAACAAAAAAGGTATAAACGTGAAACCCTACAAAAAGAAAAAAATAACCTCGAAATTATGATTCTACTACGTAAGTACATGTGAATTTTTTTGATTAAATATTGTCGCGTCGGGGGACCGCTCTTTACCTATAGAAACACCTTCCTAAGTAAAATGATATTAAAATTTCAACGAAAATGTTAAAGTATTAAGAATTACTAGTGATAAAATGCTAAAATAAAAATGTTAACATTATATTAAATTGACTCGAAAAAGAGCGGTCCCCCGACGCGACAATACCTCACCTCGAAATTATGATTCTACGTAGTAGAATCATAATTTCGAGGTTATTTTTTTCTTTTTGTAGGGTTTCACGTTTATACCTTTTTTGTTCTTTTTGTGGCTTTTTCTTTTTATAGATTTTTTTTGCTTGTTTTAGGCTTTTTACGTTCATACTATTTTTATTATTTTGTGTCGGGGGTTTTTTAAATTTTTAATTTTAAGTAGTTTGACCACAGAGTCCCACCAATTAGTCAATTATTTTCGTCGTAAAGTAGCGCCATCTAGTGTAACGTAGCTACACTAGATGCCGCAGTTTTACCTTTAAATAGCCAGATGGCGCTGTGTTAACAGGTATTTTAGGGTTCATTTCCATTATTCAAAGGTCGCCATAGTCACATGTCGTCCCGATCGCAACACGTCCAATGCAGACGACTAAACCGATCCCGATGTGATTTATTACGATGTTGAAGGTGGTGATTCACGAGCAGCTCCTGTCGGCTCTAGGTCACAAGGTGGTGATTCACGAGCAGCTCCTGTCGGCTCTAGGTCACACGGTCAGAGGTCACGCAGATTGACACGAATTGCTCCTCGTTCTGACTGACAGACAGCAGTCGCGTTCATTATCTATTGCAAGCTTGTTAGGGTTGTCAATAATGACTAAGCACAATTAATTTATTAATAACTAGAAGCAGTCTTTTGTTTCACCAGCGTAAATCCCGATCCCGTTAGAATATCGGGATAAAAAGTAGCATATGTTACTCCCAATGAATCAATCATCATACCAAGTTTCAACAAAATCGGGTCAGTAGTTTCGGAGCCTATTCGTTACAAACAAAAAAAAAAACAAAAGAATCATTCGATTAGGGGAGTCCTTTATATCCTATTGGAATAATAGAATAAAGGGTAAGTTCTCACTAGTTTCATCATGAAACTATTCCATGGAAGGTGAGTTTTTTTCTCACTAGTTCCAAAGAGTCCTGGAATGGAACTAATTTTCCCTCATAAATTCCTGTGTAGTTTTTTTTTCTAGAGACGGTCGAAATGAAAATTTTGAATTAAAATAGAAACAAAATACGAAGGAAATGTATGTCTTTATCATTAAAATCGTTAGAGCCGTTCAACTGTGAATAGGGAATAAACAAATACACTTTCGTTTTATTAGTTAGGATTTCTATCACCTTATGTTAAAAAATGGTTGTCTGTAAAGTCTGTTTCCGGACGATAATTTTACGTGATAACGTCATAAGAAAACATTGATGGTAACCATGGCAACGATAAAACGTTGCTATAGTTACCTTGTCAATAACATGAGGCGTTCCAGTAACGACGCGTGACGTGACACTTTTTTGAGATTGCAGGTGTTCACCAATTTATAAAACGTTATCACGTCAAAAAACAGTTTTTCTTAAAACGTTTAAAAACTTTTATTCTTCCAGTTAATCAATCTGTGTGTCAACCCTAACAAACAGCTGAAACAGGCCCCGCCAGAAGTGTTGTTAATTAATCTATAGCCCAACAATAGCAGTATTTAAAGATCGTGCGCCTGCGCATGCGACAATGGCCTGTCAGCTCGAAGGGCAGTTTGAATTTGGAATGCGGGGTTCTAAATTTGAAGTGCTGTATGATTAAAATAAGGTTAACTTAACGGTTATGTGAAGTAAACTTTGAATGTAGAAGGCACTTGAAATATGAAGGTGAAAGGGATTCCTTAGGTCACTGTCAAGAGTGTCAAGTTACAAAATTAACTTAAATTTTTTAATCTTTTTGAGTGCGTAAGCCAGCGCTAGTCATTCCTGAATATATTTTCAAGGAAAAATGCATCCTCAAAGTTTAGCTCCGTGGCGAGACTTTTTTTTACATACATATAATAGGTCAGCGTTTGACCACTATCACACCTGCCTGACGGTAGGTGACGATACGGCCTAAGATGTAACTAACATGCCTTCCTAGAAGATACTTATTCACTCGCGACTTGAAGACCCCCAAATCATGACTTGAACTCATGACCCGGGACGTCATGAGTTTTATCATCTTACCGCTTAATTTACCCTTGTTATTATTTAACTTGCAATATTAGTTAGTTTAGGTCAAATCTTCCAAGCAATAGGTACACGACTTCTTAGATACTGTCGGGGAGTTACGGTTTTGTACCACTGACCTTTGCTCTCGAAGGTGATCTGAGGGTCCTGGTCGATGGAGACGTGTCCTTTAACGACCCTTGTTCATAGGGCGCTGGTATTCAATTTCCACCGCAGATGATGTGTAAGGGGACCGAAGGCTAGCCACTTTCAGATCCGCACGCAAAATGTCTATATTGAATATATCGAACTTGATACGCAGTCCAATAATACGAAGAACGAGACAAAGGTCCACAGATGATGCGCGGCGCGAACCGGTACTACAACGGAGCTCGATGGATGTGCTCGCTCGAAGGCAGCGAGACGAAGACTGTGGATGTCGGTCGAGGTACGTTCGATATTCAAACGGGATAAATGTATGAAATCTACCCACAAGTGGTGATTTCTTTCAAACACCTACCCTCAACTATAGATAAAAAAGAATCGAACGAATATAGTCTGTTCCTCTACGGAACATATCCTATGTATTTATTATCTGTGTATTTACTTTTGTTTGTATTTAATATTTAGCTGTCTCTTATTGTTTCATGTGTATGTATTTACCTATGTCGTAAATTATTTTTAAAGTTAAAACAATTTTTAGTGCGGTACGCATATTTTTAGATGAGATAAAATCTCTGGACTCGTGACACCGTTACGAGACGCAGCTACACTGTGTGCAATTTTGTAATTGTTTAGTAAAAAAGTTGAAAAATTAAGTTTATGTTTAAAGTTTTTTTTATTAAGACTTTTTTTATAAGTTTTCACTTCTGTCGGCACTTCCGGAGTGCAACCATTTTTTGTTTCTATTTTTCTAAGCTGAATTAGAACCATTTCCTCTTACTTTCCGTGTTAGTTTTCCGCGTATCCGGGAACAACCATTCGAATTGTGTATATTTGATTTGAATTGGCGTGGAGGTATCCTCACGATCGTTTCCATTACCGCAAGTAAATGAGCACATGTAAAATAATGATATGCCTTTATTTAATAATTCATACGTCAATTATTTTAAGAGTGTACTTATATTAGAGACAATCAAGGTCCAGCCCGAGGGCTGCGGCATTTTTGATGGTACTTTTTCGACTTTATGATATTCCGCCCTGAAGGTATGCTTTATCATTAACTAGCGACCCGCCCCGCGCGGCTAATGCATGTATTACACATATGAACCTTCCTCTTGAATCACTCTATCTATTAAAAAAACCGCATCAAAATCCGTTGCGTAGTTTTAACGATCTAAGCGGTCAAAGGGAAATAGGGACAGAAAAAGCGACTTTGTTTTATACTATGTAGTGATAGTGAAGTGATGATTTAAGAAAATGTCAGGATCTAGTTAATCTATACATATAGAATTCTTTGTCTTGACTGACTGACTGACGGATCAACGCATAGCCGCTGATCGTAGACCGCAGATCGTAGAGACCTGAAACTTGGAGACTTGGAGAGTGTGTTCTTTGTATGACGTAGGCATCCGATAAGAAATTATTTTCCGAAATTCTACCCCTAAGGGGAAGAAAAAGGGGGAGCATCGTTTTTATGGGACAACGCGATTCCTTGGTCCATTTCCGACTTCTACGCGGAAGAAGTCGCGGGCAAAAGCTAGTATCTTATAAAAATTATGCAATAATGGATTGGAAAAATTATGCTCTTACGATCCACGGAAAACATCGTGATGAAACCCGTGGCTTAGTTGACTCCTAGCTGGCTTAGTATTATGGCAAGTTATTTCCTCTGGACACGGTCGACTAAGCTAAGAGGGTGGACTAGGTGTTGGGCAAGCCTGGCGCTTATTAGGTAGATGCAAAGGCCAATTATTATAATTAGTGCATTAGTGGAATTAATAAAAATAAAAAAATCAAAGGTCGATAATTAACATTGAATGAACCGATCGCAATGTAATAACCCATTAGTGAATATTAACCTACTGATACAGGGTTATTTAGTAATCATATAACAAAGCGGGTGGGGACTCTCTGACCTCAGGTATCTCTGTACATTGACAATCAATATAAAAAAAGAAAACAAAACGAATTTCTAAAAGTCATAAAACAAAACTTGATTGTTAAGGTACACATAAAATATATTCCACGTGTCATAGTTGGACCACCACCCCGAACTCGTTTCATGTTCCAACGGGAAGGACATTTTATAACTTCACATTATCGCCCATAACGGGGAAGCGTCAGTGGGGAGGGACAACAGAAATAAATTTTAATCATTTTGAGTTCCGTTGTCCCCATTATGAGTACACCGTTAATAGGGAAAACGGAAAAAAATTACATATTTTTATTGAGTTCCACTGTCCCCATTGAATGGGAACAGAGTCAATGGGGACAACGGGCATACACCCTCAGAAGTAATCTTCAACCGCTTCCATAAATAATTACCAATAACCCTGTATATGCTGGACAATATCAAGTAATAACTATTGTTTATACTGTGGAAATATGATTATAATGACTTTAACAAGCATTTTCAGGCGCTTCAGGGTCGCTTCGGGGTAATTTTGTTTTAAGGAAGGAAATACTTAGGTTTATGTTCACGGCGTGTAAAATGTCATTAAAATCTGTCGGAAGAGTAGGGGGTTGCAAAAACCAAAATGACAGATGTGACGAAATAAATACGTCTTAATTTGTAACGAATATTTAGAGGTGGATATAGAAAATCTCTTTGTGTTAAAAGTATTGGCCTTTGCATCCAAAGGATGCTTGAAAGCGATCGCTTTTAGCGATAAGCCCGCCCATTGTGCTATATTTTTTAGTTTTTAATAATTATTGTCTTTTCTTTACTAATATTATAAAGCTGAAGAGTTTGTTAGTTTGAACGCGGTAATCTCATGAACTTGAATTGAAAAAATATTTTTGTGTTGGATAGTCCATTTATCGAGGAAGGCTATAATAGACTTCGTTTTATTTTGATATTTCCACGGGACGGGACCTAAACGGGTGAAACCGCGGTGTGCAGCTAGTATCAGATATTAAAGTACGTACAATAAAGTGTTTATCTATTTATCTATCTAGGTGATTTATACCTCTACACTATTGCGCACCTTTTTAGTCGATAACTCGTCAATACGTCGTATGTTCACCGATTTCTTGAAGACGCGTCGGCCGTAACAGAGATTTTAATTTTTAGATTAAGTAACCTTAAAGTAGATAAAATAACCCTCAGGTTACATTAATGACAAAAAAATGTTTAAAAATTTAACAAAAATGTAGAAAATAGTGATAATAATTGGAGGCGCCGGGTATCGATCCCGGTACCTCTCGCATGCTAAGCGAGCGCTCTACCATCTGAGCTACGCCCCCTGTGACCAACAGTTTGAAATTATTAAACACACGAGAGAGACTTATTCCACATAGTAAAATCACATGAGTAGAGATTATTTACTCATGTGGTAAAATTACAATGAATCAACATTTTAATTTAGGTAATGCCACAACCACTATATACCTACTATACTATATAACCACTGATAATATTATCAGTGGTTTTGTAAAAATATTTTTTTATATAAGACTAGCTGCGCCCCGCGGTTTCACCCGCGTAGTTCCCGTTCCCGTGAGAGTATTGGGATATAATATAGCCTATGTTACTCGTGGATAATGTAGCTTTCGAATGGTGAAAGAATTTTTAAAATCGGTCCAGTAGTTTTTGAGCCTATTCATTACAACCAAACAAACAAACAAACAAAGTTTTCCTCTTTATAATATTAGTGTAGAAAACTTTACAAAAAAAAATGGTTTTTAGACGGCTAAAGGTAGATGATAATTTGAGTTAATTCCGTTCTTTTGTTTTGCAATTGAAATTAATTATTCAGTTCTTTTAATCAAATTAGTTACAATATAACACCAAATTCCTCAAAGGAAATCATGAATAAGGAAATGAGTGATTATAATTAGTGTTAAACACGAACATCGTAATTGTTGTGAATTACATTATTCATGCGACTATGAAGTCATCTTAAATACTTAATGATTCTAAGTTGTTTACGAAAAATAAGTTTTAAAAATTGAGCAATTGACTGCACACTCCGGGTGCAATTGGCATCACTCTGAAGATCATCATCATCATCTTCACCAAATTTTTATGGGACCATCCCTGAGGTATCCTTTCTAACACAAAAAGAATGATTTTTTAATGTCGCGTAGCGTACATACAAAATAAGGAAAAAAGACTTAGGTTCAATTTGTTTGAAATTGAGTTTTTTTATCATCACTATTCACTACATAGTATAAAATAAAGTCACTTTTCGCCGTCCCTATGTCCCTATGTATGCTTAGATCTTTAAAACTACGCAACGGATTTTGATGCGGTTTTTTTAATAGATAGAATGATTAACGAGGAAGGTTTTTAGATATTATAATACATGCATAATACAGAGGTGCGAAGCCGGGGCGGGTCGCTAGTATAAAATCATATTTTCCAGTCTATTAAATAATATCTTTTGACCATTTATTGTGAATCCTACTTCCTCTACCAATATTTTCAAATTGTGAAAGTATGTATGTGTGTGTGTCTGTAACTACTGTAAAAACTACTAAACCGAATACAATGACACTGGGTATGTAGATAACTAGAGACCTGGATTTACATATTAATCTTACTTTTATACCGAATAAAGTAATCTTACTTTTTATACCGATGTTTATGTTTTATGTATGGATCGGAATGCTGGGCCGTGAAGAAGAAGGATGAGAGAAGATTGCATGCAGCGGAGATGAGAATGTTGAGATGGATGTGTGGAGTAACGAGGATGGATAAAATAAGGAATGAGTATTTTATCCATCCTCGTTACTCCACACATCCATCTCAACATTCTCATCTCCGCTGCATGCAATCTTCTCTATATATTAGAGCAACCCTGAAAGTAGCACCGGTTACTAAAAAAGTAAAAGGGAACCGTTTAAGTTTGTATGGACATGTGATGAGAAGAGAGGAGACGCATGTGACTAGAAGAGTGATGAGTATGAATGTAGAGGGATGGAGAGGAAGGGGACGACCGAAGAAAAGATGGATGGACTGCGTGAGACAAGACTTGAGAGAGATGAATGTGAACGATGAGATGACGACTAATAGGAGGGAATGGAAAAAAATACTTACTGCGCCGACCCCAAATAAATTGGGATAAGGGCAGGAAGATGATGACTTTTTATACCGAATAAAGTAATCTTACTTTTTATATCGAAATTCCCACGGGGTCTAGTAGTCTGCTAGTTTTTAATGAAGTCAAAGTTTGAGTAGTTGAGGAAATTGTAGGTTTTACCACAGAATATTTAATAGTACAAGCATAAAAGTAGTATTTTAGTTAGTTGTGCAAGAAAAACATAGATTATGTATTACACAATGTAAGTAGGTACCTAAAATGATTTATCAGAGCGATGTTATCAGTAGGTATAGCATACCATAGATGTAGCTCGTTATAGAACGATGTTCCGAGATCAAACCAGATATATATACAAAACTGAACGAGGTGAAGGTTGGACGAAATTGTAAATGGTTATTCTTAACATCACTATGTAGAACTGTGAATATTTGAGGCTAGCTGGCCAGTATCTACGTTATTGTTTTAGACGAATTTTCCGTAGACGAATCTCGCGCTCTCTCTCCATACAAACATAGTCAACTGTTTCCTCGCTGGATAATGACACTAGAGCAAATATTTTTGTTGCATAAAACTTGGAACTGCCATGACCTATGTTTTATTTTTGAAACGAAGTTCCTTATCGCGCGTTGCGAAAGGGGGCTAGACGGAAAAAATTAAGACCTATTAGTCCAGTAACTTTGTCGTCTGAATGTATGGGCTCGTGTGCGTTAAATCCGGTAGTTCTGATTTTTTGCAGACTTGTTTATAATGTTGGCATAATGAATATTTCAAGTTTGTGACCTCGAGCGCAGAACGCAACTTTGTCAAAAATCTAAAAAACCGCGAAAAAATCGGTATTTTTTCAATTTTTTGCGATTATAACCCTAAAGGACTAGCTTTTGAAAATTTTTTGGATTTAAAAAAAAAATACGTGCTAGAGTATGAATTTGACAAGCAATGAACAAACATATAAAACAAAGATACCTGAAAAACGCATCCAAAGGGCAGCTTTTCCCAAAAAATTAAAACACGTGCCAGAATTTCGTAGCACCATGGGAGTAGTCCAGGGTTTCAAGGATGCATACTCAGATATCTAGACTACTCTAGAAGGGTCAAATAACACATAATTTTTTTTATTAGATGCGCTTTTTCGATGTTAAGCGTTTTTTGTGGCCATTTTCACTGGCTTAATTGGAAGAAAAGAAAGCATATTTTGAAAATTATAAGTCCTATCAACATACTTCAAAGACAATTACTATAGAGAATTTTATGAAGAACATATTGGTCATCAACAGTTTTGTTGTAGCTTTAACCGTTTTTATAATATACTCAAAAAACTGTAAGGGTTTGTGCAAAACATGGTCGAGAGGCTAAAGTTTGAAAGGCTTAATCTCAGAAATTATTGGGTTTACGGAGACAGTTCTAGTATCATGTTGTAGCAAATTTAATCTACTTTAAAAATGTCATACCAAATTTATTTCAAAAACTAGTAAAAAATACCGATTTTTTCGCGGTTTTTTCGATTTTTGACAAAGTTGCGTTCGGCGTTCGAGGTCACAAATTTGGTATATGCATAAGACCAATATTATAAACAAGTCTGCAAAAAATCAGAACTACCGGATTTAACGCACACTGTAATGTATAAAGTTACTGGACTATAAAGTTGTAACGACACTTTTTGCATAGAAAGCAAGCCAGTTATTTTCGTTTCGTCTTTCTATTTTGCATTGAACAGTGTGGTGTCGCGACGAATATTTACAAAAAAAAAAAAAAAAAATTACAATTCTTTCACTAATTAATCGAAAGGAACTTCGTTCCATCCGGGTGTTGACACCTCTCAAGTTTTTTTTTAAATCTTAATTTCTATGATAATTAGAAAATGAAAAAAACTAAGACATAGGTGCATAATCATGGCAGTTATATGTTTTATGCAACAAAAATATTTGCTCTGTGTCATTATCCAGGGAGGAAACAGTCGACTTCGTTTGTATGGAGAGAGCGCCGGTAATACCCTTTCACCTTTAAGCTCATGCTGGAACAGCAGTGTGATGCAGAGAGACCGTTGATAGGAAGTTGCTGCTTGCTGTGGTCTAACACATGCTGCTGAAGCCCCAAGTCCCAAGCTGCCAGCGTTCCCCTATGCTTGGGATTTAAATTGGAACATTTTGAAGGATGGGATTTTTTGATTTTTAATTATATTTGGATTTTGATTAATTTAAAAGTGACATCTGAATCTTTTATTTTATTGACGTGATAACGTGTTATAAATCGATGAACAACGTACTGCACTCACAAAAAAGTGTCATGTTACGGAAAAATCAGTTATTGACAGGTCACGTTATGACGTAAAATTATCGTCCGTTACCGACTTTACAGACAACCATTTTTAATAAATGTACCTACTTAATAATATGTTTTTTTATTATTTTACAACAGAAGCATGTTTTTATTTATCGCTTGTCTCTGCATAATGAATAAGCTCAAGGTTCTATTTTCTTTTCTTTCATAACTATAGAACCGTATAATTTTCGCCTTTACGCAAAGAAACAAGCCTACTGCCATACCTACCTACTTATTACTTGACTTTGTGACTGTATAGTTTTTAGGGTTCCGTATCCAAAGGGTAAATACGGGACCCTATTACTAAGACATCACTGTCCGTCTATCTGTCTGTCACAAGGCTGCATGTCATAAACTGTGATAACTAGACAGTTGAAATTTTCGCTGATTATGACAGATTCTGTTGCCGCTATAACAAAAACTAAAAATAGAAATAAAATATTTAAATGGGGCTTCAATACAACATAGTACGGAACCCTTCGTGCGCGAGGCCGTCTCGCACTTGGCCGGTTTTTTGTTAGCACGCGTTACACTTCAGTTGACAATGCAAACATGTTAGAATGGTAGGCCCGTACCACAGAGCCAGTGCAAATCGATTAGCTTTCTCGCTGCTCGGTCAATGTCATCGTTACCTACAAAAGACGTTTTTCAGTATACTTAAATCTATAAATGATATAAAGTCCTTATAATAAGACAAGTAACCTGTATCTCCCTCCAAAATCGTGACTGAAATTTTGCTGAAAACTATTCAAAATGTATCCATCGATCTCTTCGTTCGCTCCCTTTGCGTGCGTGACTTTGGCCGGACCACGGTTTAATTTCATGTTTTTGACCGTGTCAGGATTTAATAGAGTATCAATCGAAATTCTTCGCAAAGTTTTTATATTAAGAAGGTTACATTTAACGTCGATCGAATATGTTAGAATGTTTTGGGCATTCAAAGTCCCTATTTATACCTACAAGTATTTATTTTTTATTTAAATTTATCATATCGCTGCGATGGTCTTGGTATTTAAGCTTTTGGATGGGTCCAAGCTGCCTAGCCACCTATCGAACCGGGCTAGTCAGATGCTAAATGACCGACTTTTGTAATAATATTATTTTCCAAAAAATCTGATCTGCAAAGCGTAAGGTCACAGACATTGATACTTATAAATCAAACGAACTTACCTAGTGAAGTTTGATTCCAATTATACGAGGTTATAGATTGACAGCATTCCATTAAACTTGCAGCAAGGATATCCTAGACCGCTGGTCCACTATATTTAGAGTCGATACTCTAAGGAACAAAAAACAGCCACTACTACCCACTGTGCACACCGGCCGGCCACCCGCGCGGGCCTCTCGAGCGGCACCTCATTTATTTCAGAGAGCCGAATGGAAACACAGAATTTTTAATTTTTCTTCCATTTCTAAAATCGGGTTAATAATAATGTTTTATTGGGTGGGTGGGGGTGCAATGCTGTCAATCTATAACCTCGTATAATTGGAATCAAACTTCACTAGGTAAGTTCGTTTGATTTATAATTATACTTCGGATAATAGATTGACAGCATTCCATTAAACTTGCAGATGTTTAGAGCACTAAAGTGAAATAGGAAGGAAAATAGAAAATATTAAATTGCATCTGCTAAGGTAATTCAATGCGTTTTATTTTAGAAGAATCATAAGGTAAGGAAAGTAAAACCCTTGATGTGTAAAAACACCATTAAAATAAAATTGGTAAAATATTTAAGACCATCTTCATGGTTTGCGTACAAACAATACCTGTACACGATGATATTGACAATATGTAGAGCATTCGATTGAATTAAAATATTACACAACTTACGTGGAGCATATACCATAAAGGCATGATTTTGGTGTGGGTTATAATACCTGCAGATGGGTTCACAAACTGCCTGAAGAGCTCTGGAGTCAAGTTTAATTTCTGGTTCCTTTGGATTCGATTAGACACATCTAAAATTGTTACGATCATTGATCACGAAGTCTGTAATTAAAATTCATGGTAGAAAATGGTAAAAAGTATAGAAGTGTTAAACGAAAACCTTAGTTTTTTATTTATAAACAGGCGTATGTTTTATATTATATATATGGTTTAATTATTATAGAATTAACAATTTTTAAACTTGTATATAGATCAATTACTGACTATAAATTGTAAACATTTAAGGCAAAAGACAATGGTCAATGACAATGGTAGTACTCCCATAATATATAGTCTCGTCTGATTTTACTTATTTACGTAATTTTTGTGGCAATCAATTAATTTTAATATAACTTCTTAAATGAAAACTAAACATATAAAAGCGACAGGCCTTTTTGATATTATGACCATATTTTAAATTTTTCTAACGTCAATGTTTTTACTCTTTGTCGTGCTGTGCAGAAGTGCAGAGGCACACAGGTTATTTCTAAGAATAGGTATCTACTTTTATTCATCATTATCAAAGACATAGGTAATATTGATTTATAGAATAGAGAAATGAATTTTGGGTTCCTTTCCCATAACGAAAAAAGTGTTGCGAAAATAATCAGCTGTGAAAACTTAAAAAGCATCTACTTCAGTAAGATACGGGTTTTCCAGATATTTCGGGTGATCAGGAATGTCAGTTTGAAAAAAATAAAT
Organism: Idaea aversata; assembly: GCA_907269075.1. NCBI lineage: Eukaryota > Metazoa > Arthropoda > Insecta > Lepidoptera > Geometridae > Idaea > Idaea aversata. The sequence continues at coordinate 13,953,903 of OU026092.1, read as the reverse complement.
AAACCACATGTAGATTATACAAATTCCATGAAACAAAAATGCAAATTTTGATAAAAAATCAAAATTGACAGTGTATGATGCGTCAAGAACATTTTTCATTTCGGTTTGAATATCGAGCGAAATATTAAACTTTTCTCAGTCAAACTCTCAGGTCATAGTAGTCTTGTCACAGTTAGCGATGTTTTCGCGGTCGAAACTATGGTCTCCACAAGAATATATTATAATAATTTATCACGATTTACGTAAGAGTGTAATATTTAACAAAGATTGTGATTATTCATGATGTTTTGGGAATTTAATTTAGGTACACCACTAATATTTTGTCCCAAACGCGATATACGCGGGGAATATAATATTATTTCAAACATAATTAACGCGAATACTTACATTATGCGTGGAGTATTATGATACTCAACACGCCTCCTGTGGAGTTTGTTTTGCTCCTTCATCTTTTCGTATTATTATAGGGTACATTTGACCTTTCTGTATTCTTCCAGCCAAATAGTTGGCCAATGTTATGCCTCAAACACGATATACGTGGAGGACGTGGTGTCCCAAACACGATTTTCGTGGGGACTCTCCTTATACTCCCGTAATTTTCTTAATTTTTTGTACTTCCCTTTAAACACCGTTTGTCGTGTGTTTGTTCTCCATAAAACTGAGTATATTCTATTTTAATACGATGCTCAACACGATTGCGTGAAGAATGTTTGGCCCCAAACACGATATACGCGGGGGAATGTGGTGTCCCAAACGCTTTTGCGGGGACTCACATTAAAATCGGAGAATATGATGCTCAACACGACGACGTGGAGAATGTTTGGCCCCAAACACGATATACGCGGGGGAATGTGGTGTCCCAAACGCGATATACGCGGGGTTCACATTAAAATCGGAGAATATGATGCTCAACACGACGTGAAGAATGTTTGGCCCCAAACACGATATACGTGGGGGAATGTGGTGTCCCAAACACGATTCTCGCGGGGACTCACATTTTAATCGGAGAATATGATGCTCAACACAACGGCGCGGCGTGGAGAATGTTTGGCCCCAAACACGATATACGTGGGGGAATGTGGTTTCCCAAACGCGATATACGCGGGGTTCACATTATACTCCGATAATATGGGGATCATCATCATTTCATCATCTTCCTGCCCTTATCCCAATTTATTTGGGCCGGCGCAGTATGTCTTCTTCTTCCATTCACTCCTATTAGTCGCTCAGCACGATATAGAAAATGTTTTTTCTCCAAACGATCTTCGTCCTGTTATGTCCAATGTGTCATGTTCTGCGAAACTTATTTATTCTTTATAATATTTAAGGTGGTGAAGGTTGTGTTTCAATACAATATGCATGGAAGACGTAGTGTCTCAACTCTCTATGCGTAGAGAAGTAATGCTCCAACCACGACATACGTGGAGGATGTAGTGTTTCAATAATATATTCGAAGAGAAAATAATGTTCCAAACACGATACACGTAGAGATGTAGTGTCTCAAAACTGTAATATAGTTTTATGCATAATATGCGTGGAGAGTGGAGAGGTAATGTTCCAAACACCATATACGTGGGAATGTAGTGTCTCAACACTATATGAGTGGAGAAGTAATGTTCCAAACACGATATACGTGGGAATGTAGTGTCTCAACATTATATGCGTGGAGAAGTAATGTTCCAAACACGATATACGTGGGAATGTAGTGTCTCAATACTATATGCTTAAAGAAGTAATGTTCCAAACACGATATTCGTGGATATGTAGTGTCTCAAATCGACACTATAGAAAGTGATTTTTCAATATTTCGAACACGATTTTGTGAGGTTGTAATATCTTAAACACGATTTTCGTAAAAATATACCTACCTCAATACGGTCCACGCAGATTATGATACTTAAACAATGTTTATTTACAAGTACCATTAGATATTCTATATTTTATTCTTAACTTGGTTAGGACTTGTAAACAATAATAAAAAATAACTAATTTGATTCATAATTATTTCAATTATGTAATTTTATACATTAAAATTCCATTTTCTATGTCTAAACAAGACGCATCTGTGTTCAGATAACTAATATAGATAGGTATTATCCATAGATATATCGTTGTAGGTACCTAGACCTGCCTATAGCATTGATCGGTAGGCTAAGTTACCAATTACTGAATCGAATGACAAATACTTATAAAATTATTTAAATCACACAAAAAATGAAGGGTAGACCTTGTGTCGTACCCCCATCGTGTCGTCAAACGATTGACAAGACAACTCGAGCGCGAGCGACAAAACAAGTCATTATTATTGTAGACCGAGAGGCAACTGCAGTGAATAGATTCTTCACTTTTATTTTTCAAGTAGGTCTGTATCTGTACTAGCAATGACAAGGCATAAATTCCATTTTATTATGACCAAAGTTCGCAACCCATTAGCATAAGTGCATATTATTATAATGCACATTTTTCTATAATGATGATAAAAAAGTACAAGTCATCATCATTCTAGGTCAATTTTCCATGAAATTCCACATAAAATAAATTAAAATTGAGGTACTTACACCAGATCAGGAATGGATTAAGATTTTCAAACATTGTAATTAAAATAAAATTATTATTTTGCGCGTAATATCTCAGTATAGTAATAATATTTACCTATTTGTAGGTAAACTGTAGGTAAGGTGTGTGTATCATTTTTGTTACACGCTCCTGCGCTAAAAAGAAACTTCAGGTATCTTTTAGGTATTTATTCTGTTCTATACTATACTTATTCTGGTACTACATACTACGATATGGTGGAGTAATTTCAACGAACAGCCTGTTGCGATATCTCGCACGTCTTGTAGGATTAATAATTATGCATTTAATTGTGTACCTACTTTGTTATTAGCTTTGAAGTTAACGTTCAGCAGGTTCTGACGCCTATTGTTAAATACTCTTAGGTTAAGTAAAAACGTTTGCTAATAAGTTTTTTATGTATCTTCGGGAGTTACCCACGAACCTTCGCAACGAAAGTATTGTATTAATTTGTGTTGAAGAAATTGGGCTTTTATTATGCACCTTTTACTTCAATGACTATAGGTCCTGACGTCACTGGTCAGCTCGTGCTAGCGTGACGTCACCACCCAAACGTTTAGAGTTGATAAAAAAGAAGTTAAGGTACATATTTAGGTCTAAATGTCTAAACTCAGTTTTGATGAGTAGAGTATTTCGTTTGTAACGTCTAGTGTGTGTCTAACACAACAACACAATATTATGCGTGGAAATCTTACAGATATTTGATAAATTGATTCCAATCGTATCCGGTTTCGATATAAAGATATTGAAAGTAGGTAATTAAAATGCACAACACAGAATGTAGGTACTTTTAAAAAATAGCAATAGTGTGTTCACTTTGTACTGGTTTGTACACGTTTATACCTGTAGTTCGGTAATAAAGTTACTTATAAACAAGATAACAAGCATTATCAAAATGGTTTTCGAATTATCGGGTTATATGTATTAGAGATTAGGTATTAGGTTATTATTTTTACCTAAAAAGTCTAAATTAATTTCATAATTTCATTTCAACTTCATGAAGGGCAAAAATGACAAGTGGCACACTAAAATGGGTATAAGGCTGTGTAGATGTATATACACAAATGTGTAGGTATCTTAAATACCTATGCAGGCTATAAATTATCAAATCACTCACCCATTTATTTGTTCCATGTTTTAATCATCGAACGCACTCGCGAACCGATGAAATAACTAAATGTACATACCACTAAGCAACGCGATATGTCGCCAGTGGAATTCAAGCGTACGTGTGGACTCCACGGCACTAAAATACTTAATGAGGTGCCGCTCGAGAGGCCCGCGCGGGTGGCCGGCCGGTGTGCACAGTGGGTAGTAGTGGCTGTTTTTTGTTCCTTAGAGTATCGACTCTAAATATAGTGGACCAGCGGTCTAGGATATCCTTGCTGCAAGTTTAATGGAATGCTGTCAATCTATTATCCGAAGTATAAATATAATTAAAAAGATAAATCCGTTCACAGTTCATTCATTATTATAGACTTACTAAATAACACACGCAACTAGTAATTATACAAGTGGTTTACGCTCCCAGGCGATAACAATGCTCATGCGCAGGTTTTGTATCAAAACAAGGTAATGAAGAAGGATACCTGGTTTTTATAGGTAGGTATTATTATAGGTGTCTAAAAGGTGACAGTTGTAAAGTTTTATTCAAGCTTTCAAGTTGTAATGGAGGTGTGAATTGGTTTTCTTGGCCAATTTGATCTTAACATTGAACTTTAAAACAATCCCAGACACCCGCACTTTTAACGCTTTGCTTCGTCATTCCTTATTCGTACTGAGAGATGGAATAAGTTGGCTGTCTTTCTTGACTTTATGACATTTTGTGTGTCTTCAATAGACGAGAACGGTTATCTTCTAGACTAGCATTTTAGACCGCGTCGTCACTTATATCAGGCAGGTGTGATAGTGGCGCTGACGGAAACTAGCAAATCGCTTCGTATTACTTGCGTCCGTGGAATTTAGCCCTAAATATTCCACGTGTTACCAGGGTGGTGCCATGTGTTGCTAAAAAGCAATCTCTTAGCAAAATCTACTGATTAAGTCGTATCGCCAAATGGACTTGTCCGTTTGGGGTCTTTAAGTCATGAATATAGGTACAGGTACTTCTAAATGCCCGTGCTACATCTCAGACAGCATCGATACTTATTATAAAAAAGTCAAAATAACAGCTCATAAAAATCTGCTAAGTCTACATGATTATAAACTGCTTGCTCTTTTCATCTCCAGAAGTCCGTCAAATTCTCAAGTTACATCTGTTCTAGGACTTGGGTAAGTTTGCCATATTCACATGGAGTTTTAATTACAACAGTGTCTCAAATAATGACTCTAATAACAGGAACGTCGTAAATGTTTCAACAAACGTTTGGACCGCGTGAGAACATTGCTCAACAAAGCTAAGTTATGAAGCCCTTCTTAATGTGTAACATGATTTTTGTAAGCATGCAAAAAATTACCATAAATCTTTCAAATCAAATAGGTATGTGAGGTTTTTGATTAGTGGAAAAATGGTGGATGTCCTACAGGTAAGTGTCTAATTGTTTTTATTTAACTGCGATATTTTACAATTCTTTTTTTTTCGAATTAAACAATTCTTTTTTTGTTGGATAGTCCATTTATCGAGGAAGGCTATAGGCTATTTTTTATTTTGATATTCCCGCGGGATCGGGACTTACGCGGGTGAAACCGCGGAGCGCTGCTAGTTTAGAATAGTTATTATACAAGCATACGACATTATAAACAGACTGGACGTCAAAAGAACTACGGAACCCTAAAAAGCCGGATCAAATGTGAAAGGATGTCACAAAACCTTTCAATCTTTGCATTTATCAGAGAAACTTCCGTTTAAATAAGCCATTATCTATGCAGATTTAACATTGCCATTTTAGTTAATTTATTGTGAAGAATTAACATTGAATTTTATTGTTTGTTAATTGTTGGTTATGTTTCGTTTCATCGATTCGTATCGGATGGATTTATTACAAGTGAAATTGATGGTGTTTCGTAAATAAAACCTTAAACTATATCTGGTAAGGTAATAAAAATACAAATATTGTTTGTCTATCTTCTGTCTTATGGGGATTTTCGTATCTATACAAAAAGTAAACATGCCCTGCCATGCCAGTACAACATTAAATTAATTTGTCTAACTGTCTATCTATGCCTTTAAACGAAAATTCCAACAAAAAATGTAATTGGGTATGTGATCCTTATACAGTAGGCAACAAAGTTTATCAGTGGTGTGAACATAGGCACATCATTTATTAACAGCTACCTTGCTATCATTGCGGTGACTCAATACCATTTTTAGGAACGTAAGGAAATACATAGTAATAAACCAATTTTCAAGAATTTTTGATAAATTATAATCTTATAAAAACATCCGGCGAAAAAATAACTTTTGTATATTTTTTACTTTTGAATTGTTTTTGTAGGTTCTTCGTTCATTATTATTACTTATAGGGTCAAAAGATTGCGTAATAGTTGGGTACTATTTTGTACGTACGTGTAGTCAAAAATAATTGATAAATCGTAATCATCCAGTCTATTTGCGGTGCAAATTGCTGTTATTTTTATTCAATTGTAAATTATATGTGTAATACGCATCAGAAAAAACATTAATGAGCAGTAATAGGCCTGTATTCTGTTTGATGCTCGAGGTTTTTTTGCGTAAGACGGTAATCTAGCTAGCTTCATTTAGACAAAGAATCACACGGTTCACAGAATAACAACACCTTAGTATGTAGTGTGTATCCTACCGAGGGTTTCTTATACGAAAGATTGTTTTAGACGTCTCGTCTAAGCGAACAACTTTTTTTCTACGACATTTCAAAATTCTAACTTTTTTTGGAATTCTAACTTTTCTACTATAGTCGCTTAACGATCTCCTCAGAGAAAATAACTTAAAAATAATAGATTTCGTTCTAGTATTCGTTTCGGTAATACCTACAGAAGAATCTTGAAGATATTCTGGTCTGCTTTTAGTCTGCTTCAAGTGTATGCATTGCTCCAACTCTGGTGCAAGGAGAAATCGAACTTGAGTTTTTTTGAGAATTCTTGAGTTAAGAACCTCCGGACATGGTTTAAGCAAAGCACAAGATTCCTATTCTGTGCAGCAGCATCAATAGTAAAAATAGCCCTAATGTTAGCCAAGATCGTAGGAAATGGCAGGTAGTGTTACCGATCGTTAGTCTAATATTGCCTAAAAATCGATAGTCTATCGATAGTTCTTTAAAAATCGATAGTATCGATAGTCTATCGATGGCTCAAAACGAGGCAGTACCACATGAGTATTCTTTACTCATGTGGCAATACTATCGATAGTATTGTTACTCGTAAATAAAAAACTATCGACAGTATCGATACGGGCAATACAATCGATAGTATCGATAGTCTTTTTATTTTCGAGCAACAATACTATCGATAGGCCAATTGATAGTACTTTAAGGGTTTTTTTCAGATGACACCAATGGCAGGTCTTCTAGTGGGCATGACCGTCGTGAGCTTGGGTGATGACACCTCAAAAAGAAGAAGATGGTGCCATCTAACGAGCTTAACTAAATAAACTAGATTATAATAAAGATTCCACGAATAAGTAAGCACAAAGGTAAATACTTTACGAGTCACTAGTTATTTACCTTGACCCTGACCAATTGTTATATATAATTTTTAACAATAAACATTTAATTCGTGTTTTATTTAAAAAAATAATATGGGTCAAACTACATAAATTCCACGCCCGATAAACCGTAGGTATCATAAGTTATCTATGTCAACCACAGGCATAATATAGTCATTGGTGATGCTTGGATTTTTTTTTGACGTGATAACGTCTAATTAATTGATGAACACATGCATTTACAAAAAACATGACGTCATGCGACATGTTCCATAGCAACGTATTATCGTTGCTATGGTTACCATCAATGTTTTCTTATGAGACGTTATCACGTAAAATTATCGTCCGTAAACCAACTTTACAGAAAACCATTTGTTTTATTTTACACAAAATATGCTTGCATTTGACCGCATCTCACCTGCAGGGCTAGCATTGCCGGAGACATTTTATCCACAGGGAAAGGACAAAATAGTCTATCCCTCTGTCAGTTTTGTCCACCCCCCGAGCATGGGCGCAACGGTGGATAATGGATATACTATCCACGGTTGACTAAACGGGGGAAACGCTATAAGCGGGGGATAGATGTCCACGTGTAATGTCAAATGGGGATATAAAAATAAATATAAATATTGTAAGACATTCCACACATCGCCATCTAGCCCCAAGCTAGGTAACTAAACTTGTGTTATGGGTGCTAGACAACGGATATACTACATATACTTTTCTTTTGAAAATATATTATACTTATAAAACACTAGCTGCGCCCCGCGGTTTCACCCGCGTAAGTCCGATCTTTAAATTCTCACCGTTTAAACCTTCCCTGGACTACGACAAACACAACAAAAAAAGAATTGGCCAAATCGGTCCAGCCGTTCTCGAGTTTTAGCCAGACTAACGAACAGCAATTGATTTTTATATATAAGATTTCACCCGCGTAGTTCCCGTTCCCGTGGGAGTATTGGGATATAATATAGCCTATGTTACTCGTGGATAATGTAGCTTTCGAATGGTGAAAGAATTTTTAAAATCGGTCCAGTAGTTTTTGAGCCTATTCATTACAACTAAACAAACAAACAAACAAAGTTTTCCTCTTTATAATATTAGTGTAGATAGTAACACCCAGACCACAGACAAATATCTAAGCATAAATACTTGTCTGAAGCGGGAATATAACCCGCAACCCTGGGTTTGGCAGTCCGGCATGGTGACCATTGTGCCAATTGGGTCGTCAACAGGTGGACATCACAGGTGGACATCATTTTTATCGTCGGCCCATGCTTGCCGTGCTGAGAGGCAGCGACGATGAGGTCGAGACTTTATCATGCTCGCCTAGAAAGAAATATTGTTGGTAGTTGGGTCGCTAAAGTTATGATTTTCCGTCAGTCTGTTAGTCAGTCCGTAACTGGTCTGGAAACCGGACTCCGATGTCTGTCTGTTTGTCACCAGGCGGTATCTCATGACAGTTGAAACACAGATGATGTATTTCTGTTGCCGCTATAACAACAAATAATAAAAACAGAATCTATTGGTACGGAACCCTTCGAGCTCGAGTCCGACTCGCACTTGGCCGGTTTTTGTTTGTTTGTTTGTCACTAACAGGCTCTGAAACTATTAGACCGATTATGATGAAACTTGGTTACCAAGTCGGGTAATTGTAATGTAAGTTGGTTGGTTGGTTGGCATAATACATATCGGGACTTAAGCGGGTGAAACCACGGACCACTGCTAGTCTATAATAAACAGGAAATCCATTAAAATTCCAAGTTGTCAAAATACAATCGTTTAATAGGTGAAGAAAATCATAAATTCTGCATAGAATATACATAATGTTATTGAATGAAATATTTATTGAAACCTTGAGTATATAGGTCACTTGACCACGATTTTAATATTTACAAATATATTTTCAATAAAAATAGTTTAGATTTTATGATAGAGTTTATCTTCGATTAATATTAAGATTCCTCAAAGCTAATAATACCTGAATTCTAAAACATCTTAAAACATTTGTAGAGTTCCGCACATAAAGGAAAAAACATGTCCCTATAGGAACACTCGATTGTCAGTGCGTCTGTCTGTCACGATCTATTTTTTGAAGATAGCGAGTTAAATAACTTACACCCTCAACTTTGTCCGCGTAGAGATGCCAAAAGACATTTTTTTGCGGTTGCCTACTTTGTAATTGCTGACAGAGGGTAAAAAAATTTGAACTATAATGTTGATTTATCTTATTTTATCAATCCAAGAAAACATACAGAGACTTATTACTATTTATAATTTATAAATATCATACAAAATATTACACTAGCCAAAACAGTTTTCAACGATTGCTAGATTAAGATATAACATAAATATATACAAAAACATAAATAAAAAAAAATACTTCTATTTATCTAGAACTTTGCAATAAATTGTGGCCTAAAATCAGCCTTATTTTCACTTTGTAAGTTAAACATAGTGGTTTGCTTGCTGGGGCTTTAAGGTTTTTATTTCCTTACGGAACTCTAAATCAAAGCCAAAATTGGCAGCCAATAGATACAAGATTTAAATCATTGATACTATTTGAATGGATCGTTTAGATAAATTAACCAGCATTGCCTTGCTATTTTGACAGATGGCGTGGGCGTCAAACAAATATATGCAAGAGAATTAGATCTTTTCATAAATAGCAATGTTTGTTAAGTGTTAACCTATCCATCTTGTTGGAAAGCTTATGTAGGTGTTTTATTTTCGCAACCATGTTTTTGTAATTGCTATTGCTATCAAATACACCGTTTTTCGCTTAATAATTTCTTATAATTCCCTTTCAAGATATCAGAACACTGGAATCAGAAAGAAAAGAACCAGAAATAACAAAAAGAATTATTTGCTAATCTTGCCAGAACGCCTTATGTATAACTCAGATCAAAACACTACTCAGCGCGTTGCTATATTAATTCCATCAGGCGCTTATTTTTGCTCGGATACGTTATCAATATGCCTTTATCACTACCTTATCACTATCTTATCAAGATACTCGGATGTATGCCCTGATAACCTCAGTCTGCGATGAGACTCCAAGCTAGTAACATCAAAAATGAACGCGAATAAAACTTAAAATATGGTAAGTGGGTTTTTTTTCTAACTTATTTACCTATATTATGTACTAAAGTACTTAATTAAAAAGCATGTCATTGTTTACCAACCTGCTTGCCTAATCAATAAATTTGTTCTACAAAAGAACAGGATTTAAATACGCGCCTTTTGGAATTAGAATAAATATTATTAAATTAAATTATTTTGCTAAATGAATGCTTTCTCAGGCGTCGTCGTCGCTCTTATATGCCCTATCTATGGTTTAAAGTAATCTGTTTTTCTCAAAAGTATATTCATTTTTTTATCAACTGCGTAGGTGATGTTATTCTTCTCATCATAAATAGGTACCTATTTATCCGTGAATCATTATTATTCGGATTAAAAGAATACAATAATATTGTTATTATGTTTTCTTTAAATTTAACCGTCCAGTTTGTAACGTCTCACGGTCACCGACATTCCTTAGATAAAATAACCACCAGTGCGAACATATTTGAGTCAACCTACTTGTATACGATCTAGATTATCAGATCGACAAGCACTTACACAGAGATATCTCGTCATTATCAATGTGAAAAACCAGCTCATTGTTTTGTTTACGAGTTCTTAATAATCTTACAACTAGCAGTGCTTCGCGGTTTCACCCAAGTAACCCCCGATCCCGTGGGAATATCGGCATAAAAAGTAGCATAAGGTACTTCTAATGAATCATTGTAACCTCATACCAAGTTTCATCTAAATCGGTCCAGTAGTTTCGGAGACAATTTGTTACAAACATAAAAACAAAAGAAATCTTTCAGGTTTATAATATTAGTATGGATTTAGATTAACAATTCTGCGGATGTTTATCCCTTTTAATAGTAAACTAGCTGCGCCTCACGGTTTTACCCACCCGCGTGCTACACGCCAACCTCTCTTTAAAAGTGATATTGATTCCTACCAACACAGAATACATAAATAGTGACTATAAACTACATACTTTATCGTCCCTTTTAACCGACTTCAAAAAAAGGAGGAGGTTTTCAATTCGGTTGTATGTATTTTTTTTTATGGATGTTCGCGCATATCTTCTTTGTTTTTAACCCTATAGATGTCGAATTAAAAAAAAACTATTATTTCTGCTTACCTCACCACACCAACTAAAACGAAATTGTATGAAGTTTAAGATTTGTAGCTCTTGTAGTTCGGAGATTTCTTGACAAGTCTATATATACTAATGCAATATGATATTCAACTTTTTGTTACGGTTTGTCGTTTGACATGACAGTAATGGTAAAAAATTAGGGTAGTTTTAAAATAACGTTAATGTTTGTTTGAGCTATTGAAGCCGCATTACTGCATGACGTGTTATTGTGTTTTGTCTAGTTTTTATTGCAATTTATCACAAATGCCAGCTTTATTCAGTTACAATTATTTATTTAATATCCATGGTGAGTTTGTATGTTTTGTTTGTTATCAAGATATATATTTCATTAAAGTGATTTTTTAGTACCTAGGATAAGATTTTTCCACTACTCATAAGTGCGTTGTGATTATGACGCTCTAATCCAGTGAACAATCCAATAAGGGATCAGTTTCTACTTCTTATTCCATTATAATTCATCAATGGAGCTATTTCTACTTTATGTTCTTTTTGTACGCGTTAATATTATTATTTTGGAATATTTACCTAAGTATCTATACCTACGTTTTCGAAATAGACCCAAGAGACAATGGCATTTGACACAGAAATTAAACGGTATTGGGACAGATGAAAAGACGTGGGAGAGGTCTTTTTCCAGCAGTGGGACAGCAAGTACTCAATCACATAAAGGAAATAACATGCCAATACGTCTGGAGCCGACTATGTATGTTTGATTCTTCTTCACGCAAAAACTGCTGAACCGATTGTGACTAAACTCGGTATGTAGATAGCTAGATGTATGGAATTACAAATAGACCATTTTTTAACCTGGAATTACGCGGGACGAAGTTAGAAGTTATCATAAATATCTTATAAAAACTTTTACCCTTTCCAGGAACAAGAAACCATAATAATAGTGAGCGTGTTCAGCGCGGCGTGGCTCGTGGTATTCGTGATGGTAGTTGTGGCACTGGTCATGCTGAGCAGTCTGCGGCGAGCAGTTGCAGAGATGCAGGCTACAGGCAGGATCAGGGTGCAGTCAGTATATCATTCAAATACTTCATAGTTTTTAAAATTAATGTCTGTTTGTCTTTTTACGCAAAAATAGACTTGTATTTGTCCTCATCTCCCCGGATGGGGGTTGAGGATGTAGTATACTCGCCTAGAAGGACAACGGCAGCGGAATGTTTGGGTTATGATCTTATGGTGGAACGCGACGAGTGACTTGGTGTCATAACTTTGTCCAGAGGGATGCGTTAGAAGCCGCAAGCCAAGGCCTACCACCGCCAGATTGTTTGCTGTTTTAGCGGCATCCGAGGCGCATCAAGTGCTAAATCCTACAAATGCCAGCAATTCTAAAACCTCTCTTCTGAACTTTTGACACTGTCTCAACTGAACCTATTGGACTCTGGTTTAGATAGCTTTTTTTCTGGAGAGATTGTGGTATTCATCACATCAATTATACCAATTTAAAACTGTGTGGTACAGCTAGTTTATAATATTAGTAGAACTAGAAAATACTTTATTTTATTTATGATTTTCAGAAAACTAAAAATGGACAACGATAAGAACCATGCGTTCCACAACCCTGCGCTGGCGGCAGACGAGGAGCTGTCTCGACGAGGGTACTCCATGTACATGCCTGATGTTGACGTCGAGAGCGGCAGGCGTTCTGAGCGGTACGTCACATAACCGTCATCACCATAAATAAATATAAAAATAAATAAAATAAATATATTGCAAGACATTCTACACATCGCCGTCTAGCCCTAAGCTAAGTAACTATACTTGTGTTATGGGTGCTAGACAACGGATATAAGTACTACTTATATAATTTTCTTTTGTAAATATATACTTATAATACATAGAAACAACCAGACCACAGACAAATATCTAAGCATAAATACTTGTCTGAGACGGGAATCGAACCCGCACGCAACCCTGTGTTTGGCAGTCCGGCATGGTGGCAATTGTGCCAACTGGATCATCATCACTCCACCACCGTTGGGATATGTCGGATTCCCTTCTGCGTGGGGCTAGTAGGCGCCTAACTGAGGCCGAAGGGAACCCCATATTTGTAGTGGTCCGTCATAAAAAGTCAGGGTTCGACGGACTATCTAAGCTGCCAGGTTTATCGTATTTTATATTTTGAAAATAACAGATAGATAATTTAGATGTCCAGCTTCTGTAAATATTACGTTAATTTTGTTTGTGTGAATAACTGAAAAGAGTTTCTGTTGGAGTAATGTAACCATTTGGTTATCAGCAATGTCTGATAATAAGTAGGTATTTATTTATTGCAAAAAAATCAAGGAAAGTCCTAAAAATTTTAAATCAATCGATTGTTTGTTCCTAATAAACAATGATTAACTTATTCGTAAGTATATTTTTGTAGGCTAATTGCATATATTATAGGGAAATAATTACATATTTATTATCAGTCTAAAATCTTATCAGCAATATTATCAAAGTCCAAAATTATAAGATAAAGTAATACTTGTTCCAATTAATTAATTGATGCAATGATTAAAAGTTGGAAACCCATTAAAAAGTAAATAAATATAACTACAATTTTCTTATCTAAAAAGATGTGAAAGTTTATGAAAACTATACAACCGATTGTGATGAAAGATATGAGGTTTGTATGTAGATAGCAGGATTCAAGGAAAAACACATTAGGCTACTTTTTATCCCGATAATCCTACAGGATTGGGACTTACGCGTGTAAAACCACACAGCTAATTTTAGTATATTTTGTATTTACTTATTAATTTTTTTAAGTTTTTAGTGTTCCGTACCCAAAGTGTAAAAACGGGACCCTAGTACTAAGATTTTACTTTCCATTAGTCTGTCTGTCACCAGGCTGTATCTCATTAACCGTAATAGCTAGACAATTGAAATTTTCATAGATTGTGTATTTCTATTGCCGCAATAACAACAAATACTAAAAAATAGAAAAAAAAATAAGTTGGGCTCCCATACAACACGATACGGAACCCTTCGTTCGTGAGTCCGACTAGCACTTAGCCGGTTTTTTATTTGTGTAATTTTGATATTATTTTAGAATTGTGTTTATAAATAATGAAAAATGAGGCTAATAACGAAATTTTTCAAAACCCAAATCTATAAACCTGTATTCCTCCAGGCAGACCGGTGGGCAGTTCGTAGAAGAACTATCAAGAGAGCTGGATATGAGACAACAGAGGCAATCAGCAGCAGAGACCACAGCGCCACCCTTCCTTCTCCAAAGTATCGAGGAGAACAAAAAGAAGACCAGAAACCTCGTCAACCCTGTCGCGAATAGCAACGGACGGCAGAGTGACACCAATCCTAATTTCATTTACTAAAATTGTTAAAAAATATGTTAGGACAATAGCATTTTTACAGCAACGTCATTAAAATCTGCCCTGCAAAATGTTAACCTAAAACTCATGTTTAAAAATAAGACCAATTACCGATGTCCAAATGCAGAAGTAATTTTTGGTCATGGGGTACTTTACCTATACGTCTTCTAATCAAAGATAATCAATGATTAATTATTAATGAATCAAATTATGCATGTTTTCTGATTCAATGCTTGCAAATCTTACTTGCATCTCGGATGCAGGATTCCGATCCCCGAGACGTCTGTCTCTGAGACTCCGAATGTCTAAATGGAAATCTTAAAATTATTTTTATGAAACCGATGTTTGTTATAACTCAGATGATTGTAATCGATATTAAACATTTACGTATCCTGCTTTCACTATTGTCTTCTAAGTAATTGCGAATGAGGACGCAAATATTTGCTGTTACTTACAAGACAATATCAATTCTAAATATTACTAAAACAAGAGTAAAAATGCAGTAAAAATATCTTTCACCGATTTTCTTTCGAGCAAAATTTGGTTGAAAGTTAATTAATTTTAAGCCGATGTTATTTAATAAATTATTTAATATTTAACACATGTTTGATTAATAAAAGAGATTTTAAGGGTAGATAGCTGGAATCCTGGAATAACATAACTACAAAAACTAGTAATTTTGGGGCTTTGATTTCTTATAATAACTACTCGTAACACTTCGATCTAATAGATTTATTTTAATTTAGATCAATTATATTATTTATGTAAAAGTGGATATCCGATGAAAATTGTTTTTGTTTGTTGTTGGCACTGAAAACAATCCAGTATTTGGAACCAGTGTTGCAAGTTATGGACTTAAGGTGCAATCCCTATTCTGTATTCTGTATTTATAGCGACCCTAAGCTGTCTTAGGGTCGCTATAAATACCTTAAGGTGACGGTTCAGTTGTCTCCAAACGCATGTATAGTTTCCTATAACAACTAATAATTACATAAGAAATATTTGATTAAGTTCATTAAAAAATGAAAATAAAGTACAGTAAACTTACATTTTCCAAAAACCTTTGTTGTACAGGCATTTTTCAGGAAGTAAATAGGGGCAATTTTCTTTTTGGGAATGCAATTAACACCCGCGTAACCTTTTAAATAAAATGAGTAATTTTGTCATTTTCAAATTGTAATTAGTGCTTTATTATAGTACGTAGGTAATCCGCTTATGACAAGTACCACAAGGCATCCAAACAACACCAAGCATCATATAATACATCAATAAATCTGTTATTAGTCACCTTCCACAATCCTCAGTAAACACGAACATGTATCACAGTTCGAGTCGTATTTTATTTTACTTATTTTTAATATTCGTTTTGTTAACGATATCCCTCTTGATAATACAGAGTTACTTTCTATCGAACGTTTCAAATGAGAGAAGGATGGTTTTGAAATGGGACAGAGTCGATAACATTGATTGTCATTATAATAACAATAATGATAGTCTAGCACCGGCAGAGGATATGGATTTTAGGAGTGATTCTATATTCTTCCATGAGACGTCGTGCAGTGGTGGCCTGAATTCGAGGCAAGCTTGTGTTATTGAATCTGCTGCGAGATTACATCCAAACAGGTAGGCTAGACTTAATATTCATTGTGAATTTGTAGCCATAATTATGCTCCGTTCCATCATTTGCTTTCTCATTCCTTATTCGTACAGCAAGAATATAATCACAAGGAATAGAATCAGATCATGGCCTGCTTCTGTCTTTTCTTGAGTTGCGAGTAAACAAGTATCTTCTAGTTAGCATGCTTCTTCTTAGACCGCTTCGTCACTTTCCATCAGGCAGGTGTGAAACTGTCAAACGCTGAACTATCATTTGAAAAAATTCAAAGTGTCCGAACCATACTGATATCCACTAACACCAAGTGGACTGTTTAACATTTCTCTTTATCTTCAGATCAGTCTACGTGCTATTCAGCTCATCAGTAACGGAGGCATTTCTGCAAAGAAGTTGCTTAAAGGAGCTTCGAAAATTAAACGTTAAATTCTTTCGAGTCCACCTTCCAAAGTACGCTGAGGGAACTGCATTAGAAGATATCTTGATGTACGATATAAAAAACGCGTATAGTTATCATATAGAACATGCTGCAGACATCCTCAGGTTTATCACTTTGTACAAATACGGGGGATTCTACTTAGATACGGATTTATTAGTAGTGAAGCAATTGGATAGTCTAGGTAAGAATTGGGCAGCAAACGAAGATTGGGACTGCTGTGTCAGCAATGGAGCGATGGCGGCCACCAAGGATGGGATTGGGCATGATGTCTTCAAGGGAGTTATTGAGTAAGTACCATAGTAATTTTAGCATTTTCTTTTTAATTTTCATTTGGGAAACTGATTTGTAAATATCTCCTTTGCAGTGAAATAAATGAAAATTACAAGCCGGATGATTTTACTTACAATGGACCCGATGCGCTTTCCAGAGCTCTTGAAAAAATTTGTGATAAAGGCACGCCAGTTGGAAATTATTCAGCTGCAAAATGCAAAGGTGATTTTTTTTTATGTTTTCGATTTTTTTAACTACTGAATATTACAAGACTTATCTTAGACTAGTTTAGTAGCAAGAGGTCCATACAAATTGATTCCTATCGGCCTACATTCACGGTGCGGAATTTAAAATATCTAATCGTATCTAAAAATGGTATGCGTAAGGGATCCTGACATTAACTATAGGAGCTTTTAGTGAATACCTTCACACCAAACCTCCAAAGCGTCTCGGAAACGGGATATTTGTGGAAACATAGAACGCATCACGTTTCTTTGAATATCCCGTTTCCGAGACGCTTTAAAGATTTAGCTTAAATACATTATTTGTTCGCCGTTATGTTCTCTATCAATAGGTCTCAAAGTGCACCGCGGCATTTTAAGTTACTACATCTGTTGTGTCTTAAGGCATTTATGTTTTATTAACTTACCTTCTAAGAAATTTCCTCCCTCGTTTTTAGATCTATCTATTATGAATTTGGATATTTCCAGGGTTCGAACTACACGGGCCAAACGTCTTCTACCGTATACCATATGAAGAGTATGAGTCCATCTTCCAGCCAGGCTCACTCAGCAATTACAACGACACCTATGGGATTCACTTCTGGAACCGTTTTTCGTACAAACTAGATATTAAAGAGGGAACTCTTTTACATAATCTGGCTAAGAAACATTGCCCGAGTATTGTTAACTTTTTTGATGAGCATTTTGGATTGTAGGATACCTATTTATTTAAGGAGATGGTTGTAAATAAAACCGTGTAATAGCTCTTATGTACAGTCAGCAAAAGAGGGTAAAGAACAGAATTCTAAAATAACTATATTACAGTTGAAAACAGTGGTTTTCAATTCGAGTTGAAGGACTTTAATCTTACACCAGAACCGTACCAAAAATACCCGGAAACTAAGATAAAAAAATATTTTAAGTTTGGGTAAATTACCCTATTATTTACCACTAGCGAGCCGCTCCGGCTTCGCACGGCTATATTATGCACGTATTATTCATATAAACCTTCCTCTTGAATCACTCTATCTATTAAAAAAAACCGCATCAAAATCCGTTGCGTAGTTTTAAAGATTAAGCATGCAAAGGGAAATAGGGACAGAAAAAGCGACTTTATTTTATACTATGTAGTGAAGTGATGTACAAAGTAATAGGCACAGAAATCTTATATACTTCCGTGGTAAGAGGAGTTTTCAAAATGTGACAACACCTGACCTGCTGGTGTCTTTAGTTGTGTTATCACTCCTTGAAAATTAGATTTATCTTAAGTAATTCAGGACTTTAAAGAAAAATATTCCTTTTTTATGTAATGTCCTGGAAAATCTACATGCGCCTGAAGCCGAGGATTACTGATTTTTTTTAAACCCTGTATGACATTAAGTAGGTTATAATGATAAGTCAGAACATATTGGCACAAAGTTGTAGTAGGTTATGTCTCAAATAGATAGGTTTAAGAATTAAGTAGCATGTAAGTTTAAGTAAGTATATTAAGTGTTTACGTTCGTCGATATGTATACTTACTTAGATTTCTTGTATTTTAATTAGTATTTGGTTAAAACTATTTTGTGAACTGATTTCAAAAAAAGGAGGAGGTTCTCAATCTATGTTTTTTTATTTTTATCTGACCGTACCTTTGCTTTTATGGCGCTCTTAATGTGGTATGTATGTACTTTTATAAATTTTTTTGTATTTTAATTAAGTATTGGTTAAAAATTGTTTTAAACCAACTTAAAAAAAGAAAGAGGTTTTTTTTGTTTGACCATAACTATGACATTATGGAGCCCATAAGGTAATGAAATCGAAAAATATTGTCGTCGCAAATGATAATGATTTAAATTATTTTTGTTTTTATAAATTAAGATAGAATATGTCATATCTGTAAGTAATAAATACATAAGTAATTTTAAACATAACTTTATGTAGATCTATACAACAATAAATCACATCACAAATAAAGTTACTTTCTAATTTAATTTAGTACTTTTTATTATATTCATCCTAATTCCGAACGACTTTTGCTTCCGACAGTACCAAATAACATTTTGATTAGAAAATGAGACAAGTCCATGGATGGAAAATATCCGTATTAGTCCATGGGTCACTCAAATATTAGTTTCTATTTTATTAAACTCGAAAGTTGTCATTTTCCTACAAAAAAAATAGAAAAGGAAAGTATTTTTCCCGGCTGGCCGCCCGCGCCGGGCCCACGACCTTCGGAATAAAAGTCGATATCTACCACTAAGCCAACACCGCTCCGTAGGTAGTTTTCACGTTACAATGTTACATTCAACGGTTTTTGTTCATATTTGTGTATTACTTACACAGTGGGGCCAAATTATTAAAGTCTAAAGTCTTGATTCTTTATTTTTATTCAAAGACTGAGAAGCTCAGTACCAGAAAGGTAGAAAAAGAAAGACCTTTAAGACAACTAATAACTTAAAATCCTACCAAAAAAAAGGGTCCTGCCAAAAATCTCATAGCAACATGCTTGTAGTTAACTAAATGGAAAAAATACTAAGTTTACACATTAAGGTTAATATCATTCAGAAATTATTAAATTATTACAACATACAATTACTTATTGCCATATTAAATTATTACAACATACAATTACTTATTGCCATATTAAATTATTACAACATACAATTACTTATTGCCATATTAAATTATTACAACATACAATTACTTATTGCCATATTAAATTATTACAACATACAATTACTTATTGCCATATTAAATTATTACAACATACAATTACTTATTGCCATATTAAATTATTACAACATACAATTACTTATTGCCATATTAAATTATTACAACATACAATTACTTATTGCCATATTAAATTATTACAACATACAATTACTTATTGCCATATTAAATTATTACAACATACAATTACTTATTGCCATATTAAATTATTACAACATACAATTACTTATTGCCATATTAAATTATTACAACATACAATTACTTATTGCCATATTAAATTATTACAACATACAATTACTTATTGCCATATTAAATTATTACAACATACAATTACTTATTGCCATATTAAATTATTACAACATAGAATTACTTATTGCCATATTAAATTATTACAACATACAATTACTTATTGCCATATTAAATTATTACAACATACAATTACTTATTGCCATATTAAATTATTACAACATACAATTACTTATTGCTATATTAAATTATTACAACATACAATTACTTATTGCCATATTAAATTATTACAACATACAATTACTTATTGCCATATTAAATTATTACAACATACAATTACTTATTGCCATATTAAATTATTACAACATACAATTACTTATTGCCATATTAAATTATTACAACATACAATTACTTATTGCCATATTAAATTATATTTGTTTTATACTATGTAATGATATTTCGTACTTACTTAAATTTTGTAGGGTTCCACATAGTCATTTAATATGGCAATAAGTAATTGTATGTTGTAATAATTTAATATGGCAATAAGTAATTGTAACATACAATTACTTATTGCCATATTAAATTATTGTAACATACAATTACTTATTGCCATATTAAATTATTACAACATACAATTACTTATTGCCATATTAAATGACTATGTGGAACCCTACAAAATTTAAGTAAGTACGAAATATCATTACATAGTATAAAACAAAGTCACTTTCCGCTGTCTGTCCCTATGTATACTTAGATGTTTAAAACTACGCAACTGATTTTGATGCGGTTTTTTTAATAGATAGAGTGATTCAAGAGAAAGATTAAGTACAATACATACATAATATAGCCGTGCGAAGCCGGGGTGGGTCGCTAGTTACCTAATCGGGTAGAGTTGGGATGTAGCCTAAGCGCCTGAACAATATTTCAATCGTGCACTTCCGTTTTCTCGGTACAATAAACTATACGCTAGCAGCATATCGCAGTTCCACCCGCGTTAGTTTGAATCAATACAGGAATAAAAGTAGCGTAAATGGTAATACAAGTCTACATTATAATAATAAGTATAGTTTCATCGCGATCGGTATCGTAGTTTTTGCGTGACGGAGTAACGGAGTATTTATTTAATCGTATGACAATTGAAATAGGCGTAATTTTCTTACACAATGTCAATAATAAATTAAATTAGGTAATCTCTTTCTATCTACTAATAATATTTATAAACTAGCGACCCGCCCCGGCTTTGCATGGCTATATTATGCATGTATTATATAACCTTCCTCTTGAATCAATATAATAATATCTATTTAATAAAACCGCATCAAAATCCGTTGCGTAGTTTTAAAGATTTAAGCATACATAGGGATATAGGGACATAGGGACAGAGAAAGCGACTTTTTTTGTACTATGTAGTGATGATGATAGTGATAGTGATGGCAAAGTTTATGAGTAAAGTTTGTTCGAATCTTCTCTCTCGCATAAACTAGGTCTGTATGTATCCACAGTAGATAGCTGAAATCCTTTAATACCACAACTACTGCAAAAACTAGGAACTTCTATTGCTTATCTTAACACGTCGAAGCAATTAATTTTTGTGGTTTAAATACCCACATAAAGTGAATACTTCTCGTTTTAAAATATATACAAAATTCATCTCTGCATGTAGGAAAATATTTATATGGATATCCGATGTAAATTGTTTATTTTAGTGATACAGAAAACAATCTGGGTGTACAAGTGATTGACTTAAGGTGCAATAGGGGTGCCATAGAGTCGCTTTAGGTGATTAAAATTGTTAATAATATTGCACAGCTTAGTTGTCTGCAGATATATTAACGAATTAGAATTGAATAGAATATAATTTATTCGAACAAACACACGACATAATTTAGAAACAAATAAGAAATAGTAAGAGATAGTTACAGCGAAAAGTAATACAAATAATAAACATTAATGAGATAGTTACAGAGAAAAGTAAATACAAAGAACAGACAATAAAAATAAAAAGTAGGTATCTGAGAAGTCGTGTGTTGCCCGAATGGGTAAAGCCTCAGCATGTGCTGCAGATACGCAGGCGCATCTGCATCGCTGGTATTCCGAATTCTTTCCTCTGCCATCCATATAGGTGCTGGAACCCCTTCTCTAAATACATTTCCCAGGCATTACAATGTCCTGAATGGCATGGTTTATAAAGTTACTGGCGCTGTATAAATATATTATATTAGATTTAGAGACCAATATTATATAAAATACCCTAGAAGCATTATTCAGGAAGTAAACGTGTGAAAACATTTTATTGAAGAAATAATCAATTAAACACCTGCGTTAAATATACTGAGTACTTTTGACATTATTCTTATTGACTGCATAAGTAGTGCTTTACTTTTGTACTTGTACTTGTATATAATATTAATTGTTAATACTATTCAGTTTTTAAAAATAATTTTACTATTTACTTATTTTTAATAGTTTCTCATTTATTTGTTGAAAGTAATTGCTTCTATTATTTAGTTTAAAGTATAGTATGGTTTTATTTTATATTATATATTTTTTAAATTAATTATTGTAAGTAATGAATTTTCCTAAATTAAACTTATGTATGCTTATCTTCGTCCGTGTGTCACTTGAGGCTCCTGCTGAAAATCAGCGCTACAGTCATCTGTAGCATATTAGCTGAGCTCAAGCCTTTTCGTGACAGAATTGTATTCATATGCACATCAAGTTTTGTAGTTAGTTGTAGGTATAGTTAAGTATTTTAGGTTATTCTGTGTGTATATCTTTTTTCTGGCATGAATAAACTTATTTCTATTCTATTCGATTCTATTCTTTATTAATTTATTATAATACGTAGGTAATTCGCTTATGACAAGTACCACAAGACATCCAAACAACACCAAGCATCATATAATAGGTACATCAATAAATCTGTTCTCAGTCACCTTCCACAATCCTCAGTAAACACGAACATGTATCACAGTTCAAGTCGTATTATATTTTACTTATTTTTAATATTTGTTTTGGTAACGACAGCCCTCTTGATAATACAGAGTCACTTTCTATCGAACGTTTCAAATGAGAGAAGGATGGTTTTGAAATGGGATAGAGTCGATAACATTGATTGTCATTATAATTACAATAATGATAGTCTACCGCCGGCAGAGGATATGGATTTTAGGAGTGATTCTATATTCTTCCATGAGACGTCGTGCAGTGGTGGCCTGAATTCCAGGCAAGCTTGTGTTATTGAATCTGCTGCGAGATTGCATCCAAACAGGTAGGCTGCACTAATTATTTATCTTGAGTGTGAAGTTGTAGCTACATGCTCCGTTTCATCATTTACTTCCTCATTTCTTATTCGAAAAGTAAGGGAATAGAGTCAGTTGCCTACGTCTCACTTAGAGTCGCGAGTAAATAAGTATCTTCTAGATAAGCATGCTTCTTCTTAGACCGCTTCGTCACTTTCCATCAGGCAGGTGTGAAAATGTCAAATGCTGACCTATCATTTGAAAAATTTCAAAGTGTCCGAGCCATTACCGATATCCTTTAACACCAAGTGGACTTCTCATCATTTTTTTCACATAAGACGCTCTTTATCTTCAGATCAGTCTACGTGCTATTCAGCTCTTCAATAACGAAGGCAGTTCTTCAAAGAAGTTGCTTAAAGGAGCTTCGGAAATTAAACGTCAAATTCTTTAGAATCCACCTTCCAAAGTACGCTGAGGGCACAAAATTAGAAGATGTCTTGATGTACGATATAAAAAAAGCGTATGGTTTTCACATAGAACATGCTGCAGATATCCTCAGGTTTATCACTTTGTACAAATACGGGGGATTCTATTTAGATATGGATACTTTAGTAGTGAAGCAATTGGATAGTCTGGGTAAGAATTGGGCAGCAAAACAACAATGGAATGAAATCAGCAATGCAGCGATGGGGGCCAGCAAGGATGGTATTGGGCATGAAGTCTTCAAGAGAATATTAGAGTGAGTACCTAAGTAATTTTAGCATTTTGTATTTGGTTTTAGAAGTAGAAGCAAATGCCTATCGCCTATATCTAAAATCTTCTATACAAATAAAAATTGATCGCCGAAATGTACTCGTACCTAGGCTTATGACTTCGGTACTACTGAAAAAAAAAAGTAAAAATGTGTTTATCTAATATCTATCTATCTACGACTGCACCGAATTAGTGTTTTATGTGTTTTTTTAATTAATAAGAAAATTGAACGCCTGCCATTGAAACTAGTTCTAAACACCATCTCACTCTAAAAGCATATACAGTCCTTCTTTCCATCGTGTGTAAAAATAAAAAGTTAATAAATACCCATAAGGTATTTTTTCAACCAAAGTTTGCAAATACGAGCGATAAGGACAAAAAAACTGATTATGTATTTCTCTATTTTGCAGTGAAATAAATGCAAGTTACAATCCGGATTATTTTGCTTACAACGGGCCCGAAGCGCTTTCCAGCGCTCTTGAAAAAATTTGTGACAAAAGCACGACAGTCGAAAGCTATTCAGCTCAGAAATGCAAAGGTGTTTTTTTTGTATGTTTTCGATTTTTTTTACCTACTGAATATACCAAGGACGAATCTAGCTACTAAACTATACTAAGTTAAGTAGCTAGAGGTCCATCCCGATTCCTTTTGGCCAACTTTTACGTATTCAGGTATAGATACCACACGTTCGCACTAAGCGCTTTGCTTCGTCATTCTTATTCGTACTGCAAGGGAATGGAATCGGTTGCCTGCGTCTGTCTTTTCTGGCGTGTACAATATTCACTCGCGACTTGAAGACCCTCAAGTCGCGAGTGAATAGGTTTCTTCTAGGAAGGCGTGTTACATCTTAGGCCGCATCGTCACCTACCATCAGGCAGGTGTGATAGTGGTCAAACGCTGACCTATCATATATATAAAAAAAAAAAAAAGATGCGGAAGACAACGGCTGCGTAATTGGTCGGTTTTTTGCTGTCCTAAAAGCCCCTTGTCAAATCTCAATTTTTAAGTCTTTAATCGTACCTAAAAATGATAAGAACCTTCAAAGAAAATTCTACTATATATTATACTAGCTGCCCTACGCGGTTTCACCCGCGTAACTCCCGATCCCGTGGGAATATCGGGATGTAAGCTATCCTATCTCTCAAGTTGGATCGAACTGCACATGGTGTACGAATTTTATTATAATCGGTTAAGTGGTTTAGGAGTCCATTGAGGACAAACATTGTGACACGAGATTTATATATATTAAGATAAGAAATACCTACTGTTAATTTGGACATTTCCAGGCTTCGAAGTATATGGGCCAAATGTCTTCTACCGTATACCATATCCAGCGTATGAGACCATCTTCCAGCCAGGCTCTATCAGCGAGTACAACGACAGCGACACCTATGGGATTCACTTCTGGAACCGTTTGTCGTACAAACTAAATATTAAAAATGGAACTCTCATACATAATTTGGCAAAGAAACATTGCCCTAGTATGGTTAAGTTTTTTGATAAGCATTTTGGGTTGTAGTAAACTTATACAAGAAGGTAGTTGTAAATAAAACCCTGTAAAAGCTCTCCTAGGTACAGTCAGCAAAAAAGGTAGAGGTCAATAGCAGCATTCTAAAATTGCTTTGCACTGTTTTCAACTCGAGTTGAAGGACTTTAATTTAACATTTTAACTACAATTAACTTACTTATTAATAACATAAAATAAAATAACTTAATATTGTAAAGGGCCTCTTCGTGTTGGCTTCGGCTCCACGCCCACCTTCCAAAGGTCCGGGGACACATATACCAGACTGAAATGTTTCAGTTGTAAACGTAGGGGATACCCGGAAATTACTTAGAATATCGATGAGTCAGTTACACGGTTTTCTTTACACACTGTATGATCTAAAGTAGGTTGACGATAAGTCAGAACATATTGGTACAAATCTGTATAGCAGTGTCGATTATATTTTACTACGTTTCTTTACTTTTCTTCCCTTAAGGCTATTTATGCAGCCACATTCACATTCGTAACAATCAACAATTTTCACCAACGAAGGCGACCGGTGCCGGTTGTAACTATTTAGTAGGCTGTGTACCAAGGTCGTTGGCGTATGGGCCCCCCCTTACTAGGGTTTGGTATTGTACGATTTCGATTTTTTTTGCGTTATGTATAAAGACTTCAATAGCTTTCTTGTTTTTAAGCACTTAAAAGTTGTAAGTTAAAATAAATAAGTACCTACCTTCACTTTCTTTGAAATAATAAATATTGCAGGACATTTATCGCTATCTAGCCCGCAAACTAAGTTACTACACTTGTGTTATGGGTGCTAGACAACGGATATACTACTTATGTACTTTTCTTTTGTAAATATATACTTATAATACATAGAAACAACCAGACAACAGACAAATATCTCAGCCGGGGCGGGTGGCTATCAAATATTAGTACTTAACAATCTAAATAGCTATATTACAGTTGAAAACAGTGGTTTTTCAATTCGAGTTGAAGGACTTTAATCTTACACCGTACCAAAAATACCTAAGACTAAGAGAAAAAAATATTTTAAGTTTGGGTAAATTACCCTATTATTTATTATGTACAAAGTAAAAGGCACACAAAATGTGACAACACCTGACCTGCTGGTGTCTTTAGTTGTGTTATCACTCCTTGAAAATTAGATTTATCTTAAGTAATTCAGGACTTTAAATAAATATTCCTTTTTTATGTATGGTCCTGGAAAATCTACATGTATACAACACTAAACCACATCACAAATAAAGTTACTTTCTAATTTAATTTAGTACTATATTTTATTATATTCATACTAATATGTATTTTGCGCCGATGGCACGAGCTATATGTATTTTGAATTTACTAGCTTCAGAAGTCGATATCTTGTACAGCGTCGAAATTCACAGAAGCGGCCCATAGGTTGATTGAAAGTCAAAATTATTTGGAAAAATTAATCAATAGTTGTTAGGTTTTTTAGATTAATTCTTAAGTAATATTTTTAGTTACCTATTTTTAAGTTTTAGTTATAACATCGATTTGGATTTAAACTGATATGGTGTTATAATATAATGTTAATAAATAAATAATAAAATAATTCCGAACGACTTTTGCTTCCGACAGTACCAAATATCATTTTGATTAGAAAATGGGACAAGTCCATGGATGGAAAATATCCGTATTCGTAGTATTAGTCCATGGGTCACTCAAATATTAGTTTCTATTTTAGTAAACTCGAAAGTTGTCATTTTCCTACAAAAAAAATAGAAAAGGAAAGTATTTTTCCCGGCTGGCCGCCCGCGCCGGGCCCACGACCTTCGGAATGAAAGTCGATATCTACCACTAAGCCAACACCGCTCCGTAGGTAGTTTTCACGTTACAATGTTACATTCAACGGTTTTTGTTCATATTTGTGTATTACTTACACAGTGGGGCCAAATTATTAAAGTCTAAAATCTTGATTCATTATTTTTATACAAAGACTGAGAAGCTCAGTACCAGAAAGGTAGAAAAAGAAAGACCTTTAAGACAACTAATAACTTAAAATCCTACCTAAAAAAAGGGTCCTGCCAAAAATCTCATAGCAACATGCTTGTAGTTAACTAAATGGAAAAAATACTAAGTTTTTAATATCATTCAGAAATTATTAAATTATTACAACATACAATTACTTATTGCCATATTAAATTATTACAACATACAATTACTTATTGCAATATTAAATTATTACAACATACAATTACTTATTGCCATATTAAATTATTACAACATACAATTACTTATTGCAATATTAAATTATTACAACATACAATTACTTATTGCCATATTAAATTATTACAACATACAATTACTTATTGCCATATTAAATGACTATGTGGAACCCTACAAAATTTAAGTAAGTACCTACGAAATATCATTACATAGTATAAAACAAAGTCGCTTTCCGCTGACTGTCCCTATGTATGCTTAGATATTTAAAACTACGCAACTGATTTTGATGCGGTTTTTTTAATAGATAGAGTGATTCAAGAGAAAGTTTAAGTACAATACATGCATAATATAGCCGTGCGAAGCCGGGGTGGGTCGCTAGTTACCTATGTAATATTTCAATCGTGCACTTCCGTTTTCTCGGTACAATAAACTATACGCTAGCAGCATATCGCAGTTCCACCCGCGTTAGTTTGAATCAATACAGGAATAAAAGTAGCGTAAATGGTAATCCAAGTCTACATAATAATATTATATAGTTTCATCGCGATCAGTCTCGTAGTTTTTGCGTGACGGAGTAACGGAGTATTTATTGATTCGTATGACAATCGAAATAGGCGAAATATTCTGTCAATGTCAATAATAAATTAAATTAGATAATAACATGTCAATATAAAATTAAATTAAAAGGAAACACAATTTTATGATTTATATTTCAACATTCAGGTTGCGAAGCCAGTCGACAAAATTGGGTGTGAGGTCATATGTCAGAGTGAGGTCCTGAGTACGCATGGACAGGGCATCGCTGCAAAATATGCTCTATTGTCTGGACCTCCTCACCGCAGTCGCATAGTGGGCTGTCGGACCATCCCCATTTGTGCCGAAAGTAATTACACCGACCGTGATTCGTCCTAATCCTGTTGAGACGGCACTACAATTTACGTGGGAGATCGTAACCTTTTGGTTTGAATGTAGGGTCGATGCTGGTAGCATGGGGACTGTTTACTGCCTCACTCCAGTCTTTTTCCAGTGGTCGTTGATTTGAAAATCCTTCAATGTTTGAGCGGCGACGTACGGAGGACGTCTCGACTACGAGTAACGGAGTAACAAACATACACACCAACAAGAATAAGATTCGCCTGGCACAAATTGTGAATCTAAAACTCATGTTTAAAAATGATAGTGACCAATTGCCGATGCTCAAACGCAGAAGTATTTTTTGGTCTTTTTGGGTACGTTACCGTTGGACCGGGTGGATCCCGGTCCCCGAGACCCCGAGAAACTCTCCTGCTGGGGAAATCGGGGTCTCTGAGACTCCGAATATCTAAATGGATATTGTACATCTTAAAATTGTTTTTATGAGAACGATCTTGCGGTTCCTAAGGTTGCTAAGAAGAAATCGCTTTAAGCGACAAGGTCGCCTGTTAGTACAATTTAATAAGCTTTCTCGTCCTTTTTAATATTTTTCAATGTTTTGTGTGTTGTACAAATAGAGTGTTTGTCTATCTGTATAGCTATGTTTCCTAATATCGCGGAGCTATGGAGCCTCGGACCTTTCTAAGGCGTGCGTAGCAATGTATGATGAAGTGACACCTTACACGTGTACATTGGTTGAATAGAACTCGAGAAATGTGCAAATATCTAAAATACAGAGCCGCCATCTTTATGACGTCATAAATGCTACTAGTTCCAGGCTTTCGAAACTAAGACAGGCTAATTCGTCATCTAGAGATCTCAAGGAATCCAACGATACCTATTTTAGGTATATACAGCTCGTGACCCCGACTTTTGTAAAAATCAGTTACGGCCGCTTAACTAAAAATAAAATAATAAGTAAGTATAATATAATAAGTAGAAACTTAACAATACGTAACAATAAACAAGCGTCGAAATTGAAATAAATCGTCCTGATTCGAAAACAATAAATGAAAGTGAGAAAGTTGAAAAAAATATTAAACTATAGAAGGCGTATACAATATGTTTCGACGAGGGTAACGTAATACGAAAGGGGGGTTTTCTAGACGTCACAACGAACAACTTTTGTTTCACGAGTTTTGGAACTAAGTAATCTCTTTCTATCTACTAATAATATTTATAAACTAGCGACCCGCCCCGGACAGCTATCTTATGCATGTACTATACATAATTATAAAGCTTCCACTTGAATCACTCTATCTATTAAAAAAACCACAACAAAATCCGTTGCGTAGTTTTAAAGACTTAAGCATACATAGGGATATAGGGACAGAGAAAGCGACTTCGTTTTATACTATGTAGTGATGATAATGATGATGATATTGATGGCAAAGTTTATTAGTAAAATTTGTTTGAATCTTATCTCTCTCGCAAAAACTAGGTCTGGACCTATTACCGATGTATCCACAGTTATAGATAGTTGAAATCCTATAATAACACAACTACTGCAAAGACAAGGAACTTCTATTGCTTGTCTTAACACGTCGAACCAATTAATTTTTATAATAATTGGTCAATGACAATAATTCTCTACAATTTTGGAATAGACTATCCATTTAATTCATTTATTTTAATTTACTTATTAGTTGTGGTTAAATACACACATAAACTGAATACTACGGAAAATTTTCGTTAAGTATAAAATATAAACAAAATTCATCTCTGCATGTAGGTAAATATTTATATGGATATCCGATGTAAATTGTTTATTTTAGTGATACAGAAAACAATCTGGGTGTACAAGTGATTGACTTAAGGTGCAATAGGGGTGCCATAGAGTCGCTTTAGGTGATTAAAATTGTTAATAATATTGCACAGCTTAGTTGTCTGCAGATATATTAACGAATTAGAATTGAATATAATATAATTTATTCGAACAAACACACGATATAATTTAGAAACAAATAAGAAATAGTAAGAGATAGTTACAGAGAAAAGTAATACAAATAATAAACATTAATGAGATAGTTACAGAGAAAAGTAAATACAAAGAACAGACAATAAAAATAAAAAGTAGGTATCTGAGAAGTCGTGTGTTGCCCGAATGGGTAAAGCCTCAGCATGTGCTGCAGATACGCAGGCGCATCTGCAGCGCTGGTCTTCCGAATTCTTTCCTCTGCCATCCATATAGGTGCTGGAACCCCTTCTCTAAATACATTTCCCAGGCATTACAATGTCCTGAATGGCATGGTTTATAAAGTTACTGGCGCTGTATAAATATATTATATTAGATTTAGAGATAAATCTCGTGTCACAATGTTTGTCCTCAATGGACTCCTAAACCACTTAACCGATTATAATAAAATTTGCACACCATGTGCAGTTCGATCCAACTTGAGAGATAGGATAGCTTACATCCCGATATTCCCACGGGATCGGGAGTTACGCGGGTGAAACCGCGTAGGGCAGCTAGTATTATATAAAATACTCTAGAAGCATTATTCAGGAAGTAAACGTGTGAAAACATTTTATTGAAGAAATAATCAATTAAACACCCGCGTTAAATATACTGAGTACTTTTGACATTATTCTTATTGACTGCATAAGTAGTGCTTTACTTTTGTACTTGTATATAATATTAATTGTTAATACCATTCAGTTTTCAAAAATAATTTTACCATTTATTTATTTTTAATAGTTTATCATTTATTTGTTGAAAGTAATTGCTTCTATTATTTAGTTTAAAGTATAGTATGGTTTTATTTATATATTATATTTTTTTTTAATTAATTATTGTAAGTAATGAATTTTCCAAAATTAAACTTATGTATGCTTATCTTCGTCCGTGTGTCACTTGCGGCTCCTGCTGAAAATCAGCGCTACAGTCATCTGTAGCATATTAGCTGAGCTCGAGCCTTTTCGTGACAGAATTGTATTCATATGCACATCAAGTTTTGTATTTAGTTGCAGGTATAGTTAGTATTTTAGGTTATTCTGTGTGTGTATCTTTTTTCTGGCATGAATAAACTTATTTCTATTCTATTCGATTCTATTCTTTATTAATTTATTATAATACGTAGGTAATTCGCTTATGACAAGTACCACAAGACATCCAAACAACACCAAGCATCATATAATAGGTACATCAATAAATCTGTTCTCAGTCACCTTCCACAATCCTCAGTAAACACGAACATGTATCACAGTTCAAGTCGTATTATATTTTACTTATTTTTAATATTTGTTTTGGTAACGATAGCCCTCTTGATAATACAGAGTCACTTTCTATCGAACGTTTCAAATGAGAGAAGGATGGTTTTGAAATGGGATAGAGTCGATAACATTGATTGTCATTATAATTACAACAATGATAGTCTACCGCCGGCAGAGGATATGGATTTTAGGAGTGATTCTATATTCTTCCATGAGACGTCGTGCAGTGGTGGCCTGAATTCCAGGCAAGCTTGTGTTATTGAATCTGCTGCGAGATTGCATCCAAACAGGTAGGCTGGACTAATTATTTATCTTGAGTGTGAAGTTGTAGCTACATGCTCCGTTTCATCATTTACTTCCTCATTTCTTATTCGAAAAGTAAGGGAATAGAGTCAGTTGCCTACGTCTCACTTAGAGTCGCGAGTAAATAAGTATCTTCTAGATAAGCATGCTTCTTCTTAGACCGCTTCGTCGCTTTCCATCAAGCAGGTGTGAAAATGTCAAATGCTGACATATCATTTGAAAAATTTCAAAGTGTCCGAGCCATTGCCTATATCCTTTAACACCAAGTGGACTTCTCATCATTTTTTTCACTTCACGGACGCTCTTTATCTTCAGATCAGTCTACGTGCTATTCAGCTCTTCAGTAACGAAGGCAGTTCTTCGAAGAAGTTGCTTAAAGGAGCTTCGGAAATTAAACGTCAGATTCTTTAGAATCCACCTTCCAAAGTACGCTGAGGGCACAACATTAGAAGATGTCTTGATGTACGATATAAAAGACGCGAAGGGTTTTCACATAGAACATGCTGCAGATATCCTCAGGTTTATCACTTTGTACAAATACGGGGGATTCTATTTAGATATGGATACTTTAGTAGTGAAGCAATTGGATAGTCTGGGTAAGAATTGGGCAGCAAAACAACAATGGAACGAAATCAGCAATGCAGCGATGGGGGCCAGCAAGGATGGTATTGGGCATGAAGTCTTCAAGAGAATATTAGAGTAAGTACCTAAGTAATTTTAGCATTTTGTATTTGGTTTTAGAAATAGAAGCAAATGCCTATTGCCTACAACTAAAATCTTCTATACAAATAAAAATTGATCGCCGAAATGTGTGTACCTACCTACTATCTATATTTATCTATCTATCTACGACTGCACCGAATTAGTGTATTATGTGTTTTTTTTATTAATAAAAAAAATGAACACCCGCCATTGAAACTAGTTCTAACTACATGGAAATTTCAATAAAAGCATATACCATCCTCTTTTCCATCGTGGGTAAAAAACAAAAAGTTACCTACTAAATACCCATAACGTATTTTACAACCAAAGTTTGCAAATACGAGCGATAAGGGGAAAAAACTGATTTTGTATTTTTCTTTTTTGCAGTGAAATAAATGCAGGTTACAGTCCGGATTATTTTGCTTACAACGGGCCCGACGCGCTTTTCAGAGCTCTTGAAAAAATTTGTGACAAAGGCACGAAAATCGGAAGCTATTCAGCTCAGAAATGCAAAGGTGATTTTTTTGTATGTATTCAATTTTTTTTAACTACTGATTACGAATCTAGCTACTAAACTAGACTAAATTAAGTAGCTAGAGGAATTTCCAAAAGTCGTATAACAAAAGTTGTTTGTTAAGGTGCACAGAAGTAACCCCTAAACGTCTTGCTAGTATAATTTCCAATAACCCTGTATAATGCCCGCATTAATCACTTTGTCTATAACATTTATGAAATATTTACTATAAAATTTGGACTTTTCCAGGTTTCGAAATATACGGGCCAAACGTCTTCTACCGTATACACTATCTAGCGTATGAG
The DNA here is from genome assembly GCA_907269075.1 of Idaea aversata. Taxonomy (NCBI): domain Eukaryota; kingdom Metazoa; phylum Arthropoda; class Insecta; order Lepidoptera; family Geometridae; genus Idaea; species Idaea aversata. Next base: position 13,920,019 of record OU026092.1, on the reverse strand, counting down.
ACCATCTTCCAGCCCGGCTCATTAGGCGAGTACAGCGACACCTATGGTATTCACTTCTGGAACCGTTTGTCGTACAAACTAGATATTAAAAATGGAACTCTCATACATAATTTGGCAAAGAAACATTGCCCGAGTATGGTTAAGTTTTTTGATAAGCATTTTGGGTTGTAGTAAACTTATACAAGAAGGTAGTTGTAAATAAAACCCTGTAAAAGCTCTTCTGGGTACAGTCAGCAAAAAGGTAGAGGTCAATAGCAGCATTCTAAAATTGCTTTGCACTGTTTTCAACTCGAGTTGAAGGACTTTAATTTAATATTATAACTACAATAATTAACTTATTATTAACTTAAAATTAAATAACTTGTTATTGTAAAGGGCGTCTACGTGTTGGCTTCGGCTTCACGCACGCCTTCCAAAGGTCCGGTACACAATATATACCAGACTGAAATGTTACAATTGTAAAGGATACCTGGAAATTACTAAGATTTTCGATGACTCAGTTACACGGTTTTCTTTACACGCTGTATGATCTAAAGTATAAGCCAGAACATATTGGTACAAATGTGTATGTATTTCAAGGTCGATTAAATTTTACTATTTTAAGTGTGTGCTTTCGTCAAAATGTATTTATATCTTGTACAAATTTTAACTAAGTAGGTAAATTAAATAGAATGTTTTCAATTTGTTTAATTTAAAATGTATTTTTTTTGCCTCCGGGGTATATTTGTCCGTACCTCTGTCATGAAGATCAAAGTACTTATGTACTTTTCTTAACTTTTCTTCCCTTAATTGGTATTGTACGATTTCGGTGTTTCTTTTTTTGCGTTATGTATAAACTAGCCTTCATTTTCTCTCTTGTTTATACTTTTTTTGAAATAATAAAACATATACTAACATACTAAGCTTAGACTTTAAACTAGTTAACTTGAAACTTGTCAGTCAATTTACCTCAAAAAAGATATTTAAAAAAATATTGCATAGTAGTAGAAGCACAATAACTGTTAAAATCTCATCTGTCGCGAGAACGGCTGAAAATGCTCACCCACAAAAGTGCCCAACGCGCCATAAGAAGTTTTTATTTTGTTATTATCCTGTTACAAACGACGTTTTGACGACCTCTGTGGCGCGTCGGGCGAACACCCGACTGCGACGCAGAAGGTTGCGGGTTCGATTCCCGCCGGGAACAAGTATTTATGCTGACCATAAATTCTTGTATCTGGTTCTGGGTGTTTCCTATATGTATAATATGTATATATTTACAAAAAAAAAAAAAGTATATAAGTAGTTTATCCGTTATCTGGCACCCATAACACAAGCATTAAGTTGCTTAGCTTGGGGCTGGATGGCGATGTGTAATATGTCCTGAAATATTTATTTATATATTTATTTATTTACAAACTCACAGTTATTCAGAGAAATCCTGCGCAGCAAGATCATTAAAATGTTATTTCGTTTGATAACGATATTTCAAGCTGGATTACGCGAAAGTAACTACGTAGTCGCTTACGTAGTAACTATTACAATAATCTGTACTATCATACTGTAGGCAGACGTACTTGTCTTGAAAATGTATTGAATGAAAGTGTGAAAATGATGGTGCAGTTTAATGGACACCCACAAATATGGTGCTAGCTAGAGATATTTGCTGATCTTACTCAGCATTTTGTATTTCAGATTATGCTTATTTCTAAAAATATACTAGTTCCAGATCCTTCGATGAATGGCGTCAGCATCTTTACATCAAAAACTAAGAATCGAGGAAGTTTGTAAAGATGAGGCTGTATTATAGGCCCACCTATTCTTTGCCTTCCCCAATAGGGTACCTAATTATAAAATATCGCTTGATAGATTTGGAATCAAATTTTAGACTTACATTATTAATAAGACAAAAATACGACTGTGTGATTTATTGGTACAGTGTAGGAAAAAAATAGTTTATTTACAATTTATCGATGTAGTTTCGAATAAGGAACAGCCGACAGTCCAGTCCAGTCAGTGGCTCCAGACTTATTTACAGAAAATAACTAGTAAATAAGTCTGGAGCCAACAAAAAACCAAATTATACAATACAATGAATGGTCAAACAAATTAGTCAATAAGATTTATCTTTGAAAATCATGAATTTGTTTATGGTATAAAAACACTTTTCCAACAGCCATTTGGTAAGTCTGGTTTTTAAAATATTAAATGGGAGATCTTTAAATCTATTAGGTATCTTATTGTAGACTTTATTTGCGTTCAGATAGGAATTTCTTTTATGGAATTTTAACTTACATTTTGGTTATTACAATTTTAATATATCTCTCGACTCTCGAGTCTGCCTACATTACATTGAAGTTTATAATATTTGGGATGCTGTCTCACAATAAATGTACACAGTTCCCTTAAAACCATGCAAGCCAACGGGAATATATGATATTTTTGAAAGAGTAACTCACTGCTGTCCGTTGGCCATGCACCACAAATGGCTCTCACATATTTCTTTTGTACCAGAAACGCCTGTTCAATTTCGACCGAGTTTCCCCACAGTAATAGTCCGAGAGAACGGATATAGCCATGGTAGGTAAGTACTAAGCGCTGCTTCTGTATACACCGTCACTTTAAACTTTAAAACTATCCCAAATTTAAATAACATTGTAATCTATAGGTACTGCTTATAATATTTACAAGTTTTGTCCAGCAAGCTAATAATAAGATGGCCGGGTTGAAACTTGAGTAGGGAAAACTGCGAATCAAAAGTTCGCTACGCGGAATTAACGAATTCAAGGAAGCGATCTAATTAATCCAATAAATTGACGGTTAATTTATGGACGACACTTTCATTTAAAGGGATCATTTCATGCTATGTTCTAGATGAACGGATTACAAAAGAATGTTAGGCTTCAATTTCTAAGAAGATAATTTTTACGAATAACTTGTATATTCAATTTGGCGAGCCTTTACTTCGACATTACCATAATGGGTAGGTACTTATCTGCGTTTTTTCTTACTTGTAATGCGCATATATATACATATATAATAAGGTATATTCATATTAATTAGTAAGTATTATTCTCTTTTTTGTTTATCTATCTATATATGTACCTAACTGTGAATATGGATCGTGTATCTGATACAAATAAATATTATTATTATTATTTTCCTGTTTTTCTTTTCTTTTTCTCAGCTTCAAGCCGGTTTTAATGCGTATTACGGGCATAATATTATTATAATAAATAAGTAGAAACTTAACACTACATAACAATGCCTCGAAATTTAAATAAATCCTCTATAGCGTAAAAAGTTTTGCTTCAAATGAGCATCTTTCGAATGAAAGTGAGAAAATTGAAGAACATATTTTAAACTATAGAAGGCATAATATACAATGTGTTTCGACGAGCGTAACGTAATACGATAGGGGGTTATTCTAGACGTCTAAAAAAACAACTTTTGTTTTACGACTTTTGGGAATCGGAACTTTTTTTAAAAAACTTGCCAATAAAAAAAAGTGGTGAAAACAAATAAAATCTCAAAGTCAATTACCCTTAATTCCAAGAAACATTCGTGTAAACACTAACTCAATTTTTTCAAAATTAAGTACATCAACGACTACAACTTCCCCTTTTTTGCATTACGTTACACTCGTCAAATACATTGTATTGGTTGATATAATGAATAAAGCTAATAGTACAATTCTCTTCTTAATTATAATAATAATAATAACTTTATTTAACAAAAAATGATTACAAAGTAATACTTACTATAATCCGCGCGCGATGAGAAGGGGATGGAACCTTGTCAAAGTAAATCGAAAATGAAAGAAAAGTAGCGTTAGCAAAAAAATTCTGAATAATAATCTATATCTAATTTAATAACTCTGTAGAAATAAAAAAAAACTGAAATTGTAAAATATTCAGAAAAAAATACATAGGTCGTTTTAAAATCGTTAGCTGAACACGATAGAATAGAGTATAGAATTTTTGTCTGTTTGTTTGTTTGAACCAGCTAATCTCATAAACTACCTAATAGATTTCAACGAGGTCCACACGAATATGTTCAGAAATTACCAGATTAACATTTAGGGTATGTTTTTGGGTTTATTTAACCGACTTCAAAAAAAGGCGGTCCTCAGTTTGACCCGTATATGTGTCAGTATGTATGTTTGTCCGTGAAGTCTTCAGATACAGTAGAAATACCTATACTATATACCTACATTATAGATAAATAAATAAAAAAAAAACAAAAATAAGTACCTATTATTCAGAACTTTTATGCTAACGCTACTTGAAAACTGTCATTTTCGATTTACTTTGACAAGGTTCCATCCCCTTCTCATCGCGCGCGGATTATACCAATCTAATCTTAGGAATAAAAATAAAAATAATAAAATAATAAGCTTAGGGTATAAATAAATAAATAAATATTTCAGGACATATTACACATCGCCATCCAGCCCCAAGCTAAGCAACTTAATGCTTGTGTTATGGGTGCCAGATAACGGATAAACTACTTATATACTTTTTTTTTTTTTTGTAAATATATACATATTATACATATAGGAAACACCCAGAACCAGAAACAAGAATTTATGGTCAGCATAAATACTTGTTCCCGGCGGGAATCGAACCCGCAACCTTCTGCGTCGCAGTCGGGTGTTCGCCCGACGCGCCACAGAGGTCGTATAAGTATAACAGCGGGCCCCCTGCACTAAGATAAACTTGTATCGTCATCTTTGTCTGTCAACCGGTCGAAAACCGGTTGACAGACAAATATTATGGTCTCGGGAAATACAGCCATAATTATCAGTGCTGTAATATACAATAGTACTGGAACGTTTAAAGTTAGTGTCCATAACTATTTTATTTAACTTAGGTATTTATTAAAAACTTATTTAACTAAAAAAATTTAATCTTAACTTACTTTTTAACTAAAAATCTTAATTAGGAGTGACGTGACGACAATAAAAAAAATAAAAATAATTTGTGGTCTGCCTGGCGGGAGCCGTCCGCATCATATCGGAGTTTAAGTGCTCCGAGTGCGGGGACTTACTCCCCCCAAGTACAGAATCAGTGCTAAATATGTGTGTAATGAGTGTGCAATGGAAGTTCTGTCTTGATGATAATGATGAAGAGATGCATGTGTGACAAAGCAGGTGTAAGTGTAGGGAATATGGGGAATGTGGGGGGTGCCGCAAGTTTTGGTATCAAGAGTGAAGAATAAAAATATTTTCCGTTTGGACATAATCAAGCTCTTAAGAAGCCATTTCTTCAGAGCTATTGTAAGATTTCTAGGGGAACAATTTATATTTATGTTTAGTTCTTTTCGAGCAAGATTATATACATAAGGTGACAACAAGTGTGTAAAGCGCTTAGCAAAAACTGTGCGAGTACGCGGCACCTCAATGTTAGCCACTCTTCTCTTCAAAAGCATCTCATAATGAGGCCAGGCTTGCACCGTTTTGTGCATTGCAGTTATAGTTCTCTGTATGAAGAATTCTGTAGTAAGGTCTTGGCCTGGACCTGTAAGATGACCTGTTCCTATACCTGCCTCGAAGACATCTAGGTTTCGAAATCTTGTTGGCCACCGGCGCAGCTCGTTTCTTCTTAGGTTTACTTTTCTCCCTATATGTCAGATACTTCGAGCTTGCATCGTCTCCTTTACCTTTATTTGCTTCATGAGCATCCAATATCTCTTGTATACTTTTATAAGCATCTGTGTCTTCTGGATTAGGTTCGTAAGTGTCTAAATAAGGTTTGAAACTAGGTACAACTTTAGGTATTTTCTTTTTGATGTGAAACATCTATAGCCGCACGTAAAACCGATTTCTGGCGTGGCGACGCATGCCGCGCACGCTATATAATGGTTTGTTTTTGTTTATTATAGATTGTATATACATATATACAATCTATAATATGCAGTAGTGTGTACGGTGTACACTGTAATCGACTGTGCGATTCTATCACAATCTGTTCTTTTCTGCATATTACTTTTACAAAATAATGTCGATGTTTCACATCTGCCAGGCGTCTCGTGATGGCTCACATTTTTTCTTATCTCTTTCAAAATCTTCTAGATGTTTCAGATATAAGTACGTTTCAGGGTCACTGTTTTAACTTATCGGTTTGTAATCGTTTGTGCTTATGAAATTAAATGATGGTTTTTGTATGTTACTTGATTTTAACAAGTCTTTTATACCATAATTACTGTAGTTGTCAGTTTCGTCTCCATTTTGGAAGTTGATAAAGCGTTCTTTTTTCTATGAAGCTTGAAGGTTTTTGGTGTCAAGTCCATATCCGATGTTTGGAGGTAGGGTCGCTCCGTAGATCTCTTTGTCTGAAGTCTTGCCGTAGACTTGTTCGAATATTTTATAGTCGTCTGTCCAGAATCGTTCGATTCCTGTAACAGAAAAAATAAAACGATTTAGTTCCATTACAGAAGCATTGTCTTTAATTTACCATACTATCTACTGATAAGATTTATAAATGACAAAGTTTGTTTGTTAGTTGCTCAGTAAAGTTTATTTCTTTGAATCTTCTCTCACGAAAAAACTAGGTTAGAGTCTGTACCGATGTATCCACAGTAGATAGCTGAAATCATATAATAACATAACTCCATAGACTAGGTAATTTAAAACTTTGATTGCTTATCGTAACACGTCAAACCAATCGACATTAAATCTCTCTCATTTTGGAATAAACTAGCCATTCTATTCATTTATTTTAATTTGCAACAACTTAAAGTGAATACCTACTACAGAAAAATTTCGATATTCGATATTAACTCAAATAAACAAAATTAAGTAAATATCAAAGTGGATATCCGATGAAAATTGTTTATTTTGGTAGTACAGAAAACAATCTGGGTGTGCAAGTTATTGACTTAAGGTGTAATAGAGGCGCCATGGAATCGCTTTACTTGACTAAAATTCTTCCTGTGTACACGGTCAATTAAGCTGCGAGGATGGTATAGGTGCTAGAAACCCTTCTCTATCAAATACATGTCCCAGGAATTACAGTGTCCTGAATGGCATGGAATATCAAGTTACTGGCGCTGTATAAATTAACTAGATTAGATTTAGAGACCATTATTCTATGGAAAATTGTTTTATAAATAAAATGCTCTAAAGGATTCAGAACTGGTTAAATACAATTTTTGGAGTACCTAAACAATAAAGAACCCACGTTAAATATAATAAGTATATTTTTGACATTATTCTGATGAAGTCCGTAAGTAGGGCTCAATTTTAATATGTAGGTTATTCGCTTATGACAAGGACCACAAGACATACAAACAACACCAAGCATCATATAATAGGTACATCAATAAATCTGTTCTCAGTCACCTTCCACAATCCTCAGTAAACACGAACATGTATTACAGTTCAAGTCGTATTATATTTTACTTATTTTTAATATTTGTTTTGGTAACGATAGCCCTCTTGATAATACAGAGTCACTTTCTATCGAACGTTTCAAATGAGAGAAGGATGGTTTTGATATGGGATAGAGTCGATAACATTGATTGTCATTATAATTACAACAATGATAGTCTACCACCGGCAGAGGATATGGATTTTGGGAGTGATTCTATATTCTTCCATGAGACGTCGTGCAGTGGTGGCCTGAATTCGAGGCAAGCTTGTGTTATTGAATCTGCTGCGAGATTACATCCAAACAGGTAGGCTAGACTAAATTATCTTGAGTGGAACTTGTAGCGACATACTCCGTTCCTTCATTTGCTTCCTCATTTCTTATTCGTACAGCAAGGGAATATAATCAGTTGCCTACATCTGTCTTTCTTTGAGTCGCGGAGAAACAAGTATCTTCTAGATAAGCATACTACTTCTCAGACCGCTTCGCCACTTTTCTTTAGGCAAGTGTGAAAGTGTCAATCGCTAAGCTATCATTTAAAAAAAAACAAAGTTTCTGAACCATATTGCTGATATCCTTTAACACTAAGTGGACTATTTATCATTTCTCTTTATCCTCAGATCAGTCTACGTGCTATTCAGTTCTTCAGTAACGGAGGCAGTTCTTCGAAGAAGTTGCTTAAAGGAGCTTCGGAAATTAAACATCAAATTCTTTAGAATCCACCTCCCGAAGTACGCTGAGGGAACTGCATTAGAAGATGTCTTGATGTACGATATAAAAAACGCGTATGGTTATCATATAGAACATGCTGCAGATATCCTCAGGTTTATCACTTTGTACAAATACGGGGGATTCTATTTAGATATGGATACTTTAGTAGTGAAGCAATTGGATAGTCTGGGTAACGATTGGGTAGCAAAACAACAATGGGACGAAATCAGCAATGCAGCGATGGGATCCAGCAAGGATGGTATTGGGCATGAAGTCTTCAAGAGAATTATAGAGTAAGTACCTAAGTAATTTTAGCATTTTGTACTTGGTTTTAAAGTCCATCCATATAGGGGCCAGAAGCCTATCGCCTTTAATTTTATCTTCTATTTTCTATTTAAATAAAAATGAATCGCCGAAACGAATCGCTTATAAATTGCTTCTGTACGACTATACCAAATGGTTTTATTAGTTTGTGTTATTTTAATTATCTTTTAAAAAATTGAACGCGGGTTAGACTAGTTATATTATGTTAATTCAAAAAATACCTATTACCGTCTTTTTCGACCTAAGTCAAAGTCAGTAAATTTTTTTTATTCCTTTGGATGCTAAATACATTTGTACACAGATCACATAGAAACGTCTTAAAAACTAAGTTAGGATGTGTGCCTTCGGAACGCGCCCACCAATGAGAAGAAGGCACAATAAACTCGTGAGGTTAAGTTTGCATACTTTTATTAAAGAAAATAAAACTGATTTTGTATTTCACAGTGAAATAAATCAAGATTACAGGCCATATTATTTCTCTTACAACGGACCCGACGCTCTCGCCCGAGCTCTTAGAAATACTTGTGACAAAGACACGACAATTGGAAACTATTCAGCTGAGAAATGCAAAGGTAATTAAAATGTGTTATATGTTTTCGATTTTTTTAAACTACTGAATATTCCAGGGACGAATCCTAACCAGCTTAGTAGCTTATGGTCCTAAAACCCGATTCCTCGGCCTATCTTCACGTATTCCGGTGTAAGTGCGGCAAACGGCTGACGTGATTGGTCGGTTTTTTGGAATCCAAATGTCAAATCTCAGTTTTAAAATCCCTAATCGTATCTAAAAATGGTTTTTATTATCAGCTCACATTCAAAGTCACCCCTTGCTACTTCTGGACCTATACCTACTATGTATTTGGACATTTCCAGGGTTCGAAATATACGGGCCAAACGTCTTCTACCGTATACCATATCCAGCGTATGAGACCATCTTTCAGCCAGGTTCAATAAGCGAGTACAACGACACCTATGGGATTCACTTCTGGAACCGTTTGTCGTATAAACTAGATATTGAAGAGGGAACTCTCATACATGATTTGGCCAAGAAACATTGTCCGAGTATTGTTAAATTTTTTGATGAGAATTTTGGTTTGTAGCTTAAGGTGAAAGGGTACCTGCGCGCTCTCCATACAAACGTAGTCGACTGTTTCCTCCCTGGATAATGACACTAGCACAAATATTTTTGTGCCATAAAACCTATAACTGCCATGACTATGCCCCTATGTTTTGGTTTTTTTCATTTTCTAATTATCATAGAAATTAAAATTAAAAAAATTAAAAAATTAAAAAAATCAAAAAATAGGGGCATGGTCATGGCAGTTATAAGTTTTATGCACCAAAAATATTTGCTCTAGTGTCATTATCCAGGGAGAAAACAGTCGACTACGTTTGTAATAGTTTGTATGGAGAAAGCCAACAGTACCCTTTCCTCTTAATAATTAGACCAGGCAGGTATGTGTAAAAAAACCTTAATCCGTCTTAGGTACAGTCGGCAAAAAGGTAAAGGCAGAATTTATAAATTGCTATATTACACTGTCAACTTGCTATATTACACGGACTTTAATATTACCTCTTATCTACAATAAATTTATAAATAATTAAAATAACTAGAAAAGGGCACTGTTAAGGAGCGTGTTTGAGGTTTTAGAACTTATTCGATGATTTGAAGGATGAGTTATAGAAATTGAAATAAAACGTCGAATTAAGTTTCAAAAAAATAAATTAAAATTTAAAAAACCGACTTCAAAAAACCTGAAAACAAAAACTAAAAAAAACTTGAAAAAAAATCCTGGTAACAAAAACTAAAAAAAACCTGAAAAAGAAACCTGAAAACAAAAACTAGAAAAAGACTGAAAAAAAAAAACTAAAAAGTGAATAATAATCCATTTGGGGTCACTAAAACAGCAGATAACATAAACATACTTGGAAGTCGGACTGGGTTAGATTGAATGTTGAGAGGTATTATAGGAAACATGGTGTCACCCAGTCCGACTTCCAAGTATGTTTATGTTATCTGCTGTTTAAGTGACCCCAAATGGATTATTTTTCACTTTTTAGTTTTTTTTTTTCAGTCTTTTTCTAGTTTTTGTTTTCAGGTTTCTTTTTCAGGTTTTTTTTAGTTTTTGTTACCAGGATTTTTTTTCAAGTTTTTTTTAGTTTTTGTTTTCAGGTTTTTTGAAGTCGGTTTTTTAAATTTTAATTTATTTTTTTATTTAACCATTTTTAGTGCCGCTGACACTGAAAATTCTACTCCATGAGGCGAAAGCGACTATTTCTTAAAATTGCAACCTGTACCTAATCGTAACTCATTGAAGGGTTTGGTGATGAGAAGGTTCAGATGCTCCATTCGTCGATAGGTAAATATTAGTGCATGGGCCAATTCTACTAGTGGTAATGGAAAATTGAGCAATTTGCTGAACCTCGCTGTGCAGATCTGTTCATCACTCCAAAGATCCTCATCATATCTTCATTTAGGATAGGGTTCTCTATCAACATTCATAGAAGCCCAGTCCGGCGACTAAATTCGACTAAATTCTTCAAATTGTAACCTGTGATCGTAACCGATTGAAGAGTTGTCTGATGAGAAGGTGGGTTTAGATATTCCATTTATCGGTAACTATTAGTTTATGGGCCAATTCTACTGGTGGAAATCGAAAATAGAGCAATTTGCTGCACTCTCGAGGTGCAATGCTGTTCATCCCTCCGAAGACCCTCATCAGATCTTCATTGAAGATAGGGTTTTCTGTCAACATTCATACAAACCCAGTCCGGCGACTAAATTCGACTAAATTCTTCAAATTGTAACCTGTAATCGTAACCGATTGAAGAGTTTTCTGATGAGAAGGTGGTTTCAGATATTCCATTTATCGGTAACTATTAGTTTATGGCCCAATTCTACTGGTGGAAAACGAAAACTGAGCAATTTGCTGCACTCTCGAGGTGCAATTCTGTTCATCACTCCGAAGATCCTCATCAGATCTTCATTTAATTTTTATGGGACCACCTCTGAGTTATCCCCTTTCATACAAAAAAAGATTTTTCCAAATCGGTCCAGGCGTTTTCGAGTAATCGGCGAACATACATTAGAAAAAAAATATATATACGCGACGAATTGAGAACCTCCTCTTTTTTTGAAGTCGGTTAAAAAATTAGAAATTGTACTTATGGAATTTGAAAATACGAAATTACAAAAGTTAGCCAAGTGCCCACAATGAATGTCTAGATCGGTCTGCCAGAAAGAATCAAGAAATAAATTATGAAAATTACTTACTGCTTAGATTGCAGTGACCCACAGTTCTATTGCAATACAAAACGCGATGACTTATTAATCTTTCTTATTGACTTATTAGGAATTATCTAGGTTAGGTGGTTATAACAGCACCTAGGTGTTGGCTTTGGTTTCACGCACATCCTCCAAAGGTCCGTGGCTCCATAGCCCCGTGATATGGGACATAAAACAGACTAAAACAATAGCAATTTTAAGAAACAGAACTCTGCATTTGTTCCCCTATTGTAAACGTAGGGCATACCCGGACGTTGAAACATTTTTTGTTTTGGAAAATTCCTTAAATTTTCTATGAGTCATTTTCTCTTACTTGAAATGAAAATTATTCTTTAATTTTTTAATATTAATTTAAGTACTTAATATCTTAAAAATACCTACATGCCCCTAACATCGGCATCGTAAGATGGATTACAAGGTTTTCTTAGCACACTGTATAGTCTAAAGTAGGTTGATAAGTAAGAGTTAGAACATATTGGTACAAATCTGTATAGCAGTGTCGATTAGATTTTACTATTTTAAGTGTAAGTTTTCGTCAATAATACCATGTACATATTTAGATTTCTTCTGTTTTAATTTAAGAGTAAGTAGTAGAATTAGGTTTTCAAATTGTTTACATTTTTTTTTCTGACCGTATCTTTGTCATTAATAGGGTTAAAGTTAAAGTACCTACCTACGTACTTTTCCATACAAAAATAAATAATAGTATTTAATATTTTTCCCATTAATAGGTATTGTACGAATTCGGTGTTCCTCTTTTGCATTATTAACTAGGCTATTATTTATTTATAATTATTTTTTACACTTAAAAGTTTTAAGTTAACATAAATAAATTAGTATGTACCTACATAAGAGAGCTATATTTTTTGAAAAAATAATATTTGTACTACGCTTATGATACAAATATTTAACTTGTTTGTCTAAAAATTGGGTAAGTAAATAATTAACTTTGTTAAATAATTAACTAATTAATTAATTAACTTATTGTAATTCATTTTGCCACAAAAAAATAAATAAAAATATTAAAAGAAAGTTCTTATTTTGTTATTTCCCTGTTACCAACTAACGGCGATTCAGAGAAATCCTGCGCAGCAAGATCATTAAAATTGTTATTTCGTTTGAAAATGATATTACGTGAAAGTAATTTCAAACAAATTATTGAAATTGAAACCGTCGCTTACGTAGTAACTATTAGAATAATCTGTGCTATCATGCTGTAGGTAGGTAGACGTACCTACTTGTCTTGAAAATATATTGAATGAAAGTGTGAAAATGATGGTGCAGTTTTACTGGACACCCACAAATATATGCTGCTAGCTATATATATTTGCTGATAAGTTCAGTTGATAAAATTGGATTTTTTTTAAACCGTAGATGAATTAAATGTAGTTGAATCAAACTTAGGTAAATTAAACAGTATAGTTGAATCGACCGTTCAGTATTATGAACATAATAATATGTAAATCGCCCGTATTTTAGAACATAGTTATAATGAACT